>OZ025184.1:15527168-17001049 GCA_964019065.1 Catostylus mosaicus | reverse complement strand
CTCTTCCTTAGTTGTATTATTGTAAAAAAATTCATTCATGTCCATTGCATTACACCGCGGCCAACCCTGAAAAAGATAATCGCAATTATCCAAAAACATAGACACAAAAATTGATTTTCATTGAACTTTATTTTAACATGAAAATATTTACTCATTCAATAAGTATATATTTTCAAATTTGATGCATAATAACTTTTATAAAATATTTGCTGAACTCGTATTTGCTAGCTTCTTCATTTGCTCTGTCAGATTTAAGTATTTATAAATTATTTCTGCAAAACAATTAACACAACCTGAATAAAATAAATGAAATATCAAATCTAACCTTAATTATCGTCACAATTTTTGATTCTTAAAATTGTGTCTATGCTCTTAGACAATTTGACAATTACAGTAGGAAGTACTACAGTAGGAAAACTACTTTTGCCATTAGAAGGTGTTCGAATAAGTCAGGGTTAATTAGAGATTTACTATAGAACGTTTGTAATATTAACTATGCCCAAAATGTGATATAATGAAAGAATCAACACAGTACATGACAATCTTGAGTCTATTGCGATGTAAGTCGGCGAGGAATCAGCATCATTGCGAGGGTCAATATGAGCTAAAAAGAAAATCCTTTCTTGCTGCATGGAATTAGTTATGGGGCTTCTTATTCCAGTAAAGGCATCGCAATTGCTCACACAAGGCCTGCTCTGTTTCCAATTTCAAATGATCAATCATACGACACACGTGAAGATTTGGAAAGAATATACGAACTTAAGAGCATATGATCGTTTACATAATTACGAATCAGACGTAAAAAGGGTATTTGAGCAAATGAACAAGTAGTACATGTACATGGTTAAACAAGAAGTATCGTCTAATCTTTAAATATGTCTCTGTGTACGTTGGATAAAGCGGAGAACCGTTTAATTGCTTTTGAATTAAAGTGATGAAGCTTTCCTATGAAGCTCCAATTTGAGCTTGCCCTAGTTCCTTGGCTTGTCAGGTTGCATCAGCATGTGTCCATGCCCTATCTATTTTGCTTCAAATCTGGTTGGCGTTCAATGAAGCAAACAACAAAATGGGACAGCCAGTAAAACGAAGACTCGTGCTTGCTGTTCTTGATTTTTCAAAGGTATAGATGTAATTATTTTTAAACCAGTAGGGTGTAGCTCAATCGACGATTTTTCTTTACAGACGTTTTTGAACAATTACAGCTATCAGAAACATGTTAACACAGTTACTAGTTTAATCAGCTAATTAATTAAAGATGAGAAGCGACAAAGATGTCAGTTCTCTGCAGGCTTTCAGGACAATGACAGTTCATGTAAATTTGTTATTTCAAAGCCTATGCACATTTGTCCAAAAAGACAGTGATAAAGCTTCAGCTCGTTCTTAATTTGCTTTTAATTTCAAATCAATGTTGAGGCAAGTGGTCTTATAAATTTTTTCTTATATCCAAAAATGAGTGGAACTAAATAGGCCCTTGCATGTGCATCGCAGCTTCTCTCTTCCATTACTATACCTTACTGCAGCACATTTGGTAAAGTCCATTACAGAATTCCTATGATAAAAGTGCATAATAACCATGCTAATTATTAGATGTTATAAATATTGAATCTGATTGGTCAACGTCCCAAGCCTCGCTTTGGGGGAATAAAACTGAGCAATGAGATTCATCATCAGACCTCTAAAACGTATCCACAGACTGTACTGTTACTGTATATTTTTTGAACTGCCTATGATACAGGTCACCAGACGAAAACGATATGCTCAGGGGCGGCATAAACAATCGAGATAACGGGATGTTATCGCTGGCCCTTATAAATCCTGGCAGTATGATCCCTTTACATTTTTTATATACAGATTTCCTTTTCTTGGAATTAGCTGCATTTGTTGAATTTCTTAATCGCCCTCGTAAAACGAATTTTCAGAGAAGAGGGGCCAGATTAAAAATTCTCAGATTAAAATTTACTAGCCCTCTATCCATGCCACACCACCCCTGTATATGCTTGAAGATAAGAAAGTGTTGAAATTCACGTACCAATAATTTGAAACGGTTGATCTGGGACTCCAAAGTGGGATATGAATCTATGCATTTCAAAGGAGATTGCAATGTTGTAAAATGTTTTTTCCTGTGAAAATGATAAAAAGTTTATAAATAAGACAATTTCTACAAGTTTATACATTAAAATTTGAAAAACATTTTCGTATTGGAAATGTTGCACTTGCTTGTTTTTTGGTCATTGACTTTGGATAATGACTAAAAGTTAAACAGCAATAAAGGCAAATACACTATCCAAACCATAGTTTAACGCTCCCTGTAAGTCTTTTAGGCTTTAATTCAATACTGAAAGGACTCTAATTTTTCCATTACGACGCTACCACTGAATGCACATACACATACAGAGCTGTAACATGGTAAATACTGTCCCAGTAATCAAAATGTGGTAGCATATAAAACTGATATAATTAGTTCAGAGTATGCACGGGCAGATTAGGAAGCGAAAACCTATTCTAGATTTTGAGATAGCTGATTTTATATGGACAGAAAAAGTCAACTTGGAATCTAGTATAATTCCTTAAATCTTTATGTTTAATAGCTCAAGGGCTGAGGTTTCGTTGAATATTGAACTATTAATCTAAATTGAAGGAAGTCGTCATAAACTTTCCAATCTTGTTTGGATCGAGTATCGCCGATTTTTGCAGAGCAACGTCAGGATAAAGCAAAAGATGTAATCGTTTAAATCTCTGTCTTTTTATCTCTAATAACTCCTCTATCCATCATAAAAATCTAAAAGCTATCCATCTTCTACAGATTTACATATTTATAATTGAAGTTTGCTAAGTCAAAACTACGTGGAAGGAAAGGACTAGATTTTTCTTAAGGGAAACATTAAGAATGCTGAGTAAGAAAGAGTAGGCCTAAACAAAGATTTTGACGTAAGAGGGGCGTAAGAGGTTATTTACGTAGAAATTAGGTAATGTTTTGAAATGCTTAGGAAGGGAGAAAAGAATGAGTGAGGCGAAGATGCTACATATGTTTTTCTACTTTCATCCCGGGTGTGTTGTTAAAGAAAATTGCTGGATGATCAGCTTTGATCTTTTTCCTTGAAAATATGAGTTCCGCTTGATTTTGCAGATCACGAGTAAATGACATCCTCCAGTCATGAGCCCCTGTCTTATCAACTCCAAGGCGCGGTTCATGCTATTGGCCGCAGAATTAGTATCTTGGACGACCGTTAATAATAATACATCATCAGCGAAAAGCTTGATATTGTACCTATAGTCTTCAGTTCAGTAATTTATGTATATGTGGAGAACTAAGGGTCCTAGAATAGAGCCCTGGGGCATTCCTGCCGAAATATCTCCCCAAGAAGAACGCTGCCCATTCAAAACAGTTCGCTACTTTCTACCCCTTTGAAAACCTTTAACAAGAGAGAGCAGATTTCCTGAATTGCCACATCGCTTTAGTTTATAGATTAAATAATCATGCCACGCCCTGTAAAATGCTTTCAAAATATCAAGGTATACAGAACGAACATCGAGGAGAGGACTAGAGTCATAAATCAAGCGCTAAAATTATAATCAAACGTTTGGAATAGCGTGTGCATTATTTATATCAACTGGTGGACTGTTGAATCACCTGGGCGATCCTGTTTGATTAGGATTAAGTAACTCAGATGAAACAAGATGTAAATATAGATAATCATTAATGAGTTTTCAAGTATTTTCTCAAAGAGTGGAAGAAGCAAAATTGGGCGATAATAACCCTTCAAATCTTTTTGTGAACAGGCACAACATTTCCACAAGCTTCCATGCATTGGGAAATAGACTACTTCTCAGGCATTTTGTGAATATCATCTTTAGTGGAACAACTAATGGAATTTCACTGCATGTATCATTTGCCGTACACTGACGTATGAAGTAATCGTTGAATAATAGTTTTTATCGAATCAGAACAAAATTTACTGCACGACATAAAAATATTGGGGATGTCACACCCCTCATAACCGCCCCCCCCCTGGTAAGTCCGTATCTGGAATACACAAGGTTTTTTGCCCCATATACAAACCGTGGTAGTTATTGGGGGAATTGAGGATACAGTTGTTCTTAAGAAGCAAAAACGCATTTCGTCAGGCGGGACATATGTTAATAATAGTTTAGAAGGAAAACCCAAAAGAATGAGGTTCAAGTCCCAACGGTCGCACGCGTCATTTCGCTCTCATACTTACTCGAGTTTAAAGGCCGCATTTTACTCTATAACACCATGGTTCAGCTAAATAAAAGTGTAGCACGAAGTTCTGCCTCACACGGAAATTATTCAATTTGCATTTTAAATTCTTTTCATATTTTCTAATCTACATTTGCACTAACTACTTTCGCTTTTATTGATTGTTTACGAATTTCATAGCAAGTATCATATTAATTTATAAATATTCCACTAGATGACTACCAACATTCATTCAACATTTGTAAAATAATTATAAATTCCAATACATTTTAAAACCATTGCAATTTTCATATGACCAAAAGAGCAAAAAGTATAAGGACAGTACGCCGATTGTTGGATCAATCAGTCGATCGATCAATCAGTCAATCAATCAATCAATCAATCAATCAATCAATCAATCAATCAATCAATCAATCAATCAATCAATCAATCAATCAATCAATCAATCAATCAAAATCAATGCAAGATAATATTGATGCGATCATGGCGGGCCCTACAAATGAAAGGAAAATACTAACTCGACATTTGGGTAACCCCCTTATGCCACATGAATCAGTTTATACAATCGACGGATCGCAGTAATATATTTGATGCTTTCTTCACTTCTAAGATGGGATGGGCTGCTGTCTTTAAATTAGTATTTTACTCAGTTTTCAACTTATTATAAATCTTTATGTTCATCATAGGGTCCTTATCAGTTATATCGTTGAAGTCTTTTTTTAATTTTTATTCAAAAATATGCTAACCTTTACTCCAATAAGCCTTCTTCATAGATTATAAGAAAAGTAATACACATCCAAGTGTCGTTTCACAAATTAAAATTTTAAAGAGATTTGCTCGTCTTTGTGGGGATCGTGTTTCGATCGTGTTTGGATCGACGTTTGCTAATTGTAGGAATCACATTCAAGTTTGCATTTTAGTTAGGTTCCAGAATCAGATTTCTTTTACTAGGAGACTTGGATTGAGAATTCTTTTATTTAAGAATTCTGCGTTGAGCCTTGGAATGTGCAGAGTTAATTGATTTCTTCCTGGATATTTGGATATTTGAAATCTGGTGATTCGATACCTTCCAATATTTTCCGGACAGAGATTATTTGTAATTTCTATCGATCATCGCTTTCCTGACAAATTGTATTAAGTTTCAAACTGAAAGCCATCTACAACTCTACCAATCCTTTATTTCTAAGCCTTCTACATGCGTTTTGGCTCTGTTCTGTTGGTGCTGAGATACCCCTTTGCTTTTTTTTATCATTGCCCAATAGTTTACAACTGTAACTCATATGAAAATCAAGGATGGCCCTTTGAACACAATCCAGTTTAGATTGTGGGAGTATGCTAAAAGTAGAGGCGTGGTTATGTGGGGGTGCAAGGGGGTTGAAAATCTAAGTTTCTGCTTTAAAGTAAAACGAATTAGTAACCAGGCGGGGCCTTTTTGACGGTAATTTGATTTTGCATCCCCCCTGGTTGTGTTTAAACAACTGCTTTTAAGTTTCTTTCAAGGAACGAGGGGACAGTTTCCAACTCAACTTTGAGCTTTTTATACTGCTCACTCCATGCTAGGTTCTCGTCAACGATAATTCCAATGTATTAAAATTTTTCCAATAGATTGATTCCTATTTTGCATTTACCTCTATTGGGCTAAGAATATGGCTGCTTTGATTTGATCTTTGTGTACACTGGTCATCCCGAACTTTCTCATAAATTAAACGTTTAAACCATTTACCAATTCAATATTTATTTAATTCATTAGGCAGAAATTAGGTTCGCTGCTCCAGAACAAAGGAAACAGTATATCGTCTTTTGTAACAGTAGATGATATTGTAAAACCCATCTCTGAACTGCTGGGTTCTGAGGACGTAAATTATGGGATTGATACATGATGAGAAAAAGCAAAGTACCACACTGACTTGGACCAAATCACCATTCCAAACCAAACCATAACCAAGATTTAATAAAAAGTACAATGCTTGATTGAGTGACCAACAAGCAAAATAAGCAACGATCATTATTATTATGGTGCGGACTGTTTTCTTCCTTGATCTAATCACAGCGAGCTGACCTGCTTGGACATGTGCGGTCGATGACGTCAGGGCATTTATTTTCCCTGCTTGAAGGGCCTTCTTGATCTTGACAAAGCACACTACCATACAGACAATTGGTATAATGTACTGCATTGTGAAAACTACAACATAAAAGATCTTCCACACGGCCTTGTTTTCAAAGTCAATGATCGTACAATGGGAGCCTAAACTAGCCGATTTAGAGTCAGCAGATTTTAGGCCAGCAATCAATGCAAAATTAGGAATAAATGAGCATATCCAAATAGCAGCGACTATTTTCTTAGCCCTGGAAATAGTCGATTTGACTCTTGCTTTGACTGGATGGCAAATAGCATAGTATCTCTCAAGTGATAAAGCGACAAGGGTGTACACAGAGATAACAGCAAAATAGAATAATGCAAAATAGCCAGTCCAAAGCTTGCATAAAATATCTCCGGATAGACCAGTTGGGTGATCTTTGAATGCACTTGTGGATGTGACGTAAACAGGTAGACATAACGCACAGACAAGAATGTCAGCCATTGCCAATGAACCGATGTATATACCGAAGGCTGATTCTCGCATTTCCCTGTTTTGTTTTAAAACGCCAAGGACCAGAGAATTGCCAGTGATTCCCATAATTGTAATGATAATGTAAACTGTCAGTTCCCATGCTCTTAGTGGAAACGTTTCATGAGATCTTAGGCTAGCCATTTTATGCGTCGGTTTGTGAATTTCAAAGTTTATTCATTTCCTCGTTCTCTTCCTTGTTCTATTTCACATTCAAATATTCAACGATTTTAACCAGATAAAACTGCCACATCTGATTTGCAGCACCTGAACGTGATTTCGTTGATAACTCACAGGAACAATCCTATCGGAAGTGTGAAGAAATTAATTTGTAAATAACAGCATATGGCCATCTTTGACAACTTTACTCCAGGTTTGACGAGGCTTTTTGTAAACAATCATCATTTCAAAGCCAATATGCACACGCTATCACGTACAGAACAGCGGGATAATCCAACGAAAATTGATAAAGGAAAGTAATTAGCGCATTGATCATATTTTACCCGTGTGCTTGCTAATATGAAAATCTCGACATTAAAAGCCAAATAGATCTGCTTTTGCCTCAAAAATCAATAGTTTCAAGAGAAAATTGTTTGTATGCACATACGCATATTTGTTCCTATTAACTATTTTATTTGAATTTTTCTAATTATGAATTTGGAATGTTATTCAAAGTTTACAAACGCATGTGGCAGAGAAAACACAAATATTAAATGATATAAATATTATAATGATGATGACGATGATGATAATGATGATGATGATGATTATGATGACTGTGAAAGCTACTAGCAACATCAATATGGCTATACTTACATAACAATCCCAAATGCATCAGCTGGGTGGATCTAAAACAATATTGCAAGGTTTCATTCTTCTAATAGACTTTATTACGAAATTATTTCCAGTTAAATAGGCTCCAAAATGCCAGGGGTAGCTCTGCAATTACCCCCTGCCACCCTAAGAAAATGCATAATCTAATTGTTTTACTACTTATTTTTCCTGTATGTTCATGAAATCATAAAATTCACTGATATTTACAGAAGAACTTCGCGATTTATGTGGCTTCCATTCTGGCAGGCCCTTGACTATCGTGGGAAGGGGTGAGAGGGAGCACTTAGCTCCAACCCCAATAAATCTGATAGGATCAAACGTGAAGAAATATCATTTTTACCGTCGACGGTAATATATACTTCTATATACATATTCAATCAATTAACCAATTGCTGACATGGAGTATAAATACTAACAATAAGGGTGCTACTCAATTGTAAATTTTCAGTCTCTACAGTGGAATCGAAACCCCGCTCACCACATTAGGAGTCACATGACCAAACCACTGCGCCACACAGGCGCAATGAAATAGTCGTGAAACTCCGATGCAGTTTTACGCAGTTCTCACCCATGGAAACTCGTTTTTTCTTGTTTCGGCTTAATGCCTTCGGCAGAGCCAAGCTTTATATATTCAATCAATTAGGCAATGGCTGACAAAGAGTATAAATAATAACCATGAGGGTGCTACCCAAAAAATATGATTATATTTCTTTATCTACGAATGTTAGAGTATTATAGATATGAAACTCGTGAAAGCCACGCCCATTGGCCTACACTTTCGTGAAAATCAAAAATTCATTACCTTAAAATCGTTAAAAGACAGGTTGTCTCCTGATTTACGGCGGGAAAACAGTGAAAGTACTCGAATGAAGAGGATTCGAAGTTACCCTCCGCACTGTCTCACGAAAGATCGTGTTTCGCGAAAAAGTAGAAAATAAAGTAGCATGGCCAAAGGGAGTATGCCCTTCACCCACTTTGTACTACAGTAAGAAACTCTGAAAAGTCTTACAAAAAATTTCTCAAAACATTCAGGTTTACATTGTACTTATGGTAACCGGTTTTTTCAGAGTTATCCCTGGTTTTTCTATTAACTCTGGTTATTCATAGGCTACCACCTGCACTGTGTCACTTAGATTTCAGTCAATGGCCTGATATTTGGATTTTAATCACATATAATGTTCCCGGCTTTAGTTATGTAAATTATACTTTTACTGCAATTGTACTTTGTACATTTGCTGCTTTCGTAATTCGAACTCATCTTTATTGAAACTCTGTTTGCACAAAACAAATATTCGATCATTTTTTGCGCAAATTATTTGGAAAGGTCAGCTGTCCATCAAGGCACTTCCAAGGCACAAGGTGCTTGTTAATCAAGCAAAATCTGGATTCTTCTCTGTTTTTATATGAATAGAAATAGTGCCATCTGCTGGCAAAAACCCGCTCCTGCTCATGAAAATAGATTTTTTGAGATGTCTTCAGTCTTCAGCAAGGGGGGGGGGTAGCGGGACGATGAAAATAAGCCTTATTATTTTGTTCGCTACCATTTACCCTCTTTCCCCATAATTTCTGCCACTACCTCATACTCTAAAACCCTAGGCACTCAATGTTAAGTCAATAAAGCATAGATTCGATCCTAATCAGAAAGTACAGCCATTGTAGAAAGAGACAAAATATTTTGCTTCCCTGAATAGCCAATCTGTCCCCTAGGGTAGCCAAATAGAGAAATAGCGATTTCCGCATGGTAAATTTTTAACCCAGTAAATTTTTCCAGCTTTTAACTTCGATGTCTTATAATTTTTAACCTTTTACTTTAAGAACTGCTGCTCCAAAGCGGCGGAGATAGCCCCTCCCATTTACCTGGAGACTGCGAGTTGAGAAGGAGCTTGGGGGATTCCACTCAACTTTTCTAAAAAAGTTTCAGAAAATATGATTATTCTACCAAAATAACTATCTTCATTAATTTAGTTTGATTCATTTTCAACAGCTAACTCAAATTTTTCAACAACATCTGCGCTTAATCCTTTATTAGTCTAGTACTATTGGCAATTTGTGACTGTTCTGTGGGAAGAGGGCTGCAGCGCTGGCCCCATCACGCCCGTTTCCCAGGCTCCCACGCTTCTTGTGGCAAACAAGGCATTAAGTTTAAAGTCTGACGATTAGCAATAAGTATAAATTTACCGTAATTACTCTCTAAGAAAAGTCCGCAAACGTCAAGGAGTTAGAAGAAAACAAATACATGCATATAAATTGTAAAGAAGCGAGATTATAAGACAAGAATTACTAACCTGTTCATAAAGAAGGAATACAGAATTTGAAAACCTTTCTGCAGCCCATTTTATTAATTTTGCACAGCTGCAAAAAATGTTCAGAATTAAAACGCTGCATTTACAAACTTTTAAATTGCCAGTCTTCAATTCATGTGCTTCAACCAATACTAGCTCCGGCAAACTGGACTTTTATAGAGTTCAATATTAATAATCAGAGAATACAGGCTCTGTTGCCTTTGTTTGAGTTTGATATACTCTTAGATCGAGGACTCAGGGTGCTGCTGTTTCGCGCCATATGTGCTGTACACGGGGCTCTTGGGTAGCTCACCTCTGTTGCTATAGTCGGTAATATTCCGGAGAATCTAGCCTTTTTTAAAGCAGAGGCCTTAACTAAAGTATGGCTAATGTTATTTCTTTTTGGAAAAATTCGTAAGGCTTAGCCAAATAAAAAAAGGATAATTAATAGCTTATAACATTAGCTGAAGTAACTGTATTACCAGTGACGTGGAGTAGAGTTTCTTGTCACAACGGGGGCGACCTACCATTAACCATTTAATTCCTACAGGGACCGTGTGTGCAATTATCTTCAGTGAGAGTATGACGCTTCTTAGGAGGGGCGAATACTCTCAAGAGCTTGATGTCAAGTTGTGGAAAACATTGGTAAGGCTCTTTGTTCGGTCTTCATCAATTATATCACCCCCTTGAAATCTAAACAAACGCATGAAAAGCTATTGTACAGCTGCACTATCACCGGAAGTTAAAGGGTTAGGAAGCTTAGGAAAAAAGTACAGCTCAATGCATCGGTGGTAACCTTGAGGAAAGCTGATGGAAGCAATTAAAAAACGATACACCCAAACAACACCTTTTCTGTGGTTTTTTGGGGGAGGCAGAGTTGAATGAACAATCTGCGGCCCAAAAATTTCAAATCCAATCAATTATCGTCAACAAACAAGGGAATCTAATTTAGGCGTGATTTAGGAGTGGCATTGATATTACCAGAATTTTTGTAAATTCTCTCAGAATCTGGTATGAGGTTCATCATATTCAAAATGCTTGGCCTTTTAAGGCTTTTCTAAACTCTGTGAAGATGTTTTGAAAGTTTTTTCTGAAAAATTCAGTAGCCCTTCATCTTTAAACTAAGTCTGCTATTGGTCCAATTTCAAACTAGACGTAATTGAAGGAAACAAACGTACACGTTCGATACCATATGATGGCTGGGTTGAAAATAAAGTTAAAGGACCACAAAGCTTCAAACGTTAGAGTTTAAGCCCTAACTAGTGTTGAGAAAATTGGCATGAAATATTACGTTAACTACCATATCGAGCATTGGTTTCTCATAAATTCTTATAAAATTATATTACGTACCTCTCTTTATTCACGTATGTTAATACCACTTCCGAGAATAGCAAAGTAGGTGAATCTGTTTTGAAATGCACAGAACTTAGCATTTTTTCCAATCGCTTTAAATCAGTCAGATCACAACCAATCAGCGAGTAATCATTTGTTGCATTTTCTGTAAAAAAGGTCAAATCTTGGTGATACCAAATTATAGATATCAAATATTGGTAATATAACTAGCAATGCAAGATTTGTAATATGGAAATTGCAAGAAAGAGCAGAAAAATCATTGTGCATACAGAAAGCTTTCTGCCGTGACCTTCGTGTGTTGTCAAAGGTATGTTCTCTCTTGGGCTATCAGTGGTGCTGTGTATAAGTGTATAAACAGCTCGCTACCGCCTTGTAGCCTCATTTTTTGCATGGGATCGACACGTTGATTTGGGGCGTATAGAATAGTTATAAAGATGTTTTCGGTATCATTTGGTTTAGCTGATCAGAATTTGTCCGTAAACCCACCATGATTTAATTGCCACAGGCTAAAAAATCTGCGAGTAAAGAATTTTCTTTAAATTAGAACTGAGCGATAAATAATTCACCTGAAGAGTGAATAATAAATTATAATTCACCTAAACATTGCTTTCAATGGATCAAACATCATTCATTTTAGGCAAATGTATAAAGAAACATTATTTGGGTATTGATGTACCAATCCAAATGTCAAGGGGTGCAGCCCTGGCATTGATGTATTAATTCCTCGCACTTCTTTTTCATTGTATTTTTAACTATGGCACTTCTCAACATAAAAAGTTTTACTTAATGTTTTAAGGAGTGTTTACATCTATTCTATAATAGTATCAATAGAGATATTGGATCGTGGATGAAGAGTTGAAGACCTCTTGCGAATTTTATAAGTGGAGCCGAATAATTTAACTTGCTAAATGCCCTCAATGATGATCTCAGTCAAAGCTATGTTACATTCTTGATGAAAGACAACCACCCTATGCAGATAAAAAAAGAAAACTTGAAGCTCATAAAATATTGCGAGAGACCCTGGTTCGAATCCAGGTGGCGACAGATTTCAATTTTCTCGATTAATTGGAAAATTAAAATGTTCCAGTCTGGACCGAAAAAGGAGAAAAGCTGGTTGTTCACGAGCTAATGAGTTCATAGATTATAAAATATATGCAAATGCGATAATCCAGCCAGATGCGACGGCGGGTGGTTCTCTTGCATGTCATAAATTTCAGTTGGATTTTTGGCCAGTAACGGAGTAAGCACGAATATATTAAAAAGTGAACATTAATATATTACGTGATCAAAGGAAGGTGGCATATAGACTTGGTTAAGGTCATTTTTGGCCCCTGAAAAGGTGGCAAATTTCTGAAGTTCTTAACTTTTTAGGTTTAAGGAAGGGGATGGGGTTGCAAATTCCTAGGTGCTTATAATCTGATATAAGAATATTCCCAAGAGAAGATACGCCAAGAGAGCCTTCGGGACAAATCTGAAATCTACGCACGCGAGATACGAAACAAGGCGTTGCCACTATCTTTAGATTTCACTATAAAAAACGCTGAATGGAAAAAAATCTTGGTTATTGGGCTCAAAAAAAAAGAATCGATACGCTCCAGGCATACCAGGGGTCCCAACTCTCATTTAATAAAAAAACAACTGAAACCACACCTAAAGGCTGGTCATAAATGCTTACTCCTAAACTGAGCCCTAAAAAAAGCGATATTTTATAAATTATTTTCTGAATGTTTGCAAGCTTGATTTCATTTTTACATATTTCTAATTGTCTTTATTTATTCATATTCATTCACAAACTGCAAAGTTCTATCTTCAATAACCATCTTCACCTACCATCTTTAAATTCTGTACAACTTTGATTGCTAGTTATAAGATTTGCTAAATGTTCTGTTGCGTTTATGAGTTTGGCCTTCCGTCGAACAACATCAGGAAAATCGATCTATAAGAGATAGAAATTGTATCATTATTGTGTTGTCAGAGCAGATCAAAGCAGTACAAGTGAGGTCAGGTCATGTTAGGTCAATTCAGGTCAGATCATCTCAGGTGAGGCCAGGTCAGATCAGATCAGATCAGGTCAGGTCAGATTATCAGAATTCAGCTCCGTTCAGTTCAGTTCAGTATTTTCATCTTAGACTTCGACTACACACAATGTCGAAATACTGCAATAACTGCAATATAAAAATTATAACTAAAATAAATTTAACTTATAAAAGAAGCAATACTAACGAGTGGGGAGAATTGTGTGGATAGGTTTCTTACTAATGAGCCCTCTCAATAACTAGACCATCCTGTTCAACCAATCATTGAGGTTGTGTAGAATGCAGAGAAAAACTCGTAGCGGCATGATTATAAAACAAAAGGACGACAAAAACGTTCAATTAAAACTAATATAAGGCCTAAACATTGTCAGAGTAGTGTGTATTCACGTGTTACATTCCAGTATATAAAAAGCATTGCGACGAGAGCGCAAAAAATCGAGGATGCAATTTTATAGACCATAACTCTGAAACAGGGCCTTTAGCACCCAGCACAATCAGTTAAGGCTTCAGATGCATAAAGATTAGCTGAGCAAAACAACTTTTTTCCAGGCGTTTTTCTCTCGTTGAAAAATAAATTCCTACTCCAGTATCAAACATAACGCACTCTCTTTGTCCAACACGAGTCGGAGGATGAAAACATTGTGTAATGACCAACAAAGAGAAGAGGCATCTTAACGTTTAGTACTAAACATATGTTTGAAAATAGAGCCACTGTCATATTTTTGCTACCTCAGTCAAGGCACTAATGCGTGTATTCGCATTCAAAGGAATACACTAATTCAAATAATTCTCAAAACATTACTCACCTCAAGAAATCTCGTATTTGAAAGAGCTCCTTTGTCTTTCAGACGAAAATAACTCGAATCAAATCCAGCTCCCAGAGAAATAATCTGCACCGAATAAAAAAGGAAAAAATCTAAGTGCATCATTCACGGATATAACCTTACCAATTTGACAGAAAAAGATTGAATTTTAAGAATATCCAAAAATGTCAGATTTCATTGAATAAACACTTTAAATAATATTTAACGACACAAAGTCGACACAAATGTTTCAAAAACACAGTTTTTTTAACTGATATTTGTGCTTTGCATTTAGCATAGAATATATATGACTTTTTAGTTCAATAATATTACCTGATGACAGAACGTCGTGGGACCTTGGTTTGAGGGGAGGCCAAGTTTAAAAAATTTCCAACAAAATTTTTCCAACTCAATTCTGTATCAGTAACAGTGCATGTAAGAGTTAAATATACTTAAGTAGATTCTGAATTTTTTTCCGACTAGATGAGTGAAAAATTTTCCGACAAAGCCGATAAAATTTTTGGCAGGCCCCCTAGCAACCCATGACCATGACCGTGACGCCAATGGCTGATGAGCTGCTCCTTATTGGTACAACAGAGAAAAGAATGAATTTTTTATAACGTCAACATGAGCAGATTTCCTTACAAGCAATGCAACTGGTTGCAAGTTACACTTACGATGGAAACTAGTTGCAAGGGACACTTATAATGTGAAAATCCAAAAATACGAGGGACAATTTTTAAAACTTAAACTTGCTAACTATACGCCAATGAAAAGCCACAATGCTGATTACAATGCTAGTACGATAACCTTGGAAAATGCAACTCTCCAATATTTTCATTGAATGATTGTCTCAATCCACTCTTTTAACAACAGAATATGGGGATGATTTCTCAACAATGATTGGCTATAATTTGTTAACATCTGAGGATGATTGTGTGAGAGCCTAAAGGTGGTAACCCTTCATCACATCATATAGCAAAGATCATACTTTAAAATGTCTCAGAGTGCAGAAGAATCATGAATCAATTGATATACGAGTTAAATCATAGATAAACTTTCAACCTCTTGAACTTATGAGTATAGGGATGATTTCCCCAACAATGATTGCCCCACACCCATATGTATCACAATGCAAAACCCAATCCTTTGAATGAACATCCCATAATTGTATTCCTGGCTCTAGGCAGGAAAATTGTGTTTGTTGTTAAAATGAAGGCAGTAGCTCTGCCTTACCATAAACAACTTAAGATAATGACTTGAAAGATTTGAAAGTAATGTAAAATACCTGTTTTTTCTCTGCTGTATAAGCATTAAGAAAAAGCTGTATAGCAAAATCCATGGCTTTTGCTCTGATGTAATAGCCTCTGGAAAATAGAAAAACAACAGCTGGTTTTTAATCTCTTAACTGCTCACTATCATAAGCATTCAATGTTTCAAGTGATTTTTCTACAGTTAGCCCTCCCATTTGGGAAATCCTGTCTCAACCCCTGCATTTTAGTAAATATAGATATCAAAAGTGTAAAATGATCATGAACTGATTGACTGATTCAATTAACCTGATTATGCTGTTATTCATAAATTTCCAACAAACTTCATATCATACACAATTAAAACTAAACAATGCTGCCAAGAAAGGTTAGTTACCTGAGATTTGTTATGTGGTAAAATATAACAGACATCTATTTTATACGAATCTTAATCCATAATTCCCACTGTCTATTTTAGATTTGAGATAAAGACACTTCTGCCTCATTTATGATGTTATAATAAGTAAAAAGTGAAGGTATATAGCAGGCAAAAATAGTATGCTTCATGTATAAAACAGTGGTAATGTCAAAATAAATTTACCTATTGATAAGTGGTGATCTTCGCGCATTCTTTATAACAAAATGTTTTAAAAATTTGTCTTCAAAGTAACCAACAGATGCCATTGAACATTTGCTTACAATACTGTTGTCATTGGTTCCTTGAACCTATAAAAACAGAATATTTCCTACGTAAAATGAAGAAGAAAAAAAATTGCATACCTTAAGCCTGATTTTAATATAAAAAAGAAAAAAAAGCCATTGTAAATAATTTGTATTGTAATTAAGTTTTTAGCAATTTTTTTCCTATTTTTAATCTTTTAGATTTTATTGTATATGTTTTAAAGAAGGGCCCCTTGAAAAACACCTTCTGTTGAAGGGCTACCCCCCTAAATGATTGAAATATGAAACTATGAAAATATGATTCCTATTTATTCTTGTGAGGGGGCTCTCTCTCTCTCAGTTATTTTAGTTAGTAGGGGGCCATCCACATTTATGTTTTGACTTTCATCGTGGCTTTTGGCCATCAATGAATACCTTCTTCCATAATAAGCAATATTCATGTCCATCTTCACGAAAACAAGTGAATTAAACCATGTGGACCAGGCAAAGGAAACTTTATGCAAAAGAAATAATCTTCCAATCAAAAGTCAAAATTAATTCAAAATAAATGAGGAAAACAAATTTGTATATAAATTTTGGACGATGCACAAAATAGGCCTGCCATATATGTGGCCTTCCTTGACCATAATGGACCACAAACAATCATGGCCAAAAGCCGTATACACTAGTAAAATATCAAATTGAAATGTTATATCGTTTCAGCACTTACCGGCGCATCATTTCCTTTATAATTTGACTTCATATCTCCTATTTACCTCCTTACCGATTAATATTAAAATTAAATAACATCTAGAAGCACAATGTTAAATTCAAGAACGATGCAATTTATGCTGCCATTATGCATTCTGTCATGTTGGACTTGTCCAATTCTGTTGTTGCTGTTGCAGTTTCAAATTTCGCGCCAAATCTTCCTTATCGTTGCAAATTATTGCAAAATAGTTGCATTCACCAGCGACCGCAGACCGATCTGAAAATGGGGGGGGAGCTAAAGTCGGGTGAAGGGAGAAGAATTGGGTCTGGGGCTTCTCCTCAGAAAAATGTTCGAGTCACGCCACTTTAAGGAGCAAGGAAAAGCTATTTTGGAAGTCTTTATCTCATGTTCATCCTATGTTAGTAGTTAAAAATTCCCAGTACAAGTTTAAACGAAGCAGACCACATGAAAATTTGAAGAAAGGGTTGAAAAAGAAACGAGCTTCCAGTTTATGGCTGTTCTAATAACGAATCTTGCAAAACTGAGGTGCCTGTTGTCTCTAGCAACAAGTGCTTTTGCTCAATTGACAAATGACGATGACATTTCATTTCTTTGAAAAAAACTTTTGCTCACTTTTTAAAGAAAGTGGGGGGGGCTATAGCCCCCAACCCAATGTTCCGCGGTGCCTGGCAGTCATCATAGTCTATGTTGTCACCAACAAATGTAGTCTATGGGAGCTCCAATAAAAAAGAAAATGGCATTAAAAGCCGCAAAGATCAGGCAAGCCGGAGTCTAGAGAGGGTGGCTGTAGCCTCACAGTTTTGGCGATATATCGTGTGTTGAAGGCATACGTTTCTAATCTAAATTTGGTATACAGTATTTCATATAATTATTAGCACAGTACAATGGTACAATGGTACATCGTATGCGGCCTAGACAAAACAAGAACAGCAATAGTGGATATATAATGATTATATACAATAAAACGATTCCCTTTTGTGTGGGGCCATGGCAATATACTCAGTCAAAAATGAATATTTAAATCTGCCTGCCAAGTCTTTCATGTTTGGGTGGTTGAGGGTTGCTTGCTCCCCCCCCCCCCACCCATTATTGCATTTTGCAGTGGCCCATTTATTCTCTTCTTACATAGACTAGCATGTTCTATGCTATGCCGATGCTCAGTATTAGTATGATGAATGCAAACTATGACGTAACTTTTTTAATGCTTTGATATCCCAGAAAATCCTGTTGTTTGAAATGCTGTTTCAGAGGCAGCTGATAGAAATAGGAACTATATCTGAATCTGATCGGCTAAAAGTAAGACGATGTTGGCATATTGCACCTGGAAATTAGATGGCTATTTTCACATTAAATCAAGTATTAGATCACCTCAATATAGCTCAAAATATCAATAGGTTCTCTGGAGTTCATTTTCACTTCTTTTTCACAGTTCTTTAAGTACGTTGACCCCCACCAGTTAAGAGAAATAGTTATCAGGAGAATGCACAAAAAAATTGATATTTAATGAATCAAAATTTAAAATTAAAATGAAGTAAATAAGATAGCTAATACATAATATTTAGAATGAAATATGGCAATCAAATTATTTAAATCATGACTCATATATCACTATGCACACAATAATAGTATTAATTATAAAGTTGATTCATGGTCAAATTGGTTAACTGTGTTTTCTGTGCGAAAAACAACAAATCTATGTAAAATCCAGTGTAGAAAAAATTAAAAAATCCGGAAAAGAGTTTCAAAGTAGGAGGCCAATCTAAGCTGAGGAGTTGATCTGCTAACTTCTTTTTTGAGATGACGTTTGTTAAAAAACATTGGAAACGCCACTTCAAAAGTAACAATTTTAATCCAAGTCCGCCTCTTTTAATAATTCTACGGAGTCCATCACCAGCCAACTCCCAGTCTGCAACTGCCTGCTTCAATCTAATTGCAGCACATCCAATTGTTCCATAATGTCCCATTCTCTGAAACCTCTTTAGAGAAATCTTGCATATCTATTGAAGTTCTTATGATTGTTGATTCAACCAGATTTTCGTTTGACATCACAGCATCATCCCATTGCTCATCGGAAAGAATAACTTCACTTCTAAAACCTGGGCCATACATTTTAACCTTGCTTCTTGACCAGGTGACACCAAGTATTTCTCTTTTCACTGAATCGTAATACATTACATCACTTAAAATGGGGTTGAGTTTATACCAGACTGATGCATTACCATAATAGCAATGACCTGCCTTTTCGTTGTGAGGCCCACAAAAAGTGACCAATGATCCATTGTTTACCACTAACTTATGGTACGTTTTAAGTGAGGCGGTATTGTTTTCTTTTTTGTACAACAACTTAAAAGGATATGGTTTGTTTCGCAGCAATGTTGAAATCTCTGTGCCATTTCCAAAAGCATTTTTACACCTTTTTCTAGGGCAGTATGAAATCTCGTCAATTATTATTTGACCTTCAATCTTCTTGGAATATATCTGTCTCCAAAGAGGTTTGTCATCAATGAGCAGGGCAAACTCAATGTACCTTTCATCATCGAGCAGCAATCGAGGAATATGGACCACATGCTGGGAAATAGAGGGTGAAAACTGTCGATCACCTTGTGAGTTCTCTAGACCCTCGACTCTAACAAGAACCATGAATGGTGGAATAAGCAGCCTTATTATTACGTCATACGCATGCTGCAATGAATTCATGTACTCATTGGCAAGGTTGACTTTGTAGCTGATCTCATCTCCAACGAATGTATTGTTAGAATAAAATGACTCCTTAAGGTCAAGTTTAGCCGTTGCATTGCGATTTCTTCTAATATCTATCACATGGGAAATATTTCTAATGAATTCCTCAGCAAAGTTAATTCTGATTAAACCATTTATACTTTTGGTTTGACCAACATTGATGTTATGATGATCATATATTCGTAACTTGATTGTCAACACTACATCTGAAAGCAGGTAGTTTTTAGCGGTCAAGGACAAGGTGTAGCAATGGTTAGATGATGATGGTGACGAGCGACAATTAAAGATCCAATCGAAGTCCAATTCGCATTTGGCCCATGATGCCCAAATATCTTCAACATATATGTACGGAATTTCGTCTTCCAGCGGATAAGTTACATTGACTGTTAATGATCGGTTATCTGATGTATAAAATCCCTTCAGGTACAGTTCGTATTCCAGCAATTGCCCAATAGATCCACTGCCATTATGACCAACATTCATTAACGTCGACTCCATGCTCTTTAAACATGGCGGAGATGCTCTCAAATCGTCAAACATCGTGTAGTGACCAGTTCCATTGTCAATCACTTTTACATACGCGCACTTTTGTTTGTATGACGTCACATTCCACCAGTGCCTGCTTGATCGAAAAGTTCCATTTGGTCCAGTTTTATAAGTACCTTCTCCAGAGCTTAGCATAACCTCAACGTCATCAACATATAATGCAACGTAGTTTTCTGGTGGGGATCCACCACCCACCA
Source organism: Catostylus mosaicus (assembly GCA_964019065.1). Lineage (NCBI taxonomy): Eukaryota > Metazoa > Cnidaria > Scyphozoa > Rhizostomeae > Catostylidae > Catostylus > Catostylus mosaicus. The sequence continues at coordinate 16,980,788 of OZ025184.1, read as the reverse complement.
TAAAATGCAGCATGTCAGAACGAATCTGGAACCAAGGTGACCTTAATTCTCCTGTTACATGATTTCCCTGAGAATACGTATCAATTAATCGATCATCAAATTTCCCAGACCTGGTTTTGTTATAGTAAGTCTCATCTCCAATAACTGGCTGGTTGTGAAAAGCTGTTCCTTTTCGCATCCATCTTGAGAGATTGTTCTCTTCAAAGTCAAAAATAGGGCATCCAGTTAAAACCCTGATGAAATTATCACTTCCAACTGCAAACTGGATATGTTCTGTTGCAGCTACATCTTTATAATTTGCTCCGTTACTTCGTTTTTTCCATGATACATCGGTAATGTTTTTGTCTTTATTTGCAACGATCCTTGCATTCTCCCATAGAGTTCCGTTTGTATCGACTTTCCAAACTGAATTTTCTTCGTAAATGGAAATATCTTGGACAGCAGAGTCAATAGAAAACCATTGAGAGATGCGAGGTGAGTTGGTGTTTGCGAGTAATCCGGTCGAATGCAATACAGAACCAACAACAGCCAGACAAGTGTTTTTCCCGCAAGAAACCTTAGTTACCCCGTTTAGGTGAGCTTTGTACCACTGTGTACCTGTTGGAGTGTCTGGAGTTATTCCTGCTCTATAATACAGGTCTTTTTTATTATCAGCCACTAAAAGGAGGCCGTGTCTTCCAGATGCCACTTGCCGTACGTTGCCTGGCACATGTGTCCAATTTGTTCCAATAGCATTACTTGCATTTACTCCTTCTCGAGCAAAAAGCTTTCCTTCCCTTGTCATCCAGACTTCATAATCTTCATTGACGTCCACATCAAATATGTTATTATCAACATTAGCAAAAAGGCCGTTCCTTTGCAACACAAGCAGGGTGTTGTTGTCTGCGATTGCGTATAAGGCATTCTTATTAGCAACCAGGCTCTTCACACTGCCTCCATTGTTGAGATAAGCCCATCTATCTATCTCTGCCTTAGATTCCGTTGCAAAACACTGCACGCTCAAAAGAAAATACAGTATAGCCTTAATAATGTGCGGTAGATCCATTCTTTAGAAGAATGCTGCATCAAACATCACCAATTCTTTAACCGAAATGGTAGAAATTTAATGATCCACCTGTTTTACCCCTAGACAAATGATTGTTTTCTATCAGTTTCTTATCAGTGCATCCATAATCTATAGCTGATGATAACTTGCCTTAGCTTCTTATGGTAGTTACTACCTTTCGATAAAAGCGAAATCCGATTGCATCATTGCAGTTTTTTAAAGCGCATGCAATTCAAGAAAAGAGGAAATTCTTTAGCAGTTTAATGCAATACATCTAAGTTTTGATGTCAAAATGAATTCATAAATGCGACGGAATTAGAAATGACAATGCGATTAACAGTAGTATGACAGGTAGTGCCAATTATCAACATTATCAATTGTTTAATTGAAAGCTATCTCTTATCTTAAGATTCTTGATGGTGCTTTCAATTTCAATTTAGTTCCCTCCACATTCCGTGTTATTGCATCATTCCTTGGTAACTGCACCGCTTCACCAATATTTAAGCTGAAATTACCTCTAGTGTAGCGACAATATCAACCCTTGAGGAAGCCTGGAAACAATTGTGACTAGGGGCGTCACCTCATGCCCCGGGTTGGGAGGGTGATGGCACTTCTGCCCTGCAAAGACCACCCTTTGCCCTGTAAAAAATAACTCTTTGCCATTTCAAAGTTGTAAAAATTACCAATTTCATAACTAATACCTGTCGTACAGCGCCTATATATGCTCTGCAAGAAGACAGTATTTTCGATATCGTGAGGCAGAGCCGGCCCCCAAACCCCCTAAAGTGACGCCTCTGAATGTGACACTCAAATTTTTACTTTTAGACAGTGCAAGAAAGCATTTTTAATTGCTAATGTATGCATCCAATCTTTTATCAGTGTATAAGAATGTCCTTTTTTGCCAATTTATATTTTTGTATCACAACACCGGATTCATTGCTATATCCCTTTGGTAGACATCCAACTTAATATTCTAGATTATAAAGAGCAAGAGGACATTTCCCCAGTTTTACCGCGTTTCACTTTGGAATGGCATTATGCATATTAGCTAAGCCTCCAAAATGTTAATTTGTTAATTTAATGGTATTTGTTTTTAATATGATTTCTGTACTATGCTTATTAATCAAATCAATCGTGGAAAGTTGCAGTTTAAATCAAAGATATCTTTAGCTGGTATAAGAAATCGATTTTTACAATTCTTTGATGTACTGCAGTAATTTATATTGAAAATCCCACTTGAATTTGTTCTTATTCTGCTCATCCTGTGCAGCAATTTAAAGTGTACATAATGATACCACTGCCTAAAAAAAGATCTGTTGTGATGTAGTTTTGAGCATGTTTATATAACCACACAAAGCTGATAGAGACCTCATCTGGGCCATCAAATAATGATACCCTTGTATTTTTTCATCTTTATTTCATTTAGGTACTATCATAGACTTTACCAAACCTTCCCCATTTCTTGCAAGGCCTCCTTGTCTATTCTTTCCTGTGATTTCAGCCCATCCCTCACTCTCGTCTATTGCGCACTATGGATATTGAACTTACTGTCTTTCGTGTGCTTTCGTGATGGATAGAGTAAACAAGGTCTAAATTTACATTAAACATTTTCTAGGTCATCATTATCATGTTCATCATCTTTTTATGCGGATGCCGGTACTTATTGAGTGTTTTAATCTATAACTGATAAAGAAAGCTTTTTCCTATCGTATACCATTTAACTACCCTGAATTAGGGCCCTCTTGAATTTATCATAACGTGCAAACTCACAAGCATGCAGTATGAAATGTTATCACGCAATGTCGAGACTTCATATTATTTTTCAAAACGTGAAAGGGAGTTTAAGAGCGTTGCGTCGAAGACGTTGTATTAAGACAATTCTTTATTACTTTTCTGTCCCTGAATATCAAACTGGCAAAGGCAGTTACTGAATAAACCGCTGGGTCAATAATTTATTACCCATAAACCAATCAGACAAAGTGGGAGTGGTCAAAGTAATTTTAAGAGTTATAGTTCAACCTTTTTCAGACAAATCTTCAAACCTCATAACTAATGACACTTTAATTTCCGCAAGATTGCATCCCCGCTATGTATTTCGTACATGATTTGAAATATTAAATCATACCTCGTCTATTTAACTATGAAACCAGTTGTCTCAAAGGTTTAATACAATTCTCGGATTTCATTAGCAAATTATATTGGGGTAGAAGTTTGAAAAAATGAGAATTTACCCCTAACAGTTAAGCAGATGAGAGAATAGTGTCGGGGAATGCGTTCGCCCACCCTTGATGCAGTTTTATTTTTACCTTTCCTTTCGTGTTTCAGTTTGGCCAGTCGTTGTAAGCTTTATTTGTTTTGTTAACTCACGAGATGTTAATTTTAGCTTAATATAATGCTTGTCAATGCTGTATGAGTAGTCAGATCGATCAGTTCACGATAGAGTTTAGAGTGAAGAATGATCATGAAAAACGTCGCAATAAAGATTGAGTTTTTGTTATCTCGAGCTCAAATAAAGAATCAGTAGAGTGCGGGGCTGATCCCTAACAAATAGCTGAGTGGGGGCAAGCCGCAAGATTGTCCAACAAGTTTTCATTTGCATACAAATTGACGTCAAGACTATTTTCATTAACCATTAGCTGATATTTGGCGTTAGTTATGGACCGATGGCGGTTTCGCACCCTCAGCTTAGGATCAGATGAACAGGATAGACTAAGACAGCGTTTACATGGGGCCAGCCGAATTTCTGGCCGGCCAAATATTTGGTCACATAGGCTTTGCGTTTACACGGGGCCTGCCTAACCGACCTCAAATTTGGTCGCCTAGGGGTGCAAATATTCGGCCACCTAGGAAAGCGTACCTCTCACCAACTCCGTGTAAACGGCTTCGACCGGCTAAATATTTGTACGCTATCAAAAAAGGACGATGATTCGCGATAAAGAGGCTTAAAACAAATGACAGATTGCTCGAAACGCCAAAGAATGATTTTCACGTTTATTTAAACTATTTCATGGACAGTTAAGAGATTAAAAAGGCAGGGTAAACGAAGGCGATTTTGGCAGAGACCTGGCAGAAGTTTAGCGTGGTGGCGTAACTTTGTTAAAAATAGAGTTGTTCCAGAGGAATGGAAGGAAAACTTTCGAATGTCGATGCAAACCTATGTGGAATGGGAGTTTGCTTTTGTTTATGGTGGTTTTGGTGCCATTTCTCTAATTGCACTGCGCATGACATAAACTTGAGCGTTAGAGCTGAGCGGCCCCGTGTAAACGCAAAGCCTATGTGAGCTCATCTGTGGTCGTCTTCGCTAACCGACCAAATATTTGGCCGGTCAAATAGTCGGCCGGCCCCGTGTAAACGCTGTCTGATAAACAGGAAAATGCTTTGAAAATGTGGTATCCGCCTTATACAGTTAACTTTTCTTCTTCATCTCATTTTGAAGCGCGTTTAAAGAGTTACTTTTCATTCCTGGGGGAGCATTGTCAACAATGAATATCTCGTTCCAGTTTAAATAAAGGAACAATTAGCCTGGCTTATTTGATAACAATGCACACATTCGCACTTTGGCTGCCCACTTGGGTAACTGGGCACTTTACGGTGTCTTGCTTAAAAACCTTCCATGTGACTGGGACAGTGGTTTATTACTTTTAAAAAGTTGACAAAACAAACTATGCTGCGCCCAGAGCTAGTGGACTCTTCAGTTTCAATGTCTTTGACGCAAGCCAATTTCAATGGTGTGAGTACACGCCTCATTTGTTAAGTTCAGCTATATAAATTGTTCCACATTTCCTATGGGCTGATTTTTGCATCAATTGTCAATTTGATACAACATCAATTTTGTATTCTTTACTGAAATGCTTTTTTTTGTCTTGTTCGATCAATGTTCATCATTGTGACCAATATGAGTTGTTTTAGTATTCTCAGATAATCCTACCCTGTCGACGTACTCAAACAATAGATGATTTTCCTGGCAAAAGAGGGTTTGGGTAACTGAACCCGTCTCAATTTAAATAAGGGTGTCGAGCTACTAGGAGCCACCTATCAGAATCTCTGATTTTGGGCTACACCAAGAGATTTGTCAATAGCAATGTGTCGAACATAATGAAAGATATTTATGCATGTAATGTTAAACAAATACTATAATAACTTAAGTTAGTGTCATTTACGCAAAACATAGTTTAAAAAGATACAAAAATTAAAGCTGAATTCTAAAATAATCAATCCACACGAAAAACTATAAATTATAATTGCAAATATATTTTACAAAAAGCCCACAACTTCTTGTTAATGACTGATTAGCAAGTCCTCTCTTAGTATCGTCAAAATTAACTGCTTAATTTCAAGTAATTACTGCTATCCACTCTAGCATATTCCAACAAAATGATAATAAACTTTCGCCATGTTCGATCTGTCTGCGTCACAAACAAAGAACGAAGCACAGCCTGGGGGTTGATTTACCAAATAGAGGGTCGATTTTCCCTAACCAGTAGCTGCATTCACATAAATTTTTTTATCCTCATCAAATGCTATTATTAATCTTTTCCGTTCATCGAACGTTCTTCTCACAAAAATTTATGCAAAACTATGGTAAAAGCCTCCTTAAATCGACCGTCAACTCGAATGTTACAGAAGCTTTGTCATCGTCCAATACCATTTTGAACCGTTGACATTTTCAGTTTATTGCACAATCTTTTAGGGTTGTTTAAATTACCACCAGATTCCGGTGGAGATTGCCGACAGGACTTTAATGCTCAATATTGTTCAGCCCATAACTGTGGCAGCATTCGTTGACTGAAATGCAGACTATTATTCCAAAGGTTTCGTGTTCTAACAATTTGCCAATGGTACATTTCATATATAATAATGATCTATTACTCATTATTTTATTGGCTTTTCTGTAAGTGACAACAATGGTTAGAAAAGGGGATGTAGCGAACTTTGAACTGACCATTAAGATTCATCAGTTTTCTCTTAACACTCACATGTTAGAGGAAGAAATTGTCTAGTGCTGACAGGCGGTGATTTTCTATAAAATAGGTACTTGGAAAACCTATTCTTACAAGGAATGTTGATTTAAATCACAACGGTACGCCTGATTTGCTCCTTTCTCAAAGTTTGCTAGCAAGCAGACGAGAGGGTTCAATAAAACTGACCTCAAACCTGACCTGTTAGGCTAGCTATTAAAATTAATTTTTTACAAATATGTGTTTGATTGCAGCTAATATGTTCCAAAATTTAACGGTACCATTGATGATTGTAATAAATCATTTTAGTATTTACAAATATTTTACTTACATGATATATAATACACTTGGGAATGGGGATGCTCTTACTGGTTTACCTATTTTGAGAGTTCCTCCTTTCGGTAAAGCCATACTTACAAAATCCTATTTACGATGCATACGGTGCTAATTTTTGTAATGCCGTCTCAAATCCTTTTATTGACAGTATTTATTCAAGTGGTTTGCATCATTAAGTTGTATGGAACAGATTGTGAATCAAATTAAACCGAACTTAAACTGAACTAGTCAACACAGTATAAAATAATAAGCAATTTAAGTATAAATTCTGATTGCAGTAAAAACTGCTTATTAGGTGATTACTTTGTTATTTGTTGCTATTTCACTTCGTTGCTTTTATCCATAGCACCGTATCAACGAACTATAGTGCGAGGGGTCTACAAAAAATTGCAAATAAAAAACAACGAAGTGAAACTAATCTTACACGATCTAGATCTAGTAGAAATGTATCGCCAATTTGGTTACCGGCTTACTTTGCATTGGTACCTCATGATGAATAAATGCAGAAGGTCGGGATCGGCGGTAAGTGATGTGGAAGCATATTTTCCATTTTGGAAAGTAATCAATGTATACGTTTTCAAGCAAAAATTCAAGAGAAGTAGTTATCAAGAATGCTATCTAAATGACAATTTCCCTGGGAGGTAGCAGGACCCTAGTTGCTCATTTTTGCGTATATGCACGTAGTTTCCATTCTCTCAATGAAAAGAGAAATGCCCTTGATAACAGGCCGTTCGCCAAATACAAAAATGATGCGGGTGAAGATCGATGATAAATAAGAAAAAAAAAATGACAGATTTATCGTTGAAAAATGACGGTTAATACTCAGACTAAGGGCAGTATGCCGGGCGAAATATTAGCCAGAATGAATCATCTGAATTCTTAACCGTAATCTTCTTTAAGCTTTTGCAATGAACTTGCATTTTTGCAACCCATTTTGGATAGAATCAGAAAGTAACCTGCTGGCAGGAGTGTGAACTAGTTACTGGTTTAGGTCAAGGGGAACAGGATTGTTTGCATTTTGGAAGACATCGCGGAGCCTTTTCTGACCCTCCTTCTGTTCATCGTAAACTAATCTTCAAATTTGGTCTGGTCAAACTTAATCAAATATTTAAAAAAAGATGTATGATCAAGAGTTAACTCATTGTTACTGCACTCGCCAGAGTAAAAGGTGAAATTTGCAGGTAAAATGAATCTTTAAACTAATCTATTCTAACCTCTAGTCTAGAACTATCCCCATGTCTATTTAACCCGTCATGAAGCTAACCTCGTGTTAACTTGTTCACTGTAGGCCTGTTTACTGTAATGATGAACACGAAGTCAAATCTTAATCTAAATGTAAACTTGTTACGGCGATTAAGCTCCACATCATCTGACAATATCTGACTAGGTCAGGAATAGAAGCCTCTAGTGTAGTGAATACCTGCTAGCAGCAAATCTTAGTTTACTCGTAGAAACTCAGCTGTTGATCCCAGCTGAAGATAGGACTCTCAGCTAACGAGATAATGTTATACTCTTTCAGTCGTTCAGTTATATCAATCTCGATTCCATCGTCGCTGCTTTGACATGAGTTCGAATCAAAATGTTGGGGCGAGTGGGATGTTTCTGACGTTGATATGGATTCTATATCGCTCATGGCTGCCTGTTCGATAGCCTCTTTGCCAATCACCTCGTAATCATCGAGTAAAAAGTCACTCATATCGTGCGCCCATCCATGCCAGCTGGAAGAAGTTTGGACTCTCTTCTTTCGCCTCGAATCACTAGATCCATGAACAGGAATCGCCTTGCTAGATGGATGAAGTCTCGAACCTGCTGGCCTTATTTTGCCACCAGGTAGCACACACGCGGTGGTTGTGATACTGCGTTGTCGAAATGGAATTGAACCTCCTGCAAGTTTGAAGCGAGAAAAATAAAAAAGGAGGAAGGATAACACCGTCTTCTTAGATAATTTCGAAAAATGATTCCAAACAATTCTACGTCATATATGTTTAAGGAAATCAAAATTGACCCACTATCTCAAAAGTTCTTATAATAGTTATTTATATTCATTTCTTAAAAGTTAAAGGCTTTTGTGACAGTTGTATTTAAAGTCAATTTCAAATCATCTTTTCTCACAGACAAAGAAGAAGCAGCTAGCAGGATTTTTGGATTTTCACAATTCTTAACAGTTATTACAGAAAATCTCATGTTCCTCCCGCATTCAGCTGAAATCTGAGAGACTCTGCAAGAGCATTTCTATTTTGCTACAATTTTTCGTACGCTGCCCTAACAAATGATACACCAATTTATTCCCTGCTGGGACTTTTTGAAAAAAACAAGGTGGCTTGACGGTTATTAATACCAAGTTTAAATCACTACTACTTATGAAACTCTATGAAAATACTGTAATGATGCAGCTTGTTATGAAACCAAACAGATGATATTCCAGACATTATTGAAGACAAAAGTCCTTGCAATACTAGGATACTGTAGCACACTCGTTTAAATGTTCTTTACAGTATAAACTGTATTGACGAATTCATTATGCCGGAGTTTGAGCCTTCCTAGCTTCCTCACGTGCCGCTCACTTCATCTTTTCTATCAAAGTAAATTTTGCGTCACGGTTGAAGTCAAGATTAAGTAAGAGAAAGCGTTTTTGACAGGAAGGAGTTTATATATCGCAATTTTTTTCAAGCAAGTGCGGTGATTGCTGCAGCATATATCGAATTGCCGTTCCAATTCACCCACGTCATGGATACTCAGAAAAAAAAGTTTATCTTGTATGCTACGCAGATAAGTATTATATACCATACGTTTTCAAAAGGAATCAGCAAAAAAAAGAAGCTCTCCCAAATGGTAAACAGAGTATTCCATTACCTCCATAATCAACACTGTCTGGGGTGGAGAACCCAAACGAATGATATCCTTCACCAATAAACCTTGACCAACCTCTGCCACGACCAATTTCTGAATGTTGTTGAATTTTAATACTTTTTGTATTCGACTGCAAGCTATCCAAGCTCAGGCTCCTTCGCAGTCTCTCACATTTGGCCTCTAAAGACTTTTTACGTCGCAGCTTCCTCTCCTTTGCATCGTTTGAATGTATAATGATGTCACGTATATTGCTTAAAAGACTGGCATGTAATAGGTGGTATTCCATGTCTGGTATTGGAACTGTGCTTTGCAGGAAGAAGTGAAGTGCAGGCTCTGACAGAAAGGCATTAATTTCCACAACCCTGCAGTGACGAATATAAAGATGTCTTCAACTTAGCCCAATAGAACAAGTATATGAGGTTAAGGCTAGCCCTTTTGCACTAGTGGGAATTTTTTGCATTAGGTTAAGGTAAAAACATCCATGAAATACGGCATTAACAATTGTTACCACACTTTTTTAAAACAAGTGTCTTTTTCCAACAACTTTGGCCCCAAACCTGATTTTCTACCTCACCTTTGATCTTTCTCACTCTATTATCTTTTACATACTCTCATTGGTTTTTCAGGGTGTAAAAAAAAGCGGATTGGGTAAACACAGTTTCCCCATGCTGTATATGAGCATATAAATATTAGTGTATTGATGAAAAAGCCTGAAAAGATTTGCTATTACAGGAGAAACTAAAAGCCAGGATAACTGATTAGCAAATTCTTTGGGGGATGGGGCTTCGAGACTTTTGATATGAGATAGGTGTGTTGCTTCTCAGTGTAGACAGCCAATGTCATTAAAAGTAGACCCAGCCCAAGAAACTGGTCACCTGATATATCAAGACAGCACAGATGGTGAAACCAGGGTCAGTGGAGGAGCTAGAGGGTTAATGGGGGTAATTACCCCTCTCTTCTAAAAATGTGGCAAGGTAGATTTGTCAAACTTACTCAAAACTTAGGGTAGGGAATGGACCCTTATTAAGCTCCATTTCTTAGTCGCATGCTGTCTTCTACATTGATTGCAGCAAAAATTTAATTTTTCTTAACTACTCTAAAACAATATCATTTTGTTTAGAAGGATGTTTCCCAAATCTGAAGGGCATGGCTGGACTTCTACCATCTTGTTACCAGAGGCTGGTGCCACCATGGGCAAGGAACTTTTCTTTGGGGGCAAACAGCAAATAAGCAAGAGATGTAAAGAGTTGTTGCTGGGAAAATTCTAAGGACCTTGCTAATTTATATACTTCTCACAGCAAAGGCTTTACCATCTGCCCCTTGTTTTTGCTGGTCAGTGCAATTAAATTACTCACAAAAAGAAATACCTCATGTTAATAGGGTTTTATATGATCTCCCAACACTTGTTCTCTTTTAAATCTTTTCCATGTAAGAGTGCTGTTTCAACTACACACTTCCATGTTGAAACAAGCTTTTAACTCAGTTTATTAAAACACATTAAGTACTCACTTATTCATAAAGTTCTGCAGACCTTGCTGTCTTTGCTTTAAGAAAGAGTCTTTAAATCGCCCGATATATCTCTTGCCTGGAAGACTTGGTGCTGTCCTGGTTGAATTGAAAAAAAAATACATTGAGTGAACAGACTGAGAGCAATCACAGGATCCAGGATGACCACATGTAAGGGCTCTGTTTTAGCCATTACTTGGTAAAGTAAGAAAAACGTTTATGAATTCCTCAAGTTGATAACAAAAATGGTGTCTAAATACTAATTAAATTGTGTTTGGATGATCTAAGGTTTCAAGAATCATTGAAAGTTGGGAGGATTCTTCAGGAGGCTAACCAAGGAGAGTGGTGGCCCTTGAATTTTTCCCTGTAAGTAGCAAGGCTAACAAAGGAGAATGGAGGACAATAAATGTTCAAAACAAGGCAGTTAAACAGTAGTGCACCAGGGTGTATGATAGACTCCCATGGTTAAATGTTTAGTGTCTTAGCAAAAAACAAATCTTTGAAGTCTTCAAATTATTCAGTTGGGAAACCCCTTCTTGCTTCACTGGCTCCTCAGCCCGAAATGATCCTGACTATGCAAATACAATTAACCCCAATGGAAAATGATTTTTCCCCAAAATAATAGAAAGGCTCATACACTTACACCATCATAACATCATTAAGGCCAAGTCTTTGCTTCAGCCAAACAAATTCAGAGTACCTCCTTCTTACTCTTGATTCTTTCAAAGCAAATTCTGGGTGATTTGTCTAAAAATGGATTCATTACTTTACAATGGATGGAGCAAAAAGGTTGAGTTAACAAAGTTTGCAAAATTTATGCAAAATTATGTCAATGAGAGTTCTACATCACACATGCTTATAAACCTCATAAAATGATCATTCAAACTGTTTTGAAACTACCCTAAACAGGATATTCAATCATACATGGAAAAGTTACAAGAAGCATTACATTTGAATCTTGGCATTGAATTTTAAACCACTTGTGATGCAATTAAGAATTTATCAATAATTCAATCAGTTATTATTCTACAAGCAGTCCAACAAGCAAGCATTCTGATCATTATCTAAGACTTTGTCTATCAATCTGATCTGATAAAATGAAAATGAATCTGATAAAAAATTCAGAAAAAAGCTGATACAATGCTGCTTTGACAGGAAAAGCCAAATGCTAGAATAACTGATGACAGAATGCCAAGGTCATTATGGCCTGTGATCTCAGGATTCCTCCTGAGCACCAAATGCTATTTTGCTGAGTTTTCAAAATATATATCATCCTTTTCAACTGGCCCTTCGCCTCCTTACCCTTCCTAATATGAGGCTTGAAAAAGCATGCAAATACAAATAGCAGACTGCCTCCTACAATTGGTTAAAAATTTGGTCAAGCAAAAACAATTAACTGATTGTGGATTATAAGAGAATGCTTACAGGCACACACAAAAAAATCAAAGTAAGTAGCTATGTAAATAAAAACACAAAAACAAATAAAAACTGTGATTGCATTAGAATTGAAATAAAATCAGCTGCTTCTTTTGGAATTTCAGAAATATGCAGCTTGCTCAAATCCAAAGAAATTTGTTTTTTTAGATATTGCTTATAGCATAGTTATCTTTAATTGCTTTTATTATCCTGTCTCTTTGCATTGTTTTTATTTTTGTTATACTTGAAAAATATGGTCACACAAACGATAATATCATACATACCTTCACATAAATTTCATAATCGGTGTAAATAGCTTTGCCCTTTTTGATATGAGTTCTTGGGTTTATGATGTCAATGTCTAAAAACTATAAAAAAGAAAGTTAAAGTTTTTTACGAAAACATTCTACATCTTACATGCCAAGGGGGAGGATAACTCACAATACATTTAGGATAAGGATGCTTAGGTTACTTTTCTGGGGGATCAAAAATTTTCGGCAAACATTACTTTTTTGGGTCATTATTTGTCACCATTATTTTTTGACAATTAACCTGACTCATTATATTTTTTATCACTCTTAATATTGGTTATTTATAGCTGGTATATAAGAACTAGCTTATATTGTCTTTTATGACTGCAGTGAATAAAATTACATACAGTTTTTCTGAATGTGATAAAAATGCATTGTGCATTTGGTATTAGTCTTGGGGATATTTAGCTTTGATACAGGTATTTAATAAGGCACTAGGATTGTAGGGAAAGATACTGAAGTGCACTTATCTTCATACATAATGCAGTGGTTGCACAAAAATTACACATCTGAAAGGTATGATGTGTGCAACTTTTCAAGATTTTGTGCTTTATAGGTTTTGAAATTTAAAAATTACACTAAGCTAAGTTTCTTATGAAAGCTCAAAATTGCACTGCTGTTACAGTTTGTTTGGAAGTTTAGCCTAAAAATTTGTCTCATTTATAAACCAGATACAATTAGTCATTGATTTACAAGGTTAGTCATTTATTATAAAGCTTAGAAGGAAATAAAAGGAAAGGAGAAAAAAAATGAAATATTTCACTTTAATTATTCACAAATTGAATATTTCAATTCAAAATTTAATTATTTAAAATATTTCAATCATACTAGGCGACACAAGGTCATCAGTTATGGCAAAAATAATGCCAAAATCCATCTTACTGCAAATCACACTTAATGACTTTTTAGCTTAGGCCCAAATGTCAGTGATGATATTTTTTACCTTGTTGTTGATTCTGTCAAATCCTTCAAGGCTGTCATATTCTGAGCGAAAATCTGTTCGATACATGATGACAAGAAAGAACTGCTTTGATTTCTCGCAATTACATACTTATATTGACAAATTATTAAAATCACAATTTAATTTTCCCTTGAGAAACTGTTGTCCTCCGCCTCCTTGACGTAGTGAAAAACAATCAAGCAACTTCCCACAATGCATCTCTTTGGTTGTAACTAATCGTTTTTTTTATTCTGTTACTTATTTACATTGATTTAATTCGCTAACTTCTTAAAAAAGTCCTTCCATAAAGAGCTTCATACAAGGAGCACCTATACCATGCAGCTTTGATGTTAAATTTAAATTAATCTCCACCTATCTTAATTTTTTGCGGTAAACTGACTTCACAAAAAGTTTTGTTAAAGACCGTGTATTGTGATGAACATGTGAATAAGAAAAATGAAGTCAAGACTTATGTAAAAGATATTTCTTTTTACCTATCGTCCGAGAAATTAACCATGATGTTGAATATTTCAATAAAAAAGTGTCCAGATACAATATAAGACAAGGCTCTATACCTAAGGGGAGGTTCTGACCCTCTTCATTAAAAGACGTAGAGCCAGTATACATATTTTTTTATTTCGTTTATTTTGGTCTTTTTAGTTTTTTTAAACTGGAAACTGGTCTTTTGTTTCTTTCTTTAAGCATTAATGTAGGATCAGGTCTACTTAGAAACTGATCAGATAGTGTGAATGTCTTCTTAATTTTGAATGATTGCACTCCTTTTAATACAAATAGTACATTTTTGAGTACTCCTCTTGCAATTTAGTTTTTAAGCCCCAAATTACGCTTAAATTATTATTTATTCGCCCAAGTGCGAATGTATTTAGGGTGTATCTAACACACATAACGCACAAACAGAACTGTTTCTTTTCATGTAAAAGCCGAATAACCCGCATTAATGACCGATGTTGATACAGCTTCAACATCGAATTATTCTTGATGAATTCCCAGCAATTTTAAGCTTGAATTTTCTGTCTAACTAAGGTACCAAATTTCTAGACGGCTGAAAATCTTTCGGTATTAAAATTTGTCTTACTACTTACATAAAAATGCAAAAAGGTAAATAAAGCAAATATTATGCAAACAAACGAAGTGAAGCAGTGATACCCATGCGGAATGGTAGAACTAGAAAGAGACCAAATGCTAAAGAGGCTTTGTCAAATTAATTAACTAAGCTTAGGTCCATATCAGGCTCATATCTCCTATGCAATGATCCCCGTTATTTCGGCCCTTGAGTGTTTTAATTGAGGATATGGGACAAGCCTCCCGATTCATACCATGTGATGGTTTAGTGTATGCAAAATTTCGTAGTATAGTGGATTCCACATGCCATATATCCTAAGCACACAATATATCGCCCCTTCTCGCGCATTCTTAAAATACCATTAAAAAGTTTACCATGGTAGAGCAGAAGCAAAAAAGAATAAGATATAATATGTAATTTTTAATTATCAATTATGCAGCAAATTAGGACTATAGAATCACTATAACTGAAATACTATAAATGTAGTATACAAATCGTAGAAAGTTCAAAGTAAATGGAAAGATTTTCGCTGATACATGAAGCAACTATCTATCCGGCTCGGTGGACCAGCACCTCGAGACGACACAGCCGTCTCGAAATCGGGATTTGATCGATGCTTCAGAGTCAAAGCGAATAGGTGGTTCTGCAATTTTTTCAAGGGGGCATAAAGCGAGGTTTCTAGATGGAGAGATCCTTAGCATGTTTAGGTTCCAACAATGTCACGCAAATCGAAATAATTGAAATGATCAAGAGAAACATACGCTTTGGGGTGGCGGGATGAAAATTTTAACTCAGGATGAAATAAGGGGTTAATTGCAGCCAATTTAATGTGTAACTCAGCAACAATATGAGAATTTTGCTACACTTTAATGCGACAAATAGCCAGGAACCTGCCTATGGCACATGCTAGGAAATGGATAAAAAAGGGGTACATGAAATCTGAAATCATCGCAAAGTGCTACTACTCTGCTTTCAGTGTTATTGAATATCAAATTTGGAGTTTTAGTCGCTAGGGTCAGTGGTTGCAATGACACGATTGGATTAACGGCCGTTTCTCTTAAAAAGATACTTCCTTATATGAGGTGAAATGGGCAAACGTGCTTTGGAAATAAGCTTAACTCTTAAAAATGGAAAACCGATCGTCCATACGGGCATCTTTGAATGGGAGTAGAAGATAAAAGGCAAGTAACGAGATGATTCACTCATGTAATTACAAGGAATTAGGGCCAGCCATGTTCTCATGAAGCCCTTGCCTCCAGCATCATTTGGCTTGCGTGTTGTTGTGAATTCTGAGTGGAATGGTAATTTGCGCGTGCCTCCGAATGAGAAATAAAAATATTTAACTGATTTTTCATAATAAACGACAGCACGATATGATCAAAAACCTAGGCATGCATGCCATTTATCGAAACAGTTGCAGTTTTATCAAAACACCAGATGTGTTTATGTTTATGGGCAGCGAGTATGATCAGTCTGAAAGCTATGGTGTCTTCTAATATATTGCAGTATTACTACAAAAGCTAAGAGCGACTTGAATAAACAGATAAATAATTGTTATAATTCTTAAAAGGAAGGAAAGTCTTCTAGCAGCTCGAGTGCGTAATAGTGGCTTGTTGGTGAATGGGTCAAGGCATTTTGTCGTTATAGAATGGCAGGTTCTATGCTTATAGGCTTACTATTATAGGAAACAAATTTTCCCAAAAAGAGTGATGTGTTATGAAAGGTATCTGCGACTGATTGAGGGTAGGTGGTGGGGGCGTTAGCAAAAAACCTAAACGTAACAGGTCCTGAAATTTGGGAATGTGTATGAGAGCCACCGCAGTCAAAGGCCAACCTAAGATGTAGATTTTTAAGGGCTAAGATTTAAATCATACAACGTTCTTGATTTGATCTTACTTTGTAATTGACTTTTGTGACTGTCTGCAGCGATGAATGTCGTTAACGTAACTCGTATAGTTATCGTAAATGAATGCAATGCAGTTTTTATGTGACGATGCTTAATATTTTATGCAAGATAATTAGATAGTGTAATTTAGTTCTTATGAGATTTGATAAAGGCTATGGGGGGGGGGAGGGCATGGAAGAAATTGTAATTTCATACTTGATTGAATCATGCAATGAATAAAAGGACTATAAATGTCTGAAACAAAATATGGGATTTACTTTTAATGCGGTGAAGGTTACTCGAAAAACTAACCCATATAAAACGCTTATGTTGCTAGCTCAATGTAGATAAAAACTTGCCATCAGCTCATATAAAAGGAATGAAGCTTTTCTGCTAAATCACAAATACATTTTCCTTAGATATGTAGGACCTATCTAGATTTGTGCCACAGAGTGAATCAAATTAAAAATGGGTCGCTTAGAAAATTGGCCAACTCAAACACTTTCAGCCACTTTTAGCTAATTTATTTGTATGAAATGGGTATGAAATGGGTATGAAATGGGTAATAAATGCAATGCAATGTAATACAATGTATTATGCAATGTAATGCAATTCAATGTAATGCAACATTTTTACTAAAGAGTATTGCAGAGGTACTATTCTTGTCACTACAACATCTGTTGTATTGATCAATCGGCTGGCGGCAGAGAGAAAAGTTACTAAAAACAATATGAATTGCACTGCCACACCCAGAGGACATCCTATTACTTTTGTTTATAGAAGAAGGATGCTGAAGTCAAGCCGTTAAGCCAGGAGAAAGTTCACCGCTTTTTAAAATGCTGATGCTGGGATTTGATAATGGAACAAGGTATTGTAATAAGGAGATTTTGAGATTAAATTACTCTGCATCGTTTTTACTCTATACAAATTCTAAATTGTAATCTTAATTGCGATTAGATATCAGGCATTAAATCAACAGCATTCTACATCAAGGACTGCAAATTAAAAGCATCTCTTTTATCAAAAATTGCGTTTGAGAGATAACTAAGAATGCGTATGAATGCATAAATGGTGATGTAAAAATTAAATACCAAATAAAGCCCAATTACTAAGGTGCAAATTATGAAAATCGAAAATGCAATCCTAGTGGTCAATCTATATGAGTTATATGAGCATAGCATACGGATGGAGCTAGGTCTTTTCGAATTATCAACGAAAATTGCTATATCATGAAGCTATTCGTGAAGAACGCTTATTCTTATTTTACAGTATCCTGCGTTACATACGATGAAAATATTAAAACAATTTTTGTTGGAACTTGAGAGATTCTTTGTTTGGCCTAAATCTCCTTGTTTCGTTTGCACAATTCTGGTAATGAATCTAATTGATCAACTTTGAAGTAGCCATAGAGATTCTACATATTAATCCTTTGTAGTTTCTCCTTCTTCGTCAATTGGTTATCGCAGTTGTATAATTATTGTTATTTTTTTTCATCATGTTAGTTTTAGTTTAGTTTAGAAATAATGTAGCTGCCATACCCCATATGAGGTATGAGGTATTGGCACTTTAGCTCTAATGATGATGATGATGATGATGATGATGATGATGATGATGATGATGATGATGATGATGATGATGATGATGATGATGATGATGATGATGATGATGATGATGATGATAATGGTGATGATGATGATGATGATGATGATGATGATGATGATGATGATGATGATGATGATGATGATGATTGATGATGATGATGATGGTGATGATGGTGATGATGATGATGCTAATGATGTTGAATGATGATAATGATGGCTGATAATGATGATTATGATCATGATGCTGATGACGATGATAATGATAATGATAATGTAATGATGATGATGATGGTGATGATGATGATGTACTGCTGTAAGCTATTCTGTAGAGTCGTCATTTGTCTTCCAAGCTATTGTAGTCCATAGAGTAGCCAATCAAATAGCGCCTAACTCAATTTCTATGTCCACTATGAGAATTGAGTTGTAATACAGACACTAACCTCTGAGCAAAAATAACTCGTGAGCCCCTTAGTTTCCTGAATAGTTTGATAGTAAAATATGTCAATTAATAAGCATTTGCAGAATATTTTTCCTTGGGTGAAAATTAAATACTGATATATAAAAATAATCTACCAATGATTTAAATCTTTTAATATATACAAAAATTCTTCCCCTACCTCGATCCCTATAAAATCTCTGAATAAAATGTGCTTCATTCATAATGCATAAAACTATTCTCGTTTGTCGCTCAGGATATCGTAGTCTTCAAGGATGCAAGTGGCCACATCCGGAATTACGTCATAGGTACCAAGAACAGCATGAGTGGGCGAAACAGCTCTTGCTTTTTCAAACTGGAACATTGAATCGTTTTTATATAAGTTTCCGTTTAATCCAAGTAGATGCAAAACTTTTTCAGAGCTACGACAATCTCCGAAAAAGACCTCAGCCGTCTCGAGCAATCTGGTTTTACCCGAATTTGTTTTAGTCTGGCTAATAGTATCTTGCGCTATATGTTGATGATCTTTTTCGCTAGTTGTCGTGAAGTACGTCTTCTCACTACTTTCTTGAGTTTGGCTTATATTGTCTATATTGTCAGAAACAAACAAGAGACTATTTTCGTCAACGATTTTTTCGTGATCAGCCACATCCATTGCAAGTTTATCATCCTCTTTCGTTGCAATATCCACAACGTCATCTGTATTGTTCATTATCAAAGGATCGTTAAAAGCATGCGGGACATCATCATCCTTTATTGGAAGGTGCGTTTCATCTTCTGCTGGCAGCTGGCAGTCATTTTTGATAGTTAATGATTCATCGGATAACAATTGCCTAGTTTCCAAAATATTTTCTGCTAGGCTTAGTAACGTTGGAAATTTTTGAGCTGGTTCACTTTCAGTTACTGGTGTGTTTTTCTTCTCATAGTTTGGAACACATTCCTCAGAATCAGTTTGAGGTTCCTTGCAGAAAACAACTGAAGATGCCCCAGAAACATCCGATAATTCTGGAGGCAATTGTTTGTCAAATGATCGCAGCTCTCCTACTGGCGTCACGGGTTCAGAGCTTACTTTAGTGGTTTGAATATCTCTAAATAAACTTTGCCTCAATGTCAGCTCATTTGACGAAGCAGACCCCCGTCTGCTAGTATTCTCCTCCTCCTTAATAGCGCTCACACGGAAGCGGCCGCTTATTCTCGTTGATAGTTCGTCATACAACCTATGTTCATGCTTACTTACGATTCTTTTGAACAAATCTCTCGCTGCATGCGTAGAACGTGGCTTTATTTCAAGGTAATTCTCAGAACTTGCTTCGATTTCACTCGAATCTAAGTTCCCATTCATCATTTTAGGTGGACTGTTCCAAGTACTGTAGCAGTCCATCTCTGAATTCGGTACGAAGCTTTCATCAGCTTCATCCGACTTATTACACTTGCTTACACTTCCAGATGTAGTAAATCCCTCGATATTGATCTTTATCTTCTCGGGGTCTTCCTTATGCACAGCTAATGCTTTAAACTGCAATCCCTTTGAAGACTTCCTTGTCTTTTTTGCTATGGGGACACGAATATTTGGCATCGATTGGAAGGAAGGCCGACATTCATTTTCCTTGTTCATGCTTGACCGTGATGGTCTTCGCCTGAGTTTTACATCTGAAAGACTGCGACTCAGCTTCTTCTTGCTTGACGACGACGACTTGCGTCTCGATCTCGATGCAAATTCTTCATTATCAGAATCTATTACGTCATATTCCGATTCGTGAAATTCTTCATCAGTATCATCATCAGTAGCTAAAATGCGTTCGGATATTTTCGGTCTTGTCAGCAATATCTGAAGCGCCTCTTCTACCGGAAGAATCTGAGAGTGAAAAACAAGATCAACAGAGCCAATCGAGCCTTCAAGAAAACAAAGATCACTTTCATCATCTGCATCATACTCAAATGATCCAATGTAATCACAATCACTTTCAGATGACAACGTCTGTCTATGAAGTGATTGCTGGCTGCCTGAAGTCAGGTGTCCAGAATCGACCTGTAACAGACGACCAGGCTCTTCTCCCGTGACCTCTATTGTAGGCTCCTCCGTCTCGTTAGCCGCTACTTTATCAAGATTCGCAGGAACAGACATGTAATATCGCCAGTTATCCTGAGTCTTTGCGACAGGCGAATGCACTGCGGAAAATACATAAAAGAATTACAGAAAATTAGCCCTAACATAATCATGGAAAAGCATCAATTAATCTGCAATCTCATCTGGCCCAAATATAAAGAAGAATTTTGGAAGATGGACTCAGAGACAATTAACTTACGATGTGCATTTGCGTCCATTTAGTTTACAATATTCAATCTCCCCCTTTTTAAATATATATAATTTTAACTCTGGGGTACTTAAACAATTCCAAACATAGATTTAATTGATTTTAGGTCTTTGCAACAACATTAAACCGTGGACTTACTCAAATCATTTACTGAACTAGTTGTACTGTAGTAACAACCACTGTCATTCTCTATGGGTGTCTCGAACTGAGGTATTTCAGCCATACTACGAGAGAGGCCAGATTGCTTCCTGTCACCGATGGATTGCAATGACTCTACTAGATCACCCTCGCCAACAATACCATCGAGGTATCGTTCGATCTCTTTGATCGGGAAACTGCTTTGTAGGAAAAGATGTATCGCGACATCTGACAAGTATTGGTTATCTTCAACGACCCTGTGTGAAAGGAACAATAGCGTGACATAAACTCAATGCGTTATGAATATGAATTTTTCCGTCTTAGGCCACACAATAACAGTCTTAAGACATTCAAACAGTGATTATAAAAGAGAGAAATAATGACCCCACTCCAACAAATTAGATATTCAATTCAGTTTTTGCCTTCTGGTGGATGTTAACTTTATTGAAGCAAGATATTCATAACCTAGCAACAATATTGCAGATATTGAAGGCATGACAACTTTCACTGCTAAAGTATTTTTCCAATAGGCAATTCATTAAAGTGCATACAATGCAAGACTTATAGTTTTGTATAATATACAATGTAGGCTGATTTGGAAGGCATTGGATATTTTAGTTCAACGGTAAGAACAGCTTTTGCCCCTGAAGGAAGCGCCCATTGCCACGCTACTTGTATTGTAGCATTTCTCCGGTTTAGAGATACAATCTAAGAGTCTCTTTCAATAATGTTGCGGGTGCATTTTCGATAGTCTATTATAAGAACGACATGACGTTATTACTTTGATTTGGTATCATATGATGTGATTGATGTGATGTCATATCATGTGATCGATGTGATGTCATGTGGTCTGATAGGATATATGATCATGTCATTCGGGTTGACAAACAAATATGCAAAGTTTGGGCGCACAGTTGCTAAAAATCCAACTGATCTTGCAACAGTTGCAGCGTTAAATCCGATTAGCAGGTATTAAGACTAGCGCCAAATTAATACTGATGCTTTTCAATATCAACATTATATAACAGTTGACATAGTTCAGTTCAGTTTACCGTGTCACGCGACCTTTCGCAAACAACTCCTTAATGCCACATTAAAGTACACTATCTGTAGCAATGCTAAAAAGAGTACTTTTAAAGCTCCTTGGGAATTTTATCATAAGATCACTATCATAAGGCATATTATCAAAACAATATTTTTGTGCAATTTGATGCAGAAAAACGAATGCTCCGACCAAAAAGTAAGGAACTGTGGAAAAGACGTGGACTTCCATTTTAGAACAAATAGTAAATTATAAAGTAAGTTATAAATAGTAAATTGGTGAGTATGAAGTATCATAAAATCCAACTTTAGACTTTACAAAACATAATAAAATGCAATGAAAAATTGCATAATACGACAGAACATAATAAACTGCAAAAATAAGTACATTACAGTACAATACAGCACGGTACAACGCAGTACAGCACAGTACAGTGCAATACAACAAAATGCAATATGATACAATACAATATGATACAATACAGTACAATACAATACAGCATAGTACAGTGCAATACAATGAAATGCTATATGATACAATACAATACAATACAATACAATACAATACAATTCAATACAATACAATACAATACAATACAATACAATACAATACAATGCAATACAGCACAGTACAGTGCAATACAATAAATGCAATATGATACAACACAGAAAAGAAGGCAAGCTTAAACACTGGATGTAAGAGTGTAATAATAATGGCTGTATTATTCATAGAACAAATAGGAAAATCAAACTCACCTTTCGAGAAATTTTTGCAGGCCTGCCTGTCGCCTTTTCAAAAATTGTCTTTGAAATCTGCCGAACAGGCGCTTTGGTGGAAGCTCCGGGGGAGAACTGAAACAAAACAAAAAGATTTAATTCAATGGTAACCAACAAAATAACACTAAATCAAAGTTTTAACCTATCAATGAATCTAGATACTACCTAAATGCCTATCCTATTCAAGGCTATCAATATTCTAAGTGCCAAAACTCGCCAAAAATGATGTCGCACCTTGGGAAGGAGTCTTGTTTTTGGTAGGTATGGGCTTTTTATTGAGGATGATTCACTGATATCTGCACAGAAACTAATTAGGCCCATTTCAAGGCGCCATAATTCTTTGTCCCTCTTGATAAGTAGCACCTAGTCATGGCGCAGGTGATGCGATAAGTCGCAGGCTGTAACCCTCTCACTTCTCTACGGGCCATGGACCCAATAAATATATGCAATAATTGGGGTTTTTTTACAGGAGCTAATACTTACAATACCTGGACATGCATATTCGTTAGGCTTCAAAATCACCAGTTTTAGAACCCTTGAAGTTTAGCGAATGTATTATGTAGTTGTTGCTGCTAAGTTGCATTAACATCGGGAGTGAAGGAGCTAATAAAGTATAAAGGAGGCCGGTGCTGATGATAACTACAGGCAACAGAGATAGGCCCTATACTATTTGAAGTTCTGCTACCATGGCGTATTAAACAATCAATAATAGTAAATAGAGATACTTGTCAATAAATTATAGTTTAAGAAGGTAAACAAAGCAGGCGCCGCATAACAAGCACGAGGAAAAATCAACTCGTTTTGGTTGCTGCGATTTGCATTACGTCTAAAATTTTGCTTGCGTTCACATTGAACCAGATTCAAATAGTTTTGCGTCCACATAGGACTGGACTTTGGCTTTGAAATTATGAATTAACTAATAAATGTCGCGCAAAAGTCAAATTTAGCCTCAAATTCATTGCCAAATTCACCTCGTTATCCGTCAATTTTGTTGACTTCATCCTTGCATTCACAAAGCGATTTGACCCAAAAGGGCATAGTTCTTAATCTGTATCTTCATGGTGCGGATGAACGACCCAAATTTGATTGGGTAGGGGGCTCTCTAACCTGCCCGTGCCAGGTTAGAAACAGACCGAAAAGGGTAGGCTTCCGTGTGCACGGGGTTTAAATTTTATATGTACCCGTTAGGTTTTGATCAATTCATGATATAAAAGGCCAGATGCAGTCTCGTGTAAACGTAATAACTATTGGGACAGTTGCCGTGTAATGGAAGCAGTCTCGTGTAAACGTAATAACTATTGGGTCAGTTGCCGTGTAATGGAAGCAGTCTCGTGTAAACGTAATAACTATTGGGTCAGTTGCCGTGTAATGGAAGCAGTCTCGTGTGCACGTAATAACTATTGGGTCAGTTGCCGTGTAATGGAAGCAGTCTCGTGTGCACGTAGTCGACATCTCGAGAGTTTCAAAAAGGCGAAATAGTCTATTTGCGTCTAGGCATGTTGATGTAGAATTCTAGAGCAGTTATTTAAAAGCTGATTCAAAAATAAATACAAATAAACATGACAATCCTCTTGTCTCGATAACGCTTCAGCATTGAAGCCACAATAAGAAAATTTAACCTCTTAGAGCTTAACACATTTCCTTTAGGATGCAGCCAACAGCCGAGCATTACTATACTCAAAAGGGATTATGAAGGATTTGTACTTAAGACCATAATCCTATCGAGGCCTATCATGTACGTTGGGTAATCAGTAAGCAGATAAAAAGGCACAACCAAAGGCAATTCTGAAAAAGGCATCTAAAAGGGACTGAAAATGCAACAAGAATGTGATGCAAATGCAGTGTAATTAACTTAAAAATGTGTTTCAAAACTGGAATTCACGAGGGTGATAGAGAGAAATAACCTAGAGTGACTCCTAAGTCTGTTGTTTTATGATGCTCATCCCTTCTATTATTCACATTGTTTATGGCTTATAAAGATACAATTAGCAGCTATCAAATCACAGTCTTCTCTTATAAATCCTACAAAACTGCCGCTAGATTTCCGCAATGCTTACTTTAAAAATGAAGCATTACAAGAACCGACACAGACAGTCACTTTGTACATCATCGAAGGTCCCATTGGGTCCCTTGGACGAGACCCTTGAGAAAATTTAAGATTTTTATGGCTAGATCCCGGACCTCTTTCAAGTCTTCAAATATAACAACAAGGAAAATTTATGGGCCCTCTGCACTGATCTCAAAAAAGACTGGGTCGAGCTTCTATTATTGGAAAAGTGAAGCCAAAAAATCTCGATGGCGGCCATCTTACTAGCACCCATAAAGCTGCGCTCCGTAGAGTCAATGGCAAGCCAATCGGCATGGATTATCAAATGCCATTTAACAAGTTTTTAGCTTTTGGATCGTATGCTTTTGATATACTTGTACTTTATCGAGTATACTTTTCCACGTGTTCGCTGTTGTTATTTGTTTGGGTCCTACCAATATGGCGCAGATCTGGCTTCAAAAAGTTGGATTCGAAAACAACCGGTTGCTCGATCCAGTCTTTTTTTGAGATCAGTGGCCCTCTGTGGTGCCCCAATTATACAGTGGTTATTACCAAACCCCTAGGCCAAAGTCAATATGCATAGTAGAACAGCCTCCTTCAATCCAAAGTAAATACGTTATGCAGTATGAAACAGTCATTAAATAGGTTTTCATGCAAAACTTAAGCTCACGGTTCTTCCATTCAGTATTAATAAAATCTAAAAAGTTTCTAATAATCTGTCGAAAAATAACCAACCATTTACCAAGTGATTAGCTGATGCACCACAGAAACATTCAGACGATTGCCTTTTATTCGTATTATTCATAAATGTTACAAGTCAGCTATATCCCTTAAGTATTCTATCGATAGCTACACAGTAGGGTTTTCCCTAAAACTGCGAACTTATTTCGAATCGTATCAACAGGATTAAGATGTCCACGTTGCCACAATCTTTGAGATGAGATTAGAAAGCAGCAATCGCATTTTTGTGTTACCCTAGTTTGAGTGAGGTAGCAGAAGAACCCACTTTGGTCCCTTTTAAAAAGCGTATGCATCACGTCATCTTCAAATCAAACAACAACCATACTGGAAAAAGGTGCACACTTCAGGAACCTCGTAAAAATACGTAGCTAATTTGCGACCAGAAATGAAAAAGGCCTGCAAGGGTTTGCTCATAATTAGCGCCGCCATATCGAAAGGGGGAAGAGTTCTGTTGCCCCAGGGTTTGCCTTGTTATGTTACTAAATAAGTCCAATTTTGTTACGATTAAAAATCGGACGTTAGGAAAGGAGAAAAGGAATTGGACACACATCTTTGGATAAGACCAATATCTCCTGCATAGGTAACCCTGTTCTAATGTCAGCTAGAACATTTATATTCAAAACGACATCGGGACATCGGGCACCTTGGTCTTTACATTCTTAAAAAACCTTTCCACGGTTTAATGGATCCTAGGCGTGATAGCAGATGTACGAAATATATATAGCAGACAGCATAATCAGTAAAAAAGCATTGGAAGCTATTACAAGTGAGATGATGCCTCTCATATGCAATAGCTTAAGGTAGGCGCCAATAAAGATAAAACTAATGCCACACTTGCAGATTACTCTGTATATACTATAAGTAATCTATCATGCAAATTCAAAACAAAAACCATTCAACTCAGTTTCTATGATAATTAGGCGTGATGTCTGTGAAAAATACCATTTGGTCACCTTATCAATAAATCGCTTTTATTAACAGTTATATACAAGTTGATCTCATTTGCCAATTCACTCGATAATGCATCGTCTGTATTAGTTATACACCTAGCATTCGTGACTAATTATGAACTAATTCGCGAGTGTTTTGCACCGAGGTGTACCTAAGGTGTATGTTGTTCGATAAGATAAGATAACACAAAGAACCTAACAGAACTACCCTTAATGCAGCTTTTAGAATGGGCAACAGATACCAACATATTGTAGGCACGTCGATCATATACCCGCTGTAAAAAAGGAAACCATTTGAAATTTGATAAATTATTTGGTTTCCTTAATGCGAGAAAATATGCCTCAATATTCTGCACCTAGGAAATATGTTGTTACTTGGGTTATATATATATATAAAATGCAACAAAAAATTCCATTCGCTTTAACAGAACGTAATGACGAAGGTAATTAAACACATTCCAAGACTCATTGTTACACTCCCAATAACTACCACCTCTTCCAATACTCTTTTTGCCTATCTGAAAATTCAACAGGGCCTGAGGTCTTCTTGTGACCGAAAGTAGCGGTGTATCAAACAAAATTGTACTCACGTAACCAATTGATATTGATTTATCAGCCTTGTTCTCAGCCATTGAAAATCTGAATATCTTCTCCGAACCGATGATTCATTAGTAGCAAAAGCAATGTTGTTTGTCTGAAAAATAAATCAGTTAAGTAAAATTACTATCAAGCCACTAGCATCCTTATAGTATGCTGTCTGCAAGCACTTTTTAATTCATCCTTGTAGAAATTTTTAAAGGAATGTATGGACCTTTGCAGGCCAATTTTGAGTACACTTCAGCAACTAGGAAAGTTTCATGGCATTTTCTTACTTGTTGCCACTTGATAAAATTCAGCGCTGTTTTTATTAGTGAAATACAACAATTACAACACAAAAAGGTAAACAACATCGATATCGGATTGATAGCTTTCTTAAGAAAGGAAATGCAGAAAAGATTGTTAAGTTGATCTCGACAAAAACTTTGGAAAACATATTTCCCGTTTTCATATTAATTTCCAAGCTAGGTACATAAAGTGAAAACTGACAATCATATGTGATTTTTAATTAACTTCATTGAAATTAGGTATAATAGTATAAAACTTTTAGATGTTAGGAAAACTATGACAAAAATAGTCAACGCTATCCTGGAAATATGGCAAATATGAGAGTTATTTGGATCTAACTGCAATGGTCCTACTTTGAGATAAAGCAATACAAAAAAGGAAGCAGTTACATATTTCTACATTTCATTTTCTGTTTACGGAAATTTAATTGAATCAAATTAATGTTTTCGCGGATCTTATCAGAGCAGTGTCAATATTGATGAAACGATTGTAATTATTTAGCACATAATGAGTTCCTAGTCTACCCTTGCATGATATTGCGTTCCAGCGAAGAACCGTTATGTTGCTGATTTAAGCTGAGAATATCCCAACAAAGAAATATTGTATACGCACATTGTAAGGAAGTTATCATATATTGCTTCAGTGGCCTTAAGAATCTTAATGGTATTTCCAGTAAATATCACGCTTAGGGCTACAATAATCAACGTTGCATTTCAAGTAAAAATTTATCATCAACGCATTAATGCAGTGTTATGGAATGGGAAAAAAAAGTTGGATTTCAGCAGAAAAAGTTACACTGTTTTGGTAATGACTTGCAGCTACATTGATTAAAAAGAGAGTAGGGGGGGGGGGGGGCTCAGAAATGACCTAATTAGAATACCACGGAGGATGTACGTTTTTAATACCAAGAGCAATTTAAATGTACAAGGCAGAAGGAGTTTGGTCAACTAATGGCATATCTTCATACTGATAGCATGGAATAGCCAATTAGGCTCTCTATGAGACAAAAAGTGTGACGTTCCTACTTCTAAAGATCTTGTAGTCCCACTTGCTACAATTCTAACCGTTAATTTTGACTATATTTTTTTGTTGCTCCACACACAAACCCAAGATCAGCAAAGTTCAATCTATAAACCAAGGAATGACGTAAAACGGCAGGCAACACGATCCTCATCGACTAACATGTCTCACTTTTAATTCTTTTTCTCGTTCCCTCCTGCTTTTCACTCTTTCCCCGTCTACCCTCATTTTAATATTTTACGAGCATAACGGTGATGTCAGCAGGCGTGGGACAAAGAAGGTGATTACGTGATCTGTGATGTATGCTTCAAGAGATACTTTTAGAAGGAATGTCATGGAAACTGAAAAAGAGTCTTAAATCCATACAAATAGGTTACAATCGAATATCGTTTCGCTTTAGGCAAACAATTAAAAGATTATCTCATATAAACAAAACTACAGACAAAACTAAGATCATTATTCACCTTGACAACAATTTCATAGTCTGTATACAAAGCCTTTTCTCTGCTTATATGCGTCCTCGGGTTTCTAACTTCAATCTGAATAAAATTCTATGGAAAAATAGATTATAATAAATAAGTAAAATTACAAGAGAAAATGTCAACACGCAGGTTCAGGCATTTACACATGGCAGAAATCGAGCAGGGAAAATTCTTTGACAATTCCTTAACTTTTTACTATGGTAACAAGTGACAACAAGTAATGAAAATTTCTATGAGTATTTATTGATTAAAGAATTTAGTTGCAGACGCAAGAAGTTAAAATTCTTTCGCTGTTGGTCAAACGCAGATATTCAAAATTCCTTGTCATTCCCTAAACTGATCCTATCTGCTGTTGGTTAGTGGAGTTAACAGGCTTCTTACAACACTCAACGCCTCGCAAAAAAAGAAATAAGAAATAGTATAAAAAGTAATGGATAAAAGCGCTTTGAGAATAGCGGTTGAATACCATTATGATAAAATCGGTTTTAAATTTCTTGTTCAAGATGTTCTAATGCACCAATATAACGAATGTTTTGTCTTTCTAATTGGGTTAGTCATGCTCCCAAAGCTATTTTTTATCATTAATCCAAAGATATAAAGGACAGAAATGGGAAATGCAAAGCAGATTACATTCCTCCTAACTATTTTCCTCTTTCGACATACACTTCAATACAATTTAATACAACTCCCAACATGTTTAGTTTACTGGCTATATAGGAAAAAATTGAAACCATCTGGGTTACGAAATTTAAGGCAAATGGAAACGACAGATAAAAAACAGGAGCATGCTTTAACCATAAAATCAATACATCATTTTTCTTGTAAAAAAGCATGAATCCGTTGGCAACCCAGGGCACTGGAGTCATTAGCACTTTCTGTTTTCAAGCTGTCTTTGAAAACGAAGTGAGAGATTGAAATATTTAATCTTTAACTTTTTCCTTTACCTATGTTGCTGTATAACATGAATTAGAATTTTTATCCCAAAATCCATCTTTTATCAAAAATGAGTATTTCACCTCAATAGCTCTTATGAAAGAGACCTTGATAGAAAGAAACTTTATATAAAATTGATGTGAAAAATATAGCTGCCTTTCCATGATGGATCTCAATTCTCAGCAGTATTTATGGAAACCTATTTCATACCAAAATCCAACAGCTATAATCTTCGAGGAATTCAAAATCTATCTCTTCCCAAAGTTAAAACTATAAGTTTTGGAATACAATTTATTAGCTCTTCAGGTCCAACGATTTGAAATGATCATCCAAGTGAAATAAAATTATGGAAAAATGCAAATCAATTCAAGTCTCTTATAAAAGGTTGCTATTGCGAAAATCAATGGGCATGTGACGCTTGCAATCAATAATTTCCATAATGTTATCTCAAAAATTGCTTCAGGTTAGCGTATATAAGTGATCACACTATTGTCAAACTGAGATTAAAGAAGGGAGTTCTCATTATCTAATTGATATCTTTATACCAATATTGCAGTTAGCTTTTAAATCTCTTACGGATTTAAGCTTACTAGAGGTCTCTATAAACTTTCATTTCTTTAAACTATATGTTTTATCTCATTTGGGGTAACAGGGCTTCTATTTGATTTCAGCTAACGTATCGTACCTGATAGCACTACCGAGTATAAATAATTCATTATTATTATTATTATTGATTCCTGTGGATGTAAAACTTTTTTCACAATGCGTAATCATTTCGCTATTCCTAGCATGCCAAGAGCTTATTGATGATTTAGTGATAAGAGGATACTAGAGATTTTGAGGTTTTCAAAGGATTCATTGATTGTGAATCAAGTGTCCAATATTTTTGAGATATTTTTATGAGAAACACAATCCTGATGTTTTCAGGCACAAGATTGAGTAAACTATGAAGAAAATGTGCATATATCGCATGTTGGGGAGAGAAAGAGGTGTAAAGTTATACATAACATCAGAAAATCCGCTCTTGTGACTGAAACTGAACAGACTCAGACCATTTCAGCTAATTGAAAAATCTTTCAAAAAAGCAAATACTCCAGTAGACACAAATTGACCATCCTGATCTGGCTAGGTATTTAAAGAAACATTTGTAAGTCAGCCAAAGCCAAGATTTGGGACAAATTTAATATCTTTTCAGAGTCGATCAAAATTAGCAAAATATCCCAAAACCATTTTGCTGGAAAAAGCTAGTACAGCATTTGAGACGATAAGCCAACGTCTTGAATAGGGCTAAAGCGGTTTTTATTATAAGACATAGCCACTTCTGGCAGGGGCGGATCAAGGATTCTGGGAAAAGGGGGTGGGCGTTGTCCGCCGAAGTTCACGTGAAGGCTGCGAACCCAAAAGCTAGCGGGGGTTTTGGGTCCCATTTTCATCTCATTTATCCGCTGGGAGGGTGGCTTTGCAATAAAGTATTGGTTTGGCCTTTGAATGAAGGGCTGGTTTGGCTCTTCAGCAAAGGTCAGCCATACTTAAGGCCTTTAACCACTATTTTAGGCCTAGTTGGCTCCTTATAAACCAGTTTCTTAAATACAAATTATTATTAAAAAAAATTCCCACGCTAATTGGACTAAGCGGTGCACAGCTGTGCGAGGGGCGCCAGCCAAAATGGAGTTGTTCTGCGACGAATATGGGGGCTCACGCCCCTTGTGCCCCCTGGATCGGCCACTGCCTGGTACCAGTAATTTAATATCATGAAGCTGTTGGCAGAAGTGAAACGTATTTCGTTTTTCAAGGGCGTGTCTTGACTGTTTCGAGTGGATGGGGAGGGGCGTGCAGGATAGAAATTACTGACAATACGTTAATCATTCAATTTTACCAATTAACGTGTGCTGTCAAGACTAGAAAAAATTACTGCATCTTTACCAACGAACGAATCTTTGTCGACATATAAATCAATTTGACGACTTTTGAAGTTCCTGACCGCTTGTAAAAAGGTGGGCATAACAGCCTCAACTTCCCAACCCCCTGGATGGTATTTATCCTTTATTACTCTGTATCTACTATAACATTTTACTAACGATAGTTTCACCATTTCAGGTCAGCATTGTGAAAGGGCTTCTGGTAGTATGAGTATCATCATGTAATAAGAGCAATTTTAAATGATAATTTTACTGGATAGAATCTAACCAGCATAAAGAATTATTAAATCGTACATATCAAGCTATAAAAATCATGCTGAATATCTTACTAGCATCTCCGGAAATGTCATGCTAGAGTAGCAGTAAATGCAAATGTCCTTCAAAAAACCCAGCAGTGTACGCAAATGTCCTTGCCAATGAGAAGTTACTGAACATTGACAGACATACTACAGTCCAACCATTTCATGCACCAACTACAACTTAGGAAATACCGAAATTCCTTAATCATCTAGCAGGCAAAGGCTCAATAACAGCGTGAATCCCGATAAGGAAGTGGTCTTGTCAAACCGGATCGAAACGAGACTGTCATCCAGGCGTAGGCTGGATGCAAATAAAGATGGGAAATAGCGTGGTTAAGATATTCAAAAAGAATGTAAAGAAATTCTTTGTTTTAAGGACAGACAAAATACAGAGTAAACCCTCGGGCCATGTCATAGTTTGGATTCATTTTCTCTTTATTAACTTTAGCTGTGACGTCTGTAATGCAAGGAAAGGCATGGGTGGTCACAGTTACGGTGGGGAAAGACATTAGGCCATTTCAACTATTAATTTCATATTCACATAGTTATTTACCATTTAAAGTAGGAAAAGCCATAGGAAGGGAATTTAACTTTCTTATCTCTTGGAGTACCGGCTTCACACAAGTCATTTTCTTATAAAAAAAACGGTTCACAGACAAAGTATTCATGCAAAAACACACCCCTGGATAAAGTTAACAGAACACCGACCATAGGAGGGGGAGGGGGCAGCAGGTGTGTTTGCACTCGGAAAATAAATTGAAGTCTTTCATGCTGCAATTATTTTGCCCTTATCCCCCCCCCCCCTTCTCAGGGTGCAGCGGTGTCTCTACAGTGTTTTCATTCTCTTAGCAGCACTACATCATAAAAGATAGTGTACCCACATAAATGTCAAACTGAATTAAACCAAGACTGTCAAATAATAACAATCATACAACGAAAATAACCAATTAACGAAAAAGAAGAGTTTATCAAAAACAAAGGAAAAACCAAAACTGTTACGTGTGGCATAGTAGAATATCCAGTTTGGGTCAAAGTCGGAACTTTAAAGTGAGTCTCTAAGTTTGTTAGGGTTTTTGGATAAAAGATATGTGAAACTGACTCCTTTTTGCAATTAAAAGATCTTGAATTTGGCAAAGAGGTCTTGGTCTTGGGCGAGTCTGTGGCTGTGACGTAAGGGTCCTACTGCGCATTTTGACAATAAATTTGTTCCATTTGGTCGGATCAAACTATTTAAATAATTCAAACCATGTAAAGATGCAAACCTGCTTCTGGACAATTAATGTGTGGTAACGCAAGGAGATCTTAAACATGTCAATCTCTTCGTTGCTTTGTTTTAGTTCTGATGTGGATAAAGTCTTCTCTAACGTAAAATAGTCTATTAATGTTATTGTGAACTTTTATACCGCTCACCTTTCAATATAAAGCAATGGCTAGATGAATCTAGTATCTGTGTTTGTTATAATTCCCAGCGGGTTCTAGCAATTGTTAGGGTGGGGTTTGCAGCTACAACCAGTGAAGTTTATCAATCTTTTTGTCCTTATCAATGGCTTGTGATAAGCTACACGTTGCAAGTTAAAAGCCGCAAGCGTTATGTAACATCGACGGGGACGCAAACAAATAAACGCACCAGAAATCGATTTCGTTTCTTTAATTTCCCAATTTACTTCCCACTAACTCAAAAGCCATTGAAATACCATGTTATTTCCAGTGGCAGGACTGCACGAATTGGTAACGAAGACAGGAGGAATCTATACACTTCATTACTTGAGCATAATCTTGTAGGGTCGAGCCCCCGCAACAAAACCCTGAATTTGCACCACTGCTCTGAAACAGGATTTATTCACCACAGGAGCACAACATGGGTATCTAACTTGCCATGGAGAAAAGTCTCACTTAACTAAGTATCTTTCTAAAGTTCATTTCCTCGGTTGATGCTCGATGCCATAGCTCAGAATAAGGTCGGGAACAGTTGACTGATCATATAAATGTTAATGATCGATTGATCGACAATCAACAGCCTCATTCCTCGTCCGCCGAAAGTGCGGTGTTTGGAGTTTTGTGATCAAATCGTATTACAAAACTCCTATGAAGTGATCAGTCATTTCTAGAACAACCTTATTAATTTTGAGCTATTGCATAGATCATCAACCCATTTCCTCGAGGCGGTTTCATTTTATTTACAACTCGGTAGTCATAATATCTAAGTAAGATAAGTTTGTTTACATCCGTATTCAAAAGCATGTTTTTTTAGCAAACAAACAATTATCTCAATATTAACACATTTGCTGTCACGAAAGGTTTTTAGGCAAAATCGTATCTCACTCTCAATCTTTCGTGGGAACTTTTCTTATCAAAGAAATTTCGCGCTCCTCGGCTGAGAAAAACATTAATTAATTGTTCTGACTTCTATTTAGAGACGCATAGCTAACTATGAGCCCTTGAGAGCAAGCTCTAACCCCTGCCTCTACTGTGTTGTTATGATTGAGCTAGAAGCAACCGGGGCTTTTTATGGTGGAAATGTTTTTCAGCTATCGGGATTATTAGAGATTGTGGCATATTCAGGGCTGGGGCGTAGCTACAGTTGGATGAGGAGGTGTAACAACCCCCACACAGGGGCGCAGTGGGAACTACTGTGCAGGGGGGGGGGCAGAGATGCAAACTTTCCGACAACTGATATAATTTTCAGCAACAAACTCATACTTTTTAATTTTTCATAGTAAGACATGCTCGGTGTGTTTCCCGACATGGTTTTTTAATCAGACGATTGTAGCTTGCTAGCATTAGAAATCTCCGAATTTACTGACAAACCAACGTATTTTCCGATTTTTCTGACAAAATCGCCCCCCCCCCTGCCACCCAGCCATTGCGCCCTGCCCCGACACAAAAATTCGCTTGAAAAGCAAGGCGATTATGGCCATGAAGGGGTATTTTGTGGGTAGATTTTGCTAACCTGTCGCCAATTAAATGATTGTACGACCGTCTTGTCGCAAATTTGCCTTGGACACCTCCGCTTGAACAAGACAGCTAGAAACGGCACTGATCCAGGGGGTTCGGTAAGGATTAATACGAGAATCAGGGTAACGCCATAGTTCCGATAGGTTTAGGGTGTAAATGCATTCATGAGGGACTTCTTTCTGGATACTGCATTTTCTCTCAACAATGCCTACCCTCTGTTAACCGCCAAACTCAATAATACCCCACCCTAAAAAAAATTGTGAAATAAACAACTCGATAATAACCGCTCAGGGTGGCTAACATAATTAGCGCCGTTCAGATTTTAATCAATAGCGTAAGAACTTATGAATCTGTAACGACACTGGTCAGAAGATAGTGAAATCATTTGCTGCAAGCCATGAGAGACACTTTCATGGGAACGTGGACGTTCGTGGATAGTGGTTTGTGGAAAATACAATGCAATCAAAATCAGCAGTGGAAGTTGACCCTTTCGCACCCGGATTTATTTTCAGTTA
Source organism: Catostylus mosaicus (assembly GCA_964019065.1). Classification (NCBI taxonomy): domain Eukaryota; kingdom Metazoa; phylum Cnidaria; class Scyphozoa; order Rhizostomeae; family Catostylidae; genus Catostylus; species Catostylus mosaicus. Next base: position 16,945,403 of record OZ025184.1, on the reverse strand, counting down.
ACTGCTAAAAGCCAAATAATTTTACGCTTTTCAGGGGGAAGCATAGTCAAATAACTTAGGTGAAAGCGTAAACTATTATAGAAAAATGCCATTAGAACATTTTACAATATATTGTGCTTAACCACCTGAAAAATTATCTATTCCGGTGTTTATCATTGGGCCATATACCCGTCCAGGGGTGAAAGGGTTAATCCATTCGATATCGATATCGATGACCAACCGGGAAGCTTAACCGATGAGTGACATGATGAATTCGGTCTATGTGGAGGATGACATTTGAACCTCCAAAAGATTGTTTTTATCCTTGAAATAGTTTCATTCTAAATCCTATTAAAGTACCCCATTAACAAGCGCCTACCCAGTTTTGTGAAAAATTTGAAAAACGCCCGGGCGCTTATTAGAGAAAATTGGATACTTTTTATGTTATGCAAGAAGATAGTTGTCATGGACGTAAGCTCGTAAGAAAATTTGAGGTGGGATCGGAGTTTCCATGGAAGTTGCCTAATTGAGATGCAAAATGCAATACGAATTTACATCCAGACTGATTGAGCAAAAAATAAAGTTGTTTGCTGGCTACGAAACTTTCTTAATCGGCTAAACTCATGTTAAATTGCAAGGCATATTCAGCAGAGGTGCCAATAGCCTTCTATAGCCTTACTATGCATCAATAATCTGAACTACAAATAAAATGGTGTCTGAACTCAGCATATCACATTCTATTGTCTGCAACTTGCATATATTTAGCACAATCTACATATCTCTATTCATGTATTGCCATAGAAAACTTTGCCGGTACCTGTCTGGTAAAAATAAAACTGGCAGGAAACGCAAACATTCATTTGCTACATGAAAACAAACTTTTGTCCTAAATTTCTAGTCCTCCCTTTTTGTCTGAGTCCAGAATACATCACGTTTAAATGACTGGCAACAATGCTTAATACAATAGAAATAACAATGCCATCGGCGACCATGTCCTGTTTAATTTGTTTATAGAGACAGCTTGATGGAAGTTGAGCATCTAGGTCGGGGCACAAATGCATATCTAGTTTATGGGGGTGTGCTTTCAAAGGAATCCTTTGAAAGGATCAAATTTTTGCCATAAGGGAGCGAATTTTGCAAAACAGCAGTTGTTCCGACAAACACCAAAAACAATCGGTCTCGCTGGAGAGTGATTTCCTTTTTGCCATGGATCAGTTCACGCTGGGGGATTTTTTATTTATGATTTTATAAAACATTCTTTTAATACAAGATAGGACCTGCAGCTAAAATAAAATAATAATAATCATTATTAAAGATACCAATAAGACCGAATTAAATGAAAAATTTCCCTTCTTGTGATTCGTATTATAATTTCTAAGCAAGCTATTAAATAAGTCTTCAGTTGCTTTTCATTCTATTAAAGGGAGAGGGTGGGGTGAAAACATTTTCGCCCTGTCAAAATTGAAAAGTATACGTATCGTAGTGGTAACTGCCTTGCAGGGGCCAGGATTGTCCTTCTAGAAGATCTGCAGACTTCTTAAGTTTGAGAGAGCAGAATAATAACCTTGTATATTGTCGCTAAAAGTTTAGGTTCCGCAAGAATCTTCGAAAAAGTTGAGTCCCAAAATTGTCTAACTTTTCGTAAGATTCTTAAAAGTTCCCTCAATATAAAGATCTGCAAGGAAACAACGACTGATGCAATATCCAAGTAAATTTGATTCAATTGCTTCAAGTACCTGTGAGAAAATATCGAAATTTTATAGTTTGTTCGTAAAAGCTACACTTGCTTAAAGGCAATTTCTATTTCTGCATATCAGTGCCTCGTATGAGATATGGTAGCTATATCTAAACAACTGAAACATGGAAGTGCCAGGAATCTTATCTTCTCTACTGAATTTCCTCGCAAATAAAGGGCTTTCCCGTATGCAGATGGCAAGCTGATAAGTCCCTCATTGACACCCATGTTCCAGTCACAATATATTGAAATAAACTAATGGTGAAGAAGTGTGACATGGTGAGCAACGTGACTAACACCTTGCTGATATTGGTATGCAAGTCAGCAAATACACTCATTACAATATTATTTGATTACTCAGAAGTCACCACCTTGGCTAAATCACCTGAGCAGATCCTCAATACGTAATCGGTTACCAATATAACATGGAAGAGGAATGATGGAATGCATGGGCTTTTATGGACTAAACGAGCTATCATGCAAAACATCACAGTTAATGATTATTTTATTAGATTAGTAGAGTTTGGCTCAGAAAGAAATATGAGGTTGTGCTTAAGCTCTGATGCCCTGATGATGATGACAACCTATTGATGCCACTTAATTCTCTACAAGGCCCAGAATTGCTCTCATTTTGGCTGGATACATCAGTTTTTGGAGCAGATAAAAATGACAGCGATATTAATTGCAAAGAATCTCTCGCATTCTTTCATTTGTATACATAGGGCCCCAGGTCTTTCACTATGCTAGAATCATTGTCATTTAAGTGGTTGTGGGGTTGATTCACTCAAACTATGGATGCTTTGGCTTTTGCAGGGCAAAGATAGCAAAGTATAGAAAATACAACATAAAAGTTACTATAAACGAAAGAAACGTTCTAATGGCAAACCTATGTTTTCTGTTTTTGTGCAAAGCTTTGCCAAAAATATATTTCGAGCCACGCCCTTACGGCAACCTTGCCCTAAAGCCACGCCTTACAGTTGGCAAATTTTAAATTCGTAACCCCAACAATCGTTTGTTGCACCGCTTAAGTCGGTGTCCATTGTGTGAAATCTGAAAATTCCCGGAGGGCCTTATACTTTGCAATCCAAGAAATTACGAAAATCATGAATGTGTACAAATCTTTAATTATGTCTGGTTTATTGGATTACTAGCAGATATTTCTGTTTACCAGAGAATCAAAGGTAGAACTGATATGGTTAAGTGAAGGAGGAGATAGAACGGCCTAGTAATTTCCACATCAACGAAACACTCCAAAAATTTTACCTTAATCCAGGTAGAATTCATGTACAATTGTAACTACTCAGTTTTTTAAAGAAATTAAAAACAATCTCCTTAAACAAAACGTCAAGCAAAAGGAAAAAGCTATTTGCAGATTGAGATTATCAACTAAACTAAATATTTACGTATGACCCACTCACCCCTACTCTGTGACAATGGTAATAAACATATGAAAGAAGAAAAGGTTGCCATCACATGATTGTAACTTCAATCACAAATGTTCGATCTTTATTGAATGACAAAAATGGAGAGATTACTGCCATTCATAGGCCCTAAAGCGCTTTTTTGACGTTAAGAAGTCGGATAAAAAGATCAAGTGAACAGGAATTCCAGCCAATTCGACGTACTTGTCCAATCTCATATGATTTCGAAACGTTCCTGGTTATACAGTCAAACTCGCATAAGTCGGACTCGCATAAGTCGGATATTTCTTAACTCGGATAAAAATGCTTGGTCTCAGCCCATTTGGTATAAATGCAATCAATTTCCATTGCATAAGTCGGATTTGATAAGTCAGATATTTGCGTAAGTCGGATCTTTTTTGAAGACCCTTTGTTAATAAGTATCACATAAGTCGGACTTTTGAAATGGACCTCTGAATAGACTCTTAAGAAACATTTCTCCAAAAAGACGCACATCTGTAAACAATCAAAAGTGTGATTTTGGATAGGGACGGCACTTTTGATTTCCGAGACCACCTAAATTTTGTGGTTTGTGATTCTGTTTTTCCGCAATCCGTACTCTTTTCAGTTGTCGATGCAAACTTTAAGTTACATACAAGATGGAAAAACGCACATTGAGCACCAGAACATATAAAGAAAAGTATCAGATTTCGAAATACGTGGAAGAGTATCCCGGAAAGAGGAAGAAAGATGTCGTAGATTTCACCCAAGACGCTTTCTGATCTGATCAAATCAAAAGAAAACATTATGAAAGCCAGATTAACAAGCGCTCGTAATCAATAACTTTTGAAATGGTAGACAAAGCTTTGCTGGTTTAGTTTCGACAAAAAACTTCGTTACCCAATGTTCGTATTCATGGTGATATGCTTCTTACTAAAGCAAATCAATGTACGCCCTGAAGGGGGGTAGCGGGTACTCAAGGCATACAAAGGAGGAGTGGGTCCCAAAATTGACACATATCGAGCGTACGTACTATTTACAATTCTCCAATTTTGCTTAAGTCAGAAAATGTCCGACCACGCGTAAGTCGGACTTCGCATAAGTCGGACGATTTTGTCTGGTCCGAAGAGATCCTACTTATGCGAGTTTGACTGTATCTTTTTGTATCCTTTTAGGATATTACACATAGTTTTTAAAATAAAGGAGCTATTCATAGTATCGTGTTTAATAACTGATCCGATTATTAAATAAATCTGAGCCTGTTTTGAGGAAAATGGATCCTAAAGAAAAGACCATTCAAGGAAAATAGGTGTACTTCTCCAATGTGCAACGTTCAGACCTGGTAAACGCAGTGCCCAGTGGCGTAACGCACAGTGTGCACCTTTAAGCGCAAAACTAAGGGCCCCCGCAAAATTAGGTTCCTAGGGGGCCCCCAAGAAATTTTGTGGATTTTCTTTTGGATACAAGCGTTTCTTAATAATTCTTGATTTGGAAAAGAATTGGGGCCCCAAACCCCTACTTTGACGAAGGGCCCCACACTGCTCCGTTACGCCACTGGCAGTGCCCTGAACTTCTAACCTAGGACCAAGTTCCATTTACACTGGGGTGGTGCCGTTGGGCAAACATTTTACGCCGGTCGGGAATTTTAACGCAAACTTATGTTTATTTGCTTCGAAAGATACCCTTGTTCTGTTGCATAGCCCCTTGTCGGGGGACATTTCCCTCCCGTCGGGCCAATTCTGGAGCCACCCATTTAACGCTTTTTATATTTAATTGCAGAATACAAGCATTACAAAAAAATCTGAATATAGTATACTGTGCGACCTAAAGGAAATGTGATTTTTTTTATTCAAGAGCTTATGAAGGAAAGGAGAAAACTCTGTGCGAAGCGTTTTACATGCTGCCTTGCGGCCTGTTGTTGTATGGAAAAATGGTACAATCAACTAAAGCAGACAAAAGTACACTTTAAAGATTCTGAGTGTAACAAGTAGGTTACAACTGTGGATGGTGACTGGCTATGGGTGCTACTGGAATTTCTTTTTCAGTTGTTTTTTCTAGTTTAGACTACAAAACTGTCAAAGATGTCAATAAAAACAAAGCAGAGGAAAAATGGTTCAGCAATAACCATTATCATAAAAATATGCAAATAGGTACTTTATTCCTCATGACTGATAGCAAGATATCATTGGACAATTAAATGTTCAGATTTGAAACAGTACATGTTATGACAATGATGACCAGTAAAAATGACATCTTACAGATTCGTAGACAATTTATAGCATTCCAGTACATAAAATAGCTGAAACATAGATCCATCTGAACGTTTATGTCTAGATAGCGTCTGGGCTATGTTTACGTCAGCTCCTTTTATAGGGATGCCATATATAGTCTTCGAATCAATAAGATGTATTTTTAGTTGTTTTCTTCTAAAAACGGCTTAAGTAAAGATGCCATTTCCAAAATCTGAATCTGTGTGTACTTTTTGCCAGGAATATCTGCAATTTAGTAAAAATTTGATAGCCCCTTTTTCTTGCCAGTGCTGGACCCTAGGGTAGGGCAGGCATGAGGCGCCCAGTGTTAAACGCCTTTTTAGGTTATGGTTTTTGCAATTGAGCGCTGTTAAAACTCTGATTTTTGACAGAAACGCACCTACCGTAATGCTTCGATTAAAAGCCCCTTTCTTTTAAACGCCCCCTTTGTTTCAATTTTTCAATAAACGCCCCCTCTATTTAACGCCCCGTGTATAGTGGCATAGACGATACAGTTGACGGTAGCAAAGATGATATGGTTTCCTGCGTTGAAGAAGGCAAAAAGTGTGCTGATAACAGAACTTTGCTGCAGGCACAAATGCAAAATTTTAACGACGGAAGCCTACACGAAAAACACAGTCAAAGTAATGGAAGAAGATGTAACCGAAGCTGCTCCTTCTTTTAACATAATCAAGGAAGATTTGCGGGCCCCTCAAGGCCCCAGCCTGAGGTTAGCTCTCTGGTAACCACCTTGGCTATCCCCTCGTCTCCACAAGCCTGGTTTTATGCTCTCCTTAAAATTTTGTGTGTGATAAAGATAAAGAATAAGATCTTTTTTGTCTCTTAGTGATATCCATTCGACAAAACTAACCGCCAAACAACTTCGATTCTTTGTAACTATAAAGATACAATGTTAAAACGGAAGGACTATCAAAAAGACTTCGATTTAATAAGAGCCTAGAAGATAATGACAAACAAGTCACTGATGGCCTTTTTTGCTATCACCTAAAAATATAAGGATTGCCCTCCCATATTTACTATAAATTAAAACAGATTGTGCTGAACTCGTAAATCTACATTGGCATTGGCTCAAAGGAGCCCTACTGCACTCCAAGGCAAGGGGGCAAGACAGGGCAAAACAATGGCAATGTAAGGAAACAGACGATGTTAAGGCAATGCAAAGGAAATTTCTGTGGGAAGGAAGAGCAATGGCCATTACCATACCTTGCTGTATGCACTCCAGATTGGTTCTTGAGATTAGCTTTAGTCAAAACGGCGACAAGGGGTGCGCTTGGGTGTGTTTGGAAACAAGGATCCAGTACAAATGACCTCAAAAAGGCAGGATCCTTTAAAACTCTTTAGAAGAACGGCTTATTTAAAATTTTTATTGCTCAACTATTAAAACAAAGCACTTTAGGTTCCATTTTATCATGTCTTCTTCAAAGGACTGTGAATTATTTCAAAATGCTATTGAGAGCTAAAATGCAAAGCGTTGAAGCAATCCTGGAGTTTCTTGAGCCTTGTTTACAATTCCTGTTAACCCGAGTTCGCCCCAAGTTAAAACTAGCCTGTATCAAATTCTCGCAGTGTAAACGCGAACAAACCCAGGATCACCCCAAGTTTAGTCAACCCATCTTAAGTCGAACCTGGGTTAGTTTTTCCCAGACGCATTCCCACGGCCATGAGCAACGATTACAATCGAACCAGACGTAAACTGGAACAAAACAAAGTTGTTATTTTTTTAGACCTTTTATTCTTCTCATTCTAAAGTTTTGTAACCATTCATTATCAGAAAAACTCTTTTCAACAATATCACTAATAAATTTTCTTTGGCCTAATGCAAACAGATCAGGAAATTGTTTAAGGCTTACAACCTTCAAGCAATTATACGTTAATGTCAAACTAACCCAGGTTCGCCCTAACTTTCATTTACACTACAAAATCGACAAACGCGAGCGTAGCCGCGAGCACAACTAACCGATGGCGAACGAGGGTTACTTTAACCTGGGGCGAACCTTGGTTAGTTTATGTATTGTAAACAGGGCTTTATACACAAAAGGGTAATCTGAATATCCAGCTTAAATTGAGTTCTCCTCATTTGGGATTATTTTAGTGACATCGACAGACCTTTACGTGAAAAAATTAGGCATACAATTTTTCCTGTGTTCTGGATTTCTAAGAAGTTTTGCTTTTGAGCTACCTTTATTCTATATTTTCCGTAGCGCCACTACCCTAGCATGCATGTGTTTTCATGTTAACAAAAAAAATGGGGTAATCGAGTTTTCCACAATACAGAAACACGATAAAACAACTACATAACCAATACTGCATTCGGCTCCTCAAAAAAGTTAACAAAGGCAGGCACTGAGTTCCTCCAACGGTTTAAAAGTAAATATTTTTTGTTTTACTACTACAGAATTAACATCCTTTAACTTCGTAAAACGGCTGTATTAGAAAAATGATTTGAATGAATGGTGAAAATAGGGAATCAAGATTCAATTTTGTCAAAATTAAATTAATCAAAGAACTGGGTAGCACAATATGAGGTAGACAGTAATTCATAATAATTTAATTTTTTTTGTTTTAAATTTGAAAATTATATGTTGATCTTTTTTTCATTTGAATTAAGAGCTAATATGGTTTTGTGTGGAAACATGATGAAATAAATAAATGAATAACAGTGAGTTGTTAGCAACTGAAGGGTTCAACAGAGAAGAGCGGTAGGCGACGAAACTGACTTGAAAAGATTTGCTATAAACTAAAAACTTGTATTTTTCTAACACGGTTGAAATAGGTTTTAAATTTGAACGCAGTGTTTATAATTTAACGTCTGTTAGAGATTTATCACTTCAAAGCAATATGTAGGAAAGATCAGATTTTATTCCTGTTGTTTTTATTTGTCTATCAATTTCCGTCTATTGGTGGGCTGTTCAACCATGCGAGGTGCGAAAATGGTCACGCTGATTTTTGTTTAGGGCCCGTCTTTTCATGATAATTTTTCAAGAAACTTCAGCAATATAAAGTGCTTACAACTTTTACACGAATTTTACTAATATGGCTCATAAGAAACAGATTTTTCGACTCATAGAATGCCGTCTATCAGCTATCAACAAAAAAAAATTAACCTTTCCCATTGCTGTGCAAGTTATAAATATTTTTAGGAGTGAAAGTGCGACTTTGGAAGCAAAAGTATTTCAAGAGGTGGAAAACCTCAATGTTAGAATTCGATTTTTCGCAGAATAGGGTTTCCCCTGAATCTGTGAATTTTAACTAATAATTATAGAGCTTCCAGGGAATTCTAAATAAAAGGCATCGTAATGGCGGGTCTGTCGAGGAAAGCTTTCGCTATCGCTATTCTGCACAATTTAATTATAATTTATGGCAATTCTAAAAATACCTTAATCGTTGCATCGTTGCATGGTGTCTTAAAATTCCAATTGAATCGTTATTCGTCATTTTAAAGAAGAACTCCCCACCGAAAGCTTGTCAGAGGACAATGCCAAAGGACACATTCCAGGCAATAACAACACAGTGGGCTTTGAAGCCAAATAGATTTGCGAAGCTTGTCTGAGAAACAGAGCCGTTTATAGCTTCTTAAACATCCTGCCATTTATAAAAATCCTTTTTATAATATAGTTTAGGTCTTTATCAACAGCAAAAGGGGCTATCCCATAAGGAAAAGCTTATGCGAAGCCTTGATCACACAAATACTTGACCTTCCTGTCAAAACATCAAACTTTCTCTCAGCCGAGTTGTGAGTGAATCGGAGTTAAACTTCAACGGTAAAAGACCAAAAGCATCTGAAAATTGTTAAATGTCATTGCCTTGTAAAAATATAGCACTTTAAAAATATTGAGATAAAAACTTTCCGAAAGACGACTTTAGTTTATGCATCTCTTGATGAACGTTTGTTCTCCGAAGGTCATAGGCCTAAGTCTTTTGCCTAAGCAGCTTTTGTTGTCAGAATGTGAATGATAGGTTCATAAACTACGCACTACTCTATGATTATGATACTTAAATGCAAACTTACCTCTTCTTTACTGCTCTCTACCATAACTCTTTTATGTTATAAAGTATTGGAGAAGCATTGGTAAGTTACTCCGTCGTTCGGCTTGCGTTTATCGCTTTGAATTAATTCGTACTGTGAGTGATTGGGTGAGTTCACAGTTTGACGACAGGGCGACACGACACTGAACAGGCGTATGAGAATAAAGGGGCAATGGACTTTTGTTAGACGGAAAAGCCGTATTGTGGCCTTGTCAACAAATTGCAATATCTTTTATGATTCACCTAAACACAATCCATACGGGAACAATCAAGCAATTCGCTAATGACCGTATTATCACTTTGTGGGAAAAACTACGCAAGCACTGAACCGTGCAAGAGAATTGTAAACATTTTCATAAATAAATTTGATATGAGATTGTTATTATCATAAAAACTATTTTTGGTTGTTCTCAGACCAAGAGCACCCTAAGTTCCCTATTTTATTTATCAATGTTCTAATTCTTGAGGCGTGTTTTTATCCGATGCCGGAATTCAGAAGCGCCTAGGGTGAGGAGAGAGGGGGGCTGGCACCAACCTGTGTTGCAATTTCAATGTGGACACTTGGTTTTTATGAATTATGTGACAAATCAGAGCACACAGACCAACGGTTAACTTAGAACATCCACAATAATAAAGTTGTTTTTAAACTTTGTTTTACTTGAGTCTGCAAAAGAGATTTCTTCAGCATGACTTGAATCGAAGATATTTGATGTACATTGTGATTTGACGTCATCAAAAGGATATACATTGCCTTAAAAAATCAGGAAGGTGTCTTGAATACAGAGAGCATACGTTTGATGACGTCATTAGATCACACTCGTCGGAAAATCATTGAACTGTGCCCTCTATGAGTCCATACCCATGACACCCCTGGCTAATATTTTGTTATATTTGTTAGTTGGCATGACAAGAACTGGCATGGATGATTATAGGCTACTTTTTGTTATTTTCAACAACCCTTCTCCTTTTAGCCTGCGTGCAGCCCCTACTGTTTGCGATTTTCTAAGATTACGCAGGCTACCTCCTCTTGGCTGTCTGGCCATTCAACCGCAAATTCTGAATCCTTTGCTCTTAAGAAAAAGTGCTAGTATTTGCCTTACCTCAGTCTTGACTGTCATCTTTTAACTAGCGTTGTTCTCTTGGAAGAAAATCTTCTTGTTTAAACCAAAAGGTACTATTAATAGCTCAATTTATCTTGCAATTTCAAAGTATTATGTAAACAGAGCGAGCAGACACTTTTACAGACATATGAATTCAAATGAAACAACTTGACAAGAGTGTCTTTGGTACCAGAACTAGGACTACCGCTGAAAGTAAAATTCGAAACATTCATCAGACTTATGGGATCAAAGAAGTCGGTAAAGGATCGCCCACGTAAAATAGCATCGAATATCGAATATCGTCAACGAGAACCAAAGCAAAGATAATGTTTTAGATACATTTTTGAAACGCCAAAAATTGCATAGTGACCGCACCTCAAATATGACGTGCACAGAGCAAATTAGACAATGAAAGGTCAAGATTCCATGTCATTTCATTACAAAGTCAAAGGACCTTGCTGAGCAACTAAAATGTTATTGTTATCACTGTGGAAACAAATTCACCTACATTTGGTACAAAAAGTTTATTCTCGAGTTTTTAAACAGTGACATTTCCGTCATTGATTTGAAGGGCCTTTTGGGAGCTTGCAAGCACTGTTACAAATATCTTGTTGATGCAATGCGAAGAGACTAATTCTGGCAAACGTTTAAAATCGCGAATAAGTTAAACTATCAAAACTAAATAAGAAATTAGTTAGCACAACATCAAATGTTTCTTACCTTCAAATGTTTCTAAGCATTCAGAGTCAAATAAATGGATTTAATGAAAATGAATGTAGATATTAAGATTCGAAAAAGCAGTAAACTCAGTGACGTAAGAGCCGGAGGCAGGTTACCACAAGTTTTGGAATAAAGCGTTAAGATACAACCAGAACCGTCGAGAGGGGGGGGGGGGTAGGCGGGGTCGCAGTCACAACAGTTGAACAATTCTTTCTGCTCTCAAGCTGAAAAAACGTTCTGAGAAAATTTCAGGACCACAAGCTCAACAGCAATTCTTGATTTGTTTCAACAGCAAAGTGTGACATCTTGAGCAAAGGGGGAATGGGGGATCCAACTCCCCACTTTTTCAAAAGTTTATTGATGAGGTTGTTAAAAAATGCACGAAATTGTATCTCATGCGGGGTTCATATAACCTAATGAGTTAAATAGCGCTTTTGTCAAGTATTTAAACAACCTAATGAATGTTCCCTCCGGAAACCTGCTCTTAATTTGGCTAAGGGGCGTTGTCTCCATTTTCCGAGAGCTATAAGGGAATGGTCTATCAAAATTCCCCTGGAGCCTTGCCCCCTGACCCATCATTCCAGTGCTGTCTTCGCCGCTGACCATGGCCTTGAGTGCCATTTCCGCTGTTTCTGCCCCCGCCTCATCATGAAGCTTCTGGCACCTCTCTCAATTACCGGTTGGTTATAAATTGCTAGGGATGCTGCCAGGCAGGGGTGTCTCTTCTTGTTTCATTTGTAGGTGATGACAATTTTGCCCCGCAAAAAGCAATTTTTTGTCCTGACATAACTGTAAAAGTAGCTAAAAGTAGTCTGTCTTACAATGCCACATGTTCATAGTTGGGAGGGTAAGCCACACCCCTAAACCCCCTTCTTAACCCAACCAATTAAGGGGACCATACAAAGAACAATGCATGAGTAGAGCTAACATTGCGTTCCTTTAAATTGACTCTGAGTCGGCAAAATGCCTAACCCTGGAAAAGTAGGTGAGTTTAATCAGGGAAAGCATTTACCGATGGGGCCCACATGATTGAAATCTTGACGAAAGGCGGGTACTGCATCCCGTGCATAGGACCGCATATTTGCTCACAGTTACAATTTTTTCCATATCATCAAAGAAGTTATATCACTTCAATTTTGGAGAGTTCTGTGATGTGGCCAGGTGAAGAATATTTATTTTTTCGCACTAGTAGGCCGAAGGCTATTAGAGAATACATGCCTGAAAAGGAGCAAATCAGAGTTTCAGCAACCACCGTAACTTTTGCGTCAAATTTCTAAAACAGAGAAAAAGAGAAATACTGATACTAATTCGGAAGTCAAACTAATTAACAACAAAAGATTTTGGAAAACGGTCAAGGCATTATTCTCTGATAAGAAATACTAAAATGTGGACCAAATAGGGATTTTGCTTCGCCATTCAACCATGATTCAACTAACTCAGAAAACTTGTCCCGACTCCTCGCAGCCATGTTTCTCTCTTGCGACAAACTTGATGACTGTATGCCTCCAGTAATGAACTTTACATAATGCATTGTGCATCACAGCAAAAAATTGCAGAAGTGGCATAGCCAGGGGGAGCAAAGGGGGTTAGCATGTGGCAACTCACTGGTCCTACTACGCCATGGAATAGCAGAACCCCACTAATAGCTGTATCATCGTTCAGCCTCTTTGAATTGGAAGGTGTTTTTCTTTAGATTCCATCTTATCTCAATCGTTGCTTCACCACAAGTCTAGAAAATTTCACAAATAGATAGGTTCGAGGTTCAAAGCTCCAAAATATAACAGCAGATAAGAAATGATAACCAGGCTCGAACATAAATTATTCAAAATAATACTTGTGGAAATTGGAAAGGTTATCCCTGACGATCGTCAGGTTACATTTGTCTGTAACAATAATTTTTGATCTGTTATTGAAGCTCTGGGTATAGAAGAGTTGGATTCATCGATCCACTTGTTAATGCCATTTAAGAATAAGCGATCACCCCAGTAAAAAAGGTATTCTAGCATAATTTTACCAACTGCAGCTGATTTCTCCGTTAAAAATGACACTCTTTTCGAACTTGAAATGGAAAATAAAAACTGCAACACAAATAAAGCTACAGCAACTTTTGGTAATGTTGCCAAAAGTATTCAATAACAATTTATACATTTTTGCTAATTCCCTACGAAACCGACAGTTTTGAGCAACCAGGGCACATTTTAGCAATTTCCTCTGTGATTCCCTTTTTAGTTGCAGTAGTTCTCCCGAAAAACAGCATATTTAGCTCCTTCCCCCCCCCCCCAAAAGGCGGATCAACTGAAATGTTGTGATAATTATTTGAAGAACGCTTCGGGACTTTGTGCAATGCAATTTGTTTTGTTCGATAAAGGCTTTTTTGTGAGCCAGTAATAACGAAGTGACACTATAGTATTTTCCTTATTTATCTTCTTGCTGAGTCCATTGCAATTTCTCTTTCCTTGAAATAAATAGCTTGAAATAAAATTGGCTTTTAAAGGACGTTTGCCCAAAATCCGATCATTGATAATCACCCCCCCCCCTCCCAAAAACATTGCCTCTAAAATCTGCTCCACCTTCCAGTTATGACGAAATCACCTACCGTTAATATAAATGGGCTTAATTGACTAAAGAATTTGGGCTGATTACGCCCCTATTTTGCAAGTTTACCACACAATTTACATGCCCTTAAAATATGCCCAGGGGTCAGCTCTCGTGTTCCCGAGGAACTTAAAGCTGCAGGCGTTTCAATTCTTTTGTAGGAAAAATATTTTTACTTTTAGGATTAATTATAGACAAATTACTTCCCTGCCCATTATTTCCTGAATTTATGAGGCGCTTATGTGCAAACAAGGCATAACAATGCTCAGGGGGGGGATCCAGACCTCAAAATTGACCGACTTATGTTACGACACAGGGTGCCCACCAATAGAGGACTTGCATGACGATTAAATCATACTGTGTCACGTGTATTTATTTTTGTTTATGTCGTAATTATTATTTTAGGTTTGAATGAAAAGTATAAAAAGGGTTGTTTTGGAACTTTAAATTAGTCTAGCCGTACGTTTGCCGAGCTGTGTTTTGCCGTTAGTTTGTTGAACTAGGAGATCAGTTTGATAGCCGTTACTAAAATTATATTTGCCGTGTGTCATAAATTTATTGCCGTCAACTCAGAAGAATTTTTGAGTAATACATTAAAGTTTTGTCGTTTTTGTTTTCTTTAACTTGGAACGAACTCACATCTGTAAAACCCCGTTTCAAGAGCGGTTTTACATTGGTGCCCCGTGTGAGGATTGCCGATCGAAGAAAGATGATCCCAAGTACAGTTAGTCAGCACAAAATGAGAAGCTTGAACAAGCTTGCAAACCATTCCTTGAAATGTGAAACGACTTAGACAACGATAAGCTTAATACCTCAATTTTATCAACATTAAAATAAATACAATCATCATTCGGACTACAGATCACATATTTTGAATAAAATTAAACCACAGACCGTTTCAGAGTTCCTTACTTACTGATACGACATAAAATTTGTTCGATACAAACTATTTATTATTCATAGTTGTTACTACCTTTACTCTTCTGTAAGTCAGGCAAACACGATTAACCGTCTAGTGGGATTTGTATTTGCTAATTACATTCTCTTATGAAATGAAGTTCAGAAGAACATTATTTTTCTGTCTGATAGGATGTGTGGGTTTCGATAAGAGTACTATGAATTGCATACTTTAATTCGATTTTTCCTGAAAAATGCTCAATACAATACAACATGAAAAATGTATCAAGACACTGGAGGATAAATTTTGCCGTGTTAGTCCCAGGGGACAGTGGCCTCATTTTCACACGGGTGTGTGTATGGAGGGTCAAATTCAAACCAAAAGAATGGATCTGGTCAAAGTTTTACACGCAAAAATATTTGAGGAATTCACATCTCCTACCCAAAAACACAGGATAGCACTTTTAGTGGATAGTCGGGATTTATAACGATGCAATCTTAATTAAATATTGTAGAGAAGTTAAGAAGAGGTGATGTGACTGCAAATGCAAATGCACACCAAGAACTACCCCCCACGACCGCACCCATACCCACTCCCAGCAAAACGATTTTGCGATATAGATTAACAATCACATCCATCCTAGTTTTCAAAATGTTTTAAGAATGTTTGAGTCAATGATTTAGATTACCAAAATAACTAAAACTCCACTAAAAATAGTCCCCCAATAATCCCAAAAAGAATAGCTGGTGTCATTTTAATAACAAAAAATTATACATCTTGTTAGATGTTTACACAAGACTTTTGTGGAAAATGTCAAACTCTAAAATAAGCCTCGAATAAGCCTCCAGCAAGATATTCCTTTTTGCAATTTCACTCGGGGGCTTATACGAGGATAACCGGTACTGCTTTTGCCCAAACTTCAAACCCAAAATAGCTATCAGGTAAAATTAACACCCAAAAATAGCACGCTTACCTCCGTGTGAAAATGTGGTCACTTACCCCCCGGGATGTTAGTGACCTTACCTGGGCATTAGATTATGCTAAGCATGATCCCCTTATCAGTATAGCTGTTTAAATTACAGACAGCCAGTGGGGGGGGGGACACATAGAAGAAGGTCTGAAAATTTGTTTGAACCACGCCCATTTTACTCGGAAAAAGCCCCTTTTCTGACAGATGATGGCCCTCACTTACCGTAAAAAGTGACATTTGTTACTGTCAAACATTTCAGACTGAAACATGAAACAAATAGTTGAATTGAAAAATCAATTTTGGCGACAACTGGGACGGGGGGGGGGGGGGTCGCGTCCCCCCAATCCCCCCCTTGGCGCCGCTACTGCAGACAGCAACGATTTAGAATGAACGGCTGTTTAGTGATCGTTCAAAAAGGGCATAAAGGTTTGCATGGGGGTATTCCCTTTCGAACAATCTGGGGACTACGTTTAGTAAAGTATTACTACTGACAGTATCATATAGAGCTCTATAGACAATGACCTCTTTAAAACCGAAGGTGTTATTCATTTAGATCTCGTCTTATCTCGATCTTTGTTTCATCTCCAGTCTAGACACTTTCTTATAAAGATAGGTCCGCGGGTTGAACTTCATAAGTATAACGAGAGATAAAGAAAATCAAGAATGATAGCCAGGATGGTTCTATTTATGTGGGAATTGTAGAATTTCAAACTTTGCTAATGGTTGATCTTCCATGAAAAATTAATGATAGAGTAAGACAAGAGCAACACACACTTTTATAATCTAATTAACTAGAAGAAACTTATACTAAACTTCATTAGGCAGGCTGAATTGTTGACTTTTTAAAAACTATTAGGGGTGTGACCAATTTAGACATTGAGACATAGAGGTTTATGAGACGCGAGTAATGGTTTTAATGACATTAGCAGAGGTTGAGATATATTCTTTTCTTTTTCCAATGTTCACACAGATGTAGTGCTTAAGGTAGCTGTACACTCTTCGATGATTTTACCCCCTGAAATTGCATTTTTCTCAATAGAAGATCAACAGGTTAACATAAATACTTGTTATTTGGCAGAATTGCAGGAGTGCTGTCAAGGATCAAATAATTTCAAAAATTTTTGAAAAAAGTTCATTTTAGTCAGGGGGGTAACGTCATGAAAGCAGGTATGTAACTTACGGAAAACACAAATTTCTTACCATTGGTAAAAGCTATGATGAAAAGGGGCATATAAAGACATTCCTAATGATAATTGCTATGCACTGAATGAAAAAATTTTTTCATATGCCATATCCAGGGGGTAAAATCCAAAAAAAGTGGTTTTTTACAAGATTCGTCCCCCCTTACAAGATTTCAAAAAAATAATTCATTCAGTGCATAAAAAATTCAATGCATTGCTATGCTGCCAAATCTCATCCCAGTAAGTTCTATCATTCTGCTGCAATTTATGTTTCCCTCACAGTGGTGCAAAACTGGGGGTTTTGAGAAAAACGCATTTAAAGGTTTCATAATAGAAAGCAACATCTTTGCTCAAGCACCTGTTGTTTAGAACGGAATTTAACTGGTTTTAAAGTTCTATTTTATCATGTTTCTTGTTTCTTGAAATAAAAAAAGGCTAATAATGCATATCTTTAACCATTTTTATTTGTGTTTCATCAACAAAAGTTATACATATCTTCTTGTTTTCGGTGCTCCTTGCAATTTGACACTTCTCTTTGATCAAGACTCTCTTCACCTTCTTTTTCTGACCACTGCTTTTTTCCTTTTTCCTTTTCCCTTCCTTTTCAAATAATATCTCTGGGGTAGATGTCAGTCCAAATGCCCCTGACATATAGACAACTTGGTCATTGTCTTTTGATTTCTTGTCTGCCCTTCTTTTGCGGCGATGCTGTCTGTACTTTAGAGAAATTTTCACGGCAGCATTCTTTATTCTTCTCTTATTCTGCTTCAGCAAGGCAGTTTTCATTTTCTTTCCAGGTTGAATGCCCAATGCAGTCATAATCTCCAATTTAAAGGTTGCCCCTTTGTTAAAATGACAGACTGCCTCACAGACTGCAGTCTCCAATCGCATCCTCCCACAAAATTTGATTTTGGGACAAATAGCCCACAAAATTCCATTAAGTGCCTCATTTTGATTTTGGGTCAAGCCCATTAGACACCTCTGTAGCAGCTCATCCTCAGAAAGCCGCTCAAATAGTGGCCTAAGTTCATTTAAAAAAACAGGAGGGAGCCTTTTTGCATCATTGTATGATCCATCTTGCTTCCAAAACTTGCACCATGTTTCTTGGGTTTTTGGGCAAAATTCATGCTGATCCTCTAATGATTTCCTATCATCTCTAATCATGTGGTGGTAAATTGCCCAAATTGCTTTCTGCATTCCTTCTTTATTACCTGCATTGCTTCTTATTGCAGTACCAAAGTAGTTTTGCATGCGATCACATACTTTGTCTGTTAGTCTACCTTTTCCTCCCGCTGTCTTTCCATCAGGTAACTTTGTGCCTTTGGCTTTCCTTTTGTACTCTCTCAGTCCTCTGCCAAGCCTCTTTTGGACATGTCCTACACATTCTTCCTTTCTTACAGTATATTCATCTCCATATACTTCAAGGCACTTTGCATGGACATCACCAAAACAACTGCTATCATCATCTCCAACAAAGGTTGTGTACCTCAGCCCCTTATCCACTGACCGGAGAAAAATTTCAACAGCACCTTCTGATTCCATTGCATCACTTGAACCTTTGTGATTAATCATGCATTGACTTTCATGCAATTGCTTCCATTTGAGAAATTTTTCACTGGTTGGGTCATCATTGTTGTACATTGCACATTCGTGGCAGAATAAACTCTTTACCTCGTAGTCCAATACTCTTCCTGTATGCACAGAGATGACAAAAACTTTCAGTCGGCAGAAAACTGCCCAGTAGTGGTAATTGTTACCCCGCTAGAATTCAGTATTGTCATAGTTGGGATGGGGGCGAACAAGCCCCAAATACCCGGTTAATAGCTTCTTGGTTTTATTAAACCGCCTTCCTAATCAGAGGATAAATTTATAAAAACACAAATTGACGATGAAATATGACAATCCAAGATTTCAACAAAATTTCTGCTAATACGTCCAGAGTACAATATAAATCTGATCAAAAAGTAAATATGTACCATTTGCATTAATGCATGAAGCAAGAATCGAATCGACATCCACTAATAATTGTTGGTAATCTCTTCACACCGCATTTGAGTCTCATGACGACTTAATTCTTTAACTCCAGAATGCCGGTGTATGCAGCTATACTCTCTGTAAAGCAAAAAATACCTCATTCAAATAATTCAAACCATAACAAATAAAAACACACTTAAACTTAAATAGTGGGAGCGACGAGTAACCGATAGACCCGTACGAGTGAGCAGCACAAAATTCTGCGAAGAGCAAAAAGAAATGTTTGCTAAAAAAGAGTCTTCTTTAGCCAGTGTATTTTGCGTGTTGGAATAGCACTTCTTTATGTCATTGGACGCCTTTGCAGCTGTCTGCAATCCTTACAAAGAAAGATGAAAAACAGCAAAATTCGATGCAGCAGAAACTACCTTCCCTGTGTCTGAAGATGAACTGTAATTTACACAACAAAACGTAGGCAAGAAGGCTTCAAACTGACCATCAAAATATGTACTACAGTAACATTTCTTTTGGTCCACTTTTTAACGCCTACCTGTCTTATCGCCTTGGGTTTGAGAGAGGAATAACAAGAACTTGTCAGGGTTCGTTACTTTACAAGATGGTAGGACAACAGAACTCATTGACGTTTTCACTGATACTTTCAAGTTTTATCACGACACACCTTCTGATCGGCTCTTCTCTTTTCTTGGTTTGCCGGTTTTGATTATAATGAATCAATCAGATCGTTGGCGATAAAATGCTGTTATTGACCACATTTCCCTATTTAAGTCCAAAGTGCAAGGAGCTACCAGTACTCTCTGTCACGTTTGAAATATCATATAAAGTTTGTGTAAACAATATGGGACCTAATGCTTGATCAATAGAGTCAATATTAACGAGGCTCATTTTCGTAACAAACAGCAAAAGTTCGCTTCTTAAACAATCTGCCTTTCTAAAAACTTATGAGCGCCTTTGGTTCAATAGAGAGAATTTCTAGCTGATGCATTTTTGAGGCAAAGTACAACCATTATTGACTATGGTATGACAATAGACAGGATCACAAAAGGTAGAGGTACCAAATAGCCGTCTATGGTACTTCTAAAGATTCAGTGACAAGCGCCTGGAAGCTGGTGATAAGGATGACTGGTCAATCATATAGGCAACGTAGAAAAACATAGGCTGTTCAGGTCCTCTGTGCTTAAGTATGATAGATGGTAAAGATGGATAAGTGATCTCAGAAATCTCCAACGAAAGGGCAATTAGCATATTTTTCATGACGAATATGACGAATTAGAATCATTGCTACTATCTGATAATGAAATACAATATAGCTAAATCTGAGACAGATCTCTTGACATAGAAATATGAGAAACACTGAGGAGTTGAGAATCACCGTGTATAGATAATTCATATACGATAAATGAAAGCCCGCATCACTTAAGAAATTCCCGATCAAACGTAAATGAGTTTAAAGCCCTCTGGCATACACTTAGGCAAACATGGAACTCATTCTGCGTTGAAATAGAACATTATACAACAAAAGAAACATTTAAAACAAGAATTGCAAAACATTTATCGTCAAAGTGGATGTGTGGCCTTTGGAATCAACGCTTGTAGAACGTCGTTTTCATTATATATATATATATAAAATGATCGTATGATTGTATGTAATTGGGTTGGTTTTGATTAGTTCAAGTGTAGTTACAATCTTTTGTAACCAATTTAGAAAGCATGCGAGAAAGGCAAAAAGAAAGAGAGCCGAGAAGTGATAAAGTAAACCAATAATGTATCCCCACATTCAGAAATTCAACAGTGTACTATGAAGAGAGATCTTTGTAGAGAGAAGGGCATATCTCATGTGTTCATGTTCATATTCAAAATAAAGGCCAGCTTTTACAATCGTATGATCGTAACATTATCACATTGATGATGAACGCATCAAGGCAGAACAGCAGATAAACTCTCAGACAACCAAGTGCAACGAGATAATAAATCAAAGAGATACGATGACATGATTAGATATTTACAATCAGTTCCCAGAATCACATGCCAGCAATAACAAAAAGACAAGTAGCCATTCAACCGCACCATTCGATCTCTCTCCTGTGGCTTCCGAATCTCGGTCTCATTTCCCTTTCACATTTTGGTCCGTTCAAGCAATTCATTCTCTGATAAGTGTCAGAAGAGAATGGTATTTAAGTGTGCTACTTAATGCTGCCCCTGCTTCGTGCACTTAAACAACAGAAATACTGAGTTAGAATGCCATATTTTACAGGCAGGATATTTCGCCCTTCGTTGAGATGCTTTGTGAATGTCTTGTGGTGAACTTTGGTCTATTACAGAGGCTAATAGCTTATCAGGTTCATGTGAAGATTCCTATATTACTTCCTTGTACTGGAGAGGAAATCGCATTTGTACTTGGTTATTTTAATACTCCACTCAAATTATAGATTGATGTTCTTAAATACAACTTAATTAATTATTCTGATTAATTATTATTGACTTTGATTCGACTCACGTAGATAACTTTTGGGTTAAATTATCTAGATAATATCTTATCATAGTTCTTTGAAAAAATGCTGTAAATAATGTGAGAAGCTGCTATATTTTGATAATACTTGATTTGATAATCAAGAAATTCATTTAATTTTTCAATATCACAACGTACTCTATTCTAACTTTACTCTATCTTTACACGCAGCAGCTAAAAATTATACTAGCACGTCAACAAGAAATCATGTCAAAAATACAATGTACTGATCAGGCGATACAGTCTATGACTTCTCATGAAATCGCAGTCAATCAAATATTAACCTGATGTTACATGGACATTTCAAAGACCCTAGGGGTACGGAATCTAGACTAGATATGACCTGCTATTTCTTTATTCAGCAAGATATAATTGGTTATAGATCTCTATAACATTTAAAAACGTTCTTTCTTCTTCGCTTCATTCCTCCAAATGTTTTTCGTTTCATTTCTAGCTATTTAGTTATCTAAAGTTACAGGAAATCAATTGTCCCATCGATCGATAAGCAACTCATTCTGCTATCGTCGTATTGATAACAGAAGGGTGAAATCCACCACTCATCAGCTGTTTATTAGAAATCGCGCCAAATGTAAGATAAAGATTTTTCCCAAGGGCAGTTGTGATAAAAAAAGAAATCTATGTTTAGCTGTTCATCAAATCTGGATCCCAGAGCCAAGGGTAAAAAATGGAAAGGTAGAGCACTTACTGTAACAATTTCTTACCCTCTTTTCAATTTTGTTTACCTGAGGATTTAGGGAATCAAGAACTAGCTTTTCACAACGTTACTGCCGTTTTCAGGTTCGCGTTCTAACAATATTGACCTTCTTTAATGTTAGTTTGAAAATAGGGTGAGCACTAATATGCAACCAGATGAAGCAATTTTGGAGATTAATGGTTGTAAGCGTTGTAAGCGTATTGTTTTTCGAAATATATTTTACAAGAGTTTTGGATTGATTTGAGTTTTTGGATAATTTTATTTCTCTTGAAAGAGAATTTCAAATGTTGGATTTTGGTATGAAAAAATTCTGTTACATTCATGCAACTCAATTTACTTAAATCGCTTTTTGAGCTTTTTGAAAATATCGATCATTGCATGACATCATTTGCTAAACTGTTCTGGACAGGGGGACCAAGATACTCTAATTCCGCGCCAAGGGCATCGTGGATAGCGCCTCATAAGGGCAAAATTCAATGATTTTCAAACGAGAATTTACATCGAAAATCAATGACGTCATTACACGCATGCGCGGTATATTCAAGGCATCTACCTGTATGCCTTTTTGATGACGTCAAATCACATTGTACATCAAGTGTCTTCAATTCAAGTCATGCGAAAGAAATCTCTTGCTGACTCAAGTCAAACAAAGTTTGATGACCACTTCGTTTTTGTCGATATTTTAAGTTAACCGTTAGTCTTTGTGCTGTACATAGCTGATTTGTTACATAAATCATGTAAGTAAAGTGTCTACACTGGAATTGCAACAGAAATCGTGACCCTTATATAATCAGTAAATGATAATAAAAACATAACAAAGTCAACAACAAATATCAAAAGCCGAACGGATCTTAATTTTCCGTAATTTTTCCCGACATTCCTACGTCAGAGGGCCCCCCTGCTCCTCCCCCCCCCCCGCCATGACGCTTCTGTGTATCGCCTTTTTTAATGTTCCCCTAGTTCAGTAACCACGTGCTTATTTCACTTATAACCAGGGACATTGTCGCACGACAGGACAAGAAGCAATTTCTTAATCATATTTTTGATGTTCTTTCATTATCAGTGTCTACTGAGTTTCTTGCTGGTCCATCGTACCCTAATGATAGCAATTGTGAGAATACCTTGAAACTTTACCCACCCTGAAAATTACACAGGGAATATTTTCCTTTCTTTTTTCACATCTTTTCTTTTGACATACTAAATTTTGATTTAAATGGCCAAACAGTATATCCTATATGCAATATTAATTCCAGAGCAAGAATTAACAGATAAAGTGCTAAGCAACGGGAACATTTTGTTACTTTGACAGTAAATGACACAAGCTAATACATCAGTTAATACATCAGAGCTATAGAGATTGACAAAAAGTGTAATGGACTCAAGCCTAGGGCCTGTTTGATTTTGTCATTTGGTCTGTATTAGTGTTTGGTCTTTTATGGCCCTTGTAGACAAGAATGCCCATACTCAAGATGAGAAGCATTCATTCATTTTTGACTGCATTGACCACCGCGCATTCACGGACAGTATAAAAAGATCGGAGTAGGGTCACAGTCGAGGGGAGTATCGGGAGACTCAAATGGAACAGTTGCAAGTAAAATCATTGCAAAAAGCGGCTGTAATATCAAATCATGTACGTTGTTTATTCGTTCTAATGCATCATGCTTCTTATCGCTTTATACAGGCCTTTTTAATGTACCTTCAGCTATTGCTACAACCGAACCCAGAATCTCTCTTTATAAGCCTAAATGCATCTGCATTTTGGTGTCTTGTTGTTGTACCTTCTACCAGCCAATGTTCAACAAAGGTTCATAGATCACGGTACCAATATTATAGAATATTTCATACTGTAGCAAAATTTTAATTTTTGGATCATATCTTATCCGTATGCAGTTAAGTCTGTTCATTTCTGAACTTTGATACCATGCGAGCGTGCGTCCGTTGTGTCAATGTCATAGTTTGGTATATTGGAAAAAGATCTGCTTACCTTCCAAAATATCTAACTCATCAAAGAGAAAACCAGATTCATCATCGGTTTGAGAAAAACTCAGTCGTACCTCACTGCAATAGAAACCAATTTTAAATCAATCATCATAAAATTATGCAGTTAAAAACTACACAGAAGAACCCGATTGGTTTTACTAATCATTGAAT
Source organism: Catostylus mosaicus (assembly GCA_964019065.1). Classification (NCBI taxonomy): domain Eukaryota; kingdom Metazoa; phylum Cnidaria; class Scyphozoa; order Rhizostomeae; family Catostylidae; genus Catostylus; species Catostylus mosaicus. The sequence goes on along the minus strand of OZ025184.1, from coordinate 16,921,165 downwards.
ATTATGCTCAAGATTTTCGATTGCAATGCAGCCAGTATTCTTGCACAAACTGTATCATTGTTGCTGGTAAGAAGCATTTGTGCATGAGGAGGTGGTAGCCCAGCTATTACGCATCAGAGTTAGTGAGTCACATTATACATACATGGCAATATTGAGCTTATCAACAATAGTTCTAAGAAATACCAATTCAGACTTGCGACTGCCAAACAAAACAACAAAAAATGGGCAGATATGTTTTTCGTATAGAGGTACAAAGTTTTGGAATGCCCCTCCACTTGAAATTAAGCAAGCATCTGCCCTACAGATTTTTGAAGAAAAATTGAAGTAGCCTTTTTTATTTTATCTTACATTTTTCTTACATTTATCTTCTATCAAACTGTAAATTACTTTTTAAATCTGTAAATTTTATTAATGATAGCTTAGATATTTTTTCCTTTTAATTGGTTTATTGTAAAGTAAATGGAGGGCCTTTTTAAACCAGCATTCGCGAAAGGGCCACCCTCCTTAAATGAATGAAAATGAAAATGAAAATGAAATGAAAATGAAAATGAAATGAAATAGTTGTGGCATTTCATCTCTTACAAAAATAACTTTATTTAAGTCGAAAATAACCAAATTGTGTTACATATGACGTCGCGAAAGAGAATTGGTTAAAAATATTGAAATGTTAAAAACTGCCAAAAAAATTATAAAGGGCGTCTTATCATTGCTCATTGATACGCGCAAATAAATGTTTGCTGCTTCGTCGCGGGCTATTTTGCAACAATGTGGCTTTTTTATTGTCCTGTGTAGAAGGGTCCGGAGAACTAGCATTTAAATGGAGACACTAAAAAATGGAAAACTTTCGATCTAATGAAAATTACTGTTAACCCGTCTGCTAAAAATAGTGCTCCATGCCAAAGAAGCAGAGCTATACTAAACGTAAAAACAGAACACGACGGTTGAAGTTGTTACTTAAGTTTCACGCTTGATGCGATCTTCAGACAACTAAAGCGCGACAAAGCAGCAAACATTTATTTGCACGTTTCAATGAACAATGATAAGACGCCATTTACAATTTTTTTATCAACCTTTTAACATTTCAATATTTTTAACCAATTCTCTTTCGCGACGTCATGTGTAACACAATATAGCTGTTTTCGACTTGAATAAAGTTATTTTTTGTAAGAGATGAAGAGCCACAACTATTGTGGATAGGCTCAATATTGCCACGTATGTGTGTATATATTTGTATGTATAATAACTTTCGATTTATATTTGTCCAGTTCCGCGTAAGGTTTTATGCGACGCTAGAGAAAGACAAGCAGGGATCTAGATCTAGATCACTCAAGACCAATTTACACAGTTTACTATACAAGGACCGCTGGGTCAGAAAGAAAAGCGATCATAGAAAAGTGATGAAAATAGAGATAAAATCCTGTCTTTGGTGATTGCTGGTAATTAAGGCGCAGAAGTGAATTAAAAACAAATAAATTGTATTACCTTGAAGTCTCAATATTATGGTCTTTAACTGGAGAACGACCTGAAAAGAAGCAAGTTTAGTAATGTTTGTAAAAGGTTTATTTTACCAACCATACATGCAATTATTGCGAATTTTGAAATTTGTGGAGTAACCTTTCAATTTGATTTTGGTGTTCCCTTCAATAGTTACATTTTTAACAAATAAGATAAAATCTGTACATACATGTTTCAGAATACAGTGACAATTCGGCATTTTCAAGCTCCATTTGCAAATTTTCAAATTCTTCCAGTTCATTCAAGATTTGATCGCAGTCAGGAACTTGCTTTTCTACAAAAATTGAATTTAAAATCATGCTGAAACGGAATAACCAAAATTCTTAAATTTGAAAATTTGAATCAATTGACTTGAAGCATAAATATTTCTGTGCGGAAAATTGAGAAGGGATTTATCATTGGTCTCAAATATCAAATATACATCCATCCAAAACAAAAATCTAATAAATCAATAGAAAGACGATATGGTTGCAAGAAATTGAAGGTGTACTCCTACAGTTTTCTGTCAAAGAGCACGGTAAAAGTTTTTGTAATATCTTCTTGCATCTTTGCTTCAAATTTTACTTAAAAGTGGGGATTGTTATTTAAGTTTTGGTTTATGAAAGACTTCACAAGGAAGAACAGTTGTAAAGGACATTCACGAAGAATTTTCTCTATATAAACAGCCCCTAAACAGGCTTATCTATTGTACACTGTGAACAATACACTGTTATTCTTAGAATCTTGCTTGCATCAAGACATTTGCATCTTAGGCTAAGGCGTCAGAAGCAAGAACTTATGCATCCAGATATGTTCATACCTCTAGCGGTCGTGATTCCCATTAGGTCACCAATAATATCATCTTGTAAATTAGTATCAAATACTTCCCTGTCATGGACTTTCGTTGCAAAAGTTCCTAAAATGGAGAGTTCGTAGAACTTCAGTGGTAGCTACAATTTGGCAGTTTGATAAGATAAGTTGTTTGAAATAAATCAGAATAAAATAAGAAACCAGGTCATCGAAAAGCTTAGCCCCAAGAGCCAAAGGACGCTGTGCTTTGCCTGTGACTAAATGCGGACTCTTGAAATCGTGCTTCGAAGTCGTAGGAAAACGTTCGCCATCTGATCTTTACATTAAAACAAGAACATCGGGAACTTACCCACGGGTACCTCTGAAGATTGAAATTGCGTGTCCATTAGTGTGTAGATGATGTCTTCCTCGTCTTCTAAAATGATAGATGCAGAGTTAGCATTTGCCTTGATATTCTGTCATGTATATGAAAGCGCTCTTGGAATTACAAACCATTACAAGACAAGACACAAGAAAAGAGCTGGCGCTAACGAGGGGAGAAGGGGTGCGAGCGGACCGCCTTTTTGAAAACCTAATTATTTGTCGGAAAATTTTTAAGGACTTTTTTTACTTTATGAGATTGATATCGGGCTAATGACGATGATGGCCGCCGAAAAAATCGTTGACGTCCGCCACCTGGGTATCACCGCTGGAGACGGCTCTGCACAGGTATCTTTCCTGTTTGGTGATTAGCATCTATTGTAGTTTCTTTGCTAGCTAGATATTTGTAATTTTTCATTTCTAACTTCTTTAGGGAGGGTAGCCCTTCCACAGAGAAGTTGATTTTCAAGGGGCCTTCCATCTACATTACATGTAAAATTGCTTACTTACAATTAAAATCTTTATAAATATTTTGCTTACAATAAAAACGGATTAGAAGGAAATCAATTAGCTTGATATTAAATAAAAGAAAAAGAAAAAAAATTATAGGTGAAATTTCTTAAAAGGGTTTTTAAAGAGTCTAAGCGAGGTTGCTTGTTTACATCGTGTAAGAAGACTTCAAACTAATAGCTTCATTATTTGCATTACCTAAACAATTTTCAATGTTATCATGATGCATACAGCAATTGCCCTCCTCAATTTCATTGCTCAAGGAAGTAATTGCACTGCTATTTGGCAATACCGAACCATTGTTCGCGAAACTGTGCTTGTTGCAAAATTGAGTAACAGAATCGCTTTCTATCTCTGGGTCAATTTTCTTTTCACTTCCTCTCGTTTGGTGGTCTTTTGCTGGCTGGACTTTTACTGGTTTGTTTTTAACCGGTTGGTCTTTGACTGGAATGCTTTTCCGTGGTTGACATTCCTTATATTCTTTTTTATGGCTCTGGTCTTGCTGGTCCTTCTTCTGATTGAATATAAGTTCCCAGCCGTCGTTTATTTTCTCTTTCGCCAACAGAGCCTTTCCTGAATGTACTTTGACTGACTTATTACTCCCTGACTGGCATTTCTCTTGATGTGTACTTTCCTGCTGGCCTTTTTCTGACTTCTCTTTTACAGGATGGTCCTTGCTATATTGCCCTGGTTGCGACTGGTTTTTGCGTGCCTGCATTTTTAATGTCTGATGTACAACTAGCTGATCTTCCTCTTGGTCTATGCTTTCCTTCAGTCTCCCTTCTGATTCACAATTCATTGGCTCGATGTTTAATGATTTCAGGTACTTTTCAAATGGGAATATGACCCTGCAGTGCCCAAGACAAAATAAATAAAAATCTGCGCTTAACTCAAGATTTAAACAAATCTTCAAGCCGTCAACTACTGTAAAATGTAAGTAATCTAAACTTTAAATACAATGATGTTTTAATATATAGTCTCGGGATTGAGGCTATTTATTGCAAGCACATAAGTTTGTTTTCTAATTTGGTAGGAATGGTGGCATATGTTCCGCAAATGCAATAAGCCTATTTTTGCCATTGTATCATCTCTCTTTGCTCCACCTCAGTTTCCTTCTGTTTCATTTTGTACGCACTGAGAAGGGGACCTCATTTGTGAGGGAGGACATCGCTTAATGGACTTTAAAATACGTCATAGGGTCTCAACCTAGAAATTTAATAAATTCTCTCTCTTGTATATTGTATTCTCGTTCCAATTAGGTATTAGTCTAGATTTTCCTGATCCCTTTGATTGTTTCAATAATGACAATAATAAGAATAATAATAATAAGGGGGGATAAGCAAGAGTAGTCAGAAAGGTTCTGGATACCTTGGGCCGTGGGATATGGCTTGGTAATCAGTGAATTTATCCAGCAATAACATCATTTGCGATGATAGCCTCAACAACAATAAAATTAATAACAGCAATATAGTTATTTACCAGGCCCGTCGGAACGAGATCGATATGTAGTAGGACTGGACGCTAGTATATTATGTGTAACTTCCTTTTGTATTGTATATATTGTTGTTGTTGTTTTTATATGATTAGTCAGTTTCAAGTCTCTAAACAAGTCACACGTCTTCGTCCCTTCTACTTCTACTCATAAGTTACAGAGAAGTTTTCTACCAGTAACAGATATTGGGGAGGGGGTGCTGCGAGCGAAACGAGGAGAAATTTTCAGGACCACACCCTTTATATCGCTGGAAAACGCTTCTGCTGTACCAATTGCGCTAATAAATGATGAAAAAATGATTATATTTAGATGTTTTATTGACGAGGAACACTATCTAATGTCTTTATCGGCTTACAGATTGCTTTTTACAGCAATTTTTTGATAAATTAAGGAACAAACTTTTGCAATTATTGGGCCCCCCTAGCCAGTTGGTTGTTAACCCCCTCTCTTCCCAAATTACTCTAACCAACCCATCGTCTACTGGGCATCTAAAGTGTGGTAAGAAGATACTTGGTGAAAGATACAATATGAGCGTGGTGAAATGGGTAGAATATTGAACCTCGGCAGTATTTGTTCTGGCATTGCAGTCTTTCGTAGTTGGCTTTTCAAGAGACCTCTTCATCGCACCTTTTCTACTCAAACCCATTCTGAGATACCCTTTCAAGAAATAAGCGAACAGATCCAAAGCTGAGTTCAAATATCTGAGGTGATTCTGAAGTCATATGAAATTGCTCACGGCAGGAAGTGAAGAAGTACGAAGCGGAAACGAGGAAACAAGTCACAATTGTGACAATATTCGTGTTTTGGCATTTTTGTGTGAGTGGCTGCGCTAAAGATACGGGTATTTCCAACGAACAATAGTACCTTAGATCGTAAGAGAAGGCCAATAGAAGAATCGAAACCAGTATAACGACCATAGACGCAACTGTAAGCCTCAGTTTTGATAAACAACTTCGAATTTTCTGAGTGCCAATGCCAATACGTCTGCGCATTGCAAATACAAGATTAGTCCCATACTACAGTTATCAATCTAATAGCTTTCTTCTACGTTGTGGTGTTACAGCGGTGCAATGATGGAACACATTCATGTGACTATGGATGAAAGGAGGGGCATCAATGGGTGTTAATGTTACTCAAGAAGCTGACATCGAACAATAAATAATAAATATTGATAACAAGACTCACAACTCACGCTCCTTCATTGCGGCAAATCTTCCCCTATAATGGCTCTTCCTGCTGGTTGTTTGCGAAAAGATTTAATGATTCCGTTTCATTCAAATTCTCAGTTCATGCATGAAACTGCTTTCCTTTATGAAGGCACATATAGTATCTAGAACCATTGTGCTTGATAATTAACCTTTAGTTTGTTAATACAATGGTTAATTGTTAGGCATGCTTAGTTATTCTCATTAAGTATTGCCTGGTGCTAACAAATGTTGAACGTGCATTGACGTTTGCATTCCGGAATATAATTATAGATGAAACTTCCACCCGAAGACCCAAAGGTAGTATGGCCTTCACAGCATCACCATCATGCTGCACTACACAGCTCAAACGTTGGATTAATGTTACAACCATACCCAACAATAATACAACGAAATTCGTCAGTCATAAAGATTCTACCTTCTTTTACGTTACCGTTGCTATATGTTCTGTTGCATTGCTTCTTAACGCCATAGAAATAGTCATTTTAACGAGAAGTTGGAAGAAACTCAGCATATTTGAGATGTGGTTATTTAACCTAGCTGCTTCTGATGGATTAGTAGCCCTGAGTGTACTCATATTTGAAAACATCCGTTCCGCAATCAACATGAGTCGAAGACTATTCCAAGTCCTAAGAGGCTTGGCCGGTTTTATTGCACAATTTTCTGCATTTTCATCAGTCATGACAATCACGTTTATAGGCGTTGATCGCCTTATTGCCGTCAGATATCCACTAAAACACAAGTTTTGGGTAACGAAAAAGAGAGTTATAATTGCAATTTCTGTAATATGGGCAGGCAGCATTGTTTACAGCATCATAGAGCCGCTGGTGGTTGACGTAAACAATGGTGATGAATTCAGTGCTCGACGAAAGTTTAGGCTCCTGGATTCATTTATGGTTGTAATTATGGGTCTAATTTTTGTATTGATATACTCATTGATAATTTACAGCACTGTCGTTCGTTGGAAGTCACTCAATTCGCACAGTAACATGGCAAATCAAAATATCAAAATCCAGAACATTGTCGTACTTTCGACTTGCGTTCTCGTTGTTATTACCTATATGATTTGTTTCTTACCGTATGCAATCTCATATCTTATGGATACACAAAAAGAAGTCTATGACTACACCGTTATCCTTGTATATTTAAACACAGTCTTAGACCCGCTAGTGTACTTCTTCAAGAAATATCTCAGAATGACTTTGACTAGAAGAGAAACACTAAAACGATCACGCATGCAGCGAGCCCCAAAGGACTCAAGTTCTAAGACAGAAACTTCCTTATAACTGGGACACAAAGACAGGTATTCATAGAGACAAGATTGTTGGGAAATTGCGATAACCTCTCTGTCAGTAGATGATTTAGTATCATCTTACGCTGTAAAGATAGTATTCTTTAGACTTAGATAAGATTTGTCAGCTATTGAACAAGTTTAGACATGCTGAAAGTCATCTTACGTAGCCATACAGCGCAGTGAACACAATTCCGACGATCCGCCATACTGTTTACAATGCGATAAATTAAAGGGGGGCTTGGATCAATTAAAATCCCTTGTTCTTATAATCAATCAAAATCGAGACAAATATGCCTTTAATAGCAAACATTTCAACATTTGCTTCAATTGAGAAAATAACATTAAGTTGCGTTGAACGTTTTATAGCAGACAGATTTCCTTTCAAAATGAAAATTTTGAGATATGAAAAAAAAAATTTTGGTCAATGTTTGTGCGGTATGGATCGGAAACATTCTTTACAGTGAAATCCCTGTCAAAAGTCTTCAAGTACAATTTTGTAGGTGTTTATTTAGTTGTTTTAATTAGCTGCCTATTTTGATGTGTTGACCAAGGGGCAGACATTGTCTTTTGCTCTTTAAGGTATCATCCTTGCAGTGTTGTATAGTAGTTAATTTATAGTTGAATGTAACATATATTGCAAATTTTATATTGATATAAAAACAAAGACTTGGAACACTAACCACAATATTTGACTTCTGTTTGTAGCTTCCCAGCCCCACCAACCCCCCCCCCCCCATCCATCCTTGTAACAATGTTGTTCAAACCACGTTTCATGGCTACCCGTTGACCCCAATCAATTGTAACTAAAGGTAAAGTATTGCCCTATGCAATCAGCATTGGTTTTTTAGGGGAAGGGGGGGGAAACCAACGTTATAATCCCGGAAGCTACAAAGAAATCAGTTAATTAAAGTAAGGTTTCATAGACGGTGTAACGACTTTCAGTAAGAGTTGTAGAAATATCAATGCATCATAACTAAAAGTGTATAGAATTCAACGAAAAAAAAGCTTCTGCAGAACATAGATGCCATTATTGGTGCGAGCATGGTGTGAGGTTTGGCTTCATCCGCATATTTCTTAACTATATGATAATTTACAACAGTACCGTCTGTCAAGGTTTGGTAAATGTCAAAGATGGGACCACCAATTAAAATACAAAAATTTATCAACATTATCGTCTCTTCAGCTTGCTTTCTCGTTTTGATAATCTTCATAATTTGCTCGCTACCTGTATCCGTATTATGTTTGGGTCAGGGATCAACGAATGTCGGGGACTACAAAGTTCTTTTCATTTATTCAAATTCGACATTAGATCCACTGGTGCATCTTTAGAAGACATATCTCAAGAATGTATTCAACTAAAGGAGAAGCACTGAAGAGACACGTGAAAGTCGAATTCAATGCGTCATTTTGAAACGACACAAATAGACAAAAAATATAAGCCTGCATCGCTTATTAGAGAAGGAATTTATGCTTGTCTTGGCGCAGTTTTCCTTCCTTCCCTATCCTCATCGATTTCTAAGCGAAACGAGTTAGGGAACTGTCATTTTTAATGCTGGGAACAGGGGTGGAAGAATTTCTCTAGGCAAACAAGAAAATGTTCTTACCCCATTCAAAAATTTCAATAGAATTTGACAGCCCATTTCAAGATAGCGAAAAATTTTATACCCCATCTTTGATCTATATTGCTTTGAATTGATGTATCGACTTCAACACTAAGAGAAGCAATCTGGACACAAGATAAATCTAAATTTAGCGATTCAAAGGGTCATAAAATATCATCACCAACAATTGCAAGTGACCACTTCTGTGACTAATGAATATAGCGGTAGCATGTAACTTTCGTTTTAAAATAAGTGATTTTCATTAGAGCCTGAAATACATTCTAAGAATTTCAGAGCCCATTAGCTACTCTACAATTTTGTGAGAATATTGGATACCCAAATAAAACGAGACCAAAAAATTCTATTCACTCTCCAAAACTTCTTCCACCCCTGTACCCAAGCTGTAAAGAATGACAGTTCCCTTATTTATTACAAATTTTAGGCACCAGTCAGGGCAGCTGGTTTATCTGATTTGAATCATAAAACTGTACTGCTTTCATTGTCGTTCGTCATTGGCTCTTCCAAAGCTTCTAATTTGGACATAAAGGGAATTAAGCCTGACATGCATATGTATGGTTCAACATAGGAGAATGTTTTCTCCATACACGAAGTACCAGCAAAATTTCCGCTATCATGACGTCTTCCTGCTGATTGATCTGAAAATATTTCATGATTCCGTTTTATCCAAATTCTTAGTTCATGCATGAAACTGCTTTCTTTTATGAAGGCGCAGATTGTCTAGAGTCATTGTGCTTGATAATTAACAATTTGTTAATACAATGGTGAATGGAAAAATTAATTGTTAGGGATGCTTAGTTATTCTCAACAAGTATTGCCTGGTGCTAACATATGTTGCTCGTGCATTGATATATTTGCTTTCCGGCATACAATTGTAGATGAAACTTCCAGTCGTAGGCCCAAAGACAGTATGGCCTTCTCAGTATCACTACCATGCTGCACTACACAGTTCAAACGTTTGATCAATATTACAACAATACCCAACAATGGTACGACAAAATTCGTCAGTCATAAAGATTCTACCTACTTATACATTACCGTTGCTATATGTTCTGTTGCATTGCTTCTTAACGCCGTAGAAATAGCCATTTTAACGAGAAGTTGGAAGAAACTCAGCATATTTGAGATGTGGTTATTTAACCTAGCTGCTTCTGACGGATTAGTAGCCGTGAGTATTCTCATATTTGAAATCATCCGATTTGCAACCAACATGAATGGAAGACTATTCGATGTTGCAAGAGGCTTGGCTGGTTTTATTGGACATTTTTCTGCATTCTCTTCTATGATGACAATAACATTTATAGCCGTTGATCGCCTTATTGCTGTCAAATACCCATTAAAACACAAGTTTTGGGTAACAAAAAAGAAAGTCATGATTGCTATTTCCATGCTATGGGCAGGAAACATTGTATACAGCATCATAGAGCCACTGGTGGTTGACGCAAAAAATGGTGATCAATACAGTGCTCGAAAAGGTTTTAGGCTCTTGGATTCATTTGTGATTGTGATTATGGGTCTAATTTTTGTATTGGCATACTCGTTGATAATTTACAGCACAGTCATTCGTTGGAAGTCACTTAATTTAAACAGTAACAATGCGAATCAAAATATCAAAATCCAGAACATTGTCGTACTTTCGACTTGCGTTCTCGTTGTTATTACCTATATGATTTGTTTGCTTCCGTATGCAATCTCATATCTGATGGATAAACAATTTGAGATCTATGATTACAATGCTCTTCTCGTATATTCAAACACAGCCCTAGATCCTCTGGTGTATTTCTTCAAGAAATATCTCGGGATGATTTTGATCAAAAGAGAAGCACTGAAACGATCACGCAAAGAGCGAGCCCAGAAGGTCTCCAGTTCTAAGACAGAAACTTCCTTATAACTGGGACACAAGGAACAGACATTTATAGAGACTTAGACCCCCATTGGAAATACGGATAAACACCCTGTCAGTAGATGAATGGGTATCACTTTGCGCTGTAGTGACAGTGTTATTTAGTCTTGCATAAGATTTCTGAGTTATTTAACAAGTTTAGACATCTTGAAAGTCTTTTTGCGTAGCTATAAAAAAAAGTAAACACAAGTCTGGCGCTCCGCCATATTTTATTAAAATGCTAAAAATTGAAGGCGGACTGAAGCAGACGATTCCTTATTTTGTGGAATTATTTTCTAACGGACCTTCAAGAATATATTTTTAGGGACATTGCGGCATGAAGAAGTCCCGCATGAAGGGAATTAAGCCTGACATGCAAATGTATGGTTCAACCTAGGCTAATGTTTATTTTATACGCGAAGTACCAGCCTCCTTGTTTACATGCTCCTTCATTGCACCATGAGCTCCTTCGTGCATAACACTGATGTCCTTTATGATGGTGCAGCCTGTCTAGAACCATTGTACATGAATCTTCCAGCTGCGTGTTTTGCGAAAAGATTCAATAATTTCGTTGCATTCAAATTGTCAGTTGATGCATGAAACTGCTTTCCTTTATGAAAGTGCAGACTTTCTAGACTCATTGTCTTGGAATATTAACCTCTCTGTTGTTAATACAATGGTTAATGGAAAACATCGATTGTTAGGCATGCTTAGTTATTCTCAAAACATATTGCCTGGTGCTAACAAAAACTGATCGTGCATTGTTGATTTTGCATTCCGGAATATAATTGTAGATGAAACTTCCACCCGAAGACCCAAAGGTAGTATGGCCTTCACAGCATCACCATCATGCTGCACTACACATCTCAAACGTCTGATTAATGCCACAACTAAACCAAACAATGATACGACAAAATTCTTCAGTCATAAAGATTCTACCTTCTTTTACGTTATCGTTGCAATATGTTCTGTTGCATTGCTTCTTAACGCCGTAGAAATAGCCATTTTAACGAGAAGTTGGAAGAAATTGAGTATATTTGAAATGTGGTTATTTAACCTAGCTGTTTCTGATACTATAGTAGCCCTAAACATTCTCATATTGGAGAGCATCCGATTTTCGATCAACATGAATGGAAGACTATTCGACCTCGCAAGAGGCCTGGCTGGATTTTTTGCTCATTTTTCAGCATTCTCTTCAATTATGACAATAACATTTATAGGCATAGATCGCCTTATTGCCGTCAAATACCCACTAGAACATGAGTTTTGGGTAACGAAAAGGAGAGTCATGATTGCTATTTTCGTGCTATGGGCAGGAAACATTGTTTTTAGCATCATAGAGCCGTTGGTAGCTGACGCAAAAAATGGTGAGGACATCGATGCTCGAAGAAGTTTTAGGCTCGTGGATTCATTTGTGATTGTGATTATGGGTGTAATTTTTGCATTGGCATACTCATTGATTATTTACAGTACCGTCACCCGTTGGAAGTCACTTTATTTAAACAGTAACAATGCGAAGCAAGATATCAAAATCCAGAACATTGTCGTACTTTCGACGTGCGTTCTCGTTGTTATTACCTATATGATATGCTTCCTTCCGTATGCAATCTCATATCTGATGGGTAAACAATTTGAGATCTATGATTACAATGCTCTTCTCGTATATTCAAACACAGCCCTAGATCCGCTGGTGTACTTCTTCAAGAAATATCTCGGAATGAGTTTGACAAAAAGAGAAACACTGAAACGATCACGCAAAGAGCGAGCCCAGAAGGTCTCCAGTTCTAAGACAGAAACTTCCTTATAACTGGGCACAAGGGGCAAAGATTTATAGAGACTTAGGCCCCTATTGGAAGTACGGATAAACACCCTGTCATTAGATTAATAGGTATCACTTTGCCCTGTAAAGACAGTTTTATTTAGTCTTGCATAAGATTTCTGAGTTATGTAACAAGTTTAGACATCTTGAAAGTCTTTTTGCGTAGCCATAAAAAGAAGTAAACACAATTCTGGCGCTCCACCATATTTTTTTAAAATGCTAAAAATTGAAGTGGGACTAGGATCAATAAAATTCCCTTTGTTCTTATGCTACTTTAATCATGTATTATCTGAGGGGGGGGAAAAGATTTTTTGGGGAATACAAAAAATTTATCCAGAAGAAAGGGGGGATACAAAAAGGTGAGTGACTTTTAAGAGGGGATAGAAAATTTCCTGTGCATGTATGACTATGACCAAGTAATTTGACAAATAAAGATATCCAGATTTCATAAATCTGCTGTTTATTGGCCTTGTTTCCAAAAATCTACGGAAGAAATATAAAATTTATTTGCTATTAAGGTAAATAACATCTGGCAGTATCAACGTAGTATGCAAGTTTTCTAAAATTTTCAATGTCATGGATCTCTTTGGCGAATTAATCAAGCTTTAATCCTTTGTAAACAGCCTTTTATCTGGGTATCTAGTCACTTCATGTGAATGTTTGATTTGCGCTCTTTATTGATTGTCAAAAAATTTTTATTGGTATCTTTAGAATAAATAGATAAAGTAGAAAATATCAAGTACTCACAGTAAATTTTTATCATAGGGCAGGGAACTACAAAGCACTCAGTTAAAAGTTACGTTTTATAGGTGTTTTAACGACTTTTAGAAATATTACGTTTTGTAGAAATATTAATGCATTATAACAGAAAAGGGTATAAAATTCAACGAGCGACACACTTCTCCTGAATATAGATGCCATTATTGGAATGAGTTTTGGCTTCACTCACATATTTCTTCACTAATTGATTATTTACAACAGTACCGTTTGTTGATAGTTCGTAAATGTGAAAGATGGGGCCTCAAATCAAAATATGAAAATTTTCCAGCATTGTCGTCTCTTAAGCTTGCTTTCGCATTTAAATAACCTCCATAGTTTGCTCACTACCCGCATCAGTATTATGTTTTAGTCAGGGATCAACGAATGTCGGGGATTACAAAGTTCTTTTCTTATATTCAAACCCGACGCAGATCAACTTGTGCGTTTCTCCAAGGCACATCTCATGAATTTATTTAACTAAAGGAGAAGCACTGAAAAGATCACGTGAAAGTCGAATTCTATGCGTCATTTTCAATCGACAGAAATAGACAATCGAATTATGAGTCTGCATCGTTCTATAGAAGGGATAAGGAGGTGTTTATGCTTGTCTGGGAGCAGTTTTCCTTTTTCCCCATCCTTATCGATTTTTTAAGCAAATTGATTTGTTTATTAAAAATTTTAGGCAGCTTTCAGGGCAGCTGGTTTTCTGAATTGAAAACAAAACTGTATTGCGTTCATTGCCATTCGTCATCGGCAGTTCCAAAGCCCTTCGTTGGGACATAGAGTGGAACTTGGCGTAAACGCATGTGTATTATATGTAGTGGCCCAACCTGGGCCAACGTTTACACTATACACGAGGTACCAGCCTCCTTGTTCACATGCTCCTTCATTGCACCTAGAAGCTCCTTCATGCATAACACTGATATCCTTTATGATGGCGAAGCCTGTCTAGAACCATTGTCCGTGATTCTTCCTGCTGCGTGTTTTGCGAAAAGATTCAATAATTTCGTTGCATTCAAATTGTCAGTTGATGCATGAAACTGCTTTCCTTTATGAAAGTGCAGACTTTCTAGACTCATTGTCTTGGAATATTAACCTCTTTGTTGTTAATACAATTGTTAATGGAAAACATCGATTGTTAGGCATGCTTAGTTATTCTCAAAACATATTGCCTGGTGCTAACAAATGCTGATCGTGCATTGATGTTTTCGCATTCCGGAATATACAGTTATTGTAGATGAAATTTCTATTCGAAGGCCCGAAGGTAGTATGGCCTTCTCAACATCACCATCATGCTGCGCTACACAGCTCAAACGCTTGATTAATGTTACAACCATACCCAACAATAATACAACAAATTTCGTCAGTAATAAAGATTCTACCTTTTTTTACGTCAAGGTTGCAATATGTTCTGTTGCATTGCTTCTTAACGCCGTAGAAATAGTCATTTTAACGAGCGGTTGGAAGAAATTGAGCATATTTGAGATGTGGTTATTTAACCTAGCTGCTTCTGATGCATTAGTAGCCTTGAATTTACTCATATTTGAAAGCATCCGATTTTCGACCAACAAGAATGGGGGACTTTTCGATGTCGCAAGAGGCTTAGCTGGTTTTATTGGACATTTTTCAGTGTTCTCTTCTATCATGACAATAACATTTATAGGCATTGATCGCCTCATTGCTGTCAAATACCCATTAAAACACAAATTTTGGGTAACGAAAAAGAGGGCCATGATTGCTATTTCCGTGCTATGGGCAGGAAACATTGTTTACAGCATCATAGAGCCACTGGTGGTTGACGCAAAAAATGGTGATCAATACAGTGCTCGAAAAGGTTTTAGGCTCTTGGATTCATTTGTGATTGTGATTATGGGTCTAATTTTTGTATTGGCATACTCGTTGATAATTTACAGCACAGTCATTCGTTGGAAGTCACTTAATTTAAACAGTAACAATGCGAATCAAGCTATCAAAATCCAGAACATTGTCGTACTTTCGACGTGCGTTCTCGTTGTTATTACCTATATGATATGCTTCCTTCCGTATGCAATCTCATATCTACTCGGTAGACAATTTGATACCCATGATTACGCTGCTATGCTCATATATTTTAACACAGTTTTAGATCCTCTGGTGTACTTCTTCAAGAAATATCTCGGGATGCTTTTGACAAAAAGAGAAACACTGAAACAATCACGCATGGAGCGCACCCCAAATATCTGCAGTTCCAGAACAGACACTTCTTTGTAACTGGGACACAAGGGACAGGCATTCATAGAGACCAAGGCTCCCTGTAGAAATTCCGATTACTTTCCTATCAGTAGATGAATTGGTATCATTTTGTACGTTAAGGAAAGTACTTTTAGATTTTGAAAGATTTCTTAGCTATTGAACTTGTTTAGATATATTGAAAGTAATATTACGTAGCTATAAGCGGGCAAAAAGGAAATTTATATGCCTCAGGGACCCGCAGCCTAATGTAGAATTGTCACCATGTTTTATAAATCTCGGCTGAAAAATATTTTTGCCAAGAATGTTCAGAATGACCCCTATTTCTAAATCTTTTTTAGCAATCCTATGATTCCAATATCTAACGTTTTTTTTAGAGCCATTGTAGCAATTTGTGACAATTTATATATCTTCAATACCTTTGGCATCTTATAGGCAGTACCGTACCTTAACGTGAAGAAGCCCTCGACGTACAGCTAATTTGGGCTTATTCAGCTTATCATTATTTGCAATGATACGTTCTCGTCCGAGGCGTTATTGCATTTCCTTGGGGGGGGGGGTTGAATTCCAAATACTACAAAATGTGCTATTTTCTATTATTTCTTTTGTTTTATCATTCTGTTTGGATGGGCGAAGACCCACAGCCCCTCCAGGATACATTGGAACTCTAAGTTTAAAGGGGCCCAAATCCAGTGCTGCTATGGATAAATATGGCCGAGAGGGAAGACCCATAGGAACAGGGGCATTTTCCCAAAATGTTGACCCCTTTCTCACCCTTATAATTTGAAAAGTTATCCAAGGATCGCTGGAAAAGAGCTTTCAGTGCGTAAGTCATGTTTCTGCTTTTCCCAGCAATCTTGAATGTGATAATCTACCTTTTGTAGCTTTCTTTTAAACCATGAAATTGGGAAGGACAGTTTGACCCTGTAATCGTTTTGCAAATTGACTGCCATGATTTTCCTCTTTTCGCCTGGAAAGGAAGATAAATGTTTCAATATTGAACGGCAGCAAAATATCATTGTCACAGTACTACTTGTGGGCAACAATAGTAGTTTTTCCTTAAAGATGAAATGCCATTGCAATTCAGTCGGTTGCACCAAAGATGCCATCTGCTCACACCCGTGTCACAAACTGTGCTTATGTTAAAGATACCCGTCGAAAAGGATCTTCAATGTATTAATTCGACGCACAATTAACTCTCAACATCTCAGCTTACCCTATCAAATCCTCTAAATTTCTGAACGGATAAGTAAAAGCTGCACAAATCCAGTTTCTTTGCGTTGAATTTGATGCACCTATCATCATCCTCAATACGTTGCATGTCTGCATATTGCGTGAATAGCATCTTGAACTTCCTTTTGAGCTGGAGAAAGATAAGCGAATTAAAAAACAACATTCCTCAAAAATATGCTATAACTCATACATGCTCATTCTAAATGTAGCGTAATAGTTACAAACAATAATCTACACAAGAAATTTACTGCGTCGTGAAGTCAGTGGTGGAGCCACAGGGGTGTATAGAGGGTGTAGTTACCCCTCCCCCACTTTTTTGATAAATGGTAATGTAGACTTTGACTATACTGTAGATCTTGCTATACTTCTTAATCAATGAGAATTTTCAAAACAGAAGTGTTTCTAAGGTGTAGAAATTAATTTCTGGAAGACTAATTTCTTATAAACCATTTCCTTAGATAGAAAGCATGCATCTTACATAGCATTCGTTGATACTTCTTTGAGAAAGCATTTGCACAAGACATATCATGGTTGAAGGGTTTAAATTTTCAAATGAATCAGCGTAAAAACAATTGATCTACAAGGAATCGAAGCATACGTGAAAGACATTAAGATGCATTATGGGGCCATATTAATTCTTTGTGGTTATTTTAAACCTGCATGTCAAAGTTGTGATACCCTACCTTAGCGTCATCCATGTTCATTGTAATGTCGGTAGCGTTGTCTTTATAGATCTTAAAACTATTTGATGACGATGATGACGTGTCATTTAGAAATGAATTTACTTCATTTCTAGTTGACTTTTGACCCCTGGGTAAGCTTCCATCCGTCATTGAGTTTGGAATCTTTGCTGAACTTTGCAGTACAAAAATTTGTGTGCCTTGTGATGAAATCGTACCCTCCAGCGGCTCTTTGCTACTGGATTGAGATTTCTGTTCTGAAGCATTTTGATTAAGTCTTAAACCTTGATCTCTGGATAGAATTTGTATGTTGACTTCTTTAGATTTGTTTACCACATTTGCAGGACTTCCTCGATAACAGTTATTCTCAGAGTTGTCATCTTTAATCTCATTTTCAATATCGTCCCTAGAAACAACGTGTTTGTTGCAACTTTCTTTTGAGACACCACCATCCGCTCTATACCGTTCTTGCTGGAATTGAATAGGTGCTAATGGCGGAGGTGCTACACGGATGACCGCTTTTGTATTTTGTGCCAATAGTTTATTGCTATTGAAAGAAACGAGGCC
The DNA here is from genome assembly GCA_964019065.1 of Catostylus mosaicus. NCBI lineage: Eukaryota > Metazoa > Cnidaria > Scyphozoa > Rhizostomeae > Catostylidae > Catostylus > Catostylus mosaicus. The sequence goes on along the minus strand of OZ025184.1, from coordinate 16,903,212 downwards.
TACGTCCATCGCTTTGACAGAAGAGTCTTGTTTATTCTGTTCCTTTGATAATGATTGGCAATCTTGTCCTGCAAAAGATGATGGCTGCAAAGCAGCTTGCCTCTTGGTATCTGACGCATTCTTCATATCACACTGAACAATGATTTGCTCCGGCAGTTGTGCTTCAGTTCCGTATGTCGTCACACACTTGTCACGCGGATTGTTTGTATTGTCTTGGTTGTTTGTGGTGGATGAAGAATTGAGAGATGAATTAGCATCTTTAGTTGCTTTCTTATTGAAAGCACTTTTCTGAGAACTGGGACCGCAGTGTAAGTTGTTAAGTGGTAGTATAGCAGGAATTACCATGCCGTTTATGTTAAGCAAGCAAATACCGTTCTTCTTGAAATCGTCGTGATGAGAAAAGGACGAAATTTGGAGCAGAGATGAAGAAGAAACAGGCGCAGCTGGTTTGACAGAAGAAGACATCGCCAGACTTTGAGATGCGACTAGGTCTGGACTATAGTCTTCTGAACCAATATTTCTAATAGAGTTTTTCTTCTTGGTGTCTCTTCTTCGTTTGGATTTAGAGCATTCCTGCATGTCCCAGTTGTCTTCAGAATAAACAAAATCAACTTCATTCTTTTTCTTTCTTCCTCTTTTCTTAGACTTTTGGGCAAAGATATCGGTATCAGATGGTCCGAATAAATTGGAAATTTTGTCATTGCATATAGGTGCACTTGGACTATCAATGTTTTCTTTACTTTGTAAAGTTCTGTGTTTCGCTTCAGCCACTTTTGCACTCACAGTTGATTGATCACTGTCTTTAGGCTGATTTGCTAAAGAGGAAGCGAGACTTCATATCAAGTAATTTTTCATACTAGCAAGAACTTATTATTAGTTTTGGTTACGGTTTAGTTTGTATCATGTGGCCCTATTCTTTGTTAATAAGGCGTCCTTGTTGCGTGTTCAAGCCAAATGTTGTTTCTTAATGCAATGTCCTTTAAGAGAGCGTATGCTGTTATTATCAACCTGTTGCAATGCATCTTAAGTATATGTCATTACATTTCTCCAGTCTCCATGTTACAGGAAAAATCCTAATTTAGTGATGATGTTGTTGTATAAAAACTGAAAACATCGCAATATAATAGCCTAGCCTTGATGAATGTTCACAATCGCAAGAGGCCTCCACGAAATGTCACAAATTGATTAAGGTTAGTTCAATAGATTTTAGATCTAAATTACATTTATTCGAACTGCAATTGCAGTTCAAGCTTTGACATACTGTAGATCTTAAATGGTTGGTTTAAAATAGTATTGTATTGTGTTGCTACCAATTTTAAATTGAATCAGATATATAGAGCATAAATACGAGTCAGATTCCAGAACATGGCTATGCCTAATACTGTCTCACTCGAAAGTCATCTCCCAGTTAATTTATTCTAACTGCAATTGCAATTCAATACAAAACCTATACAAAAGTTTCTACTAAAAACCAACATAATAAAATGCAAAAAATTTGAGCATATTCCAGAGAGAGAATTTTTTATGATAAAATAAAGGCCACTTTTCCTATGGTAGGTAGTGGCAGAATCACTCTGTTGCTTTCAACAGCAAACCAATATTGGAACTAACTAGCTGTTAAGAAAATGCTGATGATTGGCCATTACCTTGACTGCGTTCTGATGCAGTGTAATCATCTACAGGTTTGTAGAAGCAGTGTTTCAATCTTTCTTTTAGTGCAAGTGGGATTAACTTGTCAGCTTGCATCACAGCTGTTTGAAATGACTTCCGAGAATGCTTAGTATTCATTCCTTTGTGAGAAGCTAGCAAGAAAGGGGTTGGAGCATTACCAGATCCATAGATTTCGATGTCCTTTGCATGCACCCAAGAATGAGTTCTAGGATCACCAAAGTACTCCACATGGTAATGTGTGACATCACCATCAATATCAAAGGATGCAAAATTGTTTGGTATGATGTCACTGCAAATTACTCCTGGCCACCTTGAAGTAAAGCAAATCTGATTAAATAAAGGTATCTTCAATGGTGGAATGGTAACAAGCTAGAAAATGTTATTGTATTTTGAGAAATGTTTCTGGGGTGTCATCTATTGGCCAACCAATTACTGCGTGAAAACTATTCGACCAAGTTTGAGAGATGAGAAAAATATCTCAAATGAACAATATGTCTGATTATTTTTTGTAGTGTGTAATTGCATTAAATTTCTGTGTTCCTGCTGTGATTGCCATGTACCCTAGAAAAATTTCAAGCAATGACACTCTTCTGGCAATAAATTGCCCTAATTATGAGAATGCAAACCATGCAAAGTTTAGTAAAGCAGGAGTATCATAAAATGCTCCATCAGTTTCTGGATGGGGGTTTTGGTTAGCTCGAATCCAAAATGTATTTTGAATCCAGTATCATTTAACCAACCAAAACAGCTATATTTGGAAGAAAAAAAATCAGCATTGATTGGTAGAGTTATTAGAGATTGGGCCAAGATTAAAGTTTTGCCTTACATACAGGATTTATTCAGCATGCAGATGACCTGCCAGTCATGGTTGCAGCTGTGCAATTTGTTCTAAAATTAATAATTCAGACGAACAGGATACTTGTGGCAAGAACATTTACATAGTTTTCATGGCCCTTATCTGAAGTGCATTTAATACTCATCCGGGCATCTTGCAAATGCAGAATGTTTAGGACATGGAACAGCTTCCATGCACATTATTCTAAGTACCCAATAAGGGGCTACACTGGAAATACAGTTAATATATCCAATCTTAGCTAGAACCATACCTTGGGTAGCCACAAAGCTTTATCCAAACAAGACTTCCTTCCTCAAGCAAGCTGAATATGAACTTTTCACCCTTTGATGCTCTTATCACCTCCTGTTCAGAACTGCAAGATGCATGGTTTTTATCTGGATTCATGTGACAATACCAAGGAACATTTTCAATTGTGCTGACCAAAGATCTGGGGATTTTCCTCCATTTCATACACTTAGCATGATCACATTGAACCCACGCTACTGTTTCTGTCGACATTGCCTTTGGAAAGACTTTCGATTCTATTGTATCAAAAAGTGATTTGAAATACAGAAGTGACAATTTGCATCTTAAACGCCAAAAAACTGGCTTGCCCATATTTGGCCCAAAACCTTTACAGCCCCTTCGTAAGATATTACTTTATTTTGCTATTAAGAGATTTGATTTATTATGGTATGTTGCATTCTAATTGTATTGTAGCATGTTTTGAATTGTATATAGAGTAGATTGATGAGAAATGAAAATAAAAAAAATAATGAAAAATGATCAGTGATGGACTGGCTTAGAATTGCTCACCTTCCATGGATAACTTAGTTGGGCTCTTTTTTAACTATAATTGTAAATATAACTGTAACTTTGTGACCATTGGTAAATCTGAATGGTTAAAACGCACCTTACGATCGAAGACACCGCTTGTGAGTTCGCCGATGAAGCACAGCCATTTGAAACTCTGACGAATTTCCCGCCATTTAACAATTTGCCCCAGACCTCTTTATTTTTGGACTTAGCGGGTCTTCATGTTTGCTTCCCCGGTTTACTCTACATTATTGTCAGGTGTAAGTACCAAAGTTTGAGGTTTTTGAAAATTGACCCTTTTCTCTGATTTTGAACTCAAATTTTACCTCCCTTTTTTTCTGAACCAAATAACATACAGCATTGCTTTTATTACGATGAGATGGACCTAAAAACCCCCTTTTCATAAATTTTTTACTTTTTCCAAAAACACCCCTTTTCTCCGATTTCTATGTCCTTGCACTGGGGTGAAATTGAACCCCTTTCTCAGAGATTTCAAAGAGACGGGTGCTTACTATTGACAATGGGAGTTGACCAACCGGGCTTGCTTCACTTACACATTGAGAAAGAGTTAATGAATTTTTAAAAATATTGCGCTGGTATTGTTTAAATTTATCAGTATGACATATTAGAATGACAAGATGGATGCAGGCCCGACAAGCCTAGGTGAATTGGCGTCCCCAGGCAAATTGCCTGTCGGCAAATTTAAGAAAATTTTTGCGTACCTGTTATTAGTAGAGCTTTAAAATGGCGGATTTAGGGGGGGGGGGTGTTTCCAGAAACCCCTCTTTGCCATTTTACTATTTTTCTAGATAGTAGTTTAAGACTTGGACGGAAAACTTATGTATTTTTTTGTGTTTCATTGCATTACCGAAAGAAATTTTTAAGATCCCAGACCATTTTCAGGCCTTAGAAAATGCGAGATCTCAATACTTGACTAAATTTCTCAAATCTTTGATTTGTCTATTCTGTGCCCCCCTCTCTCATCTTGCCCCGCCCATGTCAATAGCCAACAAAAGCATAACAAAAGCCAAGCCCCATGTTGACTAATCTGTCAAAAAGCGTTCTGCGCATATTTACATGCCCAAGTTGCTTCGCTCTGGTCAAGGCGGGAGTGGATTTGAACGTCTTGGCATTAAGTAAAGATGATCCATCCGACATATGCTTCCTTTTTTAGTCTTTTTGTACAGTTTTTAACCTTGAAGACGGCGTTTTCGTATAATTTAGACACAGATTATGTTGTTATCAAACAGGGGCCTCCTGGAAGTTTCTTCGGTTTTGCCGTAGCAATGCATCAAGTCACAGACGCTGGTGTTGTGGAGCAGTGGTATGATAACTATTTTTATTATGGTTAAAGAAATTCCTTGTTTCTGCTAATCATCTTGAACAATTGCAACAGTCTCCGTTAAAATGTTTAGATCACGATGAATTAAGAACGAAAGCGCTACATCCTTTAACGAATGTTCTTAGGTTACACCCATCCGGTTTATTTTGTTACTAGAGAAGGGTCTTATCCTAAAAATTTAGGCCCAAACATGATCAGGCTTGCAGCGGAACTGTCTGAAGCTGATGGCGTCAATAAAATTGGGCTCAATACCCTACAAGTTTAATGTACATCCTTATCTGCACATGGCTTGAGGTTAACATGACGATGCCCCCCTCTACTTTTTAAATGGTATAAACTTTACCCTGAGGATGAAATTTTTTAATCTTCGTTTCAGTCCCCTTTACATATTTTTAATTGCATCTGTCATGCCTCATCATAATATTTGTGAGATTTATTTGATTACATCATCAATTCACAACTTAATTTGGAACTGAAACTTGTATAAAAGCATGCAGAAAATGTTTTTTGAAAATGGATGCAAATCAAGCGTTTAAACTGTTCACATTTTCCTCTAGGATTCTAGCTTCAGCTCCAAAAGCAAATACAACGTTGATCGACAAATCTGTGGAAGCTGGAACTGTATTCAAATGTAGTGCTGTGAACAGTTCTAGTGCATGTAATGATGAAATTGCCTTCGACACTAGAAGTATATTCTCAGAATTTTTATTGTCATTTATTATGATTCTAAAGGAGAGCTCAACAGTTAAGGAAGATAAGACACAGTTTGTGCTTATAATGTGTAGCCAAGTAACTGCTTTTCTTATCTTTTATTGTCCTCAATTGGATTTACTATTTCCAATTTCTCTTCAAACCATCTCATATCAACTGATAGGCGTGAAACAAACTCATATTTAGAATTTAAAATCTTCTGAATTTTTTTTATTGTTGTTTTTTTGTACCTCATCATAGTTGCTTTTAAAGGATTTTTAAAAACTGTTCTGTGAAAAATGTTTTGAATTATTGAACAATTGACTGCCTTCAGAAAACTTGAATTGATAATGTATACTCTGCATAAGCATTGTACACTCATTATTGATCATAAAGCTTTACTGAAGCTTCTAAAGAAAACAGAATACTCTAGTGGCAGAAAATGTAGCTTTCAAGTTAAGAAATATAGGAAATATCTCTATTGCAAGTTATTTACTGGGTAAATGATTCTGTTGTGGGAAATGTACATCCCTCAATTTTTAATGCAGATAAACCTTATCTGTTAATAGGTTTTATGGTTTATAAAAGTTTAAAGTTTATGTTTAATGGAAAATGTTCATCACATAGACTATTTTTTTTATTGTAGGAAGCACTATTGATGAGAACAAGAATCATCAATGGTTTGGTGTCTCTTTATTAAGTGGAGGAAAAGACAAAATTGTTGTTGTATGCAATTACATCTTTTAAGAAACTTTGTTGTTGTTGTTAAACCTTCTGTAAGGTAGGCTTTCTCTTTGCTTACTAGAGATTAGTCCTTGAAATGGGTCACATTTAAATTGAACTTGTCAAGTCCGAGTGGAATTGCAATGAAAGGTGCTTGTTTGATAAGGATGAAGAATAGATCAAAAGCAAAATGTACTTGTTGTCAGGACCCTTGCATCAGAAATTTCTTTGAAGTTTATTATTGGCATACTGCACAGAAGTTGCTTTTTTACAGCTGTTACCTCAGCACTTTTCCTTCTTTGCACTGACACAGGGGCGTCTGTGGATTGCTAATATAATATTGAAGATAAACTGTTTAGAAAGACAGAAATCCAAGCATGTGGTACCACACTAAATGGCAAAAACAGCTCAGATACAAACAACAAAGTCTCATCTTATCTGAAAAATGAGAAATCTGTTATGAAATATATGTATATAGATCATTTTGTTATTAATTTTAAAGAGCCAGAAATTTTTTTTTCTACTTTTTGCTGGACAATTCCTTGATTTATAACAGTTGTTCTTAGCTATCCAAGGTAACCCAAGGGTCATTCCATGTGGAATCAACCAACTGGAGGTACCTCTACCTCTCAGATTTTATTGAAATTGGGCTCATTTATTTTTATTAAGATATGAAATTGTGACTTGTGACATATTACATTTGGTCTCCTATTTCCGAAATGAAATGGTGTCATATTACATTTTGCCTCTTTATTGCACCCTGTTGACCATAATCTTGCGGATTTTCCTTACCTGTTCGTCTTTTCCTTCCAGGCTTGTGCACATAGATACCTTCGCTATGCTCTCAGTGGGCAATATGATCTTCTGGAAGGTATTTGCCGTTCAATAGAAGGCAAATTAAAAGGAAAAATTGGAATCAGAGAAGCTTTCTCCCTATGTCGTGATTTACTACCAGGTAGAGTATAGTCACTTTTAAAGTTTTAGATTTGAGCAAAAAATATCAGTCTTCTTGTGTAAGAAGGCTAACGGGCCACATGAAACCAGTTCAAATTGAAAGGGGCATGCACCACAGATCACAGGACAAAATGAGTTTGTTGAGCTGCTGAGGCTTAGCAGTTCAAAAGCTTTCAATAAATTATACTGAAATAGTAATGAAATTGCCCATGTTATAGGTTTGTTTGCAAAAGTATGACACTGCCAAGCAACTCACTGCAGAACAGTTCAATTTCTATTGGCTATGCCTATGTATATATCTGATCACACTGTCTATACACTCTTATATTACAACATAACAAATATTAAATCACATACATACATACAAACACCCATACATACATTGTTTTTGTAAAGGTAGATCTTACAGTGGGTGGAGATCTGATGAATTAACATTACTGCTCTATTTAAGAAAAATTATGCATTGTTGAAATCAACAAAGAAGAAATTAAATTATTCAGTAAAACTTATTGTTCAGTTATGAAATAATGCTCAGGATAAATGCTCAGAAATAAAAGAATCATGCTTTCTAAAAGTTGTTACACTCTAGACTCTTTCAAACTGGGTGTTGTCTATTGTTGGTAGTTTATATTTGAAATTGATATATGAAGGACAGCTCCCTCTTGATCTCTGTTTGAATGACCTTTCAAATGGCTGGTTCTCTGAAGCAGATGCTATTACTGCCATACTTTGTCCTGGGTTGAATAGATTTAAAACAGAAGTTGGTTGGAAACTCTCTTTGGTTTCAGACAAGTTGGATATAGTTTTGGTCTTTTCCCTGTAATTTATAGCAGCCACTGTTCATTTGCAGATGTAACTGATCGGCATCAAATTTGCATTTTGCAGTGCTTCGTGATTAGGTGTAGAGCTTGTATCGGTGCTAGAGTAGTGCCCAGTACAGCAATGCAATATGTGACGCTCGAAACAGCATCTTTGCCGTACATTTCCTCCAACGTTTGAGTTAGCAAGCTCTTTAGACATCTCAAAAACAAATTTTACATACTGCCACAGCCCGAGGTTTCCAGCTGAGTCTGTTATCCATAATTACTCCGAGGCACTTCAATTTTTGTTTTAATTCAATGGTATCCTTGCCAAACTTATATAATGCCAAACCAAACCTACAAAGGGGCTACATGTAATATGCATAGCCTCAGTCTTGCCTGTATGAACAGTGAGTTGATTTCGTTGACACCACATGTAGAATGCTTGAGGCATAATGTTTAACCAGTTATATTTTGTCATGATGCTTGAAAGCATGATTTTAGTTTGTGAAATTTCGTATACCTTTATTTACACAGCTAATCCATCTCATGAAAATTATGGTCAATGCCAAACTGGTATTGGAATCAACATGATAGAGGTTTGTTGAAATGGATTGTTGCTATTTGGTTTAAACAAGTAATTCAGCAATCAAATTCTCGTTCACATTATAATGTGCATCATATTTTCATAATGTGAGAAATTCATAGAGAGAATAGAATATGTGATCCATTGATGCAGCCAGGACAGAGCTTTAACCTGATACCTTTGATGTTGTCGGCTAATTCTTGTAACTCTGAACTTCAAGGTCTCAGGCTCTCCACTATTGCCCATCTTCTGTTTCTTTTACATTGTATAATTATCATCTTTGTAACTACTGCCAAAGCTAAGAAGATGCTTTGAAGAGATAATTCGTATCCATTGTGCTTCCAAAGGAGGTGTCATGGAATTGTTTGCTCATGTTCTGTCAGATATCACAGACGTGTCATTGTTGGCACTTGCATGTATAAATCTGCATTTTTAAGCACAGCATTGCTGAAGCATGAATTTACCGTATAATACCTTTCAAATCTGGTCTGCTCTTTGCCATAATCCAACAACAATGACTTGTGAATAACAACTGAGGCAGAACCTTCATCCCGTTTTGTATTCAAATACTTAAGGTGGTTAATGCTTCAGAAATGCTGCCTTGCAAGGGTAGGCCCTTGAAAAAGCTTTCACGATAATGATTTGAAATACAATGAAAATAGCTATTGGTCTGTCTGTTTTACAATGCTCAGTGTTATGCAGACAGAGCAGTCTAGATATTAATTATGGAACAAGACTTGAAAGTTTCACAATGAATGCGATCACTGGTTAAAAATATATTATCAAAAGACAAACGCAGTTGATGAAATTCAATTTTTTTTACAACAGAATATAAGAAGAACATTAAAATAAAAAAATAGTGTTTGTAGTAAAAGAAAATCCAAGTTGGCTACACATTGAAACAGCTGGCATTCCTGTTATTAGTTATTTTATGTTATTAATTTTTTTGCTAACTTAATGGCTTTTAAGTTGGAGATTACGCTATCAGGCAATTTCAACACTGGAATCTCTGAGCCTCAGATATCATGAAATACAATCCTTGCAGAATAGCTATCACTGAAAACATTCCGACGACGGAGATAAAGTTTCACCCACAGGCTCCTTACATAACAGCACTGCTGTTTCCTTAAAACCATTTCCAACCTTTAAAAGTAGAGAAAACATATATACTCTTCAATAACTTAAAGTATGTCACCCGTTAACCCAACACTGGGTTCTCTTACATAACACCGGTTTTCGGTAAAATTAGTTTTTCCCGCAAGTATAGCGACGACTCTGGTGTAGTGCGACCAGCACAGCACAGTCCAGTCGTAGCTATAAAGTCAATTGTTTTAAAGTTCGCGCATTCTTGCTGAGAAATCAAAGGCAAATTTTGTTTGCAATAAAATCATTCCCATTCACATCCAAAAAAATTAGGAGCTAGCCTCTCACATGATTTTCTATCTGTTACGTAGATAAATATATATTTTATATATTCTTCTGTTGCCTCGTACCAAAAAGAATAATAACGTCCATGGGCTCTTGTTTATATACGGCATTATAAATTTCGAGATCGCTTTCTTTTCTGTTTCCTTTGCCACGCTCATTTTGTAACATGCCCCTGCTTGCTTTTGGTTTTTTTTTCATATACTCACAGTTCCTGACAATTGTGATGCTATCAATTGCACTAGAAAAACGGAAAAGTTTTCGCACCTGAACGAGTCATATATTACTGTCTAATTTAAGAATCCTTGTGTTCATAAAGAAACATCTTCATAAATCATCAAAATATGTCTTTTTTAGGAAAGCTCTCCAAGACCATTTTTATTTGGTTCAGTTGGTATTAATAATTTTGAAGGTAATTCTAATCTCTTCTTATCTCTACTTTTGTATGGTCTAAAGGAGACTGGCATGAATTAATAAGTTCAAAGGAACAGCCTGACATATAGCAGTCCAGAGGCAGACATTCTGTTTATAAAGATTAGAAACGCAATGCTCTTCTTTCTGGCGTGTCACAGCTCCCTTACTGATGGTTTTTTTATTCTCTATAGGAAAGACCTTTGAAACATCACAAGTACCAGGTGTGAGTGTTGAAAACGAAGGAACTGGGAGGGAGCTAAGTTACTTTGGTATGTATTATTGATCACATGAACAAAATGATGTGCTTTGGTAAGAACCTATGCAGTGCAACACCGTGCGAAATTGCAATCTTTGAACAAAACCTTTGGTGGGCTGACAGCACATTTCAGTACAATGCAATACGGTGCCACAGGATGCAATGAAAATCAGATCTTAATTATAAGTAATTATATTGAAAGGATTTGAAAATAATGACATGCAAATGGTTGAGATTGGAGATTGATATTGAAGAAAAGCAGGTGCGAATAGCCTTCTAAATAGTTTGAATTGAAATGAGAACCATTAAGAAGAGATGCCTGCTTTTGATGAGAGTGCCAATGTTTTGAAATTGAAAGTTGCAAATGGAAAAATGTATTTATCGCGTAATTTAATTGATTTAGATTCAATTAATTCTTTTTGTTGATATTGTATGCTTCAAGAACATTGGAACTTGGCAATACTTTCAGGCATCAATTCAATTCATTTACCTACTTTTTGTGTATATTCCTTTAATGGACAAACGTTTTTAGTGCTTAGATGTAAGCTTTTGCAACTACCGGATTCAGAAACGTTTTTCCCGGCAATATTTGCAAACCAATACTGCTTATAGCGTATACTTTTAATTTGTTGTTCTAGAATCTTCTTTGCATTTCATTACGAGTTAAATTTTAATTTTCATGCTTTCTTAAATATTTTTTCTAGGCTATTCAGTGGCACATGGAAACTACACGTCAAAGAGTAGAATTGGTAATTTCTATATTTAAGTAGCGTGGCTCTGTATTGAATAAGAAGAACGTTTTTTAATTGGTTGATATGTTCTTGCTTTTGTGAAGCATTTAACCTATGACAAGTGTGGGATAATACCAACAAAGAAACCAAGATCTATGTCGCTTTATCTTAATAAATCAACTCGAATGCACACCCTCAAGAAAAATGTGCTTTTTCAAAACATGGATAGGATTCAAACATTTTAGCCGAATGATCACAAAGATGGCAAGCACTAATTCAAAAACAGTTTTAAATTCATAACAAAATGAATATTAAGATATTGACGGTCGTTGTCAGTCAACCATTTCAATCATTGAGGTTCCATTTGGCTCTGACCTTCAGCGAGAATTGATTGTTTTTAGCCAGGGAGAATAATCCTTCTAAATCTCGATCACCCTCTAAACATTCTAAAGAATTATCGCTCTAGTATTATCAGACTTTGTACCCCCTTCCAATCTGGGCAAACGCTTTTAATGTTGCTGTACAGGTGTATCATCATCGGGGGTGAAATAGTTAAAGGCGAGAACTGTTTTTGACCCATTTACCTAGCGTGTAGAAGACACAAATGGAGCATTTCAAGTAGGACCATTATCAATTTATACAAGGGGACGTAGTTGAAATATTTGTAGATTCTAATTACCATGGGTGCAAAACAAGATTACAAAATAACGATGAGCCTTAACCCAGAGGACGAGCAATAAATTTTATGATAAATTAGATTGACTTCTGGAGGCCTTCTTATATATTTCTTAACTTTTTAGATATCGCGATGGGTGGTCCAAGAAGCAACAGTGTAGGCAAGGTAAGAGTTATTTTTAGGACACGATAACACAGGGTTTGCCCTGTCAAAAGCGATGGGTAAATTTTGCTGGGCCCTTCTGTTTTTCGCAAACATATTGCTTTATAATATATGTGATGCATGACAAAGGAGAAGTCAACGAGGGCCAGTAGTTTATCATATATTGTTATGACGGAGAAATGGCGAGGAGAAAGAGGAATAAGGAATTTTGTAAATGCTTGAAAATCGGAAGTAGACTCGGCATACTTTTTTCTTATCAGTCTGCGTTCAACTTTGAGGAGGCAATGTCAGAGAACGAACACTCTCTGTCTACATAAACTAGTGTTTTCATTTTATTTACAAGGGAGAATGAGTACTTATTTGCCTAGGTAGTGTTGCATTTGTTTAAATACAATTTGCTATTCAATATAAACAAAACTGCAACAAACTACTCCAACTGTACCTTTCAAAGACTACTATACTACATCACAAGGACGGCCAAGAGATGCGACATATCATGTTCAAATGTTGTCCTTCCATACAGGCGCAATGTGCATTATGACTTCCATAAAGGAGTGTCTGTCATTTTCTCACGGTTACGAAATTTTCAAGAAAAGGGCTATGAGACTTGAGATCTAAACTCAAATTCCAGTTTTTTTTGACTCACGTTTCTCTTTCTCTTGAATATTTTGTTCTCTTGTTTGTTTCTTTAGGTCATTATTTTGAAACGTGATGTATCACCAAAGAAACTTACTCCATTCATTACATTACCAAATGCAGATGACAAGGTTGGTGTAACATGCACCTATATGTTATCTAATGTGCATTACGTAACGCAAACTTTTTTAATGAATTCTGTAAAACAGATTTGTGCATGCCTCCGTGTGAAAGCAGTATATGTAGCATATGCATTCTCTTGATACTTAGTTACCTGTAGGTTTGAGGCAGGGCCTTTTTTAGTGTGCACTTTGTGCAGTATTGTGCAGTATACACACTTTGTGCAGTATTGATTTCGAAAATGAGCAGTATTTAGTGTTCACAAAATGTGAATTTAGAGGTCAAGTATTCAATGCACGTGTTCAAAATTCAGGGCATTTTCTCGCTACACTTGAATGGCTAAGACACCTGGGATTTGCAAGGGTTTGCACTAATTGCAACAAGAAAGATTTTCAAAAAGAAATATAATTATAAACGTGCAGTATTAAAAATTTCTTAAAATAGGCCTTGCTTATACGAAATATTTCCTCTGAGTATATTTTTACTGATGGGTTGCGGTTAAAAAAATGATAGAAGATGAAAATAAGATAAACTCTACTATCCAACTCTAGTTGGGATACAAAGAACATTCGTAAGCACGATATTTTTCGACCTTCAACCCAGCGTGAATTCGATCAACCTGTCTTGTAGAAAGAAAAAGGACGTTTTCCAGCCTCTAGACGCCATAATTTTTGTTGCTTTCATATATAAAGTAGATAATTTTTATTTTAGGTTGAACTTGCATCTGGCTTTGGCTTTGCTATTTGTAGCTATACAGCTAATGCTAAGAATCCGGGGTACGTATTATTGCATTCCAATTGATGGATAATTCTATGCTGCTAAAGAAGTTGGACCAGTACAGACCAACTTACTTTCAATAGCTTCTCAAGCCCAAGCATTGCGAAAGTTAACTGCGAACGCTCCTCTGCGAAGGCGGATACATATTGCTTACCTTTGCTGGCCGTATCATTAGCGCATATTTCCCTCCTTTCTACAATATTTATACTCCTGCTATTCTTATTACGTACTTTTCTTTACTCGCTTGAATGAACACATGCTAACAAAGCCATAGAACTCATATCTAATTGCGAATCCCTTGAGGAAATGTGTATCTGATGTGTTTGGGTATAAACATGTTTACTTGGTTTAACATATGCTCTTTAGCACGTTAGATTTATAGAGTCCCGCATAAGTTCGATATATTTGCCCTTGTTAGAGCAATTCAATGCAAAGAGCCATCACATGCGAATAAATATTTAGCAGTTTAACTTGCATTTTTATGCTAATATATGCTTATTTCATTCTAACAGATACACTCACTTAATAGTTGGAGCTCCTTTCCACTCTATTGACGCTGCGGAATCGGGGCAAGTCTATATATACTACAGATCATCGGAGGTATGCACTTGCTCAGTATTATAGTCTTTCATTATTTCAAACAGAGTAAAAGCATAATAGTTGATTGACAAACTCCTGAATATTAGCTCTATTGGCGCAGAATGCGATTTTATGAATGCAAGAGAAGTTCTCAGTTTTAGCGATATTTAAAGTCCATCGGTGTATTTCCAAGTTATACGATAGTCTCATTGCTTTGAGTGGCAATTCTTTATCCTTTTTCAGACGACAATGAAGCTCGTAGATAAACTTAGTGTGTCAGTACCACGAGCAAACTTCGGTTCTGCCATTGCATCGCCAGGGGATCTGAACCATGATGGATATAATGGTAATATTCTGTATTTTAACATTTATGCTTGCTCTTCCGTGGTCCTATTCAATTTCGGTCATTATCAGTGTTTAGGTGACAGCATTTTTCTCAGAATATATTTAATAGGGTGTTTCGTCTTATGCCATAGTGTTCCAATTTCCTCTATAGCGTTTTATTAATGGCCAATGACTCGCAAGCCAATAGTCATAGTTCGGGACCTAACTTTAAAACATATGCTGCAAGACCCTTCGAGAAAGTGCTTATAAAAATTGTATCCCCGCCCCCGACAGTACCCAGATGATACATGGTCCTTAGACATGACCGCTTTCTGTGGTTTACCAGGGAGTAATGTGTTTATCTGTTTGAATAATATTTGCCTCATAGCAGACTAGAAACCCCTGCCTTAGCAGATTTTACTGTTAGTCTTTCAACTAATGGCCAAACTTGACTTTCCTTCTTAATTTCTCACTTCATGGCTCTTAATTTTTTCTTACAAGCAACTGAATCCTAAGGAAAAGTTAGGTAGAATTAGAAACCTAATGGTGTATTATTTTTTATTTAAACAAAAGAATGATACAAAACGACTGGACACGCAAAATGGAAAGCATTAACGATTGGAATCAAACTTCAAGTGCCAATATTACGCCCCAGATCATGGGGAAAACCTCTTTTTTCCATGAAACAATGCACGAAACTTGGGAGCTAACGTAGCATTGAAATGTGGACAGAGAGGTGGCTAGGCGTATTATATTCAATATTAATTATTTTTTTTGGTTTTTCCGAAGATCTTGTTATTGGTGCCCCATACGAAAATGATTTCACTGGTGCTATTTATGTGTACATGGGGTCAGCAAAAGGTATTACCGCAAAATACACACAGGTATGATTTTTTTCAGGTGTTCATCGATCAATTGATCAGGCGATCAATCTTAATAATCATTATCAGCAACTTTGTCATCATCAGAATCATTATCATCATCATCATCATCATCATCAGCATCATCATCATCATCATCATCATTATCAGCATCATCGTTATAATCGTAATCATCATCATCACTATCATCAAATCAATTCCATTATCATTAACGTATCCATGTATCAATGAACCAATCAATTAATCGCCCTTATCATCTTAATCACTATCAGCGTCATCGTTAATCCCCAGGTTTTTACATTAACGTCATAACTTAAATTATCATCAGTCAAATTTATTATTAAAAATGTTGTGTCGTTTATCATAATGATTATTTCAAATCAATTTCATAGAAAATCACCGCTTCGCAGCTGGATAGTAGACTGAGGGCGTTTGGTCGTTCTCTGGCCGGTGGAATGGACCTTGATTCAAATAATTATAATGGTAAATAGAAGTATACATATATTTGGCTCTGGATAAACACAGTTTTATAAGAATATAGACCATGAGAATACTGAGGTTAAAAGTCATTGGATTCAATAATTTCTTAAAAACGATACAAAGGTCAGGCTTGCAAGAATTTAATATTGTATTTATTTGGGTTTTGTTGAAAGCAAAAAAAAATCCGAGTTTCACGCTGAATTATTTGAAAAAGATTTACTAGTGGAACAAGACATGAAAGTGGTTACCCTGAGCTTAACGCCAAAAGCCATCACCAGATAACTCTTTTCTTATCATAATGACAACAGAATTTTCTTGATCGCAGAAAGCGGGAGCCTCTATGAACAATGTTAAAGTATTGTTCCACTAATAATATTTAGTCTGCTTTATCTACACGACATTGAGCACTGTATAACAGATAGACTAACAGTAATTTTCATGATTTGAAATAAATGTATCTTGCCTTGGATTTATTAACACTATATATGTGTTTTCCATTTCGGTGGTTGTCCGTTGCTTGTCTCTGATCAACAGGATGATATATTCATTTTGTCGCTTAGGAATAACTATAGAATAATCTTAGAAAAATAAAGGATGATAAAAATATTGAAGCTTGCCATAAAATGATATGATAAGGTTGTGTATTGTTAAGTGAGTAATGATAACTGTATACTCAAAATAGCTAGTCATAAATTCGAAAGGTTGAATATATCTCAAGGGCTCATGGAAGGCCAATGGCTTGCGTTTGCAACCAGCAAGGTGACTAAATGATTATGCATTGAATCTAGGCTCAACTCTAATACGTCATCACGGCATCAACTCTAATACGTCATTCTGGCACATAGCAACGGACTTGCCAGTATTCTGCTTTTTTGAAATTTTATATTTTAGATTCCTTTGTGAACTTTTTTATTGGACCAATGAATAGGTGCGCCTACCACAGATGGCAAAGAATGCAATTACACGCATGCAGTCATAAAATTTTCCATACTTCAACTCATTGGCTTATCAATGCTTAAGAAACTTTTTACATTTTGCAGATGTGGTTGTTGGTGCCTATGCCTCTGACAGTGTTGCGTTTCTTAGGTAAGATAATGTAGCGCGATGTGTTTATATTTATTATCATCTATATCAAGCATAATCGTTTTACCTCGTGTTACTACCATCAATATCATTTATCATCATCATTATCACTAATGTTAATCATCACCAGTCATCATCATCATAGTCGTTGTTATTCTCGTCATCAATCGTTACAATCTCTTTTAAATAAATATCTTTTCCTTTCAGGTCAAGACCAGTCATTAAAATTATCTCCAAAATCAGGACGAGGCCGGAAACCATAAACCCAGATGATTATCAATCTCCAGATCAAACGTATGTTTTCTAGTTTAAATCCTTAGTTTACTGGCTTTAACCTCTTCTCCCTGCATTGATTGTCGACCATGTCTTAACATATGATTTGACGAGGCGAAATGAGTCAATTTGTGTGTATTTATCACACCGTGAATGACTTTTGATGCTGATGAGTTCTTGATGAAGCCTTGTAGGCATACGCATTCCATTCAGTCGAAGCTGTTTTAAATAGGGCCCTCTACTAAGAACAGCATTTAGAATAAAACAACTACTTTGGAAGAAGTTGACCACATTATAAATCTCCAATGTTTGGAGATGTTAAGGGAGAGTACCAGCTTGGTTTTGGTTTGATAGCCGTGCCAAGGCTTTGCTTCAATTTCCTTTTGGTTTTATTGCAGCGTTGTGTTAGGCTTGTTATACTTTTAAACGGGTATTACGGAGTGATTCATGTCACACTGTTACAGAAACGCTCTTTGGTTGCTACTTGCAACTATAAATAGGGTAGAAATCACTTCTCGAGTTTTGGCTATACCCTCATTTCTAAAGCACGGCCGATATCAATGTATTCCTGTTTATGCTTTCAAGTACCCTTAGCCTTTATATTGAAATGTTACTTTATAGATTCCTCATATACGTTGAGTACAATTACGAAGAGCGGTCAAAGCGGCTCAGTTCTGTTATAGGTAAGGTCTTTTATTATCAAATTTTGTTGGTCATATAGTTCAAGTTAATTGTAAATCAATTTACGAAAGCTAGGTATCGGGTTTTTTATCACATTTTACAGCTAATAGTGCCAATTTCTCTTGGTTTTTGCACTATCACATCATTTAACTTCGGAAGAGAAAAGCTGAAAAATTATATAGCGTATTGAATTTAATTTTTTGTCATTTGCACGTTAGTGCTGGGCATATGAGGAAGTGACCAAAAAGTGAACAGAGGAATATTCAGTTATCGATCAATCGTCAAAAAAGAAGAGGAGTTTTGTGTAATAATTACGTAATGGCTAGCTACTGCCACTACTAAGGTGCCACTTAAATGTAAAATGATAAAATAATAAAAATTTCATTTTAAATTCTAATGTTGACAATTCAACACTATTGAATATGATAAATATGCTTAGCCGTTTTCATTTTATTGCTCCTTGAAGTTGCGTTTTCGTGAAGCCATAAACATGCAGGCAACGAGCCTTATCATATAGAAGGGCCACTGTTTGCAACTGGCTTAGCTTTGAATTCTGCAAAGCCCTTTTCTGAGCTACTTTCAGATCTTAAAACCGTTTTTACGGATCAAAGAGGTGGAAAATTTGACACAAATATTAAACTATAGAATTAACCCTTGAGTCCTGTTCCTAAATATGCCTTTTTGTTTAATGAGGGATCTTAATGTTGGTTTTTGATTCCATCCTTGTAGTTAGGTTAATTATGTTTCAAACAAGGCACATTGGAAATCAGTAAACTCTATAGAGTCTATTTAACGCTGCCGAATTAACAAAAATGAAAAGGTTTCTGAGTTACTACGCTGCAATAATTTACTTTTACTTAACAAATGGAGGCTTCCTTTTCTGTGACTGTTTTTTCACCCTCAAACTGACACTTTTTACGTGTCTCGGTTGGAATGGATTCATTATGTAATTTTTCATCAGTGTTTGTTTGCTTGTGTAGGTTTAGCTTTAGCCTCTCCCCTGGAAATTCTTTGCAGGCATCCATCCATTCTTATTGAACAACCACCTCTTTTTCAAAATTCACTTGGCTACCTAAACTTTCTATTGCAGATGCAGAGATGATGTTGAGCTTAGATCCTGGTCGATCACCCCGCTTGAAATTTGTATTGGATGACAAGAGCGTGATTAAAACTTCAATTCTAGTTAAAACCACCAAGTTAACACGGAGGTTTGCGGCTTACCTAGTCAGAGACAAGGTAAAATAGTTTATATAATTTCTCAGAGCTCCTTTCTTTAAAGATTGAACGTTAACGGACTGTATGATCCCCGTAAGTGTTTTATTGGCTGCCTCTAGGAAGTCATAGGGCGTTTGCTTGTCGGGTTTCAATCCGTTTTAGTTCAACGTTTTTGCTGAGGTATTATTTAATCGCTTATTTGTGCGATTCGCTTACTGGACCATTCTCAATAAGGATTTAGATCCCTCAAATAAAAAACACACTGATCTAAAAAAGACACCTTCCCTTACGCTTCTTGCATAGATCATTCGTTGAAAAGTTTCCAAAGTGAGGTACTTAGTGGCCTCTGTAGTGTAGATGGTGAGACTTGGGACTAGCTATCTAGCGTCGCCGCTTCGAATTCTTTTTTTTTTAGATCATTGCTGAAACAAAACAGCAGATGTCCAACAACCCTATGAATGTATTTCTATTTGGCTGTTGTGGAAATTTCTTGTTATTTGCTTGACAGCGCAGGCCTCATTTTACTTTTAGAATTTTAATCGAACACAATTAAAGTCTATTATCTTTAAAGCTCCTTTCCCTTTCTTCTACTCCTTACATCATAACTTCAACATCGAAGGCTCTGTTTTGACCTCGTGACTGTGGCATTTGAAAGATTTTGCGTTATGATAACTTCGTGGCAGTTGTAAATTTGACTGAAGTTCATATTCCATTTGTCGAATTTTGATTGAGTTTTTTGTTAATTGCAATAATGGATGGGAAAGCAATGGGTTTTTGAAAAATTCCACGACATGATATGACATATCTGAATCTTCGTGTTGTTTTTATTTGTTGCAACCTTTCTTTTTCAGGATGGTAACTTTCAGTCATATCCAGATGTCCATATCTCTTTAACATTCCAGTTGAAATTGAAGAATGTTACCACTTCAAAAGATCAAGTCGCCTCGCTAGACACAAGACCAATCTTAGAAACCCATGGTCAAGATATCTCCCAAGAAGTGATGCATAAGTTCGATAAAGGATTTGTAAGTATTTTATCATCAGATGTGTGATACTGGCATTGCTGCAGTGCTTCAAAGCATATATACATATATCCATTTGCATGAGGAGGGTAACCGTAGAGATTGTCACTTCTGATGCTTATACAAAATTAATTATATCATTAATATAAAAATCGAAATGTATCGATAAATAATTTTTTACTAAATTTTTTTATGGCTATGCTTTGATTGCTATCTTTATCTTGCTTTGTAGATTCATTTTAAACGAGACTGTGACCCATGTATACCGGATTTGGAAGTAAAATCCAGCAAGAACCTGTGAGTTAATTTGCCACCTGCGATATTCGGCTTGCCCTGACCGCTTCTAGAATATACAGAGGTCTTTACCAAAAGCTTTGAACATTCCCTAGAATACACAGCCTTACAATGAATGCAATTATAGGATGTATTTATTTATTTTACTTATTAATTTATTTATTTATTGTTTTATTCATTAATTTATTTATTTATTTATATATTTATTTGTTTGTTTATTTATTTTTCTATTTATTTCTTTAATTAATTAATTATTTATTTATTTATTTATTTTTAATGATGGACAACGACAAGGGTCAATTCTATTTGATTAAGACCCTTTGATTAAAAAATCCTGCATTTATTTCAGAAGTCACTTATTTATGTGGCCAGGATCAGTAGAAGAAATTTATCAAATAGATTCATTTTGGTCATTTACGTCTTTTTAAAATAATATTTTGTTTGAAACAAGCCTCACTCCGCTTGCAACGGTCATTTATTGTATCTTTTTTGGCTTAAATTCGTTGGGTAATTGAGATCGGTTTCTCCTGAGAAACGCTTTTCGCTTAGGTTTATGTTCCTTGTCGGTACTATGTTTGAAACGTTGCTTGTTTGATTCTGTTGAAACATTTAGTTAGATAGAACATTGTTTTTGCAGAACAATTCGGCTTGGTAAGGCAGATGTCAAGTTGAATACTGTGATCAAAAACGTCGGTAAACACACTGCATACCAAACAAGCTTGATGGTCACATTGCCAAAGGGTATTAGTGTCAGCTACATCAATTTGGCCAAAAATGTAAGACTTCTTCGAATATTGCATTGTTTGGATTCCAATTTACAGAAAATGCAAACTTTCTGCAGCTATAATTGGGATTTTAAAAAGTTAAAATCAATTCCTCCTGGATTTATCATTTCCTGTTTAATAAGCAAATATTAGAAATTTAGAGAAATTGTGCAGAGTCAACTTACGATGACGCGTATGATTTTTATTAGAATGGTTAAAAAGGTAATCGGGTGAAGGCCAGATAATGCTTTGAATATAGCAGTAGCTGTCTCGAATATTATCATATCAGTAAATGTTGGCCCACTTAGGTTTTTGGTCAGATTTGCAGCGGACACTTCATACATCCTCAGAATGTAAAATTAGATCAGAATTCTTCTATGATTAAAGCGCAGTTTTAATCAAAAAGCTCTATTAATAATGATATTTGAAATTCAATTTCATTAAAATGTTTTATGGATCTTGGTAGGACGCACTAGATTGAGATTAGCAGGCAGATTGGAGCAAAATATTTCCGCGAGCATTAGGAAAAACAACTAAAGAAAGAGATCTTGTATCTCGAATATGTAAATACAACATTGCCTAAATAGGAATATGGCTTTATTATTTGAACCTATGTGATAAGTACTTAAGAATGCTTAGAATTATTTAGTCACGGAGTTTGTTAAACCTCAAGCAAGACTGTCGTTACACTAAAAAACTCTCAAAAGTACGATTTCTGAAGGGGGCAGTAGCTCCTTTTCTTTCTTGACCTCAAGCAAATTGGTAATGGCTGCTTGATGCTAAAAAACAGTTAACCTGCAATTTACCTTTCCAGTTAATTTCAGTCCGCGACTGGTATGTTTATATTTTCCATTCTTTCAGTAACCGAAGTTTTGCAGTACGAGGAGTTCCATTGAAAAACATTTCTCCACTTCATGCTCCGTTTAAGATATTTACATATCATGATCCGTTTCTTTGGCGTATCATCTGTGGTAACTTTGATAAATTACTTCCCGGATTTTTTGCAGGCGGACAAACTATGTGACGAAGCAACTGCATTACCAGATGGAAAAAGTGAAACGAAATGCAAGGATCTTTTCATAGAAATCAAATCAATGAAAGAGGTAATTATGAAGAAATGTGTACCGTAAATGACCGATTAAGCCCCCACTCCCGAATAAGCCCCCCTCCCGAATAAGCCCCATGGGGGTTATTCGAATTTCCCCCAATTTTCATTTCAGCTGAGGGGATGAGAGAAAAAGCACTAAACCACTTTTATCAATTATTTCATATTTTACGTCAGTTGCGATATTTGTCACGATAGCTGTAAGAATCTCAAATTCAAAATTTGAATTTGTTCTTTTCTTTTCTTGCAACGTCCCTTTAAAAAACCGCTAACCAGTGTGGTATGAATTCTATGCATTATAAATTGCTTCTTATTTTATGTAAGGACGTTTAAGTTGTTGATAGCGTGTCATGTTTAATGCTTGACAAAGTCAGTTAAATACTACTTTGGGTGACTGAGCATCATGGTGAAATGTTTTTATATTTTATTAAAGGAAAAGATCCAAATTGTACTGGATACAAAAAGACTGTCCGGTGATTTGGATTTCAAGCTTTTGACTCTGAATGTAACAAGGTAACACAATACTCCAAGTTCCACTAACTCCATTTTTGTTAAAGCTCTTGCCGTGAAGTTCTTGTTGATTTTTCTTTTCTTTTCTGCCTGCCTCTTTGCATTCGTTTAGGTTTGTTTCTAGTGCCATGGGTTAGACATGATATATTGCTGCCCCTGATCATTTGTGTAGTAAAGTATACAGGTTTTCATTGGGTATAGTTGAGGTAATCTGGGGTTGTAATTTTTGACATTCAATTAAATTAAATAAGACTTAGTCTTTCGATATTAAGAACCATTGTCAACTTGTGTGCATTGCTCCATAACAATTGCATTTTGCATACCAGAAATTCAAACATGGCAATATTGCCTGCTTATTGTCCAAAGTCACTATATAATCGATATTTAATCATTACATATTACAGACGTGAATAAAATATGATAATATGATACACATAAAATATTCAATATGGTTATGATAAGCCAAGGAATAAGCACCAGTAGCATGCTGCCCACAGAATGCTTTGATATACAATAATCACTATAGAACAAATATATTTTAAATTTTACTCGTTTATAGCCAAGCATGCAGGATTCTTATGTTAACACTACAAAATATTTGCTATAGGGTCTTTTGAAATTCATTTTCTTTGCGACCAATGCTTTTTCTATTGAATATGGTGTAACTTTGTTGCGCCACCAACCGGAAATTTCAGTCAAAATCATCGATTTTCTTCTGAATCTCCTGGTTCAATGACCGTATAATTTAAATTGCTGCCTTCATTATTTTATTAAACACGATCATTATTTCATAACCATTCAAATCCTTTGTTAGATACAATCTGTTATTGTGTCGTGTACTATATTGATATACATTGTAAGAGGAATTCCAGGTGATTTCAAGTCGTTATTCAATCGCTGCATAAATACATGATTCTTCAATACCTTACATAATATTCGTCAATGCGGGTAGCCTAAAACTGCCACCGTTCTGAAAAAAAGCGTTTAAGGGAATATGTGTCTTCGACATTGACCCTGAAAGGGGGATGACTTGTAAGAATATATAGTTTATTTCGAGTAGTTTCCACAATTCAACATTAGATTACAGTAAATAGACTTTATATGCCCCATACCATAATCTCAAGGGGTCATAAGATGCTCTGGAATTAGCTGCTGATTTGCAACCACAAAATGATCCGACAAATCGAGAAAATCGGAACTTCGAAAAAATCAGTTGATACTTGAAGTCCTATTTTAATGATGTGTATGCTTACTTTTTAGTGAAAATCTTGAAAATGGCACCCTTGACAACAATGTTTTTCATGTTGATTTGGCAGTAGTAGCAAAAGCTGATTTGCAATTGGGAGGGTGAGTTATTATATCTCCTTGTCAGCTGGTTTTATTTAAGCTTGATGTATACAAAGCTTGGTGCCTTTGAAGCGTTGCATCCGTTGGCTAATTGCTGCTATTATGTTCTGAAAAATGTTCGGGCTTAGGCAGGGACACGGCAATCTCTAACTTTAATTGATTTAAAACCTTATCTTGGTAATTTGGGATCAAGGAATCAATATAAAACAATTGGGAAATATTGTCAAGAGACATAACTTAGAATGAGGAAGGTTTTTTTTGACAATCATTAGAAACATGGTGGCTCAGACCTTGTTCGGAGGCCTTAGCATCAGATGTCACTCAGTACTGTTTTAAGAGTGTTAATTTTCAGGAATGCCATTTCATTTTTATTTTAAAATTCCAATACATACAAAAAGCCAGCCAGCTATTATGCTATGTTGCAGCACCTGCCTTGTTGCTAATGTTTTTGACCATCTAAGGGTATTTCACATTTTGTGAGAAATATTAGCAACTCATTTCTACAAAGTTGCGTTTCTCAAAGTTCAGAAATGTGCCAAACTTTCATTCGACCTAACTCTCAATTTAAAGATTCTTCCTCAATCAACAGCAGAAATACCTCATGGTCGCCGGCCGTGAAACCGTGATGTTTTCCAGACTCTGGATTTTGTATACATACAATCGCATTTTGTAATATTTATATATGATTATTCTCCTTTAGCAAAGCCATAACCAAAAGAGAATTTTACGGTGGGAGTGTCGTTGGAGAGAGTGCTATCAAGAAAGACACTGAGGCAGGGCATGTCTTGAAACACCGGTACTTTGTAAGTATATGCATTTTTTTATCTGTATTAATCCACTTCATATACTTACGATACTTACGATTTTCATTCCTTTCAACAATGTATTTTCATATCCCCATTAAGTCTACTGTCTCCCCTCTCAACCTTTCGCTTCTGTAATTTGTCCTAATCTCTTATAGCACCTTTGCTCCTTAAAACATATTTTGTACACATCTACATCCCTTGTTTTTCTTATTTTCTTCCCAATTTAATCCCGTTTCCTTTCTTTTTCTCCTCTTTTTCTTCCTTTTTTTCTTAAAATTTATTTGTTGCAACAAGTTAAGTAGAAAGCAAACATTCTCAGATAGAGAATGCGATGAAGTCCTTTGATAATAAGTATGAAAGCATCGCAATACGGTAGGACGGTAGGAACACATTTCTTTATTTGCTGTGTGCACATTTGTGGATAATGAACCTTGAGACAAAATATTTCGAATTTGTATGCAATCATAACTCTGTACATTTATTAATGATGATTCCACGGCTTCATTCAATACTAGAAAATGATCGGCAAAATACTACAATTAAGCAAAATATTAAGATAAATACCACTGCTAGAAACTAGGCCTTTTTCCATGTAAAAAGAAATTAATGAGAAACTGTAGCGTGCTAGAATTCTTAATTTTATACCCTAACCGTTGAGCCATATCATTTCAGTGAAGTTTTCAAAGTTTGAACAATATTGATGGTATTGCAATCAAAGTCTGTGATTTTGTTCAAACGTAAATTAATATCATATATGCTGGATGTATGCTCGCAATAAACCTTTGGTACCACGAGATTTATAACTGTGAGACTATAAAATTTTTTCTAAATTTGATATTCTTTGGGCGTGCTTCCGCTTCCACAAAACATTGAAATCAGCTAATCATACAAAAAACAATTCACCAGAAATCTACGATTGTATCATCATCGTTATTTGAGGAATCCTCCTCCTCAGGGAGACCAAGTAATTCAATGAGTTTCAATGCTTCGTTGTAAGTCCAGCTAGGCCATCTTTCTTGCGATAGTTTTCTAAGTTGCTTGCCCAGGTTTCCTAATTGTAACAATTGCTTCTGTACTGTATAGCTTCCAGAACCTAGGCACAACAACGTGTATACTGCCCAGTACTGCAAATCTGTACAGTCATTTTCGTTTTCATCCAGTATACTGGCAATTATAGCCAATGCATTCTTTTCTAACATACTCTCTTTAATTTCTTCATTGAGCCACGATATTTCAATAATGCTTTTTAGAAGAGCTATTCGTAGCTTAGGCGACTCCTTGGTTTCACGCAAAATTTCAATATATTCAAAGATATATTTACTTGCATATTTTGAAATTCCTGCTCCACCAGTCCAGGAAATTATACCCATTTTCCGTACATGTCTTATTTTATCCTCTATGGTTATATTTGACCTTTTCAGTTTGATGCTTGCTTCAAGAATATCACACTTATATAGATCATTTTCTCTCTTCAGTTCTAAGTCAATTTCTTCATCTTCATGATTTGCTGTTGAAGTGACATGTGTAAACCGTTTTCGAAAGCTCTCCATGTTGTCCCGTTTATAATCAGGGTTACAAAATCATTTAACAAGATTTTCTACTGCTGATCATAAAGCATTTATATGAGCCTTGTATCAATTACCAGCGCCGTTTGAAAATCCCATTATTTGTTCCTTACACTTTCGTTCGAAAAAACGTTCCTCACAACCGTCGCTCGAAAACATATTCGCCACTTTTATTCTAAAGAGAATCCGATGCATTTTTTCGAAATAAAGTTAACGGAAAGTTTTAATGCACGTTAATCTTAAAGATTCACAGAACGCCAAAGTTTCTGGGGAAGAGTAGGTGGTTTAGCAGAAACTCTGTGAATGATACAGACAAAGATACTGTAGGCCTTGCTATTCTTTTTTGTATATAAGTACTGTTGCCATGGCCAGGTATTCTCTTTTTTAACATTGTCTTTAATACGTGAATATTCATTCAAATTTCAACATTTGCATGTCAATCTCTTAAATTTCTCGATATTTCTGAACATTCTTCCATTCAATGAATCATCATGACATCATGACATCATGATGTATGAGATCCAAAAATTTACACCAAGATAATCTGTTTTCCGAAAAAGTATTTGAAGATCTTTGCTTTTCAGAGTAATAAAGATAGCAGCTACATTTTGCCCTTGGTTGCTTAATACAGTGTGTGCTGTCAAGAATGAATGTATCGATCCCTGCTTTACAATTGCTGGGAATACTAATATTATGTTGATACTTCACATAGCGCATTTATAGCACTTAGTTAAGTAGGGCGTATAAACCTCAAAGCATCGAATTCCATCAACTATTGAGATGTTTTTACTCTTTGCTTTCAGGTGATAAACAATGGACCGGATAAGATACCCAGCGCTGTAATTACAATTCACTGGCCATACCAGACAGTCTCAGGGAAACATCTTTTGTACCTTATGAATGTTCAGGTTTGCTTTCAACGTAATATTAAGATTCGGTTCCCATGGCCGGCGCGATTACAATGCTGTTACGATATTATGCCCTTTTTATTCTATTTTGATGTCAAATATCATTCCATAAACTGTTCCGTTAATAGTATCACATGGCAGGTTCTTTGGTCCATGGACAGCAAGCGTAGCTACATACACCATTTTTCGTACATTCATATATGCAGGAACTTTGCGCCTTTTATGCAAAACTAGAGGGGTGTTGATCAAACATCAGTTTACCGTTTGAAACCAAAAATTGTAACGATTATTGCACAAAATGATGTGTTGATGCTGCTTCAGTTATCTTTTTTTATAACGTCATAAAGCCACGTCGTCTTTTAAGAAAAACTGCGAAAAAAATATTCACGACTACTGCATATTTTGCTTTTAATACAAGTAGCTAGAACTTATAAAACAAAACTCATAAGGCAATATTATTCATGAAAATTAATCCATTATTTGGTTTTGTTCAAATTTGAAACAGTTTTTGCCTAAAGAGCAATTGTCAACGATTAGCATTTTATTCGTTATGTTGCTGCAATCTATTTATTTAGCTTTGTTACAGAGAAGCTAATTTTGAATATTTTTCTTTCTTGTAGTCTTCCACAGCTAACTGCACTTTTGCTCCCAATCAACTGAATGAAGCACGTCTTAAGGTACAATACAGTAAGATATTGAATGAAACCTTTGTATTGGTTTATTAACTGGAGCTAAAATTAGTGTCACTGGAAACTTAGGAAATCGGGAAAAACGTTCTGTGAAAATGTATGTTTTACAATTACTGAGCCAGATGTGTATAAAAAGACCTCATAGAATTCAAATATATTGAAGGCAAAAATTATGGAAAACAACCTTTCTCTTTGCCCCTAATTATTAACACTTCCACCCCTGGCGATTATAAATCTTTGCAGTTACATCAAAGATATCTGCTCAGATCACAAGCGGAACAAGAATTTCTGGTGTTAAAGCGGAAAATCTTTACAAAATGTTGTGAGCAGAGGTATCCAGATATTGAAGGGACTAGTTTCCCCTTTTCTAAGAGGCACTTCTCGCTGAAGGTCATTGGGCAAAATGGTAACTATAATTATAACACCTGAAAATTAACTATTACTTAAACAGGATTCATATAGTTCGACGATTAACTCAAATGGTACTGTTGCTGGCTCCTTGAGCTTATCAAGACGGCGTAGAGATGTATCAGGAAATAATGCCACAACGCCTGCACCACCTGCACCACCTGCTCCGTCAGTCACTACTTCCAAACCGTCAAGTGGAAAAGAGGCTGAAGTCCAAAAGGGTGAACAAATGGAAGGAATTGTTTTGGTATGTCATTTAACAAGCTACTTTGTCTTGAAATGTACTTAACATTGAAAGAATCTGACGCTCTCATTTCTACTAAATATGCCGACATAAATGGATCTTTTAAGTAATTTCCATTAAGATTTTAGCATAAAATTGTGCTGGAACCAGTTAAAGTTTTCTTTTAACTTTGAACAATCTCATACCGGTATTCACTCGAAATGAAGTACTTTTCATCAATTACATCCTGCAGCATAAACTAATGTAAGCCAGGAGAGTTAAAATAGCATTAAAAGAGCAAAAAAAACCGAATCGCCAGTGTTAACAAGTATAAGCATTGCTAGCTGATCTTCTCGAAAGCACGTTTTTGGCGTTTTCATGGCCCAAGAAGGTCCCCAAGCATTTTTCTTAACTTGTAAAATATGCAAGATTATCTTTTTTCAGTAATACGGCCTTTTAGGCGTATAAAACACTTATTCGGAGTGAACTATCTTTTGCTAATGCATGATCATATTGAAAAGATTCGGGGGTTTGCCTCTTTCTCGAATTAAGGCCTCCAAGCCTTTCTGCTCATATTTTGAGGTGGATAACCTCATTACAAAAACAAATAATTTTTTACCAAACCAGGCATCGCATCTATGGTCACTGAAATTTTTCCCCAATACTTTAAATATTGACCTACCACGTTAGTCTTTTCATTTGTTCGTAATCTTTCAATATCAAAGCCTGTAATTCAGCTCCGTGTGGGCAAATTTTCTTTCCCGACTTTTCGGCTGTTAGAAGGTAGGCTAATTGATCAAATTAGATATGCCGTTCCTCATGCCATGTAATTTCGCTCTGCATGCATAATTTTCATAACGTCTTTTTGTTATTATGCAATGTTTTATGCTTATAAAGCGCATCGCCAAAGATTATCATTTATTTATTCATCTCTTTTGTCTATTCATGTTTTTACACAATCTGTATACACAGTATTGTACAGTTAAAATGTGCCTGTAAATTTGTTCGTTTTGTGCCTTCCAGCTGGAAGGCGAGCTTTTTCTGTGCAAGGAGCGCGTCTATTTAATGAGCTCCCTGAAAAGCTCAGAAAAGAAACATCTTTAATGAAATTCAAAAATTTGCTTACGGACTAAGATTTTAACTGTCACTAACTTTTAGCTTGCTGGCCCCGGGGTATTTCACTCCACGAGGCCCCAGTATCTTAAGGAGCACCAGCTTAAATTTGAGGGACCACGCCCAAACTTCAAAGCCCCCTCACACGAAAATATACTCCGGCGTCCCTGGGTTGTCAAGTCCAAGGGGGACAAGAATTCTTTTGAACAAAGCGAATGTCCGAGTAACCCTTGTTCCGAGTTAACTGGATTCTATTGTGAGATAAAATGCGATTCAAATCTAGCGCAAAGCGATATATAAATACCAGGCATAGCACAAGCATGCCACATTTGATGAAAGGAATCCTTGCATATGGAGTGACTCAAATAGTAAATGGTTTTGATAAGCTGCATTTTATTTAAGATATGTCGATGCGCCTAATATATGAAACATCATGTTTCAGAAACTTGTGATAATAGTTGTTCTTGTTCTTTTCCTCAATTAGTCATGGCTTCATGGTGTGAAAACCAAGAGTAAACGCAAACAGAGCAATTAATTTTCTTCCTTGAATAAAACTTTTGCAGGCCCGGGCCCCGGACCTCCAACCATTCCTACCCCCTCCCCCCTCTCGACGGTCCCATCAAGGTGGCACTTTTGTAAAGCTTTTTTTATCAGGCTCTCTTAGTCTGCCTCTGTTTTTTCTTATGATAGCTGAAAGGTCGTAAACTGTATAGAGTTTTCTGTGTTCTCTCTCAAAGCATTGTAAATAATCGCGTGATTGTTGGTCAGACATTGCTTCTAGACTGACTTGCTAAACTGCAACTAGATCAGTCCTTTCCATGTTAGTTGACTGTTGGTGTTTTTTTAGTCAAGCTGTTTTTATTGATTTTTACATTCGACCTTCACACGCTAATGGTTGATTTGTTTTCTTATACATCAACCATTCAGTTATGTTATGTTTTTACTAACAGAGCAACGTTATTACTAACAATTATTAATAATCTAATTGACTGAATGCCTATGCATTTAATTTTTATTGCTCTTACGATCAATTTATTTAATCCAACATGTCGTCAAAAACAAATCTGGATGTTAAGCGTTATTTCATTTTTGTCAGATATGGGTTACTAAGAAATTTGCAGATATGCAAAGTAGAATTAACACGAAATTGGCATTTAGAAAACTTTTAACCTGAGACCCTTTCTCTCTTAAGCACCCCTCTTGAAGCTCAAAAATTGAATAACCCTTCACTACAGGTGATAACAAGGTTTTCACACCCAGGTAATGCATTTTGTCAAATTGCAAGGAGGTACGTGAATGGATGACGTTCGAGCAATAAAAGGTTGCAAATGATCAATTGTAGGGGTTTCCTTGTATTAAGTGAATCAACCCCCCCCCTCCCGCCGATTAATTGGCAGCACTTGCTGAAAGGCATTGACGATATTGCCGTCCAGGGAGGAAAGGGTTAATAGAGTTTTAATAGTATACGGCTGACATTCAGAGGAATACGCATTGTAGTGTGAGGAGAAAATGTTCACTTTTGATAATACCGTGGAGGAAGGATGCCTGGACCGTGAGTTTACATCACCTTATTGAAATAAGGCCAATGTTATTAGGCATTCTAAACTGTCCAATTTCCTTATTTTTATGATTGGTTTATTGCGACATCTAATTGAAACAGACTTATTAATGCCTATTGTAATTCTGTTGAATTGTAAGCACCATTTGCAGTTGGGACCAGATGACTATATGTCCTCTCCCACTGCATTGTGCAAATAAAGTAACCTGGGATTTATTTCTCCTTTGATTGGTATACAAAACTAAACTTTCTAACATTATTCTCGTTTTGTTGTTATAGGATTGCTTCAAGGGTACTGCTAAATGCACAACTTTCAGCTGTCAAGTCAACAATTTCCAAAGCCGTGGTACCGTCCGAGTAGAAGTTGTGTCAAGGATTTGGAATTCAAGTTTACTGATGGTTTGTTGATTTTAATAGATCCTTACATCAAACATTGTGAATGTCAAATAGGCGAGAGACATCTATAATTAAGAAAAACAACACCAACTGTTGAAAATCCATTATCAGAATGCAAAATGAAAATTTTTACATTTAAAGATGTTTTTATCACAATATAGAATCATCAATGAAGTTGGTTTAAGAAGTTTGTTTTACTCTGGTTCTTGATTATGGAGCTCAATCCCAGGAAACAACAGAATAAGCCCACGATCTTAAGAATTGAAATGACACTAAAAAAGTTTGTGATAAGTTGATAATTTTGGGCAGGGCTGATCGCTTGAATGTTTAAGTAATGAAAATGTTCGTTTCTAATGATATCCTTCCAAGTTTTTGAATTTCACAACCAAATTTTGCTTCATAATGATTTCCGGGAGTTTTGCTCGACTTAAAAACATCATAATGAGCAGCGGCGATGCAAGAACTTATCCTTGAGGAACGCTAGATTTACATTGTTTGGCAATATGATTATTTAAACGTATGGCAACAACTGATACATTGTATGGCAACAACTGATTTTAATCATTATGCTCTGTTGTTCGTGCCTATATTTGTTATAAATAGCAGCAGCCGGAGACGTGATACTTATGGGATACCTAAGAGGTGAATTATTCCGGGAATATTGTGCTTTCTTTTTGAGATGTTTTTGCATTGTTTTGAAATACGTTTTCTTGTACCTTTTAGGATTACAAAAGTGAGACTCTCAGTGTTGTGTCACATGCAAGCGTGGCAGTTGGACTGAATGCTTCGTATATCAGTGATCCTAACCTGGCTAACAATAAAGTTTCGGTAAATCTATGTTTAATATTCTCAGCGCATGCACACGGACATCCTAACGATAGTGTATGAAATACCCATGCTGAAATGCTCAACTTCTAATGATCGCCCCAGGACGCTTTGCTTTTTGCGAATAATCCACATACAATCAGTCGCAAAATTGTATGACTCCCACGGCAAAAAGCAGAGTTTTCAACCCCTCTCCCCTTTTTCAATGGTGATTGGAGATAAACGTACTTGTTGTTGTGTTTCCCCACGGTAAAAATCATTATATCTATGACCAACATTGACAGAGGGAGAAGGTTAGTACCAATTCTCTTTTTTTTGGCTAGGGCTCAAGCAGTTTTGCTACTGATTGTTAGATGCTCTGAATCCCCCTTCCTCAGTTTATCATTTTTTCTTTCTTCCTACCCAGAATTTTCCATTTGATGTTAAAACTTCCCGCAACCTCCTGCTATTTTTTTTCACTATTGTATGTGCGATAAAATTGCTTCAGCCGTTATTATCATACTAAGATTGCACCAATACTATCATCTGCAAGTTGCATTTCAACAAGCCTGCCTAATATGAAAGATTTTTGTTAAGTCAAAACCTCTCTTCTCTCAACCTGGAATTCGAAGAAAGGAACCCCTTCATCATATACTATGGTGCCAACCAAGTTGTCCCACTACAAGTCGTGTTCTTTATGATTGAATCCGCCCCAGCCGCCACCCTCCCACTCCATTATACTCCACCAGTTTCCCATCCAGTCTGAGAATACAATTCGTCCTTTTTTAGTTTTTCACTGTGCTTTATTCTGAAGTTCCAAAATCAGTTAAGGAAAGAGTTGAAATTTGGAAAATAGTGTTAGCTGTATTGGCTGGTATAATCTTGTTAGCATTGTTGGTCTTTGGTTTGTACAAGGTAAGTTCTTACTTTCCTCGTCCCTTTCTTTATGAGTTCAGCTCTTCTTTTAATGTCGATTTTGGTATGACAGTTCATTTAATGATTTATCTATTGAGGTTGCCATTGACATTGATTTAGGAAAGTGAAGCGCAAACCTGTCTAAAGGTTTAATACGGTAACTGTCTCGTATTTTTGCTCGGTATTTTAGCTCCGTAGAGATACTATTTTCCGTATACTTAACGTGTAATTACGCACATGCCGGACTTTTTTAAGCATGCCATAATAAAAGTATTTATGACTGTCTTTGAAAAGTTCGCTGAATTTCCATCAGTTATGATGATATATTTTTCCAAACCAGCTTGGTTTCTTCAAACGGTCAGACAAATCAAGATGGAGAAAGAATCACAGAAAACAGGCTGCTGCTGATGAAGATGATGACCTACTTGATAAAAAGGTGCCAGTTGATGATTAGGCATGAATCGAATGCGTCCAATTCGCGCCTTAAACATGCATTTATCCGTATAGCAATTTGTTAAATCGCCATTAGGCAAACTGCAATTGTCAAAACATGTTATTCTGAATAGAAATCTTATGTTATGTTTTTAAGAGTTGCATATAGCTATGAATGTTTAAATGGGACGCATGATTACAATCTCCAAGGGGCTCATTACGTAGTATTCCAACTAAATTGAAATTGACAACCTTTGAAGATGTAGCATAACGTAAATGTTCGCTTGTGAAAAAGCAACATTTATCAATTACACAGATTAGTTTGCGTTTTGGTTGAACTCTGTCATAATGGCGTTAGGTTTGGCCGCACTAGGCAACTTTCCAAAGAACCACTAGATAGCCAAATCTCCATAGCAACTATGAAATCAACAAATCAGATTGATGGTCGAACTGCCGCTAAACCTCACGTGACAGAGCAACAAAACTGCCTTATACCCACCGTTGATGAATTACAAGACTGGCAATATTAAATTTAAGATATTTGTAATCTAATCTCCTCATTACGTTAATATCTCAAAATCTGAATGTTTTTATCGCTCCCAATTTTTTGTTCTTACAAGAGTTTACCAATGTGGAGGCAGATGCAAACAAATTAAAACTGAGACTCAGGCAAAGCAAGAACTTCCGGTTCAGAAATTCATTTAATCTTTAGAAACTACCCTGAAAGCCAGATTTGTGCGAAGGAAAGTGTAGTATTTTCACACTGTAAAGTTGCATATTACATGGTTAGTCTTGATATGGTTAGAGATAGAGTGACTAATAATTTTGTAGTAAACGCAACTATCGGAGCAAAATAGCCTATCTTAGGAAGGTAAATGGTTACTCATCCCGGTTTAGTAGCTATTTTTTAAACTTAATTTTTGTCATTTTTGCTACGAAATTTTCCCTGAGAACTAAAATGTTCTAGTCACGGGCAAAGATTATGTATGGACTTTGGAGGATGTCCAATGAGAATCATCTGAAGCTTAAGGGGCCCCAGACGAAGTAGTAATGGAAGTCATTAGCTTAAGACAAATTTGGTCACCTTTTCTTTACCACGTCCTTATCCCTTATTTTCATATTCCATTACAATAAATTTTTGAAGTACATTTCTTGCTTTTCATGAGTTGATGGAGCTTCAAGTTGGTACTCTCCTCCGAAAAAGTATCGTTCGCCCGGCTAGTCTACAGTTATACCCTTCAGTTTGTTTTCAATATTTAGACTGTGCTTTGTTACCAAATGAGTAAGCAAATATAATTGGTGATGAGTTTTATGTTTCTTCGACCAATTGAAACTGTTTGAAGCCTTACTGCTGTTCTAAAACATCTTAACTCAATCTCAGCAGCTTTTTGCATGGTACCTTTGAAATAGTATATTATATTGTTTTTTGGGCTCTATCTGACCACCTCCGCATCTCAGACATTTAAGTTTCCTCCAGCCTAAAAATCTTAACCCGTATACTAAAACCAACGTTCATATTGCCGAAGGATATCAGGTCTCATCAAAGAGGGAGTGAAAAGATGCATTCTCATATTTGAAATTTTCCTAAACCAACTTCCCATTCATATATCCATTTATAGACTTTCTTCTAAATAAAGTAGATTTTTAGTTTGTTGCAGATGTGCTAGAGCTGTGCTAATCAATCAATTTAGTACTTTTTATTACTTTTCTTTGTAGTTTTATAAACGTATGAAATTTGCTTCTTGCTAATAAGAAAGTGAAATTGTATTCTTATTCATATTCAGTTTGTGACCTGTCACATACAATCTGTTTCTGTATCATCAAATTTTGATTTCTGTTAGCTTTTCGTGTTAGAAAGTTCATTGATCTTAATAAGTAAATAGATTACTAATTCTTATTTATTAGTATTTATAGCATATTGTATGTTATTCCTACTTCATCAACTGTCTTCATTTAATTTGTTCCTTTTTGAAACATCTGTTTCTTTTGTGCTGCAAATCATAAATTTGCAATCAGTATGCTTATGCTTTTTCCTGGTTTTTCATAAACTTGTCTACCCCAGAAGCCCAGAAGACTTGCCCTTTCCTCGAATAAGCCCCAACTTTGACTTTATAAATAACCAATGATAGATTTACCTTGTCTCCACCCTACCATGGAATTACTGTGGTTTATTGATAACCCATACTGAATGAATAAATTTCCCCCTAGATGTGGAAAAGAACCAGTACCCCCATGGTAAAATGGTGAAAAAGTTTATCTGAGATACGCAGCAATCTGTGAGGCCCGAAACATTTTCCCACTGAAAACCCGCAGGCCCCCATTCATCTCGTGTTTCATTGACCCATGCTTCTCCCTCCCCTATTCCAAGGAACTGATTCTGGCTACGCCACTGTAAGACACTAGATCTTAAGCTGCAATCATTCATGCATTTGTTTTGACAATATAACAAAATTACACGAACTGGACATTCTGAACTGTTTTTATCCTCTATAGACAATTTAAAGATGGAATAGGAATTTACTTAGACTCGGGTAGAGTAAGTCAGCTTACTATAAAGTATACTAATTGTGCAATATCTTGCAGATAATTTTGATAAGCTTCTTTTGAATTAGCCGTTTTCCCGAGATACGTTGATCACAATCGCCAATTCAAACTTCAAATTTTTGGATATTGAATTACCCTGTCCTTTATTCCATCGCATTCTAAACTTTCTCTTTTCACGTCTATACATTTTTTTTTCTGAATTTCCATCCAATAGTTCCTTTATTCATTCCCTTTAGATCTTTCTCACCTTTACCCCCAAACAAGCTTCTCTTTCTGCATTACCATTGAACCCCCTATTTCCCCGTCATATCTAAGCCCATCTTTCATGATTTCCTTATGTTCATTTCCATCCAAACCTTTTTCTTTCAAAGCCATTTTATTATATTCTTAGACATTTCCCGTTCTTATTCTTATTTTCCATTTTTTTGCTACCCCTTTTTGTCCCTTTGAAACCCCCAAGGAGTAACTGAACAAATAAAGTTCCTAATTATACAAAAAGATAAATCCAATGGCAAGAAATTAAATTCAAAATTACAGCTACACCTTTAACATTTGCCCTATGATTTCAAGTAATCGACAAATTACTAAAAAATTAAAATTGTAACGTTTATATTAAAATGAATATTTATCATTGAAAAAGTTGTTGCAACATTGATATTTGTTCAGGGCTTCCACCTTCATATCTCAGCAGTTTGCTTTCCATCTCTGCCATTGAGTGCACCATAAGTTGCATCAGTCTTCTGTCCACAAGAACGATGTCTTCGTCTCCTTTGCAATACCCACTTTCATCTGTGGCTAATTGCTTGTCCGCAGTTTCTGGCTTTACACTTATTCCTTGCTCTTTTCTTTCTATATCTCCTGTCACCGACGTTCTGTGGTTCAAAGTGGCCTAAAAAAAGGAAAATATTGGTAAGGATCTTCGTCGCTTCTGGCATTAAAAACCCCGTTTGCAGCTCCCCGTTATCTGCATTCTGCCAAGCCTCACTTCGTGACAGGTCAATTGAGCACTTTGGATACCTGTCAATAACCAAACATCCATATGAGCCTTAAAAGACGTTTTCGCTATCGGGACACTCTTTTTTGCTATACCGAAGAACCCGTGTTGCGCTAATGCGCCTAATGTAAACTATTTTGTTTCACTATACATAGTAGCTAGATAAGATTTCCTCTGGAAAGGTATTCTACCTCAATTTCTTGCACGCTGTCATCCATGGCAAGGCCCTCTTTTTTATCCAAAAGATGCCCTGTTTCTCGCTGACTTCCTCCTGTGAGTCCATCATCTGTAACTTGCAACGACGCGTCTCTGTTTTCAAGACCATTTTGTCTTTCTGATCTTTCACCCATCCCCGTAGCCGCTTTAGATTTTGTCTCTCTGTTTTGTTGAAGCACATTTCTTAGAACCACATTTTCTGAACCATTTTCCTTCTTTGTCTTAGCAGGCTTTTTTCCTTCTTTCGTTCTTGGCACTTCTACTTTGTTGCCATCATTTTGCTTGGCAGTGCTCTTTTCAAGAACATTTTCACATATATCATCTGCCTTTATGTCGCTTTTAAAATACTTTGTGTAAACCCATTGCATTGCAATGGTGGCTGCAGATCCACAAGCCGCTGCCAGTAAAGTGCTTGCTGAAATCTTTAGGAGATGCATATTTCTCCTTTGTGAAATCACACGAAACTTAATGAAGATAAACAAATTGCACGATAGCTTATAACCTTACTCTCCGGAATCGAACTCCAATCTGACTGGAATAAAGTCAATTCTCGCCTTTTATACTTCACTTTGATTCGTCTTTGATTGTGACGTCATAATCTTTGCATTACTGCCAATGATTATACAAGAATGACCAACAATGTTATTGAAGGTTTGACTACATAATTCGAAATACCCAATTTGATTGCAATTTTGATGAAAGTTTTATTCCATTTTATTTCATTTCATTTCATGTCATTTCAATTCTTTAAGTCGGATAGTCCTTCAGCAGAGCAGATTTCAAGGAGCCTTCCAGTTTTGAAAGTTCTAAAAGCCTTAATGCTAGATTCTATAAATAGAATCCATTAAGAATAAAAAATTATTTAAAGTATACTAATCATTGAACAATAAAAGAAACCCTAAAATAAGTCTACATATGGTTAGGTAGGATGTTGTTTTAGCTTAGCTGAGAAGCTGTTCTATAGCTGCGCACCTCTGAAAGAAAACTTTTTGGTCGTTCCAACCATGAATTAAAACCGTTACTGAAAATAATGATACTACTTAAAATAAGAAGATTTGAGCAAAATGCTTTATGTGATGCTGAGTATTGGCGTTAAAGATCAAGGGAGAAAAACCACTATTGACGCTTCGTTCCATTTCAATAACTTAAAATCTTACAGATGTGTGACGTGACGCACTTACCTTTGGATTAACTAAGCATCACATGATAACAAAAATTACAAAAATTGATATTAGCTTGCTATAGTTTATGGATGATAATGATTTACTGATTTTGAAGATGATTTAATGACTGCTTTCGAAAAGGGCAAATGCTATAAATTTGAGAACAATAAGTACTGAACATGTTAAAGGTACACTCTACATGGGGCTACATGCTACAAGATTGGGTACAGACTCAGGAAAAATCTATCTTACTAATTTATCAGGGTAGCGTGAAACTGGTGATATTTGGTGGTAATTTTGCTTTAATTATAGCCATGTGCAGTAGCATTTTAAAGAGACGTTTGAACAAGAGAAACTAAGATTGGCCATTCTCGGATTGATTCGCTGCAGTCAACTGACCAGTTAAGCAAAAATACCTCTACAAAGGAGATCAAGGGAATGTTTTTGCCTCAGATTAAATAACGGTCTTAATATACTGCGGCAAAAATTCCTGATATCATTGATTTCGTAAATTTGCGGACCACTTACTTTGCCAAGTGTCTTTACAAAATGCTGATTCCGCCGGGTCAAATGCAGCTTCATTCCTTCCTGAACACGATAGAAGATGGTGGTCGTTCCCAGAACATGTCCAAGATTAAGAGGGACTAGCAAATATCGGGCCTTGTTTGGGAATAACAGCAAATCATTTGCCATACCTGTTTTTAAATTCAGATTAGTCTGAGTGGCTCTTTGCGTCTACCATGTGCTGTATGCAGTACACAAAGAACATTTCTTAGGATTGGGTTTTAGGTTATTACGCTTGTTGCCAAGGTTTTTCTAGGCGAAAAATTAAACTTTTTCTTTTCAGAAGTATTTAACAATTTAACTATTTCTTACAAATTTAAAATTTGAGATTTTAAGAATTTATGAATTTATCAGTTAGGGATCTTAGGAATTTAAGAATAAAGACAGTAAGGATTTTTAAAATCTAGGAATTTATAATTCATGAAATAAGAATTCATTTTTACCAAGATAGCAAGAAATGTATTTAAAGAAACGTTAACATCGTCACAAGCTGTCACCTTGTTTCGAATAGAACACCATGTAGATTGAAGAAATCTTAGCTGAATTGATTCATCATACTTTGTGATGGAAATGGAGGTATTGAAGGATCGATTAAACAATACTGGACATAAACATTGTCCTTGGAGGTTACCACGCATCGCTGAGTGTAAATCGAGTGTAAAATTTTTACATACTACAGAGTGCTTATTTTTTCAAAAAGACAAAAAACGTAAGTACCAGGCCATAATTGCAGAGGAAGAAAGAAACGTTATAGACGGAGCCCAAACGCAAGGCCTGACTGGCAAGGATTTACTAACAAGACCACTCTTAAAGTTTTTTGCTTCGGGGGGGGGGGGGTGGAAGTAGAGCCCTTCATTTCTGCTGATGAAATTTGTGTGGCCAAGACTTGAGTTGGCCTTGTCCAATAGTATTCCTAAATATTGTACTGTCTAGCCCTTCTCATCTTCACTTCCATGTCACTCTCTATTTCTACAATCCGATCCAACTAGCGATACATGCGCATTAATTTGCGGAGTACCAATCAGGCTGGCAAAGGCTTTTGATAAATTCACGAGGACTGATGCGGTATCTTCCTTAGCTTCTAAGCTGGTTTTCCAAACCCTCTATAAATCGCACTAAACTTCTATTAATGCTTGGACGAAAACTTTTTTCTGTAGGTATCTCCAATATTCAATCCTATCTTAATTCTATAGTACAAACGTTCCCCTACTTTATTTCGATTTAACTCTTCTTTATTCAACTTTCAATTGTTCAACGTTCCCTCCCATTCCATTATCATATTCTTCACTTACAATATTTTTTCCTTGAATCATATCCAACTATTTCTTCTTCGTGCCTCTCTTTCAATTCTTTACTCTAATTCAAATTATTCCCTATATTCCAAAACCCTGGGTTGAAGAGCCTCAAAAAATCACACACGACCACGTCCTCATCCTCCAAGACTTCTCTGCTTTGCTACCATCAAGATAAATCCCTTCTACTCTTTTCATAACATACCTCATAATTCTCCTCAACACTTTTCCTCTTAGGTCTATCTTTGTTAAGCTTCCCTCTTCGCCACCCCTCCCATTTGTCACGAACTCTCAACAATATAATTTAAGGATATGATAACAACGAACATGTTTCAATGAAATGATACATTATCCATGAAAGAAATATATATGTATAAATAAATTGTTTGCATGGACTTGAAGTCCAAAATAACAGTTACAAGACAGCATCGTTTATACGTAATGAATAAATAGATAAATCAATCAATCAACGATTGAATATAGGATAAATAAATAACGTATGATAAGTCAGTATGAGGTCTATGATTTTATATCTATCATTGAAAGAGTTGTTGCAACATTGATATTTGTTCAGGGCTTCCACCTTCATATCTCAGCAGTTTGCTTTCCATCTCTGCCATTGAGTGCACCATAAGTTGCATCAGTCTTCTGTCCACAAGAACAATGTCTTCGTCTCCTTTGCAATACCCACTTTCATCTGTAGCTAATTTCTTGTCCGCAGTTTCTGGCTTTACACTTATTCCTTGCTCTTTTGTCTTTAAACGTTTTGTCACGGATGTTCTGTGGCTCAAAGCGGCCTAAAAATGGAAGATATCTTCAATATTTCGCTATTTTTAAAATTAATTTATTCCCTACCTTTCTTGTTTTAAATTCAATTACTTTTTCCATGCTTTGCAGTCACCTCTTTCCTAGATTCTATTTAGGACACCGATTGAAAGCCCATCTCTGACGCATGCTCCTTAAGATGTGTTCTTTAGCCTGCAAGACTACTGGTTTATAACATTTCTAAGAGCTTGTGATCCTCTTTATTTAAAAGCACATGCATTAAAAAAGATAACCAAAATTTTCAGTCGAAGATAATCTACCTCAACTTCTTGCACGCTGTCATCTATCGCAAGGCCCTCTTTTTTATCCAAAAGATGCCCTGTTTCTCGAAGAATACCTTCTGTGAGTCCATCATCTGTAACTTGCAATGGTGCGTCTCTGTTTTCCAGACCATTTTCTGATCTTTCACCCGTCCCCGTAGCCGCTTTAGATTTTGTCTCTCTGTTTTG
Organism: Catostylus mosaicus; assembly: GCA_964019065.1. NCBI lineage: Eukaryota > Metazoa > Cnidaria > Scyphozoa > Rhizostomeae > Catostylidae > Catostylus > Catostylus mosaicus. The sequence continues at coordinate 16,861,176 of OZ025184.1, read as the reverse complement.
TTGAAGCACATTTCTTAGAACCACATTTTCTGAACCATTTTCCTTCTTTGTCTTAGCAGGCTTTTTTCCTTCTTTCGTTCTTGGCACTTCTACTTTGTTGCCATCATTTTGCTTGGCAGTGCTCTTTTCAAGAGCCTTTTCACATATATCATCTGCCTTTGTGTCGCTTTTAAAATACTTTGTGTAAACCCATTGCATTGCAATGGTGGCTGCAGATCCACAAGCCGCTGCCAGTAAAGTGCTTGCTGAAATTTTTAGGAGATGCATATTTCTCCTTTGTGAAATCACACGAAACTTAATGAAGATAAACGAATTGCACGATAGCTTATAACCTTACTCTCCGGAATCGAACTCAAATTTGCGACAAATGAGTAGGACTTCCCCTTTTACCTCCGAGTTAAAATTTCCTTGATTGTGACGTCAGAATTTATGCAATGATTATGTAAAATTATGCTAGAATCTGACGTTTGCAGAAATGAATTAAAGATGGTTGCCCTAATTTCTAAATCTTTTAAATTTGACATGCGAAAATTGAAATGCAATTTATTGTGATTAACTACATTGGATTCTTTAAGTACTTTGACTTTTTTTTGTAGTGTTGGGCTAAAGCTCCATCCAGCCATTCAAAATTCTAAACATCTTTTTGAAATAACTTGAAAAGTCATGTTTTTAATTGTAAAATAGGTTCCAAATAATAATGCATAATGTAATGTAAACTCTAATATAATCAACTAAGAATGGTGCAGCACCTAGCTACTGCGACTATACATTCTCTTACAAACATGTATTCAGTTCAGTTCAAATATTCAAATGTTCAAATGTTCAAATGTTCAAATATTCAAATGCTCAAATGTTCCAATGCACGAATGTTCGAATGTTCAAAATCGAACTTAAACTTTAATACAATGATACTAACAACAATTGGATATATATATATATATATATATATATATATATATATATATATATCAGGGCCTCCGATGTGACCAAAAAAGTGGCGGGGGTCAAGCTTCAATGCAAAAATACTACAACGGCAAAAGCTGCCTTCTAAAGGCATATTTTGCAAAAAGTGGAGGGCCAATGCCCCCCCCCCCCTCAGTCAGCGGATGGAGGAGATCACTCAATAGTTGCACTAATCGCTGAAAAAGCCATCCTTCTATTGATCACCTTAAACTAGGAGGGATGATTGAATAGGAAAAGAATTAATAATTTGATAGTTTTGGTAGATATATCTTTCATTTTGATTTAAAAGATGTTTTTAAAAGATTATGATTGTATTAATGGCATAATTAAATTCATATTGAAAGGATGCTAGCACGATTGCTCGGCAGTGATCACTTTTGCCCTGGCAATTGTACCTTCTTGTTTTTGAAAACTGTCCCCCCCTAATTGGCGCTGTTTTATTGAGGAACGCCCTGCTAGAGAACGACCTGCTATCTATAGGGCTTACAGGCATGGAATGCCGCAAGGGTATAACACGAAACCATTATTGCTCATCTGCCAAGTAAATGATTTAACGGGCAAAACCTGCTTTAGTATTATGTTTACCGTTTCTTATATAACATTTTTCTTAAATGTCAGTTATCAAACATAGCATCACACCAATAAAACTTGCAGGTCTTCAATTTTTTTCGAAGAGGATTTCCTTTAAAATCTCTTAACCAAAGATGTAAGCACAAATTCTAGGAAAACTCTGTGTTTGTTCGTTCATAATAAACATGCCTTTTTGCTAGCCCCGAGGTCAGCAGAATTTTATACGGGGAATGCTTTTTGCAAATAGATAAAAGGGACTGTAGCCCCCCGTCGGGAAAATGTTTCACGCCTGTCGGGGATTTTTAACGGAAAATGGTGATCTTATGCTCAGAAAGATACCCTCTGTTTTGTTTTATAGCCCCCCGTCGGGTAAATCCTGGCGCTACCCTTGGCAAAGGTGGTAGTTGTTGTAATCTTATATAATCTAGCAAAGATTCTTAAGATTTTTAACCTCAAAAATGTCTTATACAAGATCATAGTCTATGATAAGATGCTTAAATGACTATCAACATCAAATCATAAATGGATGGTTGAAAGAATGAACGCACTAGCGAAATGACAAATAAACTAATACAAAGATTATTGAGTGAAAAGAATGAACGAATGAATTCATGAATGAATTAGCAAATACATTAATCAATTAACGAATAATGAATGCGTGAGCAGCAAGGCTAGGTTATATTTTCTGGGGAGGGGGAGCTAAAATCTAGAACTACTATAAAATGTGTTTTTGTATCATTTCTATTATTTTATCAATATTTCTGGGGGGCTAAGCCAGTCTGGCCCCCCTCTGGCCTCGGGCCTGGTGAGCCAACAAATGAACGAATGGATCGATCAATGAATTAATTAATGAATAAGTACATGAATCAATGAAAGAATGAAAGAATGAATGAATGAGTTAATGAATGAATCGTTACATGGGGAATAGCGAAAAGCGAAAAGCAATGCATATGACTTAAAAGAGATGATTATAAATTCTTTTATATTATGTCACTTTAATTATTGCCCATTAATCTGAATTTATGTAACAAAGGAAGCCAAGATAAACTCGAGAAAATAAATGAGAGAGCACTACGTCTTGCGTACTCTGACTATTCATCTTCCTATGAGGAGCTACTTGCCAACTCGAAAGAATCTACCATACATATTACATCTTTTTATCATAATTATTATTTGATTTTTTTATACACGAACTTCCTTCAGCTTACAGTATAAAACTAAATATCAAATCAGAAAATTATTTACTAAGTGTAGGGAGCGCTCTGATTTTAATGGGAATATCGTTCCAGGCTTTCATTGCCGAATAGTGAAAGCCTTTCTTGACATATTCAATGTTATTTCTTGGAATTTGTAGGTCTCTGTAATTCCATGTTCTGTAGTTGAAATGCTGGGTCCTATGATGGTATTTATCCCAAAGGCTTTCGGGACATTGCCTGCTGTTTATTTTGTATGTCATAACTGATCGATCGAACTTGGTTAGTTGCTCAACGGTGAGCCAGTTATGAGACCAGTTGTCTCTTAGTCTGGCCTTTTCAATTATCGAGCGTGCTCTGTCCTGCAAACGTTGGATTGTATTCAATTTTGATTTAGGTAGACTCCCCCAAATACCATTAGCGTATCTCAGATGACTTTCGATAAGTGCACGGTATACATAGTCAAGCTGGGACTGTGAGATAAGATTTTTCAATTTTTGTAGCGACTTTAGTCCGCCATTAACCTTTCCTTCCTCCTTGTTGAATTGATCCTCCCAGTTTAGTGCCTTGTCCACCATAACCCCTAATGATTTGAGTTTCCTCTAATACCGAGGGCATTTAGCTTTCATCAGTATTGTATGATCTCCGGTATCAAATGCCTTTTTAAATCCAGAAATAAGGCCAAGTTGAGCTGTTTTTTGTCCATATATTTATACCAATAGACAGTACCAGTTATCAAGGATGTTATAGTAGAATGCATTTTTCGAAAGGCAGATTGATTTTTCGTCAATACTTTGTTTGATATGAGATATCAACTAAGCTGACCGTGGACTGTTTCTTCCAGCATTCGAGAAAAAAACTGAGATGACAGAGGTAGGTCTGTCAGAGTAAGTGATTATTAAGTGCTTCAGCTATATTTTTTTCTTTTGTAATTGTTATCCTCTCAACCTATAAGCTCAAAATTTCTGGTGAAGGGGTTGCTTTATCAGTACCTTATTGATAATCTGCTACATTCTTTTGGGATCTCCCTTGTTTTCTTCAATGAAAACGAGATATATTGATTGCATTTCATCTCGAATTTTATGCGTTACCTGCATCTTATTACGGAGATGCTTGCATGTGGCCCACCTTTCAGGAGCTCTTTTTGCCGCTTTCTTAGCCGCATCCCTCTTTTTCATTAGTTTCCTTATGTCTTGGGTGATCCAGGAAGAAGGAGCATTGCCTAACTTATTTTTTCAGGGGTGCATGGATATTTAAAAGCGACTCAAAGATCTCCTGAAAAATGGTAGGTATATTATCAGGGTTATCAGCGTAAGAGGTAAGGATAGTTTCCCAGTCTATTTGCTGTAGGTTTTTGCGAAATAACCTCCAGTCATATTTGCTCAGGGAGCGAATCTCCAAAACTTTTGGTTTTTAATTTTTGACTCGCCAGGGATTCACTTATATTATTCGGTACACCACATATTGATCAACCATCCCTAACTCTAGAACGTCTGCCTTTAATATACATTTTGGACTAGTGGTGGCGAAATGGTCTATTAGCGTTTTACTAATGATTTGTACGTTGCGCTCATTCATTGTTACAGCTACTAGTAAATTACTTTCTTTTTTTGCGTTTGAGCTTCGGTTATTTTTGAGGTCACAGTTTGTATCACCTATAAAGATAATTTCTTTGAGGTCATTATGTAAGTTTTTCAAAACTTCCCTAAGGTTTTCGAATGCAACATCATCTGCTTTTGAAGGTCTATTTCTCTTCCTTTGTTGCTCTGGTCTACACTTTAGATTCTCGTTATTATAACTAAGACACCCCTACAATAAAATTTCTCCAAAATATGGCAAGACAGGGAGATTGAGAAAAGCTAGGACCAGGACACTTTGCACACAGACATACGGGGGTGGGGGTCAGTAAATCGATGTTTTTGGGTCAAATGCCTACCCAAAGTGATATTTTTGGGTTAAATTTTGTCAGTATGATATTATTGGGTCCTGCAAAAGCCTTAGATACAACTCTGATATTTCTAGGTATAAAATGTAGAAACACTGATATTTTTGGGTTTAATTTTAATGCATTGCTCATAGACCTAATCGGCTGAAGCTTGCTTTACCCATTTCAAGTGATGTGACCATACTCTTTGGAAGTTCTACTGCAACCATTTATATTTTTTAATTAACAAATCTTACAAAACACAGCTAAGTAATAATATCTCATCTAAAATTGCAATTTTTTGATATTTTTGGGTACGAAATATAAGTAGAGTTCGTATTTTGTGTCTTATTGGAAGTGGGCTGATGCTTTTGGTTAGATTGTAAAATTCTTAGTCGAACTCTTCCCCCGTATGTCTATGTGCTGAGTGCCCCCCCCCTGGTGTTATAGGGTTAGGTACCACCTATAACTTCTGAGTAATTAACAGAATAATGCGTGCGACTCGAAGAGAGATAAGCAATTGACTAATTACAAACGCAACAACAACTACAATTATAACAAAGTACATTAGCGTCCAGTCCTACTAGACTGAGACCAGCTTCTGAGAGAGAAACCAACGTTTGGGACAAAGCAAGACCGGTTTGCTAGTTACCAAAAAATGACGAAAAATCCTTTTTTCCCTCATTTTTCCTAATAGGCAAGCTATCCTTGCCATTAACATTAGGTATTGATCTTTGCTTAATATGGTGAATTATATTTACATACATACATACATAGATACATGAAAATCTCTGAAATTGTGGATCATTATGTTAATTTCTGGCGAAGATTTCTTGACAGAGGTCATCAGGAAATTTTTTAGGTCTCCAATTCTGTTCACTTCAGCTTATTTCATACTTCGCATTCTTATATATACAAATTTGTTACTAAAATAGAATTGCACTGAGCAGAATCAAAGATATACATGAAAATCAGCTTTACAAAGAAGACGAGTTCAGAAGCAGATGATGATGAAGCGGGTAATGATGATGATGATGATGATGATGATGATGATGATGATGATGATGATGATGATGATGATGATTATGATGATGATTATGATGATGATTATGATGATAATGATAATGATGATGATGATGATGATGGCCATGATAATGATGATGATGATGATGATGATGATGATGATGATGATGATGGCCATGATAATGATGATGATGATGATGATGATGATGATGATGATGGCCATGATGATGATGATGATGATGATGATGATGATGATGATGATGATGATGATGATGATGATGATGATGATGATGATGATGATGATGATGATGATGATGATGATGATAATGATTATGTTGATGGTGATTATGACGATGATGATGATGATGATTATGATGATGATTATGATGATGATGATGATGATGATGATGATGATAATAATGATGATGATGATGATGATGATGATGATGATGATGATAATGATTATGTTTATGGTGATGATGATGATGATGATGATTATGATGATGATTATGATGATGATTATGATAATAATGATAATGATGATGATGATGATGATGATGATGATGATGATGATGATGATGATGATGACGATGATGATGATGATGATGATGATGATGATGATGATGACGATGATGATGATGATGATGATGATGATGATGATAATGATTATGTTGATGGTGATTATGACGATGATGATGATGATGATTATGATGATGATGATGATGATGATGATAATAATAATGATGATGATGATGATGATGATAATAATGATGATGATGATGATGATGATGATGATGATGATGATAATGATTATGTTTATGGTGATGATGATGATGATGATGATGATGATGATGATTATGATGATGATTATGATGATGATTATGATAATAATGATAATGATGATGATGATGATGACGATGATGATGATGATGATGATGATGATGATGATAATGATTATGTTGATGGTGATTATGACGATGATGATGATGATGATTATGATGATGATGATGATGATGATGATAATAATAATGATGATGATGATGATGATGATGATGATGATGATGATGATGATGACGATGATGATGATGATGATGATGATGATGATGATGATGATGATGATGATGATGATGATGACGATGATGATGATGATGATGATGATGATGATGATGAGAATGATAATGATTATGTTGATGGTGATTATGACGATGATGATGATGATGATTATGATGATGATTATGATGATTATGATTATGACGATGATGATGATGATGATGATGATGATAATGATGATGATGATTGTTGTTAAAATATTTTGGTGATGATAATTAAAACATGAAGTTAGCCAAATAACAGGCAGGTGATGGACGGATTTGGATACAACACAAATCTTTATGAAATACGTACGTCATTAGTTTGACCTATTATTAGTTTTGCGGCATGTTGTCTTGGTGATTTGATGAGAACAATAGGCATCTAGTTCAGTAGCCAATCAGCTTTGGTAGAGCATTGACGTCAATAACCTCGTATGCAAATGAGGTAGAAGTTGCAGGACGGAAAGCTGGCGAAGGGAGATGGTGTAGCGATTTATCTACTTAGCAAGTTTTCCATTTACATGTCAAATGATGAAAAATGGAAAGTTCTGAAGAGTTCGACTATGTTATGAATAACGGGTATGTTTGAAATTATAATCAGTTTTGCTGCATTCACAGAATTGGAAGAATTATTGGAGCCTCAGGCCGCTGCTCCCGCCTTTTAGTTAGTTGGAAACCACCCCGCGCTAGACGCTTGACGGGCAGCGTTTATTTGCAAGTGCTGCTACATCAAAGAATAGATGATAACTTTTCAAAAGGGATAAATCAAGTTTGTCAAAATTTGTTCCCAAGTCTTGCTCTCAAAACCATATATTTGAAGAGCTATAAATGCTGCGCGGAAAGCTGTTAAAATCTCACACGCGCGGAGTATTTCCCGCGCGTTTTCTGAAGTTGGCGAAGATTATCTGTGAACAACAGATTTTGTGTAAACAATCCCGTCGCAGCCAATGACCCACTCCAAACAGAAATATTTTACATTTGTAGCTGTGATAGACAAGAAATTAAACGTTAATATAAAGCAAACAACCTTTGCTTTAACAGGGAAAAGCCTGAGGGACCTTTGATGGTTGCTTCCCTTTGGGGGGGGGGGGCACAGCAATTGATTAAAGGGGAGAAGGTTTTATATGAGATGACGGAGATGGGTTATATATTGGCATGATGTTAAATGTAGAGTTGCATCTACCAGGGCTATGACCTCTCGAACTTTAAGATGATGAAACTTCACCTTGTACTGTTAAATTTTGTCTCAAAGTTAGGACTCATTAAAGTGAAACGTGACCCTTAACACAAATGTATTTGTATCCATATAAGCATTTTGCTTTAACCTTGCTCTAACCATATTTGATCCATTTGAAACGTGACTGATTTGCCCCTTGACATTTTTAAGCGGATATGGGATAGGATTACAGTTCAGCATTGTCATTTAGAAATCCCAACTTAATTTATTCCTTTTTCATTTTGTGCTGATTTGTATCAGTTATTTGAAAGGGTTTGTTGTTTCCTGATGGTATAATCTTAGTGACGGGCATTTTGGTCCAGAGGTCATTGTTAAAAATCTTAATTTCCTAGAAAATTGTTCATTGCAATTTTCATGTTCTCTTTCAGTGTATTTCAATAAAACGGGCAAAAATATTATAGCATCCAAGGTTATTTTAAGGAAAATAAACATTCTAATGCTAAGGAAACACACTGCTCATAGCAGAAGAGAGATGTATGTCCTGCCTGAAGCTCTTAATGCCACGCCTTATTGTTGGCAAGTCCCAACTCTGTACCCATAACAGATTTTCTAGCTCTGCGGCTGTGGATACTGATATTTGTGAAAAACTTTTGTCTTGTATTGTTGTTTGTTTGGGATCTTTGTTTGTTATTTTGTTTTTTACTGTGGTTTTTTTATAGATTATTTTACTTATGTGTAACAAGCACTATTAATGAACAATTAATTACAATTGAGAAGAGTCCCAAGCAGATTGTATCTTTTGTTTTAAGCTAGATTGAACTAATTTGTAGTTGATTGTTTTGAACAGAGCATGTTGGTTAGTGTGGTAAAAACATTGTGTCTTCTAATGTATGAGTATTTTATTCTGTAGATTTTTTTTTACCCATTCATCTTACTTGTGACAGTATGTGGGACCTGCAACAGCTCAAACGTACTTTAGCAATCATTTGTAGTCACTGGCAGTGAACAATTCATTAAGGATGGCTGTTGACCTATGTATATGAATAATGTTGATAAAATAGTGGCCTATTACGTGCAAGATCAGCAGAGATGCGTCCATAAGTACTTTGATAGTCAAATTATAGTCAAAGTATGAAAGTCCATTTAAGAACTCACCCAATTTCGAAGCATGTTAGTACTATGTTTAGACTTGCAGACCTCTTGCAAGGAGCATTTTCATATTAAAGATAATTCTCCTATTTTGCCGGGTTTGTAGAAAATGTAGGAGTTATATTGAATGGGGCATTTGTAAGAAATTATTGTTGGCATTTTCCCTATATTGAGATGACCAGGTTGTGCACAAGCTAACAATTTTTGTCATAAAAAGTAAATAAGACTGCCATTTAGGGCATTATTAAGACCAATAACCTAGCTATAAGTATTCTCTTAAGTACCATGGCCTTAAAGTTTTTTATGTATAAAAACATGTTTCACGCCCTCTGGGTACCTATTTCTGTTGACTATCTAATTCCTTTGGTTCTGTTGGCTTGAATATTCCTTATTAATCATTATCCTCTCACCTACCCCTGCAGGCCTATTATGCAGAATTCAGGAAATGATGATGGACATTACAACAATGGAAGCACAGATGATTCCTTCCCAAAGGCGAATAAAGCTGCAGTAGATTTCCTAGATTCTATTGGTAAGGATTTGAATAGAATCTCCCACTCAGACACTAGATCATGATTTTCTTCAAAAGATTTATTCTTAAGAGATGTGATTTTTTGGTCATGTAGCTACATTACCGTTTAAGGGGCTTGTTGCTGTAGGGGTTGGCCCTAATATGACTGCAAACTGGGGCCCCTGTAGAAAGCCATCTAGTATGTTTTTCAATTGACTCTATTTTCTTTACAAAGTGAGCGGGTTTTGTGTTTGATGCCACAATTAATGTCCGAAGAAAAAAATGATCTAGGTATAAAAACATTTTCACAGCATGGAGCAAGGAAGCATAATGGAAGGCAGAGTTCGTAATATCAATCATTCAATCAAGCATTGTTTGATGCCTATTCATGGAGCCTGATTTTTTTTCATATTGAGAACTGCTTTCTCTAAACCCTTATAGTTAAATTGCTAAATTCAAAATTGATCTGATAACCAAGACAACAAGTAAAAAGGCAACTTGTAGGAGATTTATCGCCTGAGAGTAAAAGGGATTGACATAGATAAACTCATTTAGTTTCTGGAACTCTTGCTCTTATGATAGAAGGGGTATGATAAAGGGCCCCTTATGAGGGTCATAACCTGCTCCTACGTTCAAGGGGATGTCCAATATACATTTGATTGATTGTGATACTCAATTTGGAGAAGATCTTTTTTTGGGTAACTATGTCCCTCTTGTTGCCTTTTTCACACCCTTGTTGTTACATTACTGTTCATGGAAAGAAAATCTGTAAACACAGAGGCAGAATAGGTGATTGCTGCCCCTTGCAAAACTATATCCTACGTTATTGCCAATCTTGTCTTGACAAAGTAAATTGCTCCATCCAACATAGACCAACAAAACAGCACAAATCAATCAATGATTTAAAAAGCTTCATGACACTGAAGCCATGAAGACAAAGCTGGCTGGCATAAGTTAACAACATATATCTTGCTGCAAAAAGCAGAAAAGAACTTATTATTCAATGCAAAATTGATTTTAGCAAGAATTCCTTTGATTGATGGCATAGGTTAAGGTTTATTTGCAATAGTGACCAAATTTACAGCAAAGATGTCTGATCCTCATTATTTCTCATTTATTCATTTCAGACTTTAAAACTCTTGGTAAAACAGTGTTTTCTGATGTCCTTGGCACTGTCTCAACTACTGGACAGGTAAACAAGAGCATCATCTTATCTGCTTATGAGTTATGTTCATGGGGACTGTTGGTATCTCAGATAAACGAAGAGAAATTTAAGGGGTGACTTAGAAAAGCTTGTCACAGTTCAAAGAGTTTTGTCCACTGGCTGTCTATTGTCAGCCTCTTAAAGGCCATTTTGTATCATTATTAGCAAAGACTGAATATTCTACTACAATTTCAGAGTTTGAAATGTTTTTGTAGTGATTAGAGTTACAATTAACCCTTTCTCGCCCAAAAATCCTTGCATAAGAACTTGTAAAGGCCAAATTTGTAGATGGAGATTGCTGTTTTCTGATAGTTTCTCTTTATGGAACTTATAATGCTCATTACATTAAGATCTTTTTAGCTTACTTTAACTGTACTTGTATATAATGTTATAGGAAATAGGAGAGTTGACAGTCACTGTGGAAGAAACAACCAGGGGTGGAGAAATTTGTTATCTGGTGCATGCACATAGCCATGGGGTAATCGACAGTGTACCATGTGGCACCTCATTTACTGGTAGGTTGTAATTTTTAACCAACTTTTTATGCGCTGTATTAATATAGATGCATCAGAGGCCGCAAACATTAATCATTTTACTGCATAGATTTACTTTCCTAGAGAAATTGACACTGTGGACAATAGGCTTTTGGCAGAAGGAATACAACGATGTAAATAAAGGAATAGGTAGTGTGTCTCCCTTAAGTATAGAGCTATTGTAAGTTTGCAGTCTTGTAATGCCTGGTTGAGCAACAATGTGACCATGTCGAATTTGTCGGAAACGAAAGCTGTAGGTTCATGCGCCTCAGAGGCCCTCTTCTACGATATTTATTTACATCCAGCTTACTATGCACAGAAAAATGGGAAACTATAACACCTGAACCGCGAAAATTTGTTTATGCCCTGGTCTTGTTGCATTGTTTCGAAGGCAATTGCTCTATCTTCTCGGCAGGCTTGTCTTCAGAATGATAAAGGATGATTATCATGTATAGGGGATATGTGTTAGTGGCCGCGTGATATATAGGAATTTAGCAGCGACAACAATGTGCACAGCTCCGGGCACACACTGTAACTTAAAACTTGTATAGAAAACCGCATAAGACTTCACCCAATAATGGATCGTTTCCTTATTTATCATTGGTTTGACGTCACACGTGGCTTTGCCCACGTCAATAGCAATGCATGTCTGGTTTTCTTTTACCGATTTAGTTACTTTATTGTGCTGTTAAAACCCAGATTGAAAGAAATTTTTAACCGCATTATTTGATAATTAAAACCGTCTACAGTTGAAGAGAATATTCCACATAATTTTTGCGCATCTAACGCACGGCCGGACGTTCTGTTGTCTCCCCGCTTCGGCTTTGCGACCGCATTGCTGTTCTTGTATAGTTATTGCTATCTTTACGCGATTTTATCGCTGCGCCGTTCCGTGACCTAGTTAGTTTGGTTGTTCCAGCTAAACCCTGTTTTCTACAAGGCAAATTTTTTCACACAGCGCGAAAGTTGCCGCGATCGCATACCTGTATAAGCTCGTTACACCAATAGTTCGAACTTTTGATTTGTCTGTGATTCGGAGTGAAGAAAAGAAACGAAGCTGTTTCGCGTGGATAAGTAGACCAAGGATGAAATTTTGTCCTGTTCGCAAGGGATGATTTGCTCAGTGGAATACTGAGTGTGTTCTGGGGACTTCAATATCCTTGTGTAGCTTAGCAGATCTGAGGGCAGTTTCCTCATAGCACTGCTGCACTTTCTCTGACTGCCAGTAAGAATCGGTTAGAATGTTTTACCATTCTTTGTCCGAATGCTACCTTGGAGAACTATGGCTAGAGGATAATAGTAAACAGATTTTGTTGTCACATTAGCGAATGGCAAGTGGATCCTTCACATCACCAGATCTCTTTCCCCGTTCGCAGTATGTAATTATCGCCGCATTTCCGTGAAGGAGCATATTTATATGGAATATTTAGTTAGTCTCAGTTGAGAATATTCGTTAATAGTTGGCCAAATGCCAGGGCTCAGACAGCCTGAACATTCCGTTAACATTTTGGGGACAAATTAACAGCAACTGTTACTATGCACAGACACAGTAAAAGTGAATATTCAAATTTATGACAGGATACACTTTTTGACTGCAAGTTTACATAATTTTGGCGTCGAGCCAGTTGACGATTGTAGACATGCGTTTTACGAAAAAATTATTTTAATCGAAGAACAAGGGAGTATATCATATATCCCAGTTATAAGATTTGATTATTGAGTTTTATGACTTTAGTAAACACTCCAAGTTATAGTAACTTAGATACGTCAATTGATAATTTTTGATCTGACTAGGCGCAGGAATGCAACAGGAATATTAAATTATATTTTGTTTTCCAGCATATGTTGGGCGAGGTCTTGTCACGCTTGAGCAAACACAACATGAATATATCAAGGTAAAGCAAAGGAGTCGATTTGTCTTGTATTAAGTAAACCATTGTAGGAATGTAAGATGCTTTTTAACCTCGTGCGAAATAAGTCTTAGATCTAACCTACCATGGTTATATCTACCTGTATTATGTTGTTTTTACAGTACTGCACTGTGACGAGTTAGAATGCACGTCGTGTTCTGTGTATTACTGCAACATACTTTTTTGTATTCTACTATACTTTGGTGTGCTGCTGTGCTTTGCTTTGCTATCCTTTATTCGTATTTATTTATCCTCTTTTCGTCGTGTTTTTGTACCAGGTACTGTGTTGTGGTTTAATGTAAGGTAATGCAATTTGATTTAATTCAACGTAATTTAATGTAATGCAATCTAGTATAATGGAATAAGATGTGGTGTAATGTAACGTAACTTAATGAAATGTAATATCATGTAATGCAACGTAACGTAATTTGATATAACGTATTGTAATGCATTGTAATTTATTCTATTGCAATGTAATGCAAAGTAATGTAATGTGATGTAATGTATATAATGTAATGTTATGTTATGTAATGTAATGTATTGGAATGTAATGTATTGTATTGTATTGTATTGTATTATATTGTATTGTAATACAATGAATGTAATGTAATGTAAAGTATTGCAATGAGATATAATGTAATGTTTTGTAATGTAATGTATTTTAATGTAATTCAATGTATTGAAATGTAATGTGACGTAAGTGAATGTATCTTATCTGACCTTGACAAATTTGGTCTGTGTCGCGTAGCATCTAATTATAAGATGTGTTTTTGTTTTTTAGTAATTACGTTTGTGCTTGTCTAGGTCCTCTTTACTTTGGGCTAAAAACCTTTTTTGGCTGCTTTTAAAATACTTGTATGAATAATTTTTAAGGTACCGAAAAAGCCACTGGATAAAAAGACAGTTTTAATCAAGCAAGGCGGACAGTTTGTTTTGCGAAGGGTGGTTACAGAAGGAGAGGTAAAGCTCTTGTGTTGATAGAACTTTTGTGAATGGTATTTTGTATTTTGCCTCAGTAATGATTTATTTCCCTGAATCTATATAATAAGAGGTACTTTACATGAGACGAACTATAAGCTTATGCTAAGTTGTAGGTTGAATATAAAATATTTGGTTACAAATTTGCTGTATCCTTTTCGTTATCTGGAACCTTTATCTGGGGGAGGAGGGAATGTGAATGGTAACCAAATTCAGCTATAACAGTTCTTCCATAATAGTAGGTGTTTAAATGAATCTTGTTTTATTTTGATTATTTTGCATCAAGGAACGTCAAGATGACGAGAAAACTTTCACGGCTACGAATATGAAAGGTTTCATCTCTGAAGGTATGCTTTGCAAAAGTGCTGCTTAATTTTAACCAGTTGCTTTTGAAATATATATCAAAACTGTTTGAAGATTCTGTCTCTACTTGAAAGCTTACTAAAATTGCATCAGACAGATTTTCACTAAAAGGTAAAAAATTTTAACTGCGTAAACCATGTTTGCAGCCCTTGTTACAGATTTATTTGAAGCACGTTGATGTTTCTTTCTATTTATTCATTTTTGCCACCCTATGATCAACGGTGTATATTCTTGGCAATTTTGTAGGAAATAACATAAGAAACATAAGGATTTTGCATTTTGAAAATAGATTCAAACCATAAGATGTCTTTTTTTTTGCCCACCAATTTAAATTTCCTGTAGGAGTCTTTCCATAACTGGGCCAGTCCAGAGGACAAGTACAGCACCATCTTAAATTATTTCCAGTATTCAATCAGTCAAAATATCTCGTCCCGAGAACTATGATCTTTGAAAGATCATTGCAATTCAAAGTTGACTCTAATATTGATCACTCAATCAATGACCTTAAATAATTCCTTAGCTTTCATTGTATGCCTGGAACAAAAAGCGAACTTTCTAATTTAATTATTATCATACCTTGAAGGAGCTAACGTGATATTACAAAGAGTTATGGCAATTAGACAAACTACTCCAGATGAGGAAGCCGATTTTCTCGCTTTTGATCTGCAGATGGAATGCTGTACATCGTCATACGTAAGAAGATAATTTTCCTTTCAGATGCATTGCCTAGTTTAAGAACATACAGCAATTTACCTTGTTTCTGGTTGATTTACTCAGGGCACTGATTTCAATCTTAACAGTCAATCTAAAACCTTTCAACATAGCTTGGTTTCTTGGAGTTGTGTCGCGATACAAAAGGTTATGCCAAACAATAAATTTTCATAGCACTGCCTGCCTGCCGCACACATGTCATAGGAGGTTAATTTTCAAGGCAAGGCACTGAATCCATTTGAGTTTCTGCAAATCGGAGCTGAGAAAACATTACTGCTGGCAACCATTTGGGTGGTTTGTTTGAAACCATTAAACCGAAAACGTTACATCCAAATCACACCCTTATCATTTTGCTTATTGGAATATGTTTGGTCATCTACAACACAGCTTAATCAAAAAGAATTTGTAGAACTTCTTGTTAGTAAGCAGGAAGTAAGCAGTCTTTGGTAGCATTTAAAATTTTAAACAGACGCACCCTCTTTCTCAAGGACTGAGGTGCAGCAGAATACCGTGATTTGTAAAACTGCAAAACTTCAAAAATGCACAAAAACGGAAACATAATTTTACATCAGGGCATTATTTTATTCGCCATGCGAGGAGGGTGATTGTGCGTTGCCCTACGAGAAGAGGAAATTTTCATATTCGGGAGAGTAACTTTGAAAGATCAACACGGTTTATTTTAAAAAACCTATTTATTTATTTATTTATTTATTTATTTATTTATTTATTTATTTATCTATCTATTTATTTATTTATTTATTTATTTATTGAGAGACTAACTGATTAGTTGATTGATTGATTGATTGATTGATTGATTGCTTGATTGATTGATTGATTGATTGATTGATTGATTGATTGATTGATTGATTGATTTATTTATTTATTTATTTATTTATGATTGATTTGATGCTTTATACACAATACTAAGATCAGTTGACTGTTTCACTAATTGCTGTCTAATTGATTGGATGATTGATCCAAAGGGTTCTGTCCACGCCCATACCCTCAATCACCCCCGTTGTTCCACCATTGCGGACAAAGCAGTTTGATGAGTCAACAGTTCAATTATGGGTCATATTTCATGCGATTATACACTTTTCCCAGGCCAAACTGGAGGCAAAATCATTGACAATTGATGGACAAAGTAGGGAGATGTTTGGCATTGAAAGATCGGTGTTATCGCGAAATGGGGAGTCAACATGGAGTTCGTATTTCCTAAAAGATGGGTAAGATATTTTGATCCTTTAAATGAAAAGCTTTGGGTAACAGGTGTATTTTTACAGAAACGGTGGCATCAAGTTTCTTCCAAGAACTCAAAGTTTACTTTGAGGCACTTTTTAAATGAATGACGTTTATGGTCAACTACCTTTTAATCAAATTGGTCACGGGGGAGGATTATGTTAGGGGAAAGGGATGCTTACTGCTTAAGGAGTATCTTGAAAGGGGCAGGGGATCGTTGGTCTCCACTCACTGCACTGCGGTTGCTGCAGTTAGACCCCAAAGATCATTTGTAGGGTTTCCCCTGCATTTTTCTGCCCATGTTTGTTTGGTTCTACCCTTTGAACTTCTTCCATGAGGTGGCTAGTTTCATTGGGGTTCGGGGATATTCTAGTGGTGTGGGCGTAGTACGTGACCTAACTGCTGTTGAAGATGCCGAACAAAACAAGGTATAAGCGGTTATTTTGACTAGGCGGTTTTAATCGCTGCTAAAGATATGCTGGCATAACCTGACAACGCTTGTTTGCTTTAGAAAACCATGATTGTGCTAGTATTTATTCCTATGTATGTGATAGATTCCACAATTCTCATCCAGATGACATAACTCATGTGACCCAGCTGATTCATTCTAAAACCAGAAAAAACGCCCTGACTCTTTCTAGCAATACTTATTCGTATAGTTATCTTAGTGTGTAGTTATTTGTTTTTTTAGTCACTTGAGCTACAGAAGAGCAAAAGGGTCACCGGTAACAATGCAGCTTTTTCGTCTCCCTCTACCAGAAGATGAGGAAGGTAAGCGAAACGTATTCATGTTTCAATTATTTTTCGTTTCAGTTTTTGCCAACCAGTCTGAGAAACAGGATGTAGCTAGCATTGCATACTTTTGATTCTCAACGATTGGTGTTGCATTATATTGCACATCCCCTTGAATTGCTTTTGAACGATATGTGTAAACTAAAAAGGCCCCATTTCGAATCGGTTAACTTCGAAAAACTGCGCTCAAAACAGGAATTAATTAGCCATGAAAAATACCCCTTTAACCCCAACTCATCGAGGATATATACTTTATACATCCCTTCCTCATACGATGTTCTCTTGAAAGTTTCCAAACTACCAGTCGGCATTCAGGGCAATAGATTAAAATTGGTCTTTAGTTTGGCTCGATTTTGCAATTCTTGCAAAAAATTTAGCATTTGTCCCTAGAAATGTCCGTGCTATGGGAAATCACGCCTGACTTACCCTCCTGTCTTAAATTAAAGTATTATCACTATGTGGATCCTTGCACGCTCAACTATCTAAGCAGCGCAGTGGACTGTGTTGGAGCCAAAACTAGCACCAGGCCTACATATTATTTTGGGCTTGGTATGCCAAGTTTAGTACTAGGGACAACGCTTGCGTTCTGATTAGAACTTGGTTTGTTTTGTCATTATACATAGTGTTTCAGCTTTTAACAGGGCACCTCTAGTTACAAATGATATTGAGGTTTTTGGTAGAGGCATATTTAGCTTAAGATTAGTGAAAGCTTAAGATCTCTCCGTTACCTTACCAAAGGTGTAATGAGATTTTTGTTATTTAAAGCTATAGCTGTTTGAACCGCAATCGCACTATGGTTATTTGTTAAAGCAATGTTGTAACATAGCAGTTTTTGCGATTGCGACTGCGACTCGCTACTGTAAGAAACGTGACTGGCTTTGAAGTCACTGCATTTTGTCTCCTGATTGATAGTATTTTGTCTCGTCTTTCGTAACAGCTCCATCTACATAGTCCCATTCTAAGGTAACTATCGTCATCAGTGGTTTGAAACTCCTAAGTGTTGAGGTAATTGTCTGCTTTTGCATATAGCATATTGTTAAACTGTTGTTGTAGAGCGTATCTGAAAGAAAAATGAAAATAACATGATAAGATGACATTTAACGGGACAGTCTCAATGATCTTGTAGAGCCACTTCCGATCACCAGAAGGAAAGAGCATCGTTGGGAAGAAGATATGCAGTTCTGGTCTCGTTTTTTAGACAGAAAGGTTAGTATTGATAGCTCGATATTATTATAATGTTGCCACGGAGTCAAGTCGGTAACCTTCCTCCAGTCACAGCAATCTTTCAGACTGTAGCGTAAAGGTTGTTATGAGCAGCAGAATAACATATGAAAAAAGTATTGCTTGTGTGATACTAATAATCAACTGCTTACTTGCAATCAAATATTAAGACCTTATCAAAACATCTAAGTGAATGGCACTAAAACACGATTGTACATAAGCAAAACAGAATTTAACTGATGTATAACACAATTGTTTCAGATTAATAAGCCTGCAAACTCTAAAGCAACCATCGAACGGTGTGAGTGTTGCTTCTAACTTCAAGGAGTTTTGTTTTTTAACATGCAGAGAAGACGGAGCCAGGAAATTATGATGTCATGTGATGGCTATTGCTATCTTCAGTAACTTTCAAGCTAACCATCTTAATCCCTGCCCTTAAATGCAATTTAAAATTTACGTTAGTTGGAAAAGAAAATTTTGGCATTGGAAAATTAAAGAGTAAATTTAGAGAAGATTCAAAGAGTTCCAACGCTCCGTCTACTGTCGCTAGAATTAAAAGCTTAAATGTATTACCAAAAGGTGTAATGCTAACAATAGCTTATAATACCGGCGCTTACGTGTCGTTATGAGTGCCGATCATAGTGCACGGAAGTATAAATGAAGTTACGTGTCCCATGAAAGATTTTTAACGTCCCACTGAACTGCTTCAAGGCAAAAATATTAGTTTTACACATTTTACATACAAACGTATTGAAAACGTACGTATTGCCAAAGTTACAAGAGAATATGTATCAAACTTCCTACCTATGGCAGGCTCAAATAATTCTTCTGGGGGGAGGTCTCCGTTCAGCCCTCGCCCCCCTATCATCTTGTATGAACAGTATGATGTACGCTTTTACACATATTGGGGTTGCATGCATCATATTGTTTTAAAGTTGGTTTATTGACCTTCTTATAGGAGGAACTGAAAAGTGATCACTTGACGTTTATTCAAAAGCATCCCGAGTTGAAAGCTTTGATGTCCGACTTCTTGCAGTTCCTCCTTCTTCGAAAACCAGATGACGTATGCTCCTTCGCAGCTAACTACTTTGAAGCATTCTCAACAGTGGCTTCAGCGACGATACAGTAAGGTGAAATGCACCTATAAACAGTGGTATTTACCTGTAAATATATATTAACTATGTATTTAATGTTCATTATCAAATATATCGAGTATAATTCATTTCAGTTCACATTAAAAGGTTTTCTTTTCTAATCTGCAGGAAGGAAATACCTCTGGGGTGTGTGGGTCTGCCCCTTTTTCTTTCATTGATTTTTGCCTTCATTGATTCAAATCGAAATAAGGAAGTGCGTTCATTCATTGAGAATTGACGATTCATTAAGTTCTTGGCTGAAAAACCAATATAAAACTGAAAATGTCATGGTACAATTTTGGGCCTTGACATATTTTAGCGTGGTAAAATATGAAATCACCGAGAACATTTTCTCTTTTAGTCTTTTATTGATCTTTGTATGAATAAGCCTCAATAGCCTTATGTAATAATATTAACTCTAGAACAGAATTTGTCATGTGAAACTAACTCTATGGATCCTCGGTCCTCCGTCCATTTACCTTTGACAGTTTCGTCCACCTCCAATCGTTATGGGGTATTTGAAATGCTCCGCCGACTTTTGGTGAATCTTTTTTTTGACAAATAGGTTTGTAAACACTCTTTTAAACATTCCCAGTCGAACATTAACATAACAAAACACTTCCATGCGTTCAAGAAAGGTTTGTATAGGGCTGGAATTAGAATTTGGAGGGGTGTCACTATCGATTTGTAAGTTTTGTCAAATAAACAAATTTTATGTGTTTGAATTTTGACTGATTCACAACACGCTAAGATCCTGTATTTCCTCAGAATTCAGGGATTTGGTCACAGAGGTAATGTATATTTTCTGAACGATGGAATTTGAGGGTACACTTATTAAAGCAAAAGTAAAACTGTTTTCTAAGAAATTCTCAATCCTCTATTACTTGTTGTTTGACTGTTTCAAAATCAAAGTTTCTATATCACCAATGCCAATTGTGGTAAAAGGAGATGAATTCTAAGCAAAGATAAAGGGCATGGCTAAAAATATTTTCATTGTCCTCCCGGCAACGTTTCATTTCATTTTTTATTTCATTTTTAATTTTTTACACAGGGTAATGTACAATGCCTCGTACTAGTGAAAAATAAACCCTAGAAATTTACAATCCTAACATACAAGATATCAAAACAAACTGAAAGTAGTTAAAATTACTGGAACGGTCAGCAGGAACAAAGTGGTTCCTCTATTCTCTGGGGTTTGTAATTGTGTTTAGGCTATTCAATGGTTTTGCCCCTCTGAGAAAAAAACAAATTTGGTCACATGATCTTAGAAATGGCGCACACAGGCCGGTTACGGTGTTCCGAAGTTCCCGAATACTTGTTTCTCATAAAATGTAATTTTTATAACTTCACAGACTGATTTGATATTTTGCCTCAAGGGATGTTGCGACACCCTCTCCCTCTCCATTAAATTTATTAGTAAAAGTTAATTGGGCAGTGAAAAACAGTAATGTGGATTTGCATAACAACGATCTTATCTTGATTTGTTAATAGGTCTTTATTGTATTTGTTGAATTAAAGAAGAGTTTTAAGCAGCTACTATTTCATGCGAAGAGTCCCCAGTTAGTGACCAACATGTGACCATTTGTCCAGCCTTTGGCAATCACGCGGTAAAACTGGTATCTGCCAGGATACATTGCTTTGACAATTTGACTTGGACGGAATGGATATGTACCAGGTGCGTGCCATTGCTCAGGCTTTCCTTCGGCCACCATTCTCCAGGTGTTCCCATCATTTGATCCTTCCAGGAAGAACGATCCAGTTGGCTTGTATGAGCCTCCTGCATATCCAGTCACTGCGAAAGCTCTCACGAAATGGGGTTTGCGCAGGTTTACCGTTAGGGAGCATATTGCTTCTCCATCGCATTTTGCCATTACACCGTGTTGCGTCCAAGAACCAGTTGTCAAAAGGTTATGCTCATCGGCAACGTATTTCGCATCTCCCCAGCCTTGGGACGGCGGGGGATACGCTGTGAAAATGAAGTCATCTTGTCGGTTTCTTGTAAGAATGTTACTGTCTGGTTCGCCAATACCCAAACCATTGCACTTCTCCTTCTCCTGGCAAACGCACGTCCCAAAGTACAGCACCGTCAGCAAGAAAGTTATGTCTGCAATATTGATCGCCATTTTTCGTATCAGAACGTCTCCTTTCTTTGTTATCTGGTGAGTCTATCTGGTCTGGTTACCGATGATGTTATGATGTTTAAATAGATTTCGAAGGGAGGATTAACATTATTTTAAGACAAATAAAGCTTGGTAAATAATTTGCTATCATTTTTGACAATATAGTAACAGCTGCTTTTCTCAATTTTAAACCAAAAATCGTTTTAGGAGGTATGTTCATAAGCACTCTAATGTCGGCCAAAGACACTTAACATCAACTAAACTTGCTCTTCCCATCCATATTTTAAGACTTATTTCGTGAAACCAATGTCCATAAGTAACACAAGCGATATCAGATCTTATAGGAAATTAGATTAATTTGACTTGCTTCAGATTACTTGTGAAAACTGTTCCTAAAGTGCAGAAAGATTTGGGACTGCAGAAAGGCATACAGGTATTGGTTACCATCTGTGGAAAAAATTTTAAACTTCCAGCGTGCTCTTCTTGAAAAATGTCAAATTCTCTCATTTTTCCTCTTTACAACATAGCTACCCCCTGGTAAAATCACGTTCAAGCAATCGTTTCATATTTCAAAAGAGGAAGTTAATATAAAATGCATCGCTCATCCTTGTGGTGCAGATCACATTAATCTCAGTCTGTTGACCGTTTGTCGGCTCAAGTTGTATCAGCTAAAATCAGTTTACTAAGATGTTGTTGTCGCTTTGATTAGCTGACCACATAGTTAGTTAATCGATGTTTTAATGCGCAGTTTGTTGGTAATTTTCAACGGCATCTTGGAATGCGTTATATCAAGATGCAAAGCCACCAAGCGTTATACTTCTCAAGGCTATCCCTCGTTACAGGGATACTCTTCTTGGCGTCATGCTATTGCCAGAATGAACCTTCCGGTGATTTTGACTTGGGTTTCCCAGGAGGTAATCTTTTGAACAACGAAACTCGCGATCATTTTGGGTTCACTGTTTACCCATCACCTGCTTCAAGTTGGGGAGACGCAAAGAACATTGCCGATGAAAGCCAATGGTTGTTTACTTCAAACTGGCATTTGTATGGTGTTAAATCTCAGGCCGATTCTGAAGGGATTGCTTACATTCAGGTTAACCTCAAGAAACCATACTATGTGAGAGGATTTGCTGTAACTGGATACGCAGGAGGATCTTACAAACCCACCGGATCATTTTTCTTGGAAGGGTCAAATGATGAGTGTCACTGGAAAATGGTAGCTGAGGGACAAGCTGAGCAATGGCACGCACCTGGTACATATCCATTCCGTCCGAGCCAAATTATCAAAGCATTGTACCCTGGTAGCTACCAGTTTTACCGCGTGATTGCCAAAGGCTGGACAAATGGATACATGATAATTCAAAATTTGGGACTTTTTTCTTAAGCATCTGCAGATGATGACTGTCTAACATAGCGATCTTTCATAGCAGTAATTTTTATTAGTGGTTGCATAAAGCTAAATCTGCCTTTGTCTGTTTTTAAATGCTTTAAATTGAGCAAGGGGTAGATAGAGGAAAGGGTTGTCATTTTGAAAATTAATGTTCTGTTCAACTGCACTACCTTCATAAGAGTTACACTGGAATTATGAAACCGTTGCACTTTTTTAAAACCTTTTTCATTCATTTTATTCCATTGAATTATAACACCCATTCAGTAAAATAGAAAAATCACAAATAAGGGAGAAAATATAGTTTAAAATTAAATAAACAAAACAGGTGCTACTCTTCCATGGAATCGTGCGTAAAATATTTTTAGACAACCCAGATTTTTGACAGAAACGCCGCTATACGCTGTTGAATTTGCTTCGATTTAGGGCTCTAACGCAAATTGTCATCATCAAGTCCTGGACCGATTGGCTAAATTGCCATCTGAAGAAAACAGATTACAAAGTAAAAATACCTTCGGTCCCCCTGGTAACTTAAATTGGGCATGGTTTGGGTGTTTTCTTCTTGCCCTATCGATTTGAAATTTGGGGTGGAAGTTTAGGAATTGCTACTGGAATTATTCCCTGCCGTTGAAGCAAAGAAAATGGTTCTGTTTGAGAACCTCAAAAATCCATCTGATAGAAATCAAGAGAATTGCCGATCATGCAAAAATACGTCCTCTATAAGATATATTTTCTTAGGGAAGGATTCAGATATTTTCACGTCAGTTTACTTTATGTTCAAATTTTTCATAAGGAAGGGAACGTATAATTTAGTGTTTTGAGGAGAACTTCGTCAGACATGTCTTAGAGTATAAAAACGTTGAATAATGACGGTTAAGATACAGAGGCGAAGCTACAGAGGGGGGGGGGGGGCGGGGTGACATGGATGGCAACTGTCGATCTATTCGGCAGATCTTGGAGTTTCAGCTGCCTACTCGGTAGACTCAGTGAGTTGATGTTTGGAGAAAGCAAAAGCTTTCTCTTTGTTGAACCAAATTTTCCTTGCAAATCAGTTTTCCTTTTTCCTGCTGTGAAAACAAAACTATACAAAAGACATGTTTTTTTAGCCTTCAAATTCACAAACATTTAAAAAACTAAGATTGATCCGACATACTGCGCGATTTGCCGTGTTGCATTGTTTTGTTTGCTAGCGCTTATACGAGATGACCAAACCCTCGATGGGTCAATTTTGCAGAGTTGACTGGTGCTTACACGGACAACATCCTTCACAACTTATTTATGGCTCGTTCCAATCTGGTTACATGGTAAAAGCTGACCCGCGTCAGCTGGGCTAGCTTAGCCAACCACTGTGGCAGAGCAGGTCAACTAATCTTGCTGACACAGCTCGCTTCATGTAGGGCACATTGTTTTTAGCAGGTTTCCATACTAAATGCTGGATTACACCTAACTCGACAATAGGAATAGGTCCGGGCCTGCTTGCCTCGCATAATCCAGCTCCACCACTGCATGCTTTTTATTCCTCTCAGTCAATAATACTATGCATATATATTTTTATGTTATTCCACTTTTGATGACACTGGATAAATGATAGAACTATTTGATCTGTTGTTTAACCTGCGTTCAGATGCAAGAAAGTGCTGAGACTGTGCGCAGGCTGTTATTGTCTCATTGCAAGCAAAGTGCTCGAAAGCACTGAAAGGCATGGGCGAAGTTAGAGATAACGGTGATGTTAATGAATGATACGGCCAATGGACACTGCTGTTAAAACTTGTATCATTAATCATTTTGTGTCCCAGGGTATTCATAAAAGTATCTGCATAAGTGCTTTAAGATATTTCTCTGCTCAGGTTCGAATCTGGCCCAGGTAGGGAAATTTCTTTCAGTATTTCCGCCCAGGTTCGCAGAGTTAGAACAACCCAAACGTGGGTCATTTTAGAGGACTGTGTGATGTATAAAATAAACTAAAATAGTGAGCTCAATAAAGAAATAAATGTTAAAGTCACTTTAGTGTTCGAGTTCCCCTTGATTTCTTTCAACTTTCGATATTTGAAATGTCACTTCGTAGTTTAAATAAGTTCTATATGCATTGTCTTTTCAATGTGTCGATAGTAATTAATAAGATTCTAAGCTTCGCTGTACGTAAGAATTCGATAGACAATAAGAGTGATTCAATTTCCAAGATGATCGAAGTGGACATCTTCTTGAATAATGAGCTCGATAATAATATTAGAAATAAAAATCATAAAAATATAAATGTCATGTGCTCCCCTTCGCCTGAAGCCGCTATCTTGATTAAGGGTCATGTCTCAACAACAACAATTGGACGCCACCGCGATTTCTTACAGGTGCAAAGGAGCGTTGCAATTTCGAAAAAGTTATATGCTTGATGAGGGTGCACATTAGAGTTTCTTCATCCCGGCATCCTGCGCATTGGGGATGAAGAATGCCCATGTTTTGTGGCATATCCAGTATCCAGCCGCTGTATTACCTCGAATCCCGATCTCCTATTGTAGATCCTCTTGGTTATCCCGTCGGCTTGCAAAAAAACATGTATTCCATATTCCGCCCAACAACAAAGGCCGATCCCGCCCATCTCGCTAAACCTATTGTGCACTCTTCTCTTTGGCAAAAATTTAGACAGAAACGGGCATGGATAAACAACTTACTTTAGTGTGCAGTTTTCCGACGCTTGGTCTTGAAAATGTTTCCGGCGAAAAGCCCCCAAATCCCCATTATTTCTGCCGGCACCCAAACGGTTTATCGGGCTCTGCTAATTTTTTGGGTCAGTAGTTTGTTCATAGACATTCCTTCAGACATAGGAAGATGAAGAGCAGCATAATGTGTGGGGACTTCAATTGAAAAAGCTGACGACAAGTAGAATCGAAAGAGAACAGGAATTGTCCGCATGCTTTATTAACCAGGGACGAAGCCAATTGGGGGCTGGGGGCAGAGCACAAATTGCCAATTCGTCGGAAATTTGACCTGATTTAACTAATAGATGATACAATGAGCTATTGTTCTTTCAAAAATGGGTCTATTGTTTTGCAGTCAATTGTCGGAAATTCTGTCTTTCTGCCCCCCCTCCCTGTTCGGAGATGGCTGGATTCGGCCCTGTTTTTAACATAATTAATGTTTATGAAGGATATGGATGCAGCAGTAGCAGTTTAATAGCTCTTGGGCTGAGTTTTCGTTTGACACATTGAGCTACTAATTCAAATTCCAATCTTGTCTGAATTGAGTAACGTAGTGCACAGTCAGGATAACACGAAAGAAAAATAATCTCTGCCTTTTTCTCCAAATCTCTTTCTATAAATCCTCCAAATCTAATAACTAAAAACTCTACATATTTATACCCGAAGTTCGCTTAGTCATAATTACGTGGCAGGAAAGGACTAGATTTTTCTAAGGGAAACATAAAGAATGCTGAGTAAGAAAGAGTAGGCCTAAACAAAGATTATGACGTAAGAGGTTATTTATGTAGAAATGACGTAATGTTATGAAATGCTTAGGAAGGAAGAAAAGAATGAGTGAGGCGAAGATGCTACAGCAGTAAATATATATTTGACTATTTGAAGTTGATCGCTTTGGGAAATTTGCGGCATTACATAACAGATTCAGTGTGACACCCCCTACCCCTTGAATTTTTGTGATTGTTTGTCACGAAAATGGCGGACACCTGTCATCTGCACATGCTGGATACAATGTGGAAGTTTTTCATTGGTCAAAAATTTAGAGACTTCCGCAAGCCCTTCATGCACCCCTGCTGAAGTGCATTGTTATCACTTTTGATGATTTTGCCGTTGTCAAACGTATAAAATTGCATGTTATCAATTCACTGTCTCGAGAAGTGAGCAAGAACGTGTGAAAATATGGGACGACTTTTTCTTGCCAGCGTTTTGGTTGATCTTGTCTTTGTGGTGTGTTTGTGCCTTGGGGAACAAGTTCCTGATAATTTGGCTCTTGGGAATCCTGAAAGCAACTTTCTCACGAAGAGCAATCGCGATGATTTTACGTTTACAGTCTATCCCTCGCCTGCCAGTGGATGGGGTCATGGAAAGAACGTTGCAGATGAAAGACAAAGGCATTACACAGGAAACTGGCCTTCATATGGAGTTCAGTCGAAAGCTGATTCTGAAGGAGTATCGTACATTCAAGTAAACCTCAAGAAACGATATTTTGTGAGGGCTTTCGCTGTGACTGGCTATGCAGGGGGGTCGCACAAGCCTTCTGGATCGTTCTTCCTTGAAGGTTCAAATGATGGAAGCGACTGGAAAATGGTGGCTGAAGGACAAGCTGAACAATGGCATGCACCTGGTACATATCCATTTCGTCCAAGTCAAATTATCAAAGCATTATACCCAGGAAGATATCAGTTCTATCGTGTGATTGCCAGAGGATGGACGAATGGATATTTGCTAATATACAACTGGGGACTGTTTGCATAAGACTTTGAAACGAGTATTTGCGAAGGACGTGATATTAGAAAGGACTGAAACGAACCTTTCTAATGCTTGTTTATTTTTGGTTAAAATTCAAAAACTAGAGTGTGTTTTAGAAAGCTTGTTGCATATTATAAAGAAAAACGATGGTTTTTATTTGCTTCCTGTCTGAAAGGTATTGGTCAATAGGGGCGGGGAAACGAGGCAGGGGCTTCATTGGCGTCAAGAAGAAGACTAAAATTATCTATTCATGTTAACAACAAAATTTTGATGATATTTTTCCCCTCCCCCCCTAACAAATATCAAATTCCCCACTCCTGATAATTTTAGTTTTGTTAGAAAATCAAGCCTTAGGATAAGCAAACTTATGAGTGTTGCCACGTTCAGCCGATCGTTTTTCCCTACTGCGCAGGCGATTTTGTTACGACACAGGGTACCCACCAATAGAGGACTTGCATGACGATTGCATCCTACTGTGTCACGTGTATTAAGTTTTTGTTTATGTCGTAATTATTATCTTAGGTTTGAATAAAAAGTATAAAAAGGGTTGTTTTGGAACTTTAAATTAGTCTAGCCGTACGTTTGCCGAGCTGTGTTTTGCCGTTAGTTTGTTGAACTAGGAGATCAGTTTGTTAGCTGTTACTGAAATTATACTTGCCGTGTCTCATATATTTATTGCCGTCTACTCAAGAGAATTTTGGGGTAAAACATTAAAGTTTTGTCGATTTTGTTTTCTTTTACTTTGAACGAACTCACACATCTATAAAACCCCGTTTCAAGAGCGGTTATACAATTTCTACCTACTTCCACCAACGCATGTCAGCGTCGATTCTACCCATAAATCCCTATATTTTTCAAAATAAATCTACGTTTCTACTCATGTGCTAGCGATGGTTTGTGACGCAGGCACTTTGCAATTCTCACGCATTCTTCAAAACAAATTTTTTGAGCTCCTTGAAAAAATGGCGCATTTGCTACATAGTTGGAAACACAGTTTTTCGCTCTTTTTCTGTAAATGTTGTCAGTTTTTGACAAATTTATATGTTTTTAGAGATTTTGCTTTCCATTAGGAGGGAAGGGGGAATTCCATATGCACATCCCACTATTAGAGTAAATTAAAGTACCCCGGAGTCCCCTTCCCTACCTGAATAATGAGTTTTCACCTTTGAGCGTAAAGACCGAGGACCAACAATATTTGTCAAGGAATATAGACACACGAACTAAAGTAGACCTCTGGTTTGTACGTATATATGATTGAAGCCTGTTGCATTAAATATAAAAAAAATTTGTTGTTTATGGAAAGGAACACTTAAAGAAACAGACACAATAGGACGTTACAACTAGACAATGGTCCCCACTGTACAAGGTTCGAGTTGTATTGTCTTTATGCCCTCTTCGGGAATGCCCAGGGGTGTGGTGGCCCACCGGGACTCGGGAAATTTCCCGGAAGGCCCCTCCAAATTTATTTGATGGGCCCGAATGGTTAAAAAACTATCCATTTGTTAGTTTTGGGTAGTATTTTTGATTTCAGATACAAAAATCAAATTAGTCGTGGATAGCATTCTTCATCGAAAGAATGGTATGATTGCAGATTAATTTGAGCTAATGACTATAAATCCAACAAGTTACAAAGATCAAACAGATACCGAAAATAGGCTGTGATTTACTCAATACCTTCCTACACATGCAAACGATCGCAAGGAACAAGGAGGAAAAAGGAACTGAGTCTTTGAACTGAGTCCTTGAACGAACTCACATCTAGTAAAACGTATCTTTGTCGAACTGGTCATTTGAGCGATGATTTTGCCAACTATTAAAATAATTTACCGAGGGCTTATAAAAAGTCTGGGTGGAGTACGCTTCACACCCCTAAACTCTCTGGGAGTAAAGCCCTGTCATCTGCACATGCTGGATACAATGTGGAAGTTTTTCATTGGTCAAAAATTTAGAGACTTCCGCAATCCCTTTAAGCACCCCTGCTGAAGTGCATTGTTATCACAATTGATGGTTTTGCCGTTGTAAAACGTACCAACTGCCTCGAGAAGTGAGCAAGAACGTGTGAAAATCTGTTCAAAAATATGGGACGACTATTTCTTGCCAGCGTTTTGGTTGGTCTTGTCTTTGGCACGTGTTTGTGCCTTGGGGAACAAGTTCCTGATAATTTGGCTCTTGGAAATCCTGAAAGCAACATTCTTACGAAGAGCAATCGTGATGATTTTACGTTTACAGTCTATCCATCGCCTGCCAGTGGATGGGGTCATGGAAAGAACGTAGCAGACGAAAAACAATGGTTGTACATTGCAAACTGGCCTTTGTATGGATTTCAGTCGAAAGCTGATTCGGAAGGAATATCGTACATTCAAGTAAACCTCAAGAAACGATATTTTGTGAGGGCTTTCGCTGTGACTGGCTATGCAGGGGGGTCGCACAAGCCTACTGGATCGTTCTTCCTTGAAGGTTCAAATGATGGAAGTGACTGGAAAATGGTGGCTGAAGGACAAGCTGAACAATGGCATGCACCTGGTACATATCCATTTCGTCCAAGTCAAATTATCAAAGCATTATACCCAGGAAGATATAAGTTCTATCGTGTGATTGCCAGAGGATGGACGAATGGATACAATGTCATCCAGAACTGGGGACTGTTTGCATAAGACTTTGAAACGAGTAGTTGCGAAAGACGTGATATTAGAAAGGACTGAAATGAACCTTTCTAATGCTTGTTTATTTTTGGTTAAAATTCATAAACTAGAGTGTGTTTTCGAAAGCTTGTTGCATATTAAAAAGAAAAACGACGGTTTTGTTTGCTTCCTGTCTGAAAAGTATTGGTCAATAAGGGCGGGAGAACGAGGCAGGGGCTTCATTGGCGTCACGAAAAAGACCAAAATTATCTATTCATGTTAACGGACCAAACTTTTGATGATATTTTTCCCCTTTCCCCCCCCCCCATAAAAAAAATTCCCCACTCCTGATAATTTTAGTTCTGTCAGAAAATCAAGCCTTTGGATAAGCAAACCTATGAGTGTTGCCACGCTCAGCCGATAATTTTTCCCTACTGTGCAGGCGTTTTCTACCTACTTCCATGGCAAGTCAGCGTCGATTCTACCCATAAATCCCTATATTGTTCAAAATATATCTACGTTTCTACTCCTGTGCTAGCGATGGTTTGTGACGAAGGGAATTTGCAATTCTCACGCATTCATCGAAACAAATTTTTTGAGCTCCTTGAAAAAAATGGCGCATTTGCTATATAGTTGGTTAAATGTAGGTACCCCCGGTCTCGCCCCCTGTTTTGTTCTTTTCCTTCTCTTTTGTTCGCGTGCTGTTATACGCTGTGTTTTACATATTTACTCATTCTTATAGACATCGTAACGAAAACTCAAATTAGTCTTTCTGTATCGAGTATCTCTTACAAAAACACGCTCTTTTTTCGTTCGTTTTTCGCTCTTTTTCTCTAAATGTTGTCAGTTTTTTGACAAATTTATATGTTTTTAGAGATTTTGCTTTGCATTAGGTGGAAAGGGGGAATTCCATATGCACATCCCACTATTAGAGTAAATTAAAGTACCCCGGAGTCCCCTCCCCTACCTGAATAATGAGTTTTCACCTTTGAGCGTAAAGACCGAGGACCAACAATATTTGTCAAGGAATATAGACACACGAACTAAAGTAGACCTCTGGTTTGTACGTATATATGATTGAAGCCTGTTGCATTAAATATAAAAAATATTTGTTGTATTTGGTGTAACGATTCTTGCGTATGTTCGACAGAGAAAGAGAACTCAGAGAAAGACCTTGTTTGCTCGGTAGACTCGTACCATCATCACTCACATTCCCAAGTGGCCAGTAGTCCGAGTTTTCGTTTGCACCAGTGGCCCTACAAACCACAGGAAGTGTACACCATGGATCACTGCGAAGGAGCACGTGCATTTGACGTCACATGCCATTGCGCAGGAACACGTGACCTTCGGCTTCTCTTCAAAAGAATTGGCCTAAAAAATTGGCAGAAAATTTTGTGAAAAAATGCTCTTGGAACTGCGCTAGAATGCGGGGCTTCAAAAAGCAGGGGCAAACAGGTTACAATGGGATACAATGTCTCCAAACCTAAGTGGGGGTGCAAATTTTGTCTTAATTTAGCTGGGCGATGATGGGCTGCAAGTACACCCCTTTCAGGACCTATACCCACTGGGGGAATAGGGTCTACCTGGACAACCACAGGGTCCCAACCCTCCCTCACTGAACAAAAAGGGGTCCCAGTACCTGAAGAAACAACACATTGTTTTATATTGTTATGGTGGACTACCATATCCTTCCCAGCTTTAGAGCGGATGGTGTAATTGATGCCATTCCTTGACATGACCTGATAAGGACCCACCCACCTGCCCCCAAATTTCCATGACTTTGGGCGACGCAACCATACGGAAGAACCAACTGAGTAGGGGGTCCAAGCTCGAGATTGCCTGTCATATAGCTGTTTTTGCCTCTGCCTGCTCCTGGCAAGGTTTTGCTGAGCTACTTTCTTAAACGACTGAAGATTGGCACGAACTGATCTAACATACTCTGACTGACTACATGGGTTCTTTAATGGGAGGTCTAAATCAAATTCAAGTGGGTTGCGAGCAACACCACCAAATACTAGCTCGTATGGACTAAATCCAGTAGATTCATGAGTGCTGGTATTGTATGCATACTATCAGGGGCGGATCCAGCATTTTAGCTGACTGGGTTACAGGAAAAGACTTTTTGAGACCACGCTCTACCAAACCCCGGACACGCCCTTTCAAAACAAAAAAAGAGCTCAAAAAAGTATCTTTGTGCCAATGCAAAAGAAAACGCAATCTGAGTTTTCTGTATAAATTAGCTACTGTATCTATGTGTCGGTCGTTATTCGTAAACCTAGCTGTAGCACAGAATGGCCTGTGGATCGTCGCGCATCGTGATCGTTGTATGATTGTCCTTTTGATCCAACTGAACCCTCTCATGCATCACACGCATCACTGATCTTTTCGCAGCTGAATCCTATTGTTCTCAATGATGAAAACAATTATTTGCGCTTGGACAGCTTTTGTCCAAAATAAATCAAGCGTGCTAGGTGTTCGTCGTAACCCTCTAAGGTGGGTTCAGCCTGCGCAGTGCGATCTAAATTGTCCAATGCGCACGTTTTGCAGGGTTACAAATCTTGTTGTTACGCTTCATTGCTTTATTGAAAAACACTGATTAGTGATTGAAAAACCGCCGACTAGACTTGATGATGTTTATCCAAGCCTCTACGGAGAAGTGCCATCGCTGCCCGTTTTGGAGTTTACAAGAGTTTTAGAATTTATAGATATATATATTTTTCTGTTTAAGTATTAATTTATATATAGTCTTTATCAAAACAATAGGCCTATTTATGCAAAACAATTTTGACTGAGTTACAGAACCCTGTGAACCCCCCATGGATCCGCCCCTGATGCATACGCTGCTAAACTTACCCATTGATCCAGTCATCCTGGTGATCTGAAACATAGGCAGCTAAAATATTCTGTAAGGTTCTATTCTGCCTTTCGACTAACCCATCACACTGAGGGTGATAAGCGGTTGTCCGTGACTTGTGAATGCCCATGAGCTGACATACTTCTTGCATCAAATTACTTTCAAAATTCCTTCCCTGATCGGAGTGAATAACATGAGGGGGGCCAAAATGACTAAATATCCTGGAAACAAGAATGTGAGCAACAGTGTGAGCCTTCTGGTCCTCAGTAGGAAAAACCTCGCACCATTTGGTGAAATGATCCATGACAACCAAGAGGTGTTTGTTAACTCGGGCAGTTTAAGGAAGGGGACCCATATAATCCATTGCCCAAAAGAAAAAAAGGTTCGTTGGTGTTTATGGATTGCAGTAGGGCTTTATGATTATTAACATTAGACTTGTTTTGCTCGCAAGTTTGAAAGCCGCCCACAACGTTTTTAATGTGGTGAAACATCTGTGGCCAAAAAAAAAATGTTTTGCACGCAAAATGGTTTTTTTTATGCCAAGATGTCAGTAAAGGGGCTGCAATGAACTCCCTGTAGGACAGAATGAATGAGGGATTTGGGAACAACAAAAGCATACTGAGGGAAAGCAGCAACATTTGCAGCATCTTTCACCAAAAGGCCGTTGACTATATGTAAGAAATCCCAACAATGCCAATAAGTGTGTAACACAGGATCACGGGACCAGACAAAGAAAGGGGGTTTTGGGAGACCATCTAACTTCATTTGAATTATTTTGCTGAGGCAAGGATCCTCCATTTGGGCAGCCTGTAAACTAAAGTCTGGTTGGACTGTTGTGGCACAACTATAACCATAACTGGCATTAATGCTGTTATTTAAGGTACTGTCTTGGCCTGAGGTGGGTAAACGGGAAAGGGCATCAGCACTACAATTTTCAGGACCTGGCCGGTGACGAACCTCAAAATCATATTCCTGTAATTCCATAACCCAACGTCCAAGACGACCTTTGGCTTCAATGGCTCCAATTCAATTTGGATGTTCTTGAAAAAAACCGATTAAAGGAAAACCTAATCATGCAATAGATCTACCTACTTTTGATTATTTATCCTGTAGGTTTTGTCTACAACCTACAAAGAGCCAAAAATCCCTGTAGAAATCCCAACGATTGGCAACCTTGAAACACAAACCCGCCCTGCGGAGGCTGCTTGTTGCCAAGGAAAACAATCATTGAACCGAGGCTATCAACAAGCCAGAAAGATCAAATAACAAAATGGCGGTTGCTCTTAGATCAACTTCTGCGTTAGATCTAAAGAACCAGAAAAAAATACCGTTGGTTAATGCTGTTCTGACAGAAAAAGATATCGAGAAAAAAGACATTGACAAGAAGGTGCGATCAGTTATTCTCAAGTTTTTTCTCCTTTTTTTCGTGCGTACCGGACTGTTGTGTTTGGTTGCCGGTATGGAAAGTATGGCACTTTTCGCCGAGATCTCGGGTGTGCAGCCAGAATTTCTAAGTGTGCAAGTGTGCAATACAACGAAAGGCGCACCTCAAGTGTGCCATGTGGTCGATATGGTTTGTACACATTTGGCAAACCAGAATCGGGGCAAGGGCTTTAGGGAAAATTTTGCACTTTTCCTCCCTCGCTTTCAAGCTATTACCTGTGGTGTCAGTGTGATCATTTTCGTTGCGTAACAGCCCTGTTTTTATCTCTTCCTCGTCTTTGCAAATATTCATCAAATAATGGCGTGGATGTTGTTGTATCTGGCGCAAAGAGTTGCGGAGGAACACACACAGTTGTCTCCTCAAGAGGGGGGAAACGGGACATTTCATTTTTTAACTTTTTCATTTTATTATCATTCATACACAAAAAGCCCTTCAGCACATTAAAATACCTTTAGTGCAATCATAAAAATTATAAAAAACCTATAGTTCTATCTAACTCAAGCATTGCTATTCTTCCAGGGGCAGGGGCGGATTCAGAAAAAAATTTGACATTCGCAAATTTAAGACCACACCCTTTTGCCACGCCCACAAAATACATTGATTCTTCAAAGTGGTCTACAATTAAGGATTGGGCACTGTTGAACAGACTGACTTTTGCTTTATTTGGAAGAAGGGTTTCTTGAATTTCAGCTAGTTCAACATGCTGCTTCAGCACCCTTTTTTGGTTTTGCCCGAATTTATGCTGGCAACAAAACTACAAGGGAGATTCAGTGGTGCGGTTTTTACTATGCGATTTGTTTTTGACGATATCAACATAAACGTGAAGGGATTACCCGTGTTCAAGCTTGCCTAATTTTGATATCCCAGATAGGAAACCGGAGCCAACAGGCTACCAACATAGCAACAATGGCGACAGAAACAAGTACAACTTTACATTTGGAGAAAAGCATTGATAAATTGAAAAGCATAACAGTGATTTTGAAACAATTTAATAATGGTAAATGTCCCTTTGACCCTCATGTTATTATCACCACCACTTGTCATATTTAATTTATAAATATCGATATCTACCATACAACCATTTAGGGGTCCCTACAGTAGAGGAACAGCAGGGGTAATTGCACCTCCAACAATCAAAGAAAAGCTGTATTACTTTATTTTGTTTTCCCTTGCACTTATAATGCAGGGTATTGCCTTGCTCTGGAGTGCTGCTGGCATCATTGCAAACAACTCCTTTTT
Organism: Catostylus mosaicus; assembly: GCA_964019065.1. Lineage (NCBI taxonomy): Eukaryota > Metazoa > Cnidaria > Scyphozoa > Rhizostomeae > Catostylidae > Catostylus > Catostylus mosaicus. The sequence goes on along the minus strand of OZ025184.1, from coordinate 16,825,387 downwards.
GCATTTTGCATTTTCAAAATTTCATTTTTGCAATTTTTCAAGCTTCATAATGTGAAGTTATTTGATCATTTGATGTTAAGATTTAAAATAATGGACTATGATCTCCAAATCCAGTAACTTTTATATAATAAGAAAAATTATGGCTAACCCTTGGGCCTAAACAAATATGTAACCAATAATTAAAAATTGGTCTAAAATTTACAATTACTCAAGCTTTTGAGCATTTGATCAGTCTTCATAAATTATTCGACATGGTGATTTCCAGAATATGCCTAGCATGATTCTAAATCTTTTCTATGTAGATTTACTCATAAATTTCTAGAAAGCACTTTGCCAGGTTTATCTACCGTCCCTTCATGTCTACACTACCAGCATGATGAACATTTCTCTAGTAGAAATTGAAGAATCAAATTTAAGATTTAGTTAATCTTTGGCCTGGGTTCTGGTATAACCATATCAAGATTTAAGGGCAATACACAATGAATGTTCAACACTCAAAAATAGTGTTGAAATGATTTTTAATAATGCTTCCATAAAAACAGCTTTTAAATGGAATCAACAACTCTAAAAAAAAGAAATCTTTGAGTAGGGCCGAGCAACATCAATCCAAATATTAATTAAAACCTTTCTGTAAATCTAAGAACATTTAACAGTTGCTTGTTGCATCATATGTAGACATGTGGCAGCCATGAAATTTGAAGCAACCTTCTGATTAAAAAAAATTATGTTCATGTTACTGAAACATAATCATTCTATTTGTCAAGAAAGAAAATAGACAATTACACCAAGCTATAGATGCTTTATACAACCAGGGCATTTGAGCAAAATGCTTTGAGCGATGCTCAGTATCAGTGTTTAAGTTGAAGTTAAGGGCTCCATGTTTTTGATTCAAAGCTTTCTTTGAAAATATTAAAATATTTTATTGTTATTCATTTATGAGGACACAATAGAACTTCTGCCTGTTTGCCTTGAAAGTGCAGCTGATACAAAGAGAAAATCATAGGTTTGAAATTTTTGAAAGTTAAAATCATGGGGGTTTGGGTTTAGTTATGTTATTATAAAGGCAATTAATTCTTTAAAATAGATTAAAACACCTCCCCCCACCCCCACCTGGATACAACCGTGATTTGGCCCTGCCAGACATCTCTCTCAAGGCCTGCAGTTCAAGGATTGTTCAGCCATCCCATCCGCTACCCAATCATCAGTTTGTAAGTGTGGGAAGAAATTAGGAGACTTAAATTATTTCAAAAATTGTACCAATTTTGAGCTGTCCAGTTGTACTAATCATATCATAGTTAAATAGCTTTCTCTCATTTGCAAATATCAATTATGCAAAGTCAAATAAAACGCTTGCAAGCCACGGTAGCAATAATAACGGTATAGGCTGATAGGCCACCCCTTGTCGCAAATACAACTTTCAAAACAAACTTCAAAAACTGGCGATGAGGTTCATCGTAGAAAACTGCATTCCTGAAAAATTCACCGTCAATCGATCAAGTCTTCGTTTCTACCAAACCAACATTTCGACAATATTAAACCTTTAGAAAATTACAGTGATGCTCAGGTTGAAAACTTTTATTCTGTTATACGAGGCTACATGCACATGAGGATGGTGTTTCTTGTACATTTAAATTCTCCTTTTTGTAGCCCACCCCGAAATTTAGGGAATAATTGCTTCGCAGAGCTTATCTAACATTCTCCTGGTCCACCCCGTATAGTTTGGCTATTGCTTGGTCATGTGACAGGTACTTTATTCACATCCTTTTCATCACGATTCGCAAGAGTTTTGTCGGCAAAGCTGAAGTACAAAGCTTTTCACTGCGTACGCAGCCAGAAATTGCGGAGTCAGTTCGCAGAAATTGCGGAGCTGATTCGCAAACGCTTAGAAACGACCATGTAAATATTCGCAAACCCTTCGATACCAATACATGACGTAATGTCAGAGGAGGGCCAGATTGATAATAGACTACCGGTTCCTCCGCAGAGGCAGGATAAAACCAAATATTGTTTTGATATTTGATTCAATCTGATATTAGAAAACACAAAAATAGGGGTTGATTATCAAAAAATTATTTAATCATTTTTTTATAAAAATATCAATAGTTGATTCATTTTCAAGTGAATAAGCAAAGGATTGCAGAAAATCTGACGTTCGCATTTGCGAATGTTGCGAATGTCTGGATCCGCCCCTGTCCAGGGGGTTTTGTTTGAAAATCTAGCTCTTTAGATGCGTTCTCAGTTGTTTTTCGGTTATTTATTAAGCAATCTAATAATTAGATAAACTCAAACTCAATCTAATGTCGGTAGCTCACGAATTTAAGTAGGTGTATCATTCCATGTGAGTGCTGCGTAATCAAAGCCTATTTTAGTAAATTCAGTCCTATATCTGGACTGAATTTGGACATCTTTACAGTGCCTTGGTAGGCCGAATGAGAAGATCTCGGATGATCCTTATCCCCTAGGCTTTCAAGGCATAGTCTGTTCGCAATCTTGTGGGTCATGACGGTTCGGTCGTAACGGAAAGATTTTTAGTTCAACCAGGAAAATGACCATCTTTAATTCTTCAATAATTGAATAATTGAACCGGTTTTGCAGGCGTTGAAGACCAGCTAATTTTGTTTTTGACAGACTACCCCAGGTCAGTGGTGTAGAGCAGGGGGCTCAGGGGGGCTCAGCCCCCTAGTCATTTTTTGAGAGATTTTTTTTTTGGGGGGGGGGGCTTTAGCCCCCTGTAGTTCTTCCTTAGAATTTTTGATTTTTTTCATTTGTTTTCTATGACAAAAATGACAAATATAAAAGATTTATTTAGATTTAGAAGAGATTCTGGTCGTATGTCCCGGGCATAGGCTGATATTCCATTTCTCTCCGAATCAGCAAAGTGGATTAAAGCATAAGCAGCAACATTACAATACCCCAAATAGGCCCTTTCGTCATGTGTTCTTGAAAGCAAGTTTGCAAGCCATGTCTAAATGAGCAGGAAACCTTTTGCAATATTTTCGAAGCTGTAAGGTATCTACGTTCACAGGTAATAACGACCCAGAACCTGAGGAGGAGGAGATAGAGGGGTAGGGTCAGAGACGAGCACTATCACCAGTAGAAAATTACCTAGTTAAAGGAGAACGGTAGCGAAGCAGAAGAAGATCCTTATGCCCCACTGAACTAATTTCTGCACGTGTCCAGTTACATCACCAATGCTGTTGGTCATGTAAGCAAGCAGATTACTTTCTATCAACATATTAATGGATTGTGTTGCTTGATGGGAAGATTGGTTGCAGAGTTTGCAAAACAATCAGTAACATTGATATGTTTCATGACCATGGTGTGCATTTTATCAAGGAATGGATCAACTGTCAAATATCTTCAGATGTAGAAAAGAGTATGGCACGGAAGCAACATAGAAAAAAGATAGTGAAAGATGCAAATAGCAAAGTTTGTGTGACCCTGACAAACTTTTCATGGAAAGAAGCAAACAATTGAAAATGTCACTGTTTCTAACATTAAATACCATAGAGAAAAAATCGAGAGATGCATAAGAACAGCATACCACGTTGCCTGTGAAGACAAGCCTTATACTTTATTAGAAATGGGAAGAAAATTGCATACAAGATGGTTGTCCATAACTCCTCCCCCCCCCCCAAAAAAAATCCTCAAATCTTAGGTTTTTTATAAGCAAGAAGTGCTAGAAAGAGCAGGGTTTGGGCGAAAAAACCAAAACAAATAATTATTGACCCGTTAATTAGGCACCTCAGAGTATTTCTACGAGGGTCTCAGCAATCTAAATGGTTTTTAGTGGGTCATTCCAACGTATCCCAGCATTCTTTTAAGGATTCACCAATGTGCACACCCCTCTCATGAGCCCCCTAGATATTGATACAGCTCTACAACACTGCTTCATATAGCATCAGCATAACGCAGGTGACTCTCAATAAATGTATAATATACAGTAACCAGTTGTGGCTGTAGTGCTGCAGGCCCTCCACTCATTTTGTCCTGGTGCGCTTAAATTGCTCAGCCCATTTAAGCGTTTCATTAACTACTACTTGAATATTAGATAAATGTTTGTAATGCCGCCATTTGCTTGTTTTTATTTCAAATGGAATTCAACTCCATCAAAATTTAAACTCACGAGAAACAGTAGGGGCTGCATGCAGACTAATTTTTATGTGCCTCATTAACATATTTTATCCCTGCATCATTCATTTGCTTATTCATACTTGTTTGTGCAATATTTTGCATCAGAAAATCCCACCTGTGCATACAAGGCAACATTATGTTTGCAGTAAACGATCTTGCGTTAGTGCCCCCACACCTTATGTGACCCAACGTAATTTAAACATATCTTAAATTCTCGCTACACTCTTTTTTTTAATGAGAATAATGAGGCTCAAAATTGGTCAAATTTAAGAATATTTTAAGAATATTATCAGGCTCAAGATCTTGTGAAACAATTATTTTTATGATTTAGCTATGTTCAAATAATGTTTTAGCTTTAATTCTCTTAATGTAACTCTTAATTCTCTCATGTGATGATTCTGAGGAAAACGCCATTCTAAATATTCTTCAAAAAATTGAGTTATTGCTTGAAAAACGTGAGTAGCTACTAGAAAGGGCTTCATCTTTCAGAAACGATAGAACTCAATGACGACCCTACCCTAGTTAAATTGAATTTTTTTGTTTATTTTTAGAATGCGTTTGACCACGCCCTTTTCACACCCACGCCACGCCCTGTTGTTTTAAACACGCCCATTTTATCAAGGGTGCAATGAAAATTTACTTAAAATAACTCGGGTGTGCAACTGCCATACTTTCCATACTGGTTTGGTTGTGCAGATAGGATGCCTTTTGCACTAATGCAGATATGTACCTGACTTTTGCGGATATAATAATAATAATAAATAATAATAATAAATACTTTATTTAAAGTTGGCTGCTTTGTAGCGATGTGCTAATTAATTTTACAACACCAATAGCAACACCAATTTTAAAAATAATGGGTTCATTCCCCAACCCTAACCCTATTAAACTGATGCTAATCTTAACGCTGGCCCTGATCCTACCCCAAAAATTTTGGGTAACCCCAAAATATATAGTATTTTAAAGTGTTCATAGTGTTGTTGCTGTTGGATTCCATGGCAGCTGCACCCCTGAAATTTTTTTCAAAAAGTTTCTGTGTACTCTTACACACAGTGTGTTCAACATAAGTTTGATGTAATAATGAAATTGTTTTATGAAAGCTTTTTGCAACGCTGCAAGAAGTCATTGAAGTCAAAAAATTGCCAAGATCCGTTCTGGCCTTCTTCTTAGGTCTTAGTTCTCCTTTTGCGAGACTCCTTCTCACGAATTCTACTTTTGCCTCATATTACAGTTATTGTAAAGCTGTCATGTTGTGTATGCTATTCGAATATTCACAACATAGACCTATTCTACATTGTATTGTCGTGTTGCTGTTGTATGTAATAAAATTTTGAATCAAATCAAACAAGATGCAATGAAAGATGTAAATAAGTTAGGGTTTTTCAGTTTTTTTATGGACTGTGTTTTAAAGCATTCAAATTTCTTTGTAAAGTATTCTTTAGCATTAAGCAGGCATTATCTCACTGATCTTCACAATTCTTTGAGCACATTTGAGTGTTTTTTCATAATGGTTTTAAGTAAAAAACAAGTTTGAAGGGTAATTTCTTTGATGATGATGATCTTTTACTTTGCAGGGTCTACCAAAACTGGCTGCACCAAGTTTATCAAAGATAATAAAACTGCTTGTAGACAAGCATTCTGTAAGTACAATACAGATCTCTTCTCAGATGTAACGAGTCATGGTTTAATTCTGGCTTTCATTCCTAAGCTTTATTTTAAGTAATATATGCTCTTCAGATTTTGGGAAACACCCTTTTGAACACACTATTTTAGAAATGTTAAGAATGTTCAAATCTTTTTTGCTATGAATTGGCAAGACAGTATGTGACTAAGAACTAAAAATGGATAAAACATACACCTTCACTAAGATTTTTAAGAATCTCTTTAACCATATTTTCAGAAAAAGGGGGGGGGGGTAGTTTCCCGGGATACATCCTTATGGCTCTGCTACAGTTTTTCTGCTATTAAGTTAACCAGTTTGAAGATGACTACCCACATTGCTGCTACCTCTGTTAAAAAATGCTCCCATTTTTTATGGCTGATTTGTTTACACATTTGTTTCACTTACACACATATGATGTTGAGAAAATTGTCAGTCCTTGTTTATTCTCATTTTAGAAAAGGCTGGTAGAGCGCCATAAAAATGCAATTAAAAGGCTTGCTGCTTCAAATAAAGATGGATTTGTATCCTTTTTACTCACTTTTTGTCCTCAATTTCTGATTGCCATTTCATAAAATTACAGTTGTTGGTTGAATCAAAATAAGGCTTTCATGCAATTTGTTATTAAGCCATAAAGCTAAGCAAACAAATTTGCAATATCAAAAAATGTTGATGTCTGATAAACTTAACCAAACTCTTTCTTTAGTGCTGCTAACAGTGATTGTTAATAATACTCTGTTTCTGTCCTTCTAACAAACTCTGGAATAAACTTCCTATCGAACTTAGAAATGCCCCATCAAAGCTATCCTGTGAAAGAAACCTAAAAATTTACTTACCGAACAAGGTCAATTAATATTTCAAACTGTTTTTTTCTTTCAGTTGCCATATTAGGCTAGTTATAATCTCATTTGAATTACAATTTATAAACAATCATGATGCGGAGGGGGGAGGGCTTTGTCCTTGATTAGTTTACCTATTGAGGGAACTCCTCCTCTAAGTAATTCTCTGCATACAACTCTTTCTCTTTTTTGTACCAATATCCAATTCAATTGTATTAATTTTTGCCTGTTAAATCTTGTATTCTGTTTACTTATTACTATTTAGAATTGAATATCTGGAATTTAAAATATATACAATACTGAACTGAACTGAAATGAACTAAACTGAACTGAACTGAACTGAACTGAACTGAACTTATAATCAAATTGCATCATTTAGATCCATAAACTGGAATAAATGCGAGCAGGAGCTGAAGGTTACAAATTTTCTTTCCAATGTTTTTCTTTATCTGCTACTTGAGAAGCTGGTGAATATTTTTCTTTATTTTGTCCAACCTGCTAAGAATGAGTCCTTATTGGTTAATAAAGCTGACATGCCTGCAATATTTCTTTGAATTTTGTTTTTCTAACTTGATTTCACATTGAAGAAATTAGTTTTCCTTGATTTTGTTTAAGTTTTTAAAAGATTTGGAGTCCCTTACTACAGTTTTGAAAATATGCACAGAAAACTGCACCATTGACTCATCATATGAATCTTCAATTTGTGAGATTTTAGAATGTTTGAGGTAATAATTTTTGCTTACAAAATATAGGAGTTAAAATACGAGGTTTACTAAAATTTGATATTTGTAGCATGAAAGACGATAGTTTATGTCAGGGCCTATTTCAAGGCTTTCCAGGGAGTCATGTTTGATATTTAATTCAGGCCTCATATGTGATTTTATTTTCTTTTACACTGCCAAAAGGTGGGCAACTCTCTAACAGCGCTAGGGATGCTGCTCCATGCAGTTTGCAAATAAAAGTCCTCTGCAGTATAGCTTATTGTCTGTGCACCAGGGATCTTATGCTGCACCACTACCAACAAAATGTGTAATAGGCTAAGAGAAGCAGTTGCTATAAACGACAAGGAATAAAGAGGGCCTCGAAATTAAGAGCTTTTTATGCCAGATAACTAATTTGGAATTTTTTCCTATCTTTCTAAGATTTTAACATTAGAATTTAAAACATGCTATAAAAGATTGTCTTCTCATTGACGCGAACGACATACCAAAGAAACCAACACTAAATCAAAGATTTTAAAGATTTACTGTATGAAATGCTCCTTGGTTTGCTTAGTTTGGGAATGGCCTTTGTTAGGTCAATTAAAGTTGTAATACTAGTTCATGTAAATAGTAAAAATATAACGGTACTCATATTGGAGATGTAGAAGTTAATCTTCACTCTACTTAGCTATATATTATAGGTGCTTTAGATTTGGTCCTAAAGGAGCTTTCACATCGAAATTGATACACTGAGGTTTGAACTAAAAGCCTACCATAACAAGATATGGTTTTTTCAACCATTTGTGATTTTGGCATGCCAGTAATGCATTGTTATTTATTTATAGGAAACCGTTATGGAAAGAAAAACTATCTGAAGAAGAAGTGTACTTGGAAACAGCAAGTAGCTGCTTTACTGATATTGGTGAGTCCTTTCCATAAATGTTTCTACCCATTTAAAAGGCTTAATATTCTATAGGTATTTGTGTCGATGCGAAGCCTTTTTTAGTATACATCAAATTGAGATATCTGACAGAATATGTTCATTTCATTTCATTTAACATATTTTAGGAGGGTTGCCCATCAGCTTAGCTGATTTTCAAGGGGCCCTCAATTTAAATAGTTTAAATGTTCCTCATTTTGATAAAAGCTAAAAAGTTCATATCCTAAATGAAATGAAAAGAATCCTTTTAATCAAGAGAAAGAGAATGATCTTTTTAGTCACAGGATCCTTTTAATCAAAAGAGGGAGAATGAGCAATCAGCACACCTACCTTTGAAAGTAGTCTTATTAATCATCCATCTTTTCTCATGAAACTGCCTTATTTCAAAAGTTAGTAAAAGATCATGTACCTTGGCATACCAAGTAGTAGTCTTAAGTCATAAAGAATAGATAATGATGTGAATGTAATAAAGAATAGATAATGATGTGAATGTATATTACATGTATATATGAACTCATAAGCTAGCGAACAACCAAAGTTTCTCCTTTTTCGGTCCAAACTGGAACATTTTTAAAAATTGAAAATTGAAATCTGTCGCCACCTAGATTCGATGGGCAACGAAAGAAAATTCTGGAGAGTGAGAAGAGCCAGTCCATTTATGCAAAAGTTGCAATGCCTGAAGCATCTTTGATTCGGCTTTAAAGAAAAATTAAATAAAAACGCTAGATTACGCCATTGTCATTACGGATCATTTCGAAAAAAAAGTCGTCTTTTTATATAGCACTATTTGAATCTATGGATATTACAACGTAAAACCCTGAAGTGTTTAAGAATGTGTTTATTTTCTCACTTGCACTCTTTTACCATGAAAAGAGAATGTGCGCTCTGATTGCTGAAAACAACTAGCCAATAATGCACATTGTTTCGTTTCTCACATAGTTTTCAATCTGCATCAAATTAATTTTTTCCATTTACCCCTTTTTATCATTATCTGTTGCTACCTACCCTGAGGATCGTCGACGAAAAAAACTTGGAGTGCTTAGAATACTCATAGGATGCTTTTTCTTATAATCTTATAAAGTTTAATGTGACTTGAACTGTTTTAGATGTTTTGCTGTTTTATTTTGGAACCATATTACATCTCGCTTATTCTGTGACAGGTGAAATGGCTCTTGTGTGTTCAGAGCGAATTCAAAGGGAGGCTGCGATATCAGTTAGCTCATTGTATAATGTTGATACAGCAAGAATTGATCTTTCAGGTAATTTTGTATTAACGAACATTCTTTTAAACTACTTTTACTTTTTAACCAAGTAACGTTGGACATTGAAGGTAGCCATTGATGCATTTAAAAGACTAGACCTTGTTTTAGGCTTGAGACTCCTAAATCACTTGATACTTATATATTTCATTTTAATCACAGTTTATTATCTTGCAAAGACCCATTTTTATCAATGAAGGTTTTCTCTTAGAAATCCAACCTGTGTCTGGCAAATTTTTAAAAGCTATGATTGAAAAGAGTACAGTGTGTAGATCAATAACTGAAGTAAGTAAAATATTTTCTAAAGGTTTTATGATGGATTGTTTTAAGTGACCGTTAAACCATCGGGTTATTTCTATACTTGTAGATAGTAAATGTCCACTGCCATCACAATGACTCATGGTCTTTATTAATGGAGTAGCCTGTCGCACGATGCTTGAAATTCATCTGTGACTGCTCGAAAGCTCTATGAGGCCCTCAAGTTTCTTTCTTTCTTTCTTTCTTTCTTTGTTTCTTTCTTTGTTTCTTTGTTTCTTTCTGTCTGTCTTTCTTTCTTTCTTTCTTTCTTTCTTTCTTTCTTTCTTTCTTTCTTTCTTTCTTTCTTTCTTTCTTTCTTTCTTTCTTTCTTTCTTTCTTTCTTTCTTTCTTTCTTTCTTTCTTTCTTTCTTTCTTTCTTTCTTTCTTTCTTTCTTTCTTTCTTTCTTTCTTTCTTTCTTTCTTTCTTTCTTTCTTTCTTTCTTTTGAATCTTTCTTTCTTTCTTTCTTTCTTTCTTTCTTTCTTTCTTTTGAATCTTTCTTTGTTTCTTTGTTTCTTTGTTTCTTTCTTTCTTTCTTTCTTTCTTTCTTTCTTTCTTTCTTTCTTTCTTTCTTTCTTTCTTTCTTTCTTTCTTTCTTTCTTTCTTTCTTTCTTTCTTTCTTTCTTTCTTTCTTTCTTTCTTTCTTTCTTTCTTTCTTTCTTTCTTTCTTTCTTTCTTTCTTTCTTTCTTTCTTTCTTTCTTTCTTTCTTTCTTTCTTTCTTTCTTTCTTTCTTTCTTTCTTTCTTTCTTTCTTTCTTTCTTTCTTTCTTTCTTTCTTTCTTTCTTTCTTTCTTTCTTTCTTTCTTTCTTTCTTTCTTTCTTTCTTTCTTTCTTTCTTTCTTTCTTTCTTTCTTTCTTTCTTTCTTTCTTTCTTTCTTTCTTTCTTTCTTTCTTTCTTTCTTTCTTTTGAATCTTTCTTTCTTTCTTTCTTTCTTTCTTTCTTTCTTTCTTTCTTTCTTTCTTTCTTTCTTTCTTTCTTTCTTTCTTTCTTTCTTTCTTTCTTTCTTTCTTTCTTTCTTTCTTTCTTTCTTTTGAATCTTTCTTTCTTTCTTTCTTTCTTTCTTTCTTTCTTTCTTTCTTTCTTTCTTTCTTTCTTTCTTTTGAATCTTTCTACCAAGAACCAATCCACGTTGCTCATTACCACCAGTTATCATCGAGGCTTTAATCTATTTTGTTGCAGTGTTATGGGTCAACAACAGATCTTGAAACACGCCTTGAACTAGCACGTGCAATGAGAAACATGTCGGACTCACGTAAGTTAAATTTTCTGTAAACCTGCTCTTTATCATGATCTTCGTCATCACCACTATATTCATTGTCACTATTATCATCATCTGATACGTATATGCTTGAATTAGCATCTCCTCATAAAAGCCCATTTCTAATTAGTCCCCTCTCACAAAACTCTCTCGGACAACCCCTACCCTGAACGAAAAGAATTATTTTAAGCATGGACGCTCGAATAGGCACCTTAGCTGGAAATTTATGCATTTTGATAAGCTTTAGTCTAACCACAGTGCTATACAGAGCAATACTCTATTTTAGTCCATTCTAAGTCATATACTGTATATTGCCTTAAATAGAAGAAGGGAACAAAAAACACAATTGATCATGCTTTGTATTCTTGTGGTAGCTTATTAAAGACCTTGATAAATCAATTGAACTTGGAAAAGAAGATAAAACTATTTGTTTGGTGATTTGCTGGATGTTAATAAGCGTACCAAGGATAAGCCCCTTTCCCACTAGTTAGCTCCAATTTGCCCAAATTAGCCCCGCTTAAAATTTTCTGAATTAAATAGGCCTCGCCGGGGGTTGATTCTAATCACAGTGCGCTTGTATGAAATTAAGGAGCCCTAATCGTCATGGCAAAATGATCTGCCTCTGGATATACATTGCCATGCACCTTTGATTGTCATCTGAATTTTACATGCCCTATGGATGAATACCTACCTTCAGCATGCAAAATTATGCTTCTCATTTTCATGCTGTTATTGAAGTTTGTCAACATTTTCATCTCGGTCATGTATAACTACCAAAATGTCTCAGACTAGATACAGTATAGGTCGGGAATAGAAAGTTCTACTTTGCAGTGATGTAAGTTGCCGTCCTTGACATTACCTTACCTTTAATTCTCTTCTAAAAGCTTTACAACCGGTCGCACAAGGTAATGAAAAGCTGCTATGTTTGATTTTGTCTTCGATGTATCATATGATTTTGAATTGTTCACAGGCTTAAATTGTGACGATATGCTTGCTGCTAGTGCTGCTGGTCTTATCTGCAGTACGTTGAATATGAAAGATCCATCAAAAAGGTAAGGAGAAGTTAGGCTATAACATTTTAAGAGACTTCCGCTCCAACAGCTTTTTGGAAAGTAGCAAATCATCAAGCTTTCAAAGAGAGAGTCGGCGCCAATAGGGGACGTGGGGGGGGGGGGGGGGGTTTGACGGAAAAAATTCAATGCTTGCTGGAAAATTTATAGGATTTTCTGAGAAATGAAGATTGATTAAAGACTTATGACGATGATGATCGCCATAAAATTGATGACTTCTGTCCCCTTGTATATCGCTGCTGGTATCGGCTTTATTTAAAGATGGAGGATAGAAAGAGGAAGGATAAATAGCAAAACAATATAAAATCGTTTAAAATTTTTTGTTGCTACCAACCGCTGAAAAACCAATTTTCATTTGATAGAATGCTTTATTTCGTCCATCTATTCATGTACCGGGTACTGGTAATATATGAAGCCTAGCTAATAGCAAACAGAATATCGGTGCAGACCGCATCCATAGTTTAAATCTTTAAATAAAGCATAGGGAGTTAAAAGCTCTGACTGCTATGAATAAGGCACTGAAATGAAATTGCTGCTAACTGCTTCGCCCGATGAAATCGGTCATTTATGAGTTGCATGAATCAGTCCTATTTTGTCATTGTATTAATCTGATAATTTTGAATGAAATCGTTATTCTGGTATTAGAATTAAAACACCAAATCAAGCAAAGACGCGAAGGGCGTAGCGGAAGGTGCTGATATAAGTTTAACACAAAGCTGCAAAAAGTATTGGAACCTGGGAACTAGGTCCCAGAAAATTTTCAGACCTGACAGAAAAATTTTCAATATAATTATGTGAAGAAAGAACAAAATGTTTCCCTATTTCTTTTTCAAAAGAAGTTTGTTCTTAGATTCTAAAAAATATCAATTTAAAGTGCTTGTAAACCTTTTTGGTAACCGTAAGGGGTATTTGTTTTATGTATATGAGGTATATGAGGCTATATGTATATGAGGGTATATGTTTTGACCTTTTTCATTGACTTTGACATTGACTTGTTTTTTTTTTCATTAGGCTTCTGTTCTTATGTGTCGAGATTCTATGGAACCTTTTGGAATTTGGATCCGAAGATGAGGTAAGAATCATTATTATAGGAAAAGCCTCGAGGTATCGTGCTAAGGGAACTAGCATGCAATGTAGCATCTGATTAATTTTTCTCTTGAGTCTGTAGTGTCAGGCCATGTTCATGAACGGGTTCGACAGTTTTATGTTTGAGCCACAAAAGGGAGATAAATTATATGGTTACAATAAGAAGGTTGCTCCGACCTTTAAAAACCGAATACTGAAGCCTTGTTCTTTGTCGGCCTTTACAGCTCATTGTTTGGTATTAACTCTTCAACCAGATCCAAGACTTCAGTTACAGTTTTAGAATTCACTATTTGCTTTGTGTTTTACGCTTCGCAGTTTATAATACATATAACAATAATTGAACGTTGAAACAGAAACAGAAACAGAAAATTTATGCAATAGCTATATCATTGCAATTAGAGGAAGAATGAAATTGTACGAAGGGAGTTTTTTGAAATCGGAAATCGAAGAAATCGGAAATGAGAATTTTACGTGTGCTTATAAATATCTTTGGTTGTTATTTTGTAAGTTTTGCACTGCGTCAAAGACGATCAAATTGATTGTTCATAGCACATGCTAAGCATTAAGTTTGCAAAATATCAACAGGTTGCCTCTTTTTAGGAGTAGCAGCCATATGACCTATTTTCTGCCTCTTGTGTTCGGCTCCCCGTTTGCCAAAAAGGTTTTTATAGAGATTCACCTTAATTGTCGCATGGTAAAGCTTATCAAGAGCCTTTCATCATGTTGAAGTTGACTAAATTTTCAGCTTATTTTCTGAGTGGATTTTCTTATTTCTTACTTAGGTTGTGGATCAGTTAAACTGCAATGAATGTATAAAGTAAGTTCAAATTCCCATTTCTACTGCAAATTTTTAAATTGTGCGTAAGATTGAAATGTGAACTAGCCTCTTGCTCGAAAGTTAGAGGAGTAGAATAATTTTAGCATGTTGAGTGTTGTTGTTTTTTCTTGCAGTTTCTTAAACCATGTTTAGTTTTTTATCGATGAATGCATTGCTTTCCGTTTTTGCCGCTTAAGCAGGGCAAAATTTTGATTTCCAGGGGCGAAAATCAGGGGAGTTACTGGAGGCGTGACACCCCTAATAATTTCACTGCTCGGTCCCAGTTCTTGAACTATTTTTGTTTTTCTTAACAGAGTTGCACCTCATGCTATAAGTAGGCAGATTCGATCCTGCTCCATTTAATTGCGTAAACGCTACTTTTCTATTTTTGGCAACAACTGCTTTTATGCAAAATTCGGTCCTTTGTTAGCACATCCCTTAATCAGCTATTAGTTCTCGCCCTTGGTGATCTCTACAGTACAAATGTTCATGCATCATAGCAATGAAAATAAATTATACCCCTCTATTTAGTTTTTTACTACATAATTTGTCTGCCTTTCCCACAGAGTTGGGTGTGATATTAGTGTTGAAGATAGCACCAACTTTCATCAAACAATGAAATAAGGGACTTTTCATTGGTTTTCAGACGGCAGCAGTGCGTAGAACCCGCGAAATAATCTTTGAAGGAGACAAAAATTCACCAAATTTCTTTAAGTATTTACATAGCCTCGCGAGCCTCGTGAGCTATTTGTACCGAATCTTTTGCTGTTATTTTTGGTTTCCTTTCTTTTTTAGTGCGCTACAGACTGCGTTTCTTGATCGTGTTAAGAGCTGTTCTGGACATGCAGACAGACAGCTCAGGTAAATATGGATGCTACATCGTTACCTAATGTTCGTTTGAAGAATGTCACATTTCGTGTTCCTATTGTGGGAGCAATGAAATAAAAGAAATTATGTCTACTAAATTTCATATTATTTCGTCTTTTTTCATATGATATTTTAAAGGCTGTTCTCTAGTAAACACAATGAACTATTATAAGATATTACATAATATAACTGTATAATCTTCGTTGGCTTTGGAATTTGTATGAATTTTTCATTTTCCATCTTTTTGTTTTAGTTTTATGTCATTTGTTTTTAAGTTAGCATTCCATTCTATGATGTAACTAGATACTGTTTTATCTCCATTTAGACATGTTTTCATCATTTATTTTCCACACTTGTTTTGCTTCATTTTAGGAATGACCTTCTTGTATTGGCAATACTTGTTGCTTCTCGCTGTCCTGGATCTCCATTTGTTGTGAGTATAGTCAAACAATTATTCCCTGAAACATTTAATATTCTATCCTAGCTAGGTTAAATTGGTCCTCCAGCTTGCATGTTTCTTCTAATTTGGTGCAGCTGACACCGTTGTCCACTAGGCAGCTTTAAATTTTTCTGATAGGCGATTTTTCTTGATATGGACACCTATACCTATCTCATCTCTGCACTGAGAATCTTTTTGCTGAATCCATTTGCTTTGCAGAAGGAGACAGCTTCAATAAGTCAAGTCCACGTCTTTGAAGAGAATAAATAGAGCTCTTTCGCTTTGCTCTTAAATGTTAATCGCTTCCTGTGAACCAATCACCTAGTGCAAAACTAGCCTTGGGCAGGTCCACGCTCGAGCAGAATCGATCGACAGTTGCAAGTATGGGGTGTAGCAGATTCAAATTCTCTGCAGATCGAAACATTTAAGGGCTCCTTTTAATAATCAATAATTCCTTTGCATAAGATGATCAATTATCTTTCATATATATATCTATGAAATTGGTTTATGAATATCAGACTATTTTAGACTTACGTACAAGAAAGGAGTTTCTTGTTTTATCTCTATGTGAGCTGTCTGTGCAGTTTTCATTAATAGGCTCTGGCCTGTAGTTTTAGAAACGCTTAAAATCTTAATGTTATGTTTTTACCATTTCTGGCATAATTAAGCATCTTTCTTATTATATTTTTTTTAGGAAACTGGATATCTGAAGAATCTATCACTTCTTGCATCTTACCCAGAAGGTAAGGGGCACTGTGAACCAGCCTAAACGTAATTGTAATTACATTGTTATCTTAGCCTATGGTAGGTGACCTACTGATGAAGATATATGTATATAAATATATGCTAGATCGATTTAATGTATTAAGAATGGCTGTGACAAAGACATTAAGCCGAAACAAGAAAAACAGTCTCCCATGGAGAGAACTGCGTAAAACCACAGCGGAGTTTCACGACTATTTCATTATGCCTGTGTGGCGCAGTTGATTGTTTGTTTGATTCCGATTAAGGCGAACGGTGTTCGAATCGTGGTCGAGACTGAAAGTTTTAAAATTGAGTTGCACCCTTATTGTTAGTATATATAGGTACTCAATGCAAAAGACAATTTTATAATGTGTCGGCATGAGCCTCCATCAGAAATATTATTTTTTCATGTATAACATATATCAATAGATTTTGAGGTCTTTTGTTGTATACCTTTGAATTTGTTTCGGTTGTTTTCCTACAAACATACGTATGTACTGACATGTACTGACAAACATGTCATGTTTATAAAATGCGGTAATAAGCATCATGCTGAAACAAAGAAAATGTTAATATCTTGTAAATAATTTTAGTTAAGGAGATCATTACTGCCATATGTCAGCAAGAATTTATATATTTTGTCATTAAATTCTCCTCTCTCTATCGCTGCTCTATTCTCTTAAATTTCTATTGCTAGAACAGTTGATTCGAATTAGCTGCATATTTTTAAGTTGACAGTGACTTAAGTGCAGCCAAATCCAGCTTAAAGGGCATTCATAGGCAGCCTATTATATACAAGTTACTTGCCTCGATGGTAAATGGCAAATAAGATTAAGGCATAACATTATGCTCGTGTTGTTAGTATGTAGAAACGGGTGCTGTACATACGTGCGATACGCGTGTACGATATATCATAAGATACATAGTAAAATACATACTCTCTTTCTACGTAGTAAGTTACATACTACAGCTATTTTTGCACCTTATTGCAGTGCCAAGTAACTCAGAACTTGTGAAAAGTTTGAAAATCCAACAGGTATTTATCTCATTATTTACTTTTTGTTAGAATTGGCTGTCATGCTTTTCTCTACCCTGTTGAACAGTTTTTCTTTTCTCAGGCCTATTCTGTTAATTACTGTACTCCCTTGAAAAAGACCCCGGGACGTTTTTACAAAAAATACATTTTAGGGGGGTGCTCCACAAACGATGCTGTCAATGGTTTTTTTTGTGATTTATATGAATGGGGCATCTAAGTAAGGTATTTAAAATGGTTTTTCAAACGCTCCTCATATTCCGTGTTGCCATAATTTAAAATTTACTTTGAAAGATAAACTTTCATATGTGCATAAGTGAAACGGGCCTAATGGAGGGCAAGATTTCAAATTCATGATATAAGTTATACAAAAAGGTCAATGAATAATTCAAAGAAACAAGAAATTATTTGATATGGAATGGAATGTCTACTGCATAATAAGAGTAGGCCTTCTTTATCAAGAAGACTTTAAGTCCATGGCAAAGTTTTGTAAACTAAAGAATTATCTCTTGAAAATTCGTTCCTATTTGCAGAATCATGAAGATTTTGAAATGAAGAAATTACTGTTTGACATGATTCTTGTTTTGAGCAAAGATTCTGCCGCTTTACCGGTAAGATAACATGTATATTCGCTTCTTTCCTCAACAAGGGATATCATACATTGCACGATGAAATGGTTTTTTGTTCACTTTAAACATCTCTGCATCTTTTTACTCACAAAGGCTTACCTCAGATCTGTACTTTTGTCTCAAAAAGACTTGAAATGGATTGAATTGACATTTCGTAACCAGCTTGTTTCCTGTCACAAGATTTATTACCGAGGGAACCAGAAATCATTAATGCACGATATAAGTCCTAAAGTTACGATTTAAAATCATTTTGAGGCTAATACGTATCAAAAGGTTAATCTCATTTTTACCATAAAACGTAAAGCTTGCCGTATAATTCAAAACTATACCTGATGATTTCATAATTATATGGCAATTTACCCCATAGCTAAGTCCCCAAAACAATACCGAGGTATTTCTCTTGAGGCATATTTTTGGTAATGCGAGTATGCGGTTAACTGCAAAGTTCTTCTGCAAAATTTTTCCAAATACTGAAAACGAAAGCCTATCCTGCTATCCCCTTAGTAACCTAGTCTGTGCTTGCAGTGAGATTATTCTTTTTCCTCACTCAATTTATTCCTACACCCTGTCTCTATGCTCCATTCCCACTCTTTTCCATCTCTTCTATTGGTTTTCTGCAACCCAGCATATATTTAAAAGGGAATTTATTGTATTTTATTTTGAAGGTGATGTCAGAACAGAGAGTAATACTGTCTTTGTTTTCATACGTTCGTCCTATTGAAAGTAGTCTAAAAACAAATTGGACACCAGCACAGTACGAGGAACTACAATTACAAGTAAGACATGCTATTACAATACTCTAGATACAGTTGTTATTTGTATCTTTTTCTTTCTTTATCACTCAAAAGTTGAATTAAGTACGAATTGACGTACTTTGATCGCGACATATACATTGGGAAAGGGCACTAAGTCACCTGGTCCCAACTGTATATGTTGCTTACTATTTAACATATTTACATCAAAGGAATTGAAGTTTATTTCATATGGATGTTCCATGATTTGGACAAATAGGCAAGTAAAGCCTGGTTTCCATATTGTCGTAAGCGACGGGGACGTGTCCCACCAGAGGATGGGCGATGCTGCTAGGATGCTTACGACGATATGGAAACGCGTTTATAGTGATGTCCCCGACGTCCCCGTCATGTCGCCAACGTCCCCGTAGAGATAAAAGATGTTAAACTTTATTCAACTTTTGAGAACGTCCCCGATGCATCGCCGTCGTTTCCCCGTCGATGCGGGGACAGTTTTCCAAATGGAAACCACAAATTTGTGATCTGCGACGACGGGGTCGCTCAATTCTTCACTTGGAGATTCATAATAATGCATTGGATCTGCTCTTATCCATGTAATAGTGTATACGTAACTGTGTGTTTTGTTTCCAAATCGATGCATTCCTTACCTGATAAGTTCGACAGCCCAGCAAACCTTTGTGGACCAAAGCTGGTTCTTTCTCAGTCTCATTAAAAGCTATTTTACTCATCTCCTTTTCAACTGAAGCATTCAATTAATACGCGAAGAATACCATGTGATCCATACCTTTCAAGCCGTTTTAAAATATGTGACTTTACCTCCTTTACGTATCTCTACAACAAATACTTGTTTTTAACTTTTTTGTTGTTTAATCGTATCCATTCTGTTCTTAATTCATATCCTATACCATAAATTTTCCTTAATTTCATTAGAAATGTTGTTGTTTTTCTATTAGGCCCTGTTTATCCTGTCCTCAATCGCTCCACTTTTCATTGACGACTATATTACATGTCAAGGAAGCACAAGACTCCTCTTGTTGCTTGAATGGTGTATTGGCTCAGGTATGTTTGTTAACTTGACCTCTTGTATAGGCATCGGGGCCAATCAGTAGTGGATGGGTAAGATGCAAGACCTATACACCATGGAAGGTTGAATATGGAACATATGCGTAACTTGCACGTACCCTATCGAAGTTTAAGTCTAAAAGACCTGATAACTATTGAGTTGATATCATTCTTTTTCGAGATGAATCCAAAGTAAATAACCAAAGTGATAAAGACATGTCCAAGTGACAGGAATCCAAGGTGTCTGATCCATTCGTCATTTTGAAATTGAGTCGAACAATTAATGTCATTTGTACTTTTCTTTGATTATTTATCCTCATGATAACCATGAAATACACTGTAAGAGAGTTAATCTTCAGATACTGTTAAATGCAATATAAAAACATTTTTATGCCATAAATCAATAAAAATTGTCGCATTGTTACTATTTTCTGAAGCAACAATTAATTTTTGAGTAAATAATGGGTTTGTATATTAAAGTTTTACGAGATTTATATTCGATTTTTATTCAACGTCTCAACGACTCAATTCTATGTCCTAGATGATTATGGTGGGCATGGAAACAGTTACTATGGTGTTGGCGGGAGAGGTAACAAAAGAGCTCAGATGCGTTTTTGTATACGCCTCCTTCGCAGTGTCTGTTCGCAAGGTGATGAGGTAATTTTAGCTGACTTAAGTGATCAGAATGCCATTGGAGAGTTAGTAGGTAAGTCACCATGTTCTTTTCTAGGCACTGTATTCAGGGTAGGGATGTATTCCAATTCCAACCTTACCCATTTAACACTTGTTGCTTATGCTGTTGTTGGCGATTGCTGCTCATTTTTATTAGTAACACTCCCATATCACTATATCTCAAGGAGTCGACCACGCTTAAATCAATTCCTTCACGTCTGCGGTTGCTGCGAGGGGTAAAAGGACTCTAACCCTCTTCAAAAATTAATAATGGAATTTTTTTAGTGGCAGCCTTTGTATGTATGCAAAAGATTTACAACTGCAGCAGAGTTATGACGTATATTTTCAGATAACGTGACAGTTTAGACCAGATAACGTAACAAAAAACTGCGCTCCGAACTGGAGCAGAAAAACTGGTTTCACTGGCATCAGCAGATAAATTCGAATTTTCCTCATTATATAGTAAATCGCTTCTTAGCACTGGCACTGCTAGATTACACAGGACTTCATGTGATTGGTCGAGATAAAGAATGGAAGAGTAGCATTGCTAGCAATTAGCAAAGTTGTACATTCAATCTCACGTGCAAAGCTAAAAACAAATTTCCAGCAGAAGGTTGCGAGCAGGCGTTATCAAAGTGAACGTAGTATCGATCATCCCCAACAAATTTCTGTCAAAATTTTAGATTGCCGCTAATTTTGACGATTTAATCCTTTCGCACCCGTATTTATTTTCACCTAACTGTTAAAACCCAAGTAAATCTTCACTTTTCAGAGGGTTGCTAAATAAATTAGATGAAAGCATAAACTATTATAGAAAACTGCCATCAGAACAATTAGAATGTTTTGTACATTCCCCCTGAAAAGTTCTTTTACCATGTTAGTCACTGGGCCATAAGGCCCGTCTGGGGGTGAAAGGGTTAACATTGCACATATAACCTATAGTCATCCTTGCATGATAAAGGAGATTTGCCACGAAAAAGCTTGATATCAGCTGGCAATTTGCAACAGAATGTGCACCTATTCACCGCTATTAGTTTCTTGTGCCTTACTCAATTTTTAAGCACATATTTAGGGCATCTATAAATTACTGATGCAAGTATTTTTCACTTTGTAGGCATACTTCACAATGCAAGCACAAGCACAGATGAAAATGACAATATTGATATTGAAATGCAATGCGACATGCTCTTCATATTAGCTTGCCTTTGTGATGGTGATCTCCATAGAAAGGTAAGATTTTTCTTCTAACCTGCGTTCCTATACCGAAACAGTAAAATTTTAAATTGAGTTTCTGCTGAGAAAGTTGTGGAAAAGGTGTTGGAAATCGTCCCTTCAATTGCAACAACAGGCAATTGATTGGCCTGACAGATTTATTATCAAATATCTGGCTACTGGTACGTTTTATTACTAAGTAAATCTGCTAAAAATGGTTGATATTGTACTTGAAATGGTGTATTAAAGCTATTTGGATGTGCCATTCATCCACAAACAAGTCGGCTTGAGAAACCTTAAACATTCGCTTTATGCTACGCATCCACTTAGTTCATTGATCCTAGTTACGTTTGTTAAACTGTCTCACATTGGTTGCTTGGGAAAGAGTTGCGATAAGGGATATTTAAATAATGGACCAGGCACCTGGCTGGCATCGAAACAA
The DNA here is from genome assembly GCA_964019065.1 of Catostylus mosaicus. NCBI lineage: Eukaryota > Metazoa > Cnidaria > Scyphozoa > Rhizostomeae > Catostylidae > Catostylus > Catostylus mosaicus. The sequence continues at coordinate 16,803,474 of OZ025184.1, read as the reverse complement.
TGACTGGCACGACATCACAGTTTCCAGTGTGCATTCGTTTCTAATAACAGTGTAATATTGTTTTTGTTTATTTTTATTATAGCTGATTGTCTTTATATTTATCCCCAAACAGGAGTCGTTATCTGTTGCTTTCTGTGGTTCAGTCTCGGTAGTATCTTGTTAAGTAGTTTCAAGTTATATGGCTTGCACTATAAGATAAGGATATAAGATAGGTAACAAGATACAATCATTTTGGACAACAGTATATTTCAACGTTGCTCTGAAACGTAAGTGTTCTTTTTCTTTGTGACTCAGGAACTGTTTGGAGAGAATGGTGTTGATATGCTCATTAATTATCTGCAAAGCTGCCCAGACCGGATTCTAAGCCCGCTCGGACATCACCGATTGATGCTTGCAACTGTGGACTGTGTTTGGTAAGGGCTTCCATTCTTTTCACTTTAAATTGTAGAAAACTCTAATTTAAAAGAATCTTTCTTTGAACCTATATTGATGGTAGAAGAATATAAGCTCTATAATCTATTATAGAAATTAAACTAAACTCTAAGTTTAGTATAGCTCTGCTACTTTGGCACAAAGCACTATTTTTAGCAGAACGGTGAACAGTAATGTTCATTATTATAGAAATTATATTAATTGTTAGGGATCATAACACAAATAAAGACTTTAGTATATATAAGTATTGAAATACCCTGATACAAAATGAATCTCTTTTATATATCATAGAAACTTTTTAAATGGTACTGTAACCTAATGCAAATAAAAACTTTAATTTGCATGAATCATGTCTTGCTGAATCAGTAGCACTGATGGAGTAACCTAACACCAATTGAAGTTACATTTATTGTTATGGGAACAATCACAGAATACTCTTATATGTTGATAGAAAATTGTGCTGTATCGTATGCTCACTTTATAGTCCATCGTAACACAAACAGAAACTTTATTATTTATATCTAGGCTGTATTGATTTTACTGCATCCCTAACTCCAATAGAGGCTATATTTTATATAGTAACAAATGACTTACAGAATCAAATCGAGATAGAGCAGTAATCATCCTTTGATGATACCAGTTTATAGGGCTGTGAAATGTTCCTCAAGGTTAGAATAACACGATTTCCCATTGCAGTTCATTTACTTTTGGCTACTATCTCACTAAAAGTAACTAGGAAATTAAGAAATTAAAATAGCATAAGTCCACAATGTAAGATAAAAGTATACATATAAGTAGTTATAACAAAAAAAGACTGGCTTTGAATTGCAAAATGCTGTTTTTTGATGTTATTGGTCCAGGTAAGTCATTCCAATCTTTGGTACCTCTACATTAACCTGAGATTCTCCGAATAGGACCATTTCATACAAGCATTTATCATCTAGGTTGACATTTGAAACAGGGGGTTTTGGAGAGCTGATCAAAGAGGTCTTGCTGCATTGGGACAAACAAGGGGCAATGCTTTTATGCACTGTGTGATTTTTCTATTAAATGATTAACTCGCAGGCTGATAAACAACTCTCTAAGCATCTTTTCGTAACTGTGCGTTCTTGCAGCGAAATATTGAGTTGTAAGGCAAAAGCAGATAGCATATTATCCTTTCTCTCCATTTCCTAGTTAGTGGAAGTATCCTGTCAATATATGCCTTCTGTGGCTTTGATTGTGTCTTTGTGCATTTCAATAGCTTTATATTTGATATATGTCAAATTTATTTGAGAAAACTTGTACATTATTGAGATAAGTCGAAACAAACATTAAATAGAGAAATGGAATAGAATTTGATAACACTCATTATTCGATGCTACTCTTAGTAGGCCCCGTACACGAAGAGGCAACCTGTTTGGGGTATTAAAGATAAATATATTCTAAATTTAAGATTGCAGAAGATCGATCCTTCAATTAATTGATTAATTGATTGATTGATTGATTGATTGATTGATTAATTGATTGATTGATTGATAGATTGATTGACTAGTTATTGACTCGAGGATTAAATAACTTTCAAATTGTTGCTTTACCTATTGATTATTTAAAATATCGTAAAATCCCTTTTAAATGAACATTCTAACTTTTCAGGTCCTCCGTTATTGGATGTTTTGCCAATGAAATAGTCTTTTTGGAAAAGGAAGGACTCTTTTTGCTCTTGGACTTACTTGAGGTAATTTTTAATTTGATCACTTAAGTTCTTGACCATCTTGTCCAATTGAATTTCGCTTTTTAAGCCAAAGTATAAAGGAACCATAGGCAGCCATAGCTATGAAGCTGTGAAACTAAAAGTAAAAAGTGTTTGGGAGTGTTAGGAATTAGTATAAACAGAATAAAAAAACCTCTTTCAAAGGAAGCCATTTTTTTCAATGCTGCGATTTTTTCAGTTGACCTCAGTCTAATAATAAGCGTATCGGTTTTAATTGCTTCTTTGCATGGCCAGTCTTGCAGTAATTCTTTCCTTCAATTCAATTCAATTAAATTTAATTAAATTCAAGTTAATTCAATTTAAATATATTTACTGATTATGGGTGTACACGTGAATATGAAATAATTCTTATTTTTCCTATCTTGTAAGGTATGCGCAGAAAACATGCAGAATCTAGTGCTTGGTGCAATACTTGATATCTGTGAGAATGTGAGGGTGAGTTTGGATGCAGCTTCTCTTTCCTTTGCAAAGATAGTTTATCCATTATTATCAAATGCCAGTTAAGACTGATGATTCATCGATTTTTGTGTGTTAACTGTAAATTTCGAACTGAATCCAATCTGATTAAACTTTCAGGCGCTACCACATGCTAGATTATGGAGAGGAAACAACGATTCGACCGTTGGACAACTTCTTTTGAAACTTTGGAAAAATGAAGAAACAAACCTTGGAATAAACCGGGATCCATCTGGAATTATTTTAGGTATATTCAGTAAATTTGTATAAATTGATTTAATCATCATAAGGTTGCTATCCAGTTCTGCTATGACTGGTACATTCGACTTAATGGTGGTTATTGCAGTTTATTTAGGCTAGTTAATCATTGTCTGCAATGGTATTATTGTAAAAGGATAACCGTGAAACAGTTAACATACCTCTTCTTCTTCCTTTTATAAACTGAGTTCGTCACTTGACTTCACTTAAAAGGAACTTAACAATTCAAATAGACAAACACGCTTTCCATTACATATATTTAGACCAGAAGTTATCGAGTTTTTTTTCAATTAGAGAGTTGCCAACAATAAGTTGTTTTTACAGTAGCTTCACGGTAATTTTAAGGGTGTGTCATTGTCTTTAAGTGCGACGATTGTTTTCTAAGCTTTGTAAGGTAAATTTACTTTTTTTCAGATTCTCTCAAGCCAATCATGAGCTCTCTTCAGGAAAGCCAAGGAATCATTGCGTTGCCATCCTCTTTTCCTAGTCCAGCAATTGTCGATGTTTCAGAAAATATTCGTGCTAAAATTTACTCGATGTACTGCAAATTAGGTATAATCATTGCTGCCTTATCACTAGAACATTTTCTATATCATTTCACCATTGAATTATCAAACGAGTACAACCGTCATTAGCAAGAATATTAAATGCTGACAATCTGGTGGACTGCTCGCTTGCTTACTGGATTAATCAACTCATCAATCAAGCAGCCAATAGGCAATCAATAAATGAACTAACATTAAGAAGAATTAAAACATTTAAATAAATCTAAACCTGTTTAAGTCCAGTTTAGGCATTCCAAATGATTCATTTATTTAAGCTCTACTGCGGGTATTAGATTTTGAGGTTTGGAAGGAGAAACATAAAACTATTCTTATCTTATCGAGGGAAATTCAAGATAGATGCTATACATCATGTTGCACTGAAGTAATATTGTGTTCATCAGGATGATGCGAGTCAATTGATTAATCTGGAAGATCTTCTGGGATAGCTGCGGAACATATCAAAACCGCGGTATCCCCTAGCTGTCTAGGACGAACAGAAACCTTCCTCGTATCGGTCATATTTGTTATGAGGGGCTGTAATAGAGAGAAGGATTGTTTCAAATTTTGTATTCACAGGGCCTAAATAGAGAGGGGCGATTGGAAGGCCAAGGGATTTAACAGAGCTTTAACAGTATTATAGAAAGTCAAAAGATAGAGCAATGGGCTGAGTAGTTGCCTTATTGTTGAGTAAATAGCATTTCAATCAAGCAAGCAATCAATCAATCAATCGATTGATCAATCAATCAATCAATCAATCAATCAATCAATCAATCAATTAATCAATCAATCAATCAATCAATCGAAGGATCAATCAAGTAATACAGCTCATCAACCAATTTCTTGAAGCCTAAGATAAAGCAAATCATTATTAAAACATTCTGCTTATACATTGATAATTAATGAATAAGTTTGTATTGAGAAACATTAACTTTGCTGAAAGAGCTTATTATAATCTTCCTATCATTTTTATTCTACGTGTTGTCTCATCAACCGTTCTATTTTTCCAGGATTCAACAATGTTCCTGGACTGGCAACCACTGATTACATAACTTTATCAATTATAGAGAGATACCTTGAATTCAAGGTAAGTGATGTTAAAAAAGTATGTGCCTCTTTCTCTATGCCTCAGCCTTCTAAGCTGCGATCCTTTTTTCTTTTACTGTGCCTGTTCTGCTACGCTTGATCCTATCTGCCTTTGTCTGTTATGCCATGCAATGATATGCTATGTTATGCTATGCTATGCTATGCTTTGCTATGCTATGCTATGCTGTGCTATGCTATGCTATGCTATGCTATGCTATGCTATGCTATGCTATGCTATTCTATGCTATGCCATGCCATGCTATGCTGTGCTATGCTATGCTGTGCTATGCTATGATATGCTATGCTATGCTATGCTATGCTATGCTATGCTATGCTGTGCTATACTATGCTATGCTATGCTGTGCTTTGCTATGCTATGCTATGCTATGCTGTGCTATGCTATGCTGTGCTATGCTATGCTCTGCTATGCTATGCTATGCTATGCTGTGCTATGCTATGCTATGCTGTGCTATGCTATGCTTTGCTATGCTATGCTATGCTGTGCTATGCTATGATATGCTATGCTATGCTATGCTATGCTATGCTATGCTATGCTATGCTGTGCTATGCTATGCTATGCTGTGCTATGCTGTGCTATGCTATGCTATGCTGTGCTATGCTATGCTATGCTATGCTATGCTATGCTATGCTTTGATATGCAATGCTATGCTATGCTATGCTATACTATGCTATGCTATCCTATGCTATGCTATGCTATGCTGTGCTATGCTATGCTGTGCTATGCTATGCTAAGCTATGGTATGCTATGCCATGCTATTCTATGCTATGCTATGCTGTGCTATGCTATGCTATGCTATGCTATGCTATGCTATGCCATGCTATTCTATGCTAAGCTATGCTATGCTGTGCTATGCTATGCTATGCTATGCCATGCCATGCTATTCTATGCTATGCTATGCTACGCCATGCTATTCTATACTATGCTATGCTATGCTATGCTATGCTATGCTATGCTATGCTATGCTGTGCTATGCTATGCTATGCTATGCTATGCTATGCTATGCTTTGATATGCAATGCTATGCTATGCTATGCTATACTATGCTATGCTATCCTATGCTATGCTATGCTATGCTGTGCTATGCTATGCTGTGCTATGCTATGCTAAGCTATGGTATGCTATGCCATGCTATTCTATGCTATGCTATGCTGTGCTATGCTATGCTATGCTATGCTATGCTATGCCATGCTATTCTATGCTATGCTATGCTATGCTGTGCTATGCTATGCTTTGCTATGCTATGCTATGCTATGCTATGCTGTGCTATGCTATGCTATGATATGCTATGCTATGCTATGCTATGCTATGCTATGCTATGCTATGCTATGCTATGCTATGCTGTGCTATGCTATGCTATGCTGTGCTATGCTGTGCTATGCTATGCTATGCTGTGCTATGCTATGCTATGCTATGCTATGCTATGCTTTGATATGCAATGCTATGCTATGCTATGCTATACTATGCTATGCTATCCTATGCTATGCTATGCTATGCTGTGCTATGCTATGCTGTGCTATGCTATGCTAAGCTATGGTATGCTATGCCATGCTATTCTATGCTATGCTATGCTGTGCTATGCTATGCTATGCTATGCTATGCTATGCTATGCCATGCTATTCTATGCTAAGCTATGCTATGCTGTGCTATGCTATGCCATGCCATGCTATTCTATGCTATGCTATGCTACGCCATGCTATTCTATACTATGCTATGCTATGCTATGCTATGCTATGCTATGCTATGCTATGCTATGCTATGCTATGCTATGCTATGCTATGCTATGCTATGCTATGCTATGCTACGCTTTGCTGATGTTTTATTGTTTGATCTGATGCTTACACATATTCAAACTTTATCATGGCTTTTGTAGACATTAGAGGTATGGCTTGAAATTCGCTCAGAGCTGGAACAAGAGGATATTCGACCAATATCTCCAGACAGAGATTGTATAGATGGCATTATACAGACATTAGAGGAAAGAGCTACAAATGTAACATCCGTTCAGGTAACAGGAATTTGCAACATAGATGTTGAAAGTCTGTTCTTTATTGACGCACAATTATTTTGGAGGATAAATTGCTGTTTAAGGGGTAACATAGATAATTTCCTTGACGAAAACGTATAATAGAATTTCAAACAAGGTCTTCAGATTCTAAGGAAGAGCTAAAGAAAGTCTCACAACTCTTTCTATTAATGCAAATATGATAAACTGGTGTCAGATGTAGAAATTATAATTAACAATATACCCAGATCATTAACTTTTTCAGGAAAATGCCAACAGTAGCTAGAAGGAATGTTAAACAATTGTCAGGCAATAGATCAGTAACTTCAGGGCAAGAGACAACTATAGACAAACAAAAAACGCTGGTTTGATGAAAGACGAGGCTCCCCCATTGTGTTGTGTTTCAGGGGCATAATTAATTTTTCGTTACAATTATTGCCAAGGATTGGTTTTTCCTACAAAATTGAAGAGACAGGGGCGTGCTTGCAATAACTTCGAAATGAGCTTTTAATTTTCTTGCGCTTTTTGTGGAATTGAGACCACTGTCTTCTTTCTAGTCTTTCTCTAAACAACATGTTCCTTTTTTTAGAAAATGCTGGTAGAAGTAGAAACAAATAACAGTTTAATTGACGAAGAAGAATGCTACGAGAAGGTATTGTACAATTAATGAGCCAAATTAGCAATCAATTCATATTTTCCCAGTAAACCTGTTAATTAAAGCTCGACCAGGACGAATCATTCCAAAAGAAAAGGTGGGAAAATGATTTTCCCATGGAACTGAGTTTTGTGAGGAGATCTTCTTTTTAACCCGATCATGCATACCTGTGGGAAGAAATTTAATTCGAGAATATTTTTGCATTTGTATGCTGAAGTTTGTACAATATTTTCTTTGTAAAGCTTTAAGAAGAACAACCTAAAACATACTTCAAAGTTAATTTCTACTTTGATGGAGGCAAAGAACGTGTTGAGTTGCCATTGCCCAACTCCCAGTATTACACTGCACCACTGAAACTACAATGAAAATAAAACTTACGCAACTGAAAAGAAAGTAAAGGGCGGATTTGCCATGAAGATGGTGTATCTATTAGGTGTGTGCAGCAAAGTCAGGTCAACCCTGCCTGCGTGCGGACCACACTCAAGTTTATCATGACTTATTGGGAAAGAATCGAAACAAGAGTTGGGAAGTGTGGTGTGAAATATTACGATTATTAGATTCTATCGTGGGTTTTCAAGCATATGATTAGAAAGTGAAAAATTAAAATTTGCAATGTTTTCATCTAAACGTGAAATCAATTCGCCCGCTTTGCAGATACTTTTGCTACCTGATTTTTTTGTATATTTCTAGATAAAAGAAAGTCACAAGCAAGAAGAAAAACGCATTAAAGACTTCACTGACTTTGTCGAAAGAACCTCTGACTACAATGTTTTGCAGGTAACTTAGCGTCCAAATGTTTCTAAACTTTGCTAAGGCCCTAATAAAACCTTGAGCATAATTTCAGGTAGGTTAGCAGACAGTAACTAGATGCAGTGTTAAATCGCCATTTCCAACAACATTGCAATTTCTCTAAGGCAGTACAACAGGTCTATCCATACTCAACAAATTTAATATTTCCGATTTTCGTAAAAGTCATTAAACCACTTCTAAACGTTCCACGAGATTTTCTGTCTCAGTACTGCATCACTGATAAGGCCATTCCTTTAAATTAATGAGTTCAACCTTGATATTTTGTGGCGCGAAAGATATATTCTATTGATCCTGAATCCGTTGTTGCCACTGCTCCACGTGCTTCATTGATTTCGAATCAAACACAACAAACTATCTAAACAAATATTTTGGGACTGCAAAATATTCATCATTAACTGGCGTTTCATGATCTGGGAAGTGTCGTGCGCATGTAAAACCTTTATTATGCTAGCTATTATTTACGCATTTTCTGACAAATTGCAGGTTTTTGACTAACTGCAGAAAATAATACGGTTTGTTAGTATATGGTATATTAGTATATATTTGTCGCTTATTTTTGTTGAAACCAATCTCTTCGCTTTTAATTTGCAGAAAGCAAGACAGAATCAATTAGAATTGATCGCCCATTCTAGACTTCGCTCTAGAGGTTTGACACGTGACAAGTAAGGTTTCTTTTTCAATTACCTTACTTACCTTCACATTGTGCTGATGATTTAAAATAAGGAGGAACGACCAACTTTTAAAAACAATAGTTTGGGTCACTCTACACGTCATTTGATAATGCCACGACATCGTGGCTAGTAATGTTACAAACGTTGCTGAGTGTTTCTAACTCTTGGGTCCAGTACAATAATCATCATCAGCAATTGAATAGACATATTACCTTGCTAAAAATTTCAATCTTAACAATACCCTGGCAAACTTTTATCTACATACAAATGAAAGTAAGCCAGAGGATATACCTGTAGACACTCTCCAACAACTTTTCAAAAGTACCCCCGCCCCCCATTCCTGTTAGTGAGATATAATATAATATAAATTGACGAACCATAATCTAAAAATGAACGGAAATATACTTCCTGATGCGTTATTTCGAAAAGAACAACATTTTTTCAAAAAGTTTTTTCCATTGACTGTTTTAAGCATGCGAATGCTATGTCTATATGATTAACAATATAAGTTTAATTTCCATAACATCATAGCTAATTTTAAAGTCCCGTTTAATGTAATGAAACTACTTTGAGACCTTCTTTAACAAGGAATGTTTTCTTGCGCAGTGAACTTCAGCATGAAACCAACAAAACTGATTTAACAACTACGGTAAGTTGTGTGTTAAATTGAGTTCCACCCTGTTACCTTCGTAACCCCTTTTTACTCGGCTTACACAATTGTTTTCTGCAAATACAATAGAATATCTTAATATTTCCTGCAGCACCCGGCAGCAGTTTGTCTACCGGTTTATTTTACCGGTCGAATGTAATTTTCTGCATATAGCTTAAAACGTTTTCCTTATTGTTTTAAATATGTAAATGTTTGTTTTCAGCTTGATAATAAAATTTCCGACCCACTGCCAACATTTCTTGTTCCTCTGCAATGTTGTATCAGAACTGCAAAATTTTTTTCTTGTTTGCAAAAGTTCCCTGCAAGCAGTGCCTATATGCTCGTAGTCCTATTGCTAGCATAGCACCCCCGTTTCCATCTTGCCAACGTATCCATCTCCTACTGGCGTTATCTTTGTTTCTTTTGAAAGAGTAGTTGAGTAGATGGAATGCTATGAGTAAAGAAGCAAAAGTTTGAATTTTTTTTTAAGGTCACTGCAGACCATTTAAGGTCCTAACTGTTCAAGTAAATTACGGAAATTTAGTAGATAGCAGATAATAGTATCCAATATCAATTTGATAATACAGAAATATAATACAGAAATACAGTATTCAAATATACTTAGCTAAATTTATTCATAATTGAGTCCTTTCTTTATTTAGATCTAAGATTTCGATTCCCCTATCTTTGCTTAGATATTATCGGGTAAATTTAGATGATCTATATCATTTTGAATTCCTTTTTCATACTTATAAGTTGACATCAGTTGGTTGTCTTTATTCAAAAATTTTTTAAGGTTTTGGTGCACATCGTAGGAATTATTAATACTTCATAGAGACTTTTTAAAAGAGTGTATTTTCAAATGTTGTAGACAAGACAATCACGCCAAACTACTTCGATCTTTTTAACATTACTCTGCATGGAAAAATGTATCCAAGTATTTTTATCATCGAACGGCACTTTTGCAAGATCATTCCCTCTTACACGCAAATAATTTGTTTTCTCTGTTCACATTGTGAACACTTTAAAGGTCTCGGTATAGAGTGATTTCATCACCATCACGTAATATTTAATAATCCATGAGATAACTTTGGAACCAGTAAACAGTCACCACTTCTTTAAAAGATGAAGCATCTGTGATCAATCCTGAGCGGTTTTAACATTATAAGTTGACTAGTGCACCCTATAAATTGAGCTTTGTTGGTGGTTTCACTTGGATCTTTTTTCTTGACAGTCATTTTGTGGCCGATCGATTGTTGTTGAAAGCACACCGCCGCAGCTTACGAGGAATTTTATACACGAGAATAAGCTACTGCGAGAGATGGAGAAGGAGGTTATGACAGTAAGTTAATACAGATAAAATTATTGGTATTTGCAAGTCAATAAATTCAATTGAGTATGAATTATCAGGTATAAATCGCTACATAAGCTAACATTTCCTGAAAATATGAGCTTGACTGTTTTTAGAGCTAGGTTGTATAGAATTGTCGAGTGGGTCCCATCTTGGTGAAAAATCTCGTTCGTGATGCCGAGCTATCCGAGCAGCAATGCAAGATTGAGCTCTATTTCCCACGCTACTACCGCTGCTAAAAGTAAACGGAACACGTATAAAAACTCATGCTTTACTGATTTCTTTATAGTTTCCGGCCTTTTAACACTGGTATCACCCCTTTCCCTCCAAAATAAAAATGTTGTTTGCAATGGCAATATCTTAACTTTTGTTCACAATTGATTTTCGTCAATGGGAAACCATGACGGGGAGAGGGAGAGGGAAGCTGCAGATAGGAGACTAAAATGGTGCTTTGTATTCCAAGACTGTAGGCAAGGATTGTTTGTCTCTCAACACGCTTAGCAAGAATGGCTTGAATCTTACTGAGAAACTGGGCTCATTGAAACGCACCTGGTCCGTTTTTTAAGCATTCAAACCCGATAACTGCCAGCGAAGGTAGTTATTCTTACCGCTGCGATACCCAGATAGATGCGCTTTGTAGATCACACGAGAAGAATAATGCTGCTTCTTTTACCACGTCAACCAACGCAAGTTTTACATACATCGTTTGCCCTCAAATAATATACATTATAAGGGTCGCAGCTGCAGGAATCACTAGCGTTGCTAGCAGTCACAACACTATGTGTGCCCAGAGGATGCAATGTTGTGTACACCATGTTTCCTATCCGAGGGGGTTAGACAGGGGACGAATTGCTCTAAAGAAACCGCATTATTCACCCTCTTGTGTAATCTACCATGGGCATCTTTCTGGATTTATATATTTCCATTTATCCTTCGATCTTTGTTCTATATTTGATGCACTGAATGTCAAGTGAATAGCATTTATGTGAAGTAGGTACAGCAATTTCTGTGCAATTGGCGATTCTACTATGCTGAGCAGTTATTCAAAACAATTTTGACTTCTGGAATTGAAATAGCGGTTATCAGAAATTTTCTAGAGATATGCGTCCATCATTATTACCTTACTAAAGAGTATTATTTTTGATAAGATGTTTCTTATAAAAGCATGGTAGTAATGCATTGCGAGAGCTTTATTGTTTTCATAAATGGTGTTTTTCAAAGTTCATTTTTAGGTTTTTAAGGGATCAGTTAAACACCGATAAAGATTATGAGACTGCAGTTTCGTTAATTATGAGTCAACGATCAGATTTCGTTAAGTTGTCCACATTGGTTTGGACAGGATTTTTGCATGTTAACTAGTTAACCCGAGCTGAAATATCCAATGACATTTGGTCAATTAATTGCTTGTCTCGGGCGTTTCATCTGTCAGCTGATTTTACTTTTGGCTCTTCCACCAAGAAATGACCAATTTCATTAAAGAAAGATCTCGATAATACTGAGTTAATCTCAATAATAGTTGTGTTTGGCTTAACTTCTTAGTATCGACCACCATGCTTATATCGATTTTTCTAAAAAGTAATAAAACCTTAAGACCAAGATAAATGCGTCCTTGGTTTCAGGCACCCAGTATCAGCAAGACAATTGTGTATTGAGTACCTTTTCGTCCAATTTCATCTAAAGAGAACCTTGTTTTATTACATGATGTACTTCTGCAGTAGTTTTGCTCTGAAGATGTTTCTAATTGCTCCACAGCGTTTATTTATCTCTCTTCTCATAATGTTTAATGAGAAAAGAAAGTTAGGTGAAACTGATTTGATCATGTGATCTATGGTTGGACAATCCCATCAAAATAAGATCTGATCATTGATTAGACACAAACTTTAATTATCCTTCAAAGTTATTCACGATTTGCAACGAGGTGTTATTGTTCTTCACCAATTAATCCTTATACCCTGGTCAATTGGCAACAGTTTTGAAAGAGAAAAATTTTACAATTTCCATTATTTAATGATAACAGCATTGCACTTGGGAATTCTTTTAAGGTTTCCTTTTTTGATCCCACGTGATATTTCTTTTCTAATAACAACACGAGGGAGTGAGCCCTCGCCGATTGGCCAAAGCGCCTTGAATATAACCAATCAACCAATTATTCGTCTTTTCAAGTTGTTCGTAAAAATTCAAGATTTCAGATTTTAGAGACGCATACCAAAAGACATAATTGCATTGCATTTCCAATACAAGAAAGAGCTATATCATTGGTTCGCTAGTATTGTTGTGGCAATGGAAACCTTTATACCTGTTGATTCATGTTAGGGAAAGGTTTTCTGCTATTAGAATTAGAGGACTTGAGTGCCTTTAGCCCTGATTTTCAATCTTATCGCAATCTTAGCCTTCAAAACGACACATGACGCTTCACTAAAATAGTTCTCTCAAAGCAAAGACCATTCAAGTTTCTTTACCGCCCTCTTTATAGTATGCTTCCACCCAGCATAGATATTAAGGAATAGTCAAGGTATCAACTGAAAGAGAAATTTTACAACAAATGGCTCCACTTTAAAACAAACTGAGACACATGAAGAGAAATGATAAGAACAAGACAATAAACATTGCTAGGAAATCTGCAACATGGACACGAAAGATCAATAGGCAAAAAAAGGGCATAAAGAATTTTAACCCAAAAAACCAATCATATTTATTTTGCAACCGAAATATTAAAAACAAAGAACTCCACATTTAAAAAGCTGAGACAAATGAAGGATAATGGTAAGAACTAGATGACATGACGAGGGGCATTTGCGACATGGACACAAAAGATCAACAAGCAAGAAATGGAATTGAAGAAAACCATAAAGTAACTAGTTTTATGTTGTAACCCAGGCTGCGGTTTCTGCAGGTTTCCTGTTCATGCGGCTTTGGGGTCCTAGCAGTGGCGCCGTGGGAGCACAGTTTTTGGGGGGGCCAAAGGTTCAAATTTTCCGACGATGAGACAATTTTTCCAACAAAACCAACAGTAGTGAACCCCCTTTTGATTTCTTGTTTCTCAAGGTATCATAACAGTTCATGAAGAATCTTGTGATGTACTGAATGAAGGATAAAATGAGGAAGCCAGAATACTTCATAACAAATCTAAAGATGGTCGACTCGATAGAGAATTTAAGTCTTGTAACATTTGAATTCAGAGTACCGACTACTTTCTTAGCAATAGTGTTTTTGCAAAAAACGTCATATATCTCATCAAAATTTAATGATTTCAACATGCTATTCTTAACGCTTAACAAAATAAGGGAATTTAAATGATCCAGTCCCATGGTTGACCGGAAACAATTCATGACAATTTTCAATTTTGAGAGTGTTCCTTCACTGTCATTTGGTTGAGCCTATAGGAAGAATGACAAGAATCCTATAAAAAGTGTTCAAGATTTTCTTCAATAAATCTTAATGTTGTGATGAGGTTTTCCCTCTCAAGGTCCTGATCTTTTCTTTCCATTTCTGCTAAAAGGGGTCTCTCCTTTCATCTTCACCTCAAAAAACATATTCTTATCTTTGGCCACATTATGGAATGCATCATCTGGTAGGCCATCAGTTGTGATAAACTAGCAGAATTGTTCTTGATCGAGCAGCGCAAATTCACAAAGTATGGCTTTATGACTAGAGAATCGTGTTTTTATTGATGATAAGGCTTTATCAATTGACTAGATGCTTGTTTTTCGTCAGTATTTGGCGGTTGGATTCTCTTGACTTTTGTAATTGGAGATGTCGTCACTCGCCTTCTTCCTTCTCTTGGCACGTTTTGATGGAGAATCTTGCTGCACTATTTGTGCCTGCTACTGACTCCTTTGTTTCAGCCAATACTTTCGTATAATCATTTCGCATTCGAGGTAACCGCCCCTCTGCCGTCTCGACTAATCTTAGCGCAATCAACAGATCGATTTGCTATAACATGAAGAATATTTGAAGCAGGGTCGGTGATGGCTAAAATCTTCCGGAAAAACATGTGCTGTCATTATGGTTTGAAAAGATGTAAACTTGTTTTCAAGATTGCAGCGTCAGTGACCGTTCTCGTTTGACTACTGGCACTGCTGTAACATATATAACAAGCAGTTAAACAAGTCCTCTGAGCTTTGCAAAACACATATTCGCAAGTGCTTTTTGGTGCGATCACCATCTAGTGGTTGAAATCCTTTGCAGGCGATGGACTCTTTGGATGCTCCTTTCTTCTTGCACTCTTTCGTATTTGATTTTTTTTTAATCATGGCGGAAAAGTGATCACGAACGATGAAAAAACTTGAATCAATTAATTTATGGTTTTCCCGACAAAAGGAAGAAAATGACGAAATTTTCCTATGGGCCTTTCCCCGGCCCTACTTCTAGTTTTACACTTATAACAAGAGATGAACTTCCTACAGCACAGAATATTTGTGGAAAGAACATTTTTTAAATTTCACAAATAAAAACTTTAAAAATTTCCGACAAGCATCGAAATTATCCGACAAATTTTTTACAGGGGGGGCCATGGCCCCCCCTGGCCCCCCCGGCCACGGCGCCACTGGGTCCTAGGACTTTTGCGCTCAGATTCTCCAGAGTACTTAAAAGAAAAATCATAAATAACCTGGTTGTAAACCAGCAAAAACATTCTAAGAATAATCGACACTAAACATCAAGTATCAAATAGACTATTGCAAATGGCGAGTGGACTATCAAAATGGCATAAGATTGTGATGTTTCCACATTTTCGTGAAATATTTAGCAATCTTTAGCACTTTTTGTTGTAAACCTGAATGCTCGTAAAGAATCACGGATGATCATATGGCATCTGGTTCAAAGCGATATTACAGTCTAGCAACCGAGCCTATATTCTTGACACTTAATATCATAAGCTTAAATTATTAACCTTGGTTGAGTTTTAATGAAATTTTCTACGAATAGAATCGATATACTGTCATCGAATCCCTGCCAAAGCGTTGCGGAGACATGCTACAAGGTCAATGTGGCGTTTGATGTCGCTCTCTTTATGCCGTATCGTTCGAGCAGAAAAATCGCGCAGCTGAATGAAGCGCACATGATGTGGATATGCTTCGCTAAATACAACGAGTTTTGACGGCATTACACATCTGCAATTAGCCTCCGCAGAGACCGACAAACGCACGCACATAGAAAGAGTCATTTAATTGTTAATTTCAGTTTTCGTTTTGAATGAACTAAGCACAAAACCCCTCCAATATAAGAGAATAAACAATAGCTTAATTACATTATTACATTAAAACAGATATGTAATATATTTTTAATTGTATGTATTTTTAGTCTCGTAGTTTAGTTATTTGTCTGTTTAATTTTTTCATAAATTGTATGTTGTGGAATTTGAATAATGAAACTGAAGCTGAAAGCTCTTGACAGTTTTTTTTATTTAAGCACCCAAAGAAACTGTGTAATACTATTGAATTGATTTTTCTTCTCTAGATTCGGTAGTGGCGAAATTGGCAAGTAGAAGGAACTTTCCGCTAACAGAATATTTGACTTTGCTGTAAATAGTCCAGAGCTGTAAATATGCACTTGTACATTCCAATAGATTGCCTGTAAATTCCTAAATAATTTTGAGGCTGTTGCATTCCTTGTTATAATCAGAGGGTAGTTACAAATTGGCACAATTTAAAATTTTTCTTCTCCTTTACTTTGAACCCTTGCCATGGGTGTTCGGGAATATTGTCTGCATTGTTACTTTTTGGTGTTTTTAATTTTGGTCTTAAACCCGATAATTAGGGGGCGGTTGGAGCAACAAGATTGGAAATAATATAGATGGTTTGGATGGGGCTGGAATTACCGGAATGTGGAAAATCCTGAAAAGAAACAAGAAGGTAACAAATTTGTAAAGAACTTATTATTTATGAGAGCAAACAGTGACACAACTACGAAAATATTAACAGAGAAGAAATTCACTAGCTTTAATGGACAACTTTACTTAAGATATATAAATAATAAACGAAGGGGTTGAAATGATGATAGGGTTTGAAAACTCTCCTAATTTAATCACTGGGTCGTTTACAAGAGGCACGAGAATGTTTTTTTTTCAAGATTACAGTAAATTCTTATCAGGGTTCGGAAAAATTTGCACTCAAATCCATCCAAGCTTGTTTGATTGAATAGATACCGTGGATAGTTAGGCTTGCAACGTCACCCTATCTACTTTAATTGCAATTTATTGCAGATCTTATACATACAAGGCTGATCTCAAAATAGGGATCTTTCACCTCTACTGGGCGCTTTAACTAACAGTTGGTGGAATATACCCACGTTCCCCCATGATGCATTCAATTAGCAAATGATTTATACCTGGGGGAGTATTTAGTATATTTTGCTGACAGGATGTGCACTCCTTTCCGGGTATCGATTTCTCCTCTCTTTTCTAACACCGGGTATCGATTTAGAGCACTTTTTCTAAAGCCGGTTGCCAAAGAGGAAATTTTGCAAGAGTGGGGGTGTTACTTACTTTTTGGAGTATACTTTTCGCGGTTTTTTTTAGAGCCGGGTGAAAAAATTTTTTCTAGGAGTGCACACACAAATACTATGTTAGGGATTTATAGTATACTTCTAGTAGGGAGCATAAGTTTAATACTGATATCAAAGGCTGGCCCCGGCATGCGGACCTGCTTCTTCAGAGGTATGCACAATAAAGAAGGTGACCCAAGTTGAATTGAGCGATTGGCATGAACCCCTAACTTCACTCTCCCCAATTCCTACCGTTGTCAAATCTTAGAATAGTTCGGCCCACACTCTCAAATGGGTTCAGTGGCTCCTCAGCAAATCAACAACAACATAGAGCAACAACAACAACACAATGAGTTGATGCTGTAAAGTGGCGGGAAAATTCGCTACAAATTGAGAGATTAAATTGAAGTACAAGCAAGCAAGTAATCTATTCTTTGTTAACCAAAGAGGGTTCTGGCAGCTTCGTGTTAGCCGCTAAGGCCTGTGCCCTCAGGATTTCTCTTGAGACCTCGGAAATGTGGACACGAATAGCTGGGTCCTGGCTGGAAAACTTTCATGTGCTCGCAGCTACACTTTCCCTTGATGTCGATGTGTCGCACCGCCCCCTACCATTTGTCGCACCTTATTTTGTTACATGAAGTGGTACAAAATAGGCGTTTCACGCCTTTTTTAAAACAAACATTGTCATGGCAAACAATGGGGGGCTGGTTCAGCTTGAATGAAGTACTAATAAGAAGGGAAAGGGCTAATAACGCATACAGCTCATTAAATATTGGCTTGGTTTTGCTAGCAACTCCTTAGGTTTTGTCGCATGTTGGCACAAAATTGGCTTTGCTCGCATGTCGCATCGGAAAAACTGTTGTTGCTCGCAACTACGCGTAGGCAAAAACAGGCATATTTTCCAACCCGGAGCTGGGTTGGCTGAACTGTTTTGTAGAGGAAGGGTCCAGCTTTCTTCGGAGACTGAAACTGAACTGGTTCTAGTTTGGTTGGTGCAAGCCTCTTCTAGATAAGTTGTTTGATTGATTCGGGGGATTTATGCCAGGAGCTACGAAATGCACACCTAAAATCTTTAGACCTAGGTGCATGGGATGACATTAATTATCACTGTAAGGGGTATACCATACCGGTATGTTTGGGTGGGTACTGCAAGGGAATTGTTAAATTCTATATTATCAACTGAACAGCTTGTAGCAATTAGGATTTCATTTTTTAGTGTAAACAGGAATAAACCAGAGGGTCTTCTGCATTGGGAGCAAGCACATTTAGCAATGCATAACATTGGCATATTTTGACCAATTCATTGTCCACTTTCATTCATTGTAATTGATATGAAAGACGAAAAAAAAATTGTCTGCAAAATTACTGCTATAGGAAGTTCAGTGCAAGTATCAGTTTCAATTTTACTGGAAAGATATGATACAATTGATTGTTTTGTTTGTAATTTTATTTTGATTCCATCAAATATAAAATGGCTAACAATATTGATATTATTCAAATATATACAAGTTAACTAATCAAAACTGAATATATAAGGTAAAGAAACAAAAATGATATTTTCTAAATTTATCAAAAAGGCTGGTAGGATAGTACAGGCATTAAATTTTAACTTACATTATCTTTGGCTCTACAAAGTTAAAATCTCTCCCACAGGTTGTATAAATCTTTATTCATTGTCCACTTTCATTCGGTGTAAATATTAGAAAAGGCCAAAAGAAAATTTTTCTGCAAAAATTATTGCTAGGAAGTTCAGTGTAAGTTGAAGGTAAAAGTAATGTTCATGAAATAACAAGGTAAAGAAACAAAAACCATTTTTTTTAAATTTATGTAAAATTGGTAGGCATTACATTTGCAGTTGGGGCCCTCCCATTTTTTACTCATTTCAGGATATACCTTACAATATAATAAGATGACTGGAAAATTACAGTATTTTAGCCTCAGTTATGAAAGGAAAAATGACATAACGTGATTTTATTAAGGATTGATTAAGGAGGAGCTCTCAAAATAGGTTAACAAATCAAGGGAGAGTGCCCCCTGCCAAAAAATAATACAAAAGCAAAATTAGAACATCCAAAAAATGAAACTGCAATAACTGGAAGACATGATGTTAGTACCCAGTCCTCCTAGCTACAATTTTGTCATATTCATAACAGGTATAGCCTGTATTCCCTCAAGGTCAGATATTGTGTAAATCACATATTAAGACTTTGCACTTAAAGGAAAAAACCAAATATTTCAGTATTGTATGAAATATGACCCTATTGTTTCTAACTTGCTGTACTAAGAATACTTGAAACTGTGAGTGGGATATCTCATGATTAAGTTGCAGTGAATAATAAGTTGATAATGATTTTCCATGAAATGATTCATAGACTATGAAAAGTCTTTTGTGGTACATTCCAAATGATCTGCTCCTCATTTACTCATAATATGTTCTGAATCTACAATCCAGAGAAGCCATTTGCTGAATTCTTTGCTGTCCAGATGTAGTGCCATTTCAAAGAATTGCTACTAATATTCTTCTAAGATCTCCTGCAAACTGCTGTTTTGGTTTCGGCTTTCAGAGTACCTCTTTAGTGCTCACATTCTAAGAATATAAAATTATGTTACATCTTTTTAGAAATTGCCATCAAAGACGTCAAGTAACTGACTAATATATGGTTTTAAACATTAAAAACAGATGTAATAGAGGATCATTAACAGCATATATATTTATTAGGTATCAATAAAAGTTTTATGATATTTGAAGCTGTTATGATAGATTTATAGTTGTAATGGTAAACACTTGTAAGCAATGAATTTTCTTCCTGTCAGAACACATCCCACAGCATAGAGCTGATTTCTTCATTTAAGATATTTGGTCTACCAATCAGTAACTATTAACTTAGATTTCAACATGAAACACATTACCATTCCAAACCACATTTTTATTTTCATATAGTTTTCCAAATATGACAAGGATTCTAATTATGGTTTAAATTTGGTGTTTTTGTGACCTGAGCTGTGCCACTCAACCAGTACTTTCTTTACTTGGCTTTTTAGCTTGGATTTCTTGGGTTGGGTTTCTTTTAAGCCAGGCAAAACAATTCATTAAGTTTTAATGAAAAAACAAATTAATTGACCATCAATCAAATATTAATTGTAATTTAGGGTACAACTCTATGATTCAATTTGCTTAAAAAAATTGAATGTTTTACATTTTGTTCACGTGGATGCATTTTTCTTGAAAACATAATTTGCAAATTTTATTCCCTCCCCATGAATGCTAAGAAAATACCAGTTTAAATGATTATTTAACAAAACCTTGTTAATGTCTGAAGGTAAGTAGATTGTTAGAAATATTGGTAAATTTTGCTTGTAATAATTTCAAGTTGTCCGTGTGTCAATGAATTAGTAGACAAATGGTGTAGAAATTGGGAAACGGAATTAAAAGTAAAATGAGATGGATGTTTTGAATAGAAGATTTCATTTCTAATTTAAAGAAAAGTCATTTAAAATATAAAAACAATACATGAACAGACAGTGGCGGACTGGCTTAGAATTATGGAGAACTTAGTTGGGCTCTCTTGGGTGTGGCTTGAATTAAAGGCGTGGTCATGAGAGTCATTGAGGTTCTTGAATTTTTCCAATATACCATAACAGTTAACATAATAACAAACAATCTTACTTTTACTTCGCATATAAGATGTAACTATTTGGTCCAAACCTCTTCCTCCATAACCGTTCCAATTTCATTTCCTTGGATCGGTGGGCCAGTCCGCCGCTGTAAACAGAGGACTCCATTACGATAAAAAATAGTGAGGGCAATGAACTGGTGGTGCGCAGTTCTTCACTCTCTCCATTCACCACAGCTCTGTATTATGCCCCCATTCAGTCATTTATTATTGCCTTTGAAAGGTATGGAGGAAAAAGGTGGGGGGAAGGGTTAATTATCCTTTCCCTCACTAACCAGGCCTCTTAACGATTTGAATAAGTCAGGAATGAAAACTTGTGGATCTTCTTCTCTCCCTCTATATTTTTACTACTTTGCAATTTTCAATTAAGTAGTTCGTTTATGGAAGCTTTTTTATTGAATAAAAAAACCATCACGCCAATGCAAAATGCCGTCGCTCTAAGAAGCTATGGACGTCTATTTCCTTCCCTTTGATATTTGATGATTTAATTCTTATTTCGTCTAAGATTTGTGTTGGGTTGCCCTCCAACAGACGCTGGGCGGGCGCTCAACGCAAACATCATTAGATAAGAAGAAGCGAAATAGTGTGTTATTAATCTAATTAAATCGATGAATCTCCATTTATGATTTTCGTAACAATTGTTGAAAATTTACAATCAAAAGAAATAGTTCTGTAATTTCAATAGATTTTGTTTAAGTCATCGGTTTTGATGACCCCAGTCCCAGTTTGCGCCTCTAAATCGGACAATCCGGCCTTCACTAATTTTTTGATCGATACACCCCAATTCTCTCCCCGTATTACAAAGGCCATAAGATGCGTATTAAAAGTACCAGGTGGCAGATTTTTCTCGGTGGTGTTTCACTGTCTGTGGTGTTTTGAAAGATCGGGAGTTCTGATGACACCCCCATTGCCAGAAATATGTTACTTAATCTCATAGGTGGGTTTAAATGTCGCCGTAAAACTAACTTCAAATTTTGAACGCGGTAAAGAAAATCTTTGCAAGTTATAAATGATACAGTTCTTCATATTTCAGGAGCAGGAAAGAAGTAGCTAATATAACAAAAATAGAGACACAACATCATTCAGTATGCGAAATGAGTGTCAGATTAAACCCCCTCGATATTGTATATTACTAGTTTACAAGTAAATCCTCGATATCGTTAATTAGTTAAAAACTTGTATGGTTTAATATCAGTCGTAGTATGGGCGCGTCAGATGTTTTATGAATTTAGTTTTTCCAAACCTTTTGGTCGCGGACAATTTTAATATAAATTCATAGTTGGTGATGTAAATAGTCTAGGGGATCATACCAATTTTGAAGCAATCAACATAAATGTATTATTTGATAAGTTTTTTTTACAAGAATGGCAGAATAAGGCTGATGTAGACCTGCAATTAAAAGAATGATAATGTTATAAATGTAAAAAAGAAAGAATCTTCAACTCGGATCAACAATTTTAATTTAGGCCCAAAAGCAAGGCCCACCTCTACTTCCTTTACTTAGGCTCCATCCACCCGTGCTTATAATCCACATTTTATTTGACACAAGTATGCTAGAAAGCCGCTTTACCCTATGATTGGCTGTTTGATTTATTGTCAACATCAGATCATATGTGAAACCAAAGAATGAATTCTATTGCCGAAAAAATTTCAAATCGATCAAGGAAAATTAGGTGCCATGCTCGTGCACACGAAAGTTCATGGCTTTTATATATCTTTCTTGTTCTCAATTTACAATTTGAGGACATTTTTGTTTAGAAGTGTTTCAGACAGGAGATTCTGCTCGCTTACAATTCAACGTCACAATCAAGACTGTGTCAAAAACACTGAAAGCATAAATCCAGTCTGTGCGTAGGCACTTAAAAGATTTAACAATAGTTTCGTCGTACGTGATACAAGCAGAAAAATATAGGGCTGAATGCTGATTAATATGCGTTTGACTATTCAGAACTATTCGGCTTAAACTTGCAGTATCTAGTAGGGCCAATTTCTTGCTTAAAACATAAGTATTAGTATTTTTAATAGAAAAATCACAGTATATTGACATAAGCTTTTTTATGTTGATAGCCACTGAAGCTCTCTAACTTTCCTGCAAAATGATTAAGCATTGCAGAAGTAGCTCTGAATGTGACCAATATATTGCTAGGTCATATCCATCATGCGATTATACACTTTCTCTTCTGTCATGGCTCCCTTGATTTTCGAACAGGCAAATTCTATGAAGAAAGATTCAAATTTTTGCAGCAAATGAGTAATGTTATGAATCATGGTCGTTTGCCTGCTGCCAAGCACAGATTGGTCAAAATAGAACTTGGTGCATAGCGAGATAATTGAGAAAAGTCATCTTCGAGTTGAGATGATATTTCAATTTTTCACTTTTTCAATAATTTTACACATTAATTCAAGCGAATTTGCCGCTTGTGGTCAACAATTTTTAAATATTTTCGCAGGCAAGGTGTGTTTTGTTAATTTCGATGTTCAAGTCAAAGATGCAAAACCCAGATTTTTTTAGAGAAAGGAGTTCCTGATTTAGACTGTTTAACAAAGTGAGGCGTGAGTGGAAACCTGTTGGTAAATTTCAGTAGCCAGTCAGGCACTTTAACTACTTTTTAACATGAATCTCGATTACTTCTCGGGCTTCGAACTCTGATGCATGTAATGCAATTATATTTGTTCGTGTTTTAAATTATATTTCCAATCTTCCAAGAACGATTTTTGCACCAATAGATTCAGATTTTCGATTCACGAGGTACTTTGATAAAGTCTTGCAATTTTCATAAGCTTTTTGTAGTTCAGACAATGTTAAGTGACATTTAAGTAGCGAATGTGTGTTTTAGCCGTTTGCTGTACAGATGATTTAAGCTATCGTGTAGAAGCAGCACCTTCATCGTAGCATCAGGTCTTCTCTTAGACGTTATTCTATTCCGGAGGCTATCTCTCACCCTCCAATACAGGTTTCTATACATCACTAAATTCAATAAGGACTTCTACCCTCCTCCCTTGAAATGTTTTGATTTATTTGCTATATTTGACTGAGCTGCAATAAGTTCAACTCATTTGTTGGAAGACAGTGCCAGCTTGAGCGACCAACTAAATTGACAATTTACATTTTACACTGTACTTGCTGCGAGGACCCTCTAACAGCAATTACGGGTTATAGCTTGGGAAGGAGACAATTATAATCTGGATATGAGGTGCACTTAAAATTAATGGCACTTGTGTCATTGTGTCTAAAATAGATAAATCTGGTTTGAAGAGCGAGCTACTGCCCTTTGCTGTCCCCAAAAAGTTGTGATTGAAGGTTTGAGCCCCCAAAACCCCTCAAAATTTGTTGATACCGTGATTACCTTATATAGTGTATTTGCTTTTTGTGAGAGTCACAGCTCTGACTCTAGAGTTTGGAGTTTCTTCATCTTTACCCTATAGTAGCATTGAATGTTCCTTAAAAACTTTTTTGTTTTAAAAAGAAAAATCAGACTTGACAGAACGTGATTTTGCAAATTAGTATTTATATTACTAACAAAAATCGTTCAAAGGCTATTGTTAAAAAAGGTAGGATTTTTAGCTTTTTCCTATAGTAGTATCGTATTCACATAATTACTTGAAACTTGTTGATCCTTTATAGAAAAGTGTGCTTCAAAAAGCTCAAGAGCGCGCGTTTTTAACTGCTTTTTTAGTAGCATTGGCTGTTTCTTATAAGTTTTTCGTAAATGAACTACTTTTAAAAATATCCCCCTGCCCTTGCCCTTAGACGATCTCTGTCTGCAGACGGTCTGCGGTTCTATGAGGAACGAAGCAAAACATGGAGCAAATGATTGTCATTTTTAATCCTTTTTAAAATCCTAGGAAATTCTTGCATTACCAGAAATAATGTGCCATTAAGACTGAAATCTTTGCCTGAGTATGGTAAAAAGTGGTTCCATGGTCAACCAAAACGAGCCGATTCCCACATTAGACGATTGATGTGTCATCGATACTTATCTGGTGCCAATGGCGATTGCTCTGCTTTACTTGCAGCTAAGGCTAGTAATCTTTACCTATCATATAAAATCAGGTGTCAAACATGCTGTAGTATTTAGCTTGCTTTCTTTCTATCCTTACCATTCCTTCACTAATATCTTTGTACCCCAGAATTAGCATTCTAAGTACAATCTGTAATCTCATTATCAGGAGTATTGTGTTTGGAGTAAATTGATAGACAGATTGCAGGACTATAAGAGCCTATTCAATCTATGGATATACTGTTCATGATTCTTTACAGTATGTCCTGTGCATTTTTGGATTACATTGATCTAATGGCAATGCCCTTTTTCAACGCTACACTCGCTTTTATGCTAAAGGTTTCTTATTTTTTAGTAAATTATGGTTGTGAAAGCATATTGTGAGTTACCTAGGGATTTTGATAAGTAACAGTAGGATGTTGACGTAACAAATGTTATAGAAACATACACCTATTGATTTTTTTATAAGCTGCTTTTTCTGGCAGATGTTTGCAGTCTGTTGCTTGGTATGGTGATGCTCTATTTGGTGTGTGTGCTGTGACACGCCTTGTGAAATAAATTTCTCACACGGGATTTTTCAACAGGAAATGGAATATTTCGTGGTCGTTTGCTTCGTAGACAGTCGTAACCCTCTCAGTACTGGTTTTTCACAGTTTTCATCTCATAAATTTTTGCCACCAGGTCAAACTACAGCCCTTCTCAAAATGCATGAGAATATACACCCCTTAGGCTTATGCTTAGCCGAAAATATTCATATAGTATGTGGTCCTAATAAGTAACCTTTTCATATTTTGAGTTTCCTTACAGTAAGTGCGTCTATGCTCACTTACTCTCGCAAATATAAATTTATTTAAAAATCCATTCGTCGCAATAACAGTGTTATTTCAATCAGAGGCAGAAATTAAAATGGGGGGATTTTCTCTCCCTCCCCCTTCTTCTCCAAAATTTGGTAAAATTCATAAGCAAGGTTGGAAATTGAAGCGCCCAGTCATGGTTTTTGGCCATTTGTCGAATCCTGCCCACCAATAGAACACCGGATTTGTTCCACTGATACCAATAATAGCAATTTCTAGGTTATATTATTGCTTATAATTTCCAAGGGGCCTCGTCCACTTATATCAAAATTTTTATTTCTAGCCTCTTTAGATGTATTCAAGGAAGCTCCCAATAGGAGCAACCAACAAGGTTCTTAGAGTGCCTCCAGATTCAGTTCCCCAGATTCCCTTGCTTTCTGCCCCTTCTGCTCACTTCGATCACAGATGCAATGGGGCCTCATTTTGCCATTTTGCCCTTGGGCCTTAAAAACCCCTCGTCGGCCCTGGTCGGAGATGCTCTGAGATGTTAGTAGTGTTAGGTACCATACACTTTTACTGTACAAAATGATGTACCGAGTATCATATTTCTTGTAATTCATGGCGCCGCTCACTCGGGAAGTCACAACCCCTCGATTGTGGCGCGCTCATCTGATGTTATTAGATCATAGCCAACAAGATTACGGTATGATAAGGGTTATGATGGTAGAGTTTATGATATGAAGTGTGTCGCAATCATTACACCGCTCATTTTCTGAACCACGACCCCTAAATCGTGACGCGATGTCTAATGAGTAGATCTCCACGAGACGTCGGTGACATGGCGGCGACGTCGGGGAATTACTATAAATTTTCATCTCATTTATTTTCATTTATCATTATTTACACACAATATCCCTTCAGCTATTAAATTTACAAAACAAGTTCTAATTATTAATAAAAATACAACTATAATTACTTAAAAAAAATGTATTGCTGGTCTTTCAGGGAGTTATTTAGTTAAGTTTTAGCTCTTCAAATATATTTTTAGTTGTTTTTTAAATTGGTATAGGGTAGAAACACGTTTCCATATCATTGTAAGTGTTCCAGCCGGATCGCCGATCCTCTGCTGGGACACATTCCCGTCGCTTACGAAGATATGGAAACGAGGCTTAACAGCATAAGGAAGTTCCCATCCCCATGTCCTCTAATTCTAGGCGTTTTTTAATTAGCAGTGAATTGACATTTGTTACGTCATTGACGCAATCGATACTAGTGTACAAATTCCCATACCAGCAGTGATTTTAGTGTTGTATCTAATGGTCAACAGGTTTCAGCACCTATTTTGCTATAAGAGATGAAAATCTTCTCAGACGGCGATTTCCTAAGCCACCGCAGCCACATCATCTTCGACCCAGCGTTCTTAAGTAGTTTAAATTGCACTTTAATTGATGTTTATTGCACCTTCAAAACGCAAGGTCATTTCTTCGTTTCTAAATATAATCCTCCTTCAAAGCGATGACACAGTTCTAAGGCTTGTTCTGAATTCTCCCGTACCTTACACTGGCTTTGCTTATTCAATGGACTTGCAACAGCCAAGCAACAGTAAAGCATTGCGGCTCCATTGCGAGGGTTGTTGAAAACAGTAATTTTTATGATGCCATACCCTCTAAATACCCATTTTTTCTATTACACGCTTTTTTATAAGAAGACTCAGCTGCAGTTTCAGCTTTGCGTTTCTTTTTACATTTTATAGTTTCAGCATCATTTTTCCCTATTTTGTTTGTTATTTCTGTGTTGGAATTAGCATTTGAGAAAGTGATAATGATTATGTAGAACCTTTTTATATTTTGTATATTTTGAAGAATATTTTGTTAATTGTTTTAAAACAACGTTTTTATTGTCTTCTGTTGTTTCGCTGCTATATTTCAATAATTTTTGTTATTGTTTCATTTCTTAAGTTTTGCTGAATTTCAGCCAGCTTTGTTTCATGTTTTTCTCATTTTTTAGGTAAATCTCAGCTTTTTTTTCCTTTCAAGGCTGCTCTTGTAAAAACTTGTATTACCAAATTTAAATGCATCCACAGAAGAAACCTACACGATCAAAAAGGGCCACTGATACTTGCATTAAAAGTTTCCCTCGGCAATCTAATTCTGAGCAGGTGCACGACACATATTAAAAATGTTTCAATAAATCTCTTAATTTTTTTCCCACTGTTTTACAGTGGGCATTATTTGGAAAGAAAACAGGGCGTGTCATAAAACTAAATCACCAGATTTTTAAAGTATGTTTAGTATGAGATCTTGATTCATTATACAATGGAAAAGGCCACACAATCAGTGAGAAAATATTCAGTCAGACACTCACATAGACTGTTATCTATCATATCTTTTGTAATTAATCAAATACATGTTTAGATGTAAACACCGGTAGTCCGACCACAACGTTATGTTATTAGTATTTGCGCGCACTGAAAGAATTTCGTCTTCGCTTTGAAAATCGACCCGGATATGGCCTTGGACGACTTTAAATGGCTTACGATTTAAAAGATTATGTATTTTTAGTTTTAATGTTAAATCTGTTTAGCGACTGCGATCGATCGATTACGCTGGCGATAAATCTAAGCGAGAAAAAATTTACGATCTCACAAAAGAGGCTGCATGAGGTAATTGTATAATAAACGGACCAAGAGACATTGAGACTTTTGGACAAATACACTCAAAGTTTTGAGAACTTGTGTTGAAAGGATGTAAGTTTTTGCAAAATCCAATGCGGAGAAACCAGAAAAAAAAGGTATTTCTTAAGCATCTTGAAATCTAGGAAAAGGGGTGAATTGAAACCCGCAGCAGTAACCAGAAAAATGGTTATTTCTCAGAGAAAAGGGTTCCTCAGTACCAAACATATCAGAGAAAAGGGTCTCTTTAATTCTTATAAACTCAGAAAAGGGTACCTCCAGAACATTCCTTTACAAGCATAGTTACACTTTTAAACAGGAGTGGCCACGCCGGGAAAATAAGATGAAAAAAAGATTGCTGTTTTGTGCGGTTGCGTTCTCTAGCCCTTGTAGTTCGTCTAATATCGACCCTCAATGACCAAGTTGTTAACATGTCACATGGATGGAATTCTGCGGAAACCGCTCGTGAACTAGACGTGATTTACAGCCATCGAGTGACGCCTTGCTACTCAGAACATTTTTAAAGCTTCTCAATATTCCCAATATAGTTCGCTAAATGTTTGGAAGTAATTTTTAAAATCACTTAATGTTAAGCTATTTCCGATGTTAATGTCTATATAATTTATTTCTTCATTGAAATGCCTCTAGTTTGCTTCAAAGGTGACACAGGTTATCTTTGGTGAGGCCAAATGACCTCGGTCACGTCACCTTGCTAGTCTGCACATTTTACCATTAATAGATATAAATGAAAAAACTATCTAGAACTTTTTTGAAGTTTCCCTAAACCTACTTATTTTGGGGTATTGTAATTAATTGTTTCACTTTCTTGCCCACTTATCAGCGGGTGTGTCGTTGGTTAAGGGGTAATTCACCCCCAAAAAATAAAAACTTCAGCGGGTCCCTTTCATTCTTTTAAAGGACATAAGGTAATTTTTGCAGATCAAATGTTTCACCATATCCCACTTGCTTTACAGCCGATCTTTTTTATTATTCCCAGACATTCTAGATCTTTTTCTTCATTTTTCTTCACATTGTCCTTTTAATTTTCACATTGTCCTTTTAATTAACACGTTGTTCATTCTTCACATTCTTCTCGTTCATTCTTCACGTTCAATTTTCACATTCTTAATTCTTCTCTTTAATTTATTCTTCACATTGCTCATTTTATTTTTATCTTCTTTCATTTGGCTCTTTGTATTCATTACTTTCCCTCTATATCTTTTAATTTTATTATCACAATTTCTTTCTTTTCATATTCTGTCTCTTTGGATTTGAATGCTCGTTCTCTATACTTGTGTTCCTTCGTTATTCTTCATTTCTTTCTCTCCATCTATCTCCAACTTCCAACACATTCCTTTTTCAAATCTTCCCCTACTTATCGTTTTATCGTATCTTCTATTTCCCTAAATGATGCTTTGTCTTCTTTATTATTATGTTATTCTTCACGCTCGCTATACCTCTGATTTGCATTTACCATTCTTCTATTCGTTTATCCTCCAAAGTAGCATCATTACATAAATGTTACCAGATACAGTCTTGTTCGCATTGGCCCTTTTCCTATCCTGGGCTCGTTTTAACAGTTCGTTTACTCCGCAGCACTTCATTTGCTTTTTTTCAAAATTTTCTTGTCTTTGTATTTTGCTTGCCACACTTTATATTACTTTTACCTTTCCAACAATTTTTGATCAACATTTGTTCGCCTTAGGATTGTAGCTTTACTTTTTATTTTTAACATTTATTTTTCCTTTTCTCCTTTTCTCAACTTTTCTACCATTTGGCTTTCTTGTAAGTCTCTTGAAATAACTTAATCTTCATGGACAAGTTCAAATTTTAGTTTACGTTAAGAATTAATCATAGGCCCAACCCCCTACAATTTTGTTTTTATGAAATCAATTACCAATTTTCAATCAATTTTACTGCATAAGTTCCAATGTATATATCGTCCAGTAAATATTAGTTCCTGTAAACAGTTATGAGAAATCAAGTTCCGTCTTTTTTGATCGAAACTGCAGGAAAATTGCATTTTTCCTTCTTCCTTTTTTCGATAATGAACTTTAAGGCTAGATGTAACGAAGAATATTTGTGTGAAAATGGTCAAATTCCAATTCAGATTAAAAAATGACGAAAAAAATCAATTGCTGGCTCTTTAACTGGACTTTTGCAGTCCTTTTTTCGTCTACTGGATCATGTTTTTATATATAGTGTTTTCATATTTTGTCTGTCTTTATATCTATCAAAGTTCTTCTCAGGTTAACATTGATATTTTTTGCTAATTTTGGTATTGTAAATAACTTTCTTTTTGATAAAGTATTATTGTGATTTATTCTTGCAACGGCCCCCCCCCCTGAGAAACAGCCGCACTAGGCTGATGGAACCGTGTTTTGAGATTTTTAGAAATGAAATAAAATGAACATTTTTCCCCTCAGCTCTCTTGATATCCTATTTTTGCGATATTGATGGTGGTCTTTATTTATTTTCACAATTTTCTTGTATTTTTGCTTAATTCAATTAATGGTTTATAATTTCGTTAAACCCTCACTTCTTTTGATCACGATTGTTTTTGCATTGCTCCCCTTTTCACGTCTTTCCTCAATGAATTCCTAATCATGTCAGTGGTTTGTTTTGTTGTCCCCTGAGGTTCCTTTCCCTACAAGATGTTTTGATGAGATTACTCCAATACCCATGATAGTAAGAAGTTTTTCATGTCTATCTTTTTGAAAATGAAGGTGGAAAAGGACACTTGATTTTATCTCACTTGTGTTGCTTTGTTTAGCGTTGGTTCGACTTTTTATGAGTTTTAGGCGTGACGTGACGTGACGTGACTTTATATAGAGTTAGGGGAAAGGTCCATTGTTTTGAAATACTGTATATGCCCTCTCAATCTGCGTTTATAGCCTCACTCTGGCATTAGCAATTGCAGAGGAACGAGTCTGGCTTCTCCGAGACTTCCCTGTTTGTTGTTTCATCTACTTTTCATCTTTTCGGATCTAGACACAAACTAATAACATGTTCAGCAGACAGAGATAAGTACATTGACATTTTAATTATATTTGTCGCATCCTTAATCTTCCTTTAACAAATATCTACGCAACTGGAGTCACTTCACTGTTCTTTATCGTACAAAAACACATCTATTTGCGTCCAAGCCAAGCTTGATTTGCTGCAACTTTTTGTTGCTATGGTATGGATATCAACGGAAACGTGAAGGCGAAAAATAAAGACAAATAAAGGAAATTTAAATAATAATGGAACAAGAAAAATAATTTTTTGCAACTTGCATCAAGACTTTTAAAAGTGAGCTGCTAAGTTTGCCTGTCACAGATGCGAGACGTAGCTACTGAAAAAAGCCGACATTGGTTCCCAATTTAAGAAGTGGCTAAAGGGAGCTTTAAACGCGAGATTCCCCCCAGATAAATGCCCTATTCGTAAAATGGATGGTTAGCCATTTTGTTTTAATAAGTTAGCCATATTTTAGGTGTTGCTCCCAACTTATCGGTGATGCATGTTAGGCAATTCTCAAGGCATAAGGCGATTAAGATATGCCGCGACGACCCTGCCCTCGATCGATAGATTTTAACTGTACAGTTGAATTAACAGGATGGAAGAGCTCAGTGAAAGAGCAATACTTGCAATCTGCTCCAAAGTTAATCTAATGTTATGCTATTTAGGTTGAAGTTTGAAGGGGAATATGGTCTTTACTAGGATGAAAGGGCCAATTGGCAAGTTTGGTAGTCGGTAGGTCCCCCGATGATCGAGCAAATATATACATTAGAAGTTATATACGTTATTTGCAGCCATGGTAAATCACTTATTCAACCTGGCATATAACAAAAAAACAACTAGGGTACTGTTGAGTGTGCTTTCTTTTTAGATATTGTTATAAATAACTGCCCAATGAAATGAACGTACAAAAAGTAATTGGAACTTAAGACGAACTATTTGCATGTTGATTAACATCCCCGTGATTAAGCCAAAGGCGCCTGCTGCACTTCAAGGTATGGGGGGGGGGGGAGCAAGACTAATGAAAACAGGTTCAAAACAGTAATACGAATATAAGAACTAGGCTTTGTTTCTGAGGGCGGGGGACATTTGCCCCCGCTGCCCCCTTGCTGTCAGTGTCCCTTGATTAAGCCCCAGCCAAAAATCTCACAATTAAAAAAAACCCAATGGTCTGTTTCGTTCATCCATTTTTTTTGCATGATGCGTGTTTACATATGACAATCACGATGCCTTTTTTCACAGGCACATCGCGTAAACATCCCCTTATCTATCGCGTCTTCCTGTGCGCATCTCAACGGCCTCTTGTGTCTGTCTGGGACCGCTTTCTACACGACCGTCTTTATTTCATTGGCGTAACGTATGATCATGAATAATATAATAATATTTAAAGACATTAAAAATAACAAACTTAATAGCACATGTTTCCATAAAGCGCTCTGTTCTTATCTCAAAGGGAATAATAACAATTTAAGTGTGCTAATAGATTATGCAAGGATAAAAGCAAAGAGCTATTTGTCAGTAAATACTCGAGTGGCGTCGCGCGGTGTTCTCCCATTGACCTCTTTGACACAGTTAAAAAAAGCAATCATTGCTTTCCCATTGACTTTTTACCGCGGAAATTTATTGCCTTTCTCTTCGTTGAATTAATAACCCAAATGATATGATGTGATTTATTAAGATTATTAGAACGGGAATATGAAGCTTTCTTGACTTTTAGCGCGGTTTCCCAAACCGAGATCTGGGTGGCTTTGCAACCGCTTCTTTCAAATTAATTCATTATGCTTGATGTACGGAATGTCTCCACTTAAGGGGCCTATAAGACTGCTAAATCTATATTCCTTCCAACTGCGATTGTTGCCTTTTCTGGCAGGATGAAGACGGCTATTACAGGAAATTTTGCTGCCGATGAAAAGACTCATCGTTGACGTCACGGTTTCTTTTTTTTGTGACCACGGTCTGCTTTTCAAAATGTTGTGATAATGTTTTTACAAAGTTGTGACCATGTTGCGACCAAGTTGTAGCCATTGTGTGATTTTTTAGTTACAACTTTGTGACCGTACTTTGCCTGTACTGTTACCAGACTATGTTGCGGCCATGCTGTGACCAAATTGTGACCAAGTTGTGACCATGTTGTCGCCGTTGTGTGATTAAAACGTGACTATGTTGTAACCATGATTTGAATGTGTTGTGACCAGGCTGTGATCAAGTTGTGCCCTCATTGTCATCGCATTGTAGTTGTTGTATGATTATGCTGTGAGTATGTTGCAACAATTTTGAAGCTACGCCGTTGATAGTTTCGAAGGTAACTTTTCTCTTTAGCTCATCTCTATGGGATTTACCAAATAAGTGGTTTGTTTCCTTTCTTTTCACCTTTTTCTCAACGCAAAAAATAATGCTTGCAGGGTGAACGTGCATTACCACCCCCAAGCTCATTTGATAAATAGTTTCCCCTTGAATTTGAAATTCTGCTAAATACAAATACTTTAAATCAGAAATCGTTTTTGGTGTAGATATTTTTACATTTGCCTAGCTATCTTATTTGGAAGTTGGAGAGAATAGCAATGAAGGAACTCTCAGTCTTCTCACTAACAATTTATTTGGCTTTTGTGCTTTTAAGCAACATTCAGGGGCTGAATATAATAATTGTGCCCGTTAGGGCATAGTTGAGTAGCTTCTTTTAACTAGGACTAGAGTTACTGAAAAAACTGGCCAATTGAAGGCCCAGTAAAGTATGCAATAAGGATTAAAGCTACTGAAACAGTTAATAATTTACATGCTTAATGAATGAGTTGTTAAAGGTGCTGGAGTCATATAAACACTAAGTATTTTGAGGGCTCCTTGAAGCAATTGTAGGGAATTAGAAGTATGAGGATTCAGTCCTTAAGCACGTTAGGGGCTCAATAGAAACATACTTGTAAATCTTCAAAGTCCTTAAAGCAATTAAGTATGCGATTCAATAAGTTGAGCCACTAGGAAATACTTCAGTATAGAGAAATCTAAGAACAAAATACAAGCAATTGGAATTGGATTCCCACAAGCATCAAGTATTTAACGGGCTCAGTTGATTATTTAATGGCAAAGTGAGTATACAGATGTACTGTAACTTTAAAATCGTCTTTGAAGATTGCAAGAATTGATTATGTTGGAGCGAAAATCTTTAATGTAGAAGAAGATGGATCCAGATATTGAATGAATTAGTTTTTCTTTTGTGAATTAGCCAATTCTCCCTCAAGGTCATTGGGCCTAATGGTCTGTCCATGGATGAAAAGGTTGGGTAGTTGTGATCCATTTCAACCGGAGGCTTTTGAAAATTGAGCAACTCGAGTACTAAATCTGCAAATGTAAGACACTAGGACTGGCGTCAGTTAAAATGAAGCACGCAGAAGGCTCATTTGAGTGGTTGTAAGATAGATGGACTGGAGCCACGCATAAGCATATGTTTAATAAGGAAAATTAGGTTATAAGCAACGCAATAAATTGAAAAATCAATGATTTGATAAAGCATTTTTATGCAACTAAATAATTAAGTCACAATATGATACAGGTAAAGTATGAGCCTTTGGTTTGGAAACTCGTTTGAACTTGTTTGAATCGAAAAATCTCTTTAAATCTATTTTACTTGCGCTGAAAGCATATTTTGTAGCTTTAAACTTGTTGTGGGATGCCAAATTTCTCAACAGTAAAATATCTATTGGAGCTTAATACAGCTTCTTCGGTAGTTAGCCCTGGAGCTCTTGAGGCCTTGTGGTTCTAAGAATTTCTCTCCTCAGGCCTTGAACAGAGTCAAAGCAATAAATTACTTGTGATTTATTTACTGTTTCTTGTTTCAGTACATTACTTTGCAATGATTCACTTCCCTGTATCAATGGGATCCTAGTTCTTGCTACAATGGCGCGTGTTTGAATCATCA
This sequence comes from Catostylus mosaicus, assembly GCA_964019065.1. Lineage (NCBI taxonomy): Eukaryota > Metazoa > Cnidaria > Scyphozoa > Rhizostomeae > Catostylidae > Catostylus > Catostylus mosaicus. The sequence goes on along the minus strand of OZ025184.1, from coordinate 16,768,255 downwards.
TTCGATGAAAGCAGTGTAACAGCCACAATCTTTTCAGGTGAAAATAACAAAACTCGAATCTTTTAATTGGAAGGGTCTATGTAAAATTTGCTGTACATTAGGACGTAGTTTGCTCGGTGACCTTGGTTGACCATTAAACTTTTTCCGTGAAGTGCCATTAATTGTTACATGCTTTGCCATTGTTTTTACCACAACAAATCTACACCGATCTCCTTAAATGTGCCATGGCATTAAATTTGCTTAAAAAGGATCCGTCATAAAAATAATAAACTTTCTGCGATTTAAACATCTAAACAATGCTGATTCTTGCAATGAAAGTCAGTGGCATATCAACTTGGCAAGATATCAAGAGTCGACTCTATCTATTTTATGACCGTTAAATTTTGTTTCCCCCTCCCCCTACCTTCCCCTTGAATCTTCAATGACCATTGGAATGGTCTGGGTCAGGCCACGACTGACTCCAACCCCCTTTTGGTATGGCCAGGGATGCCTGCTGCATTCTAGGGGAAGGGAGCAAGACTGTGAAAAATAAGGGCAAACCAAAAGCAAAAAAGAAGAATAAAGCTTGTTTGAGGAAAAGAGGGACAACTGCCTCCCCCCCCCTGCTGCAGGTGCCCCTTGGCTTGGACCACATTTGCTTATCCATTCCATACCCTAAGAAAATTCTCAAAGGATGTACGCGACTAGTTGACAGGTGGCTCATATCAATGCTATATAATCCGCGGTGACTAATTCCTCATCATATATCGATTACAAGTTATTATAGATTTGCTTTTACTTTAGTACCACTGTCGTGACCTTGAAATTAGCTATTATTTTTTCCATTCATTTTCTTGCTTCTCTCTTTCAGATAGGACTTCAAGGAGTTTGGATCAAAAGGGCTCCCGATGTTAACTTAAAAACTGCATGAAAAAGCAGAAACACGATTTTCCATACGGAAAGCATGTAATTCGTTCGTTTTCAGAAAATGACAAAAGTGGTATGATAACTGAAAGAAAAAAGGAAATATTTATCCTGAGACAGATTGCAAATCCTTGAAAAGTGATTGGCTACTTGTTTTGACCAATGGGCGCCAACTGCATTGTTAGTCCAAGAGACAAGAAAAGCTTCTTTTAGGTACATTAATCTGCGGTTTCGTTTTTATACTAACTGATTCCAAAACCCCATGTGAAAAGACTCTTCATACTTACTGGAAACAAAGTACTTTCAGTTGTTAAGATTCCTTTCGTTAACATATTTATTACCTGCTATGGTACTATTAGGATATAGAAGATGAATCAGCCCTTCTATATATAAAGAAATCAGCAACGATCGAAACATGAAATATATTTTGAAATATAAATCAAAACAGACAATGCTGCGTGGAGAAGGAAGATTTAAACCTAAAGACCGGTTTCATCTTGAAGACTGTAGCTTTACGACCAGGGTCTGTGTGGCCTACCGGGAAATTTTCCCGATGGCTCCTATAAAACCTAGAAATAATGGCGCTAACAAATTTTTATTCACAAGAAGCGGGAGAATCAAATTCTCACAAAAATAAAACAAATCACATTGGACATGGTTTTGAAATAGTTTCCCAGGCCCTTTATGTCACGCCGGCCCTGTTTACTACAATTTGTAACTAATGCCATATGTTAAATGTCATTGGAAAAAAGCACTGCATCATTTGTCTCTTTATTGCAACATTGTTGGTTGAATCGGTTTATGTATCGGTTTTCCACTAGCTGAGTTTGCAAACTTATAATTTCTTGAAAATCTAAGGACTTTATTAGTTTGCGTGAACTGGCTACATTCAGCTGATCAAGGCTTTTTAGCAAGACTCGATGCCTTTCATGCAGACCCAAGAATCAGAGCCGAAATGACGTCAGAGCAGCGATAAACTGGAGAAGGGGTTAACGTCTTCGTCATCTTTATCAGTCCTTTGTCAATCTTTGGTTCAATGGCCCTGTTGGCGCCGGCTCTGCAAGAGATCGAGTCTGGGAAGAAGGTTGAAACTCTCATTGTATGTACAAGAGGTTTTGAGCAATTAAGAGACCATGACCCTACTTGATTATTAAAAAGTCTTAATGAAAACCCTACAAAACTTCCTTTAGCGGTCCCGATTTTCGTGTAGATATTTGTTTTGCTAGTTACTTACGAAAGCCTCTTGTTTTTGGTTCTGGATTACTTGAAGATTAATTGAGTTAAACAAGCGATTACCTCGTTAAGCAGATGTCTCTTGATTTCGTATATTAATCTTCCTAATCTATAAGTTAATCGGCCTAATCTATAGTCTTTAAACTCGTGTCTCCCGATTCAAAGTCAAACAGAATCTCTTCGTTATAATACCATTAATTCTCTATTATTTTTGTAAAGTGATATTTTATTGATTCTTTGGCCCGCTTTGTAACAGCACAGTGGCGTGGCTCTAATCCACGGTCTCCATTCCCGTAATAAAATAAACTAATCAATTTGAACAATGCTCCACTTTGTCACAGTAAATGCAATTAGCATGGAACGGAGGCTGCTCAGTGCTGAGCCGTAAGAGGATCAATGAAAGCACAACTTAAGTCTGGGAAACAAGAGTACATTTTAGCAAAACAAAAGAAATATTTATCTCTGGGATCATTGAGGCCACCGTGATAACTCTGAAAATCGTCTTATTAATCAAGACTTGATACATGTTAAGCCCATCTTGTTAGGCCCGTCTAAGTTCCTTAGTCAACTTTTCATCCAAAAATCTGGCTGCAAAGAGTTTTAAAACATTTAGCAGATTCTAGTCAAACCTGGAGAATTCTTTCGATCAAATAATTAGTAACGCACTTAATACAAGCCAAATAAAAGAAACAACCTATGAAAAAATAAAAGTTCGTCAGAACACCTATAAAAATCATGCTTTAGTGGGTCATTTGTGCTTTTCGGCCTAATAACGCTGGTATCATCTGCTATCAAACAATGTTGTTTGCAACAAGGCAATACCTTGACATTTGCTTTTAGACGATTAAAGTAGCCATAAAACATAATCAAACAACATTGTTTGAGGGGGAAAGCAAGCAAAGTCCAAAAAAACTTTTAATCTTCCTCCGCACTCCGGAAGGCAAACCATCCTCATAAGACAATAGTAAATGGGCATGGCTTGGATGTGTCATATGAGTTTCTATTGTTTTTCGTGGACCTTCCTCCGGCTAGCGAACATGTGGTAATAATGTTTTCCTAATTCTGAAAGTATGAAACTGCAAAATTAGACAAAAGCTGTGATTATTGTTCCAAGACGTTTGACAGGGATTGTTCGTTGAGGCAAAAGTAAATCTGCCACCCAATGCCTTTGCAGTACCATGGTAGCTAGTGGCGCAAAGGAAATTTAAATACTTGGGAATATATTACAATTTGCAATGAGTAATTTCGAAGCCTTTCAAGGATACTGCATTCTTCAATCTTCCAAATTACCAAATTACCGTTAATCTTCCATAGTACCTGAAAATAAATGAAAGATCCTATTTGTTAATGAATTGCTGCTAAACATCACCTTTTTCAAGACATCCATCACCAAAATGCTGGCTGTCCATTAACATCGACTTTAGTCCATGCGTCTCATCCTTGTAACTGTGGTACAATTCTTGAAGGGTAGCAGCTGCATGCTTTTGTGAATGGGCGGTCCAGCATTTGCCGAGAGGACTTGACCGTTACATAAGAATTTCTTTATTTCATTTTCGTGAGCAGCACAAACAAGGAAGATCATTACAGATCTCAAGTGGCATTTCATTGCTTTTCTAGAAACAGATAGACACCTTTTTGATTGCAGGAGCCATTTTAGGACAATTTGCTAGTTCTTATCCCACTCCCCATCATTGATTGTTGTGACAGAATTAAATGCCTCCTTCTCACGTTCGTTTGTAGGTTGCAGTAGATCTGGTTCGGTGGAGGCTGCTGTGTCTGATGGTGCCCTCCCTTCTGTCATATTTGGTTGTTGTGTCCAACAGTGGACACTGTTTTGCTGTAGATGATGGCCCCAGCAGCAGGAGGCCTCATATCCGTTGTTGGCTGTACTGATTCTTTGACACCTTATCCTTGAGCTGCAGATGACAATGGAAAAAACAAGGTGTTGAACTCTGGCCCTTAGCAGAAACTTAGTGGCATCTTTTCTTTTTCAATTTTTTTCTCATTGCCACTTTTTTGCTTTCGCTTGGTTGTCTCTGAGAAAGGCACAGGTGTCGCCATTTCGCCATTATGAAAGAGTACAGAGTGAGCATTGCATCAAGTAGCCTTCTGTGTTCTTGATAAAAAGACATAAAATTAAACTTTTTCAAATGGGCCAGATTACTGGTGGGGCAAGAAGAGGGCCTGGTGGGGCAAAAGCCTCGTTGCAAAAAGCCTCGGGCAAAAGCCCCACCAGTACATCTGATTATATATGCCTTGTTCTGACTGACCTCGTTGAAATTTGTTGGTTGGATTGCCTCACCAATCGCAAACAGGCCTTTAATCTATGGCTACAATGCCATGACCTTGTGGCTGTGACCTGTTACAATAATGTACGAGTTTATTTTAGATGCAAGAATAATCTTGGCGACTGTCTTTCTCAGGATTATGCTCATATTAAGACCCTAATAATCACTTAAGACGCAAACCTTTTTATTGGAGGAAGACGCTTTGTGCGCAGCGTGGAGCGTACCTGGGCGCAGGAGCACCTTGTATTGATAAAAATACTGGCGTCAGTAAAAGACTATGATAGATTATCTTATCCATCTCTTTTTCACACAAGATCAATGTCTTGAGAGGTTCATTAAATCTTTGTAAAGATCCATCTCATGCCTCTGTCATCGTGAGGCTTTAGATCAAGCGCTATACAAAACGAGGCTTCTCACATCACCATTAATCCTATTAGCTTTTTGCTGAAATGAAATGTTTGCCGACAAAATCCGCAATAAATACCCCCCGAAACCTTGTATTTTACCAAGGATTCGTTCCCATATGGATAGGTTTAGCTGCTTAAAGGAAACCAAGTAATGCCACTCCCAAAGAGGCTCCAATTACTGCAAAAACAAAAGAATGCCAAACCAGGCGAGGGGTTTTTGCCCAAAAAAGGTCAGTCAACCCAACTTTCTTTTCTCCTCTAGATTGGTAAATGTGTACTGAGGCCTGAGGAGAAGTCCTGGGGGCACAGTCCATAGCGCCACATCCCCACATTAGCTTGATTGCTACCAAAATTCCAGCCTGAATTAACAAATGAATAAAAAATGCAAAACCAACAGCAAATTAGTAGTACTAAGGATTTTTGGTAAAGGATGCTAATTGGAAGAATTAGAAACCAGCAAAAGGTGTGCCTTATCTCATATTGTTTGAAAAACTCATCAGCGCTGAGTATTTTGCCGTAGGTAAAGAAGTGGGGTTTCTTCGGGGGTTTGTCCTGACAACCCCAAAACCAATAAAATATCGTCTTGGCGCAAATCTACAGGATAATCACTTCATTTTTTACGGTAGCGATAAGGAGCGATAACTCGCACAGGTAAAGAGCGCGAAACACCTTCGCTTGTCAGTTGCATGCTGGGATTCGATCATTGAATGGACTCAAGTACTTCTTTCCAGGAGCGGAGATCTTTTCGACCATTAATTTATGATCATCTCAAATTAACTTTACGGCGGGGGTCAGGCAACACGTCATGTGTGAAGATTATTACCTTCCTTATGCATTTATCGGATACTCAAGTTCTAATCATTGTCTTTTCAATATAAACGCTTCTCATTTTATCATGACGTTGTTTATAAGGCCCGGGGTCACTATTAGGGGTAAAGTGAAAGGAACGTGCCATTTTGAAAATTGAGCCATAGTTCCGTGTCAATATTTGAAAAATGGGACCCATCATTCCGTGTCACTGACCAGAAAAGTCCAGAAACACGAAATAAAGCTTATCGAAACTTTCAAAATGTTAAGTAGCCAGTTTCTTTAATCTAAGACCTCTTTGTGGTAGTAAGCTTTGAAACTTTCTTTGTTTTGCCCCGAAACGTACCCAGGAGTTTAAATAGGGGGGGGGGGGGGAGAGCAATTGTGGTTATTTCAAGTTAAATAAATACATCTTTACAGACCGAAGAATTCGTGGTAAAGACTGTAAATAAAAGAATGAGATGGATGTGGGAACGGCACAGTGGCTGTGGAGCACGTGCTTTAACTATTTTGCCGTTGTTGGAGCTCATAACTGTTGTTAAAGTAAAAATGATGTTTTTTTCTCTTTTAAAAGGGGGGAGCGTTGGCTCTCATGGCTCCCCCTGGCTACATCCCAGTTTGCCAGACATCAATTTTGAAGCTGATTTCAAATTGATTGTTACTTTAACAACAATGATTACTTTAAATGCAAAATGGATGTTATTTACTTCCATGCTCCCTATGGCAACTTTATATTCTGTGTTGCAACTGTTTTATAAACATATAAAAAAAGCTTTAAAACAACCTCCCAGGTTGATTTCAAGCAAGCAACCCCCCCCCCCCCCTTGCAAAAAATGAATAAATAAATGAAATGTGTCGTACGAAACTGATGTGCAGCAGACGTTTCTTGGTCAAAAGAGAAATTTGAGAAATTTGAGTATTGAAAGCCTTGATTTATTATTATTATTATTATTATTATCTATTTTAATTATATGGCATAAATGAGCATATCCACTATAAGTGTGGCTCTTCAGCTCTAAAAATTAAAAACAGGTCTATTTTATAACGTTAAAGCGATTACATCAAAGAATAAGAATATTGCAAAGACAAATTCATAGATAAAAACACTTTAGTTTTGAGAGTCCTTGAAGCCTTGGGTTGTTTAAGAGCTTTAAGAACTGGAAAATTTATTGGGACCATTATGAACTTTCCTATCAAATAACAAACTTAGATAGATTTTTCTAGCTTTCCTGCTTGCATGGACGGGTTCGCCAGCGAAACATATTTGCAAACTGAAATGTCAAATGTAAGAGTGCATCTAACCTGATGACACGCACTTTTTAATAACGAAGCTCGGCTAGTGAGGATTAGTACAAAAAATTCCTCGACTGACGGTCAAATTTACTCAGATTCCCTTAGAAATTCATTAACTTTTTCTTTGCCCTTTAACTTTTTCTTGAAATAGAACTAGAGAGTGTTAGGTCATTAAGTCAAGAAGACCTAGAAATCAATAATCTCGCACAATGAACGGTAAATATTACTTGTCCTATCTCTGCATGCAAAAACTAATATATTAGACATTTGTTTCAACTTCATCTCATCGAAAAATCAGTCAAGCAGGGTGCAGTTTGATTAGAAACTTTTCCCAAGCCGAGAATCACCTATTTTCCTGCTAAAGATATGTAAGTGCAAATTACAGTAATTTTCTTCCAAGCAAATTGTACTTACGTACTTGTCAGCTTTATTCTGCGTTCTCTCCAGACCACTTAATATACAATGTTTAACAGGGTGCAATGTTTTCAGTTCGTCACTTAAAGAAAAATTTTAGTGCATCAACAAAAAGCTTAGTGCATGATCTTAATATCAATTTGATAATATGCTTCTATTTTATATGAGATATGTTTTGTAGAGTAATGGTAAGTTCTGAGTATAAGTTTATAATATTTGGCGCCCAAACAGGGACTAAATTTACTCTGCATGAAGACGATATTTTCAAAGTTAAGAGACTGAGTACTGTTAACAACAACAAATAAAGTTTACCACCAAGCAATCCCTTGTTTCAGTATTGCATAATTTGCGATAACATCAGTTTGTCTAAGGAGTAGATTTAGGAAGCAACTTTCATATTGGTTGGCCATGGAGCAGATATGACCTACATCAGAAGCAACAACTATTAGTGAAATGGCATATGAATGTGATATAAAAAAAATGGGAGCAGAGACCTTTTAGGCCCATCACAACTCTCACTGGGCCTAAATATCAAGCAGTCATCTTCAATTTCAGTGCCGATTGGCAATTCCACCACCCTGAAGTGGTCAAGTCCTAAAACTACCTTTGAAAATTTATGACGAGCAAACTGAATAGGTCAAAAATAGATTTTAAAAGTATTCATTTTTTTTGAGAAAAGCAGCCTGTATTCAAGACATTTATAAAGGTGCAAGTTGGAGGTAAAAGGCATGAAAGATCACATAGAAGCAGTTTTTAGGGCAGCCATCGCCCATCAACAACTTAACTTAACTTTGGTATTCAGTAAAACAAAAACTGTAAAAAGGCAGATAAATTTTTGGCAAAACTAGAAGGTGATCTTTGCTGTTATTAACAACATCTTTCACTATCAGTAAATGAAAATGGTGGATTGAATTGGGGGTGGGAAGTGGGGTTCGCGATGCCCCTAGAAATAGGCCAAAATCCCACTTTTTCGATACATTACAAGGTAATTAACCAGAAAATCGAGTATAGTCGAGTGTATCTATGAAGATTATAACAATAACTGTTAATATAAATGTCGAAAAGTAAGCATTCTCTAATTCTTTATATAAGTCATGATTGAATTGTGACAGCCCAAAAATGATTTCGGCCGAGACCCGCCTCTGAGGAGAGGCATTCCTTTGTTGTCATGCCATCTACTAAGCGCACTAACGATCAGAAATGCTACATGTAGCATGATTTAGAATGAACCAGTATACATTACTTTGTAATGCCTGAAGCTCATGTGTAGAGCATGATGTGAGAGGTTGGATTGGAGGCGATGACCTCAGTCAGGAGTAGGCTGGTCCCTATTACTTAAGGTAGCAGAATTTTAGTCATAGTACTTATGGGGGTGTTTTTGTGGTAATGGCAACCAACCTTATCTGTCACGTTTGTGCTCCGCAAACGGACTTTTTAGGACCACTAAAAGTTTTGCAAGACTTTTTCACAGTTCCTCTTAAATAAGAGCATTGCTTAAGTTGCTTAAGGGTTTGGGGTATTTTTCCTTCTAAACTATATCTTTTTCCTGCAGAAAAGGACTGTCTCCTTTCAGAGCAGAATTAGGGGCTATAACCTTTCACTCCTGGTGCTAATACCAGTGCTGAAAAAGGTTTGTCAAAATAGTTAGATGTTTTGTCAGGCTGCAAGAGGGTACTTTAATTATTGATAGTGGAGGAAAGAAGCTTTAAAAAAGGATAACTGTAGGTGAATTCTAATGATGTAGACATTAGCCACCTCCCAATTCATCAGTTCCAACTAAAGGTCATTGGGGCATGTGATGAAAACAAAGGGGTGCTTGCAGTACAAGAATATCACCTTCATTTCATCAATGGCATAAAAAAGTGTCTCGAGTTCAGTTATGCTCTGTACCTTCTACCCAACACATAGAAGAAATGCATCCGCCCTTGCTTGGAGCTTTAACATGCAATGAAAAAAATCTTCTCATTTCACTCCCGTTTGTCTTCTGTGAAGGAGAAAACTACTCGGGGCTTTACGAGCAACACATAATCTGGATCATAATGGTTTTTTTATTGTCGTTAATTTAGATTACGCTAAGAAATTGCTATATTTATCTGTTTTTCCTTCTCCCTCTAATTCTCCCATCGCTTCTACTCCATTAGCGATGTTTATTGGGCGAGAGGTACGTCAGACGCCGTATGAAATCCAATTGTGGTCAATCGGGCACAAAGGACCATCCATCGATCATTCAGCAGCCTTTAACTGCGCAACGCTCAAAGCATGCCTCCCCGTTGGCGGGCGTCTTAGCTTTGATGATGCAGAGACTGTAATGTGATCAGCGTTAAAGGGATTATTCCCTCACTTGTTAGTAGAAGCACTGATATATCCTCTGCGAACAACAAAGCTACGTAATCACAATTAGTTTGTACCACGTGCAAACAGTGTATCTAAACGATTATCACTCACAGCAGGACAGTCTTCGAAGGGACAGACAGGCTGAAGTACTCTCCTGACACTTATCCTTACTCTTAATACAGGGGTACTTATATAGTGGAGCAACGTACCGCGTGAAAGGTCACTTTGGTTACCGGCGCAAGAGACTGGCTTGTCGGCATCGTAAATTGCACAGCGTTGTGATAGACTGTTTACAAGTAATAAATATATCAAGCAATCAATTACTGGAATTGCAAGAAGTGGCTTCCCGAGAGGTCGAATCGACACTCTATTCCATCATAACCATTTCCTTGTAACTGATGCTAGGTTTGCTGACGGGACTGTAAACGCCCATAGCTCTGATGATGAAGTCTGGAAATTGCTTTACCGTCGAGTATATTCTTGGTACTAGAGACAACAAACCAACTGAAAATGTAACGAAAAGAAATTTCACGGAGAATTCGGTGGAACTCGATGATAAGCGACCAAAAACCGAATCGAAAGTCGATATAAAGCTAGAGAAAAATAGCGATGAAGATGACCAACTCTTGATAACAAACGACAAAGGTAAGCATAACTGAATCAGTAAGCTTTGAACCATTTTTCATTCTCAGTGACCGCTTTCTCTATACTTTTACATTACAAGGTGTGTTCATGCCACCGTGAAATGGCCGGTTTTGCTTAACAAACAACCTTGTTTACACCGTTAATTAAATTGCCTGATAATGGTAACAGACATCTCTTCTGAAAACCCATACGTCTCCTAAAAAGATTAAACCATATGTGTCCTATGAAGATTAAGTGAAATGCCCCCTGTCCTAATAGTCATTTCTTACATACTTTTTAGGAATACCCCTCTTAGAACAGGGGACATTTCACTCGTTATTTGTTGACTTTTATTTTGCAGCCATATTTAGAACGCAGCGATATCTAAATATAAAGAACTATTCGAAAATCTGCTATCTGGAGAACAGATTACCACCTAACAAAACTTTGAAAATAGCCACTCTCCAAAATATAGTTAAAATGAAAGCAAATTTTTACCCTTTTATAGAATCCAGAGGACCTTTTAACAGACCATTACCTTTTGTTGAGATCTCGTACGCATCTTGGCAATGATTTATATCTTAAAACGAATCCTTATAAGTTATAATACGTGACAATTTAAATGTTTATAAGTCGCAGTAGACGTGCTGCAGCCATAAATGGCTCCTGATTGTCATTTCCCCTGGTTCTATTGCTTTTTGTGGCATTGTGGCAGGGTAAAAATAGTCTAGATGTCATTAGGTATTTAGCAAAATCTTTACCATAATATTTAACCACAAAAGACAGTTTAGTACCAAATAATAACAGGGAGAACTCACTTAAGACTTATGATTCTCTGTCCCAATAAAAAACATTATATCGTTTGGATGTTGTGGATCTAATGATTTGTACCCCCAACTCCCCACATCCTCGAGCGCACTGGAACATTTGAGTCGAAACAGATGCTTCTACCAAAATTATAGAAGCTTTGATATCAGCTTTGGCTTTTTAATACATAAAATAAATTTAACTTTCTTAGTTACTATCGTAAGTCTTCTAAAATCATGGTTTCTATAAACTATTATTTGGAGAGTCAGTAGTGAGGAATCTTTACTTACTATTTGCTCACAAGCATGTAACCAAATGTTTGATAAAACAGTAGCTGTTAAACTTATAATGGGGGCATCTGCTAACGTTATGTATATGAGCAAAGTGTAATGAAATGACGGTTGGGTTGATGTAGGGAGAACCATCTCAGGGTATGATATTGGCAGTTGGTTATAAGTAATGGCCTTCACCTTAAATTTACATGTTGATACAGAATTTTAATGGGATGTAATGAATTTTTATTCTTAAAAAATGTTGTCAAAAGAATGCATGATTTGGTTTTTAATTTTGAAACAACATTTGTGAAGTGTTTTTGCCCTTCCAATGAAGTCGAACCTTTTACAGACACCAATAACATCTTGCACGGTACTTGGGTTAGAATCTTGTCTAAGCATGCCTTACTAAAAGAATGCCTTTATAAAGCAAGAAAAGTGCAGTTTTTGTACGCATATCGTGTCTACAGTCAAATTTATCTATTTTCCGGTTTAATTAAAGTACAATCAAAATATATTATTTGCTTAACTGGTCAATTAAATACTGAATGCTCTGCTACCTAAAAAGAATCGCCTTTTGAATTGAAAAAGGCTCTTGATACTTTGCCAGTAAGTCCTTTCAAGGACTTTATAAAAGACACGGGACGGTGCTCACAGGATAACTTTGGGAAATAGATGCATGTTTTGGTGACAATCAGGATTATAAATACTCTTACTGCATTCAAAATATCTCGTATACAGACGATAATTTTTAGAATAGAGGTTTAACGGCTTAGTTGAGTCATTCTTCTGGGTTTTTGTGAGTGTAAGTGCTTTTATACTTGAGGAAACCTATTGACTCAGCTAGTTGGGATCACGAACGTTTGAAATCAGAAGATGTCCACTTCCCACCTTTACATCAAATCAAAATTTGCGCATAGCATAAGGTTGATAGCTATTCATGTCATCAGCATTGACTTTGATTATATTTGAAGCCATCACTTGGACCATGAAAATTCACCACTCTTAGCTCATCCATTACAAAGCTTCACCAATTTTAATCAAAACTGTTCAAGACCAACCAGTGTCCGAGTAAGACCCGCAGCCGCGAAGACATTCAGGTAGACCCACGCTAAAACATCTGAGTTTGTTGCATACCCATGATACTGAAAACAGTTTTCAGGAGCACCCAAGAATTTACCTTAGACTTATGGTCTTACTGATCAAAGACCCAAAAGTCTCTCTAGATGTTCAACGCTGATAATATATTCAGAAAGTCAAGCTTATCTGAGTCAGAATCTTGATCTTTGAACATCCAGTAAGCTTGCAACTCTCCACCAACTGCCATTTTTTTCTCTTACAGAATTTCTAACTCTGTTTCTCCGATATTTTATTTTTTGCAATTCGCTATTGGTTAAGTTTTATATTGGCTCAATTTCTCAATTTTATAGCAAAACATGCAACCAACATCAAAAGTAGAAAAATTCCTAATATAAATGTATTAAAATGATTTCTGTATTATCTTGTTGTCTGATCTTGCTTTTACAATAACACGAGATTTTTAGTATTTGTGAAAAATTAATGAAATACTGAGTTAAATGATCTTAGGATGGCACTAAAATGTTTTATGATTTTGTGCTTATGCATCCATAAAAAATTTTACGTTTCCAGAAACTACAGACCATGCTTTTCTTTCGAAACTTAAAAATTTACAGTTTAAATTAAGAAATTTTTTGTGTAAGACTTTATTCCTCCCCCAGAACATAAAGTTAGCCATAATAAATGCCCTTACATTTACTTAACCATTGCCACATTCACTGCATGTAGGATAGCTAGGGCGTAGAAAGTTTTAAATTTAATATAAAATATATCAAAGCAAAAAGTGTCCCACTGTAAACGGTCATTAAAACTATTTAGATTTTAAAGATAACAAAGTGTTTCTTAAATGTACCTTTGTATTTAGTATGTTAAATGAGCCCCCAAGTCGCTTCATGTTTAAGTTATTTTTTTCCTAGTTTCTTTTTTAACAGGTTGCTTGTGTATAAGGTATATTGCACAGTCAATGATGAGTGCACTTTTTACGTAGGATGAAGAAGTGACTTAAATAAAAGTGTGTCAATTTTATGCAACAAATGTATTTGTACAAATATACGGAAATAACTAAGTAAGACCCTGCTAGGTTTTGAAGGTTCTTAATGAATGTTGTAAATTGAATACAGTGAAAAGGTACAAACACGAGCAAATTATCTTCAAGAAATACCCAATTCATGTGTCAAAAACTATCGACTCATTCTTTTTAAAGAGGCATAAAAGTTACCACGTTTTTTCGACTTTGGCTCACTTTTGTTAGCGTAAACTACTGAATGCCCACATTTCAAAAATCAATTTTAGAGAAAGTTTCATTCGAATAAGGTTAAAACTATTTTCAATAACGATTTGCATCACATTTGCGTAAATTTTTTAAGTGACAAAATCTCAACCATCACAATTCGTGCCTTTGAGTTTTCTAAAAATTGAGCCAAACTATTCTTTTCAATTTTTTTATTTGTCACATCTAAAAGGTATTGCCAGAAAAAAAACCTCTGCAAAAATTGTTACTCAAAACTTTAATCCTATGCTGTGTTACTAGTTCAAATTGTTATTTATAAATTTAATGGGCAAGGATAAGCTCTGCTTGATGCCAGATCTTTCCAAAAATCGCTAAAAGCGTTTGTTAAACTGAATGACATTCACATTCAAATGATTTTATTTCCTACAAGAAAGTACCTTATTCATAAAATATAGTTTGTGTTTCACAGGCACGCTTTCTTAGCCCACTCTGTTATAGCTTGAATCTAATGTGCACCTCGACTGCAAGAGGCTTTCTGTTTCACTCCCGGTGATAATACAGTTGTGCAGTAGCAATTTATGCGCTTGGTCGGATTGCAAAGGGGTACTGTAATTGATAATATTGGAGCACAGAAGCCTTAAAAATGCTGAACTATAAGTGAATCGAGCTATTGATCTATTAGCTCCTTCACTTACGAAGTAACCAATTATTGCTGAAGATCAAAAGGCCATATGTTTCCTCCAGGGATGAAAAGGTTACTTTTCGCCTTGAAGGTTTCTATATTTTACATTATCGAAGAATCGTTAATCTCTAGTTTTAATGTTTACCACCAGGACACTCTCCCCGAACTCGTGCTAATCAAGAACATGGGTGTAACCACAGGTTTTGACAACACTTGTGCAATCTTTTGTATTACTATTACAATTCTGAGCAGCAAAGTACCCAGCGACTTTATTCTTACAGTATCGATGAAATTTGTCCGCTATTTGTAAGAAACTCTGGACACATGTCCCATGTTTGCATAATCTACAAAATATCACTTTACAAATCGGCATTATCGTTTGTTTATGCTGCCAAGCATGTGATTGTGGCACGCTTATTGCTACACTACAGCATTCAGTGCCAGAGTGAGTTAGATACAAAAACCTTGTGATGCGAGTAAAACAGCAAACAAATAAAATGAAAAATCAATGTTCTGATATTTCGCCCCGAAAGTTTTCTTCAGAGCATTATATTCAATATATTTTCAAATCACTTTGTCAATAATGCTTTTGAAAAATTTGATTGGATGGATATGATTGGTTAATGGAGACGCTCTATGATGCAGCGCATACGAAAACGTTGCATTCTGCTGTTGTTAACCTATAACCTAGGGAACATATCTTGTAAATGAGCATTATTCTAAAGCATTGCTTGAGTTATTGATGTATTTTGTCCTCTCTTTGGCTTTTTGGCTTTTTAAAATTTTGGCTTCTCTTTTGTTGCCACCATATGGTATTCCCTAATGCCTTGTATTCATGATTGAAGTTTCATCTGCAGCCGAGGCTGTTTACCGTATTACACAAGAAGAGTCCCTCAAGCAATTTCCTAAATAGATAGTCCCTTCTATGTTTAGGGAATCTGCGAGTATACACACCCAAGTAGAAGCGGTTTGAAAAGGCTTTCAGAAGTGCTTTAATGCAGGATCTATTACTGTCTGTGAACATATTAGGAATTGATTAAATCCCCGTGTGATTACAGTATAAGATTAGAGAACAATGGAACAAATAGGAAATATGCATCAGTAGTAATTTTCTTATGAGTATACATGATTTAATGATATTCGATATTTTGGTCTCTGCATAATGATATTGTTCAAATAGACTTTAAAGAAATATCCATGAGGGTGTCTAGTTTACAGGAATGTTAACAGGAGATTCACAAACTTAAGAAAAAGTATTAGTACGGTTTCTGATTTATCTGTGCAGATCCAAAAACAAACACGAGAAGATGCCATCTTATTGCTTTTCGGGATTCGTTCTTTTTCACAGAGATCAACATGGCCTATTTTGTAGCAGTAAGATTGCCCTTGGTGGCGATCTCCGGAAAATTTAAGTCCAAAGTCTGTTAAGACGTTGGTTTTTCGTCAATGTAAAATGGCTTATGCATATCCCAATTGGGCCAATTCTTTATAAGAAATATTGGAATCATGTAAAATTCCAAATGAATCGACTGTTATATGGTAGGCAACTAAGCTAAATTTCCTGCGTTCGGCTGTGGCCTAGTTTTTTGTTATAACCTTTGAAGGGACTGCTTATTTATAATTCGCTTGAGATGGTCGCATTATGTAAACCATTCTATCACTTTTGTACAAAATTGGTAGTTTTGTTCTAGGTCAGAAATTTCAATACCTCTTTGGGTAGTCAGTACTGCCTCTATGGATGAAATCTCTTTAAGATTTTAAACAGCGTTTTGGTATGGCGATGCAAAGTGCCCTTGACTAGTGAACAGTTGCAGAAAGAAAAATTGCACTGTATCTTGTGGTGGTCTCAATTTATGGCTATCTGGTGATCTCAATTTAAATCTTTAGCATAGAACATACCAAGGCAAGAGCACGACAATTGCTGTTTGGTGCTGGGGGGGGGGCGCGGCACATACCGTGGGCGTCCATATTCACACGTCTTGCATAACTTTTGTCAATGATTTTACATTCCTGATTTGCTTCAATATGCTACTTTCTTAATTGCTCACTATTCTCATAAAATGATACTTTAGATATTTTTGATGGAACGAACTCTGAATTCGGCGAGAGGTGAGTTTGCTTAAAAACGTTAAACAAAGGGTTCGAATTTAGACGCAGCTAAGATTAACTGTGACCTAAATAATATTACAAATTTATGGTAAATTTAACGATATTACGATTATGTGTCACATCTGATATCCCAGCCTGTCGACATACTTGGAATGTTTAGCTAGCCTGGCCCATCTATGGTATCTATGCACACTTCATTTATAACTATGTGAAACAGTTTCAAACATTATTAGTTCATACAAAACGGAAGAAATTATGTGTCGCTGCTAAAAATATCGTCTTACGTTTAAAAGTTATGTAGGATTTCCTTTTTACTTGAATTCCATTCCAGCAGATTTTGGAATGAGAAAGCTCACCTCGGGCAGCAAGTCTCCCCGCAAACAGCAATTTAATGTGAAAATTATGATGACATTGAATAGGAACAACAGTTTAGGCTGATGAGGGAAATGTATCTATTTTAAAGAAAGAGAAACTCATAAATGTCTATACCAAAGCCTTGATGACTCATTGAAGTAGCTTGAAGCGATTTTGAAACTCAATTTTTTGTCAACAATTTATGATTTCTATTTTGATTCAATTCTTTTATACAAACTTTTTACCTCATACTCACTTCAGGTTTTTATGTAATTCATAAAGAGCAAGGTGTATAGAGATTTTTAATTTTCCTTAATATCTTAATCACATGTTATCTTGATCAAGTTCTTCTATGAATATATACACACTAGAGGCCCTTTCATTCTCCAAGCCGGAGTTTACTGCTAATTATAAGTTTCGTTTCGTCAAATCTCACCCTAAACACGAATACGTCACTTCATGCTTTGAATCATTAAGGTAATAGCTGTTAAATTTATGAATTGCCAATAATGCCGGCGCTGCTTCTTCTTTAATCAGGCTTCAAATAGACGCAGGGAACCGTTATTGAGGTAATGTGAATTCTGGGTCATTTATACAGATTCTCATGACCTCTTGTGCATGTTTGTCTGAAATGTTCGTTTGTATATAGCACTTGTGCCACAAGTAAGTAATGCGTGCCGTCTGCTAGATTAGGTAACAAAACTGTTGCATCAGTTCTTAGCATGGACGCTTTATCACATTTATATTAGTTGCTATACGATTGGAGGCAACCGCGGGAACACGCACATTATGCGGTACGGTCTTGATATATTTATAAATACTCGCATGATGGGACCGTGTCTTTATTGTATGTCGCATTTAAGTGTTTTTATACGGATAACTCTAATTAGAAACATCAGGCTGAAATTCAACAAAGCCAAAGAAATGAATACCATCAACAATATAGCAACAAAACAACAGAAGATTATAAAAATATAAAATTAAAACGATTATAAAGGCTTTGGTTACTTTTTAAAACAATTTTGATAATGATAATGATTTTTATTTCTTTGTAAATGGTTGGCTCTTTTGTTATTCCTGGACACAACTATGCACAATAAATTGCAATACAAAAATAGGTAACAAAATAAGAATAACTTGAGGCTTGAAATATGTAAAAAAATGAGAGACGCCAGGCTGAAACTGGAGCCGAGTTCTTATGAAAAAACTTGTATTGCTATTAATAGAATATCATATTGATAATGTTATCAATATACAAACGCTAGTTTTTTTTTAATATTAACCGAAAGTTTAAATATATAAATGGGTAATTGCAAAGGACCGATTTTCGTTGAAAATGTTCAGCATTGGCTTATATGCAACAATGAACAACCTTGAATGCAACATACTAAGAGAGAAACAGGATGGTTTAGAATAAATTCTGTATTGTTAAATGGTCCTAGATAGTCAAAACTTCCTCAGTGTTCTACAATTATGCTTATTCTATGGTGCTATTGTAGTATAGGTAGTATAAAAGTAAGAATTATAAAAGGATTTTTTACGATACATTGGCACCTGAGTTACCCGGTAGGAGGTGAAGACGTTTTTGCTTTATTATGCCGCCAAATAAGTGAAACTAAATGCTTGTCATAATTTTGCATAAATGAACCAACCTCCTAACAGGGCCAGAAAAAGCGAGGCCCAGTCTTTTTTTTTCGCAGGTTCGAAGTTGAATTGTTCTTAAATTATTAGGATGTAGCTCGATCAACGTACAAACAGTTTCAAGCAATTAAGTACAAATTTTATTAGCAAAAATCCAAGAGGAGAAGCGAGAAAAATGCCATTTTTTTCTCAAATGAAATGAAATGAAAATGACTGATGTAAAGCTCAAACAGAGCTTATACATCCTTGTCCAAAAACAAATTTTACGACAGTCTTTTGAGTTCAGCGTGTTCTTAATTTGTTCTTCAATTTTGAGGGTCGTGTTTTTATGAAATTGCGCTTACGTTAAAATGAGTGTAGCAGTTAAAGGCTATCAAATATAAAAGATGTTTCCTACAGTTTTAAATTAGGGCAATTCCGCTTCGGTGGAGCATTGCTTGATCCAACAACTATCCCATTACGTGAATCATATTAAATTGAATTGAAAGTAATAAGGTTCGACCCCGAATTTCCTATCAATTCTTAACAGTTAATTTAGCATAACTTTATATGTGATTTTCTTAAAGCGCAATGTACTAGTTGATAACAAATTGTCATCTCACATTAAACCGCTGTATATACCTCAAATTACTACTTAATCATGTACTATGTGATTAGTGAAGCGAATTGATTGAAGTGACCTAATGTGATTTTGCTACTTACGCAGGCAAGACTTTCGGGGAAAAGGGACGCCGCTTCAAGCTGTGTTTGAAGGATGGTGATACATTTGCCTGCAAAAATTTAAGACTTAAACTGAATGCTTACCATGTTTGGGGAGGGTATTGCGAGCTACTCTGGACGACGTGAAAAATGAGTGTGGTCTTAATTGTTTGGTTTAAAATAGCCCCCTATATGGTGTTTTACATGGTATTCAATAGAAACGTATGTTTTTGAAGATTAGCATGTTTACAACGGTGAATATCTTAACAGGGTTATAAATAATTTAAATCTGCCCTATTACACTCGTAGCTCCTAGCTACACTTCTATTCGCTCGCCTTAACCCTTTCATCCACAAAGTGACTATTTGGCCTAATAAACTAAAGCGCAAATTCGCTATTTCTTAGAGGAAGGAGATGAGTCTCTTTAATATCTGAGTACAGCTTTTTACCCCCTAACCAATTGAGCAGATGCAATTGATTGAGCTTTCTAATCACCAGGAGAAAGTTATGCGTGCATTACGTAGTTCTTCTGAAGAACTAAGTGAAGGTTTTAGACTATTAGGATCAAACAATATGTACATGAAACTAGATATACTCCCAAAATAAAGAGAGAATCATTTGCAAACAGATCATTCAGTGTAATGGTTACGACTGTGGAATGACATTCCTAATGAAGTAAAACAATGTGTTGATGCTGAAACATTTACGAAAAAGTTAAAGACATTTCTTTTTAATGAATTTTAAATGGACATTCTAAGTTTTTGGGGACTTTTAAGAACTGTGAAGCGCACTTGAAGATGTCACATCAAAACTGCGCTATGTTAAGTGATTAATTTGATTTTAATTTAATTTAATTGATTCTTTTTAATTTGCAGGTATTGACCAAAACGATCCCCAAAGTCTACATCGGACACGCACAGCATTCACCAGGGAACAACTAAATAAACTTGAAAAAGAATTTACAAGAGAAAACTACATATCAAGGGCTCGTCGTTGTGAACTTGCTGCTGAACTAAACCTTCCAGAAAATACAATAAAAGTATGGTTTCAAAACAGAAGAATGAAATGTAAAAGGCGACGTTTATCAATTCATCGTCTGCCATATTGTTCTCCTGCTGTTTTTCCTCCAAATATGCTCATACCCAGTCCTCTTCCGCCTTCCTGCCCATGCTGTATACCACCCCCTCCGCGGGAATATCGATTCGAAAATCTGGAAAATAGTTATATTTCGGCATGTCATCGCAGAGATTCATATTTAAGTCCGGCCTGCTCTGGTTGTCGGCCTTACCATCCTTTTCCGTATTAATGGCAGAATATGATCAATGACCAACTCACTGAAGTGGTTCACAAAGACCTTCGATTCAGCTTCGCAGTCGCTGTCATAATGGCTGCGCAGCTTCACAACAGAATTTATCATTCAGATGTGCATATTATGGTCCAAGAATACACTGAAGTCGGTTCTCTGTATACATAAAGCAGCAAAAGGAATTCACTCCTTTATCTACGATCAAATTAAAAGCCCTAATGACACAATTATTTGTTACAAGAGAATACGTTTAATTTGTCCCCTTCCCCTTTCTTCCCTTGACGGCACTGTGCCTTCTTTAAATCTCGAAATGGGATTTATTTTGACACAGTTTAACGATATATATTTAAGACTTCTACTTCTACCGATGAATTTTTTTATGAATTCTTGCCAAACTAGATCCACAATCAACTGGACATGGATGTATTGATCTCAACAGAATATTAACATGCTTGAGACCTTTGCCTCAGCATTTGTAACCTTACAATGCAGGCCTAGAAAAAAGCGCGGTTAAGATTAATGCAAAAGTTGGATGTAATATTCAACGTTCTCTTTACATGTTCTCATATACAACATGCTTGATAAGTTCCGTCATTTTTCTTTGAAACTGATCCTTACGTCAATTGTTGCCTATTATACCTACTTTTACATTCCATTTCTATTTTAAAATATCAAACTTTTAAAAGGACCTCTAGTTGATCATTAGCAACTTTCTAACAGAACCCTCAATCCTAGACAAAAGTAGTTGAGATAGTTTCTGATTCCAATGAATTTTGAAGAAATATTTTTGCATATATGCAGAAAATGAATGGATTTATTCGGTCAAACCCCTCCCCCTTAAGTCTACCATGGTTTTTTGTGCCTCGTTCCGTAAAAGATCAATTAACCTTGCTCTTTTTGGTGAATTTTTGTTCAAACAGAATGATTAAAAACTCCTGAAGAAGCAAAGCAAAATTTTGAAATCATACTGTTCTAAGTGGTGCATTAATTAATCCCATTTATTAAATTTTATCGACCCATTACTAACCATTGCTAAACTCCCATCTTGTCCCTTGATATTAATATATCTTGCCGTCATAAAAAATTCGTTTCCCGTGGGGAAGTATCTTTTTAAGCATTTTATAAATGCTCCTTATTTTGCTTCATACTTAAGTTCGTGTAATTGAACTAACATTTTATTAATTTGCACATTGACATTGTCCTAATGAGCACATTAAATAAGGCTAGTGTTGCATGGTGCAATTATGAGACAAGTTGTTCTTCTATTGCATTGTATGAAATTTCGTCGCTGCAACTTGCAATGCAACTTTTGTTTCAGTTGTGCTTTCTGCAATGATTGCAAGATTGCATCTCTCCTGCTTCTATATCTTGCATCAAAGGCAGTAAAAGTAAGAATTTACAGCTTCTTGGCGCTTGGGGGATTCCCTTTTCTGATAACTAATCTTTTTTAATGAATTATTAGTTTAATTGTTCCAACTGGCGCTTTTTGATTCGTTCCTTTGCAAATTTAAAAAAAATAGAGACGGGGGATGATAATATACTACAATCATTCAATAAAACGTTCGCCTGGTCTCTATGATGACTTTGAAATTGACCAATTAGATTCAATAGCCATTTTAAAAAATAGTCCACACTGACGATTTCACAGGTGCCCACAGACAGTGCATCATCTGAGACGCGAGCGACTCCGGCCACCTACAAAATGCATAGCACTCATACTTCTAATCTCAATATGTTGGACAACGATGGGGCAGTTGACATGGTTGAAAAATTGCAAGAAAAGATATAGGAGGCATTTATCAAGTTATGCAGAGGTATATTTCTGCAGGGAAAAACATGTTTGGTTTATTTATAAATATCTTATCAGAATCCCTTTGCAATTTCATAATTAAATGAGCAGGTGCAGCACATTGGTACCACGCAACACTAGCTTTGAACTTAAATTACAATGACGACTTTTAAACAAGCGTTATTATATTGCCAATATTTGGTAATGAGCTATTTGTTGATTTCTTTGTTGATTTCATTGTTGATTGCTTAGATTTTGAGTTTTCCTTTTTGAAGAGGCCTGTTGCAAATTACATTTGGGCAATAGAGAACGCAGCAATTGCTTTGTTCGGTGCAGGAGTGACGGAAAGCTGTGAAAGTTGAAAGAAAAATGTCATAAAGGACTACTATTATGTATTTATATTTCAGTTCGACATATTTCCCGCTACAGCCTTAATCAAGTTTTTTAAGCCCGTGTACTTTCCTGTTTCTCCTTCCATTCTGATACATATGACTGTTTCCTGCTGATTATGGCCCAACCAGTATCCCTTTTTACGAATAGTGGCGTCTTTAATACGTTAGCGTCCCTTTCTCCGATCCTTCCCCTTCTCTTTACACCAGAATACAACCTTGAACGGTGTTTTATACTCACGTTTTACAACCTGTATAGTTGCTTGAATGTTACTTACATCTTTCACCCAAGGTAATGAACAGTTGTACAGTAGCAACTGATGTGTTTGGTCAGCCTGCAATAGGTACTATAATTGATGATATTAGAGCAATGAAGCCTTGCAAAAGTTTCGCAACAGATAAATCAAGCTATTGACAGCATCAGCACCCAATCCCACCCCTCTTTGGAAGAAATGACTTATTCTCGATAGAGATTGTTTGGCCGCGTAATCCTCTCGGGATGAAAGGGTTAAAACTTTGCGCTCAACGCGATAGTTGATATGCTTTTATTAGCTCTAATCTAAACAAACTGAAGTGAACTGAACTGAAGTGAACTGAACTGAACTGAACTGAACTGAACTGAACTGAACTGAACTGAACTGAACTGAACTGAACTGAACTGAACTGAACTGAACTAACCTAACCAAACCACACCAAACCAAACTTAACAAACATCTGAATTGCCAAAAATCTTAACTTCAATATCCAGCATTTGATTCACCCATTTTAATATAAATCAATGTTATATAATAAAATTGATTCCGCTTCGGAGGAGATCTACTTGGCCGACAAATGCATTAAACTGTGTTTCAATTCAGGTCTGGATTATAACATTATCAAAGAGGCTAGTTCTGGCAAACAGCTCTCAGAAATACAAAAAGGAAGAAGTGAAACAATTTTAGATTAAAGAGAGGATACTGGACTTCTTGTTTGCCTTTTAGTGAGTGAATATCAATTTTTTACTACAAATTTTGACCGTTAACAAGAAAAATAATTTTAGTTAATCGCGTATGTTAAATGCCTTTGTTAAAACCGATGTTTGATCGTCGTTTGCATTTAGTCCTCTATGCTATCATGCTTTTGTTGATATTGGAGCCCGAGTTCTTTTTATATGGCTATTTTGCAGATGTAAAATGACTAGCTAACATTTGCGATATGCGCGTCCTTTTTCTAGATATAATGAAATAGAAAGGGCCTTAGACAAGAACCTTGTCGAACCCTAAATACGTTTCAAAATATCAAAAAATTAGCATCAAAGTTCTAAAAACTAGAAATATAGCTCCTCCATACATTTCTGCATCGAGAAGAACCTTGACGAGAAGCGTCTTTCATTTCAGTTCAAGCCTCATTATTGGAACTAAACATATAATAAAATGTGCTTAGTTTTTAAACGCTGCGTGGCATTGACACCCCTTTCCCCAAAGGTACCAGTTTTCCCTGCCTCACCAGAATATATAGAGCGTGCACACATGATAGAAGGCCCCTTCATAGTCAGAGACGCCTACACTTCAGTGCAAGGGGGGGGGGGCAAGACAATGAGAAACAAAGGCAGGACAATCTTAAAATAAGGGAATTAGGCTTATTTTCTGAGAACAGGTAGAGAAATTGCCTCTACTGTAGGCGTCCATTTTCGTAGTTATCAAATGGACAATCATAGGAGTTAAGATACTGCATGTGGCTATATCGCAAGGGCCATTCTCTTAATTACTAAAGATCTGTCTGGGTTCAATTTTAGTGTATTATAGCGTCGAGGACAATGAGACTCCTAGCGGCTTTCGGCTTGTGTTAATCAATTAGGCCCTTTGTCGAAGAGAGTGGCTGATCAACCACAGAGAAAAAGCCATACCAAAACTCTCCCGATTGCTGTGTTTACCAAATTCAATTCTGATTCAATTTCCAGTTCAGAGAATGGCACCGACAATAACTAGTTCATTCTCAGTTATATGTTTTTCCTTCCGAAACAAAAAACCTCCAGTTAAACATCCATGTTACGATTTCGTTAATGCATTTGTGTCGGGGCTTTTCTTATTTAAGTTTCTCGTTCACACACCGATTACAGAGGATTACAAAGCAGAGCCGATTTTTTTCGACACTCTCTTCTTCTGTGTGTTATGTTTCGCTCTAGCCTTTAAGTTATTTTGACGCTTATTTACCTCCAATTTTCCCACATTGATTGCTTTTTAACTCTTCAGTCGCTTGAGGTTTGCATTATTATTCAAATCTATGTCTAATTCTTCCCCTTCATCCTTTTAACAGCTAATCATTTCAATAAAAAACGCTACAATTTGACCTCGCTTGCCCCGTCATTGTTTCCATTGACTGTTTTCAATCATCGTTGATTCATTTGATTAATTGTTGATTAATTGATCTGTAAGTGATTCATCGAGACTTGTTCATTATCCTCTGAGTCGTTTTTTCCCTTTTTAGTTACTTAATCTGTACCTCTCTCTAATATCTGTTGTCATCGTAAACTGAATAAATGTTTCGTACTGAAGAAGTTGAAAACAGCGTGAAAGTAAGGAATCCTTGTAACCTGGGACAACCCTCACTATTCCTAAACAGCTCTCCAAGACCCTAAATAACCATTATAAACCCTCAAATGCACTAAATCTTTAAATTTGAGAAGAAACTAAAACCTAGGTCTCACTCTGTAGAAAACGTACTCAAAGTTAAGCCCTCAAAGTTTAGAGTATGAAAAGTAAGATAATAACCTTAAGGCAATGTGAAGTAAATAAACTGCTGCGGCTCGATTTTGGGCTCTTTAACAAGGGAAGGGACGAGTGGACACCGGTTGGTCTAAATACGAAGTTAGCCAATTATCTCACATTTACCTTTTGCCTACACCTCTTCATTATTAGACAGTGATGGAGCTGAGTAAAGGAACGATGCGCAGCTCTCTTTCTTCTGTGCAGCAGCTGTCCTTAACAGGTTAATAAGGAGACTTTAAGAATAAGAAGATATGTCTGGGCGCCTAGGTTACATTAAGTGACTCATTGTAATCTTCTAACAATCCTTTCTAAGTAAGGCCATTGCGCTTTGAAATCGAATCCGTTGAGTAGCGTGGTAATGTTGTTTTTCTAACTTATTTACGAACTTGTTGTGATGTAATTATCCTTCATTAAATGCATTTCCTTATGCTCTTGGATCAAAACACAGTCTAGTCAGACTAGCAGATTCCTGAGTATAATCTGGTCCAACTTGATCAACACGTCCTTTTGTACCCGAGCCTGTATTTCCTGTTAGTAAAATTCATTTTCTTTTAAATTTTCATGAAACAAATAATCCCAAAGACGATTTCCTCATATAAGGATTAAGTGCATTCTTTGATTTGCTTTACTTCATTACAAAATAATGTTTGTTTGATCATAATATGCAACGGTACAATTTCCTTAGAGCGTTCGCTTCAACTAGTGAACATGCTCTAACCCACTTAACTGCTATACCCAAACCAAATTCAGCTGTGTGTGGCACTATAGTAGCGAAAGCATTTCTATAATACGTGGTTATTCAAGGAAAAGATAGGAAAATATACAAGATAAACAGTTGAAATACATGTCTCTCTCTTTCTCTCTCTTTCGCTCTCTCTCTCTCTCACTCTAAGTGCCGTGTCCAGCCAGGATTAGGCGATCGTGATTGTCCATAGCTTTGAATCTCTTCTTCTTTTCAGCAATTCTTGCCTTGACGCTATATTTCTCTTGCTTTCTGGTATTCGCGAAGCTATTCAATTGCTTAGACTTTTAAATACGCAAGTCTCTGCCTGCCGCAACTCCTTTAACTTTCAATTATTTTGTAATAGTTACGTTCTCAAGTCCCTCTTTCTTCATAGGAAATAGTGGACGAGAAAAGTGATCATAGATTGATAGTTATTACAATTCAACAGGGGATCCTTAAGGTCTAAAGCCAGGATTCCTAAGCATAGAAGTTAAAACTATGACGAATATATCGGTGTCCGGTCCGTATATTTTGCAAGCATACGCTGGTCAGTTTCAAGGCAACATACCGGTAGACCGCTTTTTGTGGATTGCATTGTCATTTTTGTCGGGTACCGCATTTCGGTTCCCTAGGTACCGAGCGGATTTTTTTCAACGTCATGTATCGCTAGTGTAACCCTTAATTGAGCTTCAATGCAAACTGCAGCTTGCTTACCCGATTCTACGCAGATTTTACTACTATTTGGCATGGTTACAGGCTGCCAAATAATGCTGAGCTGTACCATTCACTCACATTTCCCAGCCCTGTAACTGTCCCCGTACCTGACCCTTGCGGTATTCCCTATATCACAACACTATAACTTGATTTTAGTCTCCTAGCGACCATACCAAAAGAATGGGCCCTAAAATAAGTAAAACCTTTTCATGACTTTTGTATTAAATTTAACAGTATCCTTTATTTGACTTATATTGCAATGATTGAAAAATTTTGACGTGCTTTTTATTTATGCTGATTGGGATAAATGGATCAAAATTAAAGAAATGAAATCACAATATGGTTGGGCCTTAGTAAAGGGTTATATAGTCAGGGACAAGCTATTTTATAAAAGGAGTTTTTAGTGTTTCACACCTAGAGGGACCATAAGGTCCCAATGACTATTTGAAACAATTTGTAGTCTCTTCCGTGGGGAATGGTGCTTTCAACAAAAATCAAAAAACCTTCTTCCAATAATGATTTCCTTAAGCATTTTAAAGTACTTTGCAATCTTTTTAACAATGAAAATTTGATAAAATTGAGCCTTAGGTGCTTTGTTTGACCAATTGAGTTTTTAAAAGTTACTCAAAAACATCCGCTACGGCATGGGATGTACTTATTCAAACAATGGCTAGCTGTTGGTTTACTGTCTAGTTTTGAAAAACTCTGGACATGCTGTTTTTAATTTTTGAGGAGCCGGGGACTGCCTTTTTATAGGCCACGTTCTTACAAAAGCAAATCTCACAGATCAGTTTTCTTCGTTCTAATCCTAATCATATCCTGGTTGGGAATATCATTATGTTCTCCTATCTTGGATTTACATATGTGTTAGCTTAGTTTTAACTTTATTTTGATATTGATAGTGATTGATGGATAAAATTATGATAAATTATCAAAGGCTATCCACTAAGGATATGTTATATCATTATTTCATCATTCAAAAGCCTACAGCTCATTTTTGTTCTATACGAAATGAATACGCACAAATTTGTTTACGTTTTACAGTATCATATACATATATATATGTATATTCATTCTGTTCTTGGATTTGTCCGTTTAACAATGCTCAATACGTTTGCATGCAGAGCACGAAATAAGTTAAAAATGAAGAAAAAACTACATCTGATACTGATACCTCTACAAACCTGATTTGATGCCTCTACAACCCTACAAGCCTGCAAAGTGCTCAGGTATCAAATGGTATCAAATGTAATTTTTTTTTCTTTTTCAACTAAAACTACATAAGAGTTTCACATCTATTACATTGTGCTTGTGTGGCGCAATGGATTGGTCGTTTGACTCAGAATATGATGAGCGTGAGCTCGACCCCCACGGTCTAGACAATGCATTTGCAACTTGGCAGCACACTTTAATGCCTTCGTCAAAGCCAAGCTTTATATATCTGAGAACAAACTAAAACATCAAAACCACGTTTTTAGTATTACCTAGTCTTACACAGGAAGTACCTTATAAGTTTTCTTGTTCAAATATTGCATTTGTTATAAAGCAACTGCATTTTGAACAAAGTCCATGTGGGCTGTTCTGCCATTGACAGACTAAGGAAACAGAGAAAAACTTGGTTACAAAGTACAAACTTGACTATAACACACAGATCAGTGGCTATAACAGCATCAAACAAATGCCACCCCTCTTTAACAATGGAGAGCACATTTGTCCTCATCTTGTTACAAGATGACAATGATTTCATGTGAACACTGATGCATTCAACAATCTCATTTATTATAAAATTACACTCGTCGGCAATGTGTTAAAACTGAGCTTTACAATCAAAATTACATTTAAATAGGCCCTAATCAAATATAACGAGCCGAAAGTAGCTTTTCCTACTGGACCTTGAATGCCTTCAAAGCGAGGCGAAAGGGCAATTGTCAACTGAAGAAATATGGCGATGCAGAACTTGCAAATTCAGATGGAGGTTCAGTATCATATTAGACGCCATTGACCTTCCAATTTGATCAGGATGAAATCGAGTGAATTAAGATTCGTGGGGGAAAAATCTCTTGAAATGGTAGTTATTTAACAACTTATCTGTGATTGAAATTATGATTGAAAAGTATGACTTTGTTCCAGTAAACTTCATTTAAAAGACAAAAAGACAAAACATTATTTAAAAGAAAGACTTGACTGCTTTGTGCTTCTAGATCACTTCTCAGAGTAAGAACTGTCAGATTACAACTGTAATATTATCGAAATCCTTATCATGGCACAGTAACTGGTTACCTTTGGTGAAACATCCATAATGTGCCAGAGTAGTGACAGCAGGTCGTATTTTATTCGCACAGTCTTAATCATTTTTATTCGAATCTTTATGTCGGCAAAGTGAATTGTGTGTCTTCGGGGCTAGGCTGCATCAACAGTGGAGTACCGCAAGGCTCTTGCTTTTGTCCTCTACTTTTTCTATTCTATATTAACAACCTTCCATCATTCTGCAACGATCAACGGACGCTGTCCGAAAATCAAATAAATCTCATTATAGTTGTAAAAAAGGCGAGATACTTCCATTTCAAAACATGAAGGGCAAACTCGCATTTTTTTGCATTCCAAAACAACTCAAATATTTAGAATATGTAATTCTTGACCCTTGCATAATTTTTAAATTATTCTAAAAATCAGCGATTTCGAGCCTGAACATTCTTGTAGACTATATTCTAGTAAAAAAGATGTTTAGTTTAGAACTAAAGTTCCATGCCAAGTGTTGCATTTCAAAACATTAACATTGTTATCATCTTCCGGAGGTAGCTTCCTCTCTAACAACCTTTTTGGCTGTATCGAAACTACGCTGTTAATAGTTTGCTTAGATAATAATCCTTCTTGGCTATTGTAAATATCAATTGAAAAATTGTTCACTCTGGCTTGTTCACTCTGGCAAAAAAGGCCGGGGAAATGTTTCCCAGAAGAGCCTAACTTTATCCGAACTTCTATTTTGAGAATCGCCAACTCCTTTTTGTACAGAAACTGCAAAAGACGAAAGTAGGCGAATTAAACATTTCTGGGGCAATATTTCCAAGTTTTCTAGGACCACCTAGGAAGTTTTCTTCTGTGCTGTTGGGCACACAGCCTCTGTTCGTAGGCCACAATAAGACTCTATGTTTCCATTAAAATCTGAAGCTGAATAAATGTTCATCAAAAGGCACTCATATGTCCTTTTGTCAAAACAGTCATATTGTCTTAATAACTTTGTTTAATATAGCGGCAATCTCTGGCTCTAACTGAAATTGAATTTAAAGGTTAAATTATCGTTAGATATGCAAAATAAATGATTTATATGAATTATTTCTTTCACTTCAAATGTTCCGAGCTGTTGCCTATAAAGATGACATCAATGTGGCGGGTTTCTTTGCCGCAGTTTTAATTTGAAATTGATCATTTTCTACATCTTCATCAATTATGATGAATACAAATCAGCACATCTTAGTCAAAACAAAGCAGTTCTCTATCATGCTCAGGGGAACACAATTTACTTATCTGAACACACTTTATCGGAACACAGATACTTAATCAGAACACCGATGCTTAGCCTCAGCTTATCTCCATATCTGTAAAACTTTCTTTCTTGTTGATGTAGTACCATGTGTAGTATTATTATCCTATACAAACAGATTGGTTATTCATTTTCGTTCAAATTTTAGTCATAAACGACATATATTACTCTGAATATCTGTTGAAAAAGCAACTTTTAGCGTTATGTTACCATTTTTCGACGAATTTAGAAAATAACTTGTGTCAATGAAATGCTGCTATACTTCTTCACATTGGCTGAAGTATAGGCTTATTTGCAGATGGTTAAAATCTCAGGCCATCACCAAGAAGTATTTGACACAGAATCAGTGGAAGGAGAAGGAGATCTTTTTGCAAATAATAACATAACAACACTGGCAATATTTTCAATATTACAACCAAAG
Organism: Catostylus mosaicus; assembly: GCA_964019065.1. NCBI lineage: Eukaryota > Metazoa > Cnidaria > Scyphozoa > Rhizostomeae > Catostylidae > Catostylus > Catostylus mosaicus. The sequence goes on along the minus strand of OZ025184.1, from coordinate 16,737,449 downwards.
AGCAGCGAGATAGAGTCAGGCACGCCGGAGCCGGTGTTTCTAATCGCACTACATAAAGGGCAATGTGACCCATGCCTATTGCACTTGTGTTCTCCTTGCCATTATTACCTTCACAAAGCTGGGCATATCTTTACCTTTTTATCGACCTCTAAGAAGAACCAGCATAAACCTGAGTAACCACGCCCAAATAGGACCACGCCCAGTCTTAAAAGCCTCCTCGCTCGAAACGCAACGAAAGAAAATAAAGATACAAACAGGGGTGGCACCAGGATTTGCCCAACGGGGGCTAGGTTCCCCGAGAAGGAGGCTATAGTACCGAAGGAGGGGTATCTTTCTGAGTAAAAGTTCCCCGACGAGGGGGCTCACACTCTCCAACATCTAGCTTTGTTTCAGATTTTGACAATTCTATATGATATTTTTTCGGCGGTTATATAGAATAGAAGAATAAGCATTGTAATCTCAAATCTAATCGAAGCTTTAATCTCATGCCTAACTTCTAACCCTATCACCACACCTGGCCAATTACACATCAAATAAGAATCGAAAAGATATTTCTTAAATCTATGTTGAGAACTCACTAATTGTAAACATGAAAGCGTCATGTCTGGCAAGTATAAAGTAACACTAATGAAAGCTAAAATAGAACAAACGGATTAAAGAACGAATGTCATTATATCGAAACCTTTGAGGTCTTATTTGCACAGAGTTCGAGTCCTTGGAAAATATTTTGGTGGACAATGAATGACAAATGAAAATGTTTAAATTAATAAGATGGATAATTAGTTCTAGATAGCGATTCTAATGATTTCAGCAATTTTGAAGGCGTTTGGTGGGAGCGATATTGTCTTGAAGTATCAACAGATGCTTCATCATCGATACTTTTCTTAAATACAGGAATCTCTCCATCACAGCTCTCCTCCGTCGCTTCTTTTGCTTCTTCCTCCGCAAGCCGCTGCCTTCTTAAGCTCCATTTCACAACCAAGAACAGGAGAATCAAAATAGGCATATTCCCATAACCATAGAACCGAAATGTCCGATCAGTGCCAAGAGAATGCGAGAGGATGCCTCCAACAATGGCACCTACAGCTCTTCCCAGTCCATAGTAGAAGCCTTGCAGTATACCTTGGACGGCAGCACGGTATCCAGGTGGTGCAGCACGGCCTAGGTAGCTAGTCAATGCTGCCCAAACTCCGGCATGTGCAAATCCTTGAAGAATATCTAGCGGGAGTATAAGCCAAGGATTCACTAAATACGATATAGCGATGAAACGAATGAAGTTTGCCATTAGGCCAATGCATATAACTTCTACGTGACCGACGAAATTTATGATTGCCTCGGTAAAAAAGTACGTGACGGTTTCGGCTGTGTGATCAAGGGCAGAAGATAGACCAAATAATGTCGGCGGAGCACCAAGATCCTCTAGATGCCAAAATAAAAAGACCCTTGCGAGGCCCATGCCGAGGCCAGCATAAAATGCAACGAAAATTACTATGAGGTATCTTGCTTTTAAAAATATCTTAACAACATCCTTTGGAGTTCCATGTATTACATCTTCTCCTTGTTCATTGTTGAACGTAAACCTGGTCGATACACCAAGTGCCACAATCATATAACCGAGAAAGAAGTAAAACGAGTATGTATAGTCTTTGCTAATTGTTACACCACAAACGACATAACTTGGCATGCGATCAATCACAAGCCCGACGATCAACATCGCCGATCCCCAACCAAGGCTGCCAAACATTCGCTGTCGACCGTATTTTTCCTTCTGTTCTCCAAGATTACTGAGAGTAGCTGTATCGGCTAATGTAGTTGCTGGACAAGCAAAAAATTCCCCAACAAGGGAAAGAAAAAGCAAAAGCCAAAACACATTGTGGATGCTTTCTTCGCTGAAAACAACTGTACCTTTCCTGTGTGGAATGATGCGAGGGACTTCTGGGTTGTTGGATTTCAGCAACTGTTGTACCTCAGAGGTCTCTTGAGTTACTAACTCAGTCAAGTTCTTCGATAACAATATATACCGATGACACGTATTATCCGACGGTTTAATGAAAGCAAATGGGAATACAAACGACATCCAACAAACTATGTTAAAAAGAAGCATGACTTTCCGAATGTTCAATCGATCAGCCAACGAACCCATGCTCGGCGCGCTAATGAACTCGATCAATGGGCGACAACCGACAAGAAGTCCACTTTGTGTAGGGTTCATTCCGATTTGTTTAAAGTAAACACCAAGTAAAGGAAAAAATGATCCGTACCCTGACCAGAAAAAGAAATAAAATACTTTGGAAATGAGTAGTTTTCGATTGACTCTAGGAGGAATTCCGCAACAGCAGTTTTTCACAACGGCGCCACAACTTTCCCGATGTTCTAAATCTTCGTCTTCAGGATCCATATTGAAATTAGCACCCAAGGAAAATGATGATATTTAAGCCTTCCTATAATGTCTAGGCCTTGCTTGGGATAAAGTAGGCAGCGGGATTCAAGTAACGTAAACACTGCTGCTTAAGCAACTTAATGAGCTAGTCATGAACCGAGAGAGCATTCATTGAGAACTGGTAGTGCCCGTGATTTGCTTGTTTGAAACCAAGAAGAGTCAATACACTTCGATTAACTGGTGATTTCGTGCATAATTTAGCTGAAGCAATGTTACTGGTGTTTCTCAATGATGTTTCAAAGAATATCTTCCTGAAATGTTGGAAAACTTAGAACTACCGAAACCGATCTCTCCCTACCCTATCAAAACGCTAATAATAGGCTTAAGGCTAGAGACTTTGTTCCTGAACCTAAGTTTGAATAATTTGGATTTGAAGCGAAACAAGCACCCTCCGTGTAGCCTGCGTCAGACTGTGAACTCGAAAGTTTTACAGTCTATGACGCAGGATACCATCGTGAAAACATTTAGGACCAGTCTTAGATAGGCCTATGAACTTTTGTTTTGTTCAATTGGCTATTGGTATTTCGTTATATACATGTAGAGTTGCAAATTTATCACGGCAACTTGACAAGCAGCTTTTAGAAACTGACAAGAATGCCGTGTATTCAATAAATCAATAAATCAATGAATCAATAAATCAATAAATCAATCAAGCAATCAATCGAGTATAAGCTCAAATAATTCACCTTATTTCATAGTAGCAATTTAGAAACGATATGCCTTCAACTGATTTTGCAAAATAAGACTTTGAGACAAAGTTCATTTCAACTATATAATGTTTGTAGCCCTTATACATACAGAAATGAAATCAGATTCATGATATATTTTTGTATGTATCAATATGTTTTTGTTAAGCATGTATTATTGTTAAGCTCATTAAAATGAAACTAATGAGACCAAAGTGCACATGTTCAACTGAGTTTTGAAATTCATAGGCACATCATTAATTTTGAGTCCGTAGATTGAAGAATATAAAACCAATGATTATGCTATTCTAAAATACATTTTTACTTACATTTTTCATTCTCCTACCCACCTGCAATTGTCCTAAATCCATACTGTTACGCTTCTATAAAAATTTTACTTCATGTTTCAAAATTTGAAATAAGGTGTACCATTATGTTGTTCTTATCATACACAACCAGAAACGTTTCACCCCAAATGGTAGGATTTCTTAAGAGCTCTTGCATGATGCACGGTACCCCATGATGGCAACTGGATGTAAAGGTACAGATATTAAGAACTTTTGGCACATGCTCTCGGGTATTTAGCTATTTGAATCGTGAATCTGATTTATGCATTCTATTACTTGCTGCCAGTCAAAAATTATAAGATTGAGTTCAAACTGATCGATTAAGCAAGATGCTATTTATGCTGCTCGGGTTACCTTTCCAGATCAGAGGTTAGCCTTCCGCATGAGACATTTATAAGAGGGTTCCCTTCTAAGTGACCATTTCCAGCCCACCATTGACCAAAGGAACAATTCATCATGTCCCCCACATTACCTTTAACACAAATTAGTAGAGCTTGAATTGTTCTTATTATCTGTAGTGTTGTTTCTAGTTCTTTAGTTTCAGTTATTTAAGTTATTTTTATTTTGTCTTTTATCTATGTTAATCCCCTTGGGGTAGACATGGCCTTTTGCTCCCCTGGGGTGTTCGTCCCAGTAGTATTGTAAAGTAATTATTGTAAGTATTGTAGACCGTAAATATGTATTGTAGTATTTTATTTGAATATAAAAAAAAAAAAAAGTAGAGCTCACGAATGGAACATTTAACGTGATGACTAACGCTAAAACGGTTACCACATAGCAATCGTATCGTAAAACCACAAGGTCTTTCGCATCGACCCTAATTACTGAGGCTGCCAGTAAACGAGATCGTTCAAGATGTTTTGTCAAAATAAAATGAAATCGAACTAAATTTTAAACATGAATTATTACCAATTCACTTCAAAATTTAAATGACTAAAAACGATACAAATTGCTGCTCTTGATTTTTTTTGCGAAAAGATTAAATTTTTGTTACACAAAGACCACAAACAAGTTTCATCAATTCATATCTCTCTTTAGTTTTATAAAATTTTGTATTATGTTGTTTCCTGAGCGTTATGCACTTTAGAAACCCTTGTACCATCATTTTGCTTATATTGACCTGAATGTATACACAGTGGCGGAGGCACAAGGGTGTTTGGGCATGGGTACTTGCCTCCCCCACTTTTCTGAAATATGGTAATGAAGATTTGTCAAAAAATTTAGGGTTAGGCTTTCATTAATTTTCATTTCTTAGTCCCAAACTATCTTCAAAATTGATCTCATAAAAAGGTTGGAGCTTTCTAAACTTTTCTAAAACAGTAACATTGTTTTTTAAAAGGGCGTTTCCTAAAATATGATGGGTATGGCCAGACAGAACCCTATCATCATCTTACCCTCCAACTACCTGGAGGCTTGTGCTGCAGCTGTGCATACATACATATGCCAAATAGCAATAACATGGAACATGAATACATTAATAAAAGGTTTGAAAGAGGTAAGAAAGATGGTAGCTTGGATGAGTCAGTAAAGTGCAGGTTTACAAACCAATCAGCCTTGGTGTTCATGTTTCCAGACCATAGATTGACCTTTCCTCCACAAGCAAATCAGCCAAACCAGCTTTCCAAGTGCAACCTTCTGACGTTGATGAATGGGTATTAAAGAAAAATCCTGAAGGCACAGGCCTTTGAATTCGTGGTCTGCATCAGCTAAGAGGAAGCTGGTTGAACCCAAGCCTGGGTTAACATATAAAGATTGCTTGTTGTTTGCCACTGGCTTCAGGAGGGGGGCAGGTCAACACTTTTGGTGAGGCAAGCTCTTAACAGATATATGGAGCAAAAATTCTCTTTTCCTGTATCAGTTAGGAGGCAACAGGGAAAAAATTATAGATAATCTAGAATAGAGTATTGAGCATTCATATGCATGCTAACATCACACCTACAAGCAGGACTGGATTTCATGACATCTGTACCCACAAAATCATTTTCAAAAATGCACATTTAGGGGTGGGGTAGGGTCTTGATGCGAGCATTATTGAATGATTTGATGAGAGCATTTTCTTAGTTTGGTGCAATAATGAAATAGTTTAACTCAAGATTTTTACACCACTGACAAAAAATATTTAATTTCATCCTTCACATATGAAAAAAGTTATTCAAAGAAGAATAAAATGAACAGTATGGAAAATTTATATCACTTTGCAGGGATGCTGGAGCATATTTTCAAGCGAGGGGGCTGTGCAGATTGGGCGTGGTCACTCAAGTTTATGCTGGTGCTCCTTAGAAGTCAATAAAAAGTTCAAGACATGCCTGAGCTTTGTGATGGGGATAATGGCAAGAAAACCAAGAGTGCATTAAGCATAGGTCACACTGCCTTTATGCAGTACCATTAGAAACATGTGCCTTCAAGATAACATAGTGGCACAAAAGTGTAGGGCTACAGCCCCCCCCCCCCCAGCTCCAGCATGCCTGCTTTTGGCAAATGAACTCAAACTACTCCAAACTCTCCATTGGTGTACTCATGAAATCTCATTGAAATCTGTCATGAAATCCAGCGTGGTCCACAGGCTTTAGTAACAAGTTAAACCAGACTGATTATAATCAAAATTTAAAACAATCACTTTTTAAATTTGAGGTTCTAAAGATCTTTGTTTCACCACATGTTGATAGCTAAGCCAAAAAATACCATAGAAATGCATACCCAATGTTTAAAAGTGAGAACATGCTGAAAGATAAGCGTAGAAAGAAGAACAGTGAAGAATTTACGAGTTGTTGTTATGACAGAGCAAGCAAGTGGGCCAAAATTAACAACAGTTAAAAAGATAAACTGTTGTCCAAGAACACCAGTGAAGCACAATGCTACTATTTGTAGCATAAACCATCGAGATTCATTGCAGTAATGAACAAATGGAATAAGCTCTCCTTTAAAAGATGCAATACAAAACATAAGAAAGGCAGCCCATTTGTTAATGTCATACATCATATCACTGGCAGTGAATTTGTTAGTTTCTCTGATCTTTTCTTGAGTAACAGCCACTATGCCATCAAAAAATAGTGATAGTAAAACCAGGCATGTTCCTAGTAGATTTTCATTATGCTTTGATGAATCATTTTGTCTTTTCTTAACATTCTCTAGCATGAAACTTGATACACCAACAACTACAAGAAATATACTTAGGCATTTACGCAAAGTATACGTTTTTCTTATGAGGATTATACTCATCAGTAGGATGACCACAGGTTTTCCCGATTTACCCACAATCTGAGTGGGGTAGTTGACATATTTGAGAGCAGCATTTGCTGTTGTCATCGCCATCACATAACTCGAGGAGCATATAAAAAAGAGGAACCGAATTGTTGAAAAATTACTCGTGTCATGTTTAGGCTTTTGCCCATCACTGTATCTGCCTTTTAAAGTAATCATTAATCTTGCCACGACAGCATTCACGATTGTTGTTACCATTACAATCGAAGTGTAAAACTGGAAGCCATTTTCCCTAGCTACTTTCTCCACAACCAGACCATTGATAAGGTAACTGCAGAAGATGCCGATAAAGCAGGTAAATAGCAACGCAAACCTTCCTGTATACTGTTCCCCTGCCATCCTGATTATAAAATGAAATAACTCTGGCCCGTTTTTCGATCAATCTGACTGCGCGTTGAATTTTTTGGTTTTAGCCGGCATTCTCGTTCACAAGCAAGGGAATCTCCCATTCAGAGAATGACGTCATAAGAATGATTGTCTGTTATTGAAATGTGGAGGACATGTCTGAAAGCGTAAAGGTGAAGAACCTTTTAATTGTTGGGGGTAAAACCGTTGTAACTTCCAATCAGCTAAATTATACTTTCCCTTTTTCGTGTATTATCAAAGTTTATCTGCATGAAGCAGTTGAAGGTGCATAATAAAAAGATTCAAGGTTTTGATAAAAAAAATGGGACGGCCCCATCTTTTTCGTAAATTTAGAGAATATCACATTTTTTTCTTTTCCTTAACATTTTATAATTATTATTTTGGTTTCTTTACCTTGTATATTCGATTTTGATTGGTGAAAACTTCTATATATTGTTAGCTGTTTTACATATGATCGAATAAAATTACAGCAACACCAACAACAACGACAACAACAACAACAATAGGTTGGCTCTTGTTATCTGATCTTTCTTTGCTCTCTTTGATCGCTTTGTTCAACGTTGAAAAAAGCCAGAGTGATTGATATACGTTGCAATAGAATTCTAACTCAAGGCTAAACTAACATGCTCAGGCTGTATGGTCCTAAATAAACAGTTCCCTAATTCCCTTCCCTCCACAACAAATTGCAAATATGGGGAGAACCTTGGAGAGGCCTCGTTCTGATTAGGGGATGTCATACAATCCGAGTGTTGCCAGATGCTCTACTTGTAATGGAATGAAGGTTAGGCCAGGCAGCAAAGAGAAAGACCTTTAGCAGTTTAGGTAAGATTTGATCAATAGGGAATCGTATCCTTAAAGATATTCTTATTTAAACCTTGCTTAGATCTTTTACTTTTTTAAACTTGTAAAAACAAAGCGTCAACTCGACAAAGCCACTTTGATGAAAGCAGTTTCTCTGTTGTTTCTATCCATCAATAAATTAATGCCACTTTTCATGCTTTAGATCGGGAGAGCGATCAGTTCAGTTCATTTTTATTTCAAATTCCACTAAATGCAAAAATTTCAACTACTACAATATAAACATTACACTTACAAAATAAACTACACATAACAATACAAACTTCAATAACTACAAATTATCAGCATAAGAATTTGGATTTAGAGGAACTATTAAAGAGGTGCTCTCTCAGTACCAAAGCAAATCAAGCAGAGAGCACCCCCTATTAGGAAAAATGTTTAGAAAATGAATAAACACTTTTAGTATAACTTTAAGCTTAGCCGAGATGCGTTCAAGAATAGCATGGATCTTTTTCCCTTAAAAGTCACTTGCCCTGTTGAAACCGTGAATGTTGGCTGTTATTTAGGATAAAGGTACCCTAACGAGAGCAATTAATATATTTCCCCCCTGGAAGAGCCATCTTTTCTCAACAGGAAAGAACTTACCCCAAACTCCATCAAGATATCTTACCAACAGACTCAGACAACTAAAATAAACTTAAAATGAAGTAAATGATACAACTAATGGATCTCCATGTCACAAAAATTGCACTATTCCTATCACATCTTTCCTTTATAGACTTAATAGAATCAATCTATAGGTTTGATATGGATGTCACTTGTAAAGCCTCAGACAAAGATTCTTTATTGAAGTGAAGAGGCAGACAAAGAAAAATACAAAGCACCTTAAATTCTAGTTAGTTAACTAAAGGGACTATATTAGTTTTTAGACATTTGAAACATTTGAAAAATTGTTTACTACTTTTTAAAAAAAAGTGGGGGGAGGGCTATAGCCTCCACAGTCCCTGTACATCATTGTTACAATCAAAAATGATAGTCACTTTGAGAATACTGCCCGACTTTGCCTATTGGGTGTTGGTCTGGCAGTTCTGAAATTTATGCAAAGTAGCTCAACGGAAGGCACATTTAAGGTTTTCTAAATTCACTATATGTGATTAGCTTGACAAAAACTCATTTTAGTGAGTTATTTCATTGTGAATAGTAGACAATTAACTATAGATGCAATCAACCCAATGTTTCTTTGGGACAGCCCCTAGTTGGAAACTTGCTGGAATAACTGCGTTAGGTTCAAGTGACTTGGCTGTGTTGCCACAATTGAGGCAGAGGAGGAATGAGGCAATCCCTTGACATTGCCATTTCCAAGACAAGTAGTGATCAAATTGCTCATTAATCAACCAAAACAAAGAGGCTCAAGGAAATTGGCGAGGAAATTGCATTCTCGAAATGCTCTGTCAGCTCCGAATTTTGCATGTGTGTATGTGTGTGTGATAGAAGTGTGCGACAGAAAACTTGTTTTACTTCGTACAAAAAAAATGGCATATAATTGTTCCATTGTTCCTTGGCATAGTTTTGATGTGACATTGAACATACCCTGGCTGGACTACATCTCTAAATTAATTTTATTCCAACTTAATGTCAAGTAAAATTGTTTGCTTCCTCAAATTCAGCTCCAATTGTAAAGCACTCCTTCATCTTTTCTTCAACTCAACTTATGTCTACATGTACCTTTACAATTTTGTTCCATGCATTAATCATAACCCTCTCTTGGGACATAGCCCAGCTATCTCAAACATTCTTTATAAACTTTTTTATCATGCTCTTTGGTTAGATGCTGAGAGAATACCAAAAAGAAACCATCTACATTATATGTGCATTATCATATTGACATGGAACAGTATGAAAAGCTAGCAAAGATCGGAGAAGGTATTTTCCAATCTGTTAACTTTGCAAAATCCAAAATCAAGTCTTTTCTTCTTTAGAGAATGTGTATTGTATATAAACTTATAATTCAGTAGAATTTTCCATTTCCATTTTTGCCAGGATGCATTGCATGTAGTGCATTGTGAAGATTTCTTGTGTGGCATTTAGTGTTTGATAGTGATCGCAATCTACAACGTCTGGACTTTAGGTCCTTGCATGTGAAGTAAATTTTCTAACTGCTAAATGGGCAATTGTCTTATTTTGTTACAAGTATCATAATTGGCCGGTCAGGTCCAAAATGCAGAAAAGGTGAAAAACGCGGAATACGCAGAAATTTCTGAAATCTGAGAAAACGTTTTCTGAGTTGAGGAAGAAAGTTGATTGGTTGCTAATCTTCACAAAACACTGCTGTCTTTGCGAACACATACCACATACGTAGTTGTGTCTTCTTAATTGATCAGAGCAATATCAGCATTTTCCGCATTTTCGATTTTCACCAGGGGAGAATATCGAAAACGTGGAAATCGCGGACATTCTGCCACATTTACATTTACTTATGAGAAATGAGTTTAGTGATTTCTTGCCAATTTTCATCTTGGAAATATGAATGGGACGGGGGGCTCATAACATGTAAGGGGAATGAAAGTGAAATCTCAATTTACACAAGGTACAGTACACAACATGCTTTGATAAGGTTGATAGAAAAATGGAGGAAATGTCTTACCGCATCAGGTATAGTAGGAGCGATTCTAATGGATTAATTGATTTTAGGCCTACGACTGTCTACCTCATGACCTCCTTTTTGCAAGGCACATGGGTTTGATTTAAAGAGCTTTGCCCCATGTATAGCTATCTGGATGGCCGCAACCAAAGGTTCACATAGAAGCACCGCAAAAAGAATAAAAATTGGAGTACCACAGGGATCTGTTCTAGGTCCTTTGCTCTTTAACATCTTTATAAATGATCTATGTCTTTTGAGATTAGACTCTGAGATATTTAATTTTGCCGATAATAACACCAGATACTCATGTGGGCTACACCTACATAAGATTGTTACCAATTTGGAAAGTGATCTCAGTAGATAGCTCGAATGGTTAACAAACAATTGAATGGTTGCAAACACACAAAATTCCAACTAATGTTCCTTGGCTTGAAAGGGCAGAGAAGACTTCGACGTTACATCAATGAGAACAAATTATCGGCAACAGATCAAGTTAAAATGCTAGAGATTGAAATTGATAACAAATTAAAGTTTAGAAATCACTTCAAAACGTTATGTTCAAAACTCGACAAAAAACATCAGTGTCTTTTCTAGGCTAAATAGGTATATTTCTAGAGACCAGGCATTAACAATTTGCAACGTGGTTATCTTCAATTATTGCCCGTTAATATATTGCCATCGAACTTCAATTATTGCCCTTGAATCTGGCTATTCTGCAACAAAGGTGCATACAAAGAAATTGACCGCGCAAACAAACGTGCTCTTCGGATCCTCTATATTGAATATGAATGTCCCTGGTTAAGAAACATTGCTCATTCGTAGTGGCAGTTTTTGTATACATGTTAGAAATTTGCAGAAACTGAGGACAGAAATCTATAAGTCCATGAATCATCTTAACCCACCGCTTACATGGGAATTTCATGAAAAGAAGCATGTAGCTTATAATTTCAGCATACAAAATCTGTGCAAACTGCCACAAATAAAGACACATGGCTATGGGCAAAAATCAATGTCATTTAGAGGGAGTTTACTCTGGAACACCCTAGATGATAGCATAAAAAATGAGCCAACACTTACGGCCTTCAAAAAGAGGATCAAAGACTTGGCTAGTGATATATGCACCTGCAAAATATGCCGCTAATTTTTATGTTATGCTAATTTTTTGTAAATAGTTGGTTTTAATTAGTATTTTTATCACTACCATTGTAAATACCAACTTTAAATATGGATTAAATAAAATGAAAATGAAGTATGTTTTATGATTCTTTGACCATTTTTATCTTAGAAATATGAATGGGTGAGGGGAGGGGGCTTATAACCTGTAATGGGAATGAGAGTGAAATCTTGATACAAATAATGATAATTATTATAATTATTATTTGATTATAAAAATTTTTAAAAATTATCATTTCCTCATATTTAATGCAATCGCCAATTTCTCCTTCCTTTTAAACCCTGGCACAATGAGTTAATCTAACGCATTCGCCACACCCACTACTTTCATTTGGTCATCCCCATGCCATTGTATCCAACACCTGTCGCATCTCGTCACCACACCACAAATGGCGTAGCCTTTCCTTTGGTTTGTTTACATTTTGTGTTATCATGTTAATCATAGCTATTCAAATTTGTATTTACACTCGTGTATTGTAAAGTTACGTTCAGTCAAGAGTGAAGAGTTCTTTGAAGAGTTGAGAGTACTGCTCCACGATCGACACATCGTCTCTCTTTCTTTCTTTCTCTCTCTTTCTCTGGCTCCGTGTTCATCATTCAAAAATTACAACTTCATAGATTTCTCCCTCCAGCTAGTTTTATATCAATATATCAATATTAATGTCTTAAACATCTACATTGTCAGAATGTGTAAGAAGCATTTTACCAGGGTATTGGCACAAGATTCAGTACACAAATGTCATACTTTATAAAGACATTTATCCTTTTAGCAAATTATAATCTCATTAGGTGCATCATTCTCTACACGTATGAGGAGTAATTTCTGTCCGAACGTCAATTTCTATTGTCAAGATCAAGCATGGTCTTGTCAAGGAGCAATCTACTGTCATGTTTCTATGATCAACACTGAAGTTAAATACCTCCAAAATCTACATTTCCTGTTCCAGTTGTCAGAAACTTTGCCCGATATTGAGCATGTAATAAAATTAAAATGGGTTGAAAGACTGATTACTTATATTATTTGATTGCTTTATCTTAGGCACATATGGGACTGTTTATAAGGCAAAGGATAAAAGAACCAATGAAGTTGTAGCACTAAAACGAGTGAGACTTGATGATGATGATGAGGTATAAGGTGTCTGTACAATTTTTACTGAGTGGCAAAATTTTATATTTCGATTAATTTATAGAACGTTAGTACAATGTTTGAAAGCCTTATTGGTGGCACACGATGTAAGAAGGTTGGTCCAAAGTTTAAAGCTTGTATATGCAGCAATCAAACTTAAAGTCAAACAAGAACTTTTTCATATCCTAAAGGCCATGAGAGTAATTGCACATAATGCAAATGGTTTTATTCTTTCATAACTTGCTATGATGATTCAATAGTAGTCTTTAACCACATCTTGTTTATTATATATATATATATAAGTATTCAAGAAAAAAACTTCAGTTGTAAACGTTTCGACTTTCGTCTTCATCAATATATACTAACCATAAGGGTGCTACCCAATATATATAAATTCAAATAGGCAATGGCTGACATGGATTATATATACTAACCATAAGGGTGCTACACCGGAGTTTCGCGACTATTTCATTGTGCCTGTGTGGCATAGTGGATTGGTTGCTTGACTCCGGTGACGGCGAACGGGGCTCGATTCCCAGGTAGAGACTTTTAATTTACAATTGGGTAGCACCCTTATGGTTAGTATATATATATATATATATATATATATATATATAAATGATATATTAAAATATATATATTAAACCAGTAAACTTAATTTTTATCTTGTTATCAACCACTGTAATCTTTACACAGCCTTTCTTTTAGGGAATTCCAAGTTCTGCTTTGAGAGAGGTTTCTTTGCTCAAAGAACTTAACCACAAGAACATTGTCAGGTAAATAAATGATATAATTAACGAGATTTTATGGCACACACATACACACATCTAAGATCATACTTGCACAGGTTCATGTTTTTGATCTTCCCTTATTCGCTTTGAGGATTGAATCACATTAAAACAGCAAGCTACCTATTTATATGCTAGAATCTTACAAATGACTGGGTGAAAATAAACTTAAGCATTGATTTATAATTGCATGAACATCAGAAACCTGATCTAGCATGCTGAAAGGATTTTCTGCATCCCGATATCCAGGGACGTAAATTGAAGAATATTTGTTGGGGGTAAAGAGCACAAAATTTTTGACTGACAAGGTTTAAATATAATTTACGTGCTTATGGTGTTAGATTTTTATCACAATGAAAATGCAATGAATAGTTAGCAATTTTGCATACTCAAGTAACAAACATGCATATCTCAGCACTATAACTTTGATTCTTAAATTTGACAATTGTCGACTAGAATAATTGTACGTAACATCACATCCAAATCCATATGGAAAGAAACTCTCCCTCAGGGAACGCTGTGCACAAATCAATACACACTTTTGAACTTTGCTATAAAAATCAAAGTGAGTCAAATTAGTTTACTTTAAATGAAAGTCTTTAGTAATTCCAATGAACATTTATTATTACCAATTTTTATATTTTGCGCTCTCCATTTAGGCTTCTTGATGTTCTCCATTTAGGCCTAAAGCTGACCATAGTTTTTGAATTTTGTGATCAGGTATGTTTAGTTGCTTTACATTTTTCATCTATTGTGTTCTAGACTTTTGATTTTTCGCTGCAGTTCAGGGGTGGCAGCAGCGATGATTTCGGAAATACTCTACTTTTTCCAATTTGATTGCAGAGCCCCTTAGAATTTATATTTTACTTTCTTACAATGGTCATTTAAAGGTACCCCTAAGAGTTCATACTTGTATCCATTAACCCCCCCCCCCCACGAAACATGGAAACCTTAGATATTTCCCCCTTTTTTAAAGAATTATGTGAACCAGGCGTTATTTGATAATGCAGTAGATCGAACAACAGTTTTTCAATACAATCTTTAATCCAGAATTTTCCACCTTGGGAAATGGAAAACACATTTTTTCTTTATTCTGTATCTAGCTGTCGTGTCAGTAGGAAGATTTGCTGGGGGCGGGGTAGCTGTTGCAGTTGTCTGTTATAAGGAGCAATTAATCATCTGAGAAGTGTAGCAGAATATAGTACAAGGTTTTCTATTGAAATGTAGTGCAAGAAGCCTGTTAACTTCTTCAGCTAACTGTACCCCCTTCTTTGTCCAACATTTATTCTTGATATCATGAATTCACTTTCTATTTGTAGGACCTGAAGAAATATTTTGATACTTGTCAAGGTGAAATAGATCCAAACATTGTAAAGGTATTCTTTTTTGATTCTCTGTAAACTCTACCGGCTTTACAAATTGTCCTTTGTTGCTATCCACTATCGAATATAGCATGGTACAAATGGATTTGACAATAAAGTTAATGTCACGCGAGAGACATATTTTGATATTTAGAACAAGTCTGTGCAAAAAGTCCATCCTGACAAATTGGCTTTATTTAGTGTTAGATTAGTTTACCTTTACTACATACATAATGAACCTTGCATCACAGTAAATGGTATCTGTTTGGTGGTGGTTTCCAGAAAACCGTATACACCGTAGATAATTGCAATTTTGAAATATCTCCGCAACGAAGAATGATGTTTACGATAATAAAGCAATAATATAGCAGTGGAGGGTTAGCTTTGCGATTCATGACGATTCTCTTCACATTAATTGTAAGGCTTTTGACATTATCAAATCGTTTGTTTTTTCACAGTACACGTGCACTGTCAAAATTTGAATCCATCGAAAGGTTCTGTCATTTGCCTTTGATTTTACCATTGATGAATGGATCCAATTGATAATTTTTCTTTCTCTTTCAGTCATTTATGTACCAGCTTCTTCGTGGTTTGGCATATTGTCACTTAAACAATATTTTACATAGAGACCTTAAGCCTCAAAATCTTTTGATCAATAAGGTAAGCCGTTAGATATCTCTCTACTTTTCATCAAGCCTTCACACTCTTTTGTAAGACTACCCTGGTTTTCTAACGCCTTGCATTTTTTTTTTGTTGCCGGCTCTTCTTTTTTTCCTAAGCCTTAACCATTTTTGTATTTATTATCCATGTATGTTGCATCGCCTTGTTTTGTCACTTGAATTCATCTCTTTCAAGGGGATGAATTTCTATTCTAGAATTTGGCGCATCGCAGTTTCTTTTCATATTTGTAGCCAACCCCACATCATGTAGCTTTTGAAGGTCTCGTCCTCAGTTTGCTTACTTTGTGTTGCCTTTTCTTGCCTATTCCTTGGATGCGTTGATATTTCCTATCAAATTAGCCATGCTTCCAAAATATTTTTCTAACTTCCTTAGAAGAAATATTTCTTTTGTATTAGTTTCGTATTTGAGAAGTTCCCTATCAAAATCGATGATACTGCACCCCTTGACAAGTATCCAGGTTTATGGGAATAGTGCGACAATAACTTTGAAACATTCTAAAATCAGTTGTTTGGAAAGTATCCTTCAAAAATTGTGAACTGGTGAAAGATTTTTGACATTTATACTTATTAGAAACGC
Organism: Catostylus mosaicus; assembly: GCA_964019065.1. Lineage (NCBI taxonomy): Eukaryota > Metazoa > Cnidaria > Scyphozoa > Rhizostomeae > Catostylidae > Catostylus > Catostylus mosaicus. Next base: position 16,721,205 of record OZ025184.1, on the reverse strand, counting down.
TTTTCAGCTTTTTGTAATTGGTCCCTAAATTTGCTAAATTTTGAAAAATTTCCTTGTTTTCTGTTTAACAGAATGGTGAATTAAAGCTAGCAGATTTCGGTCTTGCAAGGGCTTTTGGGATTCCTGTCAGATGCTTCTCTGCTGAGGTATTTCATGCCGATTTCTATGAGTTTATGTATGCATTTCATTAACGTTTTATGATGCATATAATGATCATTAATATTAGCAGAATATGAATGAGTGGTGCATGATTATGTCATGGATTTCAGAGAGGTTTGCTCATGATTGAGCCAGGCCACGTAAAGCTTGTCAACGCATGATTGAACGTTTGGCGAGCTCGGTTAGGTGGGCCAAATCGCCCCTACTGCGCAGGTGCAAAGGAAGCTGAAAACTATCTGATCAAAACCAGCTAGCCTGCCTAACCGGGCAAGCCTGTTTCATGTAAACATGGCCCAGTTTTTTTGCAGAATGCAAGTAAACATGTGACTATCAAAAAAATCAGTTATTCTGTGCGACCCAAGGGCTTATCAAGTTTGTTAATAAAAGTTAATAAATTGACGCCATTAAATCACTAACAAACAAATACGATATATATAGAAAATACACATCATACAAATGCTACTTATTAAGCTTTAGCATGTTTAGTTTTTGTAGGCATAAAATCATTTTTCACTTGTTTAGTAAATTTTTACGGATAGGAATAGATTTAAGAGTTGCTGGAAGTTGCTTCCACAGTTTTTCTCCTGTGTTTTTTAAATTTTCGCTTATTTTTTTTGGGTTTTACTATTTTGTAACATAGTTTTTGTCTTGTTTAATTTTTATATGACTGCTCATTGCTCTTTAAGTAGTTTTGGGTGTTTTGGCAGTGTTTCTTCACTGTGATTAATGTGATTCAATAATGTTAAGTTCTTTAGGTGATAGAGATGCAGATTAATTTTTCGCTACAAAACAGATATTATCTGCATATAATTGTTATTAACCAGTTCTTTTCTCGTAATGAGCGTCTTTTGAATTTGGCAGTTGCCAACAGAAACCTTTATTGCCGGCCATTATTTTTCTTTATTTTTGTTTAAGGTCGTTACTCTATGGTATAGACCACCTGACGTTTTAATGGGTGCAAAAATGTACACAACATCCATTGATATTTGGTCTGCAGGATGCATCTTTGCAGGTATGGTTTCAAGAGTTGATTATGTCATTTAATAATTTTATGTTTATTTAGGTTATTTTAGGCCACCGAGATTCAGCACATAAATGAATTTTGGTCGCGAATAATCTTTAAATAACGATCTAAAATGCTCTTTGGGCTTTGATGCAAGGAATGTTGTACTTCTTTCTTCCCACCTTCAATAATGATGGCGGTGGAAAAAGCAGACATACTGCTGATTATTAAAATATTTATGCCATTCTCAGTGAAGAATTTGTACTTTTTCCCATTTTTTTTTTTAAGTTGATTCAGTAGCGTGGGGAAAAACATGATATTGTCAAGTCTTAGCGTCACACGTATTTGGCTGTATTATAGAGATCAACATAATTCTTTTCTTTAAGATCAGCTGATCCTATTTCTCACAACTCTGACCGATGTCTAGGCCCACCAAATCGGAATGATTTCGTTATACCACGTGGCTCGAATATTATCCATGGAAACGATAGAACTCTTCAAAGTAATGTCGCTCATATCTAAAGCTTGCTTAAGATCTATCTAAACATTGACATTTTTGGTTGCACAGAAACGCATGACAGATGACACGGAGGATGAGCCTCACGTGTTTTTCCAGACAACGGGTGTCATCTTTGCATGTAACTTTTTTCAAAAACATGTCTTTTGATAAAAGAAATGTTGCCGAACATGCTGATATTGATGCATTTGGATCAGAGTTAATTGAGAATTTGCCAAAAGTTTCTCATTTGTTGTATGTATGACCCCCGTCTTGCTGACGCGTTCTAAAAGACAATTTTAATGACTGATTGTAAAAGACGTTGTTCCAGAATAACAGACAAAAATAGGGAATGTTTTTCATGAAGATTAGGGCTTTACAGAAATCATTGTAATTACAGAAATTGATTGATACAAGATGCTGCTAGAGTTTGTGATACAACAACATTCTTATTAATGTCATCGCATAAAGAAAATGGCAAATATATTCAATCCTAGAGCGTTTTACTAACGGGTTTTAGTGGTAAAGAACTAACGCAAAATAAACAACTGCCGCTTTCTTGCCGAATCTTCCAACCAATTCAGCTCCCCCCCCCCACACCAGCCATACTGCTGTGTGTTTGGTTCTCATGTGGTTCAGTTCGATGCCCCTAGTATTTTGCTAGAAAATCTTCAAAATCTCCAACCCATCAAGCACCCCCCTCACCCACACCGCCCATGCTGCTGTGTTGTTTGCTGTTAATGTTGTTCAGTTCGATACTCAAATTTAACAGTGATTTAGTCTCACAGCTCATGTTTCAACCTGAGTCAGATCAATAAAGATGAAACTAATACGTTATCAAGAACTGGTTTTTGAGAGTCGCGCATATCAAAGAGAATCGTAAGCTATTTGCTCAAATTAGACCCACATGATTGATGGGATAAATTCACTTCACCTTCATCAATATTGCATCTCTTAAATGAAAACATTAATTAGTTGTTCCTTTTTTAGAGATGGCAAATGGTGGCAGACCAATTTTCCCAGGCAGTGATGTCGATGATCAGCTGAAAAGAATTTTCAGGTGAGTTTTAATTAATGTGGAAAGCACTCTTGCTTTCTGCAGAAACAATCCGTAGAAGAAGAAAATATCAACAATGAGATCGTTTTTTGAAGGAGAAGGGAACATGTGTTCTCTCTTCTTTGTTTATCACCTTCCCCTGGACCTCCATCTAGCCGCACGTCCGCTGTAGGGAGTTAAACTATTACTACTATCTTTCAGAACATACGGCTCCCCGAATGGCTGTGGCGACATACACAATTGTCCTCAATTTTTCTCTGGCTCGAGCTGCTGTGATGGTTTCAGCCATAGTCAGTCCTTGTCTATCGTTTACTGCATTCGCAGTCTGGTGTTTTTGTTGTCCTTTTGATCGTTTTTCAAATACCATCCCTGTCAATAAGTCACACTCTATGTATCTGTGTCTATTTATGTCGTGGTGGTATTGTACCATTCTTACTTTTCACTGTCAATCTACATTCTAAATTTACATCGTATCAGACAAACGGCTCCTAGCAATGTCGGATATTATTTGCAATTATCTTTCTTTCGAATTGAAAAAAAATTAAAATTTGCACAGAAACTCCAGAGATTTGTTTTCGTATACTTGTGCAAAAGCAGGCATATTCTCTGTCTCGTTTTAAAAAGAAACTATTTGAAACAAGAATTTTCGTTGATTTAAATTTTTTTTTGATTGCTTAACATAGGATTTCATATTTTGACTTGATTAATTAATATTTTGATATTCTTTTATAAATGTTTTTACTTGATGACCCCTCGAAAATCAGCTTGTTTTAATCAGCTATTTTCATTTAATCCAGGTTGACCTCTTCGTTTTTTTCCAAATGAATCTAAACACTCATTTTGAATACTGTGAAAATTTAATTTTTGGCCAATTTTTTGTTTTACCACTACCCCCACCCCCGCTAAATGCAATCATCATAAACACTATTATTTGCTTTCCTGAAAAAATCAATCTGCACATATCCACAGCGTGTCTGGATCGTTGCTGCGCGGTCTTTTCAAGCCATTTGGTTCAACCCATTTGAATATTTTTCTATTTTTGACAGATTACGAGGATCCCCTTCAGATGAAACCTGGCCTGGTGTCTCAAGGCTGCCAGATTATAAGGTAATCCCCGTTTTTCCAGGGTTTTACGCGACGCTCCGAGTGTTAGTCTACTGCGACCAGCGAGATATGCAAGGATTACATGCAATCCACGCCCTCTCGGTCAAAAATAGGTTGTTTCTATGATAAAATCTCGTTTAAAAAAGCACGATTTTTCCTACTCCAAATAGTGCGACTTGTTTGATCGAGGCTTTAAATCTAGTATTGAGTTTTAGATGTTGTCATCGTATGCAAAAAACTGGATCATCAGTGTTCGAGTCCTTTGGTAACGGTCTTTTTGCAATACAGCGGGTGTGTACATTCTTATCATATATAAGCAACAACACAGAGCGGCAGGAAAACGAAAAAAACCCGTGTATAATATTGTCACTGTTCTTGCAAGCTACCCTGGGCCTATAGGCAGTCCGCCTAAACGTCCTGATTCATCCAGATTCTCAATAAGTGCAGTTGCTACTTACTGGTACCTAGTCAGAACATCTATTTCTTTTAAGTACATGCGTGTTTTTCCAGTGAAGCTCTTGCCATGTCAAATGCACTCCGTTTGATCGTAGCCTCCCAAGTAGCTAAACGGAACCGTTCTCTGTTCATCGCCATTCTTCCCATCAGTTTTATGGTTTCAAATATTTATGTAATACATCTTTCTAACCTGCATCGTGATCTTCCTTCCTGTGCGTTTTTCCTTATATGACCTTCCTTCATTCCCTTTTCTAACAAATGCCCCTGAATGTGGCTGATGTTAGAAATCCTTTTCTAACAGTTCAGTACTCCAGGGAGGATGCCATGCTCAAAACCGAGTTTGAAAATTTTATTATATTTAGGGATTATCCTACAGACTTGGCCGTGATTTAGATAATAATAAGTTCGAGTGGACTTAATGGGAGCACTTCTCCACTCTTCATTTGGTGTACAAACGGCATTTATTATTTTCCGTTCGCATCCATCGTATCATGCTCTGATGCGTAGCATTTTTTCAAGTATTCTTTTTATGTTTCCGCTCTATTTTGCATTAATGATGTTTTGCTTATGTGTGAACCCGGAAAAGATAAGAATTCGTTAAGCGCAGCCGCATACCTCACTGAAATGCGCCATCTCTTAATTGCAAGGTTTTTTGTATTAGATTTAAGATAAATGAGCACATTTATTAAGGAAATTACATGCCTTAAAATTGCCAGTTTGCTTGCTAAGACATAGGTTAAGAGATGAAGTTCAAAAATTGTGTAAATTTATGTTTGCTGCAAGTTCTAGTACTGCTAGATTGTGTAAATGTGATGTTAGTAGTTTTAATTTTTTCCTTTTTGGCAGGATTTCAATATTCCCCAATCAATTTCATTGCAATCAGTTGTACCTACTTTGTCCACTGCCGGCCGAGATCTCCTTCAGGTTTGCAAGCTTTTTTTACCTTTGAATTTGCTATTCTTTCTTCTCGCGGTTGGATGACTGATAAATGGTAGAGGTTTCACTGAAAGAGGTTAAATCTAGCCATAAATAAATTATAGTTTCATATAATTCCTTTCTTGCTGCTAAGTTTTTATTTCTTTCAAAGTTTCAAACCAGAGCAAGATGTCCATTTGCACAGCGTTCTGCAACAATATGCGATATTTTGCGATTTAGTGACAGCCCTCAGCGAGTATTGGAAGGCTGTTAAAGTGATAAGGCAATATATTGCCAGAATCAGGTACATTATTGCCCATTTACACTGCTTTGTTTTTGTACAAAAACGCAGAGAAAAACCTCTGTTTTTGCTAAACCGTTCACACTACTCCGCACAAAAACGGAGGTTTTCGAAAACGCACCTCAAAGTGGATATTCACAAAAGCGGAGGTTTTTGAAAACACAGTAGATCAGTGTGAACGCACGAAAACGGATAAATAAAATAAGGCTGCAACAGCAACAACGTTAGCACAAAATATATGGCGCCAGTTTCAATCAAAGTAAAGTCTCGAAAAGACGGAGAACGGAAGAGCTTTGCTAGTTCTCCTCCGCAATTTAGCAGCAGCTATAAATTGTCTGAGTATTATCTTGCAAAAGTTCAGGTTCACAAAAACGCAGCAATGTGAACGGATGATAATCATAAAACGTATATTTTTTCCTCCGTTTCTGTGAACAATGTGAATGCACAAAAACGGATAATTTACTTTGCGTTTTTGTACAAAACGGAGCAGTGTTAACAGGTGATAGATATCTACAAAAACAGATAAGTTTGTATATCGAGCAATGTGAACGGGGAATATGGCCTAAAGAGAGTCATCTTTGTTAAGCTTGGCCAGGGGAGGCATCACAACGCTATCTGGGATCAATCGCAAGCATCCGAGAGATAAACATACCGGGCCCCTAGTTTAGTTTTGGGTAAAATTAACAGCGTGTATTATTGAGCTTGCTGTCTGTATTGAAGACGAACTCAAGGATTGCTTAGCCTTACTTAGAACTTTTATTTAATACCTAAACAATACAAGCGACAATATTTTCGTTATTTCCTTTCAATTTTTTTTGCCTGGAATACACGGAATACAACTAGAATGGAATAGAAAATTTCTTAGTGGCAATGATAAATGCATTTTCTTGACGTTTGACCCCCCCCCCCCCTTTCATTTTACTTGTAATCGAAACAGATATCGTTCATTAGTATTTTTGTTGTTGATACATTTATGATTTCATGATTTACATTCATACGAGTCGCCTGATTTCGTTACCAACCGTTTGACTGCTCTCAGTAGCAGGCAGTGAAAACCCTATCATAAACCTTGCAGCAACCTTGATCAACTTATTTTATTTTTAGAAACATTTGGTCTTGAATCCAGCAAATCGTATTACAGCTGATGATGCTATGATGCACATTTACTTTGCTGACATTAATCAGATTCTAAGAAATTAACTGGCTTATAATAGAACTTACTTTTATGTATTTACGACTCTTAATAGATGGATACACTAAAAATTGGCAAAAATATTTTATTTGTAAATTTATTTATATGAATTTTATTGCAATGCAATTGAATGAATATGGCAGTAACGAATTCAAGAAACGGTTGGTATTTTCAAACAATGCTCAAAGTGCTGTAAGCCCATAAATTCAAAGTTAACTGTTATAATTGTTAAGAATGATCAAAGTTAAGATGGGCTAAAGTTAAGAACTTTCAAAATTAAGCAGGGCTAAAGTAAAGAATGATCAAAGTTAAGCAGTGCTAAAGTTAAGAATGATCAAAGTTAAGCAAGGCTAAGGTTAAGAGAAATCAAAGTTAAGCAGGACTAAAGTTAAGAATGATCAAAGTTAAGCAAGGCTTAAGTTAAGAATGATCAAAGTTAAGCAAGGCTAAGGTTAAGAGAAATCAAAGTTAAGCAGGACTAAAGTTAAGAATGATCAAAGTTAAGCAAGGCTTAAGTTAAGAATGATCAAAGTTAAGCAAGGCTAAGGTTAAGAGAAATCAAAGTTAAGCAGGACTAAAGTTAAGAATGATCAAAGTTAAGCAAGGCTTAAGTTAAGAATGATCAAAGTTAAGCAAGGCTAAGGTTAAGAGAAATCAAAGTTAAGCAGGACTAAAGTTAAGAATGATCAAAGTTAAGCAAGGCTTAAGTTAAGAATGATCAAAGTTAAGCAAGGCTAAGGTTAAGAGAAATCAAAGTTAAGCAGGACTAAAGTTAAGAATGATCAAAGTTAAGCAAGGCTAAGGTTAAGAGAAATCAAAGTTAAGCAGGACTAAAGTTAAGAATGATCAAAGTTAAGCAAGGCTAAGGTTAAGAGAAATCAAAGTTAAGCAGGACTAAAGTTAAGAATGATCAAAGTTAAGCAAGGCTAAGGTTAAGAGAAATCAAAGTTAAGCAGGACTAAAGTTAAGAATGATCAAAGTTAAGCAAGGCTTAAGTTAAGAATGATCAAAGTTAAGCAAGGCTAAGGTTAAGAGAAATCAAAGTTAAGCAGGACTAAAGTTAAGAATGATCAAAGTTAAGCAAGGCTAAGGTTAAGAGAAATCAAAGTTAAGCAGGACTAAAGTTAAGAATGATCAAAGTTAAGCAAGGCTAAGGTTAAGAGAAATCAAAGTTAAGCAGTGCTAAAGTTAAGAATGATCAAAGTTAAGCAAGGCTTAAGTTAAGAGAAATCAAAGTTAAGCAGTGCTAAAGTTAAGAATGATCAAAGTTAAGCAAGGCTAAGGTTAAGAGAGATCAAAGTTAAGCAGTGCTAAAGTTAAGAATGATCAAAGTTAAGCAAGGCTAAGGTTAAGAGAAATCAAAGTTAAGCAGGACTAAAGTTAAGAATGATCAAAGTTAAGCAGGACTAAAGTTAAAAATGATCAAAGTTAAGAAAGGCTAAAGTTAAGAATGATCAAATTTGAGCAGAGCTAAAGTTGAGTATGATAAGAATTACATATCAGGTCTGCAATCCACTAGAATATTTTGTTTAGAAAACATAGAAACTTGGTTCATTTGTTCTAAAGGAAGGTTTTCCAAATTTTCCCAATATGTAAAGTGCGCTTGAAAGATGGTCAATAATCCGTCGGCTTGGAATTTTTCCTTGTCTTTTTGTGTTTTCGTTCCTTTTCTGCACACGTAATCTTTTTAAAGGTGTGTTTTGTTTAGATAGAAAAAAAGATATTTGATTTTGGTGAGGTGAAAATTCATAGCTTTTTGCCTATTTTGTTTGCATTTAAAAATAGCTAAGTTTAGATTAGCTAATCATTTGCGAGAGTTTCACTTTCAAACTTTGCAAAGATTATCAGGGTATTTGAATTGCACTTTGAAACAATATAAAAGTTTAATGCTAACGCTTGATCAGTTAGCAAACAGACCATTATTCACCTGTCCTGTTCATCTGATCGATGCATCTAATGGGCTGTCGTAGCATGTGCTTGCACATAGCAAGTCAATTTTCCAATACATTCACTACTACACATGTTGCTGATGATGAGAAAAACGCGATTTTCGCATTTTACTAACTTGATAGACTAGGTGTTTTTCTTTTGATGACACTATTGTATGTTGAATTGCAGAACTTGCTGGGAATTCAAGTTCTTGATTGAATAAGTAAGTACAGGTCAAAGCAAGTCGCCGCGTGAAGTTTCATGCTAAACGAATGTTAAGGATATTAATTTTTCAAAACAATGCAAAGTGTACTAAAATAAGTGCAATTTTAAATCAAAAAGCCAGCCTCGATACAAGAGAGCTTGGATATTAGGCCGAAAGCATGGCATCATTATTTTCGAGTGCTCTCTCTGTTAATGTTTAGATCCAAGCTTTTCTTCAGCAAAAGCCATAAAACAGGCTGAATGTGTAAAGAAGTTGTAGATTGAACATAGAGATTTTGCGGAAACTTCTTTTGCAGTTTGAGCATGCGCGTATTGAAGAGGAATCTTCAGTGAAGAAAGCATATTGTTTTTATCACATGTATAGTTGAAAGGGGAGCTATGCGTTTGGTACACCACCCCTCCTCTCTTCCCAACTCATGATTAGAGGAGTTGCATAATATTCAAGCTTAGATTGTCACAAATGCGTTTTTTTTGCTTTGAAGATCAAACAATCAATCAGACAATCCGATTAACGCCATGATCAATGCAGTGAAATTCTTTTCATGTCAAATGCACTCCATTTTATCGTAGCCTCCCAAGTAGCTAAACGATGCCATTCTCTGTTCATCGCCATTCTTCCCGCCAGTTTTATGGTACCAAATATTTATGTAATACATCTTTCCCATCTTCATAGTGATCTTCCTTCCTGTGCGTTCGTCCTTATATGACCTTCATTCATTCTCTCGAGAATCCAGTAGGCAGCCTGTTTTTTTGCTCTCTACTTTACTTGTTACATATAGGTACAAATGGATGCAAAAGGCATTACTTGCTAGATTTCTAATTGCTAACTGTGGCTTATACGGGCTAGAGAGAAACACCACTTTTTTGAACTGAAGTCTTCCCGGTATGTTAGATTCGAAAGTAACAATCAACTAAAGGCACATTGGTCGCAAAACGAAACACTTCGACCAAGACAATAGATTTCAAAGCCTATTCAGACATAGATGAGATATTACATTGACAGGATGCAAACACAAAATAAAGTTATATTGATAGGAAATGCCAAATGGGAGCTAAAATGCACAAAATGTACAGAAAACAGAAACTAAGAATTTATAGCAGCTAACGATATATAAAATCCCTAACACGTTACACTAAATGTACTCTTAATGGGATAGTTCACCTTCCTACTGTTTGGTTCATTGGCTTGTTTGGCATAATTCTTAGTGGAAACAATAGAATTGAAAATATGCCACCCGTTGGCCACATTCTCTCCTATTAGTCGATGCAGATTAGATTTAAATTGTTGTCAAATGGTACAATGAAATATCTTCCTGGCTGTGGTCAGATAATTTGAAAACAAAACATTTCGTTTCGACCCAGCCTCCTTTCATCAAGGTCCCATTCGAGAGGCTTGAGAAATACAGCAGCAATTTTCAGACCCCAATTAGAAGGGAACCATTTGCCTGCAGATAACTTTTCACCCAATTTATGTATCGTTACCACCGTGGTTCATGTGGAAAGTCACGTTTGTGTTCGGCAATATGATTTGTCCACAGCGAGTGAGTCGTTCTAGTCACTCCTTGGCATTAAGAAACACCCTTGCCTCTTCACAAAGTTAATCTCTGGCGATCACACAGAATGGCTAAATCTTCAGAATCAGAAGTATCTTATGTAAAACCTTACTATTTCAAATCTAGTAAAATACTCATGCATAAACTATGGCCTATTGTTCAATGAAATTGATGATGACCTGCCGTGAAATGAAAAGCCCGGATTTTATATGCAATCTTTATAATCCATTTTTTCAAATTCTTGTATCTTGTTGGGGAAACGAAGAGGCTCAAAGTCGCAGTAATAATGTACTCAACCGTCCATGGAGACAGGAAAAGGTTTTTGGTGCGAAGAGAAATTCAGGGGGCGATTTCAAGGAAGGGGAAAAGCAGTTAAAACATTCGGTACCAAATTTATAATGTTTTAGGATAACCAGGATTATCACGAGAATCCCTCTTCCTTTTCCGAATATCTGTTCAGATGGCCAACAGTAGAAATAAACAAAACAAACAAATTTTATATTAAATAAAGATTGTAACAATGGGGTGAGTACTTCATCCCCCCCCCCCCCCTGTTGTGAGTGTAAGTTGCTAGTTGGGCAACAGAAAAAGTCAGAAAAACGTGGAACCGGAATGCTCCAGATTGGTTTTAAGCTTGGTATCAATAATTTTTGCAACAGTTTCACAAAACGCAAATGATATTTTAATTAAGGTAAAATCAATGTTAGTATCAACGTGACCGGCACACACCTGCAAAAATTTTAACGACTCTATTTGTTGGATACATTTGAAAACTTTTCGAGCAGATCTGAGATCGATGGTGCTTTTCGATGTAATATCCTAAGGTCATGAATAGAAATTATCGAATTTTCTAGGGTTTTTTTACCACTTTATTCGTGATTAAATGACGACTGTGAACATCATTTGCTGGTTCTTATAAGCTCAGTTTGTAACTCTTCATATCGTTGTTCAGTTCTTGCCTTCCGAACGATTTTCGAAAGAATTGGAAAACGTCATTATTTAGAGATTATGATGCACGCAAATGCTTGGTAGCGATCATTTCTTGTGAATGTCCCAAGCTGCCACCTGTATGAAATAAAAACAGATAGGTTCCCAGAGTATCATTGTTATTCGATGTTTTCACTCTGAATACTTCCACTTGAATCTTCGTTGTCTTGCGATTTAGGACTCAATGCTATGCTATGATATCCAGAGTTAATACCCTGCTTCAAACTAGTAATTGTGCTTATTGGCGAACGTTTTGACTCATTATCCGGCGTAACGTAGCTAGACGTTTTATCTTTGTTCGTCGTAGAATTTAAATCACTCGAAGAACTCGCTACTTCAACTTTGTCCATTTTCGCATATTTTCCCTTACCGATTTCATTGCCCATGTTGTTTTGTCTGCAGAGTCAACTAACACCGGTCGAAGGATTATTTACAGAGCTTAGTATTATTTCATTCTTTACCGGATTTCTTCATCAAATGATACACTCTTTCACTTGATCGTTGCTATATATGCGGCTTTATGGGTGAACGTGATTACTTGCGCATAAATAATTAATTTCAATCAATCGCGCGACCCGTTAAGTTTGCACAGCACTGCTTATTTCATTCACATGTCGTTTGTAGTTCTTCCATATCATACATGATTTTCAGGGGGTGATGTTAATCGTTAAAGCAATCACCACCTGCAACATGCTCATGAATAAATAAACAATGAGATATTTGAACTGCTCCTCAGTCTAAAAAGCCTTTATATCATAACAGCTTTTCATTCCTCCTTCACTGTGGCATTCCTTTACACCTTACTTCAATACCTAACGAGTGAGACTGGGCTCGAACACGTCATTGTATCGTTTCATATGCCGCCTCATCTTTTAACAGATTTTCTAACAGCAGCTATATTTCATCGGCAACACGGAAGACATAGCGTTTTGCCCCCTTGATGTCGTTTTAAAGTTTCGTAGAGTTCTTGCAGTATTCGTGCTGTCGTAAAAACTACGGCCTCACCTGCGATAACGATGCTGACTAGCCTATATCCCTTGGCGAGAAGTCCTGTTTTCCTTTTAGAATAATGTGATAGTATTTTAGATTGTAGGTTTTAAGTGGAGGCTTGCAGACCGATTTTTTATATTTACAAAGTATTTTTGGTACGACACAGAAAAAGTCGGTGTGACACCCTCATACACTTCCAAAGTACGTCTCTGAGAAAATGTGTGTGCTATCATCCTCCCTACATAAGTGATCCTCCTCCCTACTATTACTCACGCCGATCATATTCCAGACCTTTTGTCATCACGGAGCAAGTGAAGTCATTTGAATTCTTTAAACTGCTTAAAATGCACTCTTGTCTGTCCTTTACACTTGACTGTCCTTTCAATACCATTCAAGATTCAGCCGTTTGCATGTTATTTAAAAACTCCTATGCATTTTTTATTAGGAGCGCTCTGTGGTTTGCAACGTGCCCATGAGATGTTAGAATAATATTCGTATAAGTGACCTCTGGGTGTAATGATTAAGAGACCTCAGCATTGACATCGCCTGTTTGAGACCACACTCTTGCAATTTCTGACGATCATCCCCTTCGGCAAGTTGTAGCACAATAATGTTCCCCTTTCTTCCCGCAAAATTATGCCTCTTTCTACCCTCTTTCTCCCAAAATTGATAGCTACCTAATCCGTAGTTATGAACGCCGCCTGTGGGAGCACTCTGTTATATGCAATTATGCATGTGGCAAGTACGAAGAATAGCCTCACGCTATTAATAAACCAGATACGAACACCTTTCATATAGCATATTTCTAATATACTCTGAAGTCCCTCGATGCTCAAAATGTTGAATCGATTTCAAAATTTCTTCGGATAGCTATTACGGTCTCAAACACAAATTTGAGCAACAGCAAATCACGAAGTTTTCTGCAACGGTTAAGAAGCATGGAACTTATCTCAATAACAAATCACCTCAAGCACAAATGTGAACATATTAAAAGCGGATTTTTCGTCTCATGCCGTATCTTACGTCCATTTATAAGTCATTAGTGCTATGATAAATACAAGGTTATCTTCTGCTTATTTACGTTTTAGTTATTGTTATTCAATTGCTGGGCCCATAACTTAGTCCTTGTTACCGCTTATTATTTCTAGAAACGTAGTTGACTTTCATTAGCTTTAAACCATAGTCTAACATATCTTTTACAAACAAGTCGCCTAAAAACTTTATAGAAAGTAACAAAGAAATAAGAAATAGAAGTACTTGCCAGCAAGATGTCAAAACCTCCATTGTTAATGTTTATTTACAGGCTTCTTCAAGGCATCGACCTAGTTGAGCCGAGGTTCACATTTTTAATAACAGAAAGTTTTTAGAAAAGTTTTTAGAAATGGAAAAAACAAACCATATCTGAGGCTTTTTGCTTTGTTTCTATACGCTCGAGAGATACGAGTTTTGTACACCTGTTAAGCTCGATTTACCGCAATCCAAATAACTCAATGGAGAAAACATCTCTAACACCCTAAAGTCAAATAAACATTAGTAAATATAGAACGACTAAAAGGTCTGGAAAATCCACATCAGGTTTGTTACGACAGATTACGCCAGAGGGGTGCACAAAGCATTGACTATGTTCTAAGTATAATTATCTTTATCTCGCAGCGCTCGCGCTTTGTTTCTTGCAAAAATTCGTCGTAAACGAAACATAAAGCAATCGCAAACTTACTTTAAGACAATAACTCGTTTTTACGGCGGTGCTAAGAATGGAGAGCATTCCCCTTACAGCATTGACTTGTATTTCAAGGGAGCAGGTCTATTGATTAATATTGCCAAGACAAATTTATTCGATCGAGTTCAATGGAGGAATCTTGTTAAAGCCTCATGTTCCGTTGGGGGCTGCTGAAAAGCCTATTACTACACAATGATAAGTTTTTTCCCGACAGCAATTGAACAGTTATTTAAATCAAGTAATTAGTTTATCACATAAAAAAATTCAAAAACTGCACTGCATTGGGCAAAAATTAACGAAATCATCCAACAGATTAACGAACAAAATTAATCGATTGAATGTCATACACATGCTCTAAATTCAAGAAAAGTCGTAATCAAGAGAATTGCAGATTGTCAAAATCGAACAGTTAACAATTGATCTATAACTGTTAAAAAAATTAATCGGAATTAGCAGGTGCATAAACAATAGCCTCTTTGAGACATATGACGTTTATGATGACAATAGATAATGCCAGCCACACTAGAGCATGTTGCTTTTTACATTGCTCTCAAGAACTTTCTCTCTGTCATGTTACTGCTCAGATAATCTCGTGTAATCTCAGAACTTAAGAATTGTACCATCTACCAACTACCTTCAAGAAAAACCCAGCGTGGCTAGGGGGCTTAGCCCTCCTAGTCAAGAATTTAGCTTCCCTCGCTTGATCTGATAATATCTCTTCTGTCAAGCCACCTCTAATCCATTTTTGCCTCACATGGGCTTTGAAGTAATGGAAATGTATAGTATCTAAGCTTTTTATGTAGTATCACACTTTTTTAAAGAAATGTCACGATGAACCCTGCAAAAAACTTTATGTAGTAGCACAAGAACGGAAAACCCAAATACCACCGTCTCCCTTGAATTTTGTGCTGGCCTCGGAGCTGGTACGTGCAATATTCGCATATAATTTGATCTGTATTTCTGTAAAAATAACTAGTCTAAGTTAGTCTATAACCTACACATAAACTAACTGTAAAAGTGTTTATGATTGTGATTAGCTAACAAATAATACCGCGGAATATCGCTTGTTTTAAATACTAGTTAGTTTTAATCGCTCATTACATCATCACAGAAAACTTCATTTAATTCTACGCACACGCCCTAGTCTTATCTCAGATGACAGATTCTGCTCGCTTTATGAGATATGGTTCTGAATCAACATGAAGGCAACAGAGCCAGGCTCCTCTAGACTTTTGTCACACAAGCTCCTGAGCGTTCTTTTAAACATTCCTATTTACAGTATCAATATTTTTCCAGAGTTCTTTTCTTACCACTCTAGATGGAATTGATCTGACATTTTTCTGAAAACCGGGAACCCACCCCCCCCCCCCTCCCTTAATCCGCAATTGCTGGTTAAATATAACTGGGACGAAAGAAAAACATATTTGGTACTTAAGTAATTTTCCTTCGACATTAACGTAGCAAACCGTTGATAATGACCACTTAGATAGAATCGATAGAAGAAATCTGTGTTAGTCATACCTCTAATCGCTGGTAGCAACAATTATAAAATGCTTGGCTTCAACTCAATTGCAAAATATGGTGATTTCTGCCCTTTCTTCCCATATTTCATTTGGCATTATTCTTCTATGCAACCAACACTTTGTGACATTTCGTCCTCTACCAGGCGACGATCAGCATTTTCCGCCGTTCACAGCCACCAAATTTGGTGACGTAAGAATTTCGCAACGAGTCGCAAGAAATGCTCGTTTTGCAAATCAAAACTTCCCACAACTCTGAACAATTCGAAGCAATCCGTGATTCGCAGTTATCTATGCGTACTATAGCAATTTTCTGGCTTACAATGATACGGTTTAATGACGTCAGATGAAATGGCTGCGCAGCAAAGTAACAAATAGAAAGCGTTGAACTGAATTTGTGATTGTAAACAAGAGGGAAAAACGCATTCACCATGCGAAGATGCGGCACAGGGAACCATGAAGTCGATTCAACCTAGCAACATCCGCCATTTTAAAAGGTCTGGATTTGGATCGATAGTTCAATTTATGACGTAATTGGCTGCTCTTAAAAGAGTAGTATCGGAAAAACTTGCCTAAAACTTCTAGGCAAGAAAATGCTATTGCTAAGGTACCAGGCCTAGTCGCCGGTGGACCAAAGCAGATTGCTCTTATAGTCTGACTCTTTTTGCATGTATGCAACCAAAACACGCGCCTTCTAGGCAATTTTGTCAGGAGATGAAGCTAGACGCCCCTGAATCTCCACCGGAGCCAATATTTCGGTTAGGGTTATGACAATAAAAATGCAGTTCAGTTCAATAACTCATCATTCAGGTAAGCCTTTTTTTAGTGAACCGAGGAACAAGCTATGACTTAGCGTGACCAGAGAAGTGGAATACCTTAGATGTTAAAACCTTTAATCATTGTTGTTGCAATTTAGGCTATTTGATTATTTGCACAGGCTTTTGAAAATACACATTAAAGCTTGGATCATAGCATGATAGCAGGTTTGCCTATTCAGAATAAAGACACCAAATACAGTGCACTGTTTGCGCCACCTGCCCCTTTAGTAAAAGGCTATCCCAAATATAAACTAGATGCCAATCGAATTTATTCATGAGATTCAGTTGTCTTGAGTATTAGCAAACATTAGCGTTAAATCATGACGCTAGATTTACTGCCAGCAGAAATGCGGGGGTAAATATTTCGTAGCAGCTGAAACGCTACTGTATGATACTTGAAATAAGCGCAATCAGGCACGTAAATACCGGGGGTGTGGGGGGGGGTTTATGTAAAACCTTTGGTAAAAGCT
Source organism: Catostylus mosaicus (assembly GCA_964019065.1). Lineage (NCBI taxonomy): Eukaryota > Metazoa > Cnidaria > Scyphozoa > Rhizostomeae > Catostylidae > Catostylus > Catostylus mosaicus. The sequence continues at coordinate 16,704,310 of OZ025184.1, read as the reverse complement.
AGGTTAATCGGAAAATTCTGAATAATTCGTAAAAGCTAAAGTAATGATTCAGATAAATGTATACATTGTAGCGCAAAGAGAAGCATAAGAAAAGTATAAGTTCATAAGAAAATAGTCATATTCCGTGAGTCTATTGTACCGACGTGTAAGGCTTGAGTCCTTTGGACATACATTTCATGCATATCTTAAAGGTGGGGCCAGCACGTCAGGAGACATAACAAAAATTGCGACCGTCTGTTCTATCTATCCACAAGTCTTGTCTATCGAATGGCCCCTTCAATGTCTCTGTCCTTTGAATGCTGGATGATAACACTTCCTAACCAAGATTGACCGATTTTTCTTCTCATGCAAGCCACATAGCCTTGTCTTTGTTTGCCACGAGCTTTTTTCCCTCAATCTTTCCCTTGACCTTTCAAGATTGTCTTTTACATTTATGGCCAAAACATTCTCCGCCTTCTAATTACGTCGATCAGATTCTATGTGCTTCAGCCATTTCTAAAACAATTTCATTGCTTTGCCCATCATACTCTTAGCCTACGCCTGAAGAACCATAATTCTAAAGATTTTAATTCATTCTCCATATTCTTGCTTACAGTCCACGTTTCACAACTATATAAAAGAACTGACCATTCATCAGAATTAGATACTCTCTTTTTTCTTGTATCTCGAAAGCAAGATTTCTTTTGCTTTCTTTTCGTAAAGATTTCTTTGCCACTATGATCCTTCTAGCATCGCTTGTAAGAATACTACCTAAGAATAATACTTAGATGTGCATTTCTAATACCTGAGTTTGCAAAATTGCTCAATATTCATTGTATTTTCATTGTGATAGAGATCTAAACTACTATAGGAGTTCCATGCCACTATCACCATAAAAACATTCTCTGCTTACTCATAATTACCATCATCGCCGGCACCGTCATCATAATCAGCACAATAATCAATATGAATATAACGCGTCAAAAATCGCTTATTACGTAAACAAATTGTAACTGCTTAAGTCTAGGCCTTCAAAACGATTATATTGGAACCTTGTCAGTCGGAAATGTTGAGCCCTTCACCCCTCCCCCCAAAAGATTTCCATCAATTAAAGTCCCTAAGTGCAAACACTTTTTATAAAACTAGGTTGAAGCATTTCTGTCGATTAAACTCAGCAAATTAGAACATAAATTAAAGACGTTAGTAAACATCTTAACAGTACCAGGGGGGTCATAACTTTATTACTCCAGGTAACATGGTTGACTTATTGTATATTGAAAAATTTTGAAAAAATTTGGACAACTTGCAAATTTTTCCTAACTTTTTGCTAAACCTGTAACCCTATTTATACAACAGGAAGCAAGTTGTGTTAAGAACTACCTGTTAGAATCATCTGGATGTTTAACCAAAAACCCTAGTAAATTCTCTACATTTTAATGAAAAGTTTGATACCATTTGAAAGAGTTCCAACGATATTTCATTCTCTCTCTAATTTGTGCCTATAACTAGAATAATTTGTCACTGAGCCCCTAAAAGCCTAAAATCCAGGAGGTTGATATTGATTTTGTTATTGATATTGATATTAGTCTAATATTATTTTCAATTGATATTGATTTACTATTGCTATTTATAATGCTATTAATATTGATATTGATATTGATATTGTTATCGATATTGATATTGATATTGATATTGATATCGATATTGATATTGATATCGATATTGATATTGATATTGATATTGATATTGATATTGATATTGATATTGATATTGATATTGACATTGATATTGGTATTGTTATTGATATTGATATTTATATTGATATTTTATCAAATTTAATATTGTTATTGATTCAATATCGTTTTCGATATTGATATTGATTGTAATATTGTTGTTGATATGGATATTAACATTGGTATTGATATTAACATCGCTATTGAAATTGATATTGATGTTTATTGATATTGACAACATTCCAACACAACCCTTAAGCTGAATTCACACTGGAAGCGTTTTTCTTGCCGCTGCCCAAATAAGGATCGCGTTTTATGACGCACGATGACGCAAGTCTTGCTACCAACGCGTTTTTTCCCAATGCGGAAAAGTTGGATAAATCCAACTTTGCCGCATCAAAACGCTCCACAACAATAGCCAAGAGATCGCAAATAGACAGAGTGTAACGATTTATGATCGAGGCAATTAGGAGGTATCATTGCTTGTGTGACACAAGATTGCAAGATTACAAGGATGGAGGAATACGAGAAAATACGTGAATGCAGGTTTGTGGTGAATGCAGAAAGTAGTGCCTGCCGCCTGCCGAAAATGATTATTTTGCTTCTCAAAGATGGACCAACAACTTTGAGGAGATCATCGAAGGTCAAGGGAAGCATTCGAAAATAATTTAAATGCATCTCGTTATTTTGTAGCCTCATTTCTTGAATAAGGTTATTGTTATGCCCTTTCTGCTCTTAAGCGGTAATGATAGGCCACTACTAATGATAAATCGTCATATGTGGGAGCCATATTTGCTTTGAAAAAAGCGCTTTCTATGTGAACATGCCCTTTGCGTTTTTGCCGCACCACAAGTTGCCGCGCCGCATCGCGCCGCTTGATGCCGCCTCCAGTGTGAATTCAGCTTTACCAACAACCATTGTCAAAAGAAATATAACTAAAATCTAATTATAAATTATAAATTTACCAATGCAAAGGGGTATTAGATCCCAACACCCTTCGTAGAATGGGCCTGATTGTATCTAGATTAGAATTACAGACAGTTATATAAAATCATAATGATGCATTTACCTTGCATTTACTTTTTTCATCTTTTTTATTCACTCTACACCCCTTGTCCTCCTTTGTCACATAACGATTTTCCAATTTTTTGCATCCAACAAGCTTCTCGGTAACTTCCACTCCGAAGAGATTTTTTCTTTCAAAATTCTAAACCATGAGGTGCCAAGTGCATTACTACGCTAAATATACCAAAGCACCTTCCTAAAGATTTCCACAAATCTTTTCGAGAATACCTAATTTTGCCAAGCCTCAATATTCTAGCCTGGGTCCAGTCTGTGACGCAAGCTAATTATTCTCAAAAATCCTCGATTTTGAGCCCAAGGTCTTAGATGCAAATTTGCCGTTGAAAAATTCCAATCTTTTTTGATACCATAAACTTGAACAAGAAAGCAACGGAGGGAAGTATGTAATATCAAAATACATAATCTTATAATTAAAATACTATTCTATTCCCATTAATTCCAATATAGCCCTCGCTATTAGGGGAACAGTTGTTTTGCTTTGCAAGAAAGCTCAGATGATTTAATCTTTTCAATCTAGCTGATGATTCTCAACCCTGGCACATTTCTTGAATTTAAGCAAGTTTAAGTTACTTTATATTCTAATAGATTATATTCTTATTAAAAGAGGTATGTATGGGAAGCGCGATCAAAATCACATTGATCACACTTCACACTTCACATTCAGAAATAAAGCAAGAACGAAACGCCATTTTGCTTACAAAATGAAACAGTATTTTATAAACTGTGGTTTATGAACTCTTAAGCAATAAATAGCTTGAGAGAATTCCCTTTGATCAATCTTGTTCTTCCGCGAAACCATTTGCTACCAGAAATGTTAAATTTTTATGTAAACAGTCCCCAGTTCTGGATGACATTGTATCCATTCGTCCATCCTCTGGCAATCACACGATAGAACTGATATCTTCCTGGGTATAATGCTTTGATAATTTGACTTGGACGAAATAGATATGTACCAGGTGCATGCCATTGTTTAGCTTGTCCTTCAGCCACCATTTTCCAGTCACTTCCATCATTTGAACCTTCAAGGAAGAACGATCCAGTAGGCTTGTGCGACCCCCCTGCATAGCCAGTCACAGCGAAAGCCCTCACAAAATGTCATTTCTTGAGGTTTACTTGAATGTACGATATTCCTTCAGAATCAGCTTTCGACTGAACTCCGTACGGTGCCCAGTTTGCATTGTACAACCATTAACTCTCGTCTGCTACGTTCTTTCCATAACCCCATCCGCTGGCAGGCGATGGATGGACTGTAAACGTAAAATCATCGCGATTGCTCTTCGTAAGGATGTTGCTTTCAGGATTTCCAAGTGCCAAATTATCTACAACTTGTTCTCCTATGCAGGCCGCCTCAGCGATAACGCTTAAACAAGTGCATGCAATGAATAAACGTTCCATTCTCTTCAAAGTATTTTCCACAGCTTTGCTCTCACGTCTCTCTCAATTTGAATCTAAAACTACAATTTGAAGTTGAAACATGATCAAAGATTGATCATGAGTTGCATAGACATAATCACATTATAATCAATATTTGAATGGGGACAACTTTATCTTTTTTAAATGTTCAATATTTAGAATTCTCAGAGATATTTATATGCTCAAGTATTCATCATTTTATCCCTCTCTGCACAAATGCGATCCTTCAGCAAATAGTAGCAAAAGTGCAACTAAACTCATACAAGATATGAACGCCCACACCACCTGAACACCAAATTATTTTTATTGAAGCCATCTGGTCTACTTGCTACAATAAGATACTTGATACTATCAACGGTCAAGGCCATGTTAAGGGTGCGTGCATATTTCAACCTAAAGGTGCATCATCAATCGTTTACTTAAGACGAGGCAGCTTTTATAATCTTAAATGAACTCACCTAGCTTTATTTCTAAATTGGCTGATTTGTCCCGTTGTTTACTTCTCAGGACAAGTTATGAGTAAACTAAAGACAATTCTTAGATAAAGTATGGATAATTTAGGGGTATTTTATTAACAAAAAAATTAGACGAGCTATCTTTCCATAATATTTTGGGACATTTTGATTTACAATGAGTAAGCTGTGAACAGTGAGCGGGGGCAAATGGTGTTCCCCATAGCATGTAGAAAATTTTGAGCAAACATCGACATCCTCAATTTGAGGTCCGTTCGGCTTTTGATACCTGGTGTTAGAAAAAAGAAGCGAAATCGATACCCTGAAAGGAGTGCACACCCCGTCAACAAAATATACTAATTACCCCCCTCGGGTGTTATACTATGCAAGGGTCATGATTTTTGTTGCAATTGCAATGTAGACTCTTCGGAACAAATCAGCTACGGCTTAAAATGTCGACATGAGGAAAGTAAACTTCAACATTAGCCTCTTGAGCCATAAAAATATCTAAGAATTTAGAATTTTGAACATTTAAAAAAAGATAGTTGTCCCCATCCAAATATTGATGATAATGTGATTATATCTATGCAAATCGTGATCAATCTTTGATCATGTTTCAACTTCAAATTGTAGTTTTTAAATGTAAAATTGAAAGAAATGTAAGAGTAAAGCTGTAAAAAATATGTTTACAAGAATTGAGAACGTGTCACTGCATGAATTTGTTTAAGCGTTATCGCTGGGGCGGCTAGCATAGGAGAAGAAGTTGTTGATAATATGGCACATGGAAATCCTGAAAGTAACATTCTTGCCAAAACCAATCGTGATGATTTTACGTTAACAGTCTATCCACCGCCTGCTAGTGGATTGGGTAATGCAAAACAGATTTTTTCCGCATGACTTGAATCGAAGGTATTTGATGTACATTGTGATTTGACGACATCAGAAGGGTATTCATGGTCAATTTAAATCAGATGGATGCCTTGAGTACACTGCGCATGTGTGTTATGACGTCATTGTATTTCATTGCAATCCCTCATCGGAAAATCATTGAATTGTGCTCCTCCTACGAGTTCCACATCTCAGACACTAAAATTCTTACCATTGTGCGTCTATACCCTCCATTGTCCCTGGCTGCGCTAGTGATGCTTTTTAAAATCAATTGACGAACAAAAATCAAAAGATTGAGAGGCACAAGACGAAGCATTACACAGAACAACTGATTTGGGTTTGCACAACTCGATACAACTTAACCAAACAGGCCCGAAGCCAAGGCAGGGCCTCCGACAAGAAAAAAAATGGACGGACCAAGCTTCGATGCCAGAAAAATTACCACGGCAAAACGGCAAAAGATGATGAGCTGCCTTTTAAAGGCATAGTTTACAAAAAAGTGGGGGGGGGGGCAAACCAATTGGGGCAAGGGTAGCCTGCGCCTAAGACTCCCATCCACTCTGATTATCCAATAGTTGTTAGTAAGAGATCTGGAGCTCAGGCTTATTCTTGTTACGCTCAATTTCACTACCATCTTCAATACATGAAAGTGTTACATGAAGTAGTTCATTCATAACAACATTCCATGTCGCAAATCAATGTGAGAAAGTGTATTTGAAGATCGTCATCAACAGATTCTTTGCAAAATCGTCAAAAACGTTTATCATTTTGGAAATGCTTGCACGATTCAAAGCCTTTATCGCTAGTTTCAAGAAAGATGCGAAAAAAGAAGAAAGTGAGAGCGAGTACGAAGTAGGTGTTCCACCGGAAAATGAAGCGGTAAGAGCAGACCTGCAAGAAAGGCGAAATAAAGTTGCAGAACTTTTAGAACCTGTTGACAAGAATTGGGAATTTATAGAAAACACGTTACTTTGGAAGAATGCGCTGCCAGCTTGTACATGCTTCTTTTTTATATCGGTAGTTTTTTGGTAGGTATTTCAATTTTTTTGCTATTCATTGCATCATAAGATTTGTGCATTTATGTTGTCGCATTTTGAATGGTTGGCATTGGATGCGGCATTCAAAGCAAGTGTCGAAAGAGCCCTGCCTTGTTTTTAGGCATTAAGACAATTTTCAATGTTTGTACATTGCAACTTTTCCTTTCAAAATTGATTGTCTGATGGAAAGTTTGCCGATGTAGAGACATCTTAAAGTTAAAGATTAGGCCATACACAAACGTAAGCTGCTTTTATTAATTTTGTTAAAAATAGCACAGAACATTTTTTGACCACAGGGATTACCAATGGGTAGAAGCAGAAATTGAAAGAAATTAAACCACTACAAAACGTCATATGGGTCACAAAAATGCCTCATTCTGAAGCATATGTCCAGCATTTTTAATTACCTTTGCCACACTTTTTGTCTTATTCAGCAATAAGTCCTTCATGTTGGAAAAGACTCTAAAACTGCTTGAAAAAGAAAGAACATTACCTAGTTTAATCATATGAAAGCAGCATCTACTATGTTAAATGCTGAGTATTGATCAAGATCACTTGTATGACAAGACTGTTTATGGCATTCTCTTGATGGTGAAATATCCGTTCTCTCTTCAGAGATCATATTAAGGAGGTCTAAACACTTAAGCGGTTATAAGGAATTATTATGCAAAGACAAAGCAATAAATTTTAGATATTACAAGTAGAGGAAGTCTTTGGAGTTGTTATGCAGAGTTTCACACTAAATGTGATGTCCATAACCAGTCCTGTTATCAGTGTACTTCCACCTAAATGCTCATTACATCATCTCAAAATTCTCATAGTAAAAATTGTGGTTGATGATTAGAAAGCAACATTCTGTTTGGTCCACCTCAAAAAGAATAATTTTCAAGAAATTTTGTTTGCTTGACAGAAACACTGAGCACTGCACCCTGAATTAAATACAAAGCAAAACAAAGAAACCTTTTAGGCAGAAGTTTGTCATAGTCAAAGTAAAGCCAGCTATAAATGATATTGTGAAAATTCAATGCTAGTGATAATGTAGTTGTTTCTTTTTAGGAAATTCATAAGTATGAAACTGAGAAGGATTGTTTTAATATTTGGAGGATTTCTTCTTGGAAATGGCCTAAGCTCAGATATGCGAGCAGCCAGCTGGGACTTCTTTGAAAGAGGTGAGTATCGAAATGGCAGAAACAAAGCCTATATACCTTTCTGACTAACTAAATCAATTATTCTAGAAAGCTATTATCTATAACAGGCATGTCAGGCCCAATGAACTTTTGGTCAATAGAAAAACCTGTCCCAACCCTAAAAATATCAGAGTGGAACATAGGCATATAGGAAGATACTCTGTCTCTCAAGTTCCATCAAGTTGATGTCCACTCATAGTGATATCATACATAACATTCATTGATTGTGATTCTTCACTTTACTTTGACATCTTCTGCAATGACAATTGAATGATGTGCTTTATAGTTACTGCCTAGTCCTTTTACTCTAATTTAAGGTAAAGCTATCATTCTTTGCAAAATGTTTCAATCTTGGTTGGAGCAATAATTGTAGGTTAATTTGAAAAATTGTATTCTATGAACCAAAGTTATGACATACTGCCCTATGTAAGCAAATTTTTTATCAGAATACGGAAAAGCTAATATTGCTGAGGTATTTGACACCTAAATTTTTACATTGTATCACATAATGCAATTGAAGTTTGTCTCATTAGCTTAAAGGAAGCCATTGCCAGCTCCAATCCATTCTTTATTGGCTGTAGGCTGTTAATTGCAAATTGTTCCTTATCTAACATTGTCATGATGTCTGGTAGTCCTTGGTTATTCTTAATAGTTTTCACTTAGACTAAACTAACTATTCTACCAAAAAAACCTATCAGCATCAAAAACACAAGATGAAGAATCACTGCATCATAATCATCAATCCATTCTTGATCTAGTTTGGTTTAATTTAAAGCAGGTTGGAAGATTAACTTTGGTGAGGGCAATCTCTTGACAACTAATAATTTGCATCTTGCATATTTCCTGAAACAGCAATAATTACATTCTACAAGTGTGATAAATTGCTTCCACTGATGATGTACTTAGTCCCACAATGACCTGGCTGCATACAGAGTTTGTTATTTTGTGCTTTTCTTTTTTAGTTTTTCAACTTGAAACACAAGGAGATCCAGTGTAAGTTTTTCTCCATAGAATTTTTACATGATAGTTGAAATTCTCATTTTACCTTTTTTAAAAGGGTGTTTCATTTTCTGAATTAATTTCTGTCTCAATTAAAGGAATGATTAAATTAAAGAATGGAAAGAAATGTAGCTTCCTCATACAAATGATTTGTATTCTGAAAATAGAATTGATGAAAATGAGTTACATTTTTTAAGGTGCACTTTGGCCATATTTCTGTTATGATTCTGTGCAATCCAGTTAGAATCACAAGATGCTTTTCAATTCATAGTTGAAAGTGCTCCAAACGTCATTATAAAAATTAACAGTTTCAGGTCATATTCTTGAACTTCCACATCCCCTATAATTGAAATTGAATGGCAGCAAGCATATTACAAAAATTATGAACTACTTAGGACAGAAACTCTACTCTTTGCAACAAGGTGTTCTTTCAGAAAAGTGGGCATTATGGGTCGCTTATAGTTTTGAATAACACCTTTATTGAACCTGGTTTTTCACTGCTTTTATTGCTTAACAAAAATGGACTAAACAGTTTACCTGTGTGCTGTGGTAAATAAGTTCAAGTATTATCTCAAATTGGATCATTCTTCAAGCTTGCATTTATGTATTTCTTTGCCATTTGTAGTGGCACCTACATAACTCTGAGTCTTTTATTACCAAATAAATCGCAAAAAAATATGACTTATTTCATTTTAAGTAAATTACTTACTCAATTTACATTCTTTTATTATAAACTATGCAATTATTGTTAATTTCCAAATTTCAGCTTGCAGTTCAATTTTGATGATTTGTGTGTATTTATTGCAACAAGCTGGGCAATGCTAGCCCATGCATTGAAAACAGTGCAAGATCTTAGCAGTGAAAGTCCACCCAAGGTATATAATGCTTTAGACTGTAAATAGGAATGATGCAGCACGGCAAGGCACATACGGAAGAAATCACAATGAGTGAAAAAATATATTTGCAGTTAATATTTCGCCTTGGCATATTATGTCTAGACTAAGTTTCAAAGCATTTTATTATTTTGACCAAATCAATACAGTAAGTCCCAAAAATTTTAATGTATTAAATTTTTTCTGCATGATGTAGCTAAAATGCAATATTGACAGATGCATAACTTGGTAATCTTTAAATACTTTGACAAAGACCTTTTTCTTGTTGAGAAAACTTTGTGCAGCAAGTTTGCTTTCTTGGACCCTTTTTGTTGATTCAACCTGTTCATTGAACATATTTGTAATAAAAAAGGTTTATTGCTTCAACAGGAGATCCATAACTTTTAAACTGTTGGGCTATTTTGAGTGTCTATTAAAGGAGTGTGGATTAGAATAGGCATATCCTCCCAATCTAAAGATTCTTGTCATGATAGTCAATGAATAAACAAACACTGGAATAGCGCAAAACGCCAGAAACAAAACGATGTTTGATTGCAATGATGAGATTTAAAGTATTGAAGTTAATAAACTAACTTTTTAGCATCATTAAAGGCTTCTTCAGAGCGATAACAGATAAAGATAATAACCACTACGCTTATAATTTCCTACCGCACATTGTCGTGTTTTTTGCTGTTTACGCTGTTCGTGTCTTTATCTTAGTCCAGAAGAATTGTTAACCTTCCTCAGGTCAGAAACATGCTGGAGAAAAAACCTTCCTCACAAAACAAAAGAAAATAGGCGTTGTTTGGGCATGGTATAGAAGTTTCTATTGTTTTTCGTAGACCTTCTTCCAGCCAGCGACCGTGGGACCGTAATGTTTTCCTAACCCTGTTCTTTATCTATTTCCATTGGCTCTTGGGCCTTTCGGCCAAGCAGCTCTTATTTACTAAAAGGCTGGATTCAGTTAGCATTGATCACTTAAAGAGTAATTTTTGTATTGCAATTTAACGACCTTTTCTTTTTATTTTACTTTTCAGTTCTACTGCATTCTGGCTGTATCTCTTTTCGCCACATTGGCGCTGTTCACGTATTTCCCCGTCCTTGAATTCATATACGTCACGATCTGCGTTCTATTTTTCTATCCTTCAATGCATTACTATGGAATCATGGATAGAATAAACGCACGTGTTCAACGGCTCAAAGAACCGGTTGTAAGACATTGGGGTAATAATCAAACAAAGCGATCAAGATCCATCATTAGACCTAGTAAGCAATTCAAGATGATTCTCTTCACACTGTTTCCATGTCATTTATCGTTGATTTAACTCTTCGATCTTTCTCTAGGCAAGACGAGACAATCTGGATTTTATGTCCCAATGCACACCTGTCATGAATTGGATAAGAATGCCGATTTTAAGTTGATCCTTTTTCCATTCTGGGTATTCACCTCGATAGTGCAAATATTTGACCCAAGTGTTGATGGTCTCAAGCGACTCTCAATATAGCAATATTTGGGCATTTTAAACTTGGAACTGGTAAGCCAAATGACCCATTAGTCCTTGCAAATAGTCCAGTTGTCCTTTAAGATAGCTCCCAAATATTGGAGGAATGCTACAACTGGCGAGCCTAATGTCCACCATTTAAACATCATAGATGATGGTTGGGCCGAATGAGGAGAAAAAACATGTCCCTGTGGCTTTGCAGATAGATATCATGAAATTTTTAGAAAATTAAACTGATGTATCTACATATACTGATCATTGTCATTACCTCAATGCCCCTCTCAACATGTTTGCGACATATACCAAAAATGTCATCACAAAAATGCCAAAAATATTTCTAAAACATTTTTATCAAGGGAAGGTTTGACATTCCGTGACTTGAATGGGGTCAAAGGTTCTGGATGTTGATTTTTTTAATGAGTTACAAGGGCTCCACAGTCCACAGGTTTCTCTCTCCATTGCGGAGACATCTTTGGCTAGTAGCAGATTTTGAAAGGGAAACATTATTGCATTTAAGAACCGGTTTTTAACAACGATATATTCATTAATTTCATTGTTTCTAGAATCGGCTAAAGAACAAGACCAGCTGTACGATTCTGATGATGAATTTATTTTGGAAAAGAACCAATTCACTGCCAAGATTTTATCATCAGTGGTTCCTGATGATCATGAGAGCGACGAAGAAACTTACAACGAGAAATCAAATGATGAAATTTTACAACCAGATTTTGAATCAGGTAAATAATAGGATTTTGGTAATCATTTCTGTCGTCCTAAGTTCAGTTTTCCACAGATTTTGAAACATCGGTTCCCGTTCCAATTCAGAAGGAATCTATAAAGAGAAATCCAATAATGAAACTCCACACAAAATTGTTGTGTAAGTGATTTGGTTGCCATTTCTGTACTCCTGAGTTCAGTTTTCTACTGATTTTGAACTATTCGTCCCTTTTATGTTTTGTTAGAATAAAACTGCTGAAATCTATCTTATACTTAATACAGAGCAGAATACGATAAATCTCTACAAAGCTGTATATTTCTACATTGTGGTAATATTTGTATTTCTTCCAACGTAGACTTCTTTACCGAATCCCATTTTGAAGAGCATCTTGCCATGCCCTCCATGTCTAATTTCGACAGTTTGATGGAGCCATACGATGAATTTCATTCCGGATTGAAGTTTCCGGACTATACAGATTCATCAAGAGCGGACACACTTCATATTCTAAGTGCAGCTGCAAATAACGTTGACACTGATGAGGAAATCGATGATCTGCCTTACGAACCAGAAGAAAAGAGATTACCATCTGAAGCAAATGAATTTCATGGTTCGTATGTTCTGATATTCTGCTTATTTCCTGGCGTAACTACCTCTACAATCTTTGGACCACAAATTTAGAACACAAATGTTTAGAGGCAATGAAGCTGTTACGTTTCCCTTCTTCTTTATGTTTTTCAATTTTTAGTTATTAAAGCGTAGAAGTTATTTTTTCGAGATAGAATCCCAGGTGCACTCAAACTCAAGTCATATAGAGTAATCTAATCTCGTAGAAATTCAAAATAGGTTTTAGCGGCGTAGTTTTTGACTCGGTTGAATAAACCATATGCATTTGAATTGATTGTAACTTAAGATACTTTACCTAAGAGATGGTCGTAAAGGAACACAGCTTTTCTTTGACTCAACTTTTCCGTCAATCTTATGTTTTAAATTATCGAGGTTCCAAAGAATCTTTGTTTTTATCAAGTAAATCTATCTAACTTTATCTTTATCTAAATCCATCTGAATTTATTTGTATCAAAAAAACATGCTTATTTCTCTTGCTACAAATTTGAGGGATCTAAAAAAAGGTTAAACACCAAACATAATCCAAACATAGATAAATATTCATTGTAAATTGAAAGAAAAGTTCTCAGATTTGCCTCACGTTGTTCACTCCAATTGCAAATGAATGGAAAACTCGATGACTTAAATATATATTGACTGAACTCGGAAGTAAACCAAAGTAAAAAAGACCTATCATTTTTTTAATATAGTTTGCAATAAGTAACAGTTTTTCCCGAGTATACCTATGGCCTCTCTGTTGGAGTGGTTAAGGCTTAGGACATGCAGTCTTAATGTTGCCGTTTCGATGCTTGGTTCGACTACGATATAAACATCATTTAAAAGTTTATGAACATGAGTTATGCAAGTTTTTGTTTATTGCCAATCCCAATGTATTTCCATCCGACCTTATTATTTTTTTACTCTAATAAAACTTACAACAACAAACAAATACAATGCAGGGAGTATGAAAATACACAACACCTTAAAACTTACAATGGACATAGAGCCAAAAGTATTACAAAAATTTAACAAAATATTTGGCTACAAAAGTAATTAAAGTGAAATAAATCCTCACAAAGATGTCAAAGTAGAAAGCAAGTGTACCTAGGTTCCTTGCTAATCATTTTTTTGCTAATTTTTCCATTAAGTTGAATAGTCTCGAGTATTTTAAGAATGCTCCTGTTTTTTCAGATGGAAAATCGAGGATACATCAACCTAGCCTTGAAGACGATCAACATGAAAGTCATATCCAGACGTCATACGACACAAATCCATTCTTATATGATGGCGAGATTGCAAAAGAATCGGAACTTACTAAAGACGATTGCACTCGTGCAGTTGAAGCGGATTTTGAATTTCTTGAACATTCTGACTTGGAGGCGGATGCTGACCTTGCAATAAACAATCAACCTGTTAATGACCAACAAAGAGTAATGATGACGTCATACACTGAAAGTGGAATTGCCACAGTATCCAAATGGCTAGGTTATGAGTAGTGCTAGGTACTGAATTGCACAATTCATAGATGGGATCATGGGATCTCCTACAATCTTCTTCAAGCGTATTTAAACTAAAGAATCGAGTGTAGTTTCCTGTATCAAACACAGTTAAGTTAATAAGAAATAAGTTGATGTATGAAGCAATTGGTCCAGAAAAGATGTGTAGCTTTTATAATATAGTCAAAATTAGAAGTCTGATTACAAAATATGATTACAAGTTATTTGCGAAGTGCTAAGGGAAAGTGCAACATTTATTTTATAACAAGGCCAGTAGAAAATGCGACGGGGTCACTTCTTTTTAGCAACTTCAAAGAACAGGGTCAGGGTTGACACATTAACTTCAACAGTAAATGCGGGCCAATGCCCTTTTTATGAACTCAACATGAATTTGAATCAAATTGGTTTTTTCAGTTTTGAAGAAATCTGCAAATCATCCAAGCTGTTTTAGAAAATTAAAAAATGATACAATCTGTTCTGTTTTTTTTTTGAGGTTGACTTAAAATTTATGAGAGAAATAATCATATGTTATATTGGGCAGGCATACTGGGCAGGAAAGGAAAGAGTGACAGGGCAGTAACTTTCTTGGAAAAGATTGAAACAGGGTCACCAGTTTGTTCTGGAAGAATTTTATTTTTTCACTGGCCGTATTGTAAAGTAAACTTTGCGCTGTCCCTCATCGCTATCTATTTGCTCGTAATTCTCTACCTTTACCGTTATTGTTGACATTATCAGTCACAGTTTATATTATTATGTAAACCCATATGTAAATATGATTTCAGTTATTTAGCATGAGTCAAGCTGGTTTTTTCTCAATTTCTAGAGGGCATTATCAAGCCTGCGAGCAAACGTTATCAAACTGGGAATCAAATTCAAAAGACTGGGGTTGCCTCGTATTATTTGATTTCATGTGAAGATGGTTTCGTAAGACATAAAAATCTGGAAGACCTTGCGCTTAGATAAAAAATCATATCAAAATGAAATGAAATAAATTGAACTGAAATAAAATAAAATAAAATAAGAAAAAGGCAATGTAAAATAAATATGAAATCGAAATTAAATGAAAATAAATAAGAAAAAATAAAATGAACTCGAAATGAGATGAAATGAATTATAATGAAATCAAAATGAAAATGAAATGAAATGTGAGAAGTTGCTTAATGCCACTCTTTTATTTCGGTCTCTGAATTTGAACCTAGTCCAAACGGGACCAAAATGATGATAAAATACCGTAGACCGTAAACCTATTGTAATCTTCCTTCTTTTGGAGAAATTATAGTACTAGGCAAATCAAAACCCCGAAAATTTATCACAATTCCAGGAATTACAACCAATTCAAGGATTTATCTAAAGCACAGAAACTTCCAAGAATTGATAAAAATTTAATTCTTTGAACCAAAAACGAATGACGTAGGCGATTTGTTCCTCGTTCAATTTTTCAGAATTAGATACTGAGAAACTATTTCCCATTGCAAATGTAAAAATTTTCTTAAAAAGCAATACCATAGTTTTGCATACTGACTGAACTAAATTTCCTGCTATACTTTGTTCAGTTTTGGAAGAAAATCATCATCATCACCATCATCAACACTATCACCATTATTACTATCGTCATGTTTTCGCATTTTTCCAACTTCCTATATTTGTTTATTAACTTTCATTGCAAAATCATTGGATCCAGTAAATGTCCTACTTTCCGGACATCCCAATTCGGCATTGATCCATGGTCCGAGGTTTTGATGTGCTTTCCTATGGACCTTTGTTTCAACATCTGACAACATCCGACAGGATATACTGAGTTGCCGTGTCGACACCACAGGATGTTCGACGACGTGTTCCACGTGCTACCGAAGCAAAGAAAAGTCAGCCATTGATTTGAAAGGTTCGCAGGTTAGTCAAAATCTATTAAATATGATGGTAGCGACGGAATATCGCAAAGATTAACCAATCGCAGGAGTTTTTAATGAATGACATAATTACTGGACTTATTTCTGTTCTGTTTTAAGTTGCTGGCTCAAAAAGACTCCCACTGGCTTTAATTGCCTGTCATAGGCCCTTATTGCTTCATTTTCATTTTTATATTTCTTATATCTACTTTAAATACAACTTACCACATAAATAGAATACAATTAAAAAAGAAGATATTTAACAGCATTATAAGCTACACTAAATAACCCAATATCTTGCGATTAAGTATATCAATGAAAATCATAAATTTTAAATTTCTACCTGCACCTCATCCAGTTTTTAAGCAAGTAGCCTAGTTTGTGCGATCATTGACATTTATCTTTGGTTTTATGTTTTCCGCAGTATCTAAATGACCTTGTATATTTCTATTAGCAAATTTCCTGAAAAGATTTGCATAAGAGTTTAAGTTTTGTGACTTCTCTGCTGTGTGAAATGACAATGACTTGTTTACAATGCCTAAGCTGTTGATTGTGTTAATTTTTTGTTTTAAATTCTCTTGCCAGTCTAAAACACTCTTTGTCCTTTGACATGCGTCCCTTGCTAATAAGGTTTTTTACCATTTTTCTTGCAGTTGTGATTTCCACACGGAATCTGTGTCAAGGAAATGTCACAAATTGAGAATGGTTTTAAGGAAAATGGAGTGGTGGAGGCAAATTATCAAGATAAGGTGACAATCGTCAACACAAAAGCAGTCAGCTACCTTCTTACAAAACTGAGAGACAAAGAAACGGGTGCCAAAGATTTCATGATACATGGGGATAGACTTATGCGCATATTAGCAGAAGAAGCACTTGCAAGCTTACCAAATATTGGATATGGTGTAGTTAATACACCATGTGGAAAGGCAACTGGACTAGTAAAGAAAAATCAGCTGAAGATATGCGTAGTTTCCATACCAAGATCTGGGGACATACTTCAAGAGGCTGTCAGACAAATAAAGCCAGGGGTAAGGATCGGGAAGATTTTAATTCAAAGAGATGAAAGCACCCCAGATAAAAGACCTGTTTTATATTACAAGAAATTGCCACAAGATATCTCAGAATGTTTTGTCATCCTTGTTGACCCGATGCTTGCAACTGCTGGCAGTGCAAAAAGAGCAATTGCTGTCCTCATTGAGGCTGGAGTCAAAGAGGAAAACATACTGTTCTTAAACTTGGTTTGCTGCCCTGAGGGTATTAAAAATCTTTTTACAGCGTACCCTAACCTTTCAGTGATAACAGGTGCTGTAGATTCCTGTTTAAATGAACACATGTTCATTGTACCAGGACTTGGGGATTATGGGGATAGATATTATGGGACTGTGTAGAAATTGTCAATCGGACTGTTTTGCAAAGCTTTGTATGTAAAAAACCTAAGATTTATTTGACACTGGTTTAATCATATATCACATATCTTAAGGACTGTGAGCTTCACTATATTTTGTATTTTTAAATGCAAGTGAACCATACATCAATAAAGTTAGCTTTAATACTTTAACATATATGAGCTTTTATAAACAGATGCTACCAATGAATGGCACAGAATAAACAGCATTTTTGGTTGTTGAAGTAGGGGCAACCATTTTTCATATATAGTTTCTAATAAGTCCCCAACAGAACTTTTCTTGTAATCCCAACAATAATAATACATACTAATTTTGATCTAGACTCGTAAATTGACATCATTTTGATGAATTGAGGACATGCTTGAGGCCTCCTAAATTCAGTGGTGTAGCCAGGGTCATTTTCTTAGCCATATGCCGAATTAACGCGAATTGACGTTTACAATTAAGTTTGTTTGATTATTATAACAGTAAGAATAAGATGACCGTAATAAATCTAATACAAAAAAAAAAAGAAAAAAAGAGGAAATAAGTGAGGAAAAAAGAAAAGAAAAGAATAAAAACTAGACCTTCTACCATTGGAGTCCCTTGGTCCAGGCCTAATGGTAAATGAATCACTGTTAAGCCATGCTAATTGGGCATAGCAATCATGGGCAGCGAGAGGGGAGGTGTCAGGGAGGCCAAAGCCTTTAATCCTTCAACCCTGAAACCACGTTAAACTCTGCTCCTCTCTGTTGGCATTTTCAGGCTTCATATTTCAACTCTTAAACAGGTTTGAGCATTTTAAACTAACGTTTTTCCAGTAAAGTTGTTCGAGAAGCCCTTCTCGTCACAATTTGTGGTGGGCATTTCCGCACTGTTTTGGTGGAGGTGAATAGTTACGTCATCTTTTGCCCATTCTGTGTAACGATCAGACATCATCTGTGGTGCTGAGAACTTGAGCGGTCGAAACAAACACCGCAATTTTTTTCATTGAATGAAAATGTCTTAGATTTATTCTCTACGAGCCATGTTTCACCGACCAGTGACAGGAATTGAGCGTTTTGAGTGAGGGGGGGGGGAAGAGCAGTGAACTACCCGAGAAGTTAAGAGAATAATTGAAATTTCCGTCCCAAAATTTTCCGACAATACCATTTTATAGTCACTCATTTAAATGACCCATTTTATGACTAGAAACCGTATCAGAAACTTAATCTTATTCCTTTCTCCACATCTCATGTCAAAATATCTGACTTTTATGAAGATTTTCCCAGTTATATGGAAAGAAGGGCAAGTTAAAACGGAGCTGTCCACATCAAATATTTGAAGAAATGTTGAATTTGGTCCTTAAATTTGCGATATTTTTGCACTTGGCGTCAACTGAAAGCTACAAATATCCATATTTTCTCTAAACAAAACACTGCGAAATTATTTTGGAGATAGTTTTTATTAATTTTTCATTCTCTGGAGAAGCCCTGAATACCGGGCGAATATTAGCTTCATAATAATTGATATTTGGCATATTAGTGTGTACTCTTGCCACTTTGCTTTGTCGCCCCTTTCCAGAACACTTCACGGGCCCTGCAGCAACAACAACCAAACTGTCAAAAGTGGCGATAACGAAAACCCCTTTATAGTTTCTCCAACACCAGCTTGATGATGATGGGCTTTAAGATTTAAAAGACTTTTTTTGGTAAGATTTAAGTTGATTTAATTTATGAATCTTATTTAAAGGATTTGCTTGGTCCTTTCACTGCCCGCCTGTAAAACTTTAAGGACACCAGTTTTAAATATAGGTAGATATAGGTAGGCTCAGGCCAGTCTGCTGAGCGTGGCAGTGTAAGCAGAAGAAAATTTGCAGCAGATCGACTTGCACCCCAAAGATAAGGCTTGCACCCGCTCCTGGTGCTTCCGAGAGAATCAGATGTGCACGGTGTGCAACCCCCCCCCCCCCCATTTTTTACCTTGCACGCGCGAGATCTCGTCGAGTTCCGATGCTCCAGGCTGCTAGGCCTAGTTTATTTCATTTGTTTGTAGTTTTACACTTTTAACATTAGATAGTTTTTAAATGCTTGCTTGAATTGGCTCCATGTTACATATGGTAGACGATAGAAGCATTTTTTTTCTTTATTTATTGTGTTGATATGCAACAGTTGTAAAAAAGGTTTTGAATCAAGGTCATTTTTGCTTTTTTATTTATCAATTTTTCAACGTTAAAGTCATCGTTGCTGAAGGGCAACTCTGAAATTATGAAAATGAAAATGTTAGTATGAAAGATGTAGTGTGCAAAGTCTCTATTTCATTTTATTATTTTCTCGTTGCAAACATTTTACCAATACACAGTGATGATAATAATGTTCATGTTTTTACGCAAAACCCTAATTAAATAAAATGAAAATGGTGATGTGCACATGCACCCATCTGGACAAAAGGTTTTGATCATGCACCTGAGTGGAATTCGTCCATGCTGCATCAAAGATCTGTGGTGCACAAAGTTGCTCAGAACAATTAGGCAAAACAATGGAACAATAGAAACTGGCATAAAATGTAGTGGCCAATGTACACCGATTCCACTAAGGATCATGCATATACAATGGTTAATATTGCTAGGAAACAAACAACCGTAACCAATTTTTTGTGCAACAATACACAGAGTAGTCCTCAAAAACACCTCTTGAGCTTTGAGTTATCATTCTAACGGGAATGCATGCAAACTGGCTGAGAGAAAGTTTGAGCATTAGGGTTATTTCCAGCATTTTTATAAATACATGCTCAAAAGTGCAGCCAGATGGCTACAACAGCCTTTTGCAGGAATTGTCCTAATCTTTGAAGTGTATTTTAGGTGTAACAGAAATCCATACCAAAAAAGAAGTTAATTTTATAAACTTGTACTGTATGTTATTTTTTCAACTGATATGAAATGCTATATTTGATGAAAATTTTTATAATTTTATAAAAATGCAATATTTGCGGATAATTTTTTCAAATTTATAAAAATGTTATATTTCCAGCTATTTTTTCAGATTAAAGGTCATGCATTATGATCTTCGTTAGCTGAGATTTGATGTTTAGATTTTAGTAGAGGGGAGCCCAAACTTGAAATTAAAAAAAGACTAGATACCGAATTCTCTAAACCAAGCCTAATAGAATAGAAAATAACACCAGCACCATAACTATTCAGAACACTATGTGTAAAAAAGGTGAGACTCTTAAGATATTATTTAGTTCTTTGATTAACTATGTATTGTATTCTACAAATTGAAAACAGATGAAGATATTATGTCTACTCAGAAATTAAGATAGAGTAGTTTTTCGAAAATTTCTCAAAAGGGCTCAACCCCCCCCCCCCCCATTTTTATCTAGGAATAGTTTTCATAATATGTATTTAATTTTCCATTCCACCATTTGCAGGCACAAGATCTTCTAACCTTTGTTATCCATGACAATAAAGCTTTGCTTTTATAAAGAGTGCTCGATTTGCTGGTGCCAGACAGCCATTCTTACTTCAGGTTGTGTGCACCAAGAAAGCACTTCAGATCAGTGCCAAGGATGTTCACCTTGCAAGACTTTTGCCTCCATATTTCTTCTTGCCATCTCTCATATGACATACCGTGTGGCAGCCCTAAAAATTTGACCACAACTATTTAACCTCAGCATAAAATCAGTATCATATGCTGATTTGTGTGCCACCGGCCAATGTTGATGCAGGAAATGTCCAGACAGGCATCTTTTTTTCCACCCTTGCCTCTGCTTCAACAGTGCATTTTCAAGTTCATTCCATTATTAGTCCATATCAATACAGTTCTATATAATACCATTTCAAATAAAAACATTCTATTAATGATAATGTCATATACAAAAAATAGTATATTAACCAAAAACATAAAAACCAAAAACCTTTGCAATTTTAATAAGAATATTAATGCCTATTTCTAGTGGATTATCTACAATAATTTATTAGTAAATTTGAAAAGCAGGGCTTACTCAAAAATAAAAGTAGTATATAAATATATGTGATTATGAGTTACAATAATTAGTATCTTTTACAATAATTACAAAATGTACAATATTTTTGTGGATTGGTTTAGAAGCGTTTTTGAGTAGTTAAGTGAGAGAGCAGGTGTCTACAATAAAAAACCTCCCAAAATTGTTTGATATATGTGCAAACAAGGCATTTTTCATGTTGAGCAATAGACTTCCCTTAGACTATGTATTGGCGTCTATTAGGTGGTTTGAGCCTATAATTTGTGATTCTTTTTCCAGATTTAAAGTCTAGAATATAATGGCAAATAAAGAAAGATCCCAAACTCCAATGAGCATCAGTGCCACATCCAGTTCATCTGAAGAGTCTCTAGCACCTTTTCAAGATTTTTGTCATATAATTAATGACTCATCAGTTGAAGATTCCCATAAGAAGTATTCACAGAACTTACCTAAGATTGATCCATCAGTGATAAATGATTTAGAAGAGCAGGCAAAATTGGCTGCGGGAAGTTTAACATGGATGACAAAGTATCTGATGACAAAACTAGCAGAGATGTCACAAGTAACAGTGCAAACATCTCATATATATGCAGAAGCAGTGCAAAAAGCGAGTTGCAATGCAGAAGATAATATAAGGCTGATGTATGCATTAATGGCCAAATGCGAAGAGCTGAACCAAAAAATGAAACCTGTTTATGAAATCCAAAACCAGGTAGAAGATATAAAACATCAGCTCAGCATTCTAGAATCTGCTTTTAAGTGAGGTTCAATTTGATTATCTAGTCACTTTTAAACAGAATCTACCATTTATGCAGGGCACCTTGTAAAAGGAAAGACAAATGGGAATCTTTCCAAAAGTAGGATTTGTGTCAAGTAGGCAGTGCTAAATATAAAGTTGTGAGGGTGCAATGAATGACTCTCTATGTCAATTCATCCATATGATGGGGTGTTATTCTTAATTAAGTGTAACAGGCAATATTTTTTATGTAGAGCTATATTCTCCACTTACTTAGGCATTAAAGTTAGCAATACTTCTTGTCAATGCTGTTGTGATGTTATTGTGTTACTGATTCAATTAGATCTCAAAATTATTATTTTCTGGCCATCTTTGACTATTTTCTGGTCTATGAAATGGCTGTTCAGAAATTGCTCCCATTCAACTCTAGAGGTGGTGACGACCTAATCTCTCCCTATCTATGCAGGAAAATCCAATTTATGCTTAATGATCTGTGATCTGTTATTACCAATATGGGATTTGATCCAATCAACCGAGTTAGCAATTTGCAGGATCATGGTGGTTTAGATGCAATAAAGGATACAACCTTTTAAAGCATCTTGCCTGCAAAAGCTAAGTCTTCGTTCGAGTTGGCAGGGTAAAATATCAAAAAGTAGAAATCGAAACTTCTATATTTAAGCCAGGTCAATCAGTCAGTCCGTCAGTCGATCAATGACAATAGTCTCAGAGATTTGGCCTGGATTTTAAAGGGAAACGTAATAACCTTTCAAATTTTTTTGTTGCTTGTAATTAACAGCAAAGCGCCAAGATCTACGAACTTCAATTTCGTAAAACATAATTTTTGAGAAGTCTTTACTGTTGCAAATTTTTCTGCTCGATTATCCTTTCGAAATTCAAAATCTTTCGCTGGCGAAACTTCTTAGACTATTGTCATTCTAGCTAAGTATCTCTTTTCAAGCACTTACAGGTACGATATGAAGAACAACAGTCGGATAAACTTAAAATTATTAAAACTGGGTCATCAGTAATTTTAAGTCAAAAGTATCGGAAAGATTAAATGGAAATATAACCGAGAACAGAAACTTATGTCAGAGCCCCAACGAGACTGGAAAAGCTGGGGGAGATAAGCTTTGATGCACAAAATTTTCCACGTTACAGCATATGAACTGCCTGCCACAAAAGATGTAAAAATCTCCGTTTCATAGAAATGTGTGCGAGTTAGATCTTGCGAAATTTTGATATTACTGTCCCATGGTTCTTTCAATAAATGTTAACAAAATAGTGGGGCCATGTCTGATTTTTTATTTTTGCTGTCCAATTGTTGTTTCGCAACGTCGCGAGTTGCTGATAATTAGTGAATGAACACACCTTTACTATCATCATTGCTCGAACGACGTGTTGACCAAACTGTCTGCATCAAAAAGTAATTTAATCTTTGTGGTATGATTCATTTTAATGTTTCATTTTGCACATAAGTTGGCATCCTATAAAAAGTAGAGCTATTTTGCAAAAACCATGCAACCAGGAGCAAATATGTAAGTTACTTTTATCTATGATATGAAGATATCAGTGAAATTCAACTTGACTGTAACAGATACCTAAAACGACCACTCCTCTAAGACGTTCACTCCTATAAAACGACCAGTGTCTGAGTCCGCCCAAAGAAATTCCTATAGAAACATTACTATATAAGACGACCACAATTCTAACGCGACCAGCGACCAGCCTTTTTTGGCACAAATAGAACTAAAAATCTGTCAAAACGGCCAATATTTTCCGGTCTTATATTTTGTTATATTAAAATTGACATTCTCTTATAGATAATTGATGCTTTGTTGTTGTTCAGTTTTTTCTCGTGTTTTCTGATTCACGAGTGCACATATCTTATCAACAAGGACGTAAGAAACATTTTCAAAATATTTATTTTCAATAGTTTCCATTGATTACGTCAATTTAGTCTGGGCACAGAATTTCCTATTCTGTGGTTCAGGAGCTTCCAATGCGTCAAAACCGAAAATCATAGTCACCGTGGTCAAGGACAATTTTTGAACCAAAAGTAAGTCAAATAATTGTCATTTCGGGGCACTTAAGAAATATTCCGCACTATGAAAAATATAAAGTATATGCAGTTTTACAAAAACTGCAATTTGCAAAATATTCTTTTTACGACCTCTAAATGATTTGAAATCCCGGTTTTAACACCATAATCGTATTCACCATAGTCGAATACATTACATTAGACGTTGAGAGTTGTTCAGTCGATTTTGAAAGCAGTCAAAAATGCTATCAGTGGACAAAATTAAATTTTTGTTATCACTGGACAATGTTCAGCCGTTTTGCCACCTCACTGAACATTATCCAGTTTGCGCAAGCGCACTGCAAATTAAACTGCGGACCGCATTTTTGGCGCCATTTCATTTCCTTAAAGAGGGGGGATTTGGGGTTTTCCGGGATGCGGGTTTGGCCATATTTTACCCTCGGGTTTTCGGGTTTTCCTTAAAAAACGTGCGGGTTTTCGGGTTTTACACATCTGACGGGTTACGGGTTTTGCCATTTTCTGAGCTCGGGTTTCGGGAGTTTAGGTTAAAATTACCGGCTTTTCGGGTTTTAGTCGCCTCGCGGTTTCCAAGTTATCCAAATTACAGCGAATTGATGAACGCATTTTTTGGTCGGAGCAAAAATCCAGATTTCGAAGGAGAATAAGTGATTTTATTGATTGATTGATTGATCAACATTGATTTATGCAGAGTAACACATTCAATAATGAAAATATAAATAATGTCTTAAACCAAATCTAATCATCATACAATTAAATGACAAAGATAAACGAAAATAAGATATTCTGGCTGGAAAAGAAAAGTTGAAAAATTGATTTAACAACTGTTTGAGAGTAGCCAGGCAAAGGCTTTTTTTTATTTTAGTGCTTATTTTATCCCACACATTCACACCTCAATTCTGGAAACTAAATACTTATAAAAAGTTGCGAAGCCAGGTCTTTCAAGATCCGTGTCGGTATTACGCAGGGATCTTGAACTGTTCCGATAATTTTGTAAACAGCATGTTCATGAAGAGGCTTGAAAACTACAGTTTCAATGTAACCGGAAATCTTATCTATAAAAAAGTAATATGTTATCCAACTTAAGTTCTGAATCACTCTGAAAGCCCAGATTCTTATTTGATCCAATCATATCTAGGAATTCCTCGTTTATATGGAGATTGATCGCAGGATCTCCCTTGTTCAAATAATGTTTGTTCAAATTGCTTCAAGAACCAAGCATAAAGTTCTTAATTTTGGCTACATTATGGGAGAGGTTATTACCTTCCAACCAAATCTGAAACCTCTTAATAGACAGGGAAATTACCACAACCATCTAGCAAATTGCCTAACCCTAAATTTTATTTCAGATTCGGATTCTGGATGATGAAAGCATTCGAGAACTGCCAGGGGCCATTTTGGGCGTGGCCTAGAATTCACGTGATTGATGACCACACTTACGGACTGTCTGGAACAAATTTATTTTCGAATTTTCAAATTTTTTTGTTCCCAATGGAAAGAGCATCACATGACAAGAAAATAATTATATAACACTATCTATTTTTCTCTTACCAGTCTGGAGATACAGCAACTCAAAGGTTGTGTTGTTGTTGTTGTAACAAACTTCAAAGTCGAATTAGCCCCTCATTTTAGGATCTGGCACAAACGGTAATGTTTCGCTCACATAACAAACTCATGGATTCCGAATCCGTTGATATGATAAAACAAGTTGAAATGATATATTTACACTCTTAACAATGCTTGATTGACTTATCTAGAACGTTTTGTCAAAATGTTACTGCAGCTTTTCATCACACGAGTTTTCACCAAACAGAAAGTCCGAAACTTCCAACCCACTTTTATCTGTCTTAGATAATGTGGCTGATTCTGTCTTACATGTCGTTGTTTCATCTTCACCATTGTAAATACTCGCTGTCTTTTCATGCGCAGAAGCCTCTTTCATGGCTGCGAGGCTTTTAGGTTATATATATTTTCGAACGAACTCTTTTATATTTCCAATCTCTAGGTCTTTTATGCTCCTCTCGCTCCCAAGTTTTTCTCAGCTGTTTAACATCTTCCAACTTCTTTATGACCTTCTGGAGTACAAGAGGTATGCTGCGAGTGTCGGACGTTGGAAACTCGATATGTTGGTTGTTTGTGGACGAAAGACTTGTCAAAGGTTCGAAAGATATTTAAATCCTTCAAAGAGAGCCTGTCTGAAAAACAACATCGTCAAAAAAAACAATAAGGACAGATGAAATTTTCGAGGAAGACTATCAGGGTAAGTGATATCGATATGTTCATAGCCACAAGAAGCATTTCACTACCTGATCACTACAATCCCGCTATCAATTGCATCGACTGATTCTATGAGCCGAAAAGATGAGGAAGCTTCCTTTCATAATCTTTCTTCATCTTACAGTCATTTGGAGTTTTCTTGGATGTTCCACAAGGTGTTGTTTGGCTTATTGAAGTGATGGCCGCTTTATTGTTCTTAGACCCGAGAGAGAAATACAGAGTTTGGATAAAATGCCACCTCCAATTTATGCAGCCACCGAATGGCTCCGAAGCCGCAATCCTTAGAATGGTGAATAATAATTATTTGGAAAGGAGTGTTTAAAGCTTTATGCGGAAAGAGCCAGATGTACTAGGATGCAAGTGCATGTAACAGATGTTTAAAAAGTGATGATAGAGGGAGGCAAGTGGCACTTCCTTCACAATAATGCAAATAAGCAAGAGTTGATTAAGTTTGTAGCCTCATATGTCTCACAAGAGAGGAAATATCACTTTAAAATTCCTTTAATCATGACATTTGCATATATTAACAATGAAGTGGAAGAAATCTTTATTGGTTATCAAGAGGAAGCGGACGCGCATCTTATTCTGCTTGCCTTGCCAAAAACGATGTTGTTATAGTTGCTTTTAGTTGAATTTATCAAGAAAGATTTGGCACTCGTCCTGACATAACAGCACTGCACTGTGTAACTGGGTGTAACAGAGCCTTGGATTTTTACCTAGATGGAAAAAAATTCGTGTTCTCCAGAAAGTCATAATAAAGTTAGATAATGTTGAACAGCTGAGAAAACTGGGAGGTGTGAGGAGCATAAAAGAATAAGAGATTGAAGTTATAAAAGATTTTTTTCAAAAATATATATAATTAAAAAGCAGATGAGGCAAATTAAGGGCAAGGAAGTGATTATACAAAGAAATGAAAACAAGATCATCCATGGGCACACCACCTGATCCCAAGTCAGTGGAACTGGCAATTCAGCGCTGCCGTTACTATTTACAGAAGTGCCCCAAATCCTTTTGGAAGAAAAAGGCTAGCTTGAAGCCATTGTATCCCAGTAATGTTAGTTTGAAGCCAGTTGCCACCATCATTTGGAACAAAAAAGAGGAAAGAAAAAAATATCCGAGAAGGCCTCCAGCGATACATGTGATGAAAGAAGTGATCCAACAGAGCCAAAAATGAAGGAAAAAACCGAACTTCAAGGCTGGCAGCCATGAAAGAGGCTTATACGCATGAAAAGGCAGCGAGTATTTACAATGGTGAAGATGAAACAACGACATGTAAGACAGAATCAGCCACATTATCTAAGATAGATAAAAGTGAATTGGAAGTTTCGGACTTTCTGTTTGGTGAAAACTCGTGTGATGAAAAGCTGCAGTAACATTTTGACAAAACGTTCTAGATAAGTCAATCAAGCATTGTTAAGAGTGTAAATATATCATTTCAACTTGTTTTATCATATCAACGAATTCGGAATCCATGAGTTTGTTATGTGAGCGAAACATTACCGTTTGTGCCAGATCCTAAAATGAGGGGCTAATTCGACTTTGAAGTTTGTTACAACAACAACAACACAACCTTTGAGTTGCTGTACCTCCTTACTGGTAAGAGAAAAATAGATAGTGTTTTACAATTATTTTCTTGTCATGTGATGCTCTTTCCATTGGTAACAAAAAAATTTGAAAATTCGAAAATAAATTTTTTTCAGACCATCCCTTTGGTGTGGTCAGTAATCACGTGAATTCTAGGCCACGCCCAAAATGGCCCCTGGCAGTTTTCGAATCCTTTCATCATCCAGAACCCGAATCTGAAATAAAATTTAGGGTTAGGCAATTTGCTAGATGGTTGTGGTAATTTCTCTGTCTATAAGGTCTGAACAAGCTGCTTTAATGACCTCGGCTTTAGATTTTGATGGTGACGAAATGCCCCTGTCGTGAGTATTATGTCGTCAGTACTTTTGTGTATTGCAACGCACAGGGCAAATCATTCACTATTACCGCAGAAAAAAAGTTGCTAAATACCGCAATACCGCACCAAAAATGGCAAAATACCGCAAATGATTGAAAACTAAATAATCGAGCTGTCGGTAACGTATAACGTTTTATAGCAATTTGATTCCAGCCTCAATCCACCCTCCTCCATCCAATTTGTTGTTTGATCTATTAGATCGTGGTGAGATCATGATCAGGGATCAGAGAAACTAATGATGAGAGGATGAAGGGAAAGGGTATCATTGGTGTGAGTGCAGTAAAACAGTATCGACGGTAGAAATTATGAATAAAGAGAATAAACCTGATATGATTGCGCCTCACAAACAGTGGCGGCGCCAGCCACCAAAGAGTGGGGGGGACATGTAGAGCGATGGGGGATTTTTTTTTACCACGCCCATTTTACTCAGAAAGCACCCTTTTTCCAACAGATGATGGTCCTCACTTACTGTAAAGAGTGACGCTTGCTACCGTCAATCATTTGAGATTGAAATATGAAGCAAACAGTTCCAAGTAATGTTGAATACTAAAAATCATTTTATGGAAATAAACAGAACAAGGTTTCAAAAATAAGTAACTTTAAAGCTCTACGTGTTCTAACTGAAATCTCATAAAAGCCGGGATTTCAAATCATTTAGGGCGGTAATAAAAATATTCCGCAGATTACATTTTTTTAATTATTTTTTGCTTTGGTAGTGCCCCGAAAATGACAATTAAGCTTGTTTTATAAGGAATCATTTTACAAGGAACCTACACGTGAAAGGTCAAAAAAATTTAAAGAACTTATACTACTAAAAACGAAATACTTGGATTTCGGTGTTCTTGGCCGTAGTGATGACAGGCATGTTTTGCTCTTCCGTGTTCAACATAACCTGCGGGCATGCAGAATCACAGAATAGAGATTAATCTCTATTCTGTGGCAGAATGGAGCTGCATTATTCCGCAAATAAAAATAAGCCCAATATTTGTGATATGTGATAGTATGGTTCCTGACGTAGGAGACTAGTTCTGGACAAAATAGCTACCAAAAATAGCCTGGAAATAGTTTCCGAAACTTTTTCATACGTAATGCTTATTTTGATAAATATATTGATTTGTTTTGAATCGCAAGTTGTCAAGGACTCCCGAGAACTGAGCTGAGTCGAAACTCGCTCTCTTTGTTTATAGCAGTTTACATCAGATTAATTTGTAATGACCACTGATGAACGGGGGTATTCTAGATGATTCTTGGAGGTCATAATAGGTTGCCATTTGAGGTAATTTTCAACCTTTGCCAACTTTGATATCTGTAAAAGATTATAGAAAATAGAACGATACTCAAAAATTTTGTATATGTTGATATTAGGAGCAAAATTTAGTTGTGAAAATAAAGTTGAACTGAACTGTACTCAATTTTCAAAGGATCTAGTCCACCCCGTTAAAAGCTTAGGATTCTAAGAATTTTATCATAACCACCGGGTGCCATTCTAGCAAAGACGAGCGATCCATAACTAGATCTTAAATGCAAAAAACGTTCTTTATTTCGTGGAAGCTGCCCAGATGAATGGTTCCTAACTTTAAAAGGAGACTGTAACGCTTAGGTTTCAAATCCTATCAGAGTTTATACTGGAAAGATATATCGACATATCATTTGGCTCATTAATATATGGCCTAAGCTGAGAGAAACAAGGAGGCAGAATTCCACCAAGGAAAACCATTGAAATCCCGAATCGGCGCATACTTTTTTCAAAGCTTCTACCTGTTATTAGAAAGTGAATTTGCAAAATCAGTGGTGCCCACAATGAATGACAGAGAAAAAGCAAAAGCAATCATCAAGGAGATCAAAGCAGATGCCGTCAGTATAAGTGGAGTTCTGACGATGTTGACACATCTAGAGAAATTTTTCGTTACAGAAGACTGTCAAAAAATAAAGTGTATCCTAGAAAATAAAGGGTCGAATGCAGCCTGGGACCAGCTGTTAGATGTATTGAAATGTAGTGGCTTTGATGCTTTTCGTGAATATTTACAGATTATATTTTCTTCAAATGAGTTCCAAAACACTGCCAGTGATTTGCGAAACAAGTTGAGGGAGGCTTGTAGAAAACGTGGCCTTGAAGAACTTTGTAGCTCGCCTATTACCAGACAAGATACTGAACCTGGTAAGATCCTCATGAATCATTTAAGGCGTCACTTCAAGCTCCGTGTTGGAAGGGTAATGCAACGTTTGCCCTGCCCTTTATGAACTGTGAAAATTGCCCATTTTGTAGCTAAAACTTGTTTTTGCTCTGCAGGAAGATGAACGTTTAAGTCTTTGCTATATGTTTTTAATGGTATTTTAAGTTTGCATCAACCAGTTGATGTCAGTTGAATAGTGACCATGTTTTGGCTCTCATAATATATTGGAGGAATAACCACAAACAATATTCTAGACAGCAAGAATTTCCATTCAAAATGACCATCTGATTTGTTTAAAGAAAGATGAACCTACTATAACCAGTTAAGTCAATATGAAATAGAAGTTACACATTAAACAGTTGATGCTACTTTTCCATATAAAACCCTGTTTTATGTTTAAGTTAGATATGTGAAAAGTATCCAGGAAATTTTTTATTCTACTTGTTTCTGATTAAAAATCTTTCAGTTGTAACTAAAGAAAATAGATCCCTCCTAGTCATCAATATCTTGACAATCCAAGATTATCTAAGATGCTTACAGTCCATGCCTATAAGAGTACATCAATTATTTGATTTAAATTTTCAAAAATTCACAGTTAAATCTTCCCCCTGCCCCTGTGAAGCTTCCTGATTTTTATGAATTTAAATTTCTTATTGAAAGTTTACTAAACTCACTATACCCTATTCAAGAGCAAAGTCCAGCGAGTCAGCAAAACAGAACAAGCAGAGGATCAAGGGGAAGTTTTGCCAGTCAGTCAAGCCGTGAATGGAGCCTAGACAGCAATGATGTTTTTCAGCCAGGTCAAAATAACATTGATAGTGATTATGGAGCAGAACAGAAGCGTAAATATTATAGATCTACTAGCAAAGGCTCAAAGGAGGGCAAAACTACACATGGATCTGCTGCATCCTTTGGAAGTAGTAAAGGAAGCATGGATGATAACACAATGATAAGTGAGTTACACACATTTGGAAATAATTTTTTCAGCTGCAATCAAAAATTTCAATAAAGAATTAATGAAGACCCCCATGAATGGAAACATATCACAGGTTTTCTATTGGTTAAAAAGTTAATCACATGCCCTTTGTGACTTACTTCAAAATGCTTCCAATATTTAGACCAGTTGCAGATGATTTCTGCATAACTGCTATCAAAAAATCTTTACCTCATCATGATCACGCCCTTATTTGCCATACAGTCAGGAAATATGATTCCCTGTTTCTATGTTTATCATGTTGTCATCTTCAATGCTTTTTTATGTCATTGCCTTTTCTAAATTCAAACACTTCATAATCATGCCCATTCAGATCACTTAAGAAAGGTGCCCCTAGAGCTAATGCAATATTTTCTATCTACCAGCTTCTTTATGTGTAACAACTGTTTTGATTTGCCAATTTATATGATATTTTAAATTCAACATCTTATGAGAAGCACTTCAATTAACTTCCATTATGTTACAAAATTTTATGTGCAGCCATTCGTACAAACTTGAAACCTTGGAACTCCTAATTTGATTTTAAGTTACAGAATAGGTGCTATTAGAACAGTGTGGTAAATGCCCCCTAAATTCTTCTAAATAGCCACGCTAGAATGAGTTTTGGTAAATTTTGTGCTATCTTTACTCACCCCTCTAGATATGAATGACAGCATTAAAAAAATGCCCAGCAAAATGCGCAGAAAGCTTGCTGAATCACTTAATCAAGAGACTGCATTAGACAGGGACTGGCGCCAAGTTGCAGAATGCCTAGATATGGGGAACGATGTTGTAAAACGCATAAGAGATTCACCTGACAAAATGAGCCTCATTTTAGAAGAGATGGAACACAATGCAATGCAAGTTAAAGATCTGGTTGATATACTTTTGAAAATTGGCCGTAAAGATTGCGTTAAAATACTGGAAGAAGAAGGAGTTTGTGATGTACCTCCCATCAGTTGTAAGTTCCAAAGGCTTCTGTTGTTTGAATTTCATTTTAAGCCATAAACATTAAAACATTTTCTATGGATGCAAGCCCCAAAGGGGCCACCTAAGACCCCACATTTTTGGGTAAATGTTCCATGGCCATACCCTCTTCTTAAAATTCACCCCTTTTTCCTGGGTGTTGTGCTTTAGCCTGCCAGAAAAGAATGACATCTGGCCAGCCTTTAAGCAATGCCTGTACAGGACAATAGAGTAGCAAAATATGTCATCCTATGAAAGGAACATTCTTTTGAGGTCAGAGCCACAGAAAAAGGTGGTTCTTTTTGATTATGTACAATACCGAAAGAAAATTGTTTGACCCACTGAGGGTGAATTACTGATGTCAAAAAATTTTTAATCCTATGGTCTCAGCATCCCTTCTGATCACTCATTTACTGTCCCCAGAAGGATGGTCATCTGCATTGGCCTAGAAGATTTGGTAGTCAGGTTTTGATTGAGTCTTACATCTTCAGGTTGCAAGCCTTGCACCAACACCGTTAATCCATACCACCATGTTAACAGAGTGATGTAAGATCAGAGTGAAATGTAACTAAGAAAACTGTAAACATAAAAATTAAGAAAGAAACACACCAGTTTTGTTGTTTTTGGATGTTAAAAATTAGTAGGAAACTTTTAAGCACCTTGCAGTTTTGTGAGTATTTAAGACACCAAGCTGTTTACAATTTGATTGGGAAGATTCCTCCCTGGTTGTGCTATTGATCATAGGCCCCAATAGTTTTGATAATTAAAAAATGTTGTGGGTGTTCCAAGGTAAAATATGTCAAATTGAAATGCAATGAAAATAGAGTAAGTTTGAAATGAAAAAAATTTACACTGCATTCATAAATTTGCTTTAACTTTGTTTCTCTATTGGCCATTTTGGAAAATGAATTTTGTTCTAATTTTAATCTTTGTTTATCGCTAGTTGCAGCTTCTTTTCAAAGGGAATTGTCACAAACTGAATCTGAACAAATGTCCAAAGCATGCCAATATACACATGAGAATGTTCTCAACGATGAACCGAAATTGACTGGGAGGCTCCCCCAAGTGATGCCATTGCAAGAAACAAAAAAAGAGCGCTTTAAAGAGGAAAGTAGTCCCAACTGTTATGATTCCCGTTTCTTCTCAGCAACAAAGACAAGGAAGGATGAACAATCCGAGCTAAAACCAACAGGACAATTTTCTGACGAAAAACAGGCTTTTAACGGAGAGAATGGTCTGGAGGCATCTGGTAGAGCTTTACAAGAATCATGCAGAATCAAGCCTCATCATAAAAACGGGTCTTCTTCTGTCCCTATATCAGAGACCCAAGGGAAAATTTTTGAAGATGAGTTTGTTATGGCGGAGGCATTACAAGATCATGGATTGCCCAAGCAAGAAGTGGAGAGAAAACCGTCAGATGACAAGCCATCTAGTGGAGATGCTATCCGGAACTCAGAGAGGAAGGAGGGCGTTTTCGTCGATATTTCCAGCCATAAACCTTCAGACTACAAAACATCTCGTGGAGATGCTACCCGGAGCTCAGAATTTTTTCCAAAAAAGAATGGAGACGCTGTTTTCGAAGTTTCCGGCCGTAAGAGTGATGATCAGGGTACATTCCAAGAAACAGAAAAAGATAATCTGTATAAAGAAGAGGATCAGAGGGCGAACAAAGTCTATTTTGGGGGATTTCAAGAAAAAAATTTTGAAAAATTGGCTAGCATAGAACAAGATGATAAGTCCTGTCTTAAGTCATTCGATGTCACTTCATCACCACAGCCAAAAAGTGGTGGGAGTTCGTCTTCTAAAAATGACCCTGACCAACGTTATGAGTCTCCAAGGGTAAGCCCATCAAAATGCATGTCCTACACACTTCCATTTATTACATCTGTTGATTCAAAATCTCGGTTACCACAACATATGGAATCGATTGGGGCTTCTTCGGGGAGCATTCCGGCGCATGCAGACGACCGGCTATCAAAGAGAGGCCCAGCAATGTCCATTGAATGTCGCACTGTATCGAAGTTTCAATCAGAAGGAGGCATTTTACCGTCTTCTCCTGTTAGTCCTAAGTCAGACAAGAGATGGATGGAATCTGACATTTTTAGGAAAGAGCTTGGAGCTCATGACAACGTAACAGCGGATGCAATAACAGAAATAGACCGGCAAGGCGATAAAAATGACAGCAGATGTAGTTTTACATCTCAAGAGCAATTGGAGTGCAACAGCTTTGCAAATGACATGTTGTCAAAAAACCTGTTAAGCAGTGGGCGAATCTCTGACAGAAAGAGCGATACTAAAAGTGGAAACGTAGACCTGGATGATGGTACAAACGAGTTCGAGTATGGGCAAAACTCAGATTATACAAGAACGTGTAATTCATTGCCTTCTCCTTTGCAAGAGCAAGGCTCAATTCCATGTTCGGAATCACTTTGTCATGATTCTAAAAGTTCATCTTTGAAAAGTGATGGAAATAGCTCCACTACATCATACTTTCATTCGCTTTTATCAAGTTTCTTTGAGACGATTGGCCGAGGCAGGCGACCTGTTATTCCACGAAAGACTACAACCGATAATCTGCATACATGCACAACATCGTTGAAGACCATTGGCTTTGGCAGGCAAGTATCCGCAGTAAACGCAATTCCTTGCGAAAACAGCGAAAAGGATGATGTTATTCCTGAAGGGATGCAAGAAAGCTCAATGGCTTACAAGAAAACTGAAGAAAATTTGAGCTTGATCGATCAAGCTGCAAATATGAAGCCAACCGAAGAGTCTGGAAAAGATCCAAGTTCCTTTTTGGAAGAAGGTAATTTGCATTTCAGATAATTGCTGTCTATGCATAAATCTAGAAATGATGAATGAATGAATGAATGAATGAATGAATGAATGAATGAATGAATGAATGAATGAATGAATGAATGAATGAATGAATGGACAAAAGAATGAATGAATGAATGATTGAATAGATGAATGAATGAATGCATGAATGAATGATTGATTAATTGATTGATTGATTGATTAATTGATTGATTGATTGATTGATTGATTGATTGATTGATTGATTGATTGAGTGATTGATTGATTGATTGATTGATTGATTGATTGAGAGAAAAAGCGAATTAATTAATATATAATTGAACGAAAAAAGGAATTAATGATTGAATGGATGGATGGAAAATGAGACAATTCACTAGGTGATGTACATATTAAGTGCAAATTAACTCTTCTTTCTAAAACTTAAATTTTAGGAAAAAGCTAATCGAACTATGAATTGTATTAAGTAAATTAATCAATCAATTGATGAATCAATTAATCAGTCGATTAATCAATCAATCATTCAATCACATTTCAATCAATCAATCGTTCAATCAATCAATTAATAAGTCAATGAGTCTATTGATAACTATAAGTCAATAAATTGATGAATAAATTTATTGATCAATTACTGATTGAATCGATAAATTAATAAAAAAGATTTTGTAATTTTCAACGCACTCTATAACAGTTCGTTGCTTAATAAACGCTTGAATGAAATGATTATTGAACGGAAGAATTTTAATGGAAGAAACATCAATATGACCTATATCTTGCTTGAAGACAAAATGAGACCTTTCTCCTGTTTCAGACCGTTGTGCCTTGTTGATTGACAACTGTGACTATGAACACGTTTCAAAGTTACCAATGAAGAATTCAACTGATGGACTCGGTGGAGAATTAGAGAAATGTGGGTGGCAAGGTAAGTTAAAATTTTCCCTTCACTTATATTCGTAGGTTTATATATTTTATAAAATCTTTATGCCAGTTTCATTTTATTTAAATTCACTTAAACGAGAGCTCGGGTTGTTGTGGCCTCTGTAGTGTTACGGCTAAGGTGTAGGACTAGCGATCTAAATTTTCCCGGTTCCAATCCTATCCCCTAACCATTCATGAGGATAGCACCCTTTGATAAGGTGTTTAAACAAAGTTGTGCCTTTGGATTGTAACTTAAAACTGTATCTACCAAGGAGCATGGATAGGTGTCTGGTCCTTTTGAGCGGCTTCTTTGGATTCGTGTGCGATTACGCATTGCGACCTTTTAAGATTTTCAATATAATACTATTTGAAGATACATCCACTTTTCTAATACTTTTTATTTTCTACAGTTGATTTTCAATCAAGTCTGTCAAAGCACAGCCTCAAGATGGCAATTGAGAATTTTGCGGAGAGATCCAAAGATAAATTTGCGCTTGTGTATTTTTTCGGACATTCTGTTCAGGTGCATTTTTCAAATAATTCATTTTCTCATCCAAGTCTTGTTTTCTATATGATGTTGCTAGCGTGTCTAGCCTATTTTAGCTACACTTTTGGGCATGATCTTCTATTATTCTTTTCCATTTTAATGAAAATTTTAATGATATCTATGCAAATAATGCAATTATGTAATTGGCAATATTGGATTGAATTCGATTATTTTTTCAGCTGTATTCCGTAGATTCCCTTCCCCATTATATACTTATAATATCATTAAGTAGCTTAAAAGTATTTCTTATGATTTGTCATAACCTGCGTTGTAAATTTGTTATTAA
Source organism: Catostylus mosaicus (assembly GCA_964019065.1). Classification (NCBI taxonomy): domain Eukaryota; kingdom Metazoa; phylum Cnidaria; class Scyphozoa; order Rhizostomeae; family Catostylidae; genus Catostylus; species Catostylus mosaicus. The sequence continues at coordinate 16,667,389 of OZ025184.1, read as the reverse complement.
ATGCATTGAGAAGGAGCATTTTTTCTGAGTTGAGATGAAAGAAATCAAATAAAAAAGATACCATAGAGTAAGAACTTGTAGTTTACACTTTTGGGCTAAAATCCTCAAGAATTCCTAAAAAATTTCAATCGAATACAGATAATATGTAATGCAATCAATCTGCTGCAGTTAGCAATTGGATAGTTAATGTCTCTATCTTTGTAATAATGATAATAATCAAATTTTTTACAGTAGGCAAGTAAGAAATAGCTATATACATAAAAACTAAGTGCCAGCTAATTAAGGCCTACTTAACAAATATTTATGATAAAATTTTAAAAAGAATAGTTAATGATTTCATGGATAAAACAGTTAGTTAATTAATTAATCAAAGAAATGGAATTAGAGATTAAATATATTTGAATTTGGAAGTTTTATAATCCAAAGGATTTTTTAACTTTTTCACACCAAAAGATTTCCTTTATTTACTAGTCAAGGAATCCAACCTGAGCTACGTAGTATCTTTGTTGGTAGGTGAACGCTTGATTTTGTCATTGAAGTTTGACACAATATTTTGTTGGTTTAACTTCAATCTTATTGCGAAATTTTCCTGAAATTATTAAACTTTATTGAATTGCAACCACAACTGCATTGTGCAAGCTAATATTTTTCTTGCAGATTCGTGGAGAGAACTATATTTTGCCCGTTGATATTCAGAGCCGAGCTGTAAAAACGAAAGCAAATTTACAGAAGTATGCAATTCATCTTGATTCTGTTATATCAGAAATCGCTGTTGCTAAGGTTTGTGACATTCACATTACTCCTGTGCACCCCTTAATGCATTTTTTACAAGTGGAAATTAGGGGAGGTACTGCACAATTGGCTGAGAAGTAGTAGTGTAGCCTGTATGCTAAGGATATTTGAAGGCAGTCCATGTTTGACATAAGTCTATAAAAAACTTGAAGTGAATTCTGAGTAAAAACAGATAAGTTACAGTTATAAGGCAGTGGTATTTGAGTGATATTTTTTATGCAGTATACTCGACGTCTATTATTAAGCAGAGAGTAATGGGTAACGCAAGCAGATAAAAAGTCAAATGTAATGAGTATCAATTAATAATTGATTTTTTGGATGGTTGGCAAATAAGGAGCAGGTTTGCGCTCAGCAGGAAGATAGGGCTTTAAAAACTATTTTGGTCAAACGCAGTTTTTGGTGTATGAAACAAGTACTATGGCTTGCTAGAACACGATATAGAAAACATTACCAGGTATATATGAAGAATGTATTGGTTAAATAATGACATTTACTTGGCGTTACAAACGTGGCGTTTGGTAATATTTTAATTTTAGATGTTTTGCCTGCTGTCTTAATAATGTGTACCATCCTTGATATTTTGTACATTAGAAGAACATCATCATCATCATCTATACATATTTAATAGTCAACCGTCGTAATGTCCTTCACTATTTTTCGCCACTTGCTTCTGTCTTCAGTAAGTCCCTCAAGTACAGTAATTTTTTCTTCGGGTGTTCTCTTGTCTTTGAAGTCTAGTTTGATGTATCCTAATTCAAGATCTTTTTCTATTAACATCATCCACGTTAATCTAGGTCTACCCCTCTGTCTTCTTCCTCGTTCCACTGTTTCAAATAGAGCTAGCCTAACTGGAGTGTGCCTATCAAGTCTCATGAAATGACCAAGCCAATTCAGCCTTTTCTTTCTGATTATGACACTCCATTTCGTTGCTTCTGTTTTTGCATATAACCTCTCATTTGAAATCAATTTTGGCCAACATATGTTAATTACACTCCTTAATAATTTTCTGTGAAATGAGTCGATCTTCTTTTCTAGTGTATCTGTAAGGGTCCATAGTTCAGAGTTATACAGGAAAACACTGAAGAACATGAAGTTATAATTATAAAAATACTAAAAGCGATTCTGTATTTGATCAGTTTTATCATTTTTTGCATTTTATTTCTATTCTTTAGGCAAGTGTTGTAATAATAGATGCTGGAAGAAGTTTGCCAGGTGTAACTGACAAAAAGGGGTTTGCTCCATTGAAAGAAAGACAAAATCAATGTGTTTTGCTGACATCATCCAAAGTTCAAGACGGAAGGTAGTTTCTAGTTTATACATTTGCATTATTTATGAATATTATTTGTCGGGTGTGTTATAAATACACAAGAAAAAGATAGATACTTAATTAAACGAAAAAAATAAATTTATCAATAAAAGATAAATCAATAGATTAATAAATAGATAAATAAATGCACTGTTTATGGCAACCCTATATCCCATCTGAATTGGTCTTTTCACCATATGTAACGAATATACGAATGCGTGCATTTTATTCACTAGATAAACAAGAAATTATTGCCTTCTTTGTCAATAACCTTTACCTGGCTCACCTTGTTTTCGTGACGTACGACGTTAAGCATAAATATTATATATATCTACATGCATGATACTCCTTTGGTGTAATAAGGGACCTTAGCATTTGAGACCCCGTTAACAAAATCTATTTTCATTCTCATGCTTTTTATAGATATGATAAATATCTATTTTGGATGGCGTTTTTGAAATTCCCGTTTTGTGTTGGCGGAGCAAGGTGTGAACGGTTATATTCCTCATATAATATACTTCAAAAACGGATCAGTGTGAACAAGGCAAAAAATGTTGATACTGAGAGCTTTATGGCTAAAACCTAGACAAGTAACAGTAGATAAAACAAATAGCCTTTTGCAATTAAAGGGGATCTAAAAATTTCGATAAAGGAGCAGGTTTGTGCTAAACCAGCAATAAAATAGGGTTTTAAAAAATTTTATGGGCAAATGCTGTTTCTGGTGTATAAAAACAGGTACTATGGCTTGCTAGAACACGATATAGTAAACATTACCAGGTATCTTCCAAGAAAGTATTGGTTAAATGGTGACACGTGCTTTTTTACGTGGCGTTGGGTAATATTTCATTGTTGGATGTTTTGCCTGTTACAATGCAAGCTTATGATTTGTACCATCCTTAAAAGGGAAACATGAGAGTACAAAATCTGGCAAGTGTAGAAAAAAGTATATAATCTACAGATGTACAGTTTTCAGTAAGAAATGGTTGGTGGTGAGTATCATTCTGAGACAGAGAATTTCTCTTAAATTGTTTTTATAGTGCAAATTATGCTTTCGCATCAGGTTCATGGCTGCTCTATTGCAAAAGAGGTTACAAGAAACTGAGTCGATTACAAGTATTAGAGACTGGATAGCACCATTCAATATCGATTTTGAAATTTGTGCATGTTCTCGCAGACTGTTGCCGTTACCTCTTAAAGTGCCAAATGAAGGTAAGATATTTTCTACGAACATCTGATGACAGCAACAATGATGAACAATTTCGTTTGAATGTGAAGCTGCATGATGAAAGCAAGACCATTGCTGCAATAGTAGGCTGCATGATGTCTATCCACCCGTACGAATTGCCCATATCACCCATCTGCTTTCCCCTGTGCAAGGGGGCAGGGGAGTTGCAGCCAATCGTCGTTGTGGTTGTGGCTTAGGAAGGGGCAGGGTTTCCTGCTCAAGGTTGAGGGATAGAAGGATTGAGCCTTGACTCTATACAATGGAGAACAGTGGCTATGTTTTCAAGGCTAGTTTCACAATAAAGCTCCGCTATTTCACCGGGTGGCACCTCTACAATTTTGATAATATTTTCACTAAGCCAAAAAGAACCCAAAATAATTATCATAACTGGTGGATTCAATAATGCTGTTTTACATTCAGTACAAATCATGGATTTTCCCAAGGCTTTGTAATAAACTGGGGACGGGCCTGAGATCAAAGAAAGCATTCGCTATTGTAAGAAAGTTATGGGTAAAAAGCAAGCATGACGACATGACTTTGTTTACGTCATTCATTTGCAGGATGGAATACAAAGATACTCGACTATGCAAATGATGAGGTGAAGCGACTAGCATTCTTTTCAAAGGCGAATGCTAATTTAGAAACTGAAAGACTGCATGGAAAATGGATTGGTAAGATTTCACTTCAGGAATATTTATATCTTTTACTCTTTTTTCATGAATGTGAATTTGGCAGGCACTGGCCGGCGTTTTTCGTTCTCTAAAGAGTTTCGGAATGAAAAGGGCGCTGGAAGGATACTACATAATGCATAATGCTTTCGCTGCTCCGTGCAATTTTTGACAGCAATAGAGGTAAGAAAACCTCAAGTCCGAGAGTGGTCAATGCTGCATCCTTACTTAATCTGTAGACATCGCAGAAAGATAATCTGGATCGGGAAATCCAAAGTTTAGACTGTAGTATATATACTACTAAATGCTGCAACTGATATTTTCATCGTTTATCCTCCAGTGAATATGAACACAGATGGCAATGATCTGGAATCAGATTTTAACATATTTCTGAAATCTGTAGATGAAGAGAATTTGGCGTGGTACATTTTCTATTACGAGGGAGCCGTTGAAATGGTTGGTCAAAGTTTTTAATGCTAATTTTTATGCAGGCTATCCTGCCAGATGGGTATTTGAGTAGGTCTTGAGCATAAAATTGATGGCAAACTGGATGTGCCTAAAATGCAATGGTTGCTCATTATCCCATAAAACATAACGGTGCTTCATCAGCAACCTGTAACCCTAACGATAAATCTTGAACCTAAATATTTGCCGATTGCATAGGTTGTGTCATTTAACGGTAATTTTCAAATGTCAATCTTGGCCTGAGTGAAAAAGCTTAAGACGGTGAAGTAGCAAGTATTTCAGAGCGTTTGTTTGCTGGACTGAAATCATGGTTTCGAGCCCTACAAATGAAATCGAAGCTTGCCTTTGATACAGCCAATTCTGTGACCAAAGGAGGCATATTTGGCGTTGGTCCAGATGCTTAAAGTAAATCAGACATTAGAAAGTGACGTGGGTTGGGGTTACGGGTGGGATAAAAGCAGAAAAATTACGTTTTCGTTTAGAATCTCTGAGGTACCTACCCTTGCAATTACCAAGTAAAACGTACCAACCAATCAGGATACGTATGATAATTATGTTGGGTTCATTATATGATGCTCTTTACTCGTGCAATGTCATTCTGATTGAAATACTTTCCAGGGCTCAAACTTATCCCTTCTATCCACGGAGAGACAATTTGGCGCAACGAGCTTCAACGAGAATCGGTTTTTCAAATGAAGGAGCCTAATCCGTCTATTACCTGGATACACCTGCTTTTAAAAAATTCTTGAACTCTCATGCAATCTTAGCAGCCGATTTTAACTTTACTGTACAACTTACAAATCCGGGTGTGAAAGGGGTTAAAGCATTTTACAATGAAAGGGTTGATACGTATTTCCGCCGAAAGGATTAAAATATATTCCCGCTTTTGTTAGCTGAACAAGAGTTTTTGCCACTTCAAAATCCCCATCACTATTCCAATGGCTGATTGATTACTACAAATTAACGGCTTATTTATTGATTTATTCATTTATTTATTTATTTATTTATCTATCTATTTATGTATTTATTTATTTATTTATTTATATTCTTATTTATTTATTCATTTATTTATTTATTTATTTAATTTGTCTTTCCAAAATTAATATAATCTCACTTTTTTCAAGGACAATGGTGAGCTGCTATTAAAGCAAGAGGGCTTAACAGATGCTAATGAGCCTGTATCATTGTCATTTGTTTTGGGCCACCTGTCTGAAACTGTCCTCGGAGTAAGCTTTTCAAATTTTGTTATTTCCATATCTAATTTTGTAAATTTTGTAATATATATATCTAATTTGGTAATGTTTTCTATGTGCCGGATAGCTTACTTTGAAAAGTAATGGGAGAGGGTTCCAAGGGGAAAATATTTCTTCCCATTATGCCTGGTTTCTCCTACCCAGCTAAAATTTTGACAAATTTTCAAACCCATACCCTACACAGTTCGCCAGCCTATTTGCTTCGAAAGATATAAGGAAATTGATGTATGCTATGGAAACAAAGCTTACGTCTTTATTTACGAAGCTGAGTGGCGCAGAGCAGCATCGTTCCAGGAGAAGGCCTGTTGATCATCGACGCAACACAACTTGGAATCAGAAATTTCCAAGTTCCAAATGAAAGAACTTAAAATCTCGTAATTTGGTTTCTATCCCTTATGGGATAACGGATTCTAATCAACTTATTGCTAGCATTTCTGATTATAGCTACTTAGAATGCCATAAATGTTGTGATTTTGAAGATTAGGGTTAAGTGACTGAACGTTAAATGTAAACAGTTTTGTTTCCTTATCCCTTGTTATCGGTTTTGTCACAACTAGTATAATTGCCTTGATAAATCCTTTATTTTGAAATTGGAAACTGAATAGAAAAGCCGATACTTTTTTGCTGACATTTTGTATTTGACTAAATTTATGCCATTTTTTTCAGCCAAGGATTGTCATCATCAATGCAGTTGAAGGAAATGTGGACGCAAAAGATTTGGATTTTAACCAGCTAAACTTGCAAGAGGTTTTTTTCATGATGTCTCCGCCACATGAAAAGAGGTAAATTACCCAGTTTTATAGGATCATACAAGATATCGTTAAAATTTCGTCTTTTTCCATCAGAAATCATCGAAATGATCCCAACACTCAAACATTCCTGGCAATCCTAGGATTTCAGTGGTGTAACTTTTTTTCGAACTTTACATACCTTTACTACCTTCAGAATCTTACCACTATCACTCCCGGTGATTAAATAGTTATACAGTGGCGTCAAAGGCGTTTGGTCAGATTGCAAGGGGGTACTATTATTGATAATGTTGGAGGAAAGAAACCCTACTTGTGCAGAACTACAATTGAACCAAGCTATTGATATCATTAGTCACCCTCTCTCTCTCCTAAGTAATGACCTATTCCCGCTGAATATCCTTGCGCCATATGGAGCTTTAAGTGATCCGCAATTTTTTTGGCATTTTCGATCAATTGATTCTTGAGTACATGGTTGAAATATTTTCAAATTTTGCGTGAAATTCTTAATCTAATGCTGCAACTTGTTTTCTTTCCAGCAGCCAGATGTTTTATGAAGAGTTCATCAGAGGTCTGGACCAGGAGCACTTTGATATTGAAGATGCGCTGCTAAGACTAAGTAAAAACTTTGGCTTTAATGTCGCTCACAGCAGTCTTTTTCAAATGTAAACTGATGATAAGGCCAGTGCTTGTTTTGCAAGCCCCTTTTAATTGATTCACTTTCCCTGGATTTTAGGATTCCGAATAAACGGGCTATCAAACCATGGATAAATAAATGGGTGGATATTGATAGATGGATAGATGGTAGGTTGCATCTGTGGCATGATGTCGTCTAAGTAAACTAGATACAGAAAAGATACAAAGACGCAGAACCCCACAGACCTAAGAATTTTTTTTAGGGGGAGGATGAATTTTTTGCAATTGTCTTGTTTTTTTGTTGTTCTTCCAGATGTAGAAAACCGATCATCTAGAAGTTGTACTCAATATAGCCTTCCTGATGTTGAAGTCTTATGAGAGTCCTATTTTTAAACTAAGGCAGGGAAATGATTTGGAAATTTCCCTCACTGCTTACCTAAGTGTAATGCAAAATAATGCCTAGCCGGTTTTCAGTTATTTTACAAGGTGTTAAAATGAGCCAGTATGTTAAAAAAAAAAGTCAAGATGGAGATAACGAATATCTTGTTTCAATGGATAGCAAGGCTGTTGAACTTCATCTAGGCTGATTAATACTGCTTGCATCGTTTTAAACTCCAACTTGGATGAAACCAAATCATACAGTTGCGCAAATGGCTATAGAATATGGGATTATATTTTGGTCACATTTTCTTTGAAATCAAGCGTTCTGATTTAAAGAGCAATTTTATATCGTGAGGTTCGCTCCGGTTGCTCCCCCAATATACAGCAGTTCTATCCGCCATCAGCACTGTGGTCTTGCTTAACTTTTGAAATATAGAGTAGCACTGAAGCACATTTTTAAATATTTCATCCCAGGATTGTCGGTAATTATTTTCGGTTTTTCTTCAATTATAATTATTATTAGGTTAGATACAGCTATAACTATATCGTATCATCGCATTTTAACTTAAAGCACTTGCTATATATTCAAGTAGTTGAATTTATTTTATCATTTATTTTACTTTATCATTACAATGTAGAAGTAAATGTATTGTAAAAATGTTTCCGATGCCTGTAAAGGATCAATCACTAGATATCTATTCATAGGCGAAACTAGTGTAAATGGCAATGGGTGCCTGACGATGGGTTGCTTGTCTGTCTTTAGTGCTTTTAATCTTTGAGATCAAATGGATTTTTTAAGATGTAACATTAATCACTGCTATTGCGCCCTTTTTTATCAGGGATCAGCCCCTCAATCTTTATCGTTGTATAGAAAGACACTCCTTTTTGCAGTGTGTACCCAATATGAAAGCAGATGAAGCCACTCCCCTTTTAAATTACTATCATTATTAATATGTTAGTGACATACAAATCAGTTCATCCAAAAGCGTAAAATCATGTGTTTTGTTTGTACAGTAGGATCAAAAACACAAAATGCTGCCTCAAAGTCGAGGTTGCAAATAACACGCGGCTCCTTCCCCTAAAACTTTGATGTATGTTGCTAATTTGCAGATTTCAATTATAGTATAAAGAACCTCAAAAGAAATTTTATTTGAGCTATAAACATTTCATATCTAGTAATACAGTATTTCTGGTACCAGAACAGCATCAAAAGGAGGAAACTATAAAAATTTAGGGTAGATACGCCAATTTTCTTCCTCTTCCCCCCTTCCCTTCTCCATTCTCCCCTGGTTTTTTTCTTGCTGTTAATAATAACAATAATAATACATTCTTTATACAGGGTATTTCAGTAAACTAAAATCGTAGCTGCTATCAGTTGAAGCCCTGTTTTTAAAAGCAGATAAGAAAAATAAATAGATAAATAAATAAATAAATAAATAAAAAACAAAAAAATCGATTCGTTCTTTGTAATCAGTAAATTTTTAATGAAGAGCCATCAACTATAGACTCAATTTTAAGATGTTGTGAAACATTACAAAATAGTTTTTTATATCATGCAAGTGATTTTTCGATTTAATTAGGGATCTGCGATGGCTTACAAAGTATTTGCAAGGGCTCACAAAAGAGCAAAATCCCTCGTTCTTAAAAAAAACAGAGAAGGTGATGTTTGGGGAAAACTGAAGTAAAGAACTTTATTTTTCTAGAGGTTCACTAGTCCATCCATCACCCCTGAAGTGTACGTGGACCTCATATTTGCCTGTTACAGACAATACAGCTTTCTACAAAATACCTACCTGTCACAATGCATCAGACCACACATTAGCCTTTGCAATTATACCTGCTGATCATATTTTCAATTTATTTAATTAGAATTATGAATAATGAATTATATTAAATTTATTATATCAAATATATTTTGTGTAACCATTAGAGCGCTGCAATTCACTACGTGATATCTTTAATTTTATCACTAGACTATCTTGTCATCGTAATAGGCCTATAATTTTAGATTATTTGCTATTTTTTTCAGTAGTATTATCAATTCATATAAAAGTTAACAATTTATAGCTGCATGTTTAATATGTACCTTATCAGTGAACTGCCGTGTATCTCTGTCTGTTTATTAAACTGCATCAATGCTTTTAAACCTGACTCTACGGATACGGCTCGACCTTCTATTATGTTGTCATATTGCCATATATAAACTATGGACTGATTGACTTCGAAGCTGGGTACGCATCGTATTTGAATTCATAAACTTCATTGAACCAAGTTGATAGGCATGACAGTATGAAATTAAATAGGTGAAAGAAACAAAAAGTACTGGAAAAGGTAATGAAGAACGTAATTAAAACAAAAGTTAAAAGACCTGTTAAATAGTAAAAGCACAGCAAACCTTTTTTCAAACGATTAAAATTCTACATTTTGAAATGTGCTAAATCAATGCATCCAACTCGGATCATATTTTTTCATACCTTAGGATTTTCCGACTTAATTGGCTTTAAATCTACGGTAGGACAGGTGCATCGGCTTATTTATGAGAAAAGAAGGCTTATCGTGTCCATTACCAGCCCAGAAAACAACTTGGCTCGTATTTTGGTTTCTAAAATTCATCTGTTTGTTAGGTTTTGGGGCGGAATAAGCGAGCGTGTTGATCCGATGCACCTGAAACGCAGCCGACACCATGGGTATCACCCGTTGTTGCAGTCCCTAAGAAAGATGATTCCGTGCGTATTTGCGTGGACATGCGCACGGCGAATCAAGCTATAAATCGTGTGAGGTATCCTATACCTACAGTGAATGACCTTAGTTTGGATTTAAATGGCGCGAAATACTTTTCGAAGTTAGACTTGGCCCAGGCCTACCATCAGTTGCCGCTAGCTGATGAAAGTCGATACATCACCACATTCAGTACACATCTAGGCTTATTCTGTTACAAAAGGCTAGCATGCGGCATCAATGCTAGTGCCGAAATTTTTAAGCATGCCTTGCAGCAAAGTCTTCATGGCATACAAGGTGTTCGCAACATAGCAGACGATATCATAATACATGCCAGGTCACGAAAAGAACACGATGTTGCACTTCAAAACTGTCTGCAACGCCTTAAAGAGAATGGACTGACACTCAATGCAAAGAAATGCAGTTTTCTTCAACCTATGTTACATTTCTTCGGTCAGATATTTTCCGCTAAGGGAACGCGCCCCGATCCAAAGAGAATCACAGATTTACAGAACATGTCTGTACCAACGAATGCTCAAGAAGTTCGAAGCCTATTGGGCATGGCAAACTACAGTTCCAAATATATACATAACTATGCGACAGTAACTTCTCCTTTGCATGAACTGACGAAGAAAAATGTTCGGTTTGCATGGACGGATGCACATAAGAAAGCGTTTACCCAGCTGAAAGATGCTTTGATAGTCGCACCTGTAATGGCCTATTTCGACCTATCCAAGGACACAACTGTTACTGTTGATGCAAGCCCTGTTGGGATTTCGGCTATCCTATCACAAGGTTCAGAGTCCAATTACAAAGTCATTGCATACGCAAGTAGAGAAACGTTACTCTCAAACTGAAAAAAAAGGCGTTGAGCATCGTTTGGGGGATAGAACACTTCCACTTATACTTGTACGGGAAAGAGTTTACTCTTGTTACAGATCACAAGCCGTTGGGAGTTATTTATGGTTCACCAACATCAAAACCATCAGCCAGAATAGAACGTTGGGTGTCACGTTTACAACCGTATCGATTTGCTGTCAGATACAAAGCAGGTGTAGATAATCCATCTGACTACTTATCTAGACATCCTGTACTTACCAACACTACAAGTCATATTACAGAGGAAACTGAGAACTACATCAACTTTGTCACAAAATATGCGTTCCGAAAGCTATGACAATTCATGAAATAGCTGAAGCAACAAACAATATCATACTTCGTGGATCAAGAATTATTATTCCAGATACCCTTGAACAACGAGCAATTGTTATTGCCCATTAGAGCCACCAAGTTATATCAAAAACAAAAGCTCTGTTGCGTGAAAAGGTGTGGTTCTTTGGAATTGATGATTTAGTCCAGAAAACTTTAGAATCATGTTTGGCATGCCAAGCTGCGGGAAAGCCAGCCCTGCCAGCACCACCCCAACAAGTTGAAATGCCAAATGCACCCTGGGAGAAAGTGCATGTGGATTATTGCGGTCCAGTACCAACAGGGGAGTATTTGTTGGTGGCAATAGACAGATACTCACGCTTCCCAGAAGTAGCTATCGTAACTTCTACCAAAGCAAGCTCATTGCTTGTACAATTAGATGGGATATTCGCAGTCCATGGCATTCCAGAATTCATCATGTCAGACAATGGATCTCCTTTTAACAGCGAGGAATTCAGTCGCTACTTGCAGGCAATAGGTTCGATACATCATCCAATAACACCACGATGGCCCCAAGCAAACGGCGAGGTTGAAAAATTCAATCAACTATTAGAAAAGACAATACAAGACGCAATTGTAGACGGAAAAGTTTGGAAAGAAGAATTACAGCGGTTCCTTCTTCAATATCGTACAACGCCACATTCCACAACCAAGGTCGCACCTGCGAAGTATTATTCAACAGACAGATCCGTGGAAAGTTGCCAATACTCAACAGAAAATGCATTGTGAACAAGCATAAGATCGCTAGGGATAACGAACAGCAAACTCAGCAATATCAGAAATGCTATATTGACAAAAGAAGACACGCAAAAGAAAGCGATATATCAGTAGGTGACACAGTGCTCGTAAACCAACAGTACAAGAACAAATTCTCGGCAAGATTTGATAAAACTCCTTACGTTGTAATCGAACGTAAAGGAACAATGGTTACAGCAGAAAACGAAGCACGACGCATTACCAGAAACGTGTCAAATTTTAAAAAATTCAAGGCCAGAACAAATCAGCATGACGAGTCAGAAAGCGAGACGGGGCAAGAATTCAAAACGCAAAACAACCATACAGAACAAGAACACGGAGAAGGACCAGATCAACGCCGTCAATCAACAAGACCCAGAATGCAGCCCGAGAGATTTGGTAGCCCGATACCATCAAGACTCATACCCTGAACAATTTTTAAAAGGAGGAAGTGATGTCATATCTTGTAAACAGACTATGGACTCCCTATGGAGCGAAGACTTTAAAAGTGTATTGTTTATGTAAAATTTATATTTATTCTATTCTATGTTATGATCATGATAGTTCTGTTCTGAGAGAGAGAAGTTGTATTTCTTGCGTTAGCCTGAAAGTCCAGGTTATGACACCAATCACGCTCCCCATGATGAAAAAAGTGCAGCCTCGAAACCTGATTTTGTTAGTGTTATGGCTAACAAAACTGTGAGAGATTTTTTCATCTGCTTTATAACTGTGCCTTTCATATTTTTCTGAGTAAGAAATCTAAGAGTAAGCAACGTTGACCACACAATACAATTTAATTTATTGTTATTTTGAAATTCCCAACTTTAAATTGATTTCTAAATATCAAAAGAGTCAAACTTAAACACTTGAAATTTCTTAAGGAGCAGCTCTTCTACTAGTTCAAAAACTAATATGAGGAGAGCACCCCCCTCCCTCCTCTGTAGCGTAACACTTTTGAGCATGTACAGCAAGCGTTAAGTTCCGCATTACCTAGTTCTGGATAATTCGGATTTAGATAAAGTTTTGATTCTATTGAATGGAAATCTAGAAGCAGAGCTTTTTGACATTTCACGGAGTGTATAGAAGGTACAAAGACGGCACATGCAATTTTTGTGCTTCCAAACATTGGATCAATCTCTAAATTCCTCACCAAAGTGCTATCATAACACATAATCATCAGGATATTTACTATTAGCCATTCAAGGTAAAGTTTTTCAGAAAGTAATACCTGCCTGAGCTGCTAGAAACAGCACTGCTGGAAATTCTACTCAACCGATAGTAACAACTAATTAAAAGCCTAATTTTATATCTATAATGGGAGCTTAAATCTAAAAGGAAACACCTGCTGAAATAAGAACTTTCATCCAGGTTTGCTATGAAATTCATTATTTTCTCAATCTAGCTCAAGTAAAATATATAGCTCCAAGCAGTGGCTCTTAGCTTGATATCTCTTTAATATCATAAGCTCGATATTACCCAATATATTTCTAAAGCATATTAGGTTTCAATTTTTAACTATGTCATTTAGTTTATTCACCGTATATAACATAAATCTCGTATCCTTCTAATGACCGTGCCAGTGGCGCCATGGGAGGACAGTTTTTGGGGGGCCAAAGGTTCAAATTTTCCGACGACGAGACAATTTTTCCGACAAAACCAACAGTAGTGAACCCCATTTTAATGTCTTGTTTCTCAAGGTATCATAACAGTCAATGAAGAATCTTGTGATGTACTGAATGAAGGAGAAAATGAGGAAGCCAGAATACTTCATTACAAATCTAAAGAATGTCGACTCGATAGAGAATTTAAGTCTTGTAACATTTGAATTCAGAGTACTAACTACTTTTTTAGCAATAGTGTTTTTGCAAAACTGTCATACATCTCATCAAAATTTTATGATTTCGACATACTATTCTTAACGCTTAACAGAATAAGGAAATTTAAATGATACAGTCCCATGGTTGACCGGAAACAATTCATAACAATTTTCAATGTTGAGAGTGTCCCTTCACTGCCATTTGGTTGAGCCTATAGGAAGAGTGACAAGAATCATATATAAAGTGTTCAAGATTTTCTACAATACATCTTAATGCTGTGATGAAGTTTTCCCTCGCAAGGTCCTGATCTTTTCTTTCCATTTCTGCTAAAAGGGGTCTCTCCTTTCATCTTCACCTCAAAAAACATAGTCTTTCCAAGGCAGACTGTAAGGTAAGATTTCCAAAATTTCAACGACCACCAGGGTTGGCGCCAGAGGGGGGCAGGAGGGGCTGTACCCCTCTCGTTGGAGAAAAATTTTATGTGTCGGAGAATTTTCAACAGAAAACCGTGTCCTTTTGCCCAGAAAGATGCCTTCTTTTCTGTTGTATAGCCTCCCTGTCGGCAAAACCTAGCCCTCCCGTCGAGAGAATCCTGCCACCACCCCTGATGACCATGCCCATTCAAATTTAAGGCACGCCTAGTTTGTCGGCAATATGATGCTCCACGCCCCTCCCTGCAAAATTTCCTCTGAATTGACCCAACTCTTACCCCTCGTTTTCCACATTCAAACGCATGGCCTTTCCATGTGGTCCTATAAACCTATCAATGATGAGTAAATTTGAACAAGCCAATCAAAGTCGGGTATTCCATCTGCAATCGAAGTGGAGACAAACCGCCAGTGATCGTTAACTCTTCAATCCAGGTGTTATTTCATAGAAGGTGAAAGTTTATCGAAGGTGTTTGCTGCAACTACAATTCTGAATATCAAAGAAACACCACTGAGTTATTGAAAAAGGGTATTTCTTTATTAGAGTATTTTTCTCCTTTTTTTAAGAGCAGAAGTTGAAGAAATCTTAGGTGATGAATGAGACAATCATAGTATCACAATCTTCCATGTAGGGCTTCACTGTCCATGCGTTTGTTCAAAGCATCGCAAAAGTACATGTAAAATTGCAGAAAATATTTATAAAGCATGTTCATTGCAACCCAACATTTTTTATCATATTGCAAGATTTTTTATTTTATTTTATTGTGATGATCATAGGGGTATGTTTTTAAAATGTTGCATTCAGCAGAAACAGACCGTCACTTGTCAACAGGCTTTGGCGCCATTTTCCCACGAAAAACACAGGTCGTGACTACGTGACAAGGGCTGACAGTTTTCCGTCGGCGTATATTTATCGCAAATTCTTTCGAAAAAATGGCAATGCTTGTATTTCTGAAATTTTAGAATGTTAGACTATTTTTATTTGTATCTCGAGCTTGCATATTTGCTAGGCCGAAATGGTAGACATTCTTCTACTGTGAGTTGCGAGATTGAAAATTTGGGGGAGGGGCTGTAAAATTTAACAATTTGCTAAATGTTCTGCCGATGGTTGCAAGGCTCAATCCCCTTTTGCAGGAAAAATCACTTAAAAAGGTGAGCAGCAAGATTAAAATCAATAGTCGGATTGTGATTATGACACTTGATGATAAGATCTTGGTTGAAGAGAGTAAACAAGCAAGGATTTTAATGCCCCTGTGCTTACTTCTTCATATTTCGATGTGTATAAACTTACATGATGCTTCAATATGCATCTATGATTCTTTTTTTTTGAATTTGTGATTTTTTTCATATTTGCTTCCAATTTCAAGACTATTGTGATGTTCCAATCTATGCTGTAATAAAATGGTGCTAGCATCTCATCGGTTGCTGTGCTAAATACAAGAGTGCATTCCATGTTATTAAGTCCATGCCAGAGATTATGCCAACTTCGCCAAGAAACAATAGAAAAAACCCATGACCCTTTGTTTTTATCGAGTTCCAAGCCAGAATTATTTGGGCCTAAGTGCATGAAATGCACTCAGGGCTAAATAGAATTCCTTGCCAAAATTCCATTTGCCTCCTGCCCAAGTAATGTTTTATATTTTCACTCTAGGTTATGTTAACCTTTTTTGAACTTTGATCACTTTTCTAAACTAACTAAGTAATTTAAACTCATCTAAAAGGGGATGTAGAAAAGAATTTTCACTCTAACCTTCAAAGAATCTTTTTACTAGCAAAACTTTGACCTTGCTACTTCTTGATATGCAAAGAACAAACTTTCCATCCATTTGCCTTATTCCTTTTCCTGGTGCTGTAAACGTTAGTGACACTAGATATAGCATTGCATTGTGCACAAAAATTAGCTTTTATCCCACACTATCTGGTAGCTAGGGTTCTTCTTTCGTATCTAATAGATCACCTCATTTTTAATATCTTTCTCATATCAAACAACCTTTGGTATGCTGTATATTAAATTTGTCTGAGTTTTAAGCAATTTGAAGTTTCTAAAATGAAAAAGTAAATAATGCTTTAGTTAGTTTGTGTCTACAATTTCTGAATGGTTCTTAAATACATAATATGAACTTCATATATGGTGATAAAAATTATATTGTACCAAAGATTGGATGAATGATACCTAATATGCTATTCAACATTAAAATGCAATTTCCTGTTTACTTCCATAAAATTTGATCTGTTTAACTTGGGAGTTCTGGAAACAACACTGGTACTGTCACCCCATGCATCATTTTACTTAACACAAGTTTTTTCACCATTGCATGAAACTTATGATGTGTTTGACTGTATTTGTGAAGATTGATCAGCAAAAAAAGGAAAGTTAAGATCCTTAGATTTGTACGTAAGTAGTATTTCTTTCAACAAATCAATCCCTTCTGCATTTTTTCCCAATTGGAAAATTGTACATAAAGACACTTAGGTTGATGTCATACAGAGGGTTGGCTGGACCACAAATTTGTAAACCCCTCGATTTATTGAGAACCCAGGGTCTATTAGATTTTAGAAATCTGTCTGACTCCTTCCTTTATTACGTCCCCCATTAATAGGAACCCTAGAGTAAGGTATTATTGCTAAAAATATTTTCCTTTGTCTAGAAATTATGAGTGATCAAGAACAGACAAGTGATCAAGAGCAGGCATCTCCTGCTGAAAACGGAGAAGCATCACCTTCTAAGAAATCTAGGGGTCGTCCAAAGAAGACCTTGGTTGCAACTGAAGATGGTGATACCCCAAAAAGGGGACGTGGGAGACCTAGAAAATATCCACCCACTGAGAAAAAAGCACCTACTGGTAGACCAAGAGGTAGGCCAAAGGGAACAGGAAAAGTAAAAGACCCAGGTGATGTCCCATTGGCAAGTGAAAAAGCAAAAAACAGCAGAAAGGGGAGAGGAAGACCACGTAAGGCTGTAATCCAGAAAGAAGAATAAGTGGTTGTTAATATGTAAAACTATTATGCATTTAGATGTGATATGAAACTGCATGTGTATATCAAAATGTAAAAAAAACTGGTTCATTTACTACATCAAAAGACATATGGATCCAGTTCTCCAAACAAAGTTAATGGCTGTATACTTGAAATTTTTGCTCTGTTTTTTGAAAAATTGATTTTTGTTATGATGATTCAATAAAACAGCTTATTTTAGATCCTCACAATGGGGATTTTGTTGTTTGTGTATTTACAACATTTTAGCATATTGTATTATTGTATTCTCGGTAAGGTGCCCCAAAGCAGGTTTGACCGAAAGCCTTCTGCAGATAACAATAACACACTCCTCAGACGTTAAAATAAAATTTAATTCTAAGCCCATGAAAATTTTTTAGATTTTACCTTCCATTTTTCTGTTATATATTCACAGATTGAGTCAGTTGATGTAATGTCCATTTGGTTAGGGCTTCAGTCCACTGACCTTGGAATAGTGTTCATTTGTGTAGAAAGTGTGCAGTATTTTCACGTTTTTTATAAGGAACCTAGTATTAAACCTCCTAAGATTTGAGAAATTTTTGGAACTACAAGGAGAAGTTAAGAGACTGCATGGAATTAATTAGTTTCAATGGGTGGTTTGTAAACTGAAATTTTTTTAATAAATTAAGGAATTTTAAAAAACTTTTAGAACTAAAATTTGACCAAAAATTTAGAAACAAATTTCCTGTCATTAACTTTTTTGAGGCACCTTCGGTCTTATAGTCTTTTATCTCTCAATACAGGTGGTAATTGCAAGCAGTGTCTTCTGTTAATACCCAATGCATACCCGGCGCAAAATGATGGTCGCCCCCAAAAAAGACTGTTTGCCGAAAAACCTGTATGATTATTGGACAATTTTTAGGATGTTCTACGGATTGATAACGGGCTAATGACGATGAAGATAGTCGAGAAATTGATTATGACCTGAAGTAGATAACAATACCGTGTGTTTGCAATTACGTCATAAGTCATTTACCATATACAATTGGTTTTCATGCTGTCCTTTAGTTCTTAAACCCCATTTCAGGAACCACCCTAGATAGCGTTTTGTTATAACTTTGAAGTAAGGAAAGTATTGATAAAGCCGTAGTTTTAAAACATATTTTATGATACGTTTCTCTTTTGTAGATTTTGTTAGATTTAACAGCTTCTGTACCTTGATTTTTGTAGAAACAGAGCAACTTATTTTGCACCTTATTTGTTTTGCACATCTGATTATTCGCGCGCGTGTATTCACGATTGTTTTTAGCAGCGCTCCGAAAGGCAGTCAAATAAATAGTCGATAAGAAAAAACTCGAAATTAAACCATCTGCTTAGGCTACGTCTATGATGACGACGTCCTCCCTTGCAAGAAGTCCTGTTGGCCGACATGGTGGATTTAGATGAACGTTTAATATCAGATGATTATCAGATGTGTACCTGGCTTTGAGAAAAGGTCACAAAAATTGTACCGAAGTTTTGAACCAACAATTTTGCTCGACCACAACACGATCCTTTTATCTCAAAACACAAACACATCAAATAATTGTGATTTTTCTCACAAGTCTTGCAGCAACTCGAAACCACTCCCATTTTAGTTTTCAATTTTATGCCTTAATGGTAATTATTTACTTTGTAATACTTTTTGTAAACCAAAGCAAAAAATACCAAGTTCAATTTTAAGATGTGTTATTGCATTCTTATTTCAGACACATAATGACCCTATTGCTTTGCCTGCATTAACTGTGAATTCATCGTTTTTGCTTCGTAACGTTTTAGATTGGCGAAAAGGGTAAAAATTGTAATAAAATTATTTGTGTGATTTGAAGATCATCTTTGGGTCAAACCAAAGAACAGATTTAAAAGTTTGAGCCTTTGATGTTTTGCATGCCAAGTCTTCAAAAACCACTTTCAGAAAACATACACTTGCTACTAAATTGGATACAGCTATAAGCCGAAATAAAAATGTTATTAATTCTAATGTATTACACTCAAACGATCCCAAATGCAAGATGAAGTGAAAGTCGAGAAAGCCAGACTACACACTCCAGCAGAAAATTAGATCTGCGCTCCTACCAAGAGACCACCAAAATTAATACCAGATAATAAGTACGATCATTTCTGCATTAAGAATGCGTCACCATACATCCGTTACATTTGCTGTTTTTAGCATTAAAACTAAATTGTCATAATTTAAGTCACAAAATCCATCAAAATTCGTCTCAGTTCCCTTGCAAACTAACGCGTTTTCTATTTGCCTTCACCCCATGTAGTAAACCAACTTTTATGTTGTTCATCTTCTAATTTTGCTGATCTAATGTTGTATGGGCAAGAAACTCCTGTTTCGCTACTGAATGGGATTTGCCAACATAAAGCAACTTCGTGACATTTGGCTAATTTACATTCAGTGCAGTTCATATCATTATAATTTCACTACATATAATTTATGAAAACAATGAATACAATAATAGAGAGAAAATACTATGGTGAATGAAATACAAATACGAATCAAGTAAGATTGCATGAATAAATGGAATAAACAAAGTGCTTAAAGAGAATCACATAAAAGATGAACTCTGAGAATTGCATCGCAAATTATTCTGATGTAAAAAGGCTTGTTTCGTTAATTGTTTTCGCAGCTGTGGAGGAGACAGGTTGGCGCTGTGGTTCTGTTGACTCATGCATATAAAACATCTTTGATAACGAGCAACAGCCGAAATGTGGGTTGACGTTTTGGTATTCTGTTGTGTAGTGCAAGCTATTTGACCTACGTACCATGGTGTTATATCATATTTACTTGACGTAATTTTTACGATTTCTATGATGTAGCTAGTAAGTAGGAAGAGTGCATGCATTACATTGGTCTTAGCTGCATTAGTATTTATCTGTTCCATTTAACATTTTTAACTAAATTCCACGAAATACTCTGTTTACAAAGTTCTGGACAGCAACACAGCAACGATACACCATGACGTAGGTCAAGGGGTTATGGCCGCCAACTTTCTATTTAGCGTTGGAAACACCTCTGCAATTGCTAAATTCATCTTTTTAATTGTAAAAGATTGAATTTTTATACGCATTTGTATACAAGGAGATTCCAAAATTTAGTTCCGAATGGCAGCTCATCATATCATGATTTGGTATATTTTTGAAAAAAAGCCCACCTCCCCCCTCCCCGTTTCTAATCTTACCGAAGGTCTTGCACATTGGGAGTAAAACGCTACTTATGCCTAAGGGCCTTGCATACTGACAGGGATAACTTTGAGTAAAGGTACTGAAGAACATAACTTTGATATGAATCATGGTGGTTGGTTAGCATTTCATTGCTACAACACAATCTCTAGTCTTTACATATTTCTATCTCTGTGTCCTTCACAAGCTTTATGCGAAGGTCGCTAATTGGAAAGTAGTAATCAGACCCGAGACAAGTTTAGAGGGTTCACAGCTGACTTTTTCCAAACTAAGAAAATCTGAACAATTTCCTACTTCTTCAACTCAGACAAAATCTTTAAAGTTAATTACAGATGGTTTCTCGTCAAAAATGGAAATGAAGAATTTTTACCAGCGTAAATAAGAAATAGTGATCTTTCCTAAAAATCGTATAATCGTATAAGAAGCCATTTAAAAAGTCTGAAAGACCATAAAAATTTGCTCAAAAAGCTTGACAGTTTTTAACTCTAAAAGCCACAAACCTTTTCGTAAAAAAAGTAATCCATAAACCACAATTTTTCGTTCGTCTGCGATTATGATAACGACAATGATAATGATAATGATAAGAATAATGATAAGGATATTGATAATGACAATAATAATAGTAGATCTTCGAAGGTACGATTCTTTTCAATAGCTTAAAGAAAGGTAATTTCGGCCAGCTATTTACAAGTTAAAACTAAATCTAAAATACATGGCGATCTTCAGTGCCCTTGACTCACTTAATTGTCTCCTAAAGAACGCAACGGTGTACCTGCTCTAATGGGGCAAGTTGAAAATTATATTTTCTTATTCACCTTTTCCTTGTTTTCAAGGTGGTGTTACATTGCTCCGTGCAACAGACAAAGAGTCACTACTGTTTGCGACCCTGCAAATTACTCAATGTATGTATATTTACATAAAGTCTGCTCTCATCTCGCACCACTTTCATGTAACATCATGTCCACCCCAATGGCACTTCATTACAAGCCCATGCACTCAGCCAGAACTGTACTTGAAGATCCATTCAAGATTTTGGCTGAGGCCAGCCATGATCCTTGATGTGCCCCAGGGAAACTCGAATGGTAATAACATATAGATTTACTCAAGCAATCGAGCTAATTGGGCACGGATTATCTGAAAATCTAAATGGTTTCAGATGAAATGAAATTTATTCTATTCTATACAACCGATAAAAAAGTATATGTCTGTAGTGCTTGCTTGTGATTTACAAAACGTTGGTTATAAATTAAATATGTCTCATTCGTTAATTTGTGTAATTGTGTACTTGCAGGATCTTCTTCTTACCCTCAGTCCACTTACATAGCTGTTTCCGAGCGCATGGTAATATCGGCAGCTTTTCCGTTTATTACAAAAATGTCTTGTCCTCTAGAATCAAGCAACCTGCTTCTTCTTTCCAGACTCCTCGCTTTTGCCCTCGCAGTGACAGGAGATGTACCATCGGGCTTCTTCTGGCAAATGTTTTTGAACATAGCGCTGATCGTTTGGCGGATTTTCTTGTGTCGAAATGCGTACACGAAAGGATTAACGAAGCTGTTGCAGTAGAGAAGAGAATTCGCGAAGGCGTCCAATACTGCGAGATATTTGTACAGATCTTTCGACGATTTCATTATCAACGGCTTGATTATAAGCTGTGGTAGGTACATCATTACCAGGATGACTGCAATTGTGGCAAAGGATTTAATCATTCGCTTCTCCCGATACGATGTCGGCTGCGAACTTGATACGACCATCTGCCTTGACTGCAATTCTTGCACGTCAAGTATGGTTCGTTTTCGGAAGAAGGTCAACGAGATTACCGTGACATATGAGAGGAATATAACCAAAAGCGACACCACTTTCAAACCAGTTGTGATGCAAATAAAAGGCTGCACGGTTTTTCGGGATACGAATTTAAGAATCGGGATGAGAGAACAGATCAGCCAGGAGCCTTTGATTGCATAGATAATGCCAGGACGATATTTGTTGGCTCGGTAAGCTGTAGGGCGAGCGACTGCCAGTAAACAAGCGATACTCATTATCGCAACGAGCAACAGCGACACACCACATAGCATGTAGGAAGAGTAATACATAATTGAATGCAACCAGAAATTGGCATCTTTCACATCTTTTTCGGCAAAGCTATAGCTTTGCGTGATCAGCAAGTATCCAAAGATACTTTGAGAGATACATCCGCTAAGTAGATCCGCTGCTGCAAGAGAGGCAATGAGTAGATATGACACTTGCAATGACCTTTTTCTCGCAAGCCTGTACATTGAAATAAGAATAATTGCATTTTCTGGTATTATAATGGCTGCGAAGACTATATTGATTGCTGCCAATGCATAATAACATTTTCTGGAGCAATGGTCATCAATAGCTCGTGTCTCCATAACGATAGACTTTAACTTTCACTTTTTATTTCTCAAACTAGTTTTGTCTCTTAAAATGCCACCCGTAATCGCAACAGCTAATAGC
This sequence comes from Catostylus mosaicus, assembly GCA_964019065.1. Classification (NCBI taxonomy): domain Eukaryota; kingdom Metazoa; phylum Cnidaria; class Scyphozoa; order Rhizostomeae; family Catostylidae; genus Catostylus; species Catostylus mosaicus. The sequence continues at coordinate 16,644,349 of OZ025184.1, read as the reverse complement.
ACTGCCCGTTTTACTGATTTGCGCTTCACCCGTGCACAACCTTGCCTTTGAGCGATCTTGAAGTGTCTGTCTTAAATGGTATATGCTTGAACTCTTTAAAAATGTTCTTTTATAATGCTCTTTAAGGAACCTTATTTATAGTGTTCTCCCAATGATTTCAAAGTAACCTCAAAGCACTGTTGTTATGTATTTTGCTGTTTGGTCATCTCTAAGTTATTCGATTTTGGTTTGATATTACCGCAAGACCAAACCCAATATCTTTGTAATGTCAGACCCAGCTCCTAAACTGACTTTAGTAGTATAAATATTGATCGAGTATAAATATTATGATATTAAAGATATTTAGGTTATTACATAATTACGGTTAAAGGTCGTTGAGTCTCTAAAGAGACTCTAGAACCTCTATGCTCTAGTGAAATGGTTGTTATATCATGCAAGTCAATCGTCTAAAGCATTTTCTTCAGACCAAACGCAATATCTTCATTAGGTCACACCTAGCTCCTAATATGTCTTTTGTAGACCCAGCCAAATAGGTGGATAGTTATGCAAACATATTTATGCCATGAGTCTAAATATCATGCGAGACAACTGTCTGAAGCATTTTCTAGGCAAGGATCTTCCCCCGTCCTGATTACGCTTAGAAAGGTAAATAGCCCTTTACCATTCAGTATCCCGTTGGCATTCAGAACATACAAAACAGTTCTCAAATCTGACATATTTCCTTAATAATATGGAAGAGGGCTTATTCGAAAATTTTTCCTTGTAATATGGAGCTTGATAGGATGGAAGGAATTTGTATGGAGATTTCAGAGTTGATACAACTCTAAAAAGATTACAATATCCTGTTTTTCTTTAGCTGGGAAGGTATTCTTCATTGAAGGCCCTATACAACAAACTTTTGAACTCCATGAGTTGCTGCCTGTGATGAAAGTGTAACTGCGCAGGGCCTCTTTCGTTTTATAAACAGACCTGTTATGGAGTTCCCTAACTACAAAAAACAAGTTTCAGCTATTAACTGGACTCTAAAAATAGCATGTGCGCACGTGCTATTTTGGTTACAAGTCTTGTTCTTAAAAAAAACCCTTGTAGTTTACGAAAGTCGCCCTTCCCCCACATCAATTGCATAGACCGTGTTAGTTTTCTCAGATAGCACAAGCGGAAATAGAGGTGGGCAGTGTGGGCAGGTGCAGCGGCCGGGCTTTGTTTCACAGTATGGAACAATAGAGCTTGGTGGTAAGAGCATTGGTAATGTTTTGGATGGGCAAAAAAGGTAGAAATTGTAACAAAATCATTCGTGTGATTTGAAGATCATCTTTGGGTCAAACCAAAGGACGCATTTAAAAGATTGAGCCTTTGATGTTTTGCATGCCAAGTCTTCAAAAATTACTTTCAGAAAACATATACTTGCTACTAAACTGGATACAGCTAAAAGCCGAAATCAAAATGTTTTAATTCATAAAATCTTATATTCCAAGTATTAGCTAGTCAATATTCACAGTGAGATTAAAGTTTGAAAATCTGCAGTATAAGTTTTTACAAATGTGAAACAAGCTAATGTTTCGGAAGATAAAATGCATTTCATCGGATTTTCAAATCTTAATGCTTAATCGAAATATATTGAAAATTGCCTAGATTACAAAAATGTTGCTGGAATGGAAGTAGCACAAAATCGTTAGAAATATCAAACTTGTTATGCTTTATAATCCTATTTCGATGAGGCTTGCTGTTCATGTCAAATGTTCCAATAAAGTTAAAAATAATAACTATCATTTGGTAAAGTCTTGTTTACGCAACAGCCAAGAGCCAGGGACGCCCATTATAAGGGTATTTCCTTAGTATGTTAAATGAATACTATTATTATTATTAAAAAATCGCTCTACAAATCTATAAAAAAGGACATACACAAAACGATCTTTTCCCTCAACAACAAAAACATACTTAATTGGCAAACCTTAATTCACTAATTAATTCTAATGTGTTACGAAGAGATCACTAATTAGATTACGTGAAAGTCGGTGAAGCCAGACTACACACTCTAGCAAAAATTAGATCGGCGCTGCAACCAAGAGACCACCAAAATTAACCCCAGATAATAAGTACGATCATTTCTGCATTAAGAATGCATCACCAACCATCCGTTACATTTGCTGTTTTTAGCATTAAAACTAAATTGTCATAATTTAAGTCACAAAATCCATCAAAATTCGTCTCAGTTCTCTTGCAAACTAACGCGTTTTCTATTTGCCTTTCATCTCATGCAGTAAACCAACTTTTATGTTGTTCATCTTCTAATTTTGCTCATCTAATGTTGTATGGGCAAGAAACTTCCGTTTCGCTACTGAATGGGATTTGCCAATATAAAGCAACTTCATGACATTTGGCTAATTTACATTCAGTGCAATTCATATCATTATAATTTCACTACATACAATTTATGAAAACAATAAATACAATAATAGAGAGAAAATACTATGGTGAATGAAATACAAAAACGAAACATGTAAGATTGCATAGATAAATGGAATAAACAAATTGCTTAAAGAGAATCACTTAAAAGATGAACTCTGAGAATTGCGTCGCAAATTATTCTGCTGTAAAAAGACTTGCCGTGGCTCTGTTGACTCATGCATATAGAACATCTTTAATAACGAGCAATAGCCGAAATGTGTGTTGACGTTTTGTTACTCTGTTACTTAGCACAAGGTATTTGATCTACGTACCGAAAAGCGGCTCATCATATCAGGCTTTGGTGTATTTGTTAAACCAAGCAGAACCAAGCCTTCCCCCTTTCTAATCTTACCGAAGGTCTTGCACATTAGTATAAAATGCTACTTCTGCCTCAGGGCCTTGCATAATGATAGGGATTACTGTGAGTATAGGTAATGAAAAATATAACTTTGTCATTAATCTTGGTTGTTGGTTGGCATTTCATTGGTTCAACACAATCTTAATATATTTCTATTTTCAGGTTTATCACAAACTTTTAATCTATTTTCCTGAGCGAGATATATTTATCATCCGAATGTCGTTAGTTGCAAAGTAGTAATTGGACCCAAAAAAATTTACAGATGGGTTTTTCCAACCTAAGAATGCCTGAAATGTATCTAATTACTTTAATCTACACAATATCTGTACAGTTAATCACAGATGGTTTCTCGTCAAAAATGAAAGCGAAGAATTTTACCAGCGTAAATAAAAAATCACGATCTTTCCAGCAAATCGTATAATCAAATTTATTGGCAACACCCATCACATATTGTTTACCAAAGATAAGAAGCCATTTAAATAACCAGAAAGACCATGAAAATTTTGTCAAACAATTAAACAATGTTTAACGCTAAAAGCCACAACCCTTTTCGTAAGAAAGTAATCCATAAACCACAATTTTTCGGTCGTCTGCGATAATGATAACTACAATGTTAAAGGTAATGATAATGTTAATAATAATGACAATGTTGATAATAATAATAGATCTTTCAAGTTAACTTTTTTTGATAGCTAAAATAAAGCTAATTTCGGCCAATTATTTATAAGTTAAAACTAAATCTAAACTACATGGCGATCTCCATTGCCTCCGACTCACTTATTTGTCTCTTTGTCTTAAGAGCGCTACGATGTCCCTGGTTTTATTGAGCAATGTTGAAAATTACATTTTCTTAATCACTCTTTCCTTGCTTTTATAGAGGTTGGTTTCACATTGCTACGTGCAGCATCCAAAAATCACGCAAGAGTCACCACCGTTTGCAACCCTGCAGATTACTGAAAGTATGTATATTTACAATCTCAATGTAAGTCGAATCTCACCTCGCACCTCTTTCATTAACATCATGTCCACCTCATTACAACCGCATGCACTCAGCCAGGTCTTTACTTAAAGATCCATTCAAGATTTTGGCTGAGGCCAGCCAAGATCCTTGTTGTGCCCTAGAGAAACTCGAATGGCAAAAATGTATAAATAACTGAAGCAGTCGAGCTAATTGGGCACGGACTGTCTGAAAATCTTATGTCTCAATGGTTATAGACGAAACGGAATACATTCTATACTACCGATACAAAAAGGATAGATATAAGTGCTTGTATGTGATTTAGAAAACGAAAGTTAAATCAACGAAGAACCTAACTATCTCCTGTTAAAGAAAACTACGCAGAAAATATATTTTATTAGTTAATTTGGGTTCTTGTGTACTTGTAGATTTGTTTCCCCTCAGCCCAATCATTTAAATGTTTCCGAGTGATTGGTAGTATTTTTGGTAGTAGAATAAGAAGTTTTTCCGGATAGCACATAGATGTCCTGTCCTCTGGAATCAAGAGACCAGCTGCTTGTCATTTTTGCCTTTAAAATTACAGGTGATTTCACAGTGGGCTTCTTCTGGCAAATGTTTTTGAACATAGATCGGATCGCTTGGCGGATTTTTTTGTGTCGAAATGCGTACATGAAAGGATTAACGAAGCTGTTGCAGAAGAGTAGAGTGTTGGCGAAGGCTTTAAATTGCACGAGATATTTAATCAGATCCTTTGAGGATTTCATCATCAACGGCTTAATTATAAGCTGTGGAAGGTACATCATAACCAAGATGACTGCAATTGTGGCAAAGGATCTAATCATTCGCTTCTCCCAACACGATGACGGCTGCGATCTTGATATGACAATATGCCTTGGCTGCAATTGTTGCCCTTCAAAGATGGGCCGTCTTCTGAATAAGGTCAACGAGATTACCAATATGTATGAGACGAATATAACTAAAAGCGACACCGCAATTCCCCCAATTAGGATGCAGTTGAAAGGCGGAACGGTTTCTCGGGATACTAACCTTAAAATCGGGAAGAGCGAACACACCAGCCAGGATCCTCTGATGGCGTAGATTATGCCAGGACGATATTTGTTGGCTCGGTAAGCTGCAGGACGTACGACTGCCAGTAAACAAGCGATACTCATTATCGCAACGAGCAACAGCGACACACCACATAGCATGTACGAAGAGTAACACATAATTGAAGCCAACCAGAAATTGGCATCTTTCACATCTATTTTAGCAAAGTTGTAGATTTCCGTGATGAGCAAGTATCCAAAGATACTTTGAGGGATACATCCGCTCAGCAGATCAGTTGCTGCAAGAGAGGCAATGAGAAGATAAGATGCTTGCAATGGCCTTTTTCTCGAAAGCCTGTACATCGCCATCAAAATCATTGCATTTGCTGGTATTGTAATGGCTGCGAAGACTATGTTGATGGCTGCCAATGCATAACAGTATTTTCCAGAACACTTGACATCAATAGCTCGTACGTCCATAACGACAGACTTAAATTTTCACTTTTTATTAATCAAACCAGATTTGTCTCTTAAAATGCCATCCGTAATCGCAACAACTGATAGCACTGCCCGTTTCACTACTTGGCTCTGCACCTGTGCTTATAAATTTACACCCTTGCCATTGAGAGATCTTGAATTGTCTGTCTTAAATGATATGTGTTTGTTCTCCTATAAAATGCTCCTTTATAGTGCTCTTTAAAGAACCTTATTTATAGTGTTCTCCCAATGATTTCAAAGTAACCTCAAAGCACTGTTGTTATGTATTTTCCTGTTTGGTCATCTCTAAGTTATTCAATTATGGTTTGATACCACTACATGACCAAACGCAATATCTTCGTAATGTCACACCCAGCTAAAATGTTTTTTGCATACCCAGCCAAAGAAGTGGGCAGTTTAGCAGAAATATCTATTCAATGAAAGCTCTAATTCAAGGTGCTAATTTTCGAGGTTCCAGGGAGGATTACTAGAGAGGGCTGCTTATAAGAGGGTGATGCTTTCTAGAGAAGATGGCTTACTGAGTTCTCATAAAGTCTTAGTAGCATAAAGACAGAGTATAAAGAGTACGATATTCGCAATTTACAGTCAAAGGTTTTTGAGTCCCTAAAGAGACTTTTGAACCTCTAGACTCTAGTGAAATGGTTGTAATATTATCCCAGTCAACTGTCTAAACTCATTTCTAGGCAAGCATCTTTCTCCATCCTGAATACGCTTCGAAAGGGTCAATATCCTCAAAATTCTGTATCCCGCTGGCATTTAGAACATACAAAAAAGTTCTCAAATCTGATATACTTCTAGGTTTATATGGAAAGGTCTCAATCAAACATTTTTCCTTGCAAAATGGAGCTGGATAGGGTGGAAGGAATTTGCATGGAGGGGTTTGATACAACTCTAAAAAGATTACAAGGTCCTGTCTTTCTTTTGCTGGGGATATATTTTTCATTGAGAGCCTTATTCCCCAACCTTTTGTCCTCCATGAGTTGTTGCCTGTGATAAAAGTGTAACTGGGCAGGGCCTCTTTCGTTTTAGGGGCCTAATTGTGTGGGGCCCTTAGTTTTGCGCTTAAAGGTACATATCGTGCGTTACGCCCCTGGACCTGCTATGGTTTATCTCAACTACACAAAATAAGTTTCAGCTAATAATTGGACTAACAATGGCATGTGCGCAGATCCTACAGTGGTTATAGGAGTAAAAGCACAACAAAGTCTTGTTCTTAGAAAAACATCTTTGTCCCTTTTAGGTTACGAAGGCCGCCCTCTCTCAAAATCACTTGCATAGACCGTGCTAGGTTTCTGCGATAGCACAAGCGGAGATAGAGGGGCAGTGTGGGCAGGTGCAACGGCCGGGCTTTGTTTCACAGTATGGAACAATATAGCTTGGTGGTTAGAGCATTGGTTAGCATGGAAAACAAATGGTTGAAATTTTCCTTGCGTAAACTGCGAACTCGTCGTTTTGGTTTTGTAACATTTTTGATTGGCGAAAAGGGGTAAAAATTGTAATAAAATCATTCGTGTGATTTGAAGATCAATTTTGAGTCAAACCAAAGGACACATTTAAAAGTTTGAGCCTGTGATGTTGTCCATGCGAAATCTTGAAAAGTACTTTTAGAAAACATACACTTGCTACTATACTGAATATAGCTATAATCCGCGAAAGCAATTTTTTAATTTCTTAAATCCATATTCCAAGTATTATGTACTTAAAATTCACAGTGAAATCAAAATTGGAAATCTGCAATATCAATTTTAGAGTTTTGGAAAATGTGGAACAAACTTATGTTTCTGAAGGTAAAGTAAACTTCATCGGATTTTCAAATCAAATGCTAAATCGAAATATATTGAAATTTGCCTAGATTACAAAATTGTTGCTGGAAAAGAAGTCTAATCCCTAACTACAAGGGAAATTTTTTGAGGTTGACCGTCTGTAACTCAGGCTGAGGCGAAAGACATACGAACAATGCATGCGAACGATAATAACGAAATCGAGGCGGTTGGAAAATGATTTTCTTGGCGCGAACCCAAACACAGCACGTGCGTGCCAATCAATGAAACAAAATCATTTTGAACTAAAATTTTGTAGCAAAGGAACAAAGAAGATAGCTGCAAACATGGCACAGAAGAACAATCTAGGTATGTTAGGTGTTTAGCTTTGGTCTTAAAATCTTGGTATCCGGGCGAGAGGAGGCCTTGAATAAATGCCGCCAAAGGCTGTGAAGGTTTTTACCTAACTGAAAATATTGTACATTACCTATAAATATAAATAGGTATTATTTACAGTGGTTAGTATGTTAGAAAATCGATTATAGAAAAAAATTAAATAAGTAAATAAACATTTTCGCAGTTTGTCCTCTTGATTTCTGTACGGTTGATGCAATTTAAACCAAGGACATGTCGAGCCATATTTCAACCGTCCTGGCCAAGGCCTAGCTGTGTCGTTTTTTTGTGTATAACCATGAATATATGCCAGTAAAACTAAAAAAATAACATGCAATTATTAAGATTAGAAATTAGACCGAATAGATATGCATGAAGAAAATAGACTATAACAGGCAACTACCGACAATTGAAACAAAATGGACAAGCTGGGACAAATTAACTAAGTTTTAAAAAGTGCTAATTTTTTAAATTTGATTGCAAATTTATCTGCTTGTGTATGCTTTTTAGGTACGAAAACAATTGTACTTGTAGCCATTAAACCCTCCAGAAAGACAAGGATCTCTTAAATATTCCTATGATTTTTACATTGATTATGTGAGACAGGATTATTTTGATGCTCTTTGCATTCAGGTACAATGAATTGATACAATATAAAATCATCATTTAACTTGCTATTTCTGCTATTTTACATATATATATATATATGTATATATATATATATAACATCATCTCAAAAACTAATACATTTATTGCTGGAGTTGATTGTTATTTCTATCTATAGCAATTTTAAGTGTTTCTGACAAGACTGGGCTTGAAGCTTTTGCCAAGAAGCTGAAAGATTTGGGTTATGATTTGATAGCATCTGGAGGCACTGCAAGAACCATCAGATCATGTGGTATTGATGTCAGGTAATTTTTTTTTCATCATTTTTATTATCTTGTTTATTTGTTCTTCCTTTATTTCTATTCATGTCTTAAGATGTCTGAGATGAAAAATTTGAAAATAATGCTTCGCCCTTTTTTTGCTCTCTATCGAATTTAAAAGTTTTGAAACAGATTTGGTAATTCATTTAAGTTGTTCATTTGACTTGTGTTGTCACCAACCCAATTTTTTCTGGACTCCAAGAAGTAACCTTAGCTTTTCATTGTTTCTTTACTTAATTTCAAGGGATGTATCAGAAGTAACAGGAGCTCCAGAAATGCTGGGAGGAAGGGTTAAAACATTGCACCCAGCTGTTCATGCAGGTACATTCATTCTTTTGAAAGAATTTTAATGCATTTTATTTATTTGTGGCAATATTTTCAGGTTTGATTTCAAAATAGCTAAGGTAAAGTGCCATTACTTACTTTTTTGATCTTTATTACAAGATATACTTATTGTTTCTTGATGCACAATGTGAACCAAAGTCCAATGTCAAATCTACTGATGACTGAATATCATATTTATTTTGTCAAAATGATGTGGTTTTGGAAAGTATATAATTTTTTAATGTTGCAGCTTGCCCTTTTGATTGAGGCCAAATGCCAATAAATATTTATTTAACATTGATTTTTTAAAACTCCAAAGTAAATATTTGCACTGTAATCATTGTTATATAAAACAAAAAATATTGAAATGAGTTAAGAGTGAGTTAAGTACCTTCTACGGCAACAAAATTAGGTGATTCTTGTTATCTTTTTGAAGGAATCCTTGCCAGAGAAACTGATCAAGATAAAACAGATATGCAAAATCAAGGATTTGATTTTGTAAGGTAAGGTTTCAGGCCTTTTGAAAGCGATTGCTCGCGAGCGCGCAGGCGCTCATGCTAACCACAACACCGGAGCAATCATTGGCCCGTGCAAACCTCTTTTTTCATTAAGTGAAGAGCAACAAAATTACTAGAAAGGTGGTCACTTCCTTTGAAGGAAATATCAATCAATGGCAGACACTTGGGGGGGCGAGGGGGGGGCGATGGCCCCCCCAATATTTTGGAAGACAAAAGTCTTTTTTTCTAAAACAATGGAAATGTGTGATGTCATCCTACCAAAACAATAGGCTTGCCCCCCCCCCCAATATTTGGCCAAGTGTCCGCCACTGATATCAATCACATGTGAAGTAGCAAAAAACTTTATTTAACTGTGATGGAATATGACACTATTTGCTTGTAGTTTATTTACTATATTTGCTTAATAATTATAATATGACAGTTTGCATATAAGTTTTAGCAATTATACTTCTTGTTATGAATGAGCCTTGTGCTGAACACATTAAATAGACTGTAATTGACAAAACTAAATCGCCCATGCAAATTTACCGGCGTGGACAAATGGTCGCTCACGTATATTTTTTAATTCGAAAGGCCTGAGGTTTACAATCAATTTCCTGGAACAGATTCCACAAACTGTTTCATCATAAATAAATGATAATAGATGGTTGCCTTCTGTGACTAATACATCAAACCTTCTTTCATACCCCCTCCTTTATTTATTAATGTTCCATAATTTAGCCATGTATTGAATGGTTGCAAAATTTAAACTCTGTTGTTTGAGAAGCTCTTCCCTCATGTTTTACTTGATTTGCTTTTCATAGATTGGTTGTTTGTAACTTGTATCCATTTGTTAAAACTGTTACAAAAGAAGGAGTTACCACTGAAGATGCTGTGGAAAATATTGACATTGGTAAGAGACCTTATAATACATGTATTTGACAACTAATCAAGTTAACGAAACATTAATGTTTATGCAAATAGAGTGACACATGCCTTCTCAATATTCTAACTGAAGATTGCATTTCACAATGTATTTGAAAATAGCAGTAAAACCAGAACCATAGTGCAGTGTACTGAAAGTACTTTACAATCTAACACATCTTCCTGTATGAAATGTTAATATTCAACCAAAGAGGAATGCAAATACTCTTTGTGTTGTTTGTCTGTGTGATCCAATTTTTCCCTGCTCTCTTTGGTGTACAGTTTCTTTCTGGCAAGCATTCTCTTGCAGTTAATTTTGTTTTGCCTCTGGTACCCCACATTAGTATGTGCGCACTTTGATCTCATACATTCATTTTTATGAGAGCTAGGTCATTTTTATCCAGGCTGCGTGTTCTTGCTTTTGATAATTGGAGGCTTAGGTATTTGTAATATTGTACTTAAAAGCAACATTTAATTTTTACAGTTAGATGCAATAACCTAATCCTAAACTAAAAACTAAAAGTTCTTTATATTAGCAATATTGACTCTGTTAATACTGCAAAGAGAGGTATATATGCTTGATTCAGTATCATTTATATAACAAAAACTTGCTGTTATAGAGAACTATTCTCTTGGTCTGTCCTCTAGCTGTCTATGGCTGAGAATTCTTTTATCAACAGGGTCATTTTCTGAAAGCATCATTAATTTAGAGGAGACTTAGTACTCCAAGAGAGGACCCTTTGTTTGGTTAATTAGGTGAATCACTATCCAGCAATTTAAACAGAGAATCACTATCCAGCAGAACCAGTCTAAAACAGAAACTGACAAATATTTTTAGCAACAAAACGTCCTTGGATTTTATGATAATTTTTCTGTAGAGTTCAGAAAAATGGCAAATCTTCCTCTGGCTTAAAGTTAAAATTAGATTTATGTTATAACCTCTCTAAAGAAACGAAATAAATGTAGCATGGCTAGTTCTATTTCTTAGAAACAGTATTCAATTATATGGAATTTGAAATCATACAACTGAAATGTAATAAAGATTATACATCAAAGATATCTCAAGTATCTATAGTCCAATTGATTGCTGTTACATAACTTGATCTCCAACCAACGCTGACTCTTGAAGTTTTAGTATCCCTGTCTTTCAAGTGTTTGTGTAAAAGTATCATTTTTTGAGCCAAAAGCAGTATGCAGCATTGATTGTGAGCTAAGTTCTAATGGCATGAAAGATTGAGGCGAAACGACTGAGAAATCGCTTATGGTAAATTGTGTCTAATTTTCCATGTGGCTTAAATCATGCATTGGCATTGGATAATACTGCTGATCGATTTTATGACACTATGCCCCCTGTAAATGCAGGCCTGTCGGGTACTTCAGACCCACGAAGAGAAGGGGCCGTGCAGCGTTCTAAAAGTGGAGGGGCTGATTGACCGGAAGTAGTGGTCCGGGGGACAATGCTGGGACAATTTATTTAGACCAAGCCCCTTTCAAAAAAGACTTTTTAATTGTAATTTAAATATTGTAGATTTATAGGTGAAATAAAACGTATGTCTTAAATGAAAAATCCTTCCTCCATGATATTGCGACAGCTGCCTTTCAGTGTAATTATCTAGCAATACAAATTCCTTGCTAACATGCCATATAAGGTAGAACAGCTGCCGTATTTGTTACAATGGCTTCAGTACATTTTGCTTGAAATCATTGGTACTCTTTTCTTATTAGGTACTAATTCTTCCTTATTTGATGCCGTCTTTATTTCATTTTTCCCTTATTACGTGCGCGTGATATTTGTTTTACGAATCCTGTCGCTCCTTACTAGTCGTCATGTGGTTTTCCGTGGTATTGGTATCAGCTGTGTTTTCGGTTGACGTTTTATCATTGCCAAAGGAGCATATGCAGGTCTTAAAGGCACCAGTGTTTGAAAGACACTGATTGGGAAATCCTTCGAATCAAAATTGAAAGGTAAATTTTATTCAGTATAACGGATAAACGAAACAAGCAAGTTGAAAAAGTGGAAAGCAATGATTGCAGTTATACAGCACTGTTCATAACGTTGTGTGTTGCTGCTCTTGCCCTGAATATTATACAACTTGCACTGTTATTATATTCAAAGAGAACAAAGCTGCCATTTGACGTAACACTGATCAATCTAGCCGTATCAGACATAATTGCCGCATCGGCTATTACTGTGGTAACCGTACTATCAATCATCCTTCCTGATCGATCATTCCAGTACAATTATGAATGGTGTTTGCTCGTCCTATATATTTCTTGCTTATCATCCGGCCTGCTTCTTGTATTTATTGCGTTTCAACGCCTCTTTGCTGTGATATATCCACTCCAGTTTTCCGTTTGGTTCTTGCGATCACGTTGCATTATTACTATATGCCTAATATGGGCCTATGCCATTCTAATCATTCTTCCAATGCTGCTTAATGTACACTTGTATCGGAGAATGCTACTTTTTAGTCCGTTGTTCTTAAGCTGTGCGATGATCTTGTGTTATGCCACTCTCAACTACCACACGATGAAGCGAAGGCGGCTTGTAGCGGCTAGGCCTATGGCAAACCAAAATCGACGCTTTTACTCTATTGCAATCACTGCTGTTTTTGTTTCATGCTCTCTACCATTTGTAATTTATGCTGCACTCAATCCTCATGTTAAAGTCTACCCTGCTCAGATGTTTTACATATACGCTGCACTCTTGATATTCAATCCTCTCATTTATTTTTTGTACCACTTTTGGCAAGGACGAAAATGTCTGCATTGCTGGAGTGCTTCTCGGCGTGGTGATAACCACGTGTAGATTTTGACCTGCACCAAATGTTATTGATGCTCATAGACGTTGTAGCGTTAGTATCCCAATGTAGTCTCTACAAATGCATCCGACGTTCGTACATTGATCGAAATCGTGACCGACGAAATTAACAATTGGTTTTCAAACGATTCATTGCCAGAGTAAAGGAAATCTTCAGCCGTTCTTCACCCTAAAGGTTCAAATTTGACCAAACTTTTTCAAGAAGCAAGAGGCATGGCATGGTCTGGTTTTGTACTTTGTTGTCGTTTTCAATTGATTTGTGCTTTCGGCAGACAGTCGTAAACTGTAATCGCTTGTACAGGCTTTGGTCACTGTTCAACTAAATCAAATTGATCACATAGATATAGATTCATTGTACAAAACGTTCCATTGTATATCAGTTACATCACCTGTTTCCTTTTTTATAGAGCGCCAAGCTTGATGGGGACATATCAAGTATATGGTTGTGGGGACATGCCATTTTGTTGGGGTTCCGTGTTTGGAATTCCATCAAAGTGGAATTATGGGTATAAATTTTGAGACAAGAAAAAATTTGGAATCATCATTTGTAAGAACTTCAAACGATGTAGTGAATCTAGCACCTTTATGGGATGCACCCTTTGGGTTAAGGAGCTCAAAATTGGCATGGTCAGTGACACGGAACCAATTTTTCAAATTGTGTCACGGAATTATGGCCCCATTTTGTTTCTCAAAATAGCACGTCCAAAGATACTTCCAGACTCCAAATCGAATGTTCACACGATTGATTTTTGCCTGTAGCATTTGTGCCATCCACGATCCCTGAGCAATATTTGCCCAGGTATTTTGAGTTTACTGTACATCTTTGACCCTCGAAGTTTTCTATTTCCTGTTTCCATTGTAAGATGAATTGAAAGCTCAATGTGGTCAAGGTTTTTAGGTTTTTCCATGCCCTGTAGTTGGAATGTTGGATCTTTTGATGATGTTTATCCCTAAAGCGTTTGGGAAATTTTTCGCTGATTTTCGTGTGCCATGTTATTGTATGCCAAATGGCCCTGCTATTTATGATTCCATCTGAGTCATCCACGTTCTAACCACCTACGCACCATAGATGACACGGAGTAAATGGTGCCTTTCATCATTGTTTGGTAACAAGCCCATACATGGAGTTTGTTTTCGCAGCTGTGTTTTTTGGTGACTCGTGCATATAAGAGGGTCCTTAAGAGGGAAGGTGTCTGGGAATGATTCACGAGAAATAAAATGGAGGAATAAAGAATCGCGAAAATAAATATACGTTTTTCACGATTCGCGAAAAATATTTTCATAAAATTTGTTGTAAGCAAGGTTTGCACACAATAACGCCACTCATGTAAGGACATAAATATTGAATCCCTTGCAAAATGATACCGTTGTAAAAAAATTGTTTCCACAAATGGGGATTCATAAAGATTTGAAAAAAGGAATCAGTTGATTTCTAACATGCTATATATTTTTTACATTTCAGCAGAAGTAGGATGGTCATACGAGAATGTGAAAACCCAACTGAATATGATTAAGCAATTCTTATTTTCTAAATCAATGCAAAGAACTATTTAAAAACAGTCAATTTTACTGAAAAACAATGGATTGACTCGAATTTGGTTGCATGAATCGCGAACAGAGTTAAAAGATATCATAATACATGCAAAATGTTTATTTCAGTACCTGAAACACTAAAAGTAAACCAGTCCAATAACGTTGCACAAAAAAACCTATACCAGCCCTTATATAAAACGTCTCTGATAACAAGCAAAAGCAGAAATGTGTGTTGAAGTTTTGTTGTTCTGTTACGTAGCACAAGCTACTCCACGTACTTACCATAATCTGATATTATTAACGTTTCGTAATTTTTACGATCCCTGTGATGTGACTAGTAAGTAGGAAGAGTAAGTGCAGAATTTTTTGCCCCCCCCCTCCCAATCCTTTGACCCTAGCTCCGCCCCTGGTCTTAGTTGCATTTGTATTTATCTGTTCCATTACAAATTTACATCTATATTCTACGAAACCTCTATATACAAAGATCTTAATATTTGACCCACGCACTATGGTTTATATCATATTTACTTGTCGTAATTTTTACGATCCCTATGATGTGGTAAGTATCAAGGAAAAGTGAGTGCATTACATAGATCTTAAATGCAATTGTATTTATATGTTCGAAATTAACATGAAGAGTTTACCAGCGTAAATAAGAAATCGCGATCTTTCCTACAAATCGTATTATCGAATATATTGGCAACACCCATCACACATTGTTTACTAAAGATAAGAAGCCATTTAAATAACCTGAAAGACCATGAAAATGTGCTCAAGCAGCTTAAAAGTGTTTAACTCGGAAAACCAAAAAACCTTTTGTAAAAAATAATCCAGAAACCACAATTTTTCGTTCGTCTACGATAATGATAACGAAAATGATAATGATAATGATAATGATAATGATAATAATGATGATGATAATGATAATGATAATGATAATAATGATGATGATAATGATAATGATAATGATAATGATAATGATAATAATGATGATGATAATGATAATGATAATGATAATAATGATGATGATAATGATAATGATAATGATAATGATAATGATAATGATAATGATATTAATGATGATGATAATGATGATGATAATGATAATGATAATGATGATAATGATAATGATAATGATAATGATAATAATGATGATGATAATGATGATGATAATGATAAAAATGATGATAATGTTAATTATAATGATAATGATAATAATGATGATGATAATGATAATGATAATGATGATGACAATGATAAAAATGATGATAATGTTTATTATAATGATAATGATGATAATAGATCTTTCAAGTCACGTTTTATTCAATAGCTAAAGAAAGCTAATCTCGGCCAACTATTTACAAGTTAAAACTAAATCTAAAATCCATGGCGATCTCCATTGCTCCGACTAACTTATTTGCCTCCTTATCTTAAGAGTGCTGCGATGTCCCTGCTTTAATAAGGGAAGTTGAAGATTATATTTTCTTATTCAATTTTTCCTTTCTTTTAAGGTGGTGTTACATTGCTACGTGCAGCAGCCAAAAATCACGCAAGAGTCACTACTGTTTGCGACCCTGCAGATTATTCAATGTATGTATATTTACAATCTATTTACAATTCTAACCTCGAACCTCTCTCATATAACATCACGTCCACCCAAATAGCACTTCATTACAGCCCCATGCACTCAGCCAGGTCTGTACTGTAAGATCCATTCAAGATTTGGGCTGAGACCTGCCAAGATCCTTGATGTGCCCCAGGGAATCTCGAATGACAATAATATATAGAGTAGCTGAAGCAATCGAGCTACTTGGGTACGGACTGTCTGAAAGTTGTATTTCTTAATTGTTATAGACGAAACGGAATGCATTTTGTACTACCGATACAAAAAGGATATATATAAGTGCTTGTATGTGATTTATAAAACGATGATTATAAGTTAAATCAACGAAGAACCTTTGTCTCTTAAGGAAAACTAGGGAGAAAATATGTCTCATTCGTTAATTTGTGTAATTGTGTACTTGTAGGATCCTCTTTTCACCCTCAATCCACTTACATAACTGTTTCCGAGCGATTGGTTATATCGGCAGCTTTTTCGTTTATTACAAATATGCCCTGTTCCCTAGAATCAAGCAACCTGTTTCTTGTTTCCAGACTTTTCGTTTTTGCCCTCACAGTGACAGGAGATGTACCATCGGGCTTCTTCTGGCAAATGTTTTTGAACATAGCGCTGATCGTTTGGCGGATTTTCTTGTGTCGAAATGCGTACACGAAAGGATTAGCGAAGCTATTGCAGAAAAGTAGAGTGGTGGCGAAGGAGTCCAACACCACGAGATATTCATAGAGATCTTTCGACGGTATCATTGTCAACGGCTTGATTATAAGCTGTGGTAGGTACATCACAACCAGAATGATTGCAATTGTGGCAAAGGATTTAATCATTCGCTTCTCCCGATACGATGTCGGCTGCGATCTTGATACGACAATATGCGTTGACTGCAATTCTAGCTCATCAAGTATGGTTCGTCTTCGGAAGAAGGTCAACGAGATTACCTTGATGTATGAGGCGAATATAACCAAAAGCGATACCACTATCCCACCAGATATGATGCAAATGAAAACCACCATGGTGTTTCGGGATGCGAACATCAGAATCGGGATGAGAGAACACGTCAGCCAGGCGCCTTTTATTGCGTAGATTATGCCAGCACGATATTTGTTGACTCGGTAAGCTGTAGGGCGAGCGACTGCCAGTAAACAAGCGATACTCATTATCGCAACGAGCAACAGCGACACACCACATAGCATGTACGAAGAGTAATACATAATTGAAAGCAACCACGAATCGACAGCTTTCAAATCTTTTTCGGCATAGTTGTAGCCATGCGTGGCCAGCATGTATCCATAGATACTTTGAGGGATACATCCGCTCAGTAGATCCGTTGCTGCAAGAGAGGCAATGATAAGATAAGACACTTGCAATGGCCTTTTTCTCGAAAGCCTGTACATCGCCATCAAAATCAATGCATTTTCTGGTATTATAATGGCTGCGAAGACTATGTTGATTGCCGCCAATGCATAGTAGCATTTTCTGGAACAAAGGTCATCAATAGCTTGTACGTCCATATCGATAAACCTTAACTTTCACTGTTAATTTCTCAAAACTGTCTCTTAAAATGTCATCCGTAATCGCAACAACTGATAGCACTGCCCTTTTCACTGCTTGGCTCTGCACCTGTGCTAAACCTTGCCACTGAGAGATTTTGAATTGTCTGTCTTAAATGATGTGTGTTTGAATTGTTGTTAAATGTAATTTTTTAGTGCTCTTTAACGAAGCTTTTTTGTAGTGTCTTCCAATGATTTCAAGGTAAACTCAAAGCACTGTCAATATGTATTTTCCTGTTTGGTCATCTCTAAGTTATTCGATTTTGGTTTGATATCACCACGAGACCAAACCCAATATCTTCGTTATGTCACACTTGGCTCCTAAAATGACTTTTATAGACACAGCAGAAGTGGACAGTTTAGCAGAAATATTTATGCAATTAAAGCTCTATTAATTCCCGGTGCTAATTTTCGAGGTTCCAGGGGGGGGAAGGTTTAAAGAGGGGTGCATATTAGAGAGGGTGGCCTATAAGAGAGGGGTGCTTATTAAAGAATGGTGCTTACTAGAGAAGGTAGCGTATTGAGTTCTTATAAAGTCTAAGTAGCAAAAAGATTGAGTATAAGAGTATGATATTAAAGATATTTAGGTTATTACAATGATTACGGGTAAAGGTCTTTTAGTCCCTAAAGAGACCTTATAACCTCTATTCCCTAGTGAAATGGTTGTTATATCATCCAAGTCAACTGTCTAAAGCATTTTCAAGGCAAGCATCTTCCCCCGTTCTAAAAATGCTTCGAAAGGGTCAATATCCCTTGACAATTCTGTATTCCCTTGGCATTTAGAACATACAGAACAGTTCTTAAATCTGACATATTTCTTGGTTTATATGGAAGGGTCTCATTCAAACATTTTTCATTGCATTATGGAGCTCGATAGGGTGGAAGGAATTTGCATGAAGGGGTTTGATACGACTCTGAAAAAATTACAATATCCTGTTTTTCTTTAGCTTGAAAGTTATTCTTCATTGAAAGCCTTATACTCCAACCTTTTTGCTCTCCAAAAGTTGTTGCCTGTGATGAAAGTGTAACTGGGCAGGGCCTCTTTCGTTTTATAAACAGACCTTTTATGGTTTTTCCTAACTACACAAATTAAGTTTCAGCTATTAACTGGACTCGAACAATGGCATGTGCGCACATGCTATTTTTGTTACAAGAGCATAAGGTCAACAAGGTCTTGTTCTTAAAAAAACTCCTTGTAGGTTAAGAAAGCCGCACTCCCCCCCCCCCCCCCACATCAATTGCATAAACCGTGTTAGTTTTCTCAGATAGCACAAGCGGAAATAGAGGTGGGCAGTGTGGGCAGGTGCAACGGCCTGGCTTTGTTTCACAGTGTGGAACAATATAGCTTGGTGGTTAGAGCATTGGTTAGCATGTTAAACAAGTGTTTGAAATTTGCCCTAACCGAGGCTGGAGTGTACGTTTTCTATTTTTGCCCAGTTTCAATGGTCAAGGTGTAAGTCGATGGTGCAAGCCTCTTTTGATAGTGTAAAGAAATTGTGGAGCAGCCTCTTTACAGCTGTTAAAAAGGGCACAACGCGTACAGGTGAAGTTTTTAGGAAGCACAGTGGAAAACGTATCCAAACTGTGCCACTTCGCTCTCGTAATCGTAATCGTCACGATCTCGTAATTGGCATTAGCACTCGCTTTAACAATGTTTTTCAGTAGTAACACGGCCCAAACTATTATTGTTATAATTTTCCCATCTCATGATTTTAGAGTTAGTCATTGGCGCTGATGTAAAACCGCGAGACGTTACCATTTTAATCCCTTTGACATAAACCGAAGCGTAGCTCCATCTTTTCGTAAGGGCGTGTCTGCCTTCTTGGTGTCTACTTTCTTGTGGCCATTAGTAATGATCTTAACACACATAGTTAATATCTATAGTATAGCACCTCTTTTGGTATACTCGCATAATGTTGGGCAATCTTATCAAGAAAGTTTATGAACTTCTCCAAGGAAAAAATAAGCCTTCTCTAGCCATACTCTCTGTTAAGGAAACCGCGAAACTCTCACCCTCATGCAGAGTTTAGCACCTTGGAGGGTCCAAATCTTGAGAGCTTTAAAAAACTTGAATCAAGTTGCTCTTCTAAAGGGGGCGTGTATTAAAAATTCAATTCAAATTCAATTTTCTCAAACTTAAATTCATTATAGTATTTCATCTTACAAATAGAAATAATGATAATGATAATAATTTGGATCAAACACATCATCCATGACATAACTGGGGCCTGAGACAACTCCAGCGCTGTTAAGGACAAGGCTGGAGGACATTGGCATTGAAACAAAAGAAGTAGAATTGCAGAAAAGTGCTATCTGATATTCTGCTTAGGAAAGCTGTTGGGATTTAAGGAGACGTATTGTCACTGAACCTCATTTATTAGACTAGGGACATACGCAGTTTGCGTTATGGTTAATAATGATAATAATTTAATAATAATCAAAACACTTTATTTACAGTTGTTTACAATTTGATTATTTATAATATGATTGGAACAAGTGCATTATGTTTCCACTAGTATATCATTTTTATCACTTATAACCGTAGGGTTTTGAATGAAATGGAAAAATCTTCAACACACGACACGTCAATTGAGACAAGAAAATATCTGGCACTCAAGGTATCTTAACACGATTTTTTTTATTACGTAATTTTAAAAATAGGAATACGACGATGCTTTAAAGATCTTAAGAATCCTTTCACGTTTTGTAAAATAGTTACCTGGGAAGCAAGGGCGTTGCCCTAATAAGGTAGGGACTGTGCTTCAAGACATTTCAACGGTTCACATCTTTGATTGACATTTCCTCCTCCTAGGCTTTCACTCACACTGCACAATATGACGATGCTATATCAAACTACTTCAGAGGTCAGTATGCAGCAGGCGTATCCCAGCTGTCATTGCGTTATGGCATGAACCCACATCAGAAGCCTGCTCAAATATTCACGCTACAGTCGGGGCTGCCTTTAAAAGTGGTTAATGGTTCTCCTGGATTTATCAATCTGTGTGATGCATTGAACGGATGGCAATTGGTGAAGGTATGTAGTAGTATTGCAAGCTCTATAGTGGCTGAGGTGGCTGCGGCGCGAAGAAGAGTATGGAAGTTAGTTACCCCTTCAACTTTTCATAATATGGGCTGCCTAATGGACGTTTAATCGAAGTTTGACTCTATCCATTCGAGTAAACAATATAAACGTCAATTTTATATGTTTGACACCTTCGTTGTGAACTCGAGATCCTATTGTACTGGTATGCTGGTATTGTTGTTTTCTCCCCTTTGGTTTTGATTTTATGATAGGGGGGGGGGGTATACGGTGGGAAAAGGTCACATTTACACGTTCTGTGGTTTTAAAACGGTTTAAGAATAAATTTAAATTAAATAAGTTATTTGTTTTGTCTTTTTTTAATTTGTTTCAGGTACATAGTATTGAAAAACGAACCACGAACATTATAAAAACAAAATGTCCTCCAAACGCAGATTTAAGAATTCCTAGCAATTGGAATCAAATGAAGAAGAGTGCATGCAAGTTTATCTTTAACTGCCTACAGGAAAATATTTTGTGAACCATTTAAAGAGTATTTTCAAATATCAAAGCATTAAAAATGCACTAGAAATAACAGTAATATTTTGGCACTACCAGCTGCTGGAAAAATATATAATGAATTGCCGCTCGATGCTAGGAAGATTGAAACTAAGAATGCTTTCGCCTCATATTTCAATTAACATTTCTTGTAAAGAAACTATCACCATATATCCTTATTTTGATTTAAACATATAATGTAGATTAAATTCTTTCACCTTTTTCCTTTTTTTTCTTTTATTTTTATCGCAGGACCCTTAAGATAACAGCATTACAATTATGCTGATAGGCTATCCTGCTTAAATTTTCGTTTTATTATTATTTTATTTATTATTTTAAGCGCAGAAACGAAAGAATTTGAAAATATCCAGAATATTAAGACTCAGCAAAAATGGAGGTAATCTTGTAAAAAAAGAAGTATGCAGTTTTGATAAGAGGAAACTGATCTGGTCTTCTTATTTAATTAACAAAGCAGTCTTTTCAGTATCACTTCTGCGCTTCATGCATCCCTGATGTGTCAACTCTGAGATGCCTTGGCCTCTTCTCAACCCTTTCAGAAGTACCTATAAATGTTACTATACATTCATTTATTTCGCTGTAGGAATTGAAGCAAGCTTTGCAAATGCCAGCCGCAACGTCTTTCAAACACGTCAGTCCTGCAGGTAGCGTTAAAACAGATACCATTTATGCCATATATAACATAAATAATATACAATGTATACCATATGTTGTGAAGGAGACACATTAGCATAACGAATCCACAGGGGCCAGGGTGTGGGTCACGTGGTCGAAAGCACATGCTTCGCTCCATATTTGGCACTTGGCTAAGAAATCCTGCAGGGGACACTCAACGCATTGTAGTGATTCAAGGACTCTCATGAGTTGACGTGAGTAGAGAGCTTAGAATTTAGAAATTTTTTAGATACAGTCTTACTGTTTAGAACGTCTTTCTCTGTTTATCATACTGTGTGCCGCCATACATACAATACCATATTTACCAAATATACCATATATGTACAATATATGTACCATATATACCATATACTCCATATATATATACCATAAATATACCATTGTGCCTGTGTGGCGCAGTGGATTGGTCGTTTGACTCCGAATGTTTTGAGCGTGGGCTCGATCCCCACGGTCGAGACTAAAAATTTACAATTGGGTAGCACCCTTATGGCTAGTATTTATACTCCATGTCAGCCATGGCCTAATTGATTTAATTTACCATATATATATACCATATATATATATACCTTATACACCATTTTGTATTATTCCTTTGTTTCGCTGATTATATATGCGCTGCATGTTACTGGAATGTTTATAACTGACGAAGACGCAAGTCGAAAAGTTTTGAAAGTTGAAGTTTTTTGCTAAATATCTATAATAATTTTAAAGTTACTATGTCATGCATGCTTTTGAATGTATACCATATATTTGCCATATATACAATACACCACACATCATACAGTTAACGAAGATGTTATGCGAATCAAAGATAGTGCTTATCGATATAAACGCTGTTTCAAATCTCGATTTCAAATCTCCGTCATTTCCTTTTGTGGGTCTGATTACATAAGAAGGCCAGCCCTCCTACCCGAGATAGATATTTATCGCCTAGATCTTGGTATCTATGAAAAACATATCAAGATTTAAGAATATGATTACATGCAAACAAGGCCTGCCCTGGTAGCCAAGATTGCTCCTACTCTTAAGTAGGAAGGCCCTGTTAAGAGACCAGACAGGCCATTTTCCCATCTTATAATGATTAGGTATGGCTGGAAAGAGGGCTAAACTGTCTAAAATTAGTACAGCGCAACTTATATCCAGCCCTCTACATACGACCAGGACCTGTGTTAAAACCATTAATAAATATACAGAGAATGTAGCTCCTTATCTATAGCTGTTTCATAAGGGGGCCTCCCAGAGCTGACAACGACTATAAGACTGTTTGTCGGACGGTTTTTGGCATTTGCTACGAAGCAATGGTTGATTGGGGGCTGATGACGATGCAATTGTTGGAAAATTGATCAATCCTTCCCTGTATATCACTGCTGTTGTCAGCTGCAGAATCAAATTGGTAAACAGGGCAACAAGTATAAATTTGCAAAGAAATAAGAAGCTGGGTTACGCTTAACAATGCTGCTTTTAAAAGTTACCAAGCTATATATCGGTTTTGATTAGGCTAGCAGACTCTTCAACATGCCCCCCCCCCCCCAAAAAAGAGAAAGTTGCACCACATTTACCGGCCATTTGTTTACATACCTTGGGCTGCTCAAACAGTAGAGTCAAGCTTGGTCTCAGCAGCGTAAAGAGATTTGCTGTACCAATGTCGTTTCTCGCAAGAACATACCCCAAAAATGGGATATTTATATTTTAATCCTTTTAATTAGAATTCAAACCCTACGTTTCTTGCTTTTATTTTTACCACAGATTTTGTGCTGAATGCAAACTTAACTACCTTTTTGCACTACTATTAACTTTGTGAGAATTTTTTCCACAGAAAAAAGCTAGTGTATAGCCTAAAGCCTTCTTAATTCGCGCGATTTTCTGCCTTAATCACTATTGTGTATTAAAGGTTCCACACCGTTTGACACCAGAACTGTTTGCATTATTAGGAGCTGCTGTTGGAGTTGAATTGACGGCTGAAGAAGCAAAACTTTGCATGGTAGATGATTTAAAAGACCAACTGTCTCCACTAGCAACTGCATATGCAAGAGCACGTGGGGCTGATAGAATGTCATCGTTTGGAGATTTCATTGCTTTATCTGATATCTGTGATGTACCTACTGCAAAAATCATTTCTCGTGAGGTAAATGAACATCCTGTAAAGCAGATCCTTAATTGGCCCATTTGTATATTATCTTAACGTAGCAGCTGCAGAATGACGAACCGTAAAGACAATGGGGGATGGAAAGCAAGAGGTAGGGAGGGAAATGGGCGGCATTTGTACAATCAATTCGCAACTTGTTATGAGAATTTGCGAATTATAGATATTTGTAGAAAAAGAAAATACAAGCTGATGTTTTGATAAGGACAAGGATGGAAATCATAAGATACACCAAACCATTGAGGTACCAGCTTCTCTCCACCATATCTCGCAGTGTGTATTTTACTGTACTGTATTGTACTGTACTTTACTGTACTGTACTGTACTGTTCTGTACTGTACTGTACTGTACTGTACTGTACTGTACTGTACTGTACTGTTCTGTACTGTACTTTACTGTACCGTATTGTTCTGCTCTGTACTGTACTGTGCTGTGATGGTGCTTTTATCACATCAAGCCTCTGCACAAATAATTGAAGATTAAGCTCCCCTACTTTGTTTTTATGCTTTGTTATTTTACTATGAGATGCGTGCATTTCACAACTGTGTAAATTATTGTTTTTCATGTTAGGTATCAGATGGTATCATTGCACCTGGATATCAACCAGAGGCACTTGGGATTTTAAAGAAGAAGAAAAGTGGAAACTATTGCATCTTGCAGGTGGATTATTTACCCTTTCGTGTGATAGCTATGCACTCTCCTTCCTTTCATCTACCTTGATGGTCCTCACATCATTTTAACCCATTAATTGTTTAGGCTTTGCTTGAAAAGAAGCACGTATCTCATAATCTAAAAATATTGCCTCAAATAAGACACACGGTTATGGTCAAGAATCACTGCATTTTAGAATGAGTTTCCATGGGAACGCAATGGAAGGCACCTAAATGTCCCATAGCCACATCAACTGGATAGCTTCAAGACAACTTGCCGCCAAGGATATGTCCTAGCATAACCTTTTCTGTTATTTCTAATCAAAGTAGGTTATAGGTAGTACTTGGAAAATTGATGATCATACTCATGGTTGCCCATTTGATTTAGATGGATCCAAATTATGAACCAAGCGAGATAGAGATGAGAACATTGTATGGTTTAAAAATGGAGCAAAAAAGAAATGACGCTATGATTGATGCAAAGTTGTTTGAAAATATAACATCAAAAAATAAAGACGTAAGTATAACCATTATGCATTAAACGATTTTGGCAAACGCACTAATCTCCTTGTATATTTATACTATATACTATGCAACATTTAGTAGCAATTTCTGGACATATTGATACCCTAAGGACACGTAACATTCCAAAATCCCATTGCAAGATCACATCATCATCATAATCATCATAATCATCATCATCATCATCATCATCATCATCATCATTATCAATCATCATCATCATTCATCATTCATCATCATCATCATCATCATCATCATCATCATCATCATCATCATCATCATCATCAAATTTTTTAAAGCATTTTTTTATTTATGACAACTTTAGATTCCAAGTGAAGCACTTCGAGATTTGATAGTTGCATCAGTCGCTGTGAAGTATACACAGTCCAACTCAGTCTGTTATGCAAAAAGAGGACAGGTATGTTCGTGTGTTTACTACTTTAAACCTACTTATTAAGCAACATCAAAGAATATATATTAGCTGTTCTGCCAATTAAACCTAGCAGCTTTTACACTAGTGGAGATTTGTGGTAATTGAAGTAAAGCGGAGATGTGCAATCATCTAAGTTTATCCAAGATCCTCGAAGTTGGCGCGGAAGAGTTACTAAGGTGCACGTCTACAAGCGTTTGATCTGAGGTATTGGCAGTTTGAGACCACAGTAAGAATCTTTTTCCGCAAGCTATTCAGCAAACCAGTAATTAGTAATTGGTTAATTAGAAGAAATCCCGAAGGGCACAAACCCTAGTGATTCAAGCCCCACATCCGCACGTTAGCCTCTAAGACCCCCATCAGATTTAACAAATGAATAAATCAAACCAACTAACAAGTAAACTGACATAGCTCACCCTTTAGATGATTTCAAGCATGCAATTGGCAAACTTTTTATACTATTTTTGTACAGTTAAGTTTTGCATTTGTATAGCCAGGCCTGTAATTTGTGTGCAGTTAGGTTAAAGGTTAGGCTTCGGTTAAAGGTTAGGGTTAGGTTAAAGGTTAGTGTTAGGGTTATGGTTTGGGCTAGGGCTGGATCTGACTTATGGTGGGGTCGGAGCCTCTTGGTAGAAAATGATTTAGAGTATCCCTTTTATGTTTTTTTGTACGTATCTTAAAGCCCCTTAGCAGTTTGGTTTCACTATAAAAAATTATCCTTTTTATCAGATTATTGGCGTTGGAGCTGGTCAGCAATCTCGGATTCATTGTGTGCGATTGGCAGGAGAAAAAGCAAATAATTGGTAAATTGTGTAAATTACCTTGTATTTCGGTTTACATTTTTGTTTATCCAAACAATAAAAGAAAAGGTATTCACTGACTAGATAAACGAAAGGGATTGTTTTACTCTATGTAAAATGAACCACATCATTAGAACCTTAGTCGATTATTAACGGTATTGTAACCTTTTTGAAAAACGTTAGCAATTATTTATCAATATTTATTAGAAACTGCACTTGACAAGATGACTTACTTTTGATAATGAACTTCTTCTTTTTTCGTTAACTAATAAACATTTTATTTCATTGTTTTGAATGTAATAACAAATTATAATTTTTTATTTACCAGGTGGCTCCGACAGCACGGAAAAGTCATCAATATGCAGTTTAAAAAAGTATGCCATTACTCTGAATATCTTGAATTTCTTTCACCCCCGTTCATTTACTCGGAATATAAAAAGCGAGTGTGAAACTTTTCACAAACAATTTATTACTTTCTCCAAAGATAGGAAAAGTGGGCATCTAGTATCCTCAAGGAATTTTTTATTAATTTCAAATAACATTTATCAAATGCAAATGGGATCTGTTTTACGGCTTTGGACTAGTTTTATTGTATTTTGAATGAATATTTTCATAACTTTATTTTTTCACTTTATTTTTTCTATTAATCGACCCCTCTTTTATTCCAACCTCCCCTATTATTAATTTACAACACTGTTCTAGCCCCCTGCCCATTACTCGGTAACGAGAAGTCTCTTTTGTTGTTCTTGACATCAACGTTTGACCTGATAAAATGTAAGACACAGATTTTTGTTCCTTCATTCATTTAAACTCGCTATATACTTTCACGTGACGTGTTGATTAATCATGTATTTTTGTAGGGAACAAAAAGGGCAGAGATATCTAATTTCATTGATGCATTTGTTTGTGGAACTGTTGGCCAGGTAAGGGGAGATTTCTTCTTGTCTTTGCTTAGGGTATGTAATATTTCTCCGAGATGGGGAGGAGGAAAGCCGAGGGATTCACGCTGCTTGTGTCAACCCTCGTTTCAATATGGATGGAGACGGTCATAGAGTATTGCTTGGCATTGAAGGGTGTTGCAAAATAATCGTTGTTTGTGTGTTTATTTGTTAGCCCAGGCTGGCGCACTGGCAGCTCTCAAGATGATGTGGGCCAGTGACGCTAAGGCCTGTGCCCTGAGGGTTTCTGCTGAGTATCCATTCACCGACCTAAAAAGGAGGGACAACTGGGTTGACTGAGAAGTTTGTGGAGAAAAAGTTTTGACTGTGGTCTCGAACCGCGAACTTATTGGTTCATAGGTTCGTAGACCTGTGCCTTAACATCCACGCCACTGTCCACGCCAAAATATTGACACAGAACGTTGCAGAATGTTTCATGTGTTGTAATGATTGACCAGATAATAGAAATAAAGATTTCCAGATTTTAAAAAATCGCATTCAAGGTAGTTTATTTGTAAATTGCTAATTGCAAATAAAACATGATAAGCTTCTGCCATAGGAAACGCAGTTAGGGCTCTGCCTGTGACAATAATGACAGCTTTTCAGTGCCTTTTACCTTCTTTTGCAAATTCAGAATTCCTGCTATGTGTGTAACTGTAGCCTTTCTTAATAGTTAATTTGTTCTTTTAAGGATATGAGCAAGGAAACCTGGAATTCCTCTTTTGATGTGGTACCAGAAGAGCTAAACCAGGTTGGTGATATTATTTATTTACGTTTGTACGCAAGAATGGTTGGTATTGCTTTAGCCCTTACTCTCTAGGCCCACGTGAACTGATGCTGTTGGAGTAAAGTGGCCTCGCCAATACTTAATTGTTGGGTGAACCGGATACTGAAAATGTTAGCCCCCATGAGAAACTAGCATTTCTTGCTGGAGGTCATAAAGCCACAGTGTACATGCAGGGGTGAAAGAGCTAGGCTGTTGATACCCGAATCCTTGCTGTTGAATAATTACAGCAAATAGGGAAATGTTTGTGTTTGCAAACATAAAACTATTGGGAAGAGCAGTTAATCTTTCAGCAAACAACATGAGATGCTGCTAGGCCTGGCTCATATGCAGTACTTTGCTGAAACAAAGTATATTTTGCTCAGTGAATACTGATTCTAGCGCACACCTATTTCAAACGCCGTAAGGATCCATACACAAATAGATTCTATCACATAACAAGATTTCATGTTTACTTTCGATACTGATGCATATTTTGCCATCCCTCGGGCAAGGGTACACTGTAACAGGCACTACTCTTACGTAACAAACAATCGTGGAACTTGCTGCCTTCTTTAATAAAGGAGTGGCTTTAGACTTTCTCATTTCTACAGTATCTGTGTAAAAAGAACAAAGATTTTGAAATTTTGCATGGTTCTGTTTCCCCTTTTATTCTATTTTGACTACGGTACTCATCAGTATATTCAACATTTAACAGGAAGAAAAGAGAGATTGGTTGAAGAAGTTGAAAGGTGTTGCATTGAGTTCCGATGCATTCTTTCCATTTAGAGACAGCGTTGATCGGGCCGTTCAAGTAAGATATCTTGCAATTCTTCTGATACTCTTTCTCAAACAATGGACGTGAAGAAAATTTACATGAATAGTAATAACCCTTTTGTTTGTTAATTAAAAACCTTCCATGTTACAACATTTTTACTACTATGATATAGGCTACCCTGTGTCACAGATAGTGATGTTTCCCGAGGGTATGTTAATCCGTGTAGTCCCGATGCCAAACTCATGGGCAGGAGACTTCTGCCATGTCAAAACTGTTGGATTATGATAACATAGTGTGTTTCGGGGACGATGTTTCATTATATTTCATTCCAGTTTATGTGCAACTCTATCATTCCCGGCTATGTTAAAGTTTTACAGTAGAAACTACTGTTTTTGATCAGATTGCACGGGGGTACTATAATTAATGATGCTGCAGCAAAGAACGTTACAAATGTTGAACTACACATGAATTAAGATAGTGAAAATTATCCCCTCCCCCAAAAATCAAAGGGCTGTGTGGACTTCCAGGGATGGAAGGGTTTAAGGAAGGCTTTGGCAACCATGAGAATTCGATTCTCTATTGACATGCTGTATAAATTGCTTTTCAGAGTGGAGTTGAATACATTTGTAGTCCATCTGGATCAAATGCAGACCCAATCGTGATTCAGGCAGCCGATGAACATGGTGTTGTTTTGGTTCATACAAACATGCGACTTTTCCACCATTAGACATTCAGCAAGAGAAGACACCTTATCAGCGCTTAATTTTAATAGTTATTTTATATGTAGATTTTTTATTTATTGACTTTGAGGACTGTGGAAAGCACAGTCTTTTACCTGGAGGGAATTTTCTTAGAATTGAAAAGGCTGAATAATAATTTATTGCGATTTAGCTGATCTTTCTCTGGAGTACGCTGCACATGCTGTGTCAGGGATACAATGATATAGACCAGGGCCGAATCCAGGAACCTCCGTACAGAGGGGTAAGAAAGAAAATTTCCGGCAATTTCCGAAAAAATTTCCGAAAATCGACTGTAAAACAATAGGCCTATCGTTTACAGAACAATAGCTTATTCTTTGATATATTTCTAACATATTGTTTTAATCAGGACAAATTTCCAACGATATGGTAATTTGTGGTCCTTGAGGGGGCGCTCCGCTCAAACGCCCCCCCCCCCAATTGGCTTCGGGCTTTGTATAGACAGACCCTCAAAGAAGAGAACAATAGGGAAATTATCACCAAGCTTTTGTCACTTAACAAAAACCAATTGCCGGATAAAACCAACAACGCAAAGCCGCAGTATTAGGAACCAAATACGACCAGACTATAACTGTATATTTATACATTAAGTTGCTAATATTTCGTCTCGGTATAAAGGGTTCTTCAGAGTCGGCGACAAATTGGGCTCGTTATGAATTCACCCTCATTAGTATTACTTGAGATTACGGTTGGAATGGAACTGTTGCTAAACAACTGTGGAAGATGGGGCCTCATAACGGCTGTCAGTTGCAAATGAAGGAAACAGAAAAAAGTAAAGGCATCAGACTTTCTACAAGGAACAAAACATGGCGATTATGGTATCGAGCGGAACGAACTGTTTTGACTCCCAGAAAACATCTTATTATCTAAATATTTCCAGTTAAAAGCTCACAGAAACATTTTTCCCTGATTCTGAAATGTTTTCAAAGGAGACCAACGTTAATATAAATAGCAAATCCTCAAATTTCAAATTGCAACTGTTGCTTGCGAATGAATATATGAAATGCATTGATCAAGAAATGAGACAAAACTTTAAATGATGTGATACACCATGGTTTAACACACTTAAATTCTTTGTGTTATAAGGAAAATGGCTAGTTGTGATAACGAGGTAAGCATAATCATTTTAATATGATAATACGGTGAAATACATAATGTTACATCTAAATGAAAGCTTTTTGGTGCATGAGATTCAGTTTACATTCAGGATTAAATATGTCGAACTACAAAGTTAACAATTGTCATCAATCTCCTCCGCACTATCCAATGCTGTCTAGTTACCCCAAAAGTGAACTGATAATACTGGTAATAAGATCTTTTAACCTGAAATGATGATTTTTAGACAGAACGGAAATGCCAGAGGCAAGGGCAAGGCCGATTACCCGCTTAACGTTTGAAAGTATATGGTAACGGGAATGTGCAATGCACTTAGCAATTTACACGGGTGTGTGGTACGAGTTTTATAGAAATGGTAGTAAATGATTTTTAGTTCGTCATAGTTTAAAGGTTTCAAAATTATGTTAACTTATTTGATATCGATTGCGTTTTCAGAAACCAATGAGACACAATCATGTGTCCTTTCCTCAAAAGACTGGCTCGTCCATACGACACCAACCCCAATGGTACCCCTGATACTCCTTAATGCTTTTTTACTTAAAGACCATTCAACAGAAATCCCATTTGATGAAAATCGCTTTCCCAAGTCCATTTATGGACCCCCCTTTTCATGGAAGGTAATGAGCACCCCCGGACGAAATTGCTAAAATCCCTAGGCGACCTTAAATATAAATTGATTTCTAAATCTACATTCGATTCGATGTCAGTATATCCTGTTTGCATTGCAACGTTTAATTGGTCAATCCATAGACAAAAAGAAGGACGATAATGCTTTATCGTAGTGATCTGTTTCAGGATCTTTCTATTGTCACCCTATTTCGTCCTGTTTCTTAATCTTGGTAGGCAAATCAACCATCAGTGCCATTACTACTTCTCACAGAGCATTACCAGCTTTTATTGTCGTTACCAGGCCTCGAATTGACGCGTAAAGTCCTGCAACACCGACAGCTGTCCCGGTGACCATGACAACAACTTCTAAGAATTTCTTCCAAAGTGGCAGCGAATTGCGCTTTAGACTCAAATGAAACCAGCAAGGGAATAAAAATACCAAAAATATTGCTAGGAGGCTGCCGATAACGCCTACTAACAGACCGAAATATGGCAGAACGATAGCAATACCAAGGCCTATTCCAACTAGAATAGGACGCGTCAAAAGAACCCAAATATTGTAGTATTTTCCTCCTTTCTTTAGCTTTGGATGACGGTTCTTTAAAGCAAAATGATCAAATGTCTCGCAAACTACGTAGAAATTAATCGGAAAGCTGGTAATTGCGTACCCAGACAATGCAATGTTTGTAACTATATTTGCCGGCTGTGAAAGTTTCTCGATGTTCAAAGAGACCAGAGGCTTTGTCGCTTTTCCAAATGTAAGAGCTCCGGTAATACCAAAATATATTTTGATAATGGTCGAAAAGAGATGAGAAATGTGCAGTACTCTAGGGTACTTCCGCGGCTCCTTCATGCTATTCTCAACTTGCGGCACAACTGAATGGCAAATCAACATGAAGAACCAAACACTAGTCGCAAAAGCAAACCCTTCACTGTCGAATATTGGAATGTCAGGAAGGTTCTTGGACCAGTTATCATGGTGACGTACAAATACCACTTGGGAAGCAATACCTCCAGTAATTATGCAAATTGTTGACATCATGCTGAGGTAAGCGAGTTTTGATAGACTTTTAATGAAAAGAGTTGGTAGAACGAGGGATGAAAATACGGCAGTAGTTGCGATAAGATTCATAGGGATAACTTCATGCAACACAGCGTAAAGACTTCTGCCGATTAGAACCAGATTAACTGTATTCATCGCATAAAGGTAGAAAATCAATGCGAAATTCAGCATCTGTGCTCCTTTTGCGCCAGCTACGGCTCGCGCTATTTCGACGTAATCCATATGCACTCGCTTCCTCGATACCCTTCCGCTGTTTTCATCGTAAAGTGCGTCGACTAGTAACAGTCCTGTTACGTCAGCAAGTATCGTTATGATTGCGAATGCTGGAATTGTAGCGTAACCGCCAAGCACAACAGCATAAGGAAGTGCAAATGTGGCACTACCTAGTAAGAAAGGTAACAGATTTGCAATTGCTAAAGGCATCGAAACTTGCTGCTCGTCGATAACATGTAGCGACTGTACCAACGAGCGACTCAATGACATTCTAGATCTATTTCGCTTGAAGTAATCATAAGATCGTCTTGCCGAAGAGTATGACGACAGCCTCGTTGACGGTAGATTTACAGAGGCTTGGACTTCATCAGCTGCACAGTTCTCATTCATTGTTACAGGCAAACCCATTTCGCCATTGTTACAGCTGAAAGAGTTCATCGCATCATAGTAAACACTAGTCGTATCGCTTTCGCCTTGTAACGATACTGATTTTAGTAGTGGCGTCGTTTCATAAGATGATGATGCATTGCTAAGAACTTCGCCATCACCGATTCCAATCGTAAACATCTTTTCGTGACTCGTTATTTTTTTTTGGTTTTCCATAACTGGACTTGTGTCACTATAAGAAACAACACAGCATTTGACATTCTCGTGACAAAATTCGAATAAAATGACTTATTCATGTATAAAGTAGTTTATTAAATGAATCAGTTTTTTCCTTTTTTCGCACAGCTAGAGGAATCTGGTTGTAAGGGAATCCAGTCCCAGGGGAGTCGGGTTCTAAAGGAGTTTGGTTCAAAGGCAACGACTTTTATGGGACCAAACTGCCCATTTTCCATGTCCAGCGGTGATGAGAAAGTACATTACATTGGGACAACCAAACCATTATGGCCAAAATCAATCTCTGCTTCTTCATATGACCACTGATTAAATTGTTGCTAGACTTATTTTTAAAGAGGTCTCATGAGAGCAAAGGCAAAGAGCAAAATTTGCGATAATAACTTGTTTATAATCTTTTTATACAAAATAGATATGTGAGTGAAGATCAGCTTTGTGAAAACACCCAAAACCAACGCCCAATAGTCTGGCTTGGTGGTACCTAACGTGGTAGAGCTTTAGGTTTTATCACAAGTTTAACACAAAGGGGAAACTTCGTTTTGCATTAATCATCATATCATTCATTAACACCTTTCATTAACAAGATCATAGCCCAACTAAGTCTTATTACAATAACAAGACTATATGATTTTGCGGTGCGCATGTGCAGGAATCACAGTCATGTGATCAGAAATGCAGAGTTAGGAAAACATTACGGTCACACGGTCACTAGCCGGAGGAAGGTCTTCAAAAAAAACAGTAGAAAACTGCTATGACACAGTCAAGCGATACCTATTTTCTATTGTCTTGTGAAGAGGGTTTGCCTTCCGGTATGTTTTTGTCCAGAGGAAGGTTAACAACTATTCAGGACTTTGCAGAAGTGCAGCTAGACACGTGACTACAGTACAAAGTGCAATCCTACTGCACGTAACCCAGTTGGGGATACATCATTGGTTAAGCCATAAAAACAAATAAATAATTCCAACAAGATGTTTTTCTTGTTCTTAGGGGGTTGTATTTTTCAAAAGCTACAAAATCCTTTGTCCACAACAAACAATACCTATTCCTCAAATTGTTTTCAGCCAATAAAATGTATCCTGGTTTTATTCATCTCACTGGAACCAGATGAGTATGTAAGCCACTTTCGGAGGACAGGAGGGGCGAATCTGCCAAAAAGATAGGAGGATACGATAAAATCAGGGCCTCCGACAACGGGGGAGCCGGGGAGGGGGGGGGCGTGCTCCCTCACTTTTTTGCAAATTATGCCTTTAAAAGGCAGCTCGTGATCTTGATTTTTTTCCAAAGGTTAACCATAAAAATTGCGATAATTGCATTCAACAACCTGCTTGTATGCACAAATTACAAAGTTAATGGTGCCCTTTAAAAGCCATTGTCCAATTAACCCATACCTGATGAAGTCGCCGGAAGTTGTGCTTGTCATTTTTGGTGTGGATCTGCAAGCAATATCCCACAAACTTTTGATCACAAACAAGGACGCTGCGGCC
This sequence comes from Catostylus mosaicus, assembly GCA_964019065.1. Taxonomy (NCBI): domain Eukaryota; kingdom Metazoa; phylum Cnidaria; class Scyphozoa; order Rhizostomeae; family Catostylidae; genus Catostylus; species Catostylus mosaicus. Next base: position 16,609,543 of record OZ025184.1, on the reverse strand, counting down.
GGTGGGAAGCGGGGCAGCTGTCCCACCTGCCCTCAGAAAATAAGCCTAATTCTTTTATTTTGCGATCGTTTTGCCCTTAGCTCAGGAGCGTAGCTGGCGGCTGTTATTGGAATCGCATTTGCATTGTTGAATTTTTCGCCTAGATATCATCCCTGAATGCCAGGCCATACGCACAAAGATGCCATTCATGCCCCATTCAATTCCATGTCAGATATTTGACCATGACTGTCCAGGGCTTTTAGAAAAGGTTCCTGCAAATATCCCTGTATTTCAATTTCCTTTGAAGAAAAATCCAGTTAGCTACCCCCACAAAAAAACCTAGGGAAGTGTTATAATTCATTTCTTGTATTTATCATAGCAATTTCTTGCCTACTGTTTGCTGCTGATGCCCTTTCATGTACAGACCCTTTTTGAGGAAAACCTAGGCTAGTGATGTTTTGAAAATGCACCCTGAATCCCTCTGTCCTTGACGTTGTGGAAATAAGAGACTATTTCTCTATATTTTTAGACCGTTAAGCAAATTTGTGCTACATTATAATAGAAACTGGCAATGTAAGAATTTCTTTCTCTGTTCATTTAGATTACGCCACATCGCTTTGAAATGAGAAAAAATTAAATAAGATTAAGAAACTACTTTGGAGAGAAAACTAACTAAACTTTTCTGCAGCTCAAATCTTACCTTTACTCCGCTAAGGATGCAAGTAAACATTTTACTACTTCACTTGTCCTCGAATTTTGTTTCTCTGTCTTCGTTAGTAATTCCTACGAGAATCTTGAATCGATCGATTTCGAAATATTTCCATTGTGTAATTATAGTGACAACCCTCACGTTCCAATGTCATTTGACTTCCTATGTCGTCATTACTCAGCCTCTTTTGTAACCTTTCAGGCACTTCCACTTGTATCATTCATCCGCAACAGCCTCGTTATCAAACAGTATTGCTTCTGCCGCCATCATTTCACTTCGCCCTAAAACAGTGTGCTTTGCTCTGAAAAGTGGCAATTAAAAGATGTTCGGTACCTCTTCTGTAGCTCCTCAGGTATTTTTAGTTGATATTTGTATTACTTCAAGTCCTCTTTCACTCTAAAGTTCACAATTGAAACCAAAAACGTGGCACAGAATCTGTTCTTACTATATATTACGTAACGCACTTTAAGGCTCTTGCACCACTCACTCCTCCAGGTTGTTTACAGTGTGGTGGATTTCCTGACGATATGTCGCACGAACAAACTTATTTTCTTGCGTATGGACGCGTGTATGTTAAATGATTATGCAAACAAACATTAATGTGTGAGATCAATTTGCAATGCCATTTGTGTTATGATGATTTGATTATCAAACGTCCCTCGTGTTTTTATGCGTTAGTCTTAAACTTTGTTAAATTTAATATTTTGTTGCTAAGGCCAAAAGGGAAGGCTATTACATGCCTACCATACAATTAAACAATAATTTATCTCTAAAATGCAGAAAAATTACAGTTTGAGTCACAGTCTGACAACACTAGATTATAGTGTATTTTTCAAATCTGAGATGGCCTGGCAAAATCTGAGAAAAAAATTTATCTGAAGTAAGGGACTACTTTGTGTGGAAAGCACAGGGTATCTGGAGTCTGGAGTCCACAGTCTGGAGATAAAATTTATCTGGAGACATAAAAATTGTTCAGGTCACACCATTGTTAACCATAGAATCGACAGAACAATCATTAGAAAATTTTTTTTTGGTTGCAAAGTGACACTTGATGTGACAGGAGTTAAGGAGGCTTTGTGCATGTTCTTTTATCAAAATACTTCAAAAATTTTGCCATAGACCATAAAAAGATCTACGTATAAACCGAAAAAAAATATTTGGAGGTTTTTATAGAACCTATCATTTACACTTGACTTTTTTTAAAATAGCAACCTTACAATTCACATCAGGCTAAGATTTGTCAAAAAATAAAAACACACAAGAAAGAAAGCAGGATGAAATTAAGAAAAACTAAAGAAATGGAATACCAACAACAGAAACATGACAACAAAACAACATAAGACAATTAAACTAAAACAAAATATTGCATTAAAATGATAAAGCAAACTTGTTGTGCCAGACTTTCAATTGTGTGAATAAAAGATGAATGGTTTATAACTTACTGAGAAAAAATGGTGTAATACTAATCCCTGTTCATCTGCGATGAGCACTTAATAATGCTTTAGGGTACAGAGATTTGCTTCAGATACTTTAATTAATTAATGAAGCAATTGTTACTTCTGGAAACTACTTTACATAGTAAATTGCAAAACAGAAATAAGAAGCAAAATTAGGAAAACTTGAGGCTTAAATTATAAAGATAAATGAAGAATGCCAAACTGAAATGTTTTTTTTTTCAAAAAAAAGCTGAGTGCAAGTTTGAAATGGCATAATGCATGGCATCCAGTGCAACTATTTTTGTGTAAATGGCAACCTCGTTTTTAACGGGATAGAAAGTTATCAAGTTAAGCTTAGAGAATGCTGCATAAGTAACATTTATCAATGAAAAATTATCTATGATCTAATAAAATTATTTTTATTCCATCTCTACCTGCTGAATTTTATGTGAAATGTGTCCTAACAGGCTGTTGGTGCTGTTTCTGGGGCAATTTCAAGTTTCAGTGAAGCCAAATATTCTTTGTTTTCAAAATGTGCCAAATGTGTATCTTATCGCCGCTATACAAAAACCTTGAGTAAACAGGAGGAGCAGGAAAAGGAGTTGGAGGTTGATATAAAACCTGAAAATGTAAGTTGTTTCAATTTTCATTTTTGTTATTTTTTGAAAAATTGAAAAATTGTGTTGGCCATTATTGGCTACCTTTGATCTCCATCTCTCACAATCCCAAGTTTCATAGCTCTATCTTTTTTTCAAAAATTCTGTCATTGTTTTATCATCATCAGTAACTATGAAAACTGGTGTTTAATTTTAGGTCATTAATAAGAAACTATTGAATGATGTTGGTTTAAAATTTCTACCTGATGGTTGGCATAGAATGATTGATATTCCACATACAATGTGGTTGGATAACAAAAAGGACAAAAGCAAGACAAATTGGAATATTTCCCATATATCTGCTGAATCATTTTTTCAAAACAAACATGGTAATTACATTTTTCAAACTGCATTTCATTAGAAGACCAACGCACACACTTTCTTGGAGTAAGATCAGATTCATACATGAAAACGCATACTTCAGCATATTCCAGGCTTACAATTCAGTCTGTGATTAAACTTTTGAATTTTTAAATTATTCACATGGACTTTTTTTTAAGCAAGTAAATCCTGTATGAATTTGGTAAATTGTTATTAGTCTTTTTGGTGGTTCAAATGCACTTGACTCATTGTTGTATCTGGAATAGTAAAATAATTCCATCCTCTATTTTACTTGCAGTTAATTGCCTCTAACGGCAAATAAGTTTTTAATGTATTTAGTTTTCTCCAAAGTACTAATTGTTTTGCAGGATTTGACCAAGCAGCCATTTTTTACCAAGAAACACCAGTTCTTAGGTCATCAATATTTAACATGTTTTTTGGCAGAGAAAAATCATTGGCAAATTCATTTAAACAAGGTTTGTTCTTGTTTTGTGTTTTGAATGACATGTTATTGTCAAAGAATAAAAAATACACTTAATACACTTTATTGATATAAATATTTATATAAGTATTAAATTAAATTAAAGAATACCTATAAAATAGATTATGAACCAATCACAATTAAATATGGGCTGGTAAAAGTAAAATATAAAAACCAAGAAGAAGAATATGTTGATAAGAGTTATTATTAGTCAAATGAATCAAATGAACTGAACTGAACTGAACTATTAGTTACTTTATTGATATACATATTTGCATTCATATTATAACCTTAATTTCATATTTTTACAAGATATATATCATACATAGACTGGCCGATATCTCTCTTGGTACTGATTCTGCAGGTGGTTTGTACCCACAAAGACTTTTGTTCGTAATAGTAATACACATTACTTAGGTAACGCAAACGCAATGGTAGCAAGATATAAGTTACCTTTCAGCGAGATTTGTATTTGTGAAATTAGATTATGCAATGAATCTATGCCTAAACTTGAAAGGTTGAAGGTGACTCCTTCACTACAGCTTGAATATTTCTCCTATTTGTTACTTGAAGATTTATGGTTTGATATCATAGATATCTCTGAATAACAATAGTAATCAAGTTGAATATAATAAGCTAATAGAGTTAATGGCCAATTAAAGTTTTAATCAAAGTATTTCCTTTTGATTTGTCTACAAGGTCTACAAATGCGCTTCAAAATGAAATATGCACCAAGAAGCCGGATCATGTATCTTGAGACAATTGCCAATAAAGAGAGTGAAAATCCTGATGCACAAGCTGAATACCTGAAGGTAACAATTATTTATATGGTGATATTGATTTTTTATAGTTTTAATTCAAGCTATTACGTGCAGTTACGTCATAGTTTGTGCTTGCTTTTATCTCATTAACATTGATTTTATGATAGTGTTCTCTCTTCTCAGCTGCTTATCAAATGAATCTGTTGGTTTATGGCATGATAACTGTCAAAATCAGGACCATAATGATAACAGTATAAATTGTTTGAACTTTGTTATCCTGACAAACATTTGATTATTATTGGTTGGTATTTATATTAGTTTGCAATAGAATGCAGCTTAGACAATGCTCGCAACTATGAATCACATACCTATACATGCTGCCAATAAATTCAATCTTAAGAACTATAAATGTTTTTACTTCTTATGTAATCTAAGTAGATAAGTGTTTTTGTTAAATTCATTTTGACTTTTTAGGCTGTTGTTAATGAAGACCCTGAGTATGTCATCCAGAGATGCGAAAGTGGCCGATTTGCAATAAATGACGAGGTTATAACACAGTATTTTAAGGTAACTACCATTGGTACCTCCGATTAACACTGTATCGCTCATTAGTTTGTCTTACAAAGAGATGATCGCTGATTGGAAAGTTTGAAAACTGCGCAGGGGATTTTTAAACGGGGGTAAAAATGGCGCAGATAGTATCCAAATTTGAATCAACAATGCGCATATCAGTACAGTAGAACTTATATAGGTACAATAAAAGTAAAATACAATCGCGTTAAAATTGCTGTAGCGCATTTTTTAAACATCGTTTTAAACGTGTTGCATGTGAGTTATCGCTTCAAAGTCGATTCAACGTTTTTAAATTCCATCAAAATGATGTCAAAGGCGTCAATAAAATCTCAAAATATAGAGAAAAAGGTTTTCACGCTGTTGATTGCGCGTACGGGCGTGCGGATAACATTTAAGTGTAACGTCAAACTTTCCAATCTGGAGATGATCTAGCATTTTATTTTCAAAATTTTAAGTTTATTATTCTGCAGGTAATCCGCGTTGCTCATTGATTAGGTATTGTGAGTGCCATCCATACTCGATGTCCATGCCTCCATTATTCTAGCGGATAGAAGTTTTTGTGTTTAATAGTTCCTTACCTTTAAAAAGTACCAAAATCCAGTTTTTTCTCATGTACTTTCTTGAGTCACTTGGCATTCATGCTGAATTTATATACAAGTGCATTTTTGTTTGATTTGTGTTCTTTATTCGCCTTTTCAGTCCATGAATTGGGAAAAAGAGCGCTGTTTTATATAGTAAACTTGACAACTAAAATGCAATGCAATCAAATAAAAGCAATTATAAATGGTGCATTACAATGAAATATAGTAAAAAGAGGAAAAAGTTTACACTCATGAGTGAAGTGCATGGAAATGCAGTGTAATGTAATGTAATTTAATGCAATGTAATATAATGCAATACATCTAAGCGTTCTTTTACTTTTATATGAAAAAATGTTTTTTTGATTTGCTTTTTAGGCTTTGGTTCTAACAGACAAAGTATCATCATCTGATATACAGGTAAGAAGCATGCCTTTATATTGAATTTGAACGGTGGCAGAATGATGTCTTTATTACTTCAGTGCTTATATGCTGTCTTTGTTTATGGGAGGTCATAGATTGTACCACTGGCTTTTTCAAATAAGCGCTACTCCTCCCTTGCCGGCACTGCTGAGTACGGAAACTACAAAGGCTTTATTATAAGTAGTAGTGTAGGTACTTGGCAATTGACTGTACTTGAACATCCTTTTAACCCAATTACTTTAGAACAGGGTTAATGCTGCCCTAATAACTTATTTCACGAACACCATCTAAAGCAGATTTTTCATGATCATGCTCTTGTAAGGTGTTCAAGTTTATGAGATCTGCAGGCAAAGAAGTCGTTTGAAAATTTGTGCAAGTATGTGTATCTAAAAAATGACGAAGATATCACTTTAGCTGCATGCATTCTTGGTCTTATTTTCAACTGATCTTGCTAAGTTTCGGGCTTGCACTCAACACCATTGGCAACTCAAACGCATTGGCCCAAACCGTTTCTCCTTTTTGATATAATTAAGTTAGTTTGAACCTGGAGCGACGTAAAAAACGGGAAAGTAATTTAAATATGGTTCGAAGAGTCAACGGTAAACACTAAATTCGAAGGAGGCTTGATTTTTAGATTTTGAAAGATCCATTTTTCGTGAAGAAATTGATATTATTGATTTTCGTGTTAATAGTCACAAGCACCATCTGACACTGTGTAATAGTCGCTGTTTTAAATGTAACTCACCACCTTCTCTACTGCGTTTTTTCCATTGTTTCTATTTTATAACAAACACCCCAGGGTGCTACAATCGGCTTACTATAGAGCGGTACCTTTTCTTGGTAATATTCGACCTGTCTGTTTCTATATGTTTTCAACGTGGTTTTTATATTGTTATGATTTGTCCTTGTTTGAATAGGCCCTTGGAAATGCTGCATTTACGAAGTCGACTAAAGGTGGCAGTACCAGTTTAAACCCATTTACTGCAGATCGCGGCACTGAAGATCAACCAGTCCATGTTGTAATGAACCAACCAAAAGGTTTGTGATGTAAATGGCAATTTTTCAAATTGAAGCAGAATACAAAACTGGTAGCGGAAGCATATTTAGCATACTGAAAATACTTTTTTGTCGGACACTTTTCAGAATAAAGATCGTTTGATAATGACCGTTATCTTTCGTTCTCTGGCGTGGTTTTAATCCACAAATTGTTATTTGTTGACCTACGTCTTTTGATCATTGCTTGACGTTTCAAACTCTGGAAAGTGTTGGGTGTTAAGTTATGTTTTCGTCTTCTTGCAGTTTTAAAACTGCTGTGTAAACATGAAATCAACGCTGCAAAAGATTAGAATTGTATTGATTACTTGCCTTTCATGGAGATTGCTTCACACTCAAATCGTAGGCTATGCCATAATATCCCGGAACTTAACAATGTTTCATATTGATTGCCCTATCCAGCGTTGAATGTATGGCACTGAGTTACAGACCCTTAGGATGCATGTGGTTGGTGGAGGATGTATGTATCGATGTCCAGAAGTAAGGGGTTAAGCCAGATTTAAATGGTTTTGAATTTAGGAGAAGATTATCTATAAATTGGCCTATTGACAGAGTTAATGTATGGTTTCCAATCCCTGTGGACAATAACTCAAGTCTTGGCGTTAGCTATATTGTTTTATGACTGGCGGTTAACTGTAGTTGAGTATTCATCAAGAATATTTTTCACAGAAATTCTCTTTATTGCTTTTATCTTCCCAACCAAAGAAAAATTGATTTTGGTTCAGATGATTATTGATGTGCGTCTCTATACATAAAATTTTTAACTTTTTCATTCGCAAATACGATTTTTTATCTTTTTCATTTTCAAATATCATTTTTAACTTTTCAGGTTCATTCTTCAGGGAACAGTTTTGGAATACTCTGAGGTTTTTAATTGGCCTCTTTTTGATCTTGTCTGTGATTGAGGCTCAATTGCAAATGAAAAGTAAGCGTTTTTTCTCCCTAGAGTTTTTGCGACCAGTGATGTCATCAAGCTGACATAAATTGTTAGTACTGCACATATAGTAGCTGGCCTTGGAATGTTTTTGTTTTGGAGCCTCAAATTAGTAGCAAGGAGTATTTAACTGATTTTTAGGTAATCTTTAAAACCCATTTGAAGTGATCTTGACTTTTTTTCTTTACTCCTATCCAGTGACCACAAATCAGAAAGAAATTATGCCAGATCAGTCTGAGAAAAGAGTTAAGTTCACAGACGTGCAAGGCGTGAGTTTCATGACTGTTCTGTTTTTTTCATTTTTACTCAGTTTGGAGATTTAGGAAATTTTAAATTTATTTGCTGTGTAAAACCACATTAATCATTGATATAAGGACCAACGCAAAGCGGCAGAAATACGAAGCAAAGACCAGACAATTATTTTATTTTTATATATAATGTTACTAATATTTCGCCCCGGCATACATGCTTTATGCTTTTTAAAAAATTGTATAAAAGTTAACCAAGTCAATTTATTAAAAATAATATTTATATATTAATCGATATTAATCTTTTGAACAAGCACTCAGAGAAAGAGATTGTGTTTGAATGTTCGGTTACTGGAAATTTCATAAACATCAATTTGAATTATGTAAACAGTGAAGCCTGAAGCATCAAAATGCTGCTTGATGAAAGCCATAAGTTTTGATGAACAATTTTATCAGGTGAACTGGAGAAAACAAGAAAATATATTAATATGCTTATGAGATTCCATTGGGATTCTGGCAGAATCAATTGGCTTAACACCAGAACTCTGCGAGATGTAATTATGGATTGCATATACCCTTATATACAGTGATAAGTTTCTTGGCTTTTTTATCAGTGCGATGAAGCAAAGCAAGAGTTAAAAGAAGTTGTAGAATTTCTTAGATCTCCAGACAAATTCACAAAACTTGGGGGAAAATTACCCACTGGTGTGTATTGAACAGTTTCCTAATATACTTAACAATATTTTTTATCTTTATTATATGATATGTGATATACTTATAACCACAATACAATGGTACACTGTTGCATCGTATACGGCCTAAACAAAACAAGACCAGAAATAATGTAAATATAAAGAATAAAATACAATAAAACGAATATGTGGCAAATTCTTCTAATCGATGTTTTCGTTCAGTTACAGTTTTGTTATATTGTCCATTGCACGTTTACTGGGTACGAGAATATGTTGATTTTATTTGTTATAAGTAACGCACTCATGAACGACACATTTTTATTTGGCAATGAGCACATTTTAATGCAAATGTGTTTGATTGAGTGTCAGGCAGGGCCGATTGGCGCAGTTTGGACTGGTCTGGCGTGTTTTCAATTCGTTTACTGCCATTGAGATTTGATAAGTTTTGAGCAATGTGGATCTTTCTGAGCTGGGACGAACCAGCCTGATTTGTTTTGCAGCGGTTTAATTCAAATGGTCTTATCTCCAGAGCATAAAAGAACATATCTCCAGAGAAGTTGAGTCATTTTAGAATTATGTGATCGAGCTTAATTTGATTTGGAGCTGTTTATTGGAAGTTTTATTCCAGTTGCTTTGAGTAGTTTGAGCCTGTTATCCATCGGGGTTGTTCCCATCGAAGACCATTTTACCATTCTCGGCAAAACTCCGAGAGAGGAACGGTTTTGCCCATATTGTAAAACCTTGAATATTTTAACTGTCGAAAATGAAATCCTCTTTCTTCTATCTTGCTCCCTTTTTAATGAAGAAAGACAAAAATTTCTAGAAGAAATCTACAGCACTTTCCCTAATACTGCTTCATTAAATGAATTAAATATATTCCTTTGGCTATAGATGCCAATAGGATTTCTTTACAACAACACGTTTGGGACTTTCTGCAAAAAGTCTTTTGAAAGAAGAACCAAATTTTTAAGCAATCCTATAGCATTTCAAATTAATCTTTGACAATTTCGTACTTAAATATCTTTTTTGCTTTATATTTAGCTTTGCTTGTACTAAAAATGAATCTTTAGTTGTTGTTGTTGCGTAGTTTAAAAATTTTTGTAATTCGCTGCATGATTGTATGCAGTTAAGGGCCATCTCGGCCTAGAAGCTTGAATTGAAAAAAATATGGGGCTTGTTTTAAGAAGAGCGTTTCTCATAATTTCTTCCCCCAAGAAGGAGTTGGTTTGAGAGGGGGGCTCTGCTACTAGATTGGATCGTACTTTTATTTTAATAGCGTCTCTTATGTGGCTAGGCGTTTTATTGATTGGACCACCTGGTACTGGTAAGACACTTTTGGCAAGAGCTGTTGCTGGTGAAGCTGGTGTACCATTTTTCTTCTGCTCTGGCTCAGAATTCGATGAAATGTTCGTCGGTGTTGGTGCCGCTAGAGTTAGAAATCTGTTTGGTAAGTAGAACCATGATATTTAATAACTAGCTATATTATTTTACATAAATTACTTTCTGTTGGAAGTTGCTAAAGACTTTAGCTAGATTGAAGCTTATTTGAACCAACCATTTTCTCAACAGCATATAAGGTACATATTATTATGAGCCCATGTTTGAGTTAAATTATGCCAAAAGGGTGAGAAGACAGTCAAATATTGATTTATTTACTAATTTAGAGTTGAAATTTCTAATTAACTTTTTAGTTCTTGCATTCAACCAGGGTAATCAATTTCATGATTGTAATGCGAAATGATTTGGTATGCCCCGTTTCTTTTGCCATTGAATGATGGTTTGAATAGAAGCTGTTGCAAAACATCTTTGAATATTAAGGTTAATATCAATAAAAGTCCCGAAAATTTTTGATGTAACATATGATTAAATTATCAAGCTGTTTAGACAAGACTCGTTGTTCTCTTCTCGCCTTAAGTTGGTTGATTTTATCCCGAATTTCAGCCGCTGCGAAAGAGCACTCCCCATGTATTGTTTTTGTTGATGAATTGGATGCGATTGGAGGAACAAGAATCCCAAATGACCATCAACCATATTCAAGAATGACGTTGAATCAATTATTGGTTGAGCTTGATGGGTAAGTCACTTTTCTTGATTGCCAATGCACTGCATATTCACATCATTATTTTGAAATCACAGCAAAGTTGTCGCTCTTAAAAGTCTTAAAATTACAATCTTTGGGCGCAGTATGTATCGACACGTTCAACAAGAACCTACTTATAACGTACAACAAGTTCTGGCTGTCTACTCATCAGATCAATGTTTGTCGCTAATGCAAAGACTATTAATGATGCTACTTAACAGAGAGGCAGATTAATAGAGCTTTTACCGTACAAGGAGGGTTATTTGATTCTTACGTTGGTTAGAGCAAAGAATTTTTTTCATATTTCGATAAATGTCGACTTTCAATGATAACAATTTTTTCTCGATCATTTTTTCCAAATAGTCTTTCGGTGACTAAACTGTTAAAATGGATCGCGAGTAAATGGAAGGGAGAAGATAGCAGACAAAGCATTGAAAAGTTCTTTCATTCCTCTTCCCCTTGGCCCCTGCACCCTGCCCCCTGCCCCCCTGCCCCCACTCTTAGTGGTTTAAATGTACGTATGTATCTATATATCTATGAATGTAAAATTTGCCACAAAATTAACATACTTGCAGTATAATTTGGCAGTTAAAGTAAGGAAGAAAAATAGCCAAATTACAATTTACATAACAAATTAATAAAAATTTGCTAAAAACACCTTTAATTTTAGTGGCAGGGGTAGCATTAAAAGATCGAGTTGATGGATGGCGAGGAAATGATTCTCATCTCCCTCCCCCTTCCCCTTTCCCCCGCTCTTAGTGCTCAAGGGTGGTATTTAAACCAGGGTTGTGACGTTAATACATGTTTTGATCGATAATGGCTGGAATCCAGCTGCAGCCAAGATCACCACTACTTCTTAAAATGTGGTTTAAAATGGCTTAGTCCAAATACAGAATATTTGTACGCGGCCTAAGTAATGTATTTCTTTAATACTTTTGTGGCTAATGATATCACGTTGGGTTTTGTTTGGCTTTTCCTGATCAAACATGTCTTCAAGGTAGGATCAATATATTGGGATATGAGGCACTGATAAAGCTTTGTGATACGAAATATTATTAAAATACATCATTTGTAGGTTCATTTCTGCAAATATTCATTGGTATGAGAGTTGAGGATCGTTTCTCTCACTTTTCAAAATTTGGACGATTTTGGGCTCCAACTCTTATCAAATGAATTGCCATTTTTAAAATATATCAAAGTAATTTTTTTTTTATACTTTGTTAGAAGTTGGACACAGATTCTAGCTTAATTATAAGTCTTACATCAAGCTAATAAATAACGACTAAGGATGTTATTGCTATTCTGGTTGAATAGTTGCAATATCTACTAAATACTCAGCGAATAGTGAAGAAGACTTCCAATATTTAAAGGAAATAGCACTTGCTGTTTAACGCTGGCAGGTAAAAAAATAGTTGGGTTTTGGCAGATTTTTTTTGTGGTTTTGGGTGGGGGTTTGGGTGAGGTTTTGGGCATGGGTGTGGGTGTGGTATTGGCAGAAAAATTTACGAACTTTATTAAAAATTTATACACGAAGTATAGAGTACTCTGAAAAAGGCGAAATATTAATGACAAATTATAATTTTTTTTTCGCATTTATTGCCAAGTGGGAATCAGACTTATAAATGCTACCGCGTACCACCACATTCGGAACATCCCGTCTAATACGCTGCGCCTCACAGGCACAGTTGATTTTCCTCATGTTTCTGCCGCTTTAAATTGGTAATTAAGCTTTAATGCATTGACCATTTAGATTCAAGATCAAGCATTCAACATTTAAGTTGGCGATTCAAACTTTAAATATTACATGTAACATATTGCAAATAACAATTAGGAACATATTTAGAAAAGAACAGTCTGAATAAAACTCGGAGAATTAAATGACGACAAACAAACATAATTTCGATAAATCATTTCCCATCAACATGGATTTATCAAAATTGTGCTTTTTTCGTCATCCTAATCCGAAACGGCAGTTACAAGTAACCCAAACAACATCTCATTATAAGAAAGAAATGAAAGAGGAAACATTTCAATTCCCAGTACTAAACATTTTATTACTGTGATACTAGCACAATTTTAACAGTGATAAAGTAACCAATGATAACATAATACAGTAGTGTCATAGTTTGTGCTTACTTAACAATTGTCATGAACCATCTATGTGGTCGAAATTTTACCTTTATTTGGTTTTAAGCCTCATGTGAAATCTCAGCGAATTAGTTATTGATACCTTCTTATAGAATGATGTTGAGTTACATAAATCGCGAGTAAAGGTCTTGCTCTTTTTGCCGTTATGAAATGCTATCGATGGCCTGTATACAATAGCAGTTTCAGATGTCGATGTAAATTGCCGGGGCATTACACAAAACAGAAAAATTCGAGCTCAAAGGCAAATTTCGAATAATGTCAACAATTATAGCCAAGATCTTGAATTGTTGCGATTTCAACTCTCCTATCCATTTAATTTAATTTATTTCATTTTATCCATTTCACTTTATCTAATCCACTTAATGTATTTCGTTTTATCTATATCATTTCATTTCGATTCATTTCATTCCTTTTTAATTTTTTTCTCATTCTTTTAGTAAAAAACCCCTTTCTAAAAACTTGCCGATAATCGTCCCGATCGAGCTAGAAACACTTAGATTAACACATGATAATAACCTTTACAAGTTTTTAATTGCATCTGTTTCTTATTTGACTTCATTTTTTAGAATACCTGTATTTGATATTTTCTGCATATTATTTTGTTTCATTCGATTCATTCCGTACGATTGTGCAATTTATAAAACACTCCCAAAGTAGTAAATCTGCATACATCCTTTGCAAATTGTCCCCTCAAATAAGAAACCAAAATATTAGCTGCTAAATTTCCCTAAAATTAAAGAAACGTTCCCTGCATGACATGGCTGGAATATGCTTCATGAGATGTTGTCTGCACTATATGATGGTACACACTGCATAAATACTGACAGCAAAATGTATGCAACATGCCATAGTTCACAATAAGATATTCGATCTTCAACGAAATCATCCAAGTTTGCACCAATCTCTATATTCCTTAAAATGTTGTTTTATTTTTTATCCTAGATTTGATAAAACAGAAGGAATCGTGGTAATCGGAGCAACCAACTTCCCAGAAATTCTTGATAAGTATGCGACTTTAATTGCTGAATTGCATAAAAGGGACCATATAATTTATTTCATTGTTACTACTTTTTTGCCCCGTACCCTTCTGCATTATGAAGGTCCGCGTTAAGATCAATGGTTGCGCGGAATTTATGACCAGCTGCGTACGCGAAACGATGAAAAAGTCCCAGGTCTGATTTGCAACTTGTTTTAAGAATCCATGTCCTATAATCATCCTGCCAATGAATTTCTATCCACCCTTTAATCAATATATTATACAGGTATGCCATCCACTGTAAAATCTTTTTGCGAAGTCCTAATGTGCCACAACGCTGCTTCCCATTATTTAAGTTTTGTATTCTGTCATTTTGAAGTTTCATTCAGTAATCAGGACCATTGCAAATTGATCATTTAGCATGATTTATACAACACATAGTGGAGATAAAGACAAAGAGAAAGGAATGAAAAATGGAAGCCAGCAAAGAAATGATTTTGAATCTCTGGCCTTTATGAATCCAATGCCTTTAAGTAACTCGATAGGAAGATGGTAAATGATGGAAGGAGAAAGTCTAGTAGACCGCACGAGAGCTATTTTTGCCCCCCGGAAAGCTCAGTTATCCAGCCCATTATTTCTTAGGTCTTGCAGAAATTTTACAAGGTCTATTATAATTGGTTCAATTTGAATTATCTGATTTGCATGACAATAGGAACTATTTTGTTAAAAATCAAATATTTGCCAGAATTTTGCTAAAAATGTGGTCTTTGTCTTCTAGACAATAAGGGGAATACCAATCCAAGCCCTACTGACCAATAATATGCTTGCATTCCCTTAAAACATGAATCGACCAATCAACGATGATCTTGTAAAACTTCTGCAATATTGATTATTTTATAGGTCTTTAATAAGTTAACAGTTTTCTCTGTTAATACTAAGAACCATCTCTTCTACACATTGTGATTATGTCCAGAAGCAAGTGATGGCTCTGCATTAGGGTTCATTTTAATTATACCTTATGCCAGTCGCATGCTTGCATATATCTTTAAATTCAATTTTCAGTATATTTTCTCATCAGGGCCCTGACAAGACCTGGTCGTTTTGATAGTAAAGTTGTGGTACCTATGCCTGATGTTCGTGGAAGAAAAGAAATTCTTGAATTATATTTGAAAACTGTACCTTGCGGAGACGGTGAGTAATTCCTGTTTTGTCTGACCACAACCGTTTAACTGTTAGGCTGCATATTATAAATTATATCCAGAAATTAATATCTTTTTCATACCAGGAATGATATTTTCGTAACTCACAAAAACAATTTGCGATAAGGAATTAGGTCAGTGTGTTACTGTGATTCAAAGAGATGGAATGTCATTCCGGTTGAAGTGAAGAAATCTCCATTTGTTATTAGTTTTGATAAAAACCTGAAATCGTATTTATTTTATAGAAGTTAGAATAAATGATTGTAGCTATTAACAGCCAAAAACCAATATGAATCTAAACCATTTTTACAACGTGTTGATAGCAGGGGTGCCCTTTCCTCGATTACGTCACGCTCTGAGAGAGCTCATCCTCATAAAGTATCCTGCAAACACTTCTTTCTTCATTTCGTTTGACTTGTGTCTTGAATTTGGTGTATAGTTTCTCTGCCTTTTTTCTTTCGTTTATGTGTATGTGGTTTTCTCTAGCTTTTTCTATAGTCCCTAGCTCTTTTACAGTTACGTTTGATCTTTTCCCTTTTAAAATTACTCCATGCACCTGTGACTGGATAAGAACATATTGAATGGCTAACATGTTTTCTTTGTTTTAGATGTCAATGCAGCAGTTATCGCTCGTGGAACACCCGGATTTTCAGGTGGGTATTAATACTTGATATAAGTAATACAGTCTTGTATCATGTCAGCCCATGTCAAATCCGCTCCGTGTCGTGCCCGCCATGTTTCGAGAAAGCTCTTCTTTTAAGTAATTCCCTGCATACAATTGGAAAATTAGTTTCTTTTTGTATTTTTAGCAACATTGTTTTTCCTTTCTATTTCCTTATGTTAACTTTCGTAACAGTTTTCTTCATTTTCGTATGTGTAAGTTTTCATTATCAGTTGTATTTAATTGAAGTAGAAAAATAAGAAACTTAACTGAACACAACTCTACTCCACTTAACTGAACTCTACAGAATTCAGCTCTACCTTGCTGAACTGAAGTGAACAAACTAAACTCAAACACAACTTAACTCAACTAACTCAAATTAACTCAAATCAACGGAAACAAGTGATAACGCTATCACAAAATTCTTCTATTAGGCGCTGATTTGAGTAATTTGGTGAACCAGGCTGCAATCCGTGCTGCTGTTGAAAGCGAGCCTTATGTTACAATGAAGCATTTGGAATGGGCAAAAGATAAGATTATCATGGGTATGTATCGCTTACTTTCAATACTTCTACTGAATACTTCTAATGGTTAAGGACACTTGACACCTTCATTTTTAAATGATATCATTTAAAATCGTGCCTGAAGGTATATGAGCGCATGGTTTACTTGGAATCATTCATCATGTCTTGCAACTTGCGTTTTAGGCCTAACTTTACGCAACTATTGTAATGCATTGTGTCGAGTATGTACCAGCCTCCAGTTTTGCAATCACTAGGGTCCAGTCCCTTTAGGTCACGGATTCGAACATGAATAGTTAAGATTGAAGTGGCAAATGAAGTTCCCCTAGTTCCCAGCTAGTCTCAAGCACTATACATTGTAAGCTAGCTAAGACAAAACTGCCTTTTAGAGAGGTTTTTTTCATATAATGTTAAGATGAAATATTGATTTATTGAAAAGTTTAGGTTGTCTAGTCGCATCATAAAGAATGGTTATTATATATATATATGACACAAAATTTCGATGAAACTATTGTTATAAGAAGGAAAATCCTGAGGGAAACGTGGTAAATGTAGGATTGAAAAGCCTCAGTATGGCAGAATCAGGTTTTCCTTTGTTGTTTGTCTCCGGTTTTTACTTGTTATATGAGAATAAAGATGACATTGACAGGATTATTTAAAGCCTTAACTCGGAAATCTCGAAAATACTAGATTCTGTATGAATTCAACCAGTATTGCTGGTTTCTACAAACGAATGAGTCCGGAAATGTTTTCATCGTTGATCTTGCGTCTTAATCAACATTGATAACGTGTGGTTTCATCCTGATATTCTGTTACCTGGCTACATACAACAAGACGTAGATAACTAAATATTGCTGGTTTAATGTTGGGGGTGGAGTTGGGGCTTGCATGACGATGAGATTAGGGTCGATATTTATTGTCAAAGAGATTACATGTCATATCGTACATGGGAAATATTTCTGGCTTTCAGTTAAAAGCAGAGAGCAAACAAAAATGCTGCATTAATCAGCGGAGCAGTTACAATTTTTAACTTAAATATAATTTGATAAAGCATTGTAAATTGAGACATCAGATGGAAAACGCAGCTTCAATATGAATTTAAGGATGAAAGCCACGAAGAGCCACATTTGACAGACAAATAAGAAGAGTCGGAAAAAAGAATTTTTTTTATTTCATTTCATTTCGACACATCCATATTTCTAAAACAGGCCGCAAACCTTAATACGTCGTAGTTCACCGATTAAGGCCCCGTTTACACTGGAACGGATCCAAACGGATCCGTACCGAAACAAGTGCAGATAGGCATTCCGTTTACACTGGAACTGACGGATCTGTACCGTAACGGATCCGCTATCCGTTCTAGTTTGGGATCGCTTTCCAAAGTGTTCCCGTTTGGATCCGTTCCAATTGAGGTCTTGTGTAAACGGCTGGAACGAATCCACATGAGTACAGGTCAGATGAGAGGCTATACAGTTTCCCGTCTTGAGGCCTTTTTTAAGATGATTACGTTTAGATGTTTACTTTTAGCAACTACTTTTCGTTTCTTTTGGATAATTCGAGTTAAAAAGTTCCGAATTGTCATTATATTTTGGCCGACTCCTTATGTGTCAAAGCATAGTGAAAGTAAAGATATTGGGCTTTGAATCCTTTTTTCAAAAATCTTTTTCCAACAATTTGCAGAACAACATCTTCACAACAGCGAATAAACATTGCTGTTGATAGGAACCGTTCCAGTACAGTTCCCAATGTAAACGGATACTGATTTGGATCCGATCCAGTGTAAACGCGAGTGAAAAATCGTCCGAAACGGATCCGTTCCAATGTGGATCCGTACCAGTGTAAACGGGGTCTAAGTCTTCACTGGCCTGTTTTAGAAATATGGATGCGTCGAAATTCGAAGTTATAAAGAAATAAAACTGAACAGATCATCTACTCTTTTGTCCTAAAAGGCTTCTGATGTGCCGTTTTATTCCCCCAAACGACGCCACCTTAGAAAGATAAAGAGAATAACCTAACCAAAGTTGCAATATTTCTTAATTGTCATTCAATCAATTGAAATTATCCATTACAAATTAATGCCTTCTTATGTGAGTTCTTCAACGCTGAGAATAAGGTTTAATTGGATTTCCTACGCAGAGGATGTTTACTCAGACCCTTTTCTGTCGTTTTGATTTAAATGTATTTATTTCATGTGGGCGTTAGAAGGAACTCATCTAATGCCTTTCCTGGTTTTTATCTTCGATGCTAACATGGATGAACAGCTATCCATGAAAGTAGAAAGTTAAACTTGTTCTGGGCGCATTTACCCGTGTATCTATATCTTTATTTATATTTATACATTCAGAAACTATCAAAACCTCAGAATTTTAAAACAATTATAGATACTCAAAAAAACTGAAACTTTATAAACGTTTCGCTTTGTGCCTCTAACAGTAATATGCTAAAGATGCAAGTGGAAACGTTCAAAAGTTTTTTCTGAGAATCTGTATTTATATTCATATTTTTATAATTGTAATTAAAATTATATTTTTAGCTTTATTTATACCAACTTTTAGTTTATATTTCCTAATGCTAGTGAGAGTAGCCTTTCAGAAATGCTGGTTCTCAAGGCGCTGTCCATATAACGAATCATATAATATATTAAGAAAGCTAACTATCAAAATGTATCCATAGAATATTAACATACCATGGGTTTTTGCGTGTCCTAAAAATCACATGTATTTCAGTTTTCATTAAATCATCATTTCAGACAATCATTAAAAAGGATTATTTGCTTTTATAGGTCCAGAAAGAAAAAATGCTGTTATCGAAGAGAAGAACAGAATCTTAGTCGCTTATCATGAAAGTGGTCATGCAGTTGTTGCAATACACACACCAGGTATTTCTTTTAAAAAACAAGGCTCCCTATAATGACATTCTATACGGTTGGGTTAGCCCTCCTTATGGATTTGGTCACCCTAGGCAATATTGATATTATTTGTGTATTTATGGTCTATTGCTACTTTTTGTAGAATTTTAAACATGTTGCCCAGACTTCCTTGAAGTACATATTACTGCTAATTTCCACCCTTAAAAAAAGTGTTTTGGTACCTCACTCTGTTAAGATTCAGTATAAGTTTCACACACCAAGTGGCATTCAATATCTGACGAGGTTGAGACAAGAAAGACTAAAATTTGGGATCAATTGAAAACATGGACAACTACAACATGGAGCGGGGGGCGCGGAGACAGTTTCCCCTCCTCACCTTAGGAAATAAGCCTTTCATTTCGCTATATAATTACCCTTATGTTCATTGTTTTGCCCTGCTTGCCCGGAGTGTAGCAGGCATCCCTGATTGAAAAGTTTATATTTTAGTGGATCTATTTTTTAGAAAGCGATAGATCATGCATCTGGCTATACGGGACAATTTCGGACGAAAAGGTAGTTCTAGGTCCTTGATAGAAATTTCCATATGATATCACGCATTGATTTGCTGTAATTGTTAATTTTATTCTAGATGCACTTCCAGTCCACAAAGCCACGATAATGCCAAGAGGACAAGCACTGGGAATGGTAATTCTCATATTTAAATTTTCAAGCCATTCAAATCTAGTAAATCTTAGCAATCCTAGTCATGGGATTCTATCCCTTCTATGTATATTCAAATTTTATTTTGTTATGATGTCAAATGCAAGCATTCAGTGTTTAATAATCCTTATGGCTGGTCTTTTTAACGTATTTCGACGCGTTTCTTCGCAATTCCGAGTTTACGATCAATTGCGATTAGTTGCCTAATATGAAAACCGATCAACTTTTATGAAAATTTCCTACCGTAAGTAAACGTAATAGACAATGATTCAACGTATTTCAACGTAATTCATCGTAAGAAATAATAACTTTTCTCTTGATAAAATACGACCAATTAAGATTAAATATGTTTTGAGGTTTTCATACATCGTAGAAATCTTTGACCCCGAATTTCCAATGAAACACATAGAAATACGTCATATGAAACCAGCCTTTACAAGTTGCCAGTCCGGCTCTAGAGTTCCCTTTGAGCTTGCCTATCTGGTATTTTATTCCTTATAAAACAATTTATCATTTGAATATGCGTGCTCCTGATCTCTTCTGACTTAATTCGAAACACATGCAAGACCGTTGATTGCTATGGTTGACATAAACTTTGACTTCAGTCACGCATATCACGTTATCTCTGGTCCCCAGGGTCACGTAAAGGTTTTTAAGTATTCAATTTCTTCTTTGGGTGTCATGGTATCGAATGCTATAGACGGATTTTGATGGTGCGGCTTCCCTCCATCTTCTCCTATCTCTTGCAATCTTCTCAAGTTGCTTTTACCTTTAAAATCCAACATCTTCATTATCCATTCTAGCATCTTCAGTCTTTGTCTTCCTCTTGCTCGCTTCCCGGTCATCTCAGCCTCTATAATCTTCCTTCCTATCCCCCTTTTTCTCAGCTCGTGGCAAATGAAACCCTAATTGTCTTGTCCTGATTGTGTTCAGCAATTTTTTTTCATTCTAACCTTGGTCCCAACATGTCCAAACATTTCATCCGTCATTTTTCAACGGACCTCTCTTGATAAGAGTTCTATTAAGGCTAATCCAATTACTCTTTAAAATGTTGTTTTGATTATGATCATTATTGTTTTGATTGTGCTTTTTCAGCTGATGCTCGTAAATGCGTCAGATATTAAAGGGTCGTGTTTGTACAAAAATGGTCATATTTTTGACAATTTTTTCGTTAAAAGTAAACCACTTAGTCTCTTTACAAACCCACCAATTTATACTATATTTATACTATTATACTATTTATACTATATTTATACATTATAGGATTTTTCTAGCCCTATCTCCATTCCTAATCCCATCCTTAATCCACCCTAACCCTTGCCTTTACGTCCCCTTTTCCTCTATTCTCCCATAATCCTTACCCAAACTTTAACCATAACCAAAGTTGGTTAATAGACGCCTAAACGCCTATATCCCTAACCCTAGACCTACCATATCAAGACCTTTCGCATTGGCAACTGAGCCCAATGACTTACCTCCAGCCTTAATTTAAAACGGCACAATGTAACTTTATCAAAGCTGCGTCGGTACCAGTGATTGGGATCGTGCTTATTTCATCTTGAAAAGCAGAACCATCCGGTTTTTTTCGTTTGAGCGTTGCTAACCGATGTTAATCTTCAGAAATTTCACACTAAAACCTGGGCGGTTTGGTGAGATTTTGTGACATAGCAATTGACAGATGACCGCTTAGTGGTCACTATACTTTGGCAAAGATTTAGTACTTTGAACCCATGAAAGAACAAGTATGAAACCGCGGAAGATATGTTGGAATCATTCCTCTGTCGTCAAACGGTCGAAGCCATAACTCGTTGTTGTTAAGTCACAGTTTAATTGTCATCGATAGTACTAAGACACTGTTTTTTAATATTTATATTGAGTTTGCAGACCATTATTGCATTACAGATAGATGAAATGGTCATAGTTAGTAATGGACAAAGCCCTTCCTCCCTCCAGAATCTATCTAGAATCGCTCTAATCGCTTTTGTACAACATACAACAAAATCTTTTAACGTTTTTAGGGCAAACGATCATGAAAACATTCTTTATCGAAAATACACAGTTTTGTTCAATTCTGTATAAGTTTTGAATAAGCATAGTCATGTAATGCTGTAATAAGGATGATAATAATAATTATATATTGATAATAATAATTTCTTTGTTTAAGGTTAGGGATTTTGCTGGCTAAAGTGCTGATTTAAGCCAACCGATTTTATTATTCTCTATCCCGATATCATAAAAATTTTCAATTTCTTTCGTTGTCATGCGCAAAAAACACCAAGTCAAAAATAGAACATAGAAGTTATAAAACGAAAACACTCCCGTAAATTCCAATTGATCTGCGAACTAACGGTTCCAGCTGTCAGGAAAAAGGACGCGAGAGATTCAGTCAGGCACATCAGATATGAGCGAAAAAACAGTTAATCGGTTTATTCTGTAGTAATTAAGCACACGACAATGGTTTCCCTAGAAATGTACCAATAAGCAAGAGGTTCGTGTTTTCATCAATTATTTAATGATTTTCTTCTTCCAGGTTTCACAACTTCCAGAAGCAGACGAGCTATCATGGTCAAAGAAGCAACTCCTTGCAAAAATGGATGTTTGCATGGGTGGACGTGTTGCAGAGGAAATCATATTCGGAAAGGACAGCATAACGACAGGTAAGTTTAGGGTGTTATTTATTTAAAATGGAAATTAAAAGTGACTGTATTATAGCTCCGATAGTTGGAAACCAGATGAGAACATGATGAACAGCACTGAATTCAATTGGCACGATGCAAAGTGAGTCAACCAGCTCTAAGTGCTTGTTTGCTGTCTTAAAGGTGGCTTTTAATATTTGAATGTAAGCTTGGCTTCACTATGTAGCATTCACCAAAACATCTACATGACTCCCTGCATTACACGGCATCAATATATGACGCTCTAGGTCAATATATGACACATTGTTAATCTCACAAACCATATTGTAATTGTCGCTCTGACTCATATTGCGACAATTTCGCCACATTACAATACACAACAGCATCAACGTGACACCCTGCATTAAACTGTCACAATCTGCAGGATTCTGTGACACTCTGCGTCATTATGTGACACTTTGCGACACTTGACCATATTGAAATTGGCTTTGGGTCACACTGCGTCCAACTGCGACACTCTGCGACACTGCAACAGCATCAACGTGACACTCTGCATTACACTGTGCAATCAACAGCATTCTGCGTAATTCGGTCGTACAAAGCGTCATCGCAATAGCCTGCGTAACTCTAAGATTCTCTGCAGCATACTCTTTCGTACTTTTTTTTGTGTTCTAGACCAAGCTCCCTTGTGGAATTGCAAAGAGTTTTGTATTATCCAAATTTAATTCTTTTTGGCATCTTTATGACCTTTTTGGCCTTTTTTTCAAGGAGCATCGAGTGACATGGAAACTGCTACGAAAATTGCTACGATGATGGTTGCAAAATATGGAATGAGCGAGAAGGTAAACTGTGTTAATATTTGTGGAATAATAAAAGTCGATTTTTAGTTGACAAGCAGATTATTTCTAGACTCATGCCTTTATTCTAAAATTTTGCTGTTGAATAAAACGTGACGTCCATAGCGAAACTGAGGTTTTTTGGCATTAGTCTAAATTCTAAATTTTATCTATCTGCATCAATTGCAGACGAGGCTATGAGACTGCCTGATGCCTAGAACAAGAAAAGAAGACATATTCCATAGATTTTCAATTCACTTAACCCTTCTGAAAACTCATATTTTTTTGTTCTTGCATTTTCTTTGTAGGTTGATTTTAGAGTCTAGTTAATCCCCCAATCAGATGGAGCATTTGCTCTGAAAGGTGGCTTAGGCCCACCCCCCCCCACGCAAAGGGTTGGAAAAACCTTTTCGCTCATTCAGTTTCAATCACTCGATTTTGTATATGATACTTAGGCTCCAACATTTCAGGTTGGTATTGTCAACATCGATGAAGTCGAAAAGCTTAGTCCATCTTTAAGAGAAATTGTCGAAAATGAGATCAATCTTCTATTGAAGGTAAAACTTAATAATTTTTACAAATATGTATCGAAGGGTACACTACGAAAAGCAAAAGCTATTATTAACTTTGAAAGGATTCGAAATTGCATAAATTATTTGGGATTGTCATTTCAACATTGAAATATGTTGCATTACTTGAGTATTGTAGGCAAAGAAATTTGCTTCATGAAAACTAGTGCGAAAACGAAAACAAAGTCTAAGAAACTGGTGATCTGATTTGTGTATGGGTAGTCTAGGGGCTATAGTTAGAATTGAAATCTCGACATAAAAGTACTTTTCAATTTACTCTGGAAATTTGATTTCGCCAGGGTCTTAAACATGCTTTTACTAAATATGCTTTTAACAATGCCTTTTTTGATGAATGTGATACCCAAATTGCGCCCTCTCTACTCCTTTCGTTGGCCATCTCTGTTATTGTTGCATAAGGCTTTTAAAAATCTTACCGGAAACTAGTTATTGTTTCGTGTTAAGTTACTTTTGTAAGATCTGCCTATTCAGACAAAGGAAACCTTATCATTGTACATGTTCTAAAGTTCGGCCACTATCTGACCGTATGGCCTTTGGGAAGCCGAGGATTGATCTCAAGTAACCGCAGAATATAGCTGAATACTGTTTTGTTTCCTTCTTGACTGATGTGATTTCGTTCATTGGGATATTTGTACATATTTACTCATTGAATATTAATTGAAGCCTTTGTTTTGAGGCTTTGAGAAGAGCCCCCTTCTTTCTGAGTCGAGATCTTTTCCTTTCATGCTTACAGAGCATCATTGCACACGCTTTTGATATATAAAAAGCAGATAATTTTGCCGAGGCTTTTTCTGCTGATTATATTCTGATTTTCGTCAGTTGAGTTAACCTGCATTTTACATCCCTTTAAACTCTACATTTGCCCTGTTTATCATTTATTTTACACTGATTTGAAAGTTGCCCTCATTTTGCATTTGTTCACACTTCTTCTTCCCTCAATCTACATTGATTTAACCTTCATTTTACTCTCTCATTTTACATACGCATCTTACTGCAACACTAATTGCATCTAGACCCTATCTTGCTACATGACGATCGAAAAATAGAGTCTATAAGGGCTCTTTACAAGTCACGTGTTCAGAAATGGAGTCTTTGAGACCCAATTGTTTTGCATCACTCGGCTTCTTTGCATCTTTCTGTGTCTCTCTGCATCATTCTGTATCATTGTGCACCACTCTATCTCATCCCGCACTTCTCTATATCATCACGCACCTCTCCATTTCACTCTGCATCACTTTTCATCACACTTCATCAATCAGCATTTCTGCATTAGTAGTTAGAATTCTGCTTCATTTTGTATCATTTTGTATCATTTTGCATCTCTCTACATCATTGTGCATCATTTAGCACCACTCTCCATCATTTTTTATCAAATGTCGAATTTCAGAAAGTTTCTAGACAGTTTGGCTCGTTGTAGCAAATATTTCTTTTTGGTTTTATTTGCAGCTTTTGGCTTTTTCTAACGGGTTTCTTATAGAGGTTAAACTTTTGTCAACAAAATAGGATTTAATCTCTTATTTATTTGAGGTAGACCTTTTCTACGTCAATGAGATCACTGCCAACGTACATCAGCTGAAATATGATCTAGAGTCGTATTTGTTTTTCCCATAAGCTACTGGTAGTCATGTAGTTTATGACGTCATTCAACTGGAAGCGCATGCATCTCTCTGATTTCTTTTCTTTCTCGAAAAATCGTAAAGCCCTTACATAGTCATATTACCATTTTTGATAGCTTTGTTCATGATAGTGCCAATTGAATCAAATTGTTCATTAAACCTTTGATTGTTCGTTTTAACTAATCCAGAGATAACAAGTAACCCTTTGCCGCTTATTCTCGAATCTTTATTCTTAGTGTTTATCTCTTAATTTTGATAATTTGCTAAGTTTTTCTGTTTCTTCAGGATTCATATGAAAGAGCACGAAATATCTTGACAACACACGCACAGGAACACAAAAGGCTGGCCGAAGGACTTCTTACACACGAAACTCTCGATGCCGATGAAGTAAAACTTGTAATGCAGGGTAAAGTCTTGCCCCTAAAGGTTTAATGCCCCACGTGTTACTGATTTGTGGATTAAATTTTGTGATTACTCATTTTACTCATGTAAAATACCAGTCTTTGCTTTGAGATGAGAAAACTGAGTGATTGATGAGGGAAATATGTTGGTTGCCTAATCCAAAGCTAATCCAAAGATCTTGAAACTGACCTGAATGTGCAATATCGTTTGCAACTTAGATAAGGCCCACTTATGAGGCTGTGCAAAGAAGGCAGTGGCCCGTAAACACTGTCACAAAACAATCTTTTATTCCTTGTGTTAAGCTTTCCTCTGGTTTGTGATGGGCATAGACCATTATTTTGCATTGTCAATACCTTCGTTTGATAGAACAGTGTGCAGGGAATCACGGGTTTTTTGTTACATTCTGTTACAACTTTAGTCTATTTGGGGTCTATTTACTAAAATGAAAAACTGTGTTTATCAGGGCTGAAGCAACAGTGGGATGAGGGGAGGTGTGACATCCCCCTAGGGAAAAAATTATCCTTTAAAAACAAGGCGTCTTTGGCCATGGAGGAATATTTTGTCGGCAAAATTTGCAAACTTATCGGCAAATAAAAGACTGCTTCCCCGTTTTTGTCGGAACATTCATCGTAGACACCCCCACCCCTGAAACACATCAAGCGACGGTCCTGGTGCTTATGAAATATAGCTTTTGAAGTGGAATCGTGTTTTCTTTATCGCAATGTCATGTAAGAACTATGTAAAGTTAATGTAACTGTTTGTGATTCTTGTAGTAATTTAACTCATGTGTAAAGCAACATCGATAAGTTTAACTATTTCATTACTAATTTTTTGCGTCCAAATCTTTTTGGTAATTTCGTAAGAAAGAGATCAGCAGGCTCAGACAATAATAGGACGTATTTCAGAAACTGGTTTTTCTCTACTCCCTTCCTGCCTATATTTGAAACAATAATTAACCCCTTTCTCTTTTTGGGCAATGATATTCAGGTTCGAATATTCCATTGAAACTAATAAAACTAATATCTCTGTATAGCAGATAAAACCAAGATCAGAAACAACTTGGTATTAGGGGAGGTGGACAAGCATGCTAAACGTTTCTCAGTTTTCACAAGTTTAAGAAGCTCAGACAAATTTCAATAAATTTACGGAAACCACACCCAACCGAATTTAAAATTTTTTGTCATAAATATACACATTGATATGAAAATGGTTTATAAGAAGGTAGGGGGCTCCTCACACGCTGAGAACGTTCAATTCTGAAATTTCGGCTTCGCGAACCTATATAAGGCTGTGAAATTCGCCAAAGGGCTTACAATCCTGAAGGTAGTAGGGGCAGATATAGTAAACTCTTGCGGTGCAAAATCTGGATTTAGATCATTCCGAACTTTTTATCTAACAGAGTTCAAACCCTTTGACTATTCCAGGTTTTGCAGGGATACAGCCAACATTTCAGATTGGCTAGCTTATTCAGGTTCTGAATAATGCTTATTTCATTAGAATTAGAAGATTTGGCAAAACTCCTCCAAGGGACGTCTGCGCACCCCAACACCCTTGGTATTTGCTACCAATGTAATGACTGCAGAAATAGAGGATGAAATCAGCGTGGAGATTGCTCTCCTGCCTTCTGTTCCAGAGCTTTTGAAGGCAAAAAAGCCAAACCAAAGGTAGCTAAAAGAGAGTTTAAGATTAAATAATCCTAGTTGAAACGAAAATTCTTGGATTGATACGAAACTTTGTGTTCTTGTGTCATTCCTAAGTTTCTACAAATAGACGTATATCTTTATCAGAGCCTTCGTCGACGGGGGCCTTGGCCCTTCCCATTTTTGCACGGTATGCCTTTAAAAGCCAGCTCATCATCTTGTGCCGTGATAATTTTTTGGCATCGATACTTGCCCCCCCCCAACTTTGCTGGTCTCCTCGGAGGCCCTGTTTACTAATGGGATAATATTTGCAGGGTTTGGTCATTTTATCGTAAAATTGAAAAAAATTCTCTTGGTACGCCTGTTCAGTCTTCGTAAAGATTTGTGTTGGCTTTATTCCGGAAAGGGCCTGTATTGCTAATGGTGGATCTGAACAATTTCCCACGACATATTTGTTTACAGTAAATCGCGAAGAGGTGTTGACAGGGTGATCCACGGGCAATCGATAAATTGCCATGCCATCAAGTTGCGACGTCTCTTAATCAAATTAACAGGTCACAGTAACAGTACATCTGTGCTCAACTTGCCAACAGCTTTCCAGGAATAATGAGGGGATCACAATCAAAATCATCATCATCATCACCATCTTTTTTATTATCGTCACCATCATCATCATCATTATCATCATCATCATCATCATGGTGGGATATTAATAGAACGCAAATTAAAAAACTAGAAAAAATACAAAAAGATGCTGTAACACTGATAAATCGATTACCTAGGGCCATTCCCTATGAGGGTTTATTATATACACTCTTTTCTTTATAAGGAGACTTCTATATACATTCTTATACATCAATATATACATCAAATTTCGCCAATTTTGAGCCTCATTATTCTAATAAAATTTATTCTTATAAAAAAAAAGAGTGTAATGTGGTCATGCCTATGGAATATAGGATAAAGGGAAAACTGCTATCATTCTTGCATAAAATTCTTAATTTGAATGAAAAAACCCTAACCAAAAAAGTATACGAAGAACAAAAACGTCTAGGCCTGCCTAACTGTTGGCACAAAGAAATTACTTAAAGTGACTTAAAGATGCTAGATATAAATCGATCTGAGGAGAATATAAGAAACATAACCAGAGCTGAATGATAACATAAAAAATACCAAAATGACTAAATTGAGATTCATTAAACAAAGTAATTTTGGCATAAAAAACTATATTAAGGTGAAATACTGAAGTTAAATATGACTGATATGAAAGCAAATTACAAAGCAAATCATAATAACTTTCTGTGCAGAAGATGTGGGACCCAGGAAGAAAAAATTGAACACTTGTGGGACTGCCCTGAATTTTCAAACGAATGAACAACAAAAATTGTTATATGGACAAAAATGATGCGAAAACTTTGATTAAAATTAACAGGGACGTTGAAAAATTCCTGGACTATCCCTACTAAAAACCCGCCGGTATTATCTGCAATGATTGTGGGTAACTGTTCCGAAATGGAGACCAGCTGCACTTTTATTATCATCATCATCATAATCACCATCATTTTCATAATCACCACCATCATCAGTATAATCATCATCATCATCATTATCATCGCCATCATCATCGTTATAACAGCATTATATTATCATTGGCAATGCAGGTCCTTCACCTAATTACAAACACAACGAAACAAAATCAATAACATTCGGGAGTGTACAAATAATTCAATTATGCAAACCTGAAAGATAACGACAAGTGATAAAGTCACAATGCAATTTGGCAGCTCCTACACAGTGCCTACTTCAGCGATTGGGAGATGTAAATTGAGGTTTAATTTCATTTTGGAGACTATATCGGGGGCCAGTTGAGGGAGAATGATCCTTTTCAGTTATTTTTCAAGGACCAGCAAGGGCTGGTACCTAAAGTAATTGCTGATTCATTATCTCCTCGATTGATGCTTAATGTCGTGGAATTTATCATCTAATTTTTATATTTCAAGATCATCAAAGGCAGGGATTATTCAAGGCTTTGTATTAGTTTGGCCCCTTACCATTACCGAAAATCCTCTTTTGTCCCATTCCCTGCAAACGTCTGAACAGCTCTCTAAAAATTGAGAGTTAACATTGTGCAGTGGCTTTGAATCATCGGGGCTTTCGCTGTTGTGACGTAATGATGAATAAGTCACCAGTCGAGCTTAAACTGGTTTATGACAAAATCTCAAAAACCGCAATTCGCGTATGCTTGATGATCAACAAATTCTGCCTCTGGTTTTAAATACCGTTACTTCTATTGTGAGCATGGTGTGAGTTGGCAAGGTTGTTCCTTCAATTTTGCCATTGTTTACACGGCTTTCGTCGAGAAGAAAAGGGTCAGTTATTACGATTGTCTGAAGAGACGGCGTTTTCAAATTATTGAGATCCGTTTCCTTGTGTTTGTGATGAGAGGCCTTTGTTTTGCCACGAGATAAAAAGAAATTAGTCACTTTCTCCCAGTGTTCTCGTGACACGCCGAGGTGAACTGTCATCAGAAGGCGCTGCTCTTCAGTGGATTTTTCTGTTGTCATGTAATTGCGTTTTCCATCACTTCTAGAAGCAAATCGTCGCAGTCTGGATTGTGAACATCACACATAAGAGAAATCGGAGAAAAAAGCGAAGTTGTTGAAGAAAGACAGAGCGTTCAACGATGGAAAACTCACAAGAAGAGGAGAAAGGGGTGGAGAACCCAGCTTTGGAGATCGAAGACGTGTCTGGGGGGCAAACACCAGAGATAGAAAATGGACAAAATGGCAGTATACACAGGGAACCATCGAAACATGCAAGATTTAAAATTATTAACCATTCTCAATCGGCTCCAAATTTAGTTGATCAAGCTAAGACATCAGAGAACGGTGTTGGAAATGATGATGTGAATGTGGAAGTGATGGATTCATTGCCTGTTCCTCAGTCAGGGAATATGAAAAGACGAAATGAGAGCGAATCTCATCATAATACACATCATTCTACGCAGGGTTTTACCACTATTGGATATTCAACAACAGAAGCCGTGCCAATGACTGTCTTTTACAGAAACGAGGATTCCCTCTCAAATGTTTGCAAACAGCGACCAACCCTTCAAGAACTACATAAAGGAAAAGACGCTAAAAGAACTAAGGTAAGTGTATTTCCTCCAATTATTGATTTTTACCCGTAACGAAGAAGAATATTCTACAAAAAAAATTTAGGAAGTGAAGCGTAAACTTTTATATGAAGTCCACTTATAAGAAACCAGATCTACTAGTCCTTGGTAACTTTACAAACCATTCTAAAACTGAGGTGGAAATTCAGGGTTTTATTTTTGGGGGGGGGGGCTTTCTCCCTCGAAATGTAGAAAGAAATAGTAAAGAAGCGTGTTTAGTATTTTGGAAGAGAATTTAATAAAACACAACGATCGTCTGTCTTTGGGTCATTGATGGGAAAAAGTAATTTTTTGGGGTAGTTGAATAATTCCTCAGTTGAAGAATCGACTATGCCGTGAACCCCCGGGGTCGTGAAAGTGGTCTTGGCACGCTGATGTTTGCCCGGCTCAGATGGGGAAGCCTGTCTAAATTGAAATGGAAACACTCCCATATCTTCCAGAAAAAAATTGAATGTAGTAGATAAGTCGTGGAAGTGCCGCAATTTGAATAGAAATTAAACAATTGTTTTATAATTGATGAGAAAAATTTTGAGAAAAGCTTGAGCAATGCTTTGGTATATAGAATGAGTCGACTTCACATTGCCATTCGTGAAAAGAGCTAAGCTGCGGGGCCTCGGGCTTCTCCTTCAAATACAGTGATTTAGAAGCAAGCCCTTGGGGCTTTTTTTGATGAATTAAAGCCTTCTCTTTTTGCTGAAAATCCAGCTCTCGGGAGGTTGGGTTCGAGAAATTCAAAATTCGAGATAAGGCCGAATTCGCTAACTATAAAGAGGAACTCCTCCCTTTTTGTATATTTCTTTCCACATTCTACCAACAATTTGATGACTTATAAGTAGTTCTCCTGCTTCGCCAATTAAAAACTATATCTTCGCTGTAAAGAAATGCATATGTGAAAGAATAAGATTTGAGAACGAAATAGTGTACATATATAAAGTATACAATATAGTGTACAATTCAGTTTCTGCAAAGCCTTCTGGACGGAGCTGAAAAACATTTAACAGAAAACTACCCCCCCCCCCCCTCCCCTCTCGTGCTTGAGGCTTAGTTTTTGCGCAATGCAAGTTCTTTATGATCAACATTGAAATTACCGATAAAGCAATCAAATTGTATTCATGTGCCGCAAATTTTTATAATTAATATCTTAATGTTTAACGAGGGTTCCTCCAAGGCGGGGGGGGGGGGTGGAGGGTAAGCCACCCATTTCCTTTAGATTGTCGTGTGACACTTTCATGCAATTTTCCAGTCGGAGAATTTCAGAATGTTTGGGCTTTGTCGCCAGAGGTTACGTTTCAAAGTTAATATTAATTAGGCTTTCACCCCTTTTTGTGACTCTTTTTGAAAATTTATCGGCAGTCGTGGCATCCTGAAAAGCGTAAATATTTAAAATTGACACCATGTCCATTCAAAAGAATGACCATGCCCCTTTTCGTCAGAATTTTCATGTTCTAAGGCCTCTCAAGTAAATTTTTAAACGCAGAATTTTGTAGAAAGGCAATCTGAGGCTTTCATGAAGATTACAGGAAAGTCGAGAGTGGGAGGAAACCGCTGTAATCCTGAAGACTGTTACATGAGAAGGACAGGATAAGTTTTCATAACCGCTTGTAATCACAAACGTTTAATCATTTACTAGTTACCTGGCCAGGCTCATAACAAGTATG
Organism: Catostylus mosaicus; assembly: GCA_964019065.1. Taxonomy (NCBI): domain Eukaryota; kingdom Metazoa; phylum Cnidaria; class Scyphozoa; order Rhizostomeae; family Catostylidae; genus Catostylus; species Catostylus mosaicus. Next base: position 16,576,996 of record OZ025184.1, on the reverse strand, counting down.
AGATAATTACTTATTAAGAAACATATCTTTTTATAAGAAAATGGTCATGAAAAGTATTCCTCCGCCACAAAGTCAATGCTGTGCTTCTCAGGTTTCTCAGGGGCGATAATTTCATAGATATTTCCTCGCCCTACCTTTGTCCAGTAGGCAAAAGTACATCAACAAGATCGAAAGAGAAAGTTGCAAACAATATTTTGGGACAGACCTCTTAATGGAGGGTTTGGCAAGTAAAAAAATAGACCAGTTTTTAAGTCATATGTTCCATTAAAGATAAAAAATCAATAAAATGCAAAGAACCTATTATAAGGGGGGGGGGGTGCGAAGCTAGCATAGCCTTTTTGTACCATACTTTGCGTTAGCAACGAGAATTGAACGAGAAAGAAGTAATGATCTAGCAGAAAACATTATCGAAATAGTCGTTAGCATTTGCATCGGGTAATGAACAAGTTATTTGAACAATTGCAGCGGGAGCAGCTGCTTTCTTGCCCTCAGAACAACCCTAGTTCTCCTATTTTGCCATTGTTTTGCTCTTATATTTCACTGTCTTGCCCCCTTTGCCTTGGAGTTGATTAGGCGTCGCTACAACAGATTTAACTTGCATCAATGTTCTATCATATTCTCAGACAAATCAAGGTCTTTTCAGAACAGGCCAATCGAGAAGCTTGTGAGCTTATATCAGCATAGGAGTGTCTTTTTTGAGAGTACTTGAGCGATATTGACCTTGTCTCATGAAGTCGACAGCCCTAGGATTTCATACTGCTGCCTCCTTGTCAAGTAAACAGATGCTAACGTGAAAGATGCAGGCACGAGCAACAAATTAAAGCAAGAGATTGTTAAAGGGCGTAGTCAAAAAGGGTGGCTCCCCCCCCCCTCCACTCTTCCAACGCTTAGTTTCACGGAAAAATTATAATGTCTATCTAGCGGAGTTTTTGTACTTGATAAAAATCTTCTGTGTATTCTTCTGCAAATGCAAAGAGAGTTCTTATTGGCAATAACTTGGGGAAGAACAATACCCTCCATTGAACATCGATGATTTTCTTCAACTTTGGAACTTTCATTGTTAACTAGATAAAGGCTTTTAATTAGCACTGTTGCAATGCTTTTATGACGTATAAAGTATTGCGTGACATTTTATTTAAAAATGAATAGGAGCTTAACACATTTGGTAGAAATAACCAATTATGATTTGACAATTCTATTCTGCTTAACTTTAACAACCACAATAAAAATTTACAAAGCATACCAGAGATTTCAGAGTTCGGTCTTTGTTGCCGGTTAAGAAGTCTCAAAGAAGATAAGAACTAAATGACATGTTATTGAAAGTGTTTAATCCTAGTAAAATAAGCCTCTGCAACATAGCACTTACTTTATTCCCAGAAGTAATACGCAATAGATTTTTCAAGGTCTGTTTACACGAGCAAAAGTGGATCGGATCAGAAATGAGAAACGAGCACATGATATTTCGTAAGAAACCAGTGTGTAAGAAACCCGTATTTTTAGACCCCCAAGTTGATGTAACGAAATAATTAAAAAATCCTTAAAAAATTGTGTATGTGTAGGGGTTAAGCAAGTATCAAGCAATTAACATTCTACTGCTTTGAATAGTAATAATTAACTCTCATACAATTTTGTAAAGAATCGATCTTTTGCTATTGCTATTTAGGTGGCAGTACAGATGATTTGCTATTTTGTAAATAGTTTGGTTGTGCTTTAGAAAGTCAAACAAAAATTATGAAACGTTTAGTAATAGAGAAGGGCTAGTTATCTTATTCCTTTCGCGCCCGGATTTATTTTTATTTAACTGTTAAGACCCATATAAATATACGATTTTTAGGGTAAGCATAGTCAAATAAATTAGGTGAAAGCGGCAACTATTATAGAAAGCTGCCATCAGAACATTTACAATATTTTGAAAAATTTTGTTTTACGGTGTTTGTCTTCGGGCCATATGGCCCCTCCCGGGGTGAAAGGGCTATGGGACGAAAATTGGTGCCAAGATGTAACCAAATACATACACTTTTGCGTAGCAATACTTCAAAAGCAGAACTATTCTTGGGAATATTCTTAAGAATTTTCGATGCCTGAAATTGTTCTTATATTCACATGCTCGACCCAAAAGTGCCTTGAAGTGTGCTGTATATGATAAAAACAAGTATAGCAGTTTAATATACCTAAAGTATACCATATAAAAAATAAGTGCTCCTTCACTTCCCTAAATAAGTGTCCTGCAGTCACTTTTGCCAGGCCCCCTTAGTGCTTATGGCTAAAAGGGTTACCAGGCTCATACTCACAAAAGCACCCCTCATGTTTTAGCTTTTGGAAGATTGCAAAGGGGCATAAGCGCGTTGATAATAGGTGTTGCTGAGTCTGAACGTTGTATAAACTGTCATTTCTTAGGCTAAATGCACATTATTACTAAGGATTTTACAAGAAGGATCCTTTCTCAATGTTAACATTGTTTGCCACTAGCAGTGTCGTGTAATTTGAAGCAACGTTTAAGACATAAAGCTCGACTTTTAATGGTTCACGGCGATTAAGCTTTCTCACTTTGGTTAAATTGGTTCAGTAGGGGCTGGGGAGCTTAACGCGCTCTTGTGCCAGCAGGCAAGGGAGCAGGGGGGAGCAAGGGGGCAAGAAAGGGAAAAATTAGTGCAAAACAATCGCAAATAAATTGAATTAAGCTTATTTTCCTAAGCATGAGTGGCAATTGCCCCCGCAGCCGACGTCTCCCTTCTGTAGGCGCCACTGGTATAGATCATTCTGTCTCAACTGAAAACAACTCAGAAGAGTTTGTACAAAACTTCAGATGTAGGTGAATGACGTATGTAAAATGCCATTCTAATCATCACTGATTGGAATACAGCCACAATTCTTTTTTTTTGGCAATTAGCGGTTTCGGGTCCCATGGCCTCTTTAACATCAGTTATGCTACTTTGCACTGACAAAGGTGCATGACTTCCAAAGTCTGTTATTTTGACATCTGTATCAAACGTAATCTGTATAGTGATTTCTCTTTTGGTTTGTATTTAGTTCATATGATCATATCAGTTGACTAGATCTTCCTACTGAATACAGGATTTCTGGGACTAAGTTCTCAGCATAATACGAATACAATAATATCAACGAAATAATGAGGCGTATCGTGTACGATAGGCGTAACAGTATTCCTTTTAGTAATTGCAAAAGACTCTCAATTGTTTATACTGATATGTTTGTTGAAAAGTTATTGAATTATATAATTATTTATGAAACCTGACGTTGTAGGTGCCATCGCGACCCAATGTAATTAGGAGGGGTGTAGGATGAGGAATTTGCAGACAAGGCTGGCGTGGCATATTCGGTAGGGCGTGGCTGTAGACCCAGCAAAGGTTTTGTTCCCAGATTGCAATTTTACTTGAAATGGGCCGAGGCAAACACTAGTAGTATTAAATGAGCAGGATAGCAGAACAGTAACATTTACCAACAACAATAGTTTACAGATTAAGATTTGCCGGCAGAGCCATTTTCAGGGGGTTGTGCCCCCCCCCCGACGCCCCCAATAACGACGGTCCTGGACGTTTTGCAGAACATATCAAACTAAAAGATATTGTTGGTATTAACGTTTCTTATCAAAAACTTGGATCAGCGCTTGGCATGTTATTTTTAGCGTTTTAGTACAGTTTGTACGATTTTCTGGCTTAAGTTTGTCATAAGAATTTGAATGGCTGTCTTTGCATAAATTATACTAGATGCATCTTTTTGAAAAAGTAATTAATGAAAATCCCCATTTTGGCATCCCTGTTTAGGACAAAGGATATTTGTTACTCTACTCGGTTAACTTTCTCTCAGAGAGGAAAGGCATTTTTTACCCTAATTTTCTCTGCGTCGGCGTCTCTCAGTCCTCAAGAATAATCGTAAACAGGCATGAAAAATGAGACATAATACGCATCATAAAAATAACTTCCTTTATTTGTTTGTTTCGTTATTTGTCAAAGGGTTGCCTTTTCTTAATAACATAGACCAAAAATGTTACACAATCAAATAGTATCTGGAAGTTTTGTCCTCTACCCATGTTGCTTCTAATTATGATCAAAATGTTCTTTAGCTACGGATTTAAAAAATATAATTGATTTCAAGGATAATTTGCATCTAGTCAGCGGCGGCGCCAGTCTCTGCAAAATGAAGGGGTAAGATCGTGAAAGGGTTCCGGTCACGCCCTTTAGATTTTGAGTCACACCCTTTTGATCATAATGCAAGTGTTTTAAAAAAATTAGAGAGGTCCAATCTTTTTTGCGATAAATTTAGAAGTTAGATTGTGGCTAACAAACGAAACCTCCGATAATTTTGACGAATCTACATTCCAGCATTTTCAGAAATGTTGGTAGGTAATTATCCCCCCTCCCCCACTGCATCTAAGAAAGTTCATTTTGTATTAGAAACTCAGAGTTGAGTTTATAACCAACTCTTTTATTTTATGTTCTGCAACCAAAGACTTATTGGATTCCTTTTAGATAAAAGCCTGCAATCATCAATAGTTGAAACGCACCCCCTTTCCGTAATGCCTCCCGCTTTTCACCATGTTCTTGCATCTTTAATAGCACTTTTCACTACCCTACCACGATATTAGTAAGCCCCAACACCAGATATCTATCTCAGTTTCCCCATAAACATTTATGGATAGTGGGAAACATGTAGAAAATACTTTTTATTCTACTCAAATAATCCTGCTGTGTTTGTTTAGAAGCAGTGAAAATGAATCCAAAAACGATAACAATTGAGAAGAGATCATTTGAGCCAACAATTTATTTCAGGATGTACCAATTCAATCGATTTTAAATGGATTTAAGTTAATATCTTTTCACATCAAGTAACCCAATAGAAGTATTACTTAAGTTGGTTTGTTTTTAGCTCTAATTCATGTTAAGACATCGCAAGTTCATCCAAACAAAGTTAAACTATGGTCGTTTTTATTGAAATGACTGCCACCCAATTCCCTGCGGCTACGTCATCATTCGTTTTACACGTGTAGCCAGGGGGTCAGTTCATGCTGTATCTTTAAAGTTGTTTGCTGAACAACTGCCAAAAGATTTGCGAACCAACCCCTCAGATAGTCTCAGTTATAAAAAATCACTTATTCAAATTTCTTAATTGAATATTGCCCCATAAAAGGAAAGTAACCTGTTTTTAACCTTTTCACTTCAGAGAACATGATGAATGCTAACTCTTCTTTTCCAGGATAAGCCCAAGCCTGGATCAGACAATATCATCACCGTCGAAAGAGGAAATGGTGGACAAAGAGGTGGCAATAAAATGGGTTGGATGAAAGGCGTATTAGTTCCCTGTCTTCTCAATATTTGGGGCGTGATCATGTTCCTAAGACTGTCGTGGATTGTCGGCCAAGCAGGCATTGCCATGTCCTCTTTGATAATTGTCCTAGCAAGCGTTGTCACCATTGTATCGGCATTGTCCATGTCAGCAATATGTACCAATGGAGAAGTGAAAGGAGGTATTATTTACGTTTTCTCAGCTCATGAGAACCAGACTCAGCTAATTGTCAGTCTGCAAATGTCACATAGTTTTTATGATGCGACCAGGCGTCCTGGCCTCCTTGCATCTCACATATCAAAAACAGTTTAATTTTACAAAGCTAGTATTGTCTAAACAAGGCCCTTCTTGTGACCCAGAGCGGTGGGTCTGTTTATGATCTCTAACAGTCTGTTTTAGTTTCAATTCGGAGCTGCTAGACTCCAGGACCACATATTTCCTCACCTTTGAATTTGCATTGGCCTAGATTTGATGCCCAATTTTCCAAATGATCTTTCATGAAGATCTACTTTTCCTTTAGAGATTCTACGAAAATGCAAACCGACATGTCCACCTTTTTTATTCAAACTTGGATATCAATATCAATCATTTTTATGGCTATTTTATCATTCTATTTGACACGGATCATCCACAAAGTGTTTCCATATAATTGTTAGGATTTCAGACAATTGCAGAAGATCGAAGCGACTGGGATGCTTATTTTATTGATTTCATTTTCATATTGAATTATTTCAACACGGTTGCCCCATCATAATTACTAACAAGTCTAGTTTCAAAAAAGACAGAGAAGGGCCTAGGTTGGTCCCCTGTTCTAGTTAATTACAGACTTTTGATCTACGAAACAAAAAACCTTTTTGATCTTTGCTTGTTTTTCATCCAATGGATCATATCAAGCTAAAATAAGCAATGCTTTTACAACGGGCAACCTTGTTGACTTAACTTAACAGAGCAATTTTTTGCTAACTTGCAGTAACTTTTACTCTTTTTCTAGGCGGTGCATATTATTTCATCTCAAGAAGTCTTGGTCCTGAATTTGGCGGTTCGATTGGTATAATTTTCTCGCTGGCAAACGCAGTCGCTGTTGCGTTGTACGTCGTTGGTTTTGCTGAGACGGTGCGAGATCTTATGTTGCGATATGGTACCAAGATGGTAGATGTAAACAATGATATACGAATCGTTGGAATATGTGCTTTGATCTTGCTGTTTGTTGTCACTTTGATTGGCCTAGAGTGGGTTGTTTACACCCAAGTCTTCTTGCTAATGATACTGATTGCTTCAATACTTAGCCTGGTCGCTGGTTCATTCTACCCAAATCCGGTCAACACACGAGAGCAAGTTAAAGCTTGGGGAATATTCGGCTACAATTCAACTCTTTTCAAGGAAAATTTCGTACCGGACTATAGAGATGGCAATGATTTCTTCTCGGTATTTGCAATTTTCTTTCCGGCTGCTACTGGTATTCTTGCCGGTGCCAACCTGTCTGGGGATTTGAAAGATGCTTCTTCAGCTGTGCCAAAAGGGACATTAATGGCCATAGGAATAACCTCGGTTTCGTACCTGGCCATGTGCTGGGTCATTGGAGCTGTTGTTGCACGTGACGCATCCGGAATTGTGGCTATTGCAAATGGGTCGAATATCCTTAATATGACATGTGCCATTGGAAGTTGTAAGTTTGGATCCATGAATGATTTTCAGGTAACTTTATTTATTTTCTTTATATAACTTATTCGAGCAGAACACCTTGTGAAAATACCAAAATGAAATTCAGGTTTTTAATAAATCTCTCTACCATTCAAACTTTCTTTAATTCGAACGTTTTTACGACCTGTTATTGAATGCTTTAAAGTATTTTTACTGCAGTGGGGACTCTTATGTGAGAAGGTTAAGGTTTTTCATCCTAAATTCTTTATGAAGGGAAGCCCTTCGGCAAAAACCTCATTTTCAAGGGGCCCTTCTCAACCTTATGATTGATTCTTTTTCAGAAACATTTTTTATCACAATATATATTTTGCTAAAATATCAATTAAATACTATAAATTAAAAGTGTAAATCTAAATACAATTTTTAAGGATTCTCATTGAGTTAGCTTGTTTACCGTCGGATGGGAGGCTATTCCATATATGAGCACCTCTAAACGAAAAACATTTCTGACCCCAGATAATTTTGATTGATAAATTTCACAGTGGCCTTAATGATAACATAGTCGCCTTTTGATTGCTTCTAAGTAACAAACTGATAGGCATATTGTATAATCTCGTTAGCGACTATCAAATGATTTTGGTGAAAATTAAGTTCGCTGTTCTAATCTCAAAGCCAAAGTCTTGCACATACCTTTTTCAAAAGAAAGTTTAGAATTACCTCGTCATTCACATTTTCGTTTCAATCACAAGATTTCAGTGCTGCAATTTGCATGGTATTTTTAATAAAACTTTTCTAGTTTTTTCATTACTATCTTTTGTCTTTAAACTTAGTATGCAATTCTTTGAAGAGTGAAATTTCGAAAAAATTGAGCTTTGAATGCCTTGTTTTGCCAGTTATGCAAAGCAATTTTCAAGGCCTACTTATTTTGCAGGTCCACATCAGCCATCTTGAGGCTGCCAATTTTTAACCTGCGTTAACAAATAAATTAAAATAATAATAACAATAATAATAATAATAATAATAATAATAATAATTATAATAATAATAATGATAATAATAATAATAATAATTGTAATCGAAAGCTCGACTTATCGGATTTTATTTGTTTTTCAAACTTAATGACCTAATGTTTTGCTCTTTCAGGTATTGGAAAAGGTTTCGATATGGGGCCCGATTGTCACTACAGGTATTTTTGCAGCGACACTTTCTTCAGCATTAGCCAGTCTTGTCAGTGCCCCCAAGGTGTTTCAAGCTGTCTGCAAAGACCGCATCTTTCCTGGCATTGAATTCTTTGGGAAAGGAGACGAAAAGAATGAGCCACGCAGGGGCTACGTCCTCACATTTTTCATCGGTGCTGCATTCATAGCCATCGGAGACTTAAACGTCATCGCTCCTATAATCTCGAATTTTTTCCTTATGGCCTACGCCCTGATCAACTATGCTGTATTCAATGTGTCTTTGGCGAAAACACCTGGATGGCGGCCTGCATTTCGCTACTACAACAAATGGGCGGCTTTGCTTGGCTTCTTACTTTGCATCGGCATCATGTTCTTCATGAACTGGTGGGCTGCACTGATAACAGTCGTAGCAATTGCTGGATTGTATAAATTTGTGGACTACAGGAGGCCAGATGTAAGTTTCATACATTTTCATGCCTCAAGGCTATCTATGTTAAGCACTGTATCAGAAAATTAAATGAAAGTACAAGATGATAAAAGTAGGGAGCAACCCATAACGGCATACAATAGAATCCTGTTAACTCGGACCATCAGAAAGGACGGCAAATTTGCCCTACTGAGCGAATTTCCGAGATTACCGACGTCTTGATTAGGGTCGTCAAATCCTCAGGGGACAGAAAACCCGTACGATCAAGCGAATGTCCGAGTTACCCAGGTTCCAAGTTAACGGGATTCTATCGTACATCTTCTCTTTCTCTTGTTAGAACCAAATGATTGAGAAAAGATAGGCTTTTAGCAAGTCCAGAATCGAGCTTGTAACATTCTTTCTGCAGAAAGAAATTTGAACAGTCTCGAATTATTCAAAACCCGTTAATTTCTTCAGCTATTTACTTCTCTTTGCGCAGAAAGGCTTAAAATATTTTATGCAATTTTGTTTTTTTCTGGAGTCGAATTTAACTTAGACTATCACTTATTTAATTGCTGTTAAACAAGTAATGGTGCTCGATAGTTAACCAAAATTGTCTAAATGGAGGGTCCGTAACATCTTCTTAGATTCTTCTAAAAAAATTGAAGATGAAATAGAATGAGTGTTGTTTGTTATTCTCAGATAAATTGGGGTTCTTCTGGCGATGCATATACATACCTTAAAGCCTTGCGATTCACAAGACGGCTTGATCAAGTTGGGGAGCATGTTAAAAATTTCAGAGTTCAATGTTTGGCACTTAGTGGCTCGCCATCTTCTCGCCCGAATTTGGTTCATTTTGCCTCTCACATAACGAAGAGCGTTGGCCTGCTGATATGCGGTGAAGTATTCGTCTCCGAAGGCATGAACCTGACTAAGAATAAAGAGACCGAATGGCTTCGAAAGCATAAAATCAAGGGATTCCATCAAATCGTTCAAAGTATGTGAACTTTTTACTCATAATAACCATATACACCATAAACATAACACTTTGCAAGTACCACATGTTCACCCATTTTCCACATGTTTTGCCACATAAAGAACACTTTTTCTGATCCAATAATTTGCTGGGGAAGGTGATTATATCCATTGATTGCTGCCTTTTGTTTCTCTCTTTTTGCTTCAGGGTGCCAAATTCTTGCTTTGTGGAGACGAGGCAGGCCTCTTATCGGGTCGAGTTTGGATTCACAAGCTACGGCCCGAAGTATTGCAACCAGGCGCCATACCCGCTCGGCCACTTGATACACCTAAAAACCTCAAATTCAATTCTACGTTACTGCACCGAATATACTACCTTTGTCCACAACCCATTTGCTAGTATTACTTTGTAGGCATTCCAATCTATATTTTTAGGTACAGTATTGCATCGGTGATACGCCTGAAGTTATTTGATTTTTAGTATTTCGACTGAGTGCTTGCGTGAAAGCGTCAATTATTCAGGGTACCTAAGCAATGCTTTTTGTCATTCCATTATTTCCCAGTCTCTTGCTTCTAGTATAGAGCCACAACATCAGACTCTAGAAACCATAACGGTTCTAGGCGATCATGAGAGAGCTTGCGGAATACAATAGAATTACATTGCCACATCCATAACACGCCTTATTTTAGTTTGTTGAAGAACGTTGGTTGACATTTAGCTCCTGCACCTGGGAAATTTGCTTTCTTCCTAGATTGTGTAACACATACACATAACTCTATCCATATATACAATCCATTTAAAAAAGACCTTTTGAGAAACGCCAGGGGGAGCGTTATACTTCCCCCTCAAAAAGTTATCTGCTAGCAACCGCACTGGTCACACTGATGAGGCGCTACAACGCAGCGTTGATAACTTTTTTTTGGGGGGGGGACTATCTAGGATCCAGACCCATTTTGCGTTGTTTTTGATGACCCCTGGTTTTGTAGAGACTAGAGTTCTGGGATTAAGGACAAGAACGTTTGTAGCCTGGTTGAATATTCATTGCTGTTTTATCACTTCAACACTGTTTTCAAAATTTTGGATCTTTTCTACATCGATACCTTGAATCGTGAAAATAAGTAAGATATCGCATACAATCCAAATTTTCCGACGAACAAAGCAGGATCGGAGCTAAGGAAATGCAGCAATTTACCGATTCTTTTTTTAATTATAGGAATCAGCAATCTACCGAATTTCATTCATCTAACATTAAATCTCTTCACGCAGACAATCTGGCTGTGAAAATATTACTTTGAAACTATAATCAACAAGCGCTTGAAACATCTTGGGGATTTTCTCGCTGTCAAGCTCTGTAGTAAAGTTAAGGGTGTCTGAACTATAAATTAACGCAATATTTTAATGACTAATTGATGGACCCTCTTTTAGGCCCAACCTTCTTCAGCGGAGCATCGTCACTAATGCAATGTGTTGGCCTAGGCAGACTAAAACCAAATACCTTATTGCTTGGCTATATGACAAAGTGGCAGGCCGCCCCAAAGAACAAAATAGACGAATATTTCAACATTCTACATTCTGCTTTTGATTTGCATTATGGAATAGCAATCCTTCGAATGCAAGATGGCTTTGATATCACAGAGGAAGATGAGGAGGAGGATGAACAGTTCTTTTTGAACCAGGAACCCGACTGGTACACAGAAGACTGGGACGAGTCACAAATCCCCAGAGACCCAAAGATTGAGCAGTCCTCAACGAGTGATGGAAGTGAAGGACATCGCAATGTTGTCACTGAGAACCCAGAGATTGTTATTGCCTTTCATAAGAAGAATAAAGGAACCATTGATGTCTGGTGGCTATACGATGACGGGGGCTTGACCATCCTTGTCCCTCATCTTTTGTCACTGAGTACCCACTGGCGAGGTTGCAAACTGAGAATATTTACCCCCGCCTCCGATAAAAAGATCAAAGCCAATCAAATTCGCATGGCCAATCTGTTGAAAAAGTTTCGAATCGACTTTTCAAGCGTTGTTGAGTTTAGAGGCATGAACAAGCCTCCAAGAGAGGAAAGTGTGGAATCGTTCAAGAAACTTAGAAATGGCGAACACATTTCCGAAGAGGAGGTCCTTGATAAGAAAACACTACGACAAATCCGCCTTGGTGAGCTTGTGAAGGAGCATTCCCATGATGCAAAGCTCATTGTATTGACGTTGCCAATTCCAAAGAAAGCTGTTGTGACGTCATTAACTTACATGAGTTGGTTAGAAGTGTTATCATCAGATTTGCCCCCGGTTTTGTTGATAAGAGGCAATCAAACAAGCGTCCTGACATTCTATTCATAGGAAGAGTTACAAATCAAAGAAGGCATCTCTGAACCTTTGGTGTGCAATGCCAATGGCTGCAGAAGAGTAATGTAAGATGATACTCATCGTCATAATAAAAATAAAAAAGGTTACAAAGATAATACATTAGAAATTCTAGAAAGATACTTAGCAATGAAAGGATTGAGCCGTTCATTGCGGGAGGGAGGTATAAAGAGGGTTAATTTGTTTGATGTAATTTGTTTGATGTTGTTTGACAAACCATTTTTATATATGAAGCATAGCGGTACCTTGCAGCAAATCAGTGGATCCTTGTAATCGCATACTCAATGTGACAATTTGCAAAAAAAACATGGTATACTTAAAAACTACAAAACTACGTACAAAGGTCGAAGACACAGTTCCTGAAACATTAAGGGGAAAGGGTTGAGAAGACGATTCCTGCCTGATATTGGGGAGGCCATTCGTAAGTGCAGTTGGGGAGTTTCTTGAATCTGGAAAAATAGCATAATGTAAACAATTCCGATTATTGAATGGAAAGGTTTTTTTTCTGCAAGCTATCAGCATTATGCTAAATTACGTCTGTGTCTTACTCAACATTATAGCTAGACTGAAATACCTCCAAGTAAAAACATCGGACTTCCAATGTTCCAGGGCTCAGGGCGACTTTATATATCTGGGTTCCCATTTACCCAATCCCCTTTTGATAAAACATGCCGCATTCCTTCTTTCATTTTTTCAAGACCGGCATAGGTCAACTGCCCACTTGTTCTCAAGCCCCCATGCTATTGCCATGAGTTCGAAGGCCCTGGTTTATTTAACGATGTTTTTTCTTTTGTTTTAGATCTTGTTTCACTTGATCATTTTTTTGTATTTGATTCCGCCGATTCAGCAATTACCAAAAATTATACATTTGATGTTAAAAATCAATTAATATGAATCAAAATTTTTTATGAGCAATATTTTAGAATTGGTTTAGCATCTAGATGACATTAAAACTTTCATTGAAGTATTCTACGTAGTAAATTAAAAAAAAACTCAGTTGGATTTTTCACTTGCCTCAATTCGATATTTTTATCGTAAAAAAAGAGAAAAATTGATCCTTAGTAAAAATTGAATAATTGCTCCTCTAATCGGACTGTCCGAATTTTCTCTTATCGACAAATAACCACCTTCATTTGTCTCCATTGGAATTTCTTTTTTGTAAAATGAGAGAGAAATGGGGCTGTCTGAGTCCCTAAAGAAAATCGAGACATGGTCCCCTTTGTTTTAAAAAAGTTTGCAATCACCCTCGTACTCTAAACTTCTTAAAAATTGTACGCCCATTTTGTCGGCAAATTCATTGAGACACTCCGCTGAAACAGGACATCCAGCGACGGCCCTGATTTAAACATTTTATCATAATGAGTCCATGTTGTTGGCAGGGGCGGCGCCAGAAAAGTTTCTTGGAGGGGTGTTGGACCTCAGATTGCCGAGTAATTTCGAGGAAGTGGCAGAGTTTTAGACAGCGATGGTGCCATTCACAGAATTTATGGATAATAAGAGGGTGTGGCACCTCAGGTTTGATGTGACACCACCCGTTCTGCACTACGGAAACGCCCATGTAAAGACTATATCCGTGCCACACCCTTCTCTAAAAGAAATTAGATACGATAGCCGTGTAAAAAAAAGCATTATCCTAAGAAATACGTTGACGAATCCCAACCCAATAGTTTTTTATACTGTACACCTACTTGAAACAAGTCGATATCACTGACTGGACTTTGCACAAAAAAAGAATATGTATGAACAAACTTCCAGCCCAAAAAGTTAGCAACACAAAAAGTTGGCTGAAAAGAAGAAATTGGGGTTCGGGGACTTGTCGCTGGAGAAATTTTTAAGGTCACGCTCAAAAGATCCTCGAAAAAACCGCACATTAATGGCAGAAGGGTGTACAGAAATGGATATGGATAAGTATTTTTCACTTTGGTGCACAATAGATATGGCGATAAAACGGGATCGGACTTTTTTGACGGGATCGGACTTTTTTGACGGGATACGGGATACATAATTCTTAGTCAGCAGGATAGCTAAGAGGATCTAGGAGAAAAAAGAAAATTATTCGAGAGGTAAATTCAAAGTTTCCTTTTGCGCATGGTCTCAGCAAATTCTTGCTACAGAAAACAGGTTAGACAAGTAACATGGTTCCATCATTCATCTGGTGACATCAAAAGTCAAATAACATAAACATATATGCATAGTATTATTGAACAAGACGAATCAAAGGGATGAGTGGTGGAGCTTAATGGAGCTTGCTTATACTATTAATCGCGCTTAGACACGACAAGCTGGCCCGGGATGGGGCTATATAGGATTGTACAGTCACTCCGCTTATAGTCATACTCTGGATATTACCACAATTCTGCTATTTCCCAAATTTACCTCTGGTCAAACCCATATAAACGAACTCCGCCTATAGTCACTCCGCTTTGTGTCAAACTCCGCTTATAATCACAACCTTTTCCTTCCCCAGACAAAAAAAATACCCTTTTTACAGCCATATTTGAGGAAAAAATTGCTGAATCTTCGCAGTAAACATTTCCGCAAACAATTTTCCCACTCGTCTCGTTCATTTTGGTCTGCATAGTAGATGTCAGTTGATGATTAAAATCATTTCTCATGGAATAGGAACTTGGAAGCTTCTGAGCAAGTGCAAAGCTACCGTCATACATTTTTCTGTAATCTAACTCGCTATTTTGGGCAACTCCGCTTAAAGTCACACTCCGCTTACAGTCACACTTCTCTTGAAAATATTTGATTTGACTATAACCGGAGTCGACTGTATACGTATTGGCTCAATGCGCACCGGAGTTTCATACTACCTAAAGTGGCTTTGTGCACCTGAGAGAATCAGATGTGCACGCCGTGCACCCCCCCCCCCCCCAATTTTCTGCCTTCCACGCGCGAGATCTCGTGGAGCTCTGCCTGCTCTGCAGACTGGCTTAGTAGAAACATAGTTGAAATGTAGGTACCTTCGCCGTTAACAGCATTAGCCATGGTAATTGGTAAGGAACGGAGAAAGCAAGACCTAATGTCGGTAACTTTTACCCATTGTCAATTGTAAGCACCCCCATCTTTAAAATATCTGAGAAAGGGGTTCAATTTCATCCCAAACCAAGGATATAGAAATTGGAAAAAAGAGGCGTATTTTTTGAAAAAAAAGAAAAATTTAAAAAAGAGGGCTTTTTTAGTTCCAACTCATCGTAATAACATTAATATGTTTTTTGGTTTCAGGTGAAAAGGGGAGTAAAAAAATTTGAGTTCAGATTAGAGAAAAGGGTCGATTTTCTAGAGCCTCGAGAGTCGACCCACCGGGTGAAGATATAGGCGACAAAGGTTATGTCGTAAGTATTTCATGACGACAGTTTGACAGAAAACGACCAATTTATCGTAAAGAATAAGGAATGCTCCATTGTTACGTAAAGACTCTTCTTTTGTTATCCCTATGATGAAATTTTTGTCTTGGAATAATGATAGAACTCGTTATAACTTCCCATTACGCGTTTGCAGGGTTCATGCTGTTTTGTCAATATAAACAAGGGATAATGATTGATGGCTAGGACACGAGATATTTGAGGAAGTATCATCCATCTGAACGGGGATGTCGAAGGATATCGAAGCTGGGATCGAAAGCGAAGAAAGAATTCCACTTGTTCAAATTGTGGGAGGCGACAAGCATTCTAACAAGGATGAAGACGAAGGAGCAAGCTGTAGCGAAGGAACATCGCCATGTTTCAAAAACATGGGCAAAGAAGATGACAACAAAAGACAGGAAATAATATCAGGTGTGGCTATGAAGGATAAAATAGAACTTTGTGAGCAGAGAGGCGGGGAAACGTCCAAGTTTGTGAAAATGAAAACGAAATCAAGCGAAGAGGAAATTGCTAAAGATGCAGAAAAATTTGTTGAAATCGCCGAATTCCACTGGTTTGAATTTCTGATTTTCGTTGATAATGCTGAAAAAATTACGGACAGTTCGGTTGAAGTTTTAAGGGGAATTTTTGAAGGACAATCCAAATATTTGATGTTTTTAACCAGTGGTTTGGGGCAAAAGATTGAACTCCAAAAAGTAATGGACAGATGTTTAATAATTGAAACTGTTCGTGTCATTTCGACTTTCGATGTCATAGGTACAGGTGTAACGGATTCAGACCATAACAAACAGTACTTTGGAGTTGTTGATTACCAAAAGCAGAAACGAATGGGTCAAAGCAGTGAACGATATGACAAAATAAAAGCCGCCTTGTTATTGGAGGATGCATCACCAGATGACGTAATGAAATATCAATTAGCGATTTTAAAGGCCTATTCAGAAATTGAGGCGTTCTGCGTTAAAATGATCACAGATGGCAGTAAAGAACTTCTCAATGCAATGGCAGATAAATCATACTTTGCTGACAGAAGAGGGGTGCTTATATCCAAAAATGGTGGATTATTATCATCAGTGTTGTATTCATTTGTCGAAGCATTCAGAAATGGGTCTGAAATACTAAAAGCGGAAGAAGATATGAAGTTAGTCTGCCAAGATTTTTTCTCAGCAAATGATTGCACTGATGTTGTTGAATTGGTCATTGAAAATATCAAACAAAATATTGGAAAATTTTTTGCGTTTGATGAAGCCGACAAAATAAATGATAAAAACATTGTAAGTGCCGTATTCCAAGCGATAGTTGAAGGCCTTGATGTGCAAATCAATTTTCTCATGGACTCGAGTAAAGAGATTCATGACGCACTGTCAAATCCAGAATATTTCAAAAACAATAATAAAACATTGATATTTAAGAAGTGTGGAGGAATCCCTTACCAAATTGCAGGTTATATGGAAAATGACAAGCGGGGTGGTAATATTTCCAATCTTAACAAGACCAACGACTTTGTTAGAAACATAGATCAGAACATTTCTAAGCTGAAAGTGTATGACGTGAACAATCCGGAATCTAACCGCATGTTATCTCGTGTCACAACTTTTATGGAAAGAGTGCAATACCACCCAATTCTCGATACCACATCCGTTCTTCAAAACTTTTCATTTCTTGCTATCCCAGCAGTATTAAGTAGAGATCGACCAGAAATTTTCAAGAATTGGTCATGTCATCAAATTGCGATTGACACGTACATATTTTGCAACCTGCGATTTCACTGGCATGACAAAGATACAAGAGGAGAAAGTAAAGTCGCAAAGCACTTTGGGATAGTGAATGAGAATGAACGCCGTCAACCAGAATGGCTGCACATGGGCACAGCTATAAACAAGGCCATTGAAAAGTTATCAAATGGAATTATTGCAAAATGCTTCCATGAAGATGGTAAACCAAATGTAGGGATTATTTCCCCAATACAAGCACTGATCATTAACAGAGTTTTCTGTATGCAGCTTGATTTTGTCAAGATGCTTTGGAAGTATGACAAAGAGAACGTTCTGGTGAATGCAGTCATGATATGGATTTTGATAAATGGAATTTTGAAGGAGAAGATATTTGCCCGAGAAAATGCAACGGATGATCTCACAAAAGCGAAAGAATATTTTGCAGCAGCTATCAATTGCCCTCTTGATAAACTTCTAAGTGATATGGGTGTCCTAATGCCAATTTTAAAACATGGCATTGTACAATTTCGAGGAAAGCCATTGTATCTTGCTGCTGGGGACGGAAAATTCTCCCAGTTCTTAACTCACACTGTTACAAAGCGATGCATTTCAGTAGAATGGAATAATCCTAAAATGGGTCATGATCGTGTGCACCTTTATGATGAGAACGTTTGTTGTAAAAAGCTACCAAATTTCATTAACAAGCCCCGAATAAAGCTTTACATTCATATGATAATGTATGCAGTTTCCTATCTGTTGTTGGCATATTACACACTTCAGCAAAAGGCAAAAGCAAGTGGAGTTATCAAATGGGTCGTACTTACAATGATATCATCATTATTTGTTGATGAAATGCGTCAAGCGCTGGGAGAGAGAGAATATCCCATACTAATCTCATTGAGAAGATGGTGGTCAGATGGTTGGAATAAAATGGATTTTCTTTCAATGATGCTATATTACATAGCCTTTTTTCTTGAATGTGCTGGTGTAATTAATGCTTCACGTCTCCTTTTTTCTACATTTACATTCATCTGGTGCCTCAAGTTCTATCAGTTTCTCAGAGCATTTGAGTCCCTTGGAGCATACATCATCTTGGTTCAAAAGATGCTTCCACAACTAGGCAACTTTGCAATTGTTGCAGTTATCGCAATAATTTCTTATGGAGTGTTTATGACATCGATTCTCTTTCCAAACATATCATTTATAAGTTGGAGCGTTTTCATCATGGTTCTATTGCGACCTTATCTGCTGCTTTTTGCTGAAACTGGGATCAACGAGTACGATTTATCTACCAAAAACACAATCTACAACACACCGAAGATCGAAACAGCTTCTGAAATCATGATTGTTGTAGGAATGTGTGTGTTTCTTATGTTTGGAGGAGTTCTGCTGTTGAATCTACTAATTGCTATTTTCAGTGGAATTTACGAAGAAGTTAAAGAAGAATCTATGAAGTTATGGGCATTGAATGATTTGCAGCTATTGCAAGAATTCCAACGCAAGCCGATGGTTCCTATTCCATTTTCGATACCAATTAACATTTTTCTTATATTTAAAAGGCTCTTAACAAAAGCTGAAGTCAATTCATTTGCTGATGATGATAACTATTGGAGTTTGAGAATTAGTCAACGGTATTTAACAGGAAGACTTCCAGATTGGAAAGAGAACCAAGAAGTAAGCAGCGAATCAATTATTCAAGGCATCGATACCCAGTTGGCAGAACTGCATGAAATGTATCAATCAAAGAGTGAAGAATTAAAAAGTGCCATTGGCAGCCAGCATGAGAATGTCAAGGAAATAAAAGAGTGCCTTAAGAAAACCTCAAAACAAATGAACGAAGGAGATGCCGGTTCTGAAGAGTATATTATGAAAGTGGTGATGGAGTATCATGCAAATAGCCTTAAGGTAATCGAAGAAAAAGTCAAAGAAGTAGAAGGCACCATGGGTAGCCAGCATGAAGATGTTAAGGAATTAAAGAACTTTTTTAAGAAAAGATTAGAACAAATCAACGAAAGTGCAGCCGGTTCCGAAAGGCATGTTATGGACGTGGTAAAGGAGCACCATGAAAACAGTCTAAATTTGATTGGAGAAAATGTTAAGGAATTCAAGTTGTTGAATACAAGGGTTGAAGACATAGAGAAATCACTCGAAGAACTAAAGGTAACTAGTAAAGGAACTAACGAAGAAATAAATGAAAGAATTAAAAACGTCGAGATTCAATGCCAAGAGATTTTTTTTCTACTCAAAGAACTGATTAATTTTACGAAAGAAAAGACATAAAGGACACGAATCAAAAATAAGAAAAAGAAAAAGGTTTTGCTAGTATGTGAACAAAACCTATTGAAAGCAGCTGAAACATTTTAAAGTAAAGTCACTTTTTATACTTATTAATCCATCTTAAACTTCACACTCCAGTGTTAAGACATATTAACACCATGTAACCTGGGTGCCGCTACTGGAGTGGGGGGGGGGGGGGAGAGCAGATTATTCAGCCTCCTAAACTGCAACGTTTTTCATCCCATTTGGGAGTTTTCCAACATCCCCCTAGCGTGCGTTCTAGATTTCACAATATTTGACCTAAAACGACAATGCTACAGAAGTTAGTATCTCACACCCCTCTTGTCCCCAATATTTGCTACTATGAAAATTAAGGTAAGATTAAGAAAATATTCTTTAGCTATGACTACGGACACAGTGTGTAGACCCTGATATTAACCCAACTCTTTCCATTACATCAGAATATCTCTTTAACCTGAGCCCCAAATCTAAAGCAATCAATTTCTCAAATCGAACCCAAATCTAGAACAACCCTAACCCTTATGGTCAAAGTCCAATCTCAGCTTTGAAGCTCCAATGCATATCATAAACATTGATTTGAGAGGAGCTGTCATCAAGTTAGTAGCAGTTTCAACGTATTAATAAATAATTTCACTTAAATCTCCCTTTTTTAAGACCTGATTTTATCAGCCAAAGATGAGTTACAAAGTACCATTTTCATATCAAATACTAGAGTATTTTGGCGTTGCTTTATTTTAGACATTTAATTATTTTAGTTTGCTTTTGCTTGCTGGTATTGTTTTGTTAAAGTTTACAGTTTATGAAAGTTTCTGGTTTATGATGCATTTCATCGCAAATAGACTAAAGTTTTGTAATTCACAGAATAATAAGAATCCCATCTTGGGCAATGTGACATTAAATCGGTGAAAAAAACAATGGGTTGATATTTTTGGGTTTGGAAGGGGGAGCATCATGCTCTGAAAATAAGAGCAACAAAAGATATTGTTACCATGGAGAGTGTTAACCCCCCTTTCCCTAATAACAATGTTTGACCTTGAGATGCCTGGAATTCTTGCAGGTAATAGACAAGAAAGGCTACCTTTTCGCCAGTATTTACCAAAGCAAATTTCCTTAACTTAAAGCACGCCCAACCACGACAAAGTTTAAAAGTATGAGAAAGGGGAGGGAATTATATATTAAAGGTGATTATGTGAATATATAATTTCAGTAATAGGGCTCGAGATTTACCGACAGTAAGGCGTCCAGGTAATGTCGGCCAAGGGCGTGGCATATATGTATCTTCACGATAAGCAGTGAATTCAAAATAATCAATGATTCGAAGCGTATCTACCGAAAATTTATTAGGGACCCGTTTTGGTCGGGAACCAAAGTTTTTGAACTAATTTAACGAAAATTGCGTTACGTCATTGATCTCGATGCCAAGACAAGTTTGCATCAAATGGCAAGTTTCTTATTGAATGTTCATGTATTAGTTTGTATTATTCATGTATTTTTACTACCTTGTCTTATTTGTACCTCAAGTGTTGTCATAGCTTAGAAAATAAGTCCGCTTCAAAGCCCAGAGCTGGAGTAACGCCAAGCATCAGTGTAGTGTGCCAATGAATTCATTGCTAGTTGCATCCAGAAATGGAGACAATCAAATGAATTCGGAAGAGTAAATAGAAGCTGAAGATTAACCAACAGAATATGTAGCTTGAAGCATTACCCGTGTTTATTTGAAAATCTGACTTGAATCTGAATGAATGAAAATGACTAGACTATCTATATAACAGGTTGGAAATATGATATGATTTTGGTCTGTTATCTTGCGCAGTACAGTACGTGCATGGGCGAGAGATGTCTTTTTTCTCGCTTTCAAAGGCGGGGAGCGATGGCTGCCATGGCTCCTCCATGGCTACGTTCCTAGTCCAACGTCACTAATTCCTGTACCCGATTGCAATCTTAGCAGATGCTTTTATGGTTACTGTATAGCCACCGGGGGTTAAAGGGAGCAGTTGCTTCTCAAATCTGAATCTTGGGCAAATTAATTAGAATTTTCGCCTTGCCTTAAGAAAAGTATAAAACGAAAACAGTTTTATCGATTTGTTATGTTAAGCTACGTTTTACAAAAAAGGGTAGACATAAAAGCCTTGGTACCTTCAGCAGTGTGGCTCTCAAGGACATGGAGAAAATTCTTGGCTGGCCCCTGAAAATTTGGAGTCATGGGCCCTAGTTAAGCAAAGACACCTTGTGGCCACCCCGGCTGTATTGTGTCGATAAAAACAGGGCTTCTTAATAACACTCAGCCTCGCCAACAAGGCCTAGCCTTAGATTTTAATAATTTAATGATTGAGAAATAGCTTTTGAAACAAAATATTATCGTTAAAAACTGGTCTGTTAAAGTTTGCAGCTATAGTATTTGTATATAAAATCACAACATTGTAAAACTGCAACATAATTCTCTGTTAGTTGGTATTTATCAGTTTTAGTTTCCCATATATCAGTTTTTTTTTATACGTACTACGTCATTATTTTTGATAATACTTTCTTGCATCAGTACTGACACTGTAAACATTTGAGGAGCAGAATGCCATTTTCCAAAAAAACCGCATCCTTATAAAAACGTATGTGGATAGGATTATGTGGTTTTATCGGTCATTGAGGATGTCCGCCATTCACCAATGCATATCCGCTTTCAACTACGTCAATCAGCGAACCAAGGATGACAGCAAACAACCAATTAGATGTTAAAAATGATCAAATGACGCTTGGTCCCATTGTTTCAAAAAGACCTTACTTTTGTCATCCCACAAAGTATCGCGTTTGTATCTCACATCCAATCTCCTGGTTATCAACTTCCACTTCAGTGTGTTTGTTTCTGTTAAAAGGAATAAATGTACCAGGTTTTGAATCGAATTTTTAAATAATGGTTGAATAAGATCATCTCGACTGCACTGACATGTCGTTCGATATCGAGGCAGGGATTAATAACGAAGAAACAATTCCACTCGTTAGAATTGCGAGAGGAGATCCACATTCTAACGAGGAAAAAGACGAAGGGCTGGCAAGCCGTAGTGAAGTTAGAACTTCGCAATGTTTTAACATCACAAGAAAAGATGATGATGGCAAAAGACAGGAAATAAAATCAGATGCAGCTGGCAATGAGACAGTTGAATCAAAAATGAAATATAAGATAGACATTTGTGAAACGAGGAGCAAGGGAACGTTCAAGTTTATAAAAATGAAAACAAAATCAAGTGTAGAAGAAGTGGCTAAAGATGCAGAAAAATTTGTTGAAATCGCCGAATTCAATCAATCCACTTGGTACCAAATTTTAATTGGAATTGATGATGCTGAAAAGATAACTGAAAGCGGGTTGAAACTTTTGAGAAGTGTTAGAGAAAGCATATATGGAGGCATGATGTTTCTAACCAATGGCTTACCGCACCAAATTCTATACGGAATAGATCCATCTAAGAAAATGAAAACTGTTGGTGTCATCTCAACCTCATTTGTCACGGGTACTGCTGCAACGGACTCTGATCATAGCAAACAATACTTTGGCGTTGTTGATTTTCAAAATCGAAGAGAAATTGGCACAATGAAACAACGATGTGGTAAAATTGCATATGCTTTGTTATTGGAGGATGCATCACCAGATGACGTGATGAAATATAAATTAGCAATTCTGAAGGCCTACTCACAAGTTCGACCTTACTGCATAAAAGTAATCACAGATGGCAGTAATGAACTCCTAATTTCCATGGCAGATAATTCATACTTCGCGGACAGAAGAGGTGTGCTTTTATCCGAAAATAGTGGATTATTTTCATCAGTATTGTATTCATTTGTCAAAGCATTCAGAAATGGTTCAGAAAAGGTAGAACAAGCAGAGGAAGAAATGAAGTTAGTCTGCCAAGGATATTTATCAAAAAAAGATCGCATTGATGTTGTTGAATTGATCATTGAAAATATCAAACGAAATATTGGGAAATTTTCAACGATTCGTAATAATGAAGAAGTAGATGGTGAAAACATAGAAAGTGCAGTACTACATGCTTTGGTTGAAGGGCTTGATGTACCGGTTAATTTTGTTATGAATTCAAGTAAAGCAATATGCGATGCTATATCAAATACAGAATATTTCAAAAATAATAATACAACATTGATATTCACAAAGAGTGGAGGAATCCCTTATCAACTTGGAAATTATTTGCAAGATCGGGAGCGGAATGACATAATTAGATGTATTATTGGCAATGTTAAGAAGACCGACGATTTTTATGAAAGCGTAGATCAGAATCTTTCGAAGTTAAAGTTATTTGATGCAGACAGTCCTGAATCTAACAGCATGTTGGCGTCTGTTACAAATTATATGGAGAATGTGCTTGAAGGCCTGAAATTTTCTAGGCTTACAACAGGTGCACAAAGCTTTTCACCACTTGCTATTTCAGCAGTTTTACGTAACAATCAACCAGAAATTTTCAAGAATTGGTCATGTCATCAAATTGCGATTGACACGTACATATTTTGCAACCTGCGATTTCACTGGCATGACAAAGATACAAGAGGAGAAAGTAAAGTCGCAAAGCATTTTGGGATAGTGAATGAGAATGAACGCCGTCAACCAGAATGGCTGCACATGGGCACAGCTATAAACAAGGCCATTGAAAAGTTATCAAATGGAATTATTGCAAAATGCTTCCATGAAGATGGTAAACCAAATGTAGGGATTATTTCCCCAATACAAGCACTGATCATTAACAGAGTTTTCTGTATGCAGCTTGATTTTGTCAAGATGCTTTGGAAGTATGACAAAGAGAACGTTCTGGTGAATGCAGTCATGATATGGATTTTGATAAATGGAATTTTAAAGGAGAAGATATTTGCCCGAGAAAATGCAACGGATGATCTCACAAAAGCGAAAGAATATTTTGCAGCCGCGATTAAATGGCCTCTTGATCAACTTTTTATTCATTTTGTCGTCGGCTCTCAATACTTAGGCCATCGAGTTCCAGTGTTCCGAGGAAAGCCATTGTATCTTGTAGCAGTAGAGGGGAGATTGATTACGTTCTTAACTCACATTATAACAAAGAGATGCATTTCAGCAAAATGGGATAATGGACTTCATCATAAGATACCAAATTTCATTAACAAGCCCCGAATAAAGCTTTACATTCATATGATAATGTATGCAGTTTCCTA
Organism: Catostylus mosaicus; assembly: GCA_964019065.1. NCBI lineage: Eukaryota > Metazoa > Cnidaria > Scyphozoa > Rhizostomeae > Catostylidae > Catostylus > Catostylus mosaicus. The sequence continues at coordinate 16,552,569 of OZ025184.1, read as the reverse complement.
TCTATTCTTGGCATATTACACACTTCAACAAAAGGCAAAGCCAAGTGAAGTTATCAAATGGGTCGTACTTACAATGATATCATCATTATTTGTTGATGAAATGCGTCAAGCGCTGGGAGAGAGAGAATATCCTATACTAATCTCATTGAGAAGATGGTGGTCAGATGGTTGGAATAAAATTGATTTTCTTACAATGATGTTGTATTACTTAGCCTTTCTCCTTGAATGTGCTGGTGTGATTAATGTTTCACGTCTCCTTTTTTCTACATTTACGTTCATCTGGTGCCTCAAGTTCTATCAGTTTCTCAGAGCATTCGAATCTCTTGGAATATACATCATCTTGGTTCAAAAGATGCTTCCACAACTAGGCAACTTTGCAATTGTTGCAGCTATTGCAATCATCTCGTATGGTGTATTTATGACATCGATTCTCTTTCCAAACATATCATTTACAAGTTGGAGCGTTTTCATCATGGTTCTATTGCGACCTTATCTGCTGCTTTTTGCCGAAACTGGGATAAACGAGTACGATTTATCTACCAAAAACACAATCTACAACACACCAAAAATCGAAACAGCTTCTGAAATCATGATTGTTGTAGGAATGTGTGTGTTTCTTATGTTTGGAGGCGTTCTGTTGTTGAATCTACTAATTGCTATTTTCAGTGGAATTTACGAAGAAGTTAAAGAAGAATCTATGAAGTTATGGGCATTAAATGATTTGCAGCTATTGCAAGAATTCCAACGCAAGCCAATAGTTCCTATTCCATTTTCAATACCAGTTAACATTTTCCTTATATTTAAAAGACTATGGAATAAAAATCAAGGTTATTTATTTGATGATGACTGTTCGGATTTGGTTGTTGGATTTATTCAAGTAAAGTTAGCAGAAAGTATGGCGGAATTCGTTGAGAACCAAGAAACAAGCAGCGGATTGATTATTCGAAGGATTGATTCAGAAGTAACAAAACTGCAGGAAATGTACCATTTGAAAAATCAAGATTTAAAAAGTCTCGTGGAAAGCCAGCATAAAAATGTTAAGGAAATGAAAGAGTTTCTTAAAGAAAGCTCAAAACAAATGGACAAAAGTGCTGCAAAGTCTGAAAAACATATTGAAGAAGTTTTGAATGGGCATCAAGAAACCAGCTTAAAAGTTGTTGATGCAGTTCAAGAATCCATCATGGATAATCTTGGAAGGCACCTCGAAGATTCACTTTATCAGCATCAAAGAGAGAGCAGAGAGATTATTCTTGAAAAAGTTGACAACGCGACAGAATCGTTGCATACGAGGGTTGAAAATGTGGAGAGGAGAGTTGAAGATCTACAAATGATTATCAAAGCGAATAACAAAGAAATTGAAACTGTCACGATTCAATGCGAAGAGATTTCAGCCGTTCTAAAGCAGTTGGTTAAAAGCACGCAAGAGAAAGAGACACGTTGAATTGAAAAAGAGATGATTTGTGTCTGTTAACGAAAAAAACAAATGCAAGTAAGCGGAAAGCACTTAAGTAGATAAAGACTTATTCATATAATCAGTATTCGACCTTTTAAATACATACCTGGAGACATATATAAATTACATAGGTGAGCAATTTTGAAACATTTGCGGCGCCAGCGTCCGTAAATTCAGGAGGGGGGCATTCCGGCCACACCCTTCTGAAATTGGGAAATGCCTTTCTGGAAACAATGCTTCTGTTTTAGAAACGTTTAGAATTATCCGATCTTTCTGGTGATCAATTTGGAAGGCATTTTGTGAGTAAAAAACGAAACTTAATAAGGGCTTACCCTTACCCAAAACTTCTGACGATGTCTACGCTACCATATCTTTAGAAAAGGGGGGTAAATACCCCCTCAACACCCTCGTTGCTCCGTCAATGTTTTCAACCGCCAATGATAGCGATGGGTTGGGAACTGTGGCGCAGGCAGGGTCATTTCTTTTCTTTTCTTTTCTTGGGGGGGGGCGATTAAATGAAACAGGGTTTTGTGGGTTTCAAGTGGAAAAAATGTTAGAACCCAGCAGTTTTGCGTATTCCTATGGCCCCCTCTGGTTGCGCTACCGGTCAGCACAGCCAATTTAGCCATCCCAGACACTCAGGAATGTTTCTCTACTGTTGTCTTTTCTGGCAAGATTGAGGAGTTCTTCAATTTTTGATACCTCTATTGAGCTTACTTTTAACAGTTGCGGAGAGGAAATTTTACTGTATAAATGAATTCATGCCGATTTGTTCTTCTATTTGTCTTAAAGTTTTACAACTTTTGGTTAATCGTAATTAACTAGCTATCATAATAGTTTCAATCTATTTTGTTTCAAATTGAAAATTCAAAATCATTTACTTCAGCAACTATCAATCTAAGGTAAAATTTTAGTGTGGTAATAAGCTGATTATGAAAAAAAAACAACATAACAGCATAATTCAATACATACATTTGCCTAGGATACTGGGAGAACTAAAACCGTTTTTGAGCCAAGCGGCCTAATATTTAGTGAAGGGAAAACAAATTAATACAATATGATTGAAAAATGGGATAAAGAATAGTGTAATAAATAGTATGAAACATTAGTACAGTGTTTAAGTTAAAATAGTCATTCTTTTTTATTACGTTTTTTAATAGTGAGAATTTGAAATCTACTACAAACATATTCAAACTATGTATGCTTTTTTAGCTTTGTATTTAAATGCCCAGCCCACTGTAAATCAGTCCTTTGACTGACGTGGTCATCGTGCCTAAAGAATTTAAAATAATAATATTAATAATAGCGCCCATCCATTTTCTGTCTCATTCACTTCAATTCAATACAATTCAGTTCAATACCTGCTTGACAGGGTTTGAGTGGAGGTGTGTCATTGAGTTGAAAACGAGGTTAACATAGTAGCTGTTCGATCCGTTTTGTTATGAGATCAAAGTATATCTTTGATAGTTACCAAATTTTGGACAATAATGGCGAAAATCATTGAGTGCGTTCCAAATTTCTCAGAAGGAATAGATCAGAATGTAATAGATGCAATAGCTCAAGCGATTGTGGCTACAGATGGTGAGTTTCTAATACTTAGAGATTTGTTTTGTTTTGTTGTTGTCTGTTGAATTTAAATGAATGAATGAACTTAACTACAGAACACCATTTTCGGTTTCAAAACCTCAGATTGGAAAGTTTGCAAATTGCAAACAAAGTGTTGTTGGAAATTACGCTGAAGTATTAGGGAAAATAAGGGGAAGGAAGAGGTAAACTAGAAACCAACAAACTTGGCTTTTTCCAGGTGCAAATCAAGGAAAAGAAAAGAAAAGGACCGTGCACTCAAGGGCACTAACAAGTGTGCATTCTGTAAATTTTGCTTGCCACAGATTCTGTGTGGAAAGCTAGTTCTTAACTTGAACAAATCTTTACCCACCCTTCTGAAATTTATTCAGTTAGAGAACATTTTTTTTCTCTCTGCTCTTGGGCCATAATAAATGCTTTAATTTTGCAGCTCTAGTCAAATGGTTTATTCCCTGTTATTTTTAGTTTTACCTGGGGCTTGCAGATGTATTCACTGCAAACCGTTTGTGTGTGGAAGTTATATTTTGCTTGTCGGTCTACACTTTTTTATATGAACCAGATAATTTTTGCTGAGGACCAATGTTCTTAATTTTTCATAATTTGAGGCTGGAATGTTCTTGGATGTGTTTTTATTTTAGGAGCAATTTTTTTCCTAAAATTTATTGGAAACTACATGCAGTGCAATATACAGTATGGTACAGTTTAGCTCAATGCATTTACATTTAAATTTTATCACATGCTTTACATGTACCAGCTACTTTGCTACGGCATAACACATTGGCCTATGAATGACTTTTGTTTAGGAATTGCAAGGTTTTGTTTTGTTGAAGTGCAAAAATTCAAAAATCCCTTATTTTCTTGTTTCTTTTTTAAATTTCTCATCCAAGGATGAGCATGTTCTAAACCTGTTCTTATTTTTTTTGGGAAATCGTGCCTCAGTGTTCTTTTAAAAAAGAGTGTAGATCTATTTGCCCAATTCATGACTAAGGTAAAAAGGTAAACAATATGAAAGACCCTTGTGTGAGGGCTTTTGCCTAGTTTTTAGTTTTTGAGTATATAAGCCTTGTTATTTTTAAATCTTCAATCCTGAGTTTTCAGTTTTCATTCATTTATCAATTAATCCTAAATACAGTCTACAAGTAATTGCAAAAAAAAACATTATTAAATACAAACTAAATTTAATTTAACATAGATTATAAGATACACAAAAAAGACAAGAGCATATTACAAGGTTGTATTTAAGATTAATTGACTAAGGAGGAACTCTCTAAATAGATAAACTAATCGGGAGAGAGTCCCCCCAATAAAAACAAAGAAAACTAAAAGAATTTTATTAAAAACTACAACGAACCAGATCCAGATGTGTATCAAGTAGCTAGCAATTGTGAGATTCCGTTAAGCTTTGAGCTACTAAGTAAAAGTGTCAATGTAAATATGAGTCTATAAAGAAGGTCTTGAGACTGGATCGAAATACTGAAGCAGAACAAGAAACCCGAATGAAAAGTGGGAGTGTATTCCAAAGTTTGGAACCAAAATACTTGATTGTCTTAAGACCATAAATAGTGGTATTTTTTAAGGATTGAAAGAGGTCACCCCTGGTTACCTGACGAGTTACAATTCTATGAACAGATGAGTGCGGAGTAAAGTATGTGTGAAAGCAGGCAGGAGATACTTTGTTTAGAGCTTTGTAGACAAACGTCAGAATATTTAAATGTATAACATCTTCAAGCTTAAGAATTTTTAGTGAATTAAAAATTTTTGAAGATGAAGCTGCAAAATGCGAAAAGCTGATGCATCTCAAGATTTTCTTTTGGAGAAGGTATAGAGGCTTTAGATAAGTATCATATGTTAAACCCCAGGCTGTGATGCCATAATTGAGAAATGAGGAAAACAGAGAATTATAGAGGCTGAGCAGAGGTTGCAAGGGAATGTAGTGTCTTATTTTGAAAAATATTCCGCAAGTTCTAGTTAGTTTTTTATGAAGTTCAGAGATATGGTATTTCCAGGTGAGATGTTCATCTAACAAGATTCCTAGGAATTTCACATACTTAGACCTTGAAATGTTTTCCTTGCCAAGTTTAATGTCAATAACGTCAGGTAATTTTTTCCTGGGAGAATGAAAAAGGACAAAGTTAGTTTTGTCGATGTTAAGTGCCAGTTTGTTACAGTCGAGCCAAGATTTGACCTTACACAGTTCTTTATTAATAACTCTAGTTAGGCTATCGATATCATCAGCTTCTAAGTAAATGTTTGTGTCATCAGCAAACAGGAAGAATGACAATACACTAGTGGCGTTTGGTAAGTCGTTAATGTAGATAAGAAATAGGAAAGGTCCCAGAACGGATCCCTGTGGAACACCACATGTTATATCACACAAGGAAGAGGAATAGCCATTAATTGATACCAATTGTTTACGATTGCTAAGGTAAGATTCAAACCAAGCAAGAGCAGTATCTCTTATACCATAATGTTCTAGTTTTTTAAGCAGAATTCCATGATTAACAGTATCGAAAGCCTTTTGCAGATCTATGAAAATTCCACAGCCAAGTCTGTTATTGTCAAGAGTTGATTTAATACTTTCAGTTAAAGTAACTAGTGCATGTTCTGTAGAGTGACCACTGCGAAATCCGAATTGCATACTGAATAAGACCTCACATGTTTCAAGAAACTTTTGGAGGCGAGCCTGCATAAGTTTTTCGAATATTTTACTAAAAATGGAAAGCAATGAAATTGGTCTGTAGTTACATGTTTTGGTCTTGAGACCTTTCTTAAATATTGGAATTACCTTCGCAATTTTTAGATTTTCTGGAAAAATACCAGTTGTGAAGGACTCATTTATTAGAGCGGAGAGATCAGAGGAAATAGAATAATTAAGTACTTTCAATAATTTGACTGGAATGCTATTTGGTCCAGAGGACTTTCCCTTTTTTAGTGATTGTATTACATTAGAAACCTCGTTTGCTGTACATGGAGATATGAAAAAAGAATCAGAGTTTGAATTTGATAAGTAAGATAAAGGAGATTTTTGTGTTCTTGGGATTTTTTTAGTGATTCGTTCAGCTACCTTAGTAAAGTATTCATTAAATTTATTTGCAATATGGGTAGATTCAGATATGTTTAAGCCATTGTCATCAACTAGATGTGAGAATGTATCAGTATTATTTGGTGTCAAACTAATTATATCTTTAATACCTTTCCACAACAGTTTCATATTGTTTTTGTTTTCATCAAAGTACTGCTGATAATAATTCTTCTTACTCTGTCTGATTTCATTGACAACACGGTTGCGGAACTGTTTGTACGCTTTAAGGGCAGCAGGTGAATTTGACACTTTGAACTGCTTAAATAGCTTATCTCTAATTTTCATCATTTTTTGAATCTTAAAGTTGATCCAAGGTTTGTTTCTTAACTTTAGCATTTTCTTATTCAGCTTTTTCTTAGGACAATGTTTCTTAATAAGATTTTCGAGGTTAAGCAAAAAGGTGTCAACTTTTATATTTAGATAAGTACTTTCATCATTAAGATAGGATATATCAAGTTCCGAATATTCTGACAGAAAACTAGCCTCATCAAACTTCCTATAGTCATGAGCAAAATAGGATGAATTTTTAAACTCAGGTGCATTGTCCTTCAGAATGACGAACTGGGGAAGATGGTCAGAAATCATGGATAGTAGGTTACCACTAAGAATATTACAGTCAGTCACATTACTTAAGAAGATGTTATCAATAAGTGTGGAGCTGGTGTCCGTGAGACGAGATGGGTGTAGGATGGAATGCATAAAGTGGAAGAAAACATCAGATTAATAAAGTCATCTGTGAGAGTATGATGGCTATAGTTGAGTAAATTGATATTAAAGTCACCCATAATATGGATAATTTTATCTTCATTGGCAATTAAACAGAGGGTTTCCTGAATGTGTTGTGTAAACTTTGCAATATCTGAGCTGGGGTGTCTATATGCACAACAATAGAGGATATTTTTAGATCTAGAATTATCAATTTCTACCCAGAGAGTTTCAAACTCCGCATTACTGATAGATAAATCTTCTCTTTTGCGTGTTGTACGATTTTCTTTAACATAGATGCCGACTCAGCACGAAGAGAGAGAGTGTGGTAGAACGTGTAGCCAGATAATTGTATATTAGATTTTATGGGAGCATTCATAGATGCCTTGATTTCAGAGAGACCGATAACTTGAAAGTCAATTTTAAGCATAGGCGCCGACTTTTGATTTTAGCAGGGGGGGCTGAAACTAGAAATGAAAAACAATTACATACCAATTTCTCTAAATTATCAGTTATAAAGGCGCAGTTTGGTTCTTTGATTAACGATGTATTGTATCCTATTCATTAAAAATAGATGAGGATACTATGCCTATGCGGGAAATTAAGCTAAAAAGCGATAAAGAGCAAATTTTTGAACATTTCTCAGAGGGGGCTCAGCCCCCCCGTAGCATTTTCCAGGGGTGGCTCGAGCCCCCAAGCCCCCACGTAGTCGGCGCCTATGATTTTAAGAGAAGACAAAAGAGCATGAAATTCTTGATAGTGAAGTGAAAGACTACGAATATTCATATGGAAAACGGCAAAGTCCTTATTGGAAATTTCTAAAGCAGTCATTTCCTGTAGTGAATAATATTTAGAACTCAAATTTATGTTTATATTTTCATCAATGTCATAATCAGATAGATTAGGCAAGTTACTTAACTTGGATGTGATTTCAAAGGATGGATAAGCTAGGTGATCGTTAGAGGAAATTTCAAGATCATTTGTTTCTTGGAAGACACTATCAGGTATAAGGGTAAAAGGGAAAATGGTGGAGTTGGTTAATACCGAACAATATAAACAGACCCATTGTTTATTAGCAGGATCACTTCGGAGTTGCTTATATTCAGAAATTGAAATGTTATTACATTCTATGTGAATCCAATTATTGCACTGGTCACAAAAAATTGATTTATGGTTATGTTTGACACTGTTTTTGCAAATGCAACAAGGTTTTTTTGAATTTGATTTTTCGAATTCTGTCTCAAAGGCTATGTTAGCTACCAATTCATCGAGCTTAATTGATAAGGACATCATCGTCTGATTTATAATTAATTAAAGAATAAATAATAACAATAATATCTATGTAATAAAATTAAAAAAAAATAAGTAAATAGACTTTAAATTCTTAATACGGAAAAAACAACAAAGGAAAGGAACAGCAAAAGCGTCCAAGGGAAACTGGTTAAAATTAAATGAAATGCATGTGGGGTTAATACTGGAATGGTATTTGCTCTGTTCTGTTTCATAATTTATCACGCAAAACAAAAATTGTAAGGAATAGTTGCAATTCAGTAGTTAATTTTAACAATGGGAAATTTTGACAGAGAATGCTTCAGTGCGGGAGCCATTGGACCTTATAAATTTCTTTCAATTCCATTTCCAAGGAGTTGGAAGAACATTACAAGGGAAAAACAACAACAAACTCTAATCAAAGGAGAAAAGGAAAATGCTTAAGAAACTATGGCCAATAGTTCTTTTTTAGTATTAAAAAAGCTGAACCTGTTGCTTTTATTTTTCACTCCAAGGCGGCAATTGATGTCAGCAAATGCGAACTCAAAGTTTGCGTTCGATTTCACTAGAGTTCGGGCCAGTTCGAGTAACTTTGCACGCCTCTGTGTCAGGTCAACGAAAATGCGCTGGTTCTTAAGTTTCTTTCGTGAACGGTAAACCGCGACTTTATGTTTCCATGCATTCAGCTTCACAATCATTGCCTGAGCTTCCACTCCATCTTTATCTCTTACTTTTTTCCCCACCCGATGTGCCCTATCAGTATCATCTTCTGAAATGTTAAGTTCCAGCTCCGTAAAAACGTCCATCACTTTCTTTGCACAATCTTGCGAGGATTCCTTCTCACTTTTAGGTAAGGGTATTCCCGTTATTCGTAGGCAAGAGCGACGACTATACTGCTCGTTGTCGTCTACTTTTACTTCGAGATCCTCCATATGAGCTTCGTAAAGAGATATCTTACTTTCCAAAGATCCTGAGATTGCATGCTGCCTCTCATCGTTTCATCAATCTGTTATTTTCAACCATCCATTATTTTTGCTACACCTTCATGTTTTTCAAAAGATGAGAATTGAATGAAAAATCCAATTGATCAAGTTTCCACTCAAAAACAAAACTGATTAATTGGAAAATTGACACTGGATTTTGTTTTCATTTCCATGTTTTCTATGCAGAACATCTGAACCCTAGCTATATATCTTGTTCTAGGAGGTGTCTAGAACAAATTTTCTGATAAAATTGGCACAAAGAGCTATATTTTCCTCAAAAGTAGCAACTTTTGCAGAAAAAAACCCCTTCATGACCAAAACACCTTGTTTTGAAACAGCTATTTTTCCTGGGGATGTCACATCATCTCACCCCACTTCAGTTACAGCCATGCAGATTATCACACTTCTCTCAAGTTCTGAAGTCTCTTATATCACAATAGAACTGGATTTAAATGAATTATGTGTGTTATTGCCAAATTTTGCAGTATTTTTAAATTTGTATCTCACTTGTTTAATCATGTTGTTTTTGTGGGTTTACTTGTAAACATGTTTGTTTACTTGTTTACTTTGTTGCTTTCTAATGTTTGTTGTTTACTCGTTCGCTTGTTTACGATATGTTATATTTGTTATGTTATTCCCTTGTTGTGTCCAGTCTCCTTCAAGTGCTTCGTGTAATCAAATATCTGGAGAGTAATTAATATTATTAAAGCACAAACTAATCGGCGATTTGTCAGAGGTTTGCTTGCAGGGCATATTAAGCCATTATACTTTCTATGCAGTTGCTGGGTTAAGGCAATCTTCGTTCATTGGTGAGAATCACATTATCATGACCCTTTTTCTGTGGCAACTATAAAGTGTTTTAATGTTTCCTTAGGATGTTCATTAATGGACGTGGATCCTGGAAGTTCAACAAACAGAACAGTATATACTTTTGTTGGATCTCCTGAAGCAGTTGTCAATGGAGCATTGAATGGAGCAAAAGCTGCATCAGCACTGATTGATATGAGGAAGCACAAAGGCAAGTCTGTTTATTAACCCATTTACCCCTGGTTTTAAAGCAACTATGCAGTAACAACTCAAACACTTGGCTTTTTTCCAAGAGGGTGCTAAAACTGATACTATTGGAGGAAAAAGCATTACAATTATGTACCTGCAGAAATTGAAATCACCAACTCATGTAAGAAAAACCAATTTTTACTGAAGGCAATTGGAGAATATCGCATTTCCTGGGATTTGAAAGGGTTAAGAATTCTTTCCAAGCTATAAGTGTTGAGTAACCGCGATATTTATGCTTTTAAGGATCAGTGAAAATGCCCTCATCTTTATTTTAGTCTCTAGGGTAAACTATAAGTCGACAAGACATCTTCTAGGCTAAAAATCTCTTCCGGGAGCACCAAAATAATTGACTTTTGGTTCAGCGTTCCCCTTGAATCTAAAAGAACATACCATGTTCCATAATCCCTAGGTACGACAATATGAAACAATAACAACAGCTTTGTTAAGAGTAACAATTGAAACCTTCTCCGTTCTTTGTTACAATAAAAACTTTTCTACGCACTGCATCTGACATACTACTCCAGGCAATATCACCAAGAGAGGGGGGAGGGGTAGCTATGTTCAATTCCAGGGACTTGAGGCATAAGAAGAAATGTGATTTCAATCGATTTCATCACTTCATCCAGTCGTTAATTGTTTCAGAAGGGGGGCTGAATGATATTTGAGAGGGCCTAGAGTCTCATCTTGGGTGTCAGACTGAAATGCATAATACAGAGAGCTTTGCAGTGGTCGCAGCCTTGTTGTCATGTTTTGTACATATTATAGCCTCTATGAGGAGTATGGAATAATAATCTACTCTTTTAACAAGTGTGCATAGAGAAAAATTCCTTCAAATATACCTACTTTTCCACCTCATAAGCACGTGTAAAGATCATATAAATGTGCGTCCATTCTGCTATGCCACCCATTGGTAAAATCAATCACTTAATCAATAGAATCCCTTCTTTTTTGGCAGGGGAACATCCACGCCTTGGTGCATTGGACGTTTGTCCTTTTATTCCGGTTTCCAATGCTACAATGGATGATTGCGTAGAATGTGCAAACATTTTTGGCCAAAAAGCAGCAGATGAGCTTGGGATACCAGGTAGGCAATGAAACTGTTTATCTTTGTTAAAGCTCAGAGCCATCTGTTATTACTACATTTTAGCCAGTCTAAGCAGTGAAAATTTTAAAACTTTTCCAAAGTCCATACTTCCGTGCCTACTATGTAGTTTTACTCATTGTTGTTTTTATTTTCTCATTTTATCACCTTTGGGCGCGGAAGAAATGCGTCAGCAAATATTTTTTCTAATTCTGTTTTGTAGTATACTTGTATGGCTTTGCTGCAAAGGACGATTACCGACGTAGTGTCCCGCAGATCAGATCTGGAGAATATGAAGGACTTGCTGAAAAGGTACCGGTTTATTGAAACAACTATCCAAAAACGGCAACGTGTATTCAGGAATTGGGCATTTATTAGTACTCTGTGAGATTAAGAGCTTCTGTAAGATGCCCTATTCCTAAATACACATTGTGAGATTGAGTTACGATAACGGTGGTGCAAGTCGCCTGCTCTCATGTACAATAACTTGATGTTGAACGTGAACGATGTAGTTAGGGATATAAAGTGTTATATTTATTCGCATTGACATTTCAGAGACACTTCACAAGAGGCTGTTCAAAGTTTCTAAAGAACAAAAAATGTTCGCGTCGTTCCTATGTTTTCTATTAGAGTTTTGGCAGAGTCCTTCTTGTTAATGTTTCTTAACCCTTTCATCCCTGTAGGGACCATTCTTTAAGCGAAAATTGGTTATTTCATATGGGGCTGATGGTGTTAATAGTTTGATTCATCTGTAGTTCAGAAATTGTAAGGCTTCATTGCTTCAATATCATAAATTATAGTATCCCATCGTAATTTGAATAAACGCGTTAGTTGCTACTTTACAACTGTTTTATCGCCGGGAGTGAAAGGGATAGGGAGTTTTATGTCTCGGAAGAACAGAGAATGTAAGTATAGTTGTTTTTGATTAGGTTTTTAGCATAGTCCTTCTTGTGATGTTATTTAAAGAAACTGCAATATAAACTTACAACACAGTTGATAAGTTGCACGCATTTCGAGAAAATTGATGCCCTCCTTTGTCTATAGAGTGTTACTAGAAAATTACGTTATGTTTCTAAATACACAGCGAACTCTTCTAATCAACCCTTCAGTACTGTGACTGCAGGCAATATGTCAACTCTTGGCACGAGCCGGTTTTTTATCTCGTTTGGATGGTCTCAGTTTATCAGTTGCTGATAGTGATGGATATCTGATGGCTCTTATCCCCCTGAAACATTATCACCACGCAAACAGTTGTTCTTATTTTCGGTACACATTATCACTACACTGATTATGCTGAACGACGCTAGTATCTTGATAAGCAATGGAGACATTAGCCACTATTTTTTGGCCGTAATGTAAATTTGCTTTACACTCTTTTTTATAAGAATACTTTATGTTTTGCTGAGCCTCAATATTCTTAATTTTTTTTGCTATTTTGAGCCTCGGAATATTCTTAAATTATTCTTAGCGCGGCAGAAAATACTGATATGGCAATAAATTGTTATTATTTTCATATCAATCATCAATGCCAAAAACGCACACCTATTATAAATATGAACAGAACAAGTCATCAAAATAAAATCTAAAAATAGACTTACAGAATATCAAAGAAGAAGGAGTAAAGAATTTCGAGTAATTAAATTTTGGGTAACTTTATTTATAACCATTTCCTGTAAAAGCGCACCAATTCAGAAGTAAAATAAACACCTGCTTAAAATAATTGTTTCACAAGATCTTGAGCCTGACAATATTCTTTAAATATTCTTAAATTTTACCAATTTGAGCCTCATTATTCTTATAAAATTTATTCTTATAAAAAAAAGAGTATTTAAACCCCCTGATTTCATAGATCAAGAAAGATGAATGGAAACCAGATTATGGTCCAACTGAGTTTATACCTTCCTGGGGTGCCACTATTGCTGGTGCAAGAAAGTACTTAATTGCGTACAACATCAATGTTCTTGGCACAAAAGAACAAGCTCACAGAGTAGCATTGAATTTACGAGAAAACGGAAGAGGACCAGACAAGGTGAGGGTAAAATAGTTTTGAGGATACTTGAAGATTTTTTAAAGCTTGATATTGAATATAGGGGTTTAAAATTCTATGATTTGTGAAATTCAAAATTCACCTTTTTTGTTCGGAAAGTTAGTTTCAGTTTCAGTTCAGTTTTCAGTTTCATATAATTTTAAAATTCCTATACAACATGCAAAAAAAATCAATACAGGACAGATACTACAGCAGAAATCTAAAAGAAAACGAGATTACAGCATGAAGACAAAGGAATTGCATGGGGGAATTTCTTAAAGGAGGGGCTCTCTCAGTAGCTAGGCTAATCGAGAGGAGAGCACCCCCTATTTCATGTTTGATACATGCTTCTTTAGTACAGAACCACGACGTTTGGATTAGTTTATTTGGTCCGTGTCAAATGAATGCCTTTTCCAAGATCAGCCCAATTGGTTTTTGTTTTCCTGTACAAACCAATCATCTATTAAATTACATTTATTACATTTATAACATCTATTGTATTTCATCCATTTATTACTTTTCCTATAATTTAGCTCTTGGTAATGATGCAACTACGTTAAATTTAATCAAGCGACTACGTTTAAGTTCAGCGTCATATATAAAATCTAATCGAACAATTTTTCTTCGTTAATCAGCCCGGAAGACTGAAAAAAGTACAAGGCTTAGGATGGTATTTACAAGAAGCGAACCTCGCCCAGATATCGCTTAATTTGCTTGATTTTGAAGAGACTGCGATCCATACTGCTTTTGAAGAAGCAAAAAAAGATTTAGAGGTATGGATGATTTGTAGATTTTATATGAAAATGTTATAAATTTTATATGAAAATAATCTTATGAAAAACAAAAGATGAAAGACTTTAGGCTAGAATGCCAAGAGAATCCGTTAGATCAAATCCATAGCTAACTGCGAAGAACCATTAACAAGCGTGTGTTTTTTATTATTACTAGTAAAATTTGCCCTTCCCCTCACTGAGCTGTTGCCCTCCTCTTCCTGGCACTCCAATGAGGCTACCTTATTCCGCTTTCCCATTTTTTGATGCTGTCCATCCACTGCATCCGCCCTCGATCGTAGTGAAGACAATACTGTCCCCTCACCTTTCCCAGACTAGACTGTTACATGCAAGAAGTGTCATGCTAGAGGCATAGATGCCTAAAACCTACCGAGCCGACAAGTTTATTTGCTATGAATAGCTTGAAGATTATTGTAGGGTAGTAAAAGCTGTACCTTGTCGAAGATTAATGCCTTGATCTGCAATTTGGCAGGAAATAGATGTTGCAATCTGTGGCTCAGAAGTTGTTGGTCTTGTTCCGCTAAAATCGATGCTAATTGCTGCAGATTACTATATAAAGAAAGAGAATTTATTCATCTTAGACGAAAAGCAAAAAATCAGACTGGTGAGTTTATTTTCATTATTTATCTATTTTTTCCTGATCAAATAGAACTTTCCCGATGTTTTTCCAAATCTAAGGTTGTTTAGTAACTAGGTTCAAAATTTTCGTCGATTTTTATGTTAGATTTTTAGTCCTTTATTCTAGATCCCTTGTATGACGTTATTTGTCAAGTAAACTTATTTATGTATTAATTCGCTAATTCCCTCGGGATGTGGCAGTCTATATTGGCTTTTCTAATGGTATATCCTTTTGCAGCAAGTTAAAAATCGACTCTCTTCACGTCCTAGCTTTTATTTTTTAGATTTTGCAATAGCATGGTAATTAAAAACCGTAATAATATATGTAACAAGTTTAGAATAGAACAAAGTAGCAGGCTATCTACGGGTTTTTTCAGGTAATTGAAAGACTTGGGTTGTCTTCCATTAAACAATTTATCCCAGAACAAAGGATTATCGAGTGAGTCACGCATTTGATTTTGAGAGATTTTTATTTAAAGTAGAAGAGAATTGCTTGACTCGCTTTAATTTAGTATAGAATCTTTGCTTCTCATGACGTTGAAATTACGTAATAAAGGTTGTTTACTTTGAAATTATTTCGCTGGCTTTTTTATAGTGGAGCTTCCCTTAAAAATAATCCTAATAAGATAACAATAATGATAACAATAATTATAACAATAATATTCATACAGGTAAACTTGTTCAGCAAAATGACTTTGCTGCTATCAAATAAAGACCTGTGCAGCTTACATTAACTTCAATATGTACTTTCATCAGCCAGTTGCTATGCTTTCCATGTACTTTTACTCATTATACAGATCTTCTACTAACTGCTTTATAAAAATTAAGATGTGCACTTCCTTATTCTTCGACAAACGTTTTATGTTATAATGGCATGAAAGATTTTTTCTTGAAAATTTTGAACTGAAATATTAGCAAGATTTTTTCTGGAGATATTTTGAACTTTTATTCTTCTATTTCCTCTACCCTCCTTCCATTCATTTTCTAATGGATAGTCCTTTATATTTCACCCGTCTGTTGTCTTTCTCAGGTACATGATTGCTTCCAATGCAGATGGTTCCCTTGCATCATCAAGTTTACGTCAGTTTATTTACGCTCTTGGCAGTAGAAGTTCAGCACCAGGTGGAGGCTCAGCCTCTGCTGCAATAGCTGCTATGGTAACCGAACCTTTAAAACGTCTTATTTTTAAAAAATTTTGTTTATTTGTTTATTTATTTATCATTTATTTGTTTCATCTATTTATTAATTTATCTATTTATTTATTTTTAGGTTCATTTCTTTATATATTCATCTTTTTATTTATCTTATCTGTTTATGTATTTATTCATTCAATCATTTAATTATTAATTCATCTATTCATTTATTTACATACTTATTGATTTCTTTGTTTATACTTACAGGGCTCAGCTCTCGGCTTAATGGTCGGCTGGATGACTTATGGCAACCGTAAATTCGAGAATCTCGATGCAACAATGAGGCAGCTGATACCTCAATTGCAAAAGACAATGCTGGAGCTAGTGCCGATGGTTGATGCTGATACAAATGCGTTCAATGAGTACATGGTTTGTAGCTTCAAATGCCCTTCTTTGGTTTTTTACCCTCCTCCAATAAATGTTTACCTTTTCGACCGTGCTTCGCTTAAAGATTTATCCACCATATTTACAATAAACTCTTTTCCTCTTCACCTTGTTTGAAATTTATTCGCATACATACTCAAACTGCTGGTGATATGAATACGTGAGAAACACCAAAAAGAAGTAAAATGATCCAAGATGAATGAGCCACTAATACAGAGGCGGTTTTTAGGGAGTGCCGGGCCCTTTTTATGTTAACCAAGATTATTCTTCAAGTTCTTTTTCGCTAAACTTTTTATGCCTCAAGATTTTGCCTTATATTATCCTAATAAAAGCGACTTGATTAGTATTTTTACAGATTTCCTAGATGTGGGGCCTCTTCTTGACTACCAATACTGCGGGGTAGGGGCCATGCCCCCCTCTGGCCCCCTAAAACTGCCCCTGCACTAATAGCATGACTATTCGTCTGGTTCGGTAAATTTGTCGGGGACAGGAAGAGTGTCTGCATGCCCTATGATGTATGCTACCTTACTTTAACCCGCCCTCTCCCGAGAACAATGGAAGGTACTGCCGTGGGAAAGAATAGATATCTGTGTCAATGTAGTCTGATGATTAACTGCCAGAAGAGAGCTGACGTTGTTTAGTGACCCTTTTTGTGTTTCAGGCTGCATTAAAGATGCCACACAAAACACCAGAGGACGAAGAAAAGTAAGTTTTTGATCCAAACGGTTTTTCAATTTCTCAGTATCTTCAAAGTTGCTTGGGATGTTTTAAGTTTGACTCCCAAGTCGTGTTTTGCTTGTCTTTAGAATTTGAGATCCCAGCGGGCTTATTAAGGGTGTTCCACTTATTTCGATTTAGATTTGTTATTAATCTTGTTGAGAATCTTTACCTCATAAATTATAAAATTGGTAGGCTAACGTCGGTCCCACCTTACTTACCAAACTTACCGCTCAAATTTAAATGGAATTTTACGAAAAATTATCGACCCGGCTTGGGAAAGGGCTTGGGAAAATTGCGTTTGAATTGTGTGATTTTGCCTAATTGATTTTCGAGTTTGTATTCTGTTGAAGGAAATCGAGCCCATTTCATGCATTTACATTTCATCTTACGTAATTAAACTGGTATGAATTAATACCAATTGTGACGGATCGCTGTCAGTTCAATAGTCAGGTACTTTCCAGAGAGATTTTTTAAGGCTTAGAATTTGCAATATTCGGGACAACATTTGTGAAACTTTTTATTCCATGCACACTCAGGTCTCGAAACTTGTTATTTTTATGATGCATAACTCTTTGATCGCTTCACAATGACAATCTGTAGATTCACAATAGGCTTCAAATTT
Source organism: Catostylus mosaicus (assembly GCA_964019065.1). Lineage (NCBI taxonomy): Eukaryota > Metazoa > Cnidaria > Scyphozoa > Rhizostomeae > Catostylidae > Catostylus > Catostylus mosaicus. Next base: position 16,535,002 of record OZ025184.1, on the reverse strand, counting down.
TTAAAACTTTTTTACATTTGAGTTATAGCAATTCATAGATAGTGGTGTACGAGTTCCGAACCCCTCTTAGAATCATTAGAGAGAATGCCATGATGATAATTGTGATGACTGAGTCTACATCAATATTTGAATCTTTTTGCATTCCGTCGACTTAAAATAGACAGGATTTAGATAAATTTAGCTGCCCTGGGAGAGCTAGTTTTTTTCTGTATTTTAATTTGGCCCTATTGGAGAGTGGGGCTTAAAAGAATCGCAGGCTTGTTTTAAGGGAACCGGTATTTTATTTGTAATTTTTGATTTCATCTTTGCCATGAGCAGCTGCATCAATATTTTTACTTTAACATAGAATTATAGAAAGGCGTTATCTCCTTTGAATATAAATGAAAAGATGGGCATCTAGAGTGTTTGGTTTAATCTCCAATATGTTTGTTTAACAGCATTACGTTTATTTGTGAGACAGGTCATACAACCTGGTTTGCAGCTACTGAATATTTTGGAAATCGTTAATCGATTTATAAATATAACCACGTTCGTTTAATCAGCTGTAACTTCTGTGCATCGATACGTGATTGCTTTGGCTTAAAAAATAGAAATCAAGGGGGGGGAGAAATCATCTGCCTAAAGCTCGATTTGAATCCAAAAAAGTGTCATTAATTCACAGGAACCTTAGTATGCAACGAGTCCCACAACAACACACAGAATTGTCCTCTTTGAATTACTTCAAAAATGAAGTCAACAATCCCTAATGAGTTTTTCTACACGGTAAAAATGTTATCTGAGTTGTGGAAAACCACGAGTAACATTTGCGCACAACCCCTAGAGAATTTACACCATGGATAAGTTTGAATAACCTTTTGTGTATTATCTCCATAGAGATTTTTCAAACATGAAAACGTATCTTGTAAGTTAAAGATCTTTAACAGAAGATTACATCATTAGATGTTGCAAGCATGAAACATAACGAACTTTATAAAGTTATTACCATCTTAGACCTCAGCCTATCAGAATTGTGACTGTCATAGTCTTGACTATATTGTCTCTTTGCATCGCACAGTTTCTTACAGCAATTCTTACTTCCTATCGAAAGTTTCAGGGAGAGTCAATTAAAAGAACTTTTTATAGATAGAACACTTCGCCACATTTTTCGAGTCCGTATGGAAGCAAAATCCAGATTGCAAAAACATTTTTTGCTGCTTGAATCTGACGACACGTGTCTTGTAGCTGGTCAATATTTTTAAGAACAGTTGATGCACCCCCGGCAATATATGAAACGAGTTTACCTAATGTTATGAGAGTGCGTGCAGCAAACATGGGAATTTTAACAAGTTTTAGTACAAGTAAGGTTTCAATTGGATGTTGCTTTGTTTAAATAGTTTGAACGCCTTTTCATAGTTTCTGTGTATCTAACCATCTTACAGAATATTGATGTTTTGTACATTTATTTTGCGAAAAAGAACAAATTTCTTTACCGTTAACTGCCAATGATTCACTTAACTTAAATGAAAGGCAAAAATGCTGAAGCGTTGAACGTATACACAAATGATGCACCTTCTTCTTAAGCAGTGGAAGTATGATTAAATGGCGGAATTTCTGTTCAATCTCTGACTATCTCTGGTATCGTAAATTGTGAGTTGTCGGCGTTACGGAGATGAGAAATTGAATTTTTCAGCTTACTAGCAGAAATTCGAGTGGTCCAACATGATGGCATTGTCGATAGTAAAAGCTATAGACTTCGTCGTAACTTCTGCCTCTAGTGCGATCAGCTTGTTAATAATTGTAGTTTATATATACGACAAGGAGCTTCGCCGTTTACCGTCCAGTGCGTTTCTTACAAGCTTCGTAGCTACGACCCTCCTTGTGTCTTCGGCAGGTTTGCTGATTGTTTCAACTTCAAAGCCGACTGATTTCGACAACGATCCATCGAAGTTTCTGGTTAGCTCGTCGTATTTCATATTCGCTATTGTTTCTTATGTACTGAGTCTTGCAGTAATCACGCTAGATCGATACTTGGCTATCGTAACACCTTTGCGCTATTCTGCCATTATGAACTGGTCAAAAGCTAAGCGAATTGTATGTACGTTTTGGTTTGGCGTAACAGGTTGTGGGATCGTAACCATAGTCGTTGCTTTTGTCGCATCTAAAGAAAAAGAGCTCATTTCAAATGTCATGTTGATTATTATGCATACTTCGGCACTGCTTGGTTTATTGGCATTAATTTTTGTTAACTCAATAGTTTTAAGAGAAGTCCGTCGCCAAGTCAAACTTTTACAATCCTTAACGATTGAGCAAGCTGACAACGTGTGTAGCGATCTTACGAGACGCGAAACGCGGACTTCGTATTTATGCTTTGGAACTGTGGCAACATTCCTATTCTGTTGGTTGCCAAATGCAGTTTCCACAATTCTTCGTCTTGGTGGCTTAAAATTTGTTGGCGATCATATTTTCGTCAAAATAAGTACAACTGTATTCTTTCTTGCCTTTGTTTTGAACCTGTTTTGGTACATTTTTTGGAAAAAAGATTTTCGGTACTCGTTACGGCGACTTTGCGTTAAATTACTTTGCTGTCGTAAATCAAGAAAAAGAGTGAATTTTAACATCACAACATCAGATAACACTATTTACCCAAATGATGTTTCCATAGTCTGATGGCAACTTTTTCAATGTAGCGTGTAACTTTTTCAATGTAACTAAATACGTACTACCTTGTCTCTCTGAAGATTATTAGAAGACCTTACAGAATTGGCTTATGATGTTTAAAGTTTTTTTCCGAGAAGGATATCTCACTGCTTTTTCGTTTTAAAACCTGTAACCATTTACTAAATCATCTACTTATAAACATTTGATAATTCATCGCGGTGAAAGTCAAAAGAAATTGAAACATTTAATGTATTTGTAACTGTCACTGTGTACCTTCAGACGATTCGTTACGCAACATGATACGCGGATAGATTTTTGAATATATGTAATTTTAAACAACGCAGATTCTAACAGGTAAATCATTGATTATATTCTAAGATTTGAAGATTTAAATGCATAGGTCTAATTTTGATAGATTCTCCTTCGATTCTAATATTTAGCACGGGCTCGTAATTTTTCCTACTGAAAGATTGCAGTTCATAACGCGTAAAATTGAACTGAAAAGTACTCATTTAACATCAGAACTGTGTCTTTATGGCCATTAAAAGACTATTGACTCTCAGCTGGACATTCTTTCCGTTTATGAGAAGAGTGAAAGTCTTTTTCGTGTGACATTTTTTAAGTTAGTCATTTGTTACGCAGACGAACCGCTGCGATGCAGCAAGGGTTAAAGACAGCTATATCAGTTCCGTTGAAAGTGATGCATGTTGCCAATGGATGCTGGGATACTATGGTCAAAATGGCTGGTGTTGGTAATATCGCTACAATTTCGGATATGCAGGTAAGGTGCCATTTTTTATTCAAGTTATGGTATTTGATTTTATAATTTCACTAAACAATTACATATGCACTATTTTCCTTAGTAAGAATATTCTATTGACTAAGGTAAGAACAATTTTATCAGAACACGAACTTTAATATGAACTGTCATTTTCTTGTCAGCCTGATTAGGATTGACCCCTTGTCGTTTCTCCTCTTCGAATCTCTCCAAATGCTTCTTCGCAGCAAAAAAGAACTTTGGCATCATCGTGGGAAGAGTATTCATTTCATTTCACTTTCATTACACTTAATATTCCATCACGTATATCCTTTCAGCAAGAATAAAAAACGATACCTAATTACAGTATAAGGAAAGGGAAGTAAATAGAGTAAATTGAAATTTCCCGTTGCGCGTAGGAAAAAGACAAAAGGACATGCTTGGCGTCTAAGCCAGTCCCCATTGGCATTTCCAGGGCGAAAAAAAGGACCTGTCAAAGGGCGGATAATCTCAAATTGAGTCAACAGCCATCATACACTGAACCTAGACTCAACGGCAGTCCTGACAAGTCAACACGGAATCAGTTCTGACACAAAGCAACGAGTAGCTCCTCGGCGGAGCTATGCACTGTTTGAATATAATTTAGTGTTACTTTCACCAGTCTTGATTTTACTCATTTTTACTTTTTTATTACAAATACTTTGTTTGATTTAAGACATTAGCAGGTGTAATTAGGTTATTCTTAGTTTTAGCTCTTATACGCAAGTTATTGTAATAATTTGTTATTAATTTGTATGTTTTTAACACGGCCGCCTGTAAAGCAGTCTTAGATTGACAGGGCCACCGTGTATGAAATGAAATGTAACGAAACGAAACGAAATGAAAGTGTTGCTTTTCAACAAGGCTTCTCACCAAGGGGCGCTGCCTTGTTCGACTCAGCCTCGTCACCATAACCATGGCCTTACTTTCTATGGCAGCAGATAATGAGTAAACGACAAAAGGAAATAAATAGCCAATTGTAAACAGATGAAATTGCAAGAAAGGAAATGGTGCGCGTGATTGGCTTTTTGTTTTTATTACTACTTTATTTGCTTCACTTCTATTTTAACGCATGCTATATATATTTGTGAATTTTCTACATCTATTAATTAGATTGTATGTATGTATGTATCAAATCTTTTATGTACATAACAGGTCTAAGTATAATACTTGTTTTCAGCCTGGTGTACAAAAAAATGGCTTAAAGCCTAAATGGCTAAATGGCTAAATGGCTAAAAGAAAAGAAAGAAAATTACAATTACAATTACAATTACAAGATCCATCCCTAGTTAAAACTGTCCATTTTAATCTTGTCCATTAAAAAGTTTTTACATGACTTCTTAAAAATCTCTAAAGATGGGGAGTCCTTCAGTGTACATGGCAATGAGTTCCAGTTGTTGGCACCGTAATAGGCGAAAGTCTTATAAAAGTTATTACTCCCCCCCCTTTTGATGCACATGGCATCACTGAATATCGATCTGGTCCTGTTAGTGTGTACTGTAGAGCTGCTCACAAACATCCTTGTAGATACTGAGGGCACATTGCATGCTTGATTTTGTACATTAACACAGCAGTTTGTAGTTCAATGGTTTGATGAAATGGCAACCAATTAAGGCTAATAAACAAATGTTTGCTGTGCGTCTGATTGCTGCAAGACAGTACTGTGCGTGCGCAACGCTGTTGTAGTTTCAGGAGCAAATCCATTTGATCCTTATCGAGATTGTGTAACAAAGGTGCACAGATGACTCATGGCAAGATGGCTCATTTTAATTGAGTTTGCAATTAGCTTTACACTAACAGTTGGAACATAGATTGTTACATTATTGAATGTCACGTTAATTTGGCACATGTTTCTGTCACAGGTTGGCGCCAAGAGCTTAGAAACTGGTGTTTACGGTGCTTATTGCAATGTGATTATTAATCTCAAAGACATAAAAGACCAAGAGTATTTGATTCAGGTAATGTTTTTGATGTTTACGTATTCAGTCCGATAACCAATCAATTTTTTGTTCTAAAGTTTAGTCATAAACGTCTTTTGCTGATGGCACAGGATAAAAAAAATGTATTAGCTTTTTAAGTAGTCTTTATTCGCCTTGAGTAATATATAATCGCAAAACAATAACGTTACCAGCACTTCGTTAATGATGAAGTATTGTTTGTTAATTTTAGATCAAGAATGATGCAGAGAATGGTTTGAAAACCGCAAGGGAAAAGTTAGTGGAAGTTTTGAAAATTTGTGAAGAGAGACAAAAATCTGATAAGTGAAATTTATGAATGCTTTTTATCTTCCAATATGGTTTTATTTATTAGAATTGCTTACTTAAGTAATGTAGAAATGGAAAGTGTTATGTAAGTAGAATGTAGGTGCTTTCTATAAATATATTTTATTTGCTTCTGCAGGCTACTTTATTCGTTTGTCTTCATTACTTTTTATCATGGGATAAGTATCCAGTGACGTAGCCATGGGGTATAAGGGTGGGGTAGTGCCCGAGATTCCTTAAAATCGATGAGAAAATTGTGGGGTATGGGGTTGATACATTTCCTGATAAGTTCTAGAAGACGAAAACGTAGTTGAAGAACAGGTAATGATATGTATGTGCTTTGTTATCTTGGCAAAAATTAAAGGTATTTTTCAAAACTATTCGTTTGTATGCAGACAGGTTTCATATCAATTATGTTAACCGTGACTTCAATAGAAGTACTTAATAAAAAACTGAGGGCATCTCCCTTATTCCGTGCACCCCCCTCCAACTTTTATAGCCTTGGCCACGCTGCTGCGAGTAGCCAACGCTTAAATGTTGATTGTTCTCTTCAGCCTGAATGGCTCCGTTGTTTGAGTACTGTTATCAAGGATAAGTTCAATTCGTGCATACAAATAGTATCAAAGATTAGAAGGATATTACCTGTAAGGAAAGGAATTTTGGCTCTTAAAATGTTTTTAATTAAAAACCAAACTCCCTGGAATAATGCTTTGGTTACTTGATGATGCAAAGTTGTGCCATTCAGAGTTTAGTACTAAGCTTCTCAAAAGTGTACCAAATACTCTGGAGTTACACCTTGGGATAAATTTATTTTCGCATCCATACTTTTAGACAAAACTTATGAGACAAACGTCTTTAAATAAACTTATATTGCCTTCACATTTTCCCCTCCCCCACACTTACTCACTCAGTGCTGACCAAATATTATTAAATTGTCTCGTTATCCTGATACATTGATTCAAGGGTGGAGTTGGGTGTCAATTATTTCCATCTCCTTAAATTTTCCCCAAGATTTTACATCTTCAAAACGTCTTTAGGAGAATGGCCTAACATATGACGATCTAGAGTGGAAAGCCAGCCAGCAATACATTGGAAAAGAACTGGGAAATTTGATTCATACTAGAATTGTCTATTCTCAAACATAAAGGAAGTGTACATAAGGATTTATTGTTGCTTTTGGTCTGTATTTTCAACACCCTTAAGATCCATAAGAAGCAGTAGGGAAGACTAAAATCGATGCAGGATAGATTGAAACGATGAAGCCAGTAATTGGAGGCTTTTGTAGAAAGTCATGTAATTTGAAATCACTATATGCAATTCTCCGAAGACTTTCAGTTTTGACAAAATTGACCTTTGAATTCCCTTTTGGCCTTTGATGCTTTGTTTCGTCAGGTGAGTAATGGCACATTTCAATGAAGCTAATTATTTACATGATGTAAAGTACTTTATATCAACAAAACATAATTGCATGTGTTCTAAAGTTTGAAAACTCATTACTGAACCCTTTTTTAATTTTCTAAAACTCCCAGCTTGCCAAGCTATTCAACGAAAACGGGTATCTCCTTTGGGATATAATTGAACAATAGAAGGTGCACTCAGCACAATGGATATAAAAACTGTCAATTCAAACAGATTCCTAATTTTGAGCTTTGCAAGAAGAACTTTCTTTACTTGCCCATAAATACTTAGAGTGTGACAGCTGATTTAGTCTATTGAAATAGCTGATTTAGGGAATATCAAATGATTCTTTAATTGTTATATCAAATGAAAATTGATAAGCTGGAAACAGAAAATCGAAATATAAAACTTTTGAAAAGGGAATTTAATTTTAAAAGACCAAAAAGTAAATATCGATACGTAAGTATAATAAAACTGTTTTAATGAGATATTATCATATATGCTTCAAATGCTGCTACCTTCCTTAGGACAAATGCAGACCGTTCACCTCGCTATTGCTAGGAATTTTGACTGGTTATTCCGTCACAAACTTGTACAATTAAGATCACAATGATGACAAGTATAATTGTTTTATCTAAAATTTGGAGAGGTTACGGATAAATGGATTATGACTTGACGAAGAAAACACATTCTATAGCCTTTTGCATTGCCAAACGAAGAAATTTCCCGGATTTTAGATTATCTAGTGAAAAGCTTTGCATATAAACATGATGGTAAGGCTTTTGTAGATAATTTGAACCAAACACTTCATAGTGCTAATACATGGCTGGTCGGTAAGTCACCTAACTTTAATTTGATCGTCTGAAATTTACCGACAGTTAAATTGGCTTTCGAATCAACGAAACTCGCCGATGTCAAATCATTTTTTCTGAATTATGATCCCGCTTTTTCACGGTGATAGAGAAACTCAAACCGTATAAATTTGTTTGTGGTTTTGAATTATCGGCGGTTCGTAATTCTTCTTTAGTTGGCCGAATGGTTAATAAATTACCTGCTATTGAACTCTGGGTTTTACAATGACGGCGGCATTAATACAAACTATTCGGAACTGTTGATACACATATGAATAGTGATCCCTGATCAATTCGTCTATGGTGGATTTTCGGCCCATCTGTTACTGTCTAAAATTTGCAAATGTTACTATACTCCTTTTTTAGGAGAGATATTGTACTTGCTCCAAACCTATTTCTCTTATCAGTAAACCGGCAGTTTTCAATTCGAATTAGCCAATCCTCTGCGGAGGATGTTAAAAATAAACTTCGAGAAAGTCTTATGTGTGAAATAAGCTCTCCTGTTAGCAACGCAATGTTTCTCTGATACCCCATTTCATAAGTTTTGAATGGCCAGTTCCTTAAAACTTAGGAATTGTCATATTTCAGTACTCTAAGGTCTTTAGAACTAAATAATAATGAAAACAACTATTGTTACCCTTTACGTTTTGGAAAGAAAATTCAGAGCGATGATGGTAGGGCGTTATATGAGGGGGGTGGATCCCCCAAAACTATAAAAATCTTTAAGAGCAAAAATTGGCTCCGCTGGACATTTTAAGCTACAAAATGGTATATTTTTAAAGTTTTTGCAGGGTTTTGGCAGGGCAGGGAGGAGTGACTTATGCAGGAAAATGTCTCATAACCCTACCAAAACAGAACATGAAGTGAACTCACCTGGAAATCAGGTACAAAGACCACTTGATAACCAGCGATTCTATAAATACACATCATAGAATAGTGCAGGTATCATGAAACGCGCATAAATCGATCACTGCTGTGAAATCATTTGATATGCAATGCAAAATACGTCTCGCATCTCCGCCATTTCTTCTTTTGATGTGAATTGATGCACGCGCTTTTTGAAAACAGAATTGACTTTCGAACCTTGGAAATATAATCTGCGGTGAAGTCTTCGAGTTATTTTTAGAATTTCATGCCGTAAAAGTCAAAATAAGTTAATAAACATATAAAATCCTTTATTCAAGGGTAGAACCTGGACACTATCAGGAAACCAGGTAATTGTCCTGATGTAGGATACCTCACCTCAGACTCTTGTCCGTCTTTGTCAGTTGTTGTTATACTAGCAGAGGTTTTCTTCAGAAACTCATTCTGTGGCTCATTCTCACTCGTATGATCAAGACCTAAAGTCCAACTCGAATATAGTATACAATTACACTGGTGGTCCTAAAAATCCTGAAAAACACCGGTCATAGCAATATTTGAATTGTTTTCCTTCCCCCTTTTGCAATTATTTGAATTTATTGTTATTGTAGAAGCTTAGACAAAGAGAATAGAATATAATAGGCCCTTAGTCGTATCTTGGGATACGCTCTGGTGGGACACCTGCCTACACTCCCAAAAATCTCACTGTTCCGTTCCAGTCGCTATTTGACTGCAGTAAAATCGGTCCCGAGCTGGCACTGAACTTTAGTTATTTCCATTTTCACATTACTAAACAGCGTTGCCACGTCGTGCAATGCATAGCAGAGCGGATGCTGCTCCAATTGATTGAGAAAACGTTTCTTTTTTATTATTGGTGACAACTGCTATTCCAAAAAATTCTGTTCCTTGTGGCAAACCTTTGGTCTTTTCAAAGCACGACCTCCAAGAACAGATATGCATTATGGCACTGATTACAAAGAGTTACACCAATAACATCATTAGGCAATCAGCAATAAATTCAATAGGTATTTGTTGGAAAGAGGGTAAGACCCCAAACCGGACCCCCCTAAAACCCCTTCCATGACACCCCTGCTCAAACATTCCTTCCCAATGCCCGGCTTCATGCAATATTAACTAATAGCATGTACTAAGTACTTTGCGGGTGCCGTTCTATTTATCGCTTCTTAATGCCCCAATACTTCACAAATAATCAATAATTTAATGTACTCGTCTAGACTGTTTAATAATACCGACAAGATAGCAAAATCTTGTTTATACAATCAAAAACATATTCCTGACAGAGTACACATTTTTTCAATGAATTCCCTGGGGTAAAATCAACAACGATGAAGAGACATGTTCATGTCTGCCTTCTAAAGATATTTTGCACTTGAAACCCACATCCAAGTGTTGGAAGTGTCTTTCACTTTCCTCCAATGCTAGATACTCAATATCTAATACTCACTCTTTTTTCTCTGTTACGACAATCAAAATTTTATAACTGGAATGTTTTAGATCTCCGACCCACCCCCTCCTTATGTTCCTTGTTGCAACCTTGACAAATTTTAAAATCCCCCATCAAAGCAATTGTTATAAGCCCAAAGATATACATGAATGTTTTACTGTCTCCAATGGCAAGTTCTATTATCTTTCTGAAGGCTTCTGGGGCACTCCCATGGTATCCTCAATGCGTGGGTAATGTGCTTCCAATTGTAATTTGCAACTTATTTGTCCCATTGCTAAAACTCTCTGGTATAAATTTAGTATTTTTATCCTCAGAACCTTTTGCATTTGAACGTATTGAACAGTTCAGTGAAGAAGGACTTTAGATCTTAATTTCTTTCTCTTTAGCCAAAATGGATACTTTGTGCAAATAATAATTTGAAATAAAAATTAATGATAATCAAAATCAAACAAAAAATTGAAATGAAGAACCAAATTGAGGTAATAATTTGATGGCATTCACACGCAACTGCGGAAATTAAATTTGAACGATTTCATTTGTCATATGTAAGTAATGCATGTGAAATTGTTTATGTAAAAATCAAAACCTTAATCTTATTGTAAGTCATTTAGGAAGATAATTACAAATTAAGTACAAAATGAAGAATATTTTATCTAATAACGTCTTAACAACAATTTGTTGCATATTTCGTCACTCCATGATTTAACGCACGTTAATAAAATAAGATAAATGAAATGAATGATTATGCCTGAGACCTTATAAGTTCTTTGTTACATATTTTGTTTATTTGTCTGGCATGCCAGGTGCGGCCATGTCTTTACTCTGCCTAGCTGTAAAAAGCATAAGCAGCCGAAACGAGAAAAGATATTAAAAAAGAGTCATTTTAATAAGGTATCGTTTGGCGGCATAGATATCTGAGAACTTAATATTCTTTGAAACGTTTATATTGTTCAATACAAATTAAGAATCAATTATCTCTTCACTGTTATAAGGCAGCATATAACCAAATTATCTGCTTAAAGTACAATAAAGAAATAATATTTTTGCGATGAAAGATTTAGCATATCTAAATGAAATCTTCACACAATCTACAGCTGCATGAAAAGATTCCAAAACTTAATCTTCCTTCCAGCGGCGTAGCTAGAACTGCAGAAGGGATGTGGGGGTCATGGGTGTGGCCAGGGAATGACCACGCCCTTTAGACTCTTGGAAAACGCAGAAAACGCCCTTTTATTTAAATTTAGAATAGATGGCGCACCCCACCTGAGAGACAAATTTTTTCCCATTTCTGTGCGAATCAGGAACCAACTTTTGGAAAAGGGGGGGGGCGGACCGTGTCTCCACCACTGCTTCCTTTTCAAATACTTTATAGATCGAGACTCTTTACAGAAGCACATAAACAACTGAAACACCAGATTATCGACAACATATCAAGGTAAAAGTATACACCCTCCTCAAGTGATGTACAATTTTCCATCCCAAGTTTCAATGTTAAACAGGCTATTATTAAGGCCCATTGGTCGCAAAAGGTTGTTTTGAAGTACCGCCTCCACAGCTGGAAATATCTTTAATTTTCTTGTTTCATGAGACCATGATACTAACCGCTTTGTTTGCATCGAAATTTGCTGACCCGCGGCCTCAATGGATAAGTTTGAGATAAGATTGCTGAGGTCTGGAATCGTATCAGTCTAAGACACCACCTCCATTATTTGCATACTCAATCTTGTTTTTAAGATAAAATATTTGATTTCAGTAAACATCAATACACCTACAACAGTGTTTACCCCAGGGGGGTCAACCCTTACTTGTTCTGCTAAATTTATCGTTTTAGCACTGTTCTGTTGTTGTTAATGCTTGTCATTGCTGCTAACGGGAACCCCCTTGTTAGATTTGCTACAACTCTCGTCTTCGTCTGGAGTTGGAAGGATAAAGAAAAGGGAATATATTTGATATGAATTCTTAAGTACATACTAGAGACTTTAAGTGCATATTGAATATGAGGTATTGAGTATAGAAACCTAAGATTTGACTATCATTAGAAACGATTCCTAATGTGCATTGACTCAAGGGTTTAGACCAAATTGTGATAAGACTTTTACTATTAGCATTTTTCTGTTGTTATTTTGTCGCGAGAGTGCTCTTGTCGGTTCTTCTTTGCCGCAACACCCGCTGCATTCCTGGGAAAGGGAATAAGACTAGGGCCGGAGCCAATGTGGGGGGAGGGGGCTTGGGCGGAGCGCTCCCTCAAGGATCACAAATGCCATTTTGACCTGATTTAAACAATAGATTAAACAATAAGAAATTGTTCCATTGCCAATGGTTTTATTGTTTTACAGCCAATCGTCGAAAATTGTCAGAAATTTTGGCCCTTGATAAAACAGTAAAAAAAGGAGCAACGTTAACATGAAAACGCCTTCCAAGAGCGTAAGACGGTCTATGCTGCTTTTTATATTTTGACCATATCAAGAGTTTGGCACTAAGGTACTCCGTTGACGTTATCAATGGATAGCACAATTATGTGAAGATCTTCGTTTTGTCTTGATAACAAGGGTGGTTTAGACCCCTTATGACCCTGGACTCTACATCTCTGTTCCAGGGCCGTTTTCTCATAAAGATACTCTTATAAAATAAGAGTGTTTGCAAAGTTGTGTTCCATTTTCTAACTTCTATAATTCAACTTCATTCAGAACTTTATTTCTGCATAGGTTGTTTTATGGATCTGTGAACGGGACCAAGAATTCACCTTTTTGGTAAAGTCAGTTGAGAGTTAGTGAGTTCACTCAAGGTAATAAAATCAATGAAGATCATGATAGGAAAGGCCAATAATATATGGCCAGGTAGGAAACTGGAAATCCCTGGATAGCCTCAAATTTCATTACTACACGATTTGGTTGCAACATGTATTCTTTAAGAGCTTAGTAGCCTGCTCCTTAAGTTTATGAAGTTCAGAACTATGTTTCTTCAACCTAAGAGCGCCTGCAACTATGTTTTGGTTCCATTTCTTAGACCACGCCCTTACGATCGCTGGCAAACGCTTCTGCTGCACAAATTGCACTAGTCAAATGATGAAAAAATTATGATATGTAGATGTCTAATTGACATGGAACTCAATCTTTTGTCTTTAACATCTTGAAGGTTGCTCCTAAAAGTATTTTTTCGATAGATTGAGGATCAAACATTTGCAATTATTTGAAGGCTGAAGGCCCCTCCTCCCAGTTCCGTCGGGCCTGCCAGTTATCTATAGATTCATAATTAATTGATAATTTTTTTTCGATATGTTATCATAATTTGGGCAACTTTAAAAAGCAAAGCATTGCAATGTATGATGCATGCAATACCCTAACCAAACTTGGTGCGAACGGGACCTTGATGATATCATATTTTTGACGTCAAAGACAAAATCTATTATCAATCTATTTGAATTCAAATCATGGCCTACTAGAAACTTTGACGTTTGTTTGTCTGTTGCTTAGGGCAGTATTATATGACTTGTATATTATGATATCGCTCCCTGGCGTACGCTTTGCATGAGAAATCGCGTCACAACCAGCGGGGGCCTAACCACCATGTTAGCGGTGATAAACCTGCTAGGTCATGATTTCGGTGAAAAAGGCGAAGTATAGGCCATATTGGGCCAACTCCGACATTAATCAAGGCATCAGCACAGGGGCGTGGCTGGGTTCCCTTCATTTATGGGGGGGAGGGGGCAACGAGCCAATGCAGCAAGAGTATTATTGGTTTTTCAGTGGAAAAATTTTAGAACCTTGGAGATTTGTGTATCTCTGATTTGCGAACATTAGACACATAACTAAGCTTAACTGTATCTCAGGCACTAGAATGTACTTAAGCTCTTTTTATTTAATTTGTAAATATTTAACGAAGGGCCCCATGAAAATCAGCTGAGCCGAAGGAAATCCTCCTTAAACATTTAAAATGAAATGGAAAAAAGTGTTACCATTGGAGAGCATCCGCCACCTTGCACCCTGACTATCGTATTGTGTCAGAACGATAGAAAAAATATACTGGGATCTTCAAATGTTTGCAATCAGCTGCAAAATAGTTGGGCTAGGTCATAACTACCTTTCCTCGCTCTAAGAACCTCATTAACAAATTTGCAAGGAAGAGGCGCTTAATTGAGAGTGTCGTTATTACAAAGGGGCGCTTAACAGAGAGGCCTTTATTGCAATGTCTAAAAAGTGAATTTGCTCTGATACTCGAGAATGCTATTCAGAAAAAACACCATTTGCATATCTGAATATTGGACTTAATAATGAAACTGTTAGATCATGAAGCTATTTGAATAAAAATGGTACTTATACTTTAAAAATTCGTCTTTTCTTGTGAGAACAGAATAACGGAATAGTTTACAGCCAAAGCTTCTGCGCTAGGGTTATTGGGCCAAATGATCCCTCCATGGGTGGAAGGGCTGAATTGATTTTATTCAAAAGATTGAGTCGAAAGATGTAAAAGGTGAAACTTTTCCCTGCTCCTGTTATTAAAAAAAAATGATGTCTTGCTCTATTTAGTTCTCCTGAGAGGATCGATATCCGCTGGGATTCAACTTCTGTTTATTATTATTTATTACTTAGCTAGAGATGATTATTTGACTAAAACCCGTGAGGGTATAAAAATCAACTTTGAAATCTACGTAGGCGCGAACCAGATATGTGATCATGCATTCATTTTATGTAAGACATTTGTGGGCAAAAACTAATACACAAGTTTTCACCGAGATGTTATGATCTAAAGCTTTTCAAACTTGAATAATTAATACTTAAGCTACGTTTGCTATTGATTGAGCAGGTGGGACCCCTAATTAAAGTCATGCTTATTGTCTACTTGTATTGGTAATAACAGGTGAACCGATACGAGTGTAGTTTACGGTATGGTTGGTTCAGCATTCTTTCTCGAAGCACCTTCACCAAAGCACGGATCTCTTTAAATGCTGTTTCGCAGGCTATATTGGACATTTCTAAAATATCAGTCAAATATCAAGGCTACATAAACGCAGGTTTGTTAGCAGCTTTCTATATCTAACTATGATTTAGGCTGTATCAAATACTTTATAAACAGCTTGGGTTTTTATGCATCTAGACACTTCATTTAAGAAAGTGATTTATAAGAAACTAGGGGCCTCTAGAAATTCTGGACTGAGTTTCTCGATCGTGAGAATTTTCTAGCTGTGTTTTGTTCCAAAAACGTTATTTCTTTCCGAAGAAGAGCAGCTTTATTAAAAATTTCATTCCTAACCAAGAAGAAACGAGGCAGTAAAAGCTTAACCGTGTCGGTAAATACAAAGACCTGTGTAGTAATTTAAAATGCTTAAGGTAGTAGTTATAGAATTAAATAATTTTTTTAAAAGAAGGCCCTAAGAAAGCTCATCACTTCTATGTGAGGACCGCGAAAAAGCGGATAACATACAAGGGTCATTGCGAACATTCTTGAGACTACAACATTCTTAGGACTTCTTAGGACTACAGGACTTCAAGAGTCATTGCGAACATAAATAGCGTGTCAATTGTGATTTTTCAATTTTACATGTTTATGTAGTTAATGGTAGAAAACAGGGACAATCACAGCAAGGGGCAGTAAAGGAAATTGCCCCACTAGACGTCCAGGGGCGGATCCAGAAATGAATTTTTGGAGGGGGGGGGCAGTTGACGAAAAGGAGCGCTTTTAAACGTTATTGACTATATTGCACCAGTCTTATATTTCTTTGGGACATCGTTTTAGACTGTACATACTGGACAGCATGGCGTTAATCCAAATTACTAAGGACACTTTGTAGGACAATTTGCTTACATCTTTGATATCAAGTCTTGTTCGTCGAGTGGAAATTTAGTATGATACAGAATTTATTATGACAATCTCTATACCTCTAAACCATCGGACTGAATATAAGGTAAAGGAAAGTAGTAGTGAACAGCAGCGGTACTGCGGTGGGTACAGGGTTTTGAAGGCACCTAGGATAATATATTGTCGATTTATTGAACAAATCTGAGACCTTCAGCAGCCTACTCGGCAAAGTTGGCAAAGTGGAAAGTTTTCAGCCTAGCTATGTTTTTAGCTCTCCACTCCCTGGACAAAAAAAGGTTGTCATTACGTGCATTGTAAAATTGTGCTACGAATAAATCTTGGGCCCGATAGCCCCCCAAAAAATCTTCAAGCGCCGCCTTTCATAGGGATGCTATTAGTCTACAATAATGACTCTCTATAACAATAAGTTCTTCGAACTTCGATGGTTGAACACCAATCGACGATCTTTCTTATTATAGCGCTCTTAAACTTCCACTGTTATGGGAAACAGATTCCTGTACTCTTGGAAAAGAAGGAATAATAATGAATAATGATAAAAATGATAAGTCTATTTAACATTCAGGTTAAGAGCCTATTAGGTTATTCATCAGTAAATCAAATGTTCCTACATAGAAAAGGGGCGCCGCATTTTGCGAAAAAGGACACCAGACCAGTCACAGAGCAGCGAGGGGGGGGGCAACTGCCGATTTGATCAAAGAACAAACGTATTAAATATTCAACCTTTGTGACTTTCATGTAATGTGTCGACAGGAAAGACAAAGGTTAATGTCTGAAAGTTTCTTATCTAACAGCCTAAGAAGTCAAGTTCTCAAACATACAGTATTTAGCTCCTGTTTTACTGAGGCCACTCAAGCGACCTTGCACCTTCCCCATGTCGCCATGCGTAATCGCCTATTGCAGGGTGCAGGCACAGAAGGTAATCATAACTACTGACCAGCTACCTATATACTCCTGAGTAGAGAGGGGCACAATTGTTTATTAAGCTTTGTCCAAGGATGCTGTTCTCATAAATGGTAAGAATGGTAAAATTCGAACAAGTGACGTTTAGATCGCTAGTCCCGAGCCACTACGCCACTACGCCACTACGCCACTACGCAACTACGCCACTTTAGGGAAGAACGGTCTTACCTTGACCAAGTACCTTCAAAAAGAGAGGAAATTTTCAAAACATCTTCTAGATTTTCTTCAATAATGATTAGTATAGAAAAGGTATCAGCAGCAACTTGGTAGCAAAAGTTTGCTATAGGAAAAATAAAAAATGAATAACAACACCCTCAAGGTTTCTTAGAAATATGAGTAACTTATAAGATTTGCGATTAGAGAAATTTATGCATGGGAGTGTTCTCTGGACGAAAAATAAAAAAAATAAGCTTTTTAAAATATGAAGTTCATTGTTACAAATCTGACGTAGCAGTGGCCCTGCCGGGAAACTTAAATAACCTTATTCATTTTATTTATGAAATTCACCCTGTACTCACGATAGAATTTCCAGACGGTTGAATCTTCGTTTATAACCAATTGTATCAATTGATCTTCTTTTCCAAATGATTTTCGAAAATTCGATTTACCAACTTCTTGTTAATAATAAAATGTAAGGGCCCATATTTCCATGTTTTTAGAGGACACCGGGTAAGGTTTCTAGAGACATGAACATTTCTAGTCCTAGTCCATCACAAGAGGACTTCAACAGTTTTTGGTGAACTTTGCAAATTTAGTTTGAATCAGCGCAAGGCAAAATTTGACTTCTAAAGGCTTTAAGGACATAATTTATTTCATACCAGAAATACAACGCTTTTACTTTCAGTACTTGCAAGCTAAGCATCTTTAAGATGCACCACGCGGCTCTTTGAAATAGACATATCGACAAATCGAATTTTGAGTATCTCGATTAGCCAGTTAAGCAAAGACATTCTTTAATGCAGCTATTTTTCTAAGAAATAGAAAATAATTCCTAAAAAAACATATTCCTGTAGCTGTCTAGGTTTGAGAAGCTCAGTAATGGACTTTCTTAATTTTTTGTGGCACTGCTCTTTTAAACCAAGACCTTGTAAAGAAATATGAATAAAGAGAAATAAGATAGAGAGTTGTCTGAAGATCATATCAAGCGTGAAACTTCAAGTTACAACTGAAACCATTGCGTTCTGTCACTAAGTTTATGAAACAAGATCGACTATTTTCATTCAATCCTTACTAAAATAGCAGAATAAGCACTATCTGTGTGCAACGCTCTCCCTTTCTTTGGTAGCTTTCCACCTGATTCTAATACCATAAACATCTTATACCAGAACAAATAGTCCCTTCCGCAAATGATTGATTTTTGAGTTTCGTAACCCCCTATTTTCGACAAATTGCAGGACTCTAGAACTAGAATCGCTGCTAAAAGTTGTCCGAACATTTGCAAAAACACATGCATGACTGACTGCTTTGCCGTTTCGAGCCTTTTAACGCTGGCATCATTGCTGATTGCAAAGGGTGTTACTTAACCTTTATAATTCATTAAGCATGGAACGCTGTTACAACATTGTTTTGAGGGGGCGATAGGAATGCTTTAATTATGAGGCAATAATTATGGTTGGTGGTCCTAGCCCTTTGACATTGTATCTTTATATCTGGTTTTTGTCAATTCGGCCATTCACCATAGTGAGTCACCTTTGAGTAAGCTTTATGGTGTAAATATAATATAACAATTGTTACTATCGATCATTTTACGATTCAGATTTTATTTTTGACAGTTTAAGATTTACTATTCAATGACCACAAAATCCTCAGAAAAATAGATTCATCTACCACCTGCCTGCACTAAATTCATGAAGAATAAAATTTCAAAATGCCCATTATAATCAACTCTATTTAGAGGGCTACTTCAACGGGTCTTATGTACATTATATTAGCAAACATACATTTTCATTTCCACTGAATATCCACCACAACTTAGAACTGAAGATATTTTCTGATAGTTTAAGTTTCAAAGTTCTTCATAGCATTTCCATAACACGACATAACGTAACGAAACATAACATTTTAGAATGCAACATAAAGTAATGTAAGGCAACGTAACTGAACGTAACGTAGCGTAACGTAACGTAACATAACATAACATCACATCGCATAACATCACATAATGAAACATAATGACAGCAAAGTCGAACTTGTAACTCAGAGCAGAAATGTAAAAACTAAGTATTGCGCAGGAAAACATCTTATAAATACAATAACGGTCACAAGTTACTTAATTGAACTGCTTACGTAAATTATACGTGCAGTCCAACATGAAGCCATAACTGGAACATTAAACGGAACTGTGACAAAAACGGACTCACATAAAAATATAACAGAAATATAAAGTTAATACATAAGACAATTGCTAAAATTGCTATAACTTATTATAAGAATAACCTAGCAAATTAACGAAATTTAAAACATCTAACAAATAACTTGATTCTGCGCCTTTTAGAAGGAAATTATATGCTCCATGTCTTATGATAGGGCCTGTCTGACAATACCCTTCAAAATGATAAATCAAAACATTGCCATTCTATACTTAAATAGACGGAGAATGCTACGGTATTCCCTGTCAAAATTTTCCTACTCTAAAACTTTCCTACTCAGAGGGTTTCTTTTTCTTGATTTTTCTCTGTTTTTATTTTCTTTATTTTTCCTTGTATATGCAATAACCTTCAGCATGTTAAAGTTTGCATTATTTGGTAGACAGATGGTTGATAGGTAGACAATAACAATGAATAACAAAGTATGGCATAACATAACATAGCACAACACAACACAACTCAATAAAACATAACATAAAATAACACAACACAACACAACAAAACATAACATAACATAACATAACATAACGTAACATAACGTAACATAACATAACATAACATAACATAACATAACATAACATAACATAACATAACATAACATAACATAACATAACATAACATAACATAACATAACATAACATAACATAACATAACATAACATAACATAACATAACATAACATAACATAACATAACATAACATAACATAACATAACATAACATAACATAACATAACATAACATAACATAACATAACATAACATAACATAACATAACATAACATAACATAACATAACATAAAATAACATAACATAACATAACATAACATGTACAGCACTCTTAGATCCAAAGGCACCAATGAACCAAGGAATCCTGTGAGTTGGAAAATTTCTTAAACGTCACAGATTTGCGCTTAGCTCAGACACCAGAATCTTTCCAAAAAATTAATTTGTTAACAGTAAAATTGTTCAGTCCACCATAACAATGTAATAGATAAGTCGGTTTAATTGGATTCATTCAATTTTGATTCAGAAAAACAAATTTTATAGCAACGAGGATCCAGAAACTCATGCATCCATACTTCTCAATAGAGCTCATGAATAACTAGAAACTTTGTGGTAACGGCTTCTTTATCTGCTGTATGATGTGGCAAAATATTTCCCCGTTATCAATCATAATACTCTGATATTATTCCATTTATAGCTTTGAATAATGTTTGGGTCACATTTTCCTTATTTGACGGCTTTTTGTGGGACGGGGGCAAAATTTCAACCCTTGGTCCAGACGGCAATTGAATCCAAAGTATAAACAACAAATTTCCGCTACAGTTTTTAATCGAAAACAATAAATCGTTACTCTCTCGCAAACATAATAAAAATGCTTATCCACAATATCACGTTTTCATCCACAACTTTAACCTTTTTCTAAAGTCAAATACTAAAAACACTTTTTATTTACGAAACTCAAAGTATTAAGATGCTGTGCTGACGTTTAAAATGCTGACATTTTTCTTTTCGTCTAGAAAGGTACATAATGTAACAAAAACCGAATAAACGAAATAATGAAAAGAAGCTTCCATCAATTTTGCATAGATTGTTCCCTCCCGGTTCCTACGTTCGTGCTTGAAAGTTTTAAATATTCCAGAAATTTCATATGACAAATCTGAATATTTTTTTGCAAGATTTGACAATTCGCAGGACATAAGAGCAGGGGTGTACCTTTTTGAGTGGGGGGGGGGGATGTGGAGGTTAGAATTTACCGACGAAAATGCAAGTCTTACTGACGACACCAAATAGTATTTTCCAGGTAATTAATTCCTTATCCTGAGCTGCTTTTTAGTGCAACATTAACAAAAATCGGTAAATGCAAAGCTTTCATATTCTTCGCCAATTACTCTTGAAACGATATTACACTCGGAGGTTTTCTAAACTATGCTTGAATTTAAATCCAGATTTGATAATTATACCGATCTTAGCGAGCTTGCTTGAAGCCTCCACTACCATATGAGTTACTCGTCCCTGGGTAGGGGGGGCACATGCTATTTTTCTTGATTGTCAAGTTTTTCAGCTATTTTTAGAGGTTTTACGAAATCTCCGCTATTTTCCTGGGTTTGACAAATTTGTATCATACACTTGAGCCCTTTGAATGAAGAATACACATCACCGAAAAACAAATTATCAATGTATGAAATACATGATATAGCAAAGACATGATACAATAATTGAGAAATTAATCCATAAAACCAATTTCTTGGCAGTCTACATCTTGACTACATTCCTATGGTTTAAATTTGGATCATTCTATTTTTTTGGGTAGTTCAAATTTGTTCTTGGACGAGCATCGCTGTAAAAGAAATGCTTGTGTGCCCCGCCGCCTGGATTTCTTGTATAAGCTTCTCGTTTGGTCTGTGAATCAGACTACCACTATCTATACAACACATTAACAGGCACTGATCAAAAGGTTCCGTCTAAATTATAGTTTTGCTTTCCGTGTTTTTAATTTGGACCACGAATCAGCTATGTTGTATAGGTTTAGAAAGACTAGAATAGCCTTGCTAATTACTAAAATATTACCGACCAACTAATTTTTGCAGAAACTGATAATACGTATTTCCATTTAACCGACCAAAGTTTGTTACCGACCAAAGAAGTGTTGCCGAAACCATTATCAGAAATATTGCCGAATGCATTTTGACGACCAACGAAACTTTGTAGAAACTGATAATAATCACTTCCATTTTACTGACCAAAATTTTGCTTCCGAACAGAGTATCTTTTTAAGAACTGATAAAAATTAGTTTCATTTATTCAACCGAAGAAATTTTGCCGAAACTGATAGCATTTATTTCAATTTGACCGACCAGGTGATTTTTTCAAAACTGGTAATAATTGTTTCCATTTTACCGACCAAAGTATTTTTGTTAAAACCGATAAAAATTATTTCAGTTTTACTACCGACCAAAGCATCTTTGTCAAAACTGATGATTATTACTGCAATTTTACCGACCAAAGAAACTGTGTCGAATGTTGACCGACCAGGTGATTTTTTCAAAACTGGTAATAATTATTTCCATCTTACCGACAAAAGTGTTTTTGTTAAAGCTGATAAAGATTATTTCAGTTTTACTACTGACCAAAGCATCTTTGTCAAAACTGATAATAATTACTGCAATTTTAACGACCAACTTATAATTGTTGCAAATGATGACGATTTTACCGACCATCCTTATTTTTACCGACGGCTTATCAAAAAAGTGGGAGGGTGTCGCACCCCCCCCCCCCCCCCAGCAAGGTACGCCCCTGCATAAGAGGGTGGCAGTGGCAGTCATTTCTTTGCTGGTAGAGGCAGAGCGCCACATATTTCTACGTTTGTATAACTGTTTTGGAAACATAATCCTGGATCAAATCGAAACATTCAAAAATTATACACCCACGTAAAATGTCGGTCACGAATTATGACCATTGCATACAATTTCATGATCTGCTTAAAGAATGGTGACCGCGATTAATAATTAGTCTTTCTCCTTATTACTTTTGCTGTATCGTAATGCTATGCAACGCTTTATCCATGCCGTAAGAGGATAAAAGATTCTTATCCAAACTAAAATTCAACAGGTTACTTGATTGCACTCCAGACGTAACAAAACTTAAACCTTTGCAAGACATTTTAGAGGCTACCTTTAAACTTGTGTTGCTAAACTTCTACATTTGTCGCTAAATTTCAACGTGTTTGAAAATTTATAGATTTCAAATGAGTAAAAACAAAAATTTCTTTTCACTTTTAGCTGCATAAAGAGTAAAAGGGAAAAAGAGGGAGGACATCTCAGGACTGAAAAGAAATAAAGAACAAGATACAGCAAAGGTTTGTAAATCATTTCATAGCTGATTATGTTGTTAAGTAATAGGTGTGGTGTCGCTTTACCAGAACAATTTTTGCATGTTCCATCATTTTGCCCTTCGCCTCATCTCAAACATGTGTTCACCAAAAGGAAGACTTTTAAACATTTTAAAAATCTATTGATCATAAATGCTATTCCTGCCACTTCAGTTTTAGGGTTTTGCCCTATCTAAACGTTTTGATTGTATATTGGAATTGATATTAATTTATATTTGCATGAAATTAATAAGGCATAAACTAAAAAGGGGCATGTTACAATACCAAGTATAAAACGTTTAGTTACATTTAATCCCCTAGCCCAACAACAAAATTCAATGTACAGGGTTTAAATCAGTTCTGGTCTTCACCAGCCTCCGGCTATACCATGGTTAGAGACAATCCTTCTCGATTTGGTGGTATGAGTGGGATGAGCAGGGCACTTGAATGGAGAGAGGGTGCAATTTTTGCAAAGAGATTAATTTCGCGCGTACTTCCTCTTCTTAGTGGTTGTTTCGAACTGCTTCCTTAAGTTTCTTTTCCGCGTTGAATGACTATGTTTGGCAGTTGAAGGTTAGCATGGAATAACAATATTTAAAAATCATTAGTTTTTCCACACACCTAGATTGTTGCAATTTACCTCTTTGCGAATTAAACAGCAGTCTTTAAATGGCTTTTCCCAAGCTGCCATTTTACGAAGTACGGAATACAGAAGACTGTCGTTTTTAAGTTGAAACTCCAACGATTCAGCTTTAAGAAGGGTAGCAATATCCTCTAGCAAGAATTAAAATCAGAGCTAAATGCAAGGGAACTTTTTTCGCTCATTCTATAAGTTATAACGCTTACAAACAGTTCATCCAATAAGGATTATATGTTCTTTAACTCCTGTTGGCAATTGGCCCTCTTGTTGGCAATTGGCCCTCTTATAAAGACCTGCATATACCGTTTATCAAAGTATTACCATTTTAAATGTGAACTGTTATTTTTATGATTAATATTTTTGGTGCCGAAACAAGGATGGAACAAGTCTGGACTGCTGAGCTTTAAAAAACTTTGTGCAGACGTTGTAAGGATATTTAGTTGGCTACAAATTTTTCTAACTTTTGCGAGGTTTACATTTGTATTTGATAAATGTAGATAATATGAAGTTTCAAAGTAAAATCATTAGCATTTGCATTCACCATTAAAAGCTCTAACAAGCCATAGGGGAACTGTTTCCTTGTTTTCGAAGTCCTAGGGGAGTGGCTTGTTAGAGAAGGTGGCTTCATTGTGTGTTTTCTTGGCTAGAAATTTATGAAAAAAAGCTAGCTAGCAGCTACCAAATGCTAAGAAATGTTATTTGTGTTCAGTTTTAACTCATTCGATAATAACATCCTCAACTTCATCAGAATTATTGGGGGGGGGGGGGTTAGTAGACAGTTCTAGAATATCTTCAGAGACACGTATCCTCCACTTGGATTGCATCAAAAGGATCTTTATCAGTATCATTGATCTCAAAAAAAGACTGGATCGAGAAACCTATTGTTTTCGAATCCAAGATTTTGAAGCCAGATCGGCGCCATATTGGTGGGACCCAAACAAAGAACAACAGCAAGTACATGGAAAAGTATACTCGATAAAGTACAAGTATATCAAAAATATACGATCCAAAAGCTTAAAACCTGTTAAATGGCATTTGATAATCCATACCAAGTGGCTTGCTTTTGACTCTACACTAGGACCCGCAGCTTTATGGGTCCTAGTAAGGTGGCCGCCATCGAAATTTTTTTGGCTTCACTTTTTAAATAATAGAAGCTCGATCCAGTCTTTTTTTGAGATCAGTGATAAGTATCCTCTTGGGTTAACAGCAGACTCAATGGAGACGGGGTTCAATCTAAGTCTTATCTTAAAACAAGGGGGCTTAATAGAGAGGGGGTACAATTTATGTCTTACCTTGAAACAAGGGGGCTGAATAGAGAGGGGGTGCAATCCAGGTCTTAACGTAAAACAAGGGGGCTCAATAGAGAAAGGATGCAATTTAAGTTTTATCTAAAAACAAGGGGGCTTAATAGAAAAGGGCATTTCTTTAAAATTTTTGCTTCAAATATTTGCTTCTTAATAGGGCTTTTACCTTATAAAAGATACAAGAGACTGTAAATGTAGACATTATTTTTCAATTTGCTTATTTTTGAGCAGACCACGAGGTACCAGTTTCTTATCAGCAATCATGCTACACGAGCAAAGTTTTTTGAGATTGTGGCTCAGCCTAACTGATAAAAATAGGATAAAAACTAATCCTTTTCTTTTTTGCTATGAAATTGCAGGAAAGCTAACTGCCTTGACTTTAATCTAATTAATTATAAATTGAATTTTATCTCATATGTAGCTAATTATTTTTTTTTAATATTTCTTTAACTGAAGGAGCATCATGTTTGAATGTGTATGAGCATGAATGTATGTTAAAATTATAAATTGAATTGAATAAAGGTACTATTAAATAGAATATATACATGGTAGTGGCGGACTGGCTTAAAATTGCTCATCGGCCATGGAGAACTAAGTTGGGCTCTTTTAAGTGTGGCTAGAAGTTAGGGCATGGTCGTGTGAGTCACCGAGCTAATTGATCTCTTTCCAATAAACCATGGCAGTTAACATAATGACCAACTGATCTTACATTTACTTCGCAAGTAAGATGTAACTATTTTGTAAAGACCTGTTCCTCGATAACTTTTCCAATTTCGTTTTCTTGCAAGAAACTTTTATTCACCTTTTCCGAATATGGAAAGCGATTTCCAAGAGGCCCGTTTTCGTCAAAAGGGGACCCTTTTAGAAAAATTTCAAGTGGCCCAACGGCCAGTGGAACGGACCGGTGGACCAGTTCGCCACTGATACATGGGAACCTTTTAGCTCAATATTCTCAAAACCTAGATTTATTACTGTGCTTTATCGTTAAAATCTTTCGATCCTAAAATTAAAGTTCATGATATTTTGCTACTTCTTTTCATGCCACGGAACCACAAGCCCTAGTAGGTTTTTTGCATTGTTTCCCGTCCCCCATATGTCTCTGAGACTATTCTAACCTATGGCTTTGGCATCCATGTTGGCAGTCTTCTATTCAAACAAAATAAAGGATTCTCGGGGAATACATGCGATGATGCATATAACTGATGCAAAGCAAAGCAAGGGAACGCAACGCAACGAAATGCAACGCAAGGCGCTAAGAAGACCAAAGAATACGATATTCTGACCCTTCGCGCTGTTCGTTATATTCGTCAAATGAGAGTTATACTCCTCTCAGCAGGGGTTTTACACTTGTTTACAAAGACTAAATCCAAAGCTGCAAAATGGATTCGAGAAAGGAAAGTAACGTTTTCCACAACACATGTATTTATGTGGTTTTAGTTGTCCTTATATCCGAAACTGTTTACTTACACATACAAACTGGTTCACTAGAAGCTGCCGTGAATCGTAGGGTGGATGACTTGACCGAAAAAGTTCAAGAATCGATCGCAAAATCCGCTGGTTATGACATTGTCAATCAGGAAAAGTTTAGGCCCTTGATTGAAAGCCATATTCAACATTTGGCAGAGAATATTAATATGAGAATGAGAAAGAAAAGGCACGTGGATCAGCAAAGTTCACTTTTTAAAGCAATGAAATATATTCGTTCCATTGCTTCTCAGTCACTTGGTGAAAATGCGCACCATAGCCCACTATGTAGAAATGTGACACTCGTTTGCATGAAAGGGGAGAAGGGTGCCAGAGGCAAAATGGGGCCTCGTGGATTGAAAGGCGACACTGGAGACAGGGGGGAACAAGGGGTTCAGGGACTGATCGGAATGCGAGGGCCTCATGGCAAAAATGGTACAGCTGGCATAAAAGGGCAAAAAGGAGAGCAGGGTCCCTCCGGCAAGGCATTGGAAAAACCGATAATTCAGACAAGATTCCCAGCCGTAATTGATAAAATCGAAAAATCAAATCTAACTTTGCATTGCAAAGCAATTGGAAATCCCGAACCAAAGGTTTCTTGGAAGTTTGAAAGAAAAGCCCAAGATTCAAGGTACGTACATCCATTACCCGGTGGACTTGGCTTATATAATATCGAGGAAAACAATGCAGGCTCAATACAATGCATTGCTTAAAACCTCCTTGGTAAAGATGCGATTGAAACAAGACTTAACGTTAAAACGAAACCAAAAGTATTTTTACAATCAACCGTTATACGTGCTACGGTAATCCTTTGGATTGAATGCAACGCAACGGGAAATCCCAAGCCAAAACTTAATTGGAAGAAAAGCTATGGCAAGCTGAACGGTGAACAGTTTTTGTTGAACAACGGCTGGCAACTCGCCCTTAAACTGAGGCATCCTCGGCTGCATAATGCTGGATATTATATCTGTGAGGCTGATAATTCTGTTGGAAACGCAAATTTGGCGTTGTTGTTAGCGTTGCAAGTACCTAAGGATTGCTCTGGATTGTTTCAGGGGGCTAGGGCATCAGATGGAGTATACACCATAAAACCAGAAGATGGTAGCAGCCCATTTGAGGTTTATTGCGACATGACAACAAACAGAGGCGGATGGACTTTATTGCAACGCCGTGTTGACGGTTCTGAAAACTTTTACAGGCCATGGGTTGATTTCAAAAATGGGTTTGGCAACATCAGGAAAGAATTTTGGCTTGGGAATGATAAGATTCACCTTATGACAAAAGGTAGAAACATGATG
Organism: Catostylus mosaicus; assembly: GCA_964019065.1. Classification (NCBI taxonomy): domain Eukaryota; kingdom Metazoa; phylum Cnidaria; class Scyphozoa; order Rhizostomeae; family Catostylidae; genus Catostylus; species Catostylus mosaicus. Next base: position 16,507,014 of record OZ025184.1, on the reverse strand, counting down.
GTCAGGTTTGATTTGGAAGATTTTCAAGGCAACAAGGTATACGCAGAGTATAAAACATTTTATATAGATGGCGAGGAGGATAAATACAAGCTTCACGTTGCTTCATATCACGGAACAGCTGGGAACGATTTTGTCCAAGAAAATGGAATGCAATTCTCTACATTTGACCGGGATAACGATATATTTAGTGGAAATTGTGCAGCATCGTATAAAGGAGCGTGGTGGTATACCAACTGTGTATATTCGAACATAAATGGTGAATATCTGTGTCAAGCTAGAAGTAATCGTGCTTCCTGGCACAATGTCGTTTGGAATAGTTACCGAGGATCTTCTACATCTCTAAAAGTAACTGAAATGAAAATTCGTCCATTGCCAGCGAGCAACTAAACACCGAAAACCACATGTGTCCATACTGAAAGACTGAAAGTTAAATGTATTTTAGATGACAAAAGGCTCGATGCTTCTGATTGGCTGTTTGTTTGGACCTATCAGTGACCATTTAGTAAGTGAAGGATACAATTGAGGAAGCTGCTAGCTATATATAGTAAGGTATAAGGGTATAACCATTAATTTCAAAAGAGGATTTTCTTCAGCAAAGGATCTAAAAATTATTATAATGATATATTTTTGTTCAGTTTGTATTCTCTATTAGGTGTCCTATGGCCTCAATTTTCCATGATAGCCGCCCTCTTCTTCAATATTGAAAACTTTTTTATACCCTTTTTTATACCCCCACCTTCTTTTAGTTAAATGATCAGGTATCATATCAAAATCTATACAAACAGTACATTTGTACACATATCTGTTGTCCCAAGAGATCCTCCATGAAAGTGATGTTTTTATAAAACGATGACGGCAAACAAATCTTGCTTGCATCACTCTTTACAAACAAAAGTTAACTGTATTTGAAAACGACTTCTGAGTGTATGCCGTGTACTAAATCTAAAATGTTGTTCTTATTTATTTAAGATGTTGATTAATGACCTTTTCATAAATTTTTGCGAAGCATTATAGTTTTATACCCCATAAAAATCTTAATTGAAAGCTTAGTACCCCCACCAAATAATAGCAAAACGTTTCTTAATCCTGTCGAAAATCCTCAGCCCCGGTACCCAGGATTAAAATTGACCACTCCCTAACTTCCTTACAGCCACGATTATTTCAATGCGAAAAGGCTGATGCACGCTTTTTGACAGGAACAACTTTCATAAGAAACAATAAACTAGGAATACCGAAAGAGTAAGAATAACGTAAGAAACAATGAATGACCTTCAACAGAACTTAAGGAATGAAAAAACAATAATAATTGAAATATAGCAACAAAATAACAGAAGGCAATAAGAACATTGCATTCCATTAAAGCGATTAAAAAAAATTTATCGTTATAAAATTTGTTGAAAATAATCAACAGGACTTTTACAAATTTAAATTGCAATACATAAAAAATCAAAATAAAACATAAAGCCGAAATTATATTAAATAATATGAGATGCCAGGCTGAAACTAAAGCCAATTCTTCTTTTTGAAAAAGTGTAATTTTTTTTTATGAATTTGGTAAATCTAGTCTGTATGCAGGTTGTGTATCCACTGTCTTCCTTTGTTTTTGTCACACAATTTCACATAATCTATTTATTTGCACAATTTTCACACACAAATAAGATTACGTACGTGTTCATGGCAGGTTCTTGTTTTAAGTAGAATTCACGCTACCTGCCTCTCATTCAAGAAAAGTAAAGTTAATTATTCTTTTGTTTGCTTATTAAGGCAGCTGCAGCAAATTTGTTTGAAAATGAGAATACTGTGAGAACACTTGTGCTCCTGGAGCTAGGGGGTGACTACCTTTGTGCTCGTAAGAAATTGATATAGTCAACTTAAAAACTGTTCAAATAAGGGAATTCCTGAAAACTTTCGAATAACTACTCTCAATTGCAATTTTTGAAATGGTGCAGGGAAGACAAAACCTATCCTATAAAAAGTAAACTTCTCATTAAACAATCTTTCCTAAATTTCTTATTCAAAACCCTTTCTTTCACTCTCATTTTTTAAGAATAAGTAGAATTGAGGTTCAGGCTGATTGTTTGTAATTTTTCGAGAATTTTGAGGCTAAATTGCTAAATTGTCGTGAAAATATATTCCTTTTTCAGGCAGTTCAGACATTAGAAATATTCTACACATCGTTGGATGTTTATAAAACAAGTATTCTCCTAATAACATTAGCAAAAGGTGGAAGATATATGTATCCTTAATAAAAAGGTTCTCAGAGATAAAAAGGTTAGAAAGTATCAGTTTTAAATGAGGCGAAAATGATCGTTCATGTCAATATGATATGGAAAAGCTTATGCACCTTTGTCAAACGCTACTTTTTATCGCAGTTATTCATTCTCAGCTAAATTTGGTCACAACATCCGTTGAATTTCGAGGCTCGTGTTTTATTGTAAATAAGAGAAAGAATCATCAGAATAGTGACCGAACGATGGACCAAACTTAATAAAAACGAGTAATTTTGTTGATATGATTCAGAGGGGCACCAGTTAGGAAATACACAAGGTTTTGGGGATTTGTTTTTCGGATAGGACGAATTTGGGGTGCAGCTTCTTAGTTTGTTGAAAAAGTTGAAGTAAAGTTTTTCGTTCGAGTAGAAGGGGCAACCATTTTTTCAGGCAGCAGGAAGGTAAACAGGATGCCTAATATTTTCATTCAATTTTTTCCTTGCTGGCCTTTCTTAATGTTTTGTCAGTTTTGCTACAGGAAGAATTCCAGGACAGGTTGGGTTTTTTTAAATGGGACGAATATTTCTGTTCCCATTTTTGTTTCAAATGGAAGGAGATTCGCCAAATTGAGATATTTTCTGAGGAGTACAGATTCTTCAGGCGCGTAGGAGTCAAACTCAACAAGATTATATCGTTTAATTTTTGCGGCTTCGTCTATTCATAGTTTATGCCATGCAAAATAAAAGCGGTCAAAGATATTAATATAAATACTACTCTATACCAAAATCATATTTTTCAAGATGAATGGGTTCTTCTTATTTCCAATGTCCAATGCCCCTCTCTTACAGTTTTCAACCTTTCTCCCAGTCCGCTTTCGATGGTCCCTTTTCCTGTCACGAGCAATTAAGCCTTGCAAAGTTCTCTGTTTACCATCAGCTTCATCGTCTGTTTGATATAGCAAAACCATCGAAACCACAGGAGTTAGCTTGCCATAAAAAGAATTTGTGTTTCTAACCCCCGAGATTTAACTGTCTATTTGGCAATGTAACTAGATCCCAGACCCCGATGTTATAATTTAACGCGCTTATTACACTTATCACAGGTTGTTTTCGCGATACGCCTTCAGTATCAACATCAGCTCGAATAGACGCGGTTATAAGATAATGCCATTTCTTACAATTAGAAGATCGTGAACCAAGACTTTTGAGCATTAGTTGAGCCAAAACAAAAGACTGTATAAATAACAGTTTTCATAACTATCGCTTTGGACTCGATCATATTATGGCTGCCAAAGGTGAAGGGAGCTCTTCTTCGACAGGTAGATTTTTCTGTTTTGTAAACTGATGCATTAGTTCACCTCATCAATGTAATCGTTAAGTTTTTTACTGTAGCATGTTTTCATCTTCTATTATTAATCGTTGTCCAGCTGTATCCTGACAGCAGTACTTAAGGTTATAGATAATCTTAAACATCGCACATGAAATATCATGCATAAAATCAGACGTACGATACGAGTTTTAATAAATCCGATCCGAAACGTAACAAGCCGCAAGACATCCCTGTCTTACTTGTTTGATATGAACATGCGTAACTTAAAAACAGCGCAATCTTTAGCAAACTGATCCCATTTGCATCCCGGTTGTAAACGAGCCGAAAGCCAATAACTCATCTGCTCCCACTTCCCGCTGGCCCTGGTTGTAACCTTTACTTCCATAAGTTTGAGCAAGAATTCTTTATTTTGCTTTATATTCAATTATATTTAAGAGAATCCCCCCCCCCTTCACTTTGCAAAAAGAAGCATACTAAGGGACAGCAATCTTATAGAATCCTGGTACTAGGAAAGTCTGGAATGCTTTTAAAATGATCCGAAACGATCCGATGTATAGAGTTTAAAACCGTGTATTACGCTGGGTAGTTTCTTATATAATCCCAAATTTTATTGTATACGTTATACAGCTATTGAAGGGTAAGCAAACAGAACATAACAGGCAATGTTTCACTTCACTGTCACTAACTTTCAGTTTTTGCAAAGTTGGGTCTAAACCAGTTATAGTACTGTATGAAGCAATTCCTCAATGAAAATGTTCGATGCCGCTTGTACTGAGCGGAGTGAAACTTTGTCTTCTACGTAAGAATGGCTTGTCAATTCAATTTTTTCATAAAAATTGTTTTTAAAATGTTGAAAATAATCATTTACTCTTGAGAGTAGTGAATGTGTTTATTATTATAATAACGTTATGCATGAAGTCCGTGTTATTTGTTTTGTACATTGGTGTAAAATAGAAAGATTTGAATTATTATCTGAAATCACTTTAAGCGGCGAAAGCCTTGCTCGAAAGTAGAAATACTGGGGAACATGAAACCACAGAAATGATACAAACTTAACAATACGCGAGCAAATTAAAAATAGCGTGTTTTACTGTAACCATAACAAGAAGTATATTGTTTGATTGCTTGCTGTTTTGATAATTTAAGACGAATTCGATGATGGTGTGGAGAGCTATTAGAAACTTTGCTTGGCTTGCTAAATTTCTGGCTGCAGTCAGATTGTTCTTTTATGCATGTGCCAATCACAATGCAAAGTCTTCGATCAGCAGTTAAATTTAGGTCACATTAGGTCCAATTTCATATGTTTTAACCACTCTGTTTCTTTACGTGCCATGACCTTTAAGACGTGGGTTATCATGCCTTTCCATGGCTTCCTTTCCTTTGTTCCCTTCAACAGTTCTTGCTCTTTTAAAGAGCACATCAACCGTAATACGATTTTCATATACTTTACGTGTTTTGGTACACGTCATGCCGTCCTCTCAACTCGTCAAGTACTTTCTCTGTATTTTTACTGTATGTCCAGGTTTTTTTTACAACTAACTAATATAAACAGCCCTGCAAGCCTTTTAGCCCCTTTTGCAAACTCCATTTCCAAATAAACTTTGCGAAATTTGAGGCTCTAAAAAAGAAACAAAAAGCGAGGGAGGAACCAAAAGTTTCGCTGCTAGGTATTTCATAAAAATGTGATGTGGTACCCATAAAAGTTTGAAAACAACGTTTTTTGGTAGATTTGCAGGCCGCAGAGGGCCATGTTTTGGTATATGCGACATGTCATAGGCAAGGCCGTCGCGACCAATTTGCTAGCTGTGTTTAACAATATAAGAAGATCACCAACATGGTCGACGTGCTATCTTCTCTGTACGGATTGGCGGAGAACCAGGTACGGCGTAAAAAGGGGCTAGGGAGGCCCCAAACAGAATAATTAAACAATATAAATAAAAGAAAAATAGCATATTTTGCAGTAATTTTTGAATTAAGCCACCCCCCCCCCTTGCTGAGAACTATTGAATTTTGATTCATTGTTTCGTTCCAAGGCCTTGGCGATGACAGAAATAAGGTTGGCTATTCACTTGGTAAAGATTGGCGCTCTCAGCCCCCCTCCCACCCATGACTAAGCTCCTGGTAACGTGAAGATTCTTACACAAAATATTCTATTTTATAAAATTCTTTTTTTTTCTTTTTCTTTTTTTCCTTTTTCTCTACTGGGAAGTCTCTGAGAAAGGGGTAAAATTTCTGCAAAATCCAAGGACAGAGAAACCAGAATCAAGGGGGTATTTTTCTTTATATCTAGAAATCTATGAAAAGGGGTGGCTTTGAAATGCTGCAGCAGTAACTAAATAAATGGTTATTTCTCAGAGAAAAGGGTTGCTCCATACCAAACATATCAGAGAAAAGGGGGTCTTTTTTATACTTATTATCTCAGAGAAAAGGGTCCTTCCAGACATTCCTGGACAACCATTCTTACATTTTTAACCATGAGTGGCTACGCCGGGTTTTTATGGCAGTGTGATGGTAGGTGAGCATTTTCTGCGACAAAAAAAATGTCAAATTTCTATCGATTAATTTAATGACACGGTCTAGGGGACGGCGATGGGACAATGAATTTAGAGCGCCCATTCCCCTTTATACTTGTATACAATGACTGCCAATCCAATTTTCAATTTTCAGGCCGGGGGAAGAATCACGACCTTTATGAACTGTTACAAACTGAATAACAGACATCTATGTTGGCTTAAGGGTTAATACTGTGCTAGATCTCGCTATTTGATAAAGTTGATAAGAAACTTCGTACTGAAGTCACGTGAAATGCAAGATATTTTGAAAGATCTGACCTTTGTTACAAGAACTGTCCAATTAGGCATAGGATTTAGACCTTTGATGGTAAAACCTGAACATTGTAATGATGTATCAAATTCTAAACTTGAATCAAGATATCAACGGTGACAATAAAATTAAGTTAAGATTCAGATAAAATACGATCCATTGTACTTTGCAGGGACATGCTTGATCAGAAATGCTCTTGAGCAAGGGGGTCACCGACTTTGCTACATACAAAAGCAATTGCACAATAAAAACTACCTATTTTGGTGGAATGTTTTAACAGTTTATTTATCAAGAGGCCATTTTTATTGCAACTTAGGTAAAGCCCCGTGCATTCGATGGGTAGGGACAAGCTAGCTGTATCGGTGCACCGAGTAAAATCGGTACTCTATACGACTTATCCTCCCAACAAAAGCATCAAATTTCTGGCCACATAAGGCTGTACTTTTATTTGTTTTTTCAAACAATTGGTTTGACATAAGCAATGAGGACGTTTTGAGAAGAGCAGGAACGGAAAGTGGGCTAATGAATTCAATCAGGAAAAGGCAGATGGAGTTTTTTGGGCACGTGATGAGAAGGGAAAGCTTGGAACACCTAGCAGTTACTGGAAAGATAGAAGAAAAAAGAGGAAGAGGAAGCCCAAGAGTTGGATAAGTGAAGGCTCTAAGCACGTGGGCAAATGTAGAAGATAAAGAATTGATGAAGACAGCTAAGAGCAGGGTTGGGTGAAGGACCATGACACTTCTAAGCTTCTAAGGATCACGGCACCGAGAGAGAGAGAGAGAGAGAGAGAGAGAGAGAGAGAGAGATTAGATTTAACAACAGGAAGGTGAACATTGTTGTCTCAACGAGACGTACAACTGTGAATACTTGAACATAGCGTATTCAAAGGGTTTAATAGGCCAATGCCCTCCTTAACCCTCATTATATCATTTAACTAGATAGAAATGATAATATATTTAGCGCCGGTCATCCACATATGACTAATATGCGAACTGATAGGAGAAATTGGAGGTAAAAATTCTACAACGTTTGCACCCAAACAGGGTGCCAACAAGAATTGAAAACTTGGCAATAAACTTAGCCGCAACACAAACTACATGCAAAATCGAGCCTCATTTTTCTTAACAGTGTGTTCTAATAAAAAAGTGAAATTCGAATCTTCCCTGAAACGAAATGTTGAACTGTTCCTCAGCTCCTCAAAAGATCTCTAGTTCTACAGAAATATTCTCTTATGTTCCAATGTTCCAATAATAAAAATGGGTAGTTCCCTTGTTCCCCATAACCCCCGGGGGCCTCGCCATGGCAGAAAGTTCGATAATTTTTCAGTTTGAGCTTCGGCACTTTCCTTCGCTTTCTCTTCCAATTAAACAATGCGTAACTAAGCAGCAACCTAAAACATTGATCCGTAGGATAAGCCTTTATAATTTATATACAACAAAAAATCCCCGAAGCAGAGAAACAATTGTTGGAGGAAATGCAACGAATGATTGCAATTGTACTGGGTTGAGATCAGACAATACGTCATCAAACCCACGAGGAATCGACATTGACAACTTTTGTGAATTCAAACGAATGCCGAGATAATCAAACACAACAAGAAGTGTCCTGATATGTTTTGATAATTCCAGCCGAAGGCCTAATTTCGAACATTTAGAGAAAAAGAACGTTTGATAGTAAACCGAAATCGTGTTCGTAAAACTATACTGAGCAAGATGTCTTGTCTTCGATGTTGTGGAGGCAAATCGACGGCCAAGGAAGAAACATATAGGCCAAGTAATGCTGCAAGTACAAGTCAAGGTCCATCAACTTCAAAGCCACAGTGTATGTTTTTACTTCTGTAATTTGATTAATGCTGATGGTCTTCTCGTTAGATTATGATTAGCACATGGGGTTTTCGGTCACACTAATCCCCCAGTGAGCTTAAATTTAAATCGTGGCAGGTGGAAAAGTCAACAATTAGGCCCATCGGATTTTCATGTTGTTGTCCACGTTGTAGAATGAGTGTAGCCCACTCTAACCCTTTGCAGATCTCTTCTCTCTAACGTGAAAAAATTCAAGAGTAGGTAACGGTAATGTTCTACAGGTAGTAGGTTCGACAAATTTATCGTAACTGGTACGTAAATTATCGATAAATTTACCGTATCGTAACGTGAGAATAGGTGGAGGCGGTGCCCTGCCACCGGGTTAAGGGGCGGCGTTTTTGTTGATTTTCCGCCGCCTATGTAACGGCAAAATTACATTTTGAAATGGAAAAGTACGCGTTATGGCGTAATCTTGTTACAAACCACTAAATTTTTAGTCTGGCTGAATTGGATTAATTTGTCTTGCATACTCGAGTGAATTTACGTAGGTGCGTGTTGACCACAGGTCAATTGTGAAGAAACTTTACGACAGACACCATGGCACGTCATGCAAATCTTAAAATTACTTTCTGCTGTTTATCCCGCAAATACTCTAATCAAAAAATGATAATAAATAGCGGCAGTGTTAGGCAGTGTCGAGAAAAGTTATTCTGTCTATATTTTCAAAAGCAGCAACACTGACAGATTGTAGCCCGGAGCTTCTGTAAACAAAGATGTTCAGTATTTCCTGGATCCGCCCATAGATTTTGCATAGATACAATGTATATTTAACATTGAACAGTCATAACCTGTTGAGGCAAGTTATGCCTTTAGACTTAACTCAACTACGCACTCCACATTCCTTTGTACAATAATATGGTACAATTCATCATTCATAATACCGTCCCAAAATCTTGTTAGAGAAATGTGGGTGGTATTGTCGCACAGTACAAACAAAGCACAAACAAAATCAAGCATTTTTATTTCAGGATGGGATTTTGGCAGTTGTTAATGATGTGGGCCTGCCCCCTCAAGGTTTTTTGCCTACACATTTATTACCTCGTAAAGGGACGCATGTTAGGGGTTGTTAGGGGTTTCTGGGGTTTCACACCCTCCTAAATTGTTTTCTTTAAAATTTGCAGTCTCGTCCGTGGGGCTCGAACCCATGCCCACCACATTTGGATTCAAACGACCAATTCACTGCGCCCACAGGCATAATAAAAATTTGTATAAGTTGGGCTACAAACCTGCAAAAGAATTTTACTATTTAAAAATATACAAGAGAAGGAAAACAGAGCAAGTCGAAAACTGGATGTGCGCCCTTTTTTGTCAATTCCTTTTAGGTGGAGATCACGGCCTGCAAACCCCCTGCTCATTCGTTCCTTTGCTTCCATACCTTGAATTAGAGGTTATATCGTAGTTAATATGGGGTACTTAGCCCCCTCCCCCAACAAAAACGTGAAAGCTAAATACTAATTCATAGTAATGATTCACGAATATTAAGTGCGTGCAGTTAGCTCACTGGGTAACTACTACTACGAAATATGCTGCCTGCCCTGAAACATAGCCAAGTTAACAAAGTTTCCGCATAATGACATCTATCAGGCTGCATTCGAGTTACTGCTTTCCCAAATGATTTGATCGTAATTCCCAACATTTTTCCCACCCTCCACTCATGCAACGCAGCTTTTTAGAGTCATTCATCGCAAAGGAAAGAGTTTAAGAAATCGACCGCTAGGAAGTAAAAATTTGCCGCATTTTCTTATTCACGATCGGTGACGTCACTAAATGCCTTGTGGTTGAATATTCAATCCTTTAAAAAATTCTTTTTGCCTCGCACAAATTTAAAAAATGCACTCATTTTGTAGATTGCCCAACAGCGGCCAGTTTTGCCTGTAAGTAGACAATTCACATCCCGTGGGGTGCCTACAGCTTGGGGGTGGGAGGGGGGGGGGCAGCGAGAACGGTTGCCCTTTCTGCTCTCAGAAAATGAGCACAATTCTTTCATTTTGTTATTTTATTCCATTCTTTTCTCCTCATTTTTCATGGCTTGGTGTCCCCTGCGCAACCAAAACTATCCTCCGGCAAGTGACGCCTCAGAGTTAGGAAAACATTACGGTCACACGGTCACTTGCTGGATGAAGGTCCACTTAAAACAGTAGAAACTCCTTTGACACATGCAAGGCATGCCTATTTTCTATTGTATTGCGAGGAAGGTTTGCCTTGCGGTATGTTTTTGTCCGGAAGAAGATAAACAACTTTTCCGGACTTTGTGACGCTTCTGTAGGCTGCTCACCAGCGCGATCAATTAGCAATTTCCGTTTTCCTTTCAGCCATGAAAGACTTCAAAAAGGACGCATTGGATGCTCATAACGAATTCAGAGGTAGACATGGAGCACCGGCCATGAAATGGTCATCCAAGCTTGAAGCAAGAGCACAACAATGGGCCAACGAGATAGCCAAAAAAGGCTACCTTCAACATGACAATCAAAAAGAAGACGGAGAAAACATTGCTTGCATGAAAGGTATTCACTTTAATTATGAATCACATCTTTATTGAACTGTTCCTATCGTCCCAACGAGGGAAGGTGGCAAAAAACAAGAGAGGCAAAATAGATATAAGGTCCTTCCAGCACCTGTTATGCTCCCATTACAGCCTGTCAGGAGAGGTCGAAGCTAAATTACCAAAGTTGCCCTCTGTTGGTAATGCATTTTATTTTGGTCACTGAAAACATAAGATATTTCCCTGGCCAATTTTTGCTTTGTCTGTTGTCGTTTCATGTTACTTCTACAGTAGAGAGTTGTTGTCATTCATGTCCTTTAACTTTAGTTCATAGTTTTGTAGAGCTGACAATGCTTACCCTTTCAACCAGGGGAGCCATTGCATACTATGCGTTTGGGGTTTAGATCACAGTGAATTAACCTCTTCATAAAAGTTACTGCGGATCGCCTTTATCACAACCAACCTTACCACAATCACCGCTTCAATCACCAACAATTAAATCGCTACTACTATCTACACCACTAGTACAATCACTACCACTGCCACCACCGCTGTCATCACTACCGCCACCACCAACGCGAAGACCAGCACCACCACCCCGAGGCACATACCAAGGTCAGCAACGATCTTCACCCCTTTACACCCAGTACCATCACCACTACTACCGCCACGACCAGCTCCTCCCCATTATGAAATTTTTTACAGTAATTTGATGATTCTTTCTGCAGGACAAGAGCTTACCGGAAGAAAAGCGACCGAGATGTGGTATGATGAAATAAAAGATTATGACTTCAACAACCCAGGTTTTAGTTCTGGAACCGGGCATTTCACGCAGGTTGTTTGGGTAGATTCAGTGGAACTTGGTGTTGCCAAAGCAACCGCAAAGAATGGAATGCAGTTTGTTGTTGCTCGGTATTTTCCACCGGGTAATATTCTTGGTAGGTTTCCTGATAATGTTAAAGCATCCGGATCTAAACCAGCAAAGAGAAGCGAAAATCCGAAACCAGCAGCTGGAAAAAGTGGTGCCAGTGGAAAAGCGCAAAGTAAGCATCTTTACCGTTTATGTGTCATACCTTATATGGTGTACCACATTGTCTTGTGTAGTGGGTTTGGTTTTTGAACTGAGGCTAAAAAAGATATGGACCAATTCTCTATCCAGTGGCAGGGATACATTTAATTACAACAAGAATGAACCCTTATCCAAACAGCGTTAAACTTCAGGAGCGGTCTATTCTTCGATATTTCCTAACTACACCTTAGTGTAGTAGGTTTACGTGCATCATCCTATTGAGACAGCTCATCATTTAAGAGCTTACCTACATACAAACTTTCCTGAAAATTTTGTTATTTTGCCTGTTTGCATCTACCTATTGTGTTTTAATTCTAGTTGTACTTTCCACATCTTTCTTAATGCATTGTTACCATTACACTTCACACTACATTAAATAATGTTTAAATTTCTTGTATATAGTGGTATTTTAAAATAAAATTCAACTCAATGCAACTCAACTGAGCTTAACTGAACTCAATTGAACTCAACTGACCTCAACTGAACTCAACGGAACAGTCTGATCTAGGCTGTTATTTGAAAGGGATATTTGCAATTAAGCAAAGCAATTGAATTCTTATGCGGTTTGTTAAAGGCTATTCTATATTTATAATCCCATCAATTCTCCAAGTATTTTTACCGCAAATCTATTAGATGTCTTAAATTTCAGAGATGTTATACTCCAGATCTCTTGAGGTCACACTTTTTTTAGCCTTTGGTGGTGGCCTTTGTGGTGTAGCGGTATATGCGGAGGAATTGTCATGGTAGCATAACATTTACTTCGGCTTAGGAAAATTGTTATGTCACTAAAAAATTGTACCCTTATCCATAATTATATGGCGTATTAATGGGTTCACTCCTGTTTGTGCTATTCAGCAACGTGATAGATATGTTGCATACCCTGCCGATGCGTGGAGTCTAAAGAGTGGCCTCTGAGTTGTCAGTATTAATAATTTTACGGAGCTAAGGAACAACGCAAAGCGGCAGGAATGCAAAGCAAATATGGCCACATAAATGTAATATGATATAAATATATAATTATATCTAGTTATATTTGCTTTGTATTCCTGCCCCTTTGCGTTCATTCTTACATCTGTCATTTACACACAGCTGTCATCTATCAATGGCGGATCTAGACATTTGGAGGGGGGGTTCCAGATGTAGATATTCTTCAAAAGTGTGGTGAAGAGTTTAGGGAAAGACTGTAGTATGTAGACTGGGGGTCTAGAGGCACCATGAGGTCCATGGCCGGGCCCTGGGAAGGGTCCAGGAGGCAAAGCCCCCGGAAACTCCGGAGATCACACATTACCGAGGCCTGAAAATGCCTTAGGATCGTACAATTTTCTTTCTGTATTACAATAGAAAAAAAGAAATACAACAATTGCTCTCTTTGAGTCGTAAACTACTATCCAAAATATTATCAAAATGGCAAAGGGGGGGGGGGGTTCTGGAAACCAGGAAACCCCCCCCTAAATCCACCCCTGTATATACATCTTTGCATATATTCCTCGAGAATCCATTTGTCAGCATGCTATATGTTCTCTAATTTACTCCTTACTTTAAACATTTTCTTTTCTTTTCTGCAAGCTGGTAAAGCCTTCAAGGATGATATTCTAAAAGCCCATAACTACTGCAGAAAGGAACACGGTTCGCCTGCCGTGAAATGGTCTGGAAAATTGGCTGCAGAGGCCCAAAAAGCTGCTGATGATGCTGCAAAGACGAACACGCTAAAACCTGTGTCACTGAGTAATGTTGGTCAAAATATGGCGGCGATGAGCGGCGGTGAGCTAACTGGTCAGCGAGTGACGGAAATGTGGTATGAGGAAGAAAAGAATTACAATTACTCAAGCCCTGGATTCAGTTCCAGTACAGGTATGTAATTTTCATAGGTTGTTTTTGTTAAGACTAATATAAGTTTGAAAATCTCAGAGGTAGAAAAGCAGATAAAGCTGGGGGGAGGGGTAGGCGTAACGGAACTTTGTTACCCTAAATTGATGAAGCCCCCTTACGTAGCGGTCGTCAAAAAAATTAAATGGGGTTAGGCATAGAAATTTCAATGCCTCGTGAAATTTTTTACATTATGCAAGTCAACAGTGAATACGAATTTTGAAAGGCATGAATTGGATTTTTGAAAGTTAACGTAATGAACTGGTTCATATGACAAACTGTTCTTCTTTTGCATAGGATTGTACGGTATCTGGCAAAACTTTTGGAGATCAATAGCAATAATGAAAGATTCGGTGGCCGTTTTAAAACGTTACTTGGGGCTCCTTGGAGCCTATTTGAATCGGGACCCTTACTTCTTATACGCTAATTTTGCGCCACTGGTGCCTGATCGAATTTGTAACAAAGAAATTCTCTGAATCTGCCCTTCTGGAATTAGAATTACACAATTTTTTATAAGAACATCTAAATTTTCGCTGAGCATCATTATTCTTGAATATTTTATTTTTGAGCCTTACTCTTGAATAATTTGGAGCCACACAATATGCAAATTTGAAAAAGGTCGGGGAAGAAAGTTCCTCGCAAAGGTATTTTCTTGATAAATCGGTCTTATAGCGTGAAAATTACGCTGCCTTGTGTTTGCTCGAAAATTCGGACATATCATTCTACAGCTGCCTCGGTTTTTTTATAAAATTTATTATGATGAATAAACAGTGTATTGAAGACCTTACATGCTTAAGTTAATGACTCGAATTGAGACAAATCTTAAGATTTAAATCTGAGTCTGTACTCTTTGCAGATTGTTTTTATACAAGAAAAAGGATGTGAAACATAAAAATTCTAATTGTTATGTTTTGTTTTTCAAGGGAGTTTTACGCAGATGATCTGGGCAGAGTCAACTGCTTTGGGTGCTGGAAAGGCAGTTGGAAAGAACGGACAACAATTTGTTGTTGCACTGTACGAACCCCCTGGCAATGTGAGAGGACAATATGATAAGAATGTAAGACAGCCATCTGGAGGGGGCAAGAGAAGTAAAGGTGATGGTGATAAGGAATGCATTATCATGTAATGTAAAAATACTTCACATTAAATCCTGGAATCGTGTTTTGAGAAGAAAAATAGATACTATTTGACTTTGATACAAATTGGGAACTTTCTGTTAAAATCATTGAAAGAAAACACGTTAGATAACTGCTGATTAGAAGCAGTTGTGCTGGTTATGTTTTGATACCTTTTAAGAGTGAAAAATCAGGTTCTAGTGCAAATAATTTCCATAATATTTTCTGTAATTTTGAGCTGTAGATTAGATAATATAGTTTGCTTTACGCGATTCTTACTAATTTTATTTGTAACCGCTACCAAAAATTATGGTGATACATTAATTTCAATGAGAGAGATGCCTTCAGGTGCACCCTATGCGCCCTATGCACACAAATAAGCTACATTTGCCTATATCACGGACTGAAAAAGAAAGACTTCAACATGGACACTTGAGTGATTCCCTAGCGTGCCATCTTGTTAATGACTGAAATAGTATCAAGTTGTCGCATAGCAGCTCGATCTTTATTACGCGATAACAATTTTTGAAAAGGGGGCTTAATACATTAAGTTGGTGATTTTGATAATCAGCCCCTCCCCCTCCCCCAATTGTGACACTGTCTTTTCATGGTAAATCTTGATGCAATGGTACAAATGTGAGACTCGGGGTCATCTGTGCAGAGTTAGAAAAACATTGCGGTGATACGGTCGCTCGATGGAGGCAGGTTCAAGAGAACCAATAGAAACTCCAATGACACACTCAAGCCATAACTATTTTCTATTGTTTTGTGAGAAAGGTTAGCCTCCCGGCATGTTTTTGTCTGGCGACTATTCTGGACTTTGCATCTGTGTTTGGACCTTACAAACACATAACATAATATAATGATTTACGCTACCTATCCAATCGTTTTGGATGACAGAGTTCTACCAATTACAAAGAGCAAAAAGATACCATGGTCGCACGGTTAATCGTTGCATGATACTGGAGTTAAAAGAACAAAGGAATCATATTCAAACAACAAAATAACTCCTGTCCCCCATTTTCTGTTGTTATAATTGGTTGTTTTGCTACGAAGATGTTTGCTCCAAGAATGGTCATTATGGCTAATGCACTTGAATTTTCAGCTTTTTTAGACCTGTGATGTTGAATCAAATAAAATCCAAGGGAATACATTCTCTTGTTATCACAATCCTTGACGTAGGGTAATATCCATTTCCATTCACCACCCTGGCAATGAGAGAGTCGCGAATGAAGCACTTATTTAGTGATCTACTGCTGGCCTATCAATGTACTTTTAAGTTTAGTTTTTCGCCGCATAAACTACATTCGTATGGGTTTTGATCTTGTAAGATGGGTACATACAATTTTATTGGATTTCAAAGTTTTATCATTCGCTGTGTTTTATTTATGAAAGATGTAGTTAGTTAATAATGATGCTATGTTTATGTTTGAATTTGAGGATTAAAAATTATTGGATACCAAACTGTCGCTTTTGTCTTTCTACATAAACTCCGTATCAAGCCTAAATACAAATAACTCCTTCTCAAAGGCAATGTAATGTAATCGTTTGCAGAGAGGGGGCGGGGGCATCATTTCAAGCTTCATGTGAGGAAGGTGATGTATTGCAAAGTCACTCCCTGCCTCTCCAAAATCGTAAAAATTACCCATTTTGTATTTAGAAACTGTTCTGCAACGCCCAATTTTGCCCCAGAATATAATTTCATAGTTGGGAGAGTGAGCCACCCCATAAATTCCCCTCAATTCATGCCCCTGTTCATTTTCCACTCTGCCCCCATCCATTTGGAATTCATACCCAGTGCCGTCGAGAGGGGGAAGGCGGGGTAACTACCCCGGGGCCCGTGCCGTAATTGTCTAGGGCTAAATAATGTTAACTGGCCTCTTAGGAGCCTGGACTTTTTGGCATTACAATCACCTCTCAAATAACAGTTATGCAGTAAAATGGGGGCACTTTTCTATTGAGAGAATTGTAGTGTAATGGCAACATGACACTTTTTAGTCCAATCACCAGTGGATTATACTGTTCACTGTTGCATTGTAAGGAAAGAGTAATGCTAAATAGATAATAATTTCGGGAAAAAATATCGTGAAGAGAGAAGAGATTTCTACAGAACTTTATAGTTATTTTTCTAATAACGAGGATACAATCCTTAATCTATCCTTAAACTCAGAACAAATAAAGCAACAGAACAAAATGATGAAAAATCATACGCCCTTAGTACCAGAGTCGCTAGACTTGTTCCAAATCGTGCGAAACACTTTATGTTATTCCTCTGCGGGGCTCCATGGAAACATATCAATAGAAAGACACCCCTTTCTACTACCTATGATGGAAATGACCTTCACGTAGCCTTAAATTCGGTGGTTTTTCCTTTGGATGTATGTCCTAACTGGATTTTTGTTGGCTCAGTTTATTTCCGTCAGGTCTTTATGCATGGGCTTGTCTCAAAATCTTGGTTAAATTCCAAATACCCAGTTTGACTAACTTTTTAAATTAGGTTGATCGGTTGGTGCCCATTGCACAAAGGCAGGGTCAAGAAATGTATCGTATTTAATCTCATCAGCTTTTCTTTTGTGTAAAGTCATAGAAACACTGCTATTCAGTAGCGTAGTCAGGGAGGGCAAGGGAAAGGGGCACCCCCCAGTGTTAAGAAATTTAGCGTCAGAGATAAGCAAATGCATGAGGTCTAAAACATTTCCCACAAGATAGAGGGTAATTACCCCAACAAAAGTTTTGACCTTTCTGGACTTTTCTTGCAGTATATTCTTTCAAATTTTACCATTGCCATACTTTGATGAGACACAAGTGTAGTTTGATTTCCAAACGATTTGCAGGATGCTGGTTTTTTGTAAAGTACCATTCAAAAAATGTCTGCCCCCTGCGCCCCTCAATGCATCCGGCATCCCTGATCGGCACCAATATACGATGTTGACGGTATCATTTCACACGGCTTTCAAACATACCTAGTAAAAAGGGAATATAAATAATTTTTGATTGCTGAAAGAATTTTTATTTGCTTATGAATAATTAAATAGATAATTAAAAAGTGCCCCCAACTCCATCCGAGAAGTTTGAGACCAATATACTTGTTTGAGAACGATTGCGGGGCACAATGGAACCGAGGCTCTAGTCACGCATTTGCATATGGCGCCACCTTTCTTTACAGCTCATGTGCCCCCCTAATTTTCTCATTCTGAGCAAAATTTCGAATAATACGAAGCATGCAAAACGAAGATGTACAACATATTTTGCTGGTGGAATCGTTCTATGGTGGATCTCACAAGCAGTTGATTGATATACTTGAGAGTAATTTTGGCGCGAAATGTGACAAATTCTGCATGACCGATAAAAAATGGCATTGGCGCATGAGAACAAGTTCGTTGCAGTTTGCTCTGACCATTCCGCAGAAACATAGCTATAAGTATTAATTTTTTATTGCTTTATAGTGTTTTTTCATTGAAACTTTGTTTTCTAGTGCCACCAACCCTAACCCAGACTGGATTCCATCCATGGCACGGGCCATAATGCACGAACATCCCCCTCCAGCAGCAACAACATTATTAAACGCTGTAAAATACTATATATTCTGGGCTAACCCAAAAGGTTTGGGGTAGGGTCAGGGTTAGAGTTAGCATAGGTTTAATAAGGTTAGGGTATGGTAATTGCATAAACCCCTTTTATCAAAATTTATTTATCTATTTGTGCATGTCAGGTACATATTTGCATTAGTGCTGGGACTTGGTCCTGTTGCAAAATTTAGGGTCCTGAATTTTAGAATACAGGTCGGAAGTATTACCAATTTGCTTCGGTTTAGGGTTGTGAAATTGGATTTGATTAGCTTGCCAGTTTTAAGAAAGTTTGATGAATTGAATTTTGTAAATAAGTTTCTGTGATGGTAGAAATCAACCAGTTATTTAACAACCCTGTGTATTCACAACATTCTTTTCTGTAATGATTTAGATATCAAAGTTTTCAATTGATTTCTAATATAGTTCTGTTTCAAAGTAAGTGTAAGTAATTCTTGCCCATATCTGCAAAACAAAAGCACTAACCCATATTGCTGTTGCTACTTACAGATAAAGTTACTATCACTTGGGCAACAAGTTAATATTGTTAGGGTGAAAACAAGGGTTAGGGTTTTGGAACATTTTGCAACAGGTACATATTGTAATAGGTATATACATTTATCTAATTCATATTTACTTGCATAATTTAGCCTATTTTGTGCAGTAAATAGTTGAATAAAACCTTATAGCTGTAGCATACAAACATAGTTTTGTAAGGTTAAGTATAGATATAGTCAAAGGTCTGCAACATATGGACCTTTTGACACATCTATGGCATTTTGCACCCGCTTCTCTTAATTCTGCTCATTTGGTGATCTCATAATAAATTATCACAATAAGCACTTGCATTTTACTTGCACTTTACTTGTACTTTACTTTACTTGCACTTTACTTGCACTTTACTTGTACTTTACTTTACTTGCACTTTACTTGCACTTTACTTGTACTTTACTTATACTGAAACCATAAAGCAATGAAACAAACTTTATTTTGAACCACCATCAAATTAATATAAATCTAAGTAATATCATAATGGGAGGTGCTCCTACATGTATGGCTTATCAATAAAATCTTAAATTATTCTTTTTTATCCATGCTCTTAGCTCAATATCATATCGTCTCCTTGAATTTACATATTTTCTCAGACAGAAGCCCACTAGGTGTTTACTTTTTAAATGATAAATAGTGGAATGTCTGCTTTGCCAGATGCAAATTTCCTGGGATGAGAATTCTTCAACTGATCTAAGATAAATTCTAGACAGTAACAAACTAGACAACATGGGATTGAAAATAGTGAATTGACATTAAGTTATCAAAATTTTGCTCCAGCAGCAGATTCACTATCTATTATAGGTTATGACAATGAAAAGACCCCATATGACAAAATATTTTGATGTTAACTACAGCATTTTAATATTTATTTATTCTTTTTTATTCCAATAAAATACTACAATACATATTTATGGTCTACACTACTTACAAGAATTACTTTATAATACTACTGGGACGAATACCAGATTATACCATTTATTATTTACGTAAAATAATATTTATTTACTTTGTTCAATTAATTATTGTCTTCTTGTTTTTTGCTTTGATATTTGGCCAAAACAATTACAAGCTTAGCAATCATACTACATTGACAGAAACACTTCTGATTCATACCCGTACCATTACATCCATTATGATATACTCTGCATGTCTCACCTGTTGTCTAACAGTGTTTTCCTTTATTTCTAAATTCAACTTCAGGTTTCTATTCACAAGTGCTAACTTGAATCTTGCAGAGCTGATTGGCCTCAGGCCTGACCTTGGCAAATTGAAGAAGATACTATATTTCCATGAAAATCAGCTTGTCTATCCAGTTAGAAAGAAGCGAGACAGAGATTTTCAATATGGCTATAATCAAATTGTATCATGGTGAGTATTCAATTGCTTCTATTAGCACAACTGTTTTATGCAGAGGTTATGGTTGGTGAAAAACCTGTTGTGCCCAAGTCAGTCAGTATGTTTAACTAACAAATCAAAAGATGATGGGAAGTTTAAGAAAATTTACAGCCTTCTTGAACATTGAAGGATCCACCCACATTTTGTGGGAGCCCAAAAAGAATTCACATTCCTTTATTGTTCTAAAAGTGAGAGAGTGGTAGTAAAACAAGCTGATCATTTTTATAGCCACTATAAAAGCTAATGGATGAATGCTTAACAGTGTTATTCCCCATTTTTACATATTGTGTAAGGAACCAACCAAAAGGTGGCTAACACTATTTTTATTGCATCTATGAAGTCCATTAATCAATTGGTAGTGGAGGGAGTCCTCAGAACAGGACATTTGTCAAGTTTGCGCAAAGAATGTTTTGATACATCTGCCTACAAGGGATGACACAAGAATAAGCTATGTTAGGTTTAAGTTGAATACTCATGAAATAGCAATATGATAATTTAATGATCACAAATATATATTTCTTACACCACAAGCTAATTGTGCATGCTATATGTCCAGTATGTCACTAAGATCTAAAGCCTGTGTGTATAGTATATGCACAGGTATGCATACCATTTATGCAATTCTAGGACTAGATATCATGAAATTATCAGATTGCCCTCATTGCTATGACTGGTGTTCCATGACTTGTGTGATGCATGTGTTGACATGTAACAAAGTAGTTTATTCTTCCTATATCAAAATTCTACCAGTAAACTGCATTTGCCTTTACAGTCTGGCTGCAGACATCATCCTTTTTAACTCAGCATTCAACCAAGAAACCTTTTTGTCATCCATAAAACCCTTTTTCAATCTCATGCCTGATTACAAGCCTAGAAACTCATTGGTTGAGGAGATCAGACCAAAATGCACTGTTCTACATTTTCCAATTAATTTCCAAATACCAGACATACATGACAGAGAACAAGCCATCAAAAATGGACCACTCCATATTGTATGGGCACATAGATGGTATGTCATGGTTTTTCTTTAAATTCAATTTTTTAATTCAACTTGTTCCCTTTGCCATATAGTAGCTTCCACACACAGTCTTTTAAGAAAGGTATATAATTCTGCTTTTGCATGTAATAAGTGTCCCTACCAAAATTTCAGTATAGTACATCAGCATATGAATAATTAATTTTCTTTTGCATTTCCAACAACTTATCTCCTTTGGAACAAGTAGATGCTTGTTGTAAGGTTGTGCCCAATATATTTGATCTTTAGAAATGTGGCATTTTCCAGGGTGTAGTTCACACCGTATTTTTGCTGTTCTAGGTATTAAATAAAAAGAATAAAATTTTCTCTAAACCACAACATTTTTTAATGATACTCATTAAAATTTGTACTGTTTTATGTATGCCATCTTTAGTCAAAACAGTTTTATTAAAATTATGAAACAGTGTTGTAAGAAACATTTACTACAAAAATTCTTCCAAATACTCTGAAAAAGGTTCTGGAAAATTGAGATTTATTTTCATGATTTGCAAACCACGGATTTATCAATTAGAAGGAGGGTAATTTTCAAGGAGGGCCCAGTTGGATTGCAGATGCTTAAAGCTAAGTTATTGGAATTCCTTTCGCTTTGCTTTGTTTCTTATATTTTCATTGGGTCATCAAACATTCCTCAAGAATCAGCTTGACAACGTGCTATTTTGTTCTTTACTTCTTCAGACATAGCCTTCAATACAACTAGGCCATGGTACTTCTATAAGCTAATATAGGACTATTCCAACACATGGAATTAGCAAAATCCATTGTTACAAGGGATTGAAAAAAGCTACCGTTAGGTAGGCAACAAATGTTGTGCTGGCAGACACCATGCTGCAAGCCACATTCTACAGGCAGACTCGACCTTGCTAGCCACACTCTGCTGGCAGACGCCATCCTGCTAGCCACATTCCGCTGTCAGACACCACTTTGCTAGCCATGTTGTGCTGACAGACACCATCCTGCTAGCCACATTCTACTGACAGAACCCACGACTGACACTTCCCAATGTCCATTTTCATATCAAATTGCTTTTCCAGTGACAATTTGGCTTGAAATATCCGCAAAATTGTTTGTATTTCGATATCATATGAATAATAAGTTGGGTAACATTTCAACAGTTTTGCCTTTAATTCGCAAATCTTTGCATTTGTGCTTGTATGTACGTCTCTTATCAGCAACGCTGTTGAAATCTATTGAGGAAAACAATGAAGTTGAGAGGGAGATGACCCCCGCAAGCTACGCCCTTGTATACTATGTTGCCTTTCGCTGTTTTTTAGGAGCAAAGTTTACCGATTACCTATTTTATGATCATCCAACGTTTTTCACAACGCCTTCTTTACTCGTTTTGTAGGGAACACGACAAAGACCCAGACACGTTCTTTGATATTCTATACACATTAAAAGATGAAAAATGCGACTTTGAAGTTTCAGTCATGGGACAAGGATTCACTGACGTCCCTGGTAAGATCAATTAATTCCTACCTATGGAAAAATTAGATATTTAGATATAAAAAGATAAGTTGGTAGGTATAACTGCGAACTAATTGGAAGCCTGATATCGCCTTAACATTGATCAGCAGACAACTCAAATAAAAAGCTCCAGGCATTCAGATACAGATACCTAAGCTACCGTTGCTTTTGTTAATATAACTATTATGATAATGATGATAAACGTGGCATAATTTTTGGGGTAGTTACATGTACTTCATTGATTGATGCAGTAGCACAGGAATCGATGCAATATCGTCGCAAGTATTCCTCGAGAATCTGATAGGCAGCCTGCTCTTTTCTTCTCTACATTACTTGTTACA
Source organism: Catostylus mosaicus (assembly GCA_964019065.1). Classification (NCBI taxonomy): domain Eukaryota; kingdom Metazoa; phylum Cnidaria; class Scyphozoa; order Rhizostomeae; family Catostylidae; genus Catostylus; species Catostylus mosaicus. The sequence goes on along the minus strand of OZ025184.1, from coordinate 16,483,904 downwards.
TTGATTCAAAAACTTCGTACGGGGAATCAAGGTCAATCATTTCTTTAATTTTCAAAGTTGTTGAGTGTAACCTTAAGTAGTTTTAGGGGCTTTTTCTGTAAATTGCCTCCATTTCCACATTTGTTCAATGTTTTCTTTTCCACTCCACACCTTCTGCATAAAACATTTCATATTTTCTCTCATAGTTTACTTTTGGGTTAATCATGTTTCATTCAGCAATAGTGCTGGTCCTTTTTAAAGACGAATGCAATCTTTACTTCCATAACAACAAGTTGCAAAACAGTTCTAATCTCAATTTGCAACTTTACCTTATGCAACTTGAACTATTTATTGTGACGATAGAGGCAAAGAATTAAGTTTGCTGGCATCTATATTCAGGATAACTTGCAACGAATGTCGATGTTTATTTTAGCATATTTGTACTAATTTTATTTTTATCAAATATAGTACATGTGGTTAGTTTCAATTTTGCATGGCTGTAAAATTTCCTCAAAAATTAGGATTCGTTATTAGATCTTCGCCGACAAGATGGCCTTTGAGAACTTTTTGAAACTTTTTACAACAAGGAATTTTACTAATTTTATGTCAAATAGTTTTATAAAAGCTTATCATAGTAACATAGCCTGGTCTTATAAAATGTAACAAGTAGAAAAGAGAACAAAATGGGCGCCTGCCTACCGACGTATTGAGATATGACTGCGACGATGTATTAATTTATTGGCAACGTCTTACCACTCTTTGAAAAGGCCCCTTTTTATGCCAGCGAACTAACACAGGCCACGCCCTCTTTTTAAAATCCAATGTTAAACCCTCATTGTAGACTCGACTCTACTAAACAACCCTGTGTGTTTGAGGGAAAGCTGATAAAAACGCAAAGGATTCATTACTTTACAAGACGGTTATAAGCAGTAAGATAAGCATTTTAATTTATTTCTTGATAGCTACTTCTAAAAATTAATTGCAGTAAAAACCGTTCTTTCGAAAAAGTAGGAGTTTACTAAGAACAAATTCTTCATGAGCCAAGCAAATAATAAACGCCCCGCTCCTTTTAAGGGTTTTCCTCTACACTAACGCCCATTGTTTAAGCTCTTCAGCAGATTTAAGGACCGATATCCCAAAAACAGTATAACTGTAGGCATGGCGCAGATTCAAAGTGTATAGCAAAGTAAACTTGAGGTTTAATACACCTTTTTTAGTTCTTCATACAAGATTAGTACTGCTATTTACATTTGTATAGGTCGATTAAGGCATGCTTTACTGTGTTCTGACGTTCATTAACTTTTCAATAATTAACGTTGTTTGGAGATAGCGCTTATCTTAGGGATTTAGCGTATATTTTAGAAGCTTTAAGCGCAGAGTACTGATGTCCATGATATTTTGCCGCTTAAAGTTATTGGTGACTACCCTACGAGAGAGCTTTTCTCAGTTTGTCTTGCAATGTAGCTTTTTTGTTGTCTGTTCTTTGATGACTAAACCCTTTCCAGTTGGTTTAATCAAATAGATTAATATCAGAAATTAAAGTTTTGAGCATTTAAACCTTCATGAAAATACAATATGACAAAAAACTGCATGGAACCGTTCGCTTGAAATGCTTTGAGATCCCGGGCACGATAGACCAGATCCGTTTCGGTTGTTTCCCAGACTGGCAGAGATAGGCCTTCCTTTTACACGAGAACGCCCCCTTTCTGTTTAATTTTGGGTCTGCTATCTGTGCCAAGAATGCACGGTTAAAAGAACATGTTTTCTGGGTCCGTTCCATTTGAGCCCCGTGCGAATTCATGGATCGTGCCGAACGAACAACGGATGGAAGGTGAGGTGAATATTTAAATGAAGATGTGACTAAGTGCCATTTCTAGGCGCCATGTTTGCATCAGTTTATAATATGAAAATCTAGATGCAGTCTCATGTGAACCCAAAACATTTTGGGTCCAGTCCGTGATCTTGTAAAAGTAAGCGCAATATATGATTTGATCCAAATAAGAAAGGGCCTAAACTTGTCCACTCGTAGTCGGAAAGACGAAGGAAATGTAAGATATTGAATAAGAAGGGCTCTTACCCGTTACGTTTTTGTCTGAGTGAAGTAAATCATTTCGATTATGCAAAATCTTCCCACATTTTCAATCCTGAAATTTCTCACGCCGCTTTAAGAACGCTTTTGAGCATAGGCTGAGAGTAAACATGACTTACCGGGTTAATATTAAATTTCTATAAAACATGACATCGTTCTTGATAAAAAGCTGCAATTACCTGCAATATACAAGATTATTTTTAATGACAGATAACGGAACATAATCTTAAACACCTCACAAAAACTAAGACTTTAAAGTTTGAACACGAGGATGCGTATTGTCTTCGTTGTTTTTGGGTTGTATTAGGACAGCTTTTAGTTGTTTTCTACAAGTTATCATTCAAAACTTCCTGTGCTTACTTTTGTTGTATTTCCATATTTTCTAATCTATACCGCTCGAGAGGAGCAAAATATGTCATAATTCTCAAGGAGTACCAATGGAATGAGACGCGAATAATAACTATCATTTTGATTTCAAATTGAACCTTTTTTGAGAAAATGATTCTTTAAAGAAGTTTTATCAATCTCAAGAGGAATCAAACCAATTGTGATCCGAAAAGATTCAACTTTCATAGGCGAAATTATTATTTTGTTTTAAACAATAAATTTTTAATAAACTTTTGATAATCTGCCAATCCTGCAAACCGTGTTTTTTAGTAAATTATTGATTAAGTGAGATCATCGTTATTCAAGAGACATTTGCCTTTAATTTAAACATACTATGTTTTGTATTTTCTAATGTCTAAATTGCCAACACCCAAATAAAAACAAATTAGATCTCAGGATTCAGAAATTTTAGCAATTTTCAGGGCTAGTTTTCGACGCAAGATGCGAATTGCAACACTATATGGACTTGAAAAGATGTTTTTAACCCCCCCCCCCCCCATCTATTGAAGTCTCTCTCGCCATAATACTATCAAAGTAGTTTGACCAGTTTGATAAGCCCCCCACAAGATTACAGTACATACCAGCATGGTTTGTTGATAAAGGAAGCATTATTGGCGAATCTTTTAACCCATAATCTAAACGATAACTTAACCGCAAAAACAACAGCTATTGAAAAAACATGCACCAACTACAAGGTGCCGCTAGGTGATTTATTAAAAAGGCAATTTATGCACAGGCGGATTCATTAATTAATAAGATACCTCTTTACATGGATTTTGTAGCTTAAGTAGTTCGGCATAAAATTCAACTCGTCTTTTTGGAATTTGCGAACTACATTTTCTAAAAAATTAATGTCCTTACCTCGATATCTCGAGCATATTGTAAAGTCGTTATATGAAACCGAAGCAACAGCGCGGAATAATCTTTGATTGGCTGGAATCGTTCGAATTTCGCCCTGTTGATTTAATGCAAATTAGCTTTACGCCATTACAAGTCAGTTGAGAAGCTGCGACCATAGGGTGCAGGGCTAATTTCCTTCGGGGAATTGACGCGGAACATCGCTCAGCGACATTCAAATTTGGAACTCGATCTGCAGACGTTTGGGGAAACAGTTGTCATCTGGATTATCAAAAACGTACTCTGATCGCAAGAAAAGCTTGTTTAATTTCACCAAAGCCTATTAGGCCCGTTCTGCATGTTCAAGTTAGACTGATAGGATTTGTTCATTTTTGCACTTGAACATTTTTATTAGAAAATGAATAAATGGAGATCGATTGGTCAAAACCAGTGACCAGTCACACTTGCTCTACCACATCTCAGTTTGCCAATAGTTTTTTCGTTCGCCTCGTAATGCGACCAAGCCTTCGCTTGTCCTTGCAGTTTGATAGCAAGGGGCGCAAATGAGGGGGCTGCAAGGATGTGACGCCCCTCAATAATGTCACCGTTCGTTCGTTCACAGCTGCTATTTCAGTGTGAAAAAAACGATGCTGATCTTGCACTGAACTTTAAATATCTATATATCAGATATAAAATAGATATTCAGAAAAAAATTTCAACTTTTAAACGTTTCGACTTTCGTCTTCAACAGTAATCAAATAGATATGAAATATACATACATTTGCGCTCTGTATAAAGCTGTGATGCAATTACCTCGAATTCATTACCGAATGATTAAATGAATGTTTAAGGAGGCCCGTTGGAATAATTTGCTTGTGTTTCTTCCTTGATTTTTCGAAAAAAAAGCTGGAATGAAAGAATGAAAAAGAGACATTAGATATTGTTCCTCGTCATCTAAATATCGTCATTTGCTCACCGTACACTAGTGCATTTTTGTACAACTTGAGATTTTTTCCAGCGATCTAAAGGGCGTGGTTTCTTAGCATTTTCCCATAACTCCTATTTCACCTCGCTTCGCTTGCTCCCCCCCCCCCCCCCACATATCGATTTCGTTCCGTTGGGCATGTTTAAGTATGTCTCAGCTAACTTTATTGATCATTCAAGCTTAACTTTATGAGAAATTAGAGTACCAATATCATCGAAAAATGTGATTAATTATTTAAACACGAAAGAAACTCTAGACAACGGAAACAACTATCTACAAATATTAATGTTAGATATTTTAAAACCATAAATGAATTTATGAAGTAAATTGTTAATAATTCTATTTTTTAATTATTTTTATTCTGTATGAAATTTTTATAATATTGGAAAATATGTCCATGAAATACTCTCATCTTAGTAAATATAAAACATTTTTCGTTTACAGAAATCTTTGGCAAAGCAAAAGTGGACCTTAAAGACAACATTGTACATTGGGGATACCAGGAAACAAAAGCAGACTTTTTTAGTGCTTTGAAAGATGCTGATGTTGCTGTTTCGACTGCCTTGCATGAGTTTTATGGCGTATCTATGTGAGTTGTTTTATTGTTGGATGCATGGTTCCTTAATGAAGTCTACTCAGGTTGTATATTGAAATGGAAGAAGTAGCATTAGATTTAACGTTATTGTGGGCACTAATTAGTTTCCATCGTTCTTACCTATTGCACATGCTAACTAAATTTATATACAGAGAAATGTTTATGACTGACCTGTTTTAATGCTACCATTTATTTTATTTAATTTCATTACACTCAAAAATCCCTTCAGCTGATAAACTGAGTATTCCAATATGAAATCAAATATCCTAATTGCATCAATTTTTGACACGGTATATGCAATTAAGGGTTATAAACAAAATAAAAAAGAGATGTGTATCTAAGGGTATCTAGAAAGTACCTGCTCTTCAAGGGTATCGTGTTTTCATTTTCTATCAGTTTTTGATGACGCTTTGTAAGGTTTTTGATCAGTTTTTGATATAACCTTTCTACCAAATGTATGTAATATTATTTGATACTTTTATTGACAACTCCTTGTAAATGTCCTGTTATACGACATCTTCTTCCATCAAACTTGCTTGCAAAATATCAGTTTGATCATCATTCACCCATGGCCTAGATTTGAAGAATATTATGACGAGACTTTTTGACAAGCTTTTAGGCTCACAGAATTCACAAAAAAAGTTTAAATTCTATGGTCCATCTTTTAATAGTGGATTTTGGCAGTTTTTTAATACGCCTCTCACAACTTCGTAAAATTTGGCACCATTCGTAAATACATTTGGCAGTTTCCTTGAATCTCATTGGCAGATTAGCAAAATGTAAAAAATGTGTTGACCCTGTCATTAACGGGCACAATTTCGCCCTATGAAGTTCAGCAGAATTTAATGATCTCTTAGAATGGGGAGACTATTGCTTTAAATTTCTGGATTCACCTGTTTCCAATCATATATAACAGATCTTAGCTCTAACACAATCAATTCGTATATCCTCTTGCAATGTGAGCAGAGACTGCTTAGAATCACGGGGGTGAAAGGGCTAAAAGATTTTTTGTTCCCTGTTCATTCTACCAGATTATAACACTTTAAGACTGCAGTTGTTTGGCCTCTAGTTCTGTAGTTCTTTCTTTTAATGTTTTCCATATCAGCTATCAAAGCTACCTCTCGATGAGACACTTTTAGATATGAACATTTTCAGTGCACGTATGGGCGTTACATCCTTTGAAACCTTTTGCTAATTCATTTGTGAAGGGAAAAATAGAGTGCCAAGAGTAGAATTCCGGTGTACTCCAAACTTTATTTACCATACTTGAGGGGATCTTACAATAGTTTTGCTTTGTATTGCCATAGTCTATGGACTATGGTATTGCATACAAATTCATGCTAAGACGGATTGTGAAACAATTACTATCAACCGAAAGGTAATACGACGTAGGTTTGAAGTGTAGGCCCAAACAAATACCACCTCAAGAACAAAACATTTTATGATTAGATATTCAGGCTCCTTTGATGAATTGCTCTCTTCGATGTATTATCGCTCTCCAACTTTCTGAATAAACTATTTAACTATTTTAGAGCACGTTGTAAATAAGCTGTAACTGGGTTCAATGCAGAATGAGCTGTTTTGAACAGGAAGCTGCGAAGCAACACATAGACTGCTTTCATAAACCGTATTTATTCCTCATTAAATAATTTCAAACAGTATAGTTAGAATATTCATTCGAATATTCTCCCAATTTTAGGGACTTAAATTTTAATGAAGCTTTCCAGGAGATAAGTAATAATAAGCCTGCTTTCCACTGGGCGATGAATGTGAAAAGCGCGAATAGATTCCTGATTATGATGCAAATGAAATGGCTCCTGATCTAAGAAGGTTTAGAAACAAAAAGATTAATAACTGGTTGCGATCGTCAGAGGTCAGTGAATTGCGCGATAAAATAATCAAACGCAACCTGATTCCCATCGCCCCGCAGTAAGAGCGAGAAACACGATTATTTTATGTTTCCATCGGGTGATTAAAGCGAAAGTTAAAGGAAATTCATACAAACCCGCTTCTCGCATTAATTACGCAATGTAAAGCAGGCTATATTGACGTTGGCAAAATGATGAATAACGTTTGGAGATACTGCTTATCACAAGATTTTAAAGCACAGTTTAGCAAACTACACAGTGTTTTAATAACGACGATTGGGATTTCGCCACTTCTTGTCGGCTCTATTTTCGAAAGAGTTCACTTGCTGTTATCATAAGGCGGGTTTCTCATTTCAAAGATGTACAGAAAAGTTGAAAAAGGTTAGGCACACACGCCGCACTCAGCCTGATTTTTGCATCTGCATTAAAGCGGTGGAAATACAGCACTTTTAGGGGTATTCGATAGCATGATTTACATTGGGATTTATTAACTATTTTCACGCCATTATGGTTTTGTTTGTTTCCCTTGAGTGCAGCAGGGATAAATAGAAAATATGTCTGCCATCATACCATTTGCAGCCCGCAGTCAAACTGCCCACTTCACAAAGGTTGCTGAGCAGAACATCTAGAATTGTAAAGAATGATATTCTGGATGCAGGCAATATTTCACAGCTTAAATTGGCTTAATAGTGTGACATTATTAGATGCAAAACAACTAAAACGGTGTGCAAAACACTGAATCTTTCCTTCCCAGGGTTGAAATGCCCCTCTTGAAAGGAAGGCTCTAGGATTGGTGGGGCTACTATACGTAGTTACCACTAGCCTGCGTCACAGATCATATCAGGTAATGCTTTTGCTATGGTCTGTGACCAGAGCTGCCGAGAGATTTTCGAGAACCAGAGGCAAAACTACAAAATAAGACCTCTTGCGCTTTTGGCGAGCAGAAGGGGGTAATGTCTAGAACCTTTTAGGCTGCCCTTTGTGGGAGATTCCTTTAATACATCTAAGGAAAATAAAAATGGCAATATTAATTAATGAGGCCCCTAGACTCTGGGGCGAATTAGACCCCATCTGCCTCCCCTTCGGTGGCGCTGTCTGTGACGCAGGTTAAGTAACAACCAGCGTAAACTACGGTTCAGTTCAAGTTTTTTTCCGATCACTATAGACGCTAATTGTAAGAGGATAACTTCCCTGCTCGCCTTTCAGCGATTTATTATAAAGGGTACCTTTCGCCCCAATGACGGTATTTCCGTAAATCGATCATATTTTTCTAGTTCAATTTCATTTCTCCTAAGATGGCTCAATGCAAATAACTGTTAAAGAATTGTAATGATTGTAAAAATAATTTAAAACTCAAAGTTTTCTTTCTTTTCAAGGTTAGAAGCAGTTTCATTAGGATGTTACCCTCTGTGTCCAAAAAAACTTGTTTATCCAGAAATTTTCCCAGGTACTTTGCATAATTTGCCATAATTTTTTGTTGTTGTCACCAACGAAGTCAACTATATTATGATAAAAATTTTCATAAATGATATATATCGTAATAATGCTAAATATGTATACTTGAAAATGTAAAAACTACATTATTTACAGTAATGATACAATAAAACGACCCTTAAAGATGTCATGAAAAGCAGACAATTCTAAATATCAAGGTCTAACAAAATAGAGATAATATAGGTGATATGATTTCACAGTAGCGATTTTTCCATACTCTGAGGAGTGTCAGACTAAAAAGTAACTGGGAAATATTTCTATGCCTCGTTTCTTCAATAGAGAAGTCGTTTTGTGCGATTCCTGATGAGCTTAGGTGGGGTTGGGGGGGGGTGCGTGACCACATTGCTTAAGGGGAAATGAGTACGACCCATGAGAATATCTCACTAAGTCGATTACTTTTGATTCATTTAATATTATAAGTATTATCAGAATTTAATATCATATGGTATATGAATATGCAAAAGTTTAATAAAGCGTTCTTTTCGCTTTGTTAATTTATGGTGAAGTTTTATTCACCATGCTTTTCAAGCACCGAGATTGTTAATGGAGGGTTTGTTGATTCATAGATAAAGGGACCATACATGGTTTCCTAGTTTAATTATTGAATGGTACTGTTTCTTACTGCAAAATTATAAGTTGCTCGCAAAAACAGAAACATCAAGTTGCATAATAAAAACAGCTTTTTTGTCGGACACTCTTCAGTGTTGCATAATAAAAACAGCTTTTTTGTCGGACACTCTTCAGTGTTTGAAATAGTCAGATGATCCAAAAGCTAACGAAAATGGATAACTAGTTGAGGATTAGAAATAACGTGAGAGCAGACAGCTTTTGGATAGCTTTTTCGTTATTGTCCGATGTTTTCAGCCTCTGAAAAGTGGCGGAAGAAGAAGCTGATTTTTTATCACGTTCAGATATGTTTCCGCTGTTTGATGCATTTTTAAAATACTTACTTTTTTATTCTTTTATTAATGAATTCCTTCTTTCTTGAACTCGTCTACTCTCTATTCTTCTATTTTTTGGGCAAACATAAATTTTCCTTCTTCATTTCCAATTTCTAGATTATCTTCAATTTCAACAAAATTTTTGATTAAAAAAGAGGATGCTTTTTTGTGCATTCGTTAATTCTAACATTAATTCCTATTCCGTTTTTCTTTAATAGTTTAATATATTATCTAGTCGACTGAGAGTCTTGTACTTTTTTGTTTCAAAACAGAAGCATGGATTTTTCCTTGATAATAATATCGTCTCTTTTATATTTCCAGATGATTATTTGTACAATACAAAAAATCAATTGCTAAAACGACTTCGCCAGTTCTGCAATAATCCACATCTTGTACGGGGTCACCGGTTGAAGGTAAATTTAATTTTAGCTCAACTGTTTTCTTTTAAAATTCGCCAAGAAGAGTTTCCAACTCGCAGGAGCCTCGCAACAGCACAGAGACGTGCCCTCTCTATACTACTTACTCTACTACTTACTTACTCTATACAACTGTTGATAAACTTAGGTGGGTGTGAGTGTTTGTGTTCCGTGGTCTGGTGATATCTTTGGGGTTGGTGCCCCTTAAGTCCCTTAAGTCTTGATCAGGATAAGACCGAGTTGAAGCTTGCGGAACACGATCCTCTCGGGTATTGTTGGGTTATCGGGCACTTACTGTGCCTATCCCCCCTAGTGACTATTTAAGCAAGATCCCCGAAAAGGAAGCCTATTACATTTCTATATTCCTTTATATAACTTCTTATTAGTGTAGTTAAACTTATTTTTACCCTTTAACTTCGGGGCATCGTGCCTGATTTTTTTCTGTGATGATGGCACGATATGATAGCACGTGAATCATTTTCCAATCGCATTGCTGTCGCTTCTCGTGCAATTTTTTCGATTTTTTTAAAATGTTTTTATACTGTTTTGATACTCTCATGCCAGCGTAATAATTCTGATTTGCCAAAAAGCTCAACACTGACTGTGATAATGCAAATTATCTAAATATTTTAAGACATGATATGCAAAACAATGAAATCATATTTTATTTAAGTGCTAGAGGCTCAAAATTTTGGATAAACTGTGCTAACAATCATTAAAACGTGTTCGCATTGAGCAAAATTTAAGGAGGAAAATTCGATTAATGAGCGGAGAATGTAGTTTGGCAAGGTGGCAATCACAAATTGAGTTATACTACGAAATACGTAAAAAAAAATTTCAATCACATATCATCTATAAAAAAGCAGTTTATAAGAAATTACGGCTCAGCTGCTCAAAAAATCAGAGCCAAGTTTATTGCGGAATGACATTGGCGACTGCGTATTACTTTAAAGTGCATGAGATGGTAAGGGTGAAATTAGTGAATTTTCGTTGAGAAAGTCCTAAAAAGTTTCATTTCCGAAATGCTACGATTGCCAGGAAAGGTGAACTTTTTGAGGGCCCAAACAATATTATGAACCACTTTTTTCTAGAGATAATGTATGCTGGTGATACTTGAAAATCATTCATATGCAATATTTGTTACATTATATAGACAATATAAAACAATTCCAATTTAAATTTGTTAGGTAAAAGTAGCTTGAAAATTGCATCGCAAACTTGCCTGTATATCTACTTTACGGGAACTGGAAGAAATGTGATTGATTTGCCGACAAATGGGCGTACAAACCTTTTTTGGCCGACAAGTTTGCAAAATTTGCCGACCAAATACCCCTCCATAGCTAAAACATTTTTGAAACTAATTTTTTTTTGGGAGATATCACGCCCCCTCACCCCTTTAAAGCAATGGCCCGGACTTCTGTCTTGATATAGGAAGGTGTGTCATGACCCCATATTAACTTCACTCAGGTACTGTTTATTAATAGGAGTTTATTAAAGTTTGAAAATTGAAATTTGAAACCGAATGCATAAAAATGAATAAACATCTAACATTTATGGCAATTTTTTATGCTTTTTCTCATTTTCGTTCCTCACTTCAGTTTCATTAATCACTACAGGTTGACATTCAGAAGTTCAGTTGGGAACATTTAAAAGACAAATACGAGGCATTATTTCAGATATAGTGAAACAAGTTTCAAGAGGTCTTACTCTTCATCAACACTTTAAAGACTTTTGAGGTAAATATATGCTGTATTTGTTTTGGGAGTTTCATCCATTGATCGAGTTTGCTAGATAAACCATCAGTAGAACATGGAAAGTTTAGGAAATGATGGATCTCTGAATGCTTTTTTTGTTGTCGAAGATAATAAACAGAACATTAGTGATGTACAAAATAGCGATTGGCCAATGATGTACAATATAATAAATAGCAATGCATGCAAAATTTAGGGATGTATTGAGTCGTTAATGACTCTCAGTACCAAAAAGTATGACAAAATCATAATGACTTGCTAAATGCAAACGAAAATCTTCCAACTTCAACCCTCTGCCCATGGCAATACGCATTCTATGTATTATAAGCATGTTCAGCTATCGCTCAGCACCAGTAGCGTAGTTAGAGTCATTTCTTTGGGGGGCAGGACATAGACCTAATGAAACAAGAGTCCTGTGGGTTTCCAGTGGGAAAATTTCCAGGACTTCGCATTTTCTTGTATCTCAGACACTACCCTTTTTACCATTTGGAGGCATCTGCCCTCCTTGCTCCCCTCCCTTCCATGGCTACGCTACTGCACAGCACTGAAAATTCCTTAATTGGTGGCCATCTTTTAGTACTTCTGGTTCCACAGGAGTGCCCTAAAGGTTTACCTTTTCTTTCTTTCACATAGTTTTAGAGACAATATAAAGTAAAGCATCGTAGATGTGCTAGAAGTGAAATGAATGATTTATATACAAGCATTGTTTAATCTATTTAAATGTATCAAGGTATATTATTTTAAATTTCGTAAATTTTAAAAAGTCTCCAATCCAGTGAAAAAATTCCTAAAGCTTTTCCCTATCTTTTTTAACAAATACTACCTTATTAAACACTTGCTTATTGCGATATGAAGGAGCAAGCTTACTAATGTAATTCGCTACCTCTGATACGTCATTGCTAGACTACGTCGTCATGCGCGAATGCTGCTGGCCGCAAATACAGTTTGCTTTTTAGTATTGGCTTTATTTCAATGGAAAATCTTAAGCACAATATCCAATGTTCTTCGGCTCTTGCTGTCGTTTTGCTGTTTGCAGTGTTGTAATGGTTACGTTGGCAACTTCTAGTGAAATATGCAAAAGATTTGAGGCACTTATCACAATTTCGTGGCTACTTTATGACCGAAATAAATTGAAAACAAAAGGCAGGGTATTGCGCTTTCCAAACCAAGATCATTACTGGGGTAAGGTGGTATAAGGCTGGGAACCACAAAGAAATCAATGATGCATGGTTTTTTTATGTGCTCGAACGATTTGTGGCAGGTGTTATACTAACCAAATGAGATGGAAGCATTTTCATATGAAGAAAAACACTTCACCAACTGAACCTAGGGCTAACAGATGAGATGGAATGGTGTTTTTATTTACCACCTGTCAGGTCACAAACTGCGTTATAAACGAAAAATCACTTTAATTATTACTTTGTTACTTTTTTGAATGTTTCGAATTTTCCTTTGTATTTGCTTGTTGTCATTCAAGTCAAATCGAGGCATCGATACTTTTCTCCTCTAATTCAGCTTTTTTAGCAGCTATAAAATTAACAACGTCATCTACCCATTCCATCCCTCGTAGCAGCTGTAAATGAACCCCAGTGAATATTATTCAGTTCAGTTCATTTTATTTTCAATTCAACTACATGCAAATGGCATTTAAGATAACTACGATGTACTAGAAATTAATAAAATAAGAATGAGAAATACAGATTTACAAAGTAACAAAATTGATAAGGCAATTTGTTAGCAAGGTATATCTTAAAAGGAGAAGCTCTCAAAAGGCACTCTTATCGAGGGGAGAGCACAGTTACGAAGCCTTTCTCGATGAACAAACCTTTAAAATTATTTTTAGTCATTTTTTGTTTATTTGTAAAAGCGGTTTTGTAGTTATTAAGGCTTTATATCTATATGAAATTTATATCTAGCTGTAGTTTTGTTCAGTGTTAAAACCAGGAAGGATACATGATATTTTGCTCCTCCTGGTATCGTCTTTTAGTGTTTTATAGTTGATTGTTATTTAATAATCCGTCAATGTAAACTGTTTTATATTATATGAAAATAACCTCTTTAACAGAATTAAAGAGGCCAAAAATACAAATTTTATATGCATGCATAGTTTCTCATAAAGGATCCGCTTAACATGTCCTCTCCCTGTCAAATACAAAACCTCTTTGAAATACAACATCATTTTTTGAGACTGCTTAGATACTTCTCGACACTTTTGAGTTATTTCTCAGCTTTTTTACAAGCTTCTGGGAAACATTTAAACCTTGATTGAAAGCTGTATTCAATAAAAGTATTCTTCCAATACGTTTTACTTTTATAGTATAGTTTTCTATAGGTAATAGAATTATGTTGTAATACGGTTGTCTGTAGTCTCTCAAATTTTTATCCGAAGTTGGAAAATTTTATTTAGACTTAAGTCACTGGGTAGACAGTTCAACGGCTGTTGATAAAATTATGCATACATCTTTGTACGGAATTCAACATCTGGATTTGGTCTCCCGTATACTAAACATCGAAACATTGTTTTTACCCAAAGCTTTCTTTCAGTGATCCCAATCTTGGTTGTTGAGTAGACTCTAATTGCATTTCAATTACAAGTATTTTCTTTGAGTAGGCCTAGCTGCCTCACAATTTATAGGCGCTGGCCTAAAATTGATGAGGTTCGAGTTGACAGGGGCTGCAACGGACGCATCCTGAGCTGAGCCCCCAAGTTTAATGGTCCTCCTGCCAAAGCGTTCTTCATTTCGTTACAAAAGATATTTTGAAACAAACAAGGATACTTGCATTTAAGTGTATTTGGTTGACGATAAAGCATGCAAGCAAGTATGCTTCATTTTGTACAATATTCTTGGACATTGTGTTCAAAAAATACCGAAGCAAGGAAGCAATTTTATTTTTTAACTCAGGTTGGAATCTTGCAGATTCGTGTTAGGCGCTAAGGCCTATGCCCTTAGAATTTCTCCAGAGTACCCACCCATTCACTACCTCAAGAGCTTGTCATTAAGGCTCGGCTTTTCTAGGCTGTAAGAAATCACCAATTCTCGCTAAAGTTTACATGGCCCATCAACAGATGAATAGGCTAATAAGGGAGCGTCCATTATTCATGGCAGGGAGGGGGCTGGATCATCTTTGGGGGCCTCAAATTCTTTTCTAATGAATTGGGGGGGGGGCTTGACTTTAGAATCAAAGGGTCCCTTTTCTTTTTTTACAATGGCGCCCTCTAAACCAATCTACTGTAAAAAAATTTGATCGAATAATAAGCCTTGTTATATTGACGATGAATATTACAGATTTAAAATGAAATGAAATTAAATTAGATTGCGAGACACTGTCAAATCTTTCAGGCCTCAAAATTTTTTTTCTTTTTGAGGGGGTCCCGAGTAAAACATGTTTTTTTAAAAAAACCAACCATCTCTCCCCCGCCATATATAATGGACGCTACCTTAGGCGTTTACACCAATTACACGTATTTTTTTTTATAAGGAACCTACCTCAAGGCCTAGAACCAGAAGTTCCTTATTTGTAGACCCAAAATCGTCAAATTTTAGTACCAAAAGTTCCTTAATTTTCACTGCACATCAAGTGCCATAAAATTAGTACAGAGAGAGCCAAGACAGCATATGCAATGGCGAAACGCACGGTGTGCACCTCTGAGCGCCAAACTAAGGGCCCCCACACACTTAGGGTCCTAGGGGGCCCCCAAACCCCTGCTTTGACTAAGGGCCCCACACTGCTCCGTTACGCCACTGTGCAGAAACTTCTCAATGGAACATTTAAAACACGAATATCAATCTATGCGAGTATTGGCTGCAATGAATGGAACCGGCTTTTTTATGATGCTTGCAGTAATAAATCGAAAAGTTCCTTAGGTATTTCGCTTTGAGTAGCATAAGTTCTTTAAATATTTCGGCCTTCTACATGTAGGTTTCTTATAAAGTGGTTCCTTATAAAAAAAGCGTGTAACTCACACGCCTTTACGGACACTGCAACTGCAGGATCTGCAAGACTTATTTATGGAGTAGGGTATCTATAATTGTTATATATTTTGATATTTTATATTTAGTTTCTGTAAATAGTTTGCCTAAATTAGCTCCTTAGCAAATAGCTACTGTAAATAGCCAACTTTAAATTAAAGAATTTATTATTATTATTATATTTATAACGTCCACACGCATGCGCTGGGAAAGAGGAGCTAAGCCAGGTTGATGATCTATGCCATAGCTCAGAATAAGGCCCGACCTTGATTGATCATACAAATGTTAATGATCGATTGATCGACAATCAACAGCCTCCGTCCTCATCCACCATAAGTGCGTGTTTGAAGTTTTGTGATCAAAACAACCGTATCACAAAACTGATGTGAAGTGATCAGTGATTTCTAGAACAACCTTATTTTGAGCCATGGCATAGATCATCAACCGCCAAAGCCACGGCCGTTGTTGCCGCCACAGCAACGAAAATTTCGCGGCGCATCGGTTTAAGCGAAAAAATAGCTGCCGCGAACAAGGGTTTGCTTTGTTTGCATTCTTCGTTGAGCCTTGAATAAGGACAAATAGTTGAGTGAATGCGAAGTGAATGTATTTGGCGAAGGCATTTTCCGCGTTGCATGGAAGTACGCGGCCGCAACCTCAAAATTTTTCACATACCAAGAGCGAATTCGCCATTCGCAAAACCGGCCTTAGGCCAGTGTCTATTGTTGTAATACTTTGTCGCGTAAGTCGACAGAAAACGTTACCATAGGCCATGGCATGATCATTTTGAAAGCACACTGCACAAATGCGTTTCAACTTTACTCTTGTTGGTTCCGATGTGTTCTCACAGGCTCAATTAAAAACGCATGTTGACAAGGACCGGTTGTGCGATTTACGCTATCAGTGTGAATAATAGCTGCTATGTTTCGTTTGGAATATTATTTACCTGTTCTGTTCAACAAGTGCAGCGCATCGCACACGTTGTCTCATACTTTCACCTGTTCATCTAGGAGGCCTTTGTTTGCCAAACGCTTTCCTTTTGACTCTGATCTCCCCTACAATAATTGACAGACAAAAACAAAAGATACTACCTGTTCTCGAGTTTTCATCATTACTTTTTTTGAATTTCTAATAGTTTCTAGCCTTCAACTAAATGTACTGTATTTTTAAAGGAAAATCATCAAGAATTTCCTACTAGTTCTCGTTGGCGACCCCCGTATTAACGGAGCGTTAAATTATAGATTATGTAGCGAGCTTCTGGCAAATTTCTTATTTCTAACTTGGATGAAGAGGAAGAGAGCAGTTCTGTCGAAGTGAAGGCCATTCTCTTTCCATAAGGTAAGTCTTTATGTAAAGTTAGCTGATAGATTTTTCGTTTTCTTCGATAGATTTTTTAATGTTCACTATTACTCACTACGCCTAAGAATACTTGAGCAAATCCTTTAAAGACTCGTCCGGAAACTTGAAATACAAACAATCTTTTTTGTAAAAGCATTTTTAGAAACTCGTTTTTCTTCGTTAGACTTAGCGTACCACAAATTTTTCATAGGGGTATTATTATTCATGGAGTTGTGATCTTGAATTTGGTGTGTTATTTTGAGAATGTTTGGTTAAGAGGTTTTCATATATCACATATGCCTTAACAACTTCAATTTAATGATTGGCGAGATTGAGCAACATGAATCTGCTGTTCGAAAATCTAATGCTAATAGGCATTATTAATCCAGCTCATTTTTCAGCCTTTTATAGATTAATATTTCTGGTTTTCTGATATGCGATCAGGCACCAAGGCCTTGTCGGTATGAGCTGATAATTTAAACTGAGGTGTGACCAGTCTAAACTTTTTGGAAGTTCTCTTCGTTCATAGCTTTTCAGTTTAGATTGCCCGTAGTTTTTGTTTTTAGAACCCCGTAGTTTTTACTTCAGTTTCTTGAATAAATCCCTTGCTTGAATCAGAGAACTTTGAAGAAAGTTTTTCTACAGGGGATAGTTTGTAAATGACAGAAATTGAGACCATAAAATACGATTTAAAGTTGTCTGATTTAAAGCCTTTATAAAAACAATATTTGCATAATTCTTGAATCGAGAGAATCAAGACATGCCACAAATATATAAAGGATACAAATTATGGTGGGAATTCTGGCATCCAATGTATCAGAAAGCCTTGGGCCTATATATATCTTCTCCCTGTGGATGCAATGTTAAATAAATTCCCTGTTGAAAATAATACCCCTTTTTCAATATTGATGGTTATATCCGATATAATTTTCCGTAGAAAACATTATAAAAAGTCTTCTGTAAATGAGTTTAGCAATTTTTGACCAACTTTGAGAGCCGGCTCCTTCACCAACTTCTTATTCAAACAAAATGCGTTAGATTATCAAAAAGCATCTAAATTATTCAAAACACTTTTTGAAGAAAACATAGGTTTCGAAAGGCTTCAAGGTGCCAAAATCAGGTTTATTCTTTGTAGTTTGTCTATGATTTTTATCTACTTACTATACCAATATATACATCCAGCAAAAAATAGATACATTATTAATACAAAGCTCATTTCACTCATCCAAGTTCAATCTATAGCCAAAAGAGAAAAAACTTGGATCGTATTAGTGAAAGATCTTCGTGGTGCTACTAAGTAACAAAGTTCATTCTACAGTGGAGTGAGGGGGTTGCGATACCCACCAGACGAATTTGTTTCCAAAACAAAGGCATTTTTGGCCATTAAGAAGTAATTTTGTCGTGAAATTTTTAAAACTTGTTGACAGATAAAGAATTGTCACCCCTCCCCTCCCCCCCCCCCCTCCTATAAAAAGACATTAGGCGCGAACCTGTTGCTGATATATACAAAATAATGAATATTAAAACATTTATATTAGAATAATGATAAAGTTAGAAGCGAAAATGGCAAACTGTGTAGAGGCTGAATAGGATTTGTATCTCATTCTATAGTCTTTCGTGCTTCTTAAGGTTGTATACCCCCCAAAATTTCACAAAAATGATTTTTTTCAGAATAAAATTTTTTCATGCCATTTGAATAAAGGAATCCTTCATCATTCATATTATAGGTTGGTTGAACACCTTTCACCTATGCATTACTTTGAATTTTACAGATTCCTGAAGTAGATGTAAAATTTTCTTGAAAAAAGCTCATAGCAACGCCCCTAGCAACCAGTTCTCTATTACTTTCCCCCATGAAATTTGATCCTTATACCCCTTAAAACGCCCTCTTATAGTGTAAAGGAGACGCGGAATTCTATAACCTCGTTTTCAATCGATCTAAGCCGGAAGCAACTGCATCTAAACGAGTATTCATTGCTGTGGAAGTGTTACATTTAGATCGAAATTTTTAAAGCTTCAGGAAAGTTCGTGATCATGGGTAAGTTTAGAACTGTCAGACGTAAAAAGAGAGTGTATGAAGGTAATCAGCATCTCAAGATTGAGAAAGATAAAGCGATATGCAAGCTCAAGTCAAAGGGAAGACCGAGGAAGAAAGATGTAGTGCCTAGGCCATTGACATCCACCCCTCTTCAAACATCCGAACAATCATCAGCAGCAAGCTCTCGCTCTTCGCAAAAAATATCTGCAGCAAAGATGAGTTTCTCTGATGTGTTGGGAAATGTCAAGGAAAGTACTGAGACCGGTTATCGTCTTCTGGATATCGAAATTATCTGCAATATTATCCAGTCTCTTTCATGCCCTGAATGCACTACGATCTCTTTAGTTCTTAAAGACGATCTTACAGCCAAAAACGGGTTTGCAAATCACTTTATTTTGTCATGCCAAGAGTGCCTGTGGTCTAAAGAGTTTTTCACCTCAAAGAAGGTGAAAGGATCATTTGAGGTCAATAAGAGATTCGTTTATGGCATGAGATGCATTGGAACAGGATTCGCTGGTGCCAAAAAGTTTTGCTCTGTTATGAACATCCCATCAATGCCAACAAGAAAGAACTATGATAAATTAAATAAATCATTGAAGACAGCTGTTTTTGATGTGGCACAGGAAAGTATGACCAGGGCAGGTCTAGAGGTAAAGAATTTAATAGGAAAGAAGAATACAGATTGTGGTGTATCAGTTGATGGTAGCTGGCAAAAGAGGGGCTTTGTATCATTGAATGGTTTTGTAAGTGCAATATCAATGGATACTGGCAAAGTTTTAGATGTAGAACCAATGTCAAAGCATTGCAAAAGTTGTGAAGTACATGCAAAGCTTGATAGGAATTCAAGTAAGTTTAAAAGCTGGCAAAGAGGGCATGCTTGTAAGGCAAACTTCGAAGGTTCTTCTGCTGCCATGGAGCCCGAGGGAGCAAAAAGAATATTTGAAAGATCTGTGGAGAAACATTCTTTGAGGTACACTGATTTTTATGGAGATGGAGACAGTAAGAGTTTCCCAGCAGTTCAAAATGTATATCATGGAAAATTGGTGCAAAAACTAGAATGCATTGGTCATGTACAAAAACGTATGGGCACAGCATTGAGGAAGTTGAAAAAAGAGAAGAAGGGATTAGGTGGTAAAGGAAAACTGACAAACAAAATGGTCGACAAGATTCAGAATTATTACGGAATTGCTATTCGCAGCAATGCTGGTAATTTGAATGCCATGAAGAATGCTATTTTGGCTGTACTTTTTCACTGCGCATCTTCAAAGGATAATAATTATCATAGTTACTGTCCTGGTGGAAAAGACTCTTGGTGCAAGTATAAGGCTGATATTGAAAATAAAACTTGCACATTCAAGCCAGGTAGTGGACTACCACTGCAAGTTATTGCTTTGTTGAAGCCAATATTTGCAAGATTAAGTGATGATAATTTATTGAACAAATGTCTCCATGGCAAAACCCAAAATCAAAATGAGTGCTTCAACAGGGTGGTTTGGGATAGGGTTCCTAAAGGTACATTTGTTGGAAGAGATGTTTTTGAAATTGGAATCTTTGAAGCAGTCAGTAATTTCAATGATGGAGCCACAGCAATAGTGAATGTACTGCAGCATTTTGGATTAGAACCAGGAATGCATACGCTCAGACATTGTGAGGAGATCGATAAAAGCCGAATCGCTTCCTCAGATTATCAACAGAAAGAGATTAGTAAGCTATCCAGGAAGAGACTAAGAAGAAAAAGAAAGTCAAAGGATGATAAAAATCAACAACAAGAGGGGGAAACTTATGGAGCCGGACAGTTTTAGTTTTAAAACATTTATGCAAACTTTAGAATCGCTTTTCTTGAAACAGGAATTTTACACATGTGCTGTCACGACAACATTTTTAATTTCGTAATGCATCAAGATAACAGGCTGTAATTTTTACAGTAGCTTTTTTATATATTTAGATGTGCAATAAAGCTCAAACAGGGCAAAATGAAATGAAAGTTATCATTTTTTCATGATGATATCGTTGTACGATTGGGTTGATATGGCTAGTGTCATATATCTGGAGCACCAACCAGAGGAGGTTTCTTCTTAGAGCTTTATTGCACAGTCCTGGCCCTGTACTAGATTGTTTCAAATTTTAGTGACCATTCTTATCATAGTTTTTCCATAAAAAATGTTGACGCTAGGAGCAAATTTTGCCCTTTTTTGTATATTTTTGGTTGCCATGACAACAAAACAGCTACCATTTTGATTTTGACACCTTTTTTGAAGAGTCCCACATGATACCTATAATTAATTTTATCAATCTCAAACCTAGCACCATTTTTTCCAGTTAGGGGGGTATACAACCTTAAGAGTGCAAGTTTCATAAAGTTGCCAAGAAAAGAAATTTACATAAATCTCAGAGAAAATTCATATCAGATTGAATTAAATCATCTGAATGTGCCATTCTTTTCGATCCCCTTTCAAGCTTTCTCACTATTAGGCCCTTTGGGTAACATTAGAATGATTTAACATAACGGTAATTCATGCTGTAATTTGAATATTTTATTCAAAAGTAAATCGATTCACTTCAATGGGAATTCGGCATGCAATTCATAAATAACTAAGAATGAACGTTGCCAAAGAACTTAGATTTGATCGCTTTTGTAACACCTCCTTTTAATACCGGAGATTTAACGATTGGTGGAATATTCCCTAGCAATGAGCACCCCGTCGTGACATGAAAGTAGACGAAATTGGGCTGGAATATTGTTTTTCATTAAGCCGTTTCGCCTTGCAAGAAAACGATGTTTAGAGGACCATACAGGTCTGTGTATCGAGACATTAAGCACTGTAACATTGGGGCCCCTTACCACCCCTACTCCCTGGCTGCGCTACTGAGTTTATATCAGGTCATTTAAAATCTTTTCATTTCAATAAGAATTTGCAGATCCGCCTCTAGGTATATATGAGTAATCTCGATAGGACTTTCTATAAGGCTCGGCAAGAAGAGGTAGAACTCTCTATGAGGCTCAGCAGAAAGAGGTAGGACTCTCTATGAGGCTCAGCAGAAAGAGGTAGAACTCTCTATGAGGCTCAGCAGAAAGAGGTAGAACTCTCTATGAGGCTCAGCAGAAAGAGGTAGGACTCTCTATGAGGCTCAGCAGAAAGAGGTAGGACTCTCTATAAGGCTCAGCAGAAAGAGGTAGGACTCTCTATAAGGCTCAGCAGAAAGAGGTAGAACTCTCTATAAGGCTCAGCAGAAATAGGTAGGACTCTCTATAAGGCTCAGCAGACATAGGTAGAACTCTCTATAAGGCTCAGCAGAAAGAGGTAGGACTCTCTAAAAGGCTCAGCAGAAAGAGGTAGGACTCTTTAAAAGGCTCAGCAGAAAGAGGTAGAACTCTCTAAAAGGCTCAGCAGAAATGGGTAGGACTCTCTATAAGGCTCAGCAGAAAGAGGTAGGACTCTCTAAAAGGCTCAGCAGAAAGAGGTAGGACTCTCTATAAGGCTCAGCAGAAATAGGTAGGACTCTCTAAAAGGCTCAGCAGAAATAGGTAGGACTCTCTATAAGGCCCAGCAGAAAGAGGTAGGACTCTCTAAAAGGCTCAGCAGAAATAGGTAGGACTCTCTATAAGGCTCAGCAGAAAGAGGTAGGACTCTCTATAAGGCTCAGCAGAAATAGGTAGGACTCTCTATAAGGCTCAGCAGAAATAGGTAGAACTCTCTATAAGGCTCAGCAGAAATAGGTAGAACTCTCTATAAGGCTAGGACTAAGCTTCGTATTTCGCATGCGACCAACCTATTCAAATTGAGTTCACCAGGAGCGTGACATTTCTACGATAGTCAAGTCAAACGTCAAACCTACTGGAAGGAGCAAAGATGATATCTAATCGCTGCAGTATCGAAGCAACAGTGTACGATCGTCTATCAACACAATGTTTCAAAATTTTATTATTAACTTTTATCTGCTATTGAAAAACATTTAAAGACCGAGATTAAAACAAGCTTTCTGATCTCGTTTGCATATGCCTACTCTTCTGTTGACTTTCGAAACAATTTTAATAAAATCATTAATGTTTCATGCACTTTCGACACATGAGAAGCACAACGTGTAACTTTGTTCCGTGCTCACTTCTGCCAAGCATCCCGGTTAGGCCAGAGTCTCGAACTTGATCTATTCCGTCGAACTTAACTAAGCTTAACGTTGAGCATCTTTTATACATAGATGAGCAACTAGGTTCAGCACATGAGAAGCGCGAAGTTCAACCCGACCCGAGCCAATTTAGGTTAACTAAGTAGAAGGGAGCACTCCTACCTTTAAATGTTAATATAATATATATCTTTGTTAACATTTACTCAGTGATCAATGGGTAAAGATACCCACTGGCCTTGGCTGAAGAGAAAAAGAGGGTTTTGTGCGTTTTGTTTGTATACACTCTTTTTTTTATAAGAACCAGATAGTTTTGCCGAGGCTCGATGTTCTTTAATTTTTTCATAATTTTAGGCTCGAATGTTCTTAAAAGTTTTGTTATTTTAGGAGCGATTTTTTTCTTGAAATTTATTGGAAACTACATGCAGTACAGTATACAGTACAGACAGTACAGTACAGTACAGTACAGTACAGTACAGTACAGTACAGTACAGTACAGTACAGTACAGTACAGTACAGTATAGCTTAATGCATTTACACTTACACTACATACTCTACATGTACTCAGCTACTTGACTACGGCATAGCACATTGTCTTATGAATGACTTTGTTCAGGAGTTGAATGGTTTTGTTTTGTTGGAGTGAAAAAATTCAAAAATCACCTGGTTTTTCCTTGTTTCTTTTCTAATTTCTCATTTGAGGCTGGGGATGTTCTTAACTTGTCCTTAATTTTTTGGGAAATCGAGCTTCAGTGTTCTTATAAAGTGTGTTCTTATAAAAAAAGAGAGTAATACATCACCCTGAATGAAGAAGTCCTGTCTTCAAGGAGCTTTGGGCTTTTAAGATATCAAGATTTTCTAAGATCCTCAGCCTGAGAAATAGGCCTCATGTCATAAATAGGAAATTAATATATCTGCAGATCGCTGTACTGATACCCGTAATTTCCCATGGCCTTAAGCTATAAAAGAGCGTTTTTTCACAAAATTGTTTGTCAATTCTTTACACGACATTTGAACTTTACGAAAATGAACTTGGCATGGTGGCTGAGCTACATTGGGTTTAATTGAATTGGCCGGTTGTGTGAATGTATTGTAAGGTCCATTCGATTATATTTCTATTTAATAAGTGCTGGTTATTACCCAGAGCATTTAGTTTCTCATGCTTAACACCGATGTCATGCCCGCCGGTCTCCGTTATACTATAACTTATAGCAAAAACATGCGGTTTGGAAACAATCTGCTTGCTGCTTTTAATTTTTGAAATATAACTCAAGAATTGTTAGGCTTAATGTTATATGTTCTTTCATTAAACGTTACATAATTCTATGATTTAATTGAATTTATTGTCTTGTTATGAAACGTAATTTGATTTAATTCAACTGACTCCCAGTAAAAGCAAGTTTGTAATGTTACGTAATAATGTTACTGTTTGACAATATATAACTCTATTATTCTTCATTATAATTGAATGAAATTTTAATTTTTGTAATTAAATTTGGTGCAATATAATATAATGTAATGTAATGTAATAATGTAATGCAATGTAATGTAATGTAATTTAATGTAATGCAATGTAATGTAATACACAGTGTACATGTTATGTTATGTTATGCTTTGTTATGTTATGTTATGTTATGTTATGTTATGTTATATTATGTTATGTTATGTTATGTTATGTTATCATATATTATGTTATGCTTTGTTATGTTATGTTATGTTATGGTATGTTATGCTGTGTTATGCTTTGTTATGTTATGTTATGTTATGTTATGTTATGTTATATTATGTTATGTTATGTTATGTTATGTTATCATATATTATGTTATGCTTTGTTATGTTATGTTATGTTATGGTATGTTATGCTGTGTTATGTTATGTTATGTTATGCTGTGTTATGTTATGTTATTTTATGTTATGTTATGTTTTGTTATGTTAAATTCGTTTTTTGCCCCGTTTATCCGATTAATTCACCAAAATCAATGGAAATTTGTAGCAATGCACGTAACAAATATTTTGTAAGATTATTTACTACTGATTTATTACCAAATGCCTTTTAAACCTGTTTATCGACAATTCTTTGGGAATTTTATCACTCTCATTTCCATTGCAAAGCTGATCATCATAAGTCCTTTCTTATTAACTGAACCAATTAAAAATATGTCTCAGCGAAATATTTTGCTTTGATCATTTTCGTGAGAAATCATCATCTGTTTCTGATTAATAAAATCAAATATGTTAAAACATAGCAATCCAAATACCGGAAAAACTTGGTGATTCCTAGCTCAAATCTTTCTATTCTCTATTTTGCCTTAAAATTCGTGAAGATTAGCCCTATTAGCTGTTTTATAAAGACTTTTTCTATCAAGAAAAGCCAGACTCTCGACAGGGATGACGTTTCTAGAGCAGATGTTCTGTATGCTTTTACTCCCACGCTCTTCAATATTGCACAGTCTTCCTTTGTTATCGCCACTATAATTTCCACCACAAAAACCATTTCGTTAAAATCATCATCATCATCATCATTACCATGATGGAACATTCAATGAGTACGTATTGGTCAGGGGGTGGGTGGGTATGCGCCATTTTCATGTCGGAGCGTAAAGAAATATCAGGGGTGGGGGTGGTATCAAAAAGAGAACGTTACGTAACACAAAATACAAATTTGTTGCAGATTTCGCTTTATTGTTGAGTATTGTCAATTATGACACAGTTGTGACCTTATCATATCAAACAATAACGTATCTTTTTGATAAGGAACACCTTGGAAAGGTAGGCTTAATTTGTCAAAAGTGAAGAAGCAACCCTACCTGATTGTAAAAGGCTAAGAATATTTTTTTTTTGCTTGTCATTTTCTAAGTTACTCAAAATAGTTTTGACATGGAACACCAGTGTCCATTTAGTGGCAGAGCCACTGTTCTGAGGATATTGCAACACAAACAATACCACATCATCTAGTGCATAATGTAGTTATGTAAAGGATGCTTCATTTACTTCGTTACGTTCGATCAATGTGTGACTGTTTCCCTTGCCTTTCTGTTATTCATTATTCCAGAATGCTTACCAAGCGAGCCTGTCTATGTGCGTGTGTATCTGTGTGTCTATTAGTTTCTTTGAATGTTGGAGGGGGGGGGGATTGGGGTTGCATTGAAGCGTTCCCTGATCATCACTATCATTAATATTATACTCTTGGCCTGTGTCTTGGTCATGATTCCGCTCCAAATTATTTGGCAACTTCATTTAAGCAAATCAATGATTCCTTTCTTAATGTACACACCAGGTATACAAAGACATACCACTTTGACATACCAGGTTTCCTTTCACCAGCTATCATTACTGGATATCAATTGATAATATTCTTTATGTATTAGAGCTAACCATTGACTTCGAAATAAACGTTGAGATTAATGCTAACAGGGCGCATGGCAAATTTGCTACCCTTATTGCTGATCATATAAACGTTTCAAATCAGTCCAAGGACATAGGAAGCATTTGAAACTAGAGGGAGCTCCACTTTTCGAAGGGAATTTTTCATCGTCACTGCTATCGGTGCCAGTTGAAGGGACGATGTGGCGTATACTAAAGTTTTGGGGCTAGCGGCAGTTGCATATGGATGTGGAGGGGCCAGCAATAGAGCCCGGGAAGATATTTGCAAGAAATTCTTCAAATTACATAAGTCCCTCTTTAAAAACATAGATGCAATCTATAGATGCACGTCTCTAAAAAGAGCACTTCAACGTGTTAGGAGGCGCCTTATTGTAGGGGGTTTATAAGCAATTTATAGTTCTAGGGTGGGCTATTTTCATGGGAGGGAAGCCAATTGGAGGGGTTACTTCACGACAGCACATGACCTCATTTGTTCAGCAATGTTCAGAATAAGCTGCCAGGGCTTTATAACAACAGTCCATCTGCATAATACCAGAAAACCTCAAAATCTTTAGGCTTTCACTCCCAATAATCGGCTTTTTTGGATTTTAATAAATTTTCGTGCTCAAGAGCCTTCCAGAAATATGTTTGGTTTTCAATACGTCAACAACAGCGAAGTTGATTGCACTGAATCAAAATTCCTTATAGCTTATTACGGGTAGCTGTGTGTCATACCTACAACTGCAGTGATTGCTTGCAAGTGCAAAGCGCGTCTTAATTTTAAAATTTCTCATAAATGTCTACAATCTCTTCCAAACGTCTTGGAATACTAACCACATTTTTGCCTTCTACCTGCATCTTCCTCCACAAAACAGTGTTGCTTAAAATACAATTCATGTCTACCGTTTAACAGAAATCAATTTTTCACAATAGTATTGCACTTTCCGAACATCATCGCTTTATTGGGGAGGAGGGGGGATTGAAATAAGCAGTGCTAGGCCGGATGATACACAAAACAAACAGTAATGTTTATATTCCACAGGTGTTTTGAGGATTTTTGGAAGAGGCTGAAGTAATTGTGATATAGGATTGATTTAGAAAGAGAAATAGACAGACGAGTAATGTTTATGCATCAATTTACAATAAGAAGATTTGCTATCTGTCATTTGTTTTATTGATGGGTGCTGCTTTTTTTATTTTCAATGTATTATCTTATTTTGTTATCATCTCATGCTTTAAAACTTGCATTTAATATTTCTTCCTTAAAGTTGGGAACTGGATAACACTATCTGATATGATTGGCAAGACTTCTTTATCTTTTTTTTGTATCCTTCTCTGTAGGCTTGTTTGCTTACTCACTTCCTTGCTTACTTGCTAGCTTGCTTACTTCTTACTTGCTTACTAGCTTCCTTGCTTACTTGCTAGCTTGCTTACTCGCTTCCTTGTTTGCTTACTCGCTTCCTTGCTTACTTACTTGCTAGCTTGCTTACTCGCTTCCTTGATAACTTGCTTTCTTGCTTGCTTACTTCCTTGCTTGATCCTTGCTTTATTGCTTGTGAAAAAATTTTTTTTATAGAAAATGATTAGTAATAATATGATACTCGGCTCCTACTAAAGTTAAAAATCTTTTGAAGAGTTCTTCGAACCTGCCGCAGTCTGCATCACTTACATTTTGAGGTTCGCCGTCTCTAACGAAGGCGACTCTGTCGTGCATGTTAAAAATTGTGCTTAAAAATGCCGTTCTACATTTATTATGAGCGCTATGGTGAACGCTACCTACAAGTTAGTTCAATGACAAAAATTGGCGACAAATGTTTAGACTCCTTCAATTAAAAACTGACGCTATAATAAAATATCGTAAACTTGTATGTCTACTTTTTGAGGAAGTTGTAGCAGGGGTCTTCAATAAGGGTTCGCCTCTTTTACATAACCGGCTTTTTTATTTCAAAATAAAAACGTTCTACATATACAAACAAGGAATACGCGTACAGAGCCACACGTTTGCCTCCAGAACCATACAGTGATGGAGCTCGCTTCTAATCATATTTTCATAATAATAAACTTAGAGATCCACTTAAACGTGTGACCTAAGCCAAGACTGGATGTTCTTTAATGCGAACATTGCAATTTTGCTTAATTCCTTGATGTTTTTCACTTCTTTCGTCTATGGGCTGCTGCTTTTGTATGGTCATTATTATTTTTTATAGTAGTTTAACTTTAGTTTAGTTTAGTGTACTTTAGTTTAGTTTAGTTTAGTTTAGTTTAGTTTACTTTAGTTTAGTGAAGTTTAGTTTAGTTTAGTTTAGTGAAGTTTAGTTTAGTTTAATTTAGTTTAGTTTAGTTTAGTTTAGTTTAGTTTAGTGTAGTTTAGTTTAGTTTAGTGTAGTTAAGTTTAGTTTAGTTTAATCTAGTTTAGTTTAGTTTATTATTATCATTATTATTATTGTTACTTCATACTTGCATTAATGGGACTTGGAGAAAGGTAACGGTATGGGAAAATTTTATTCCCTTGTGAACATCTTGAAAATATTGAGCCATCCTTAACTAGGAACTACAAAAACCCATTTTCATCCTTTGATCAAGATGCCACCAAGGGGGGGGGGCAAATTAGGGAGGCTGCATTAGTTACGACAACCTCCTCGCCCTAATGATTTCAATGTTCGGCCTCAGCTGCAATTTGTCTGCGAAAAAATCGGCCCTGAACTCGAAGCATTTCTGTTTTTATCAATCCTAAACAGAGTTGCAACATTAAGCGTTAAGTGGAAGAGTCGTTCCTGCTTCAATTGCTTTGTAAGCAGCCCCCCCCCCCCCTCCTCTCTCTGGAATTGATATGCATTTGCACTCCTGTCACCATGATTTACCACAAAATTCTTATCAACATTCTGCAAGGTTGGTGAAAAAACCACTCGAAAGTAAAGCACAATTCACTGACGGGTCTTAAAGCAAGTTCCAATATTTCGAACAAAACCTGTAGCCAGGCAGCTTGTTTTAACGCTGATCAATCAGAGATTCAATTCTGTGAAATCCCTTTAGATTATGAGACGGTTGAATTATTAAGTATTTTAAGCCAAATAACCATCGCGCTAATTTCTCACTGCTAAACTAGGAATTGATCAAAATCAAACTTGACAACGGTGACCAATTCTCTAATTTGATTTAAAGCAGATTTCGATTGCTTTGCTTATTGCATCTTCGTTTAATTCAAGCGAAAAGAAGACTTTATTGTCTTCCCAAGCAGAGGACGTCCGCAGTTTTACGGTCTTAAAAATCGCACGCTTTAGTTTTTTCACTCTTTCGCTGTTTAATCCTGGACAAATGGCTGAAAAAATTGCGTTGGTGAATCTGTTAAGGATTTCAGATAACGTGACCTGAAACGGGGGGTCACTTCGTGGTTTGTTCGGGGAGTGTAATGGCGCCTTTGCTCAGAATCCTTTTCTGCTGTACAAAAACTTGAGAAAGTTAAAACATAGTATGAACAAGTTGCTTCACACCAATCATTTTTGCCATTCGCAAAGACGATATTTTAAGCGTTGGGATATTCATCTCTTAAAACCCCTAAATTGACTCCCCCGGGTCTGTTCCTGCGCATGCTGGTCAGAATCTAAAAAACAGAAACATAAAACTAAAATGCTAACAATTTTTATTTAGACTTCGTTAATTCACAAAAATTCGACATCTTAAAAAGTTTTAATCGATCATCAACAATCGAAATAAATTTCATACTAGTGCAATAATGTTCAGATTTAATTTTGAAGCGTGTAAATTTCCGCTGCTTTGTATTCTAAAAATTGTGCTTGTGCTGCGCAAAACTGTTTTTCTACGCAACTCAATATGGTGCATTCTCACTTTATATTTCCCGAGAGAGTCTCTTTTGCAGTAAATTCCCGGCGCAAGTTGTTTTCAGCAAGAAAAGTATCTATTTCAAAATTCATACCTTTATTCTGTTACGCTAGAATTCCCAAATTTCAATAATATCATTCTGGCAGCTACTCCATTTTTTATAAAAAACAGCTTAGGCTCATTTTTTTGAGAGTTTGATTAAAAGAGCTAAGAAACTTTTGTGATATGCTATTTTAATTTTCCCATCCACTAGATATTGTTTGGTATTTAATATGTCAAACCATTTTACACTTTTTATGCTGAAAATCCCGGAAAATCCAAAAAGATTTTTTCTTAAACCTGGTTCTGTAACACGAACTGTTAGTGCTGATGCTGTTTACTGTAGATTTTTATTGTTCGAAATTAACGCATAAAATTATTTTATCTGAAGCACGTTTAAAAAATTAATTATAAAACAATAAGAAACACGTCAGAAACTTTTGGTAGCAAATGGCGCGAAATTTTAAGAAACTGCCTACCAACCACCAACCCTAGACCTTAGTTTCTTAAACAAAATACGTGTAACAGCCTAAAATTTTATCCACTTTTGATAATTAACATTAATGATCAATGATTTATAATTTATCATACAGGACAGGGAAGTTGCGACAGAATCTGCGCCTTAAGATTTACGCAATTCCGTAAACTTCTTATACGCCTCAAATAAGTACCTGCTATGATCTATGCTTTAAAAATAATTGTAACTTTTTAGTTTGCAACATTATTTTGTGATTTTACTCCCTTTTTAAATCAGTTGTATTCCGTTATAATCTTGATTGAATCTTTTATACAGAGGGTCCTATAATATGATTCAACATCTCTAAAGATTCGATAAAACCCAGAGGATTCGATAAAATCAGAAATTTCCGCTTTTTTATCCACAATATTATTATTCAATTGCTCTATATGAAAGAAGGACCACTTTCAAGTTCATCTTTAAGCCTCTACTGCAGACTTTTGCGATTTAGATTTTTTCATCGATACTTGCTCCTAGTTTATCTCCCTTTGTAAATAAATTAACTTTAATTCATTAGGAATAAATAACAAATTTAGAACAAGCTGAGGCTGAAGAACTGTGGAAAAATTTACCCTTGGACAAATATACATACACTTTTTAATAAAATATTGACAAATAAGAAGTGCAACTGATAAAACTGCTACTTTCTCAACTCTACATCTGTGCGAACATTGGTATCAAGGGTAGATATATCCATGGACGTGGGAAGCATGATAAAAGAGGGGGCACAGGTTTTGAGGGCCACCCTCACATATTTTCAAATGTGTTTATAAGATCAAGCCATGCCCTGTATATTCTCTAATATCTAAATTCACACACTCTTATAAAAGCAAATTAAGAACATTTCTGCCCCGGGGAGAGGTATTTAGTTTATTTTGCTGACAGAATGCGCACTCCCTTCCGGGTATCGCTTTCACCTCTTTTTTCTAACACCAAGTATTGAATTAGATCACTTTTTCTAAAGCCGGTTGCCAAAAAGGAAATTTTGCAAGAGTATTAAGGGGTTTTTTGCGTTTTTGAGTATATTTTTTGCCGCTTTTTTCTTACGCCAGGTACCATTGGTTGGAGGAAATTCTAGAGCCGGGTCAAAAAAAAATTTTCAGGAGTGCACACCCCTGTATTATTGGAGATCAAGGACCCCCCAGAAATTTCTGCCTCAAAATTTTGGAAAAATTAATAGCAGCCAGCCAAAATCAATTTTGCTGATTCCAATAAAAATGGTATAGAAAGGCTCTAATGTTGCAATGATCTAATGGGTACTTCATAACTGGGTTGCCCTTGAGGGGGTGTGACACTTTTGCCAAAAAAATTGTGTTTCAAAACAAGGGGTTTTTGGCTATGGAGGAGTATTTCGTCGGCAAATTTTGCTAACTTGTCGGCAAATAAAGGATTGCAGCCCAATTTGTTGGCAAATTCATCGTAGACACCCCCCTGAAACAGCGTATCTAGTGACGGCCCTGTATAAAAAACCTTCTCAAAAAGCATTTCCTAAAAACGAAAAGGACAACATGTTCGAGGACGAAGGAAACAAATGGTGTGGCCTAAGAGTTTGTCTTCTATCAATTTGACATATCAAAGCCCATCTCTTGAACGTTTAAGGAGGACAGCATTGCACCTGGTACTAAACTGCGGGACACAACACACTGCGCCGCATTCCCCAATCTCCCACGCACATATGATTTATCTCAGAGACCAATCCTCACTTCCACAGACATTTATTATTTATAGATTTCTTCGCTAATCATTCCTGAGAAATTGCCAAGGCCCAAACACGTTGCTGGTGTCGTGTTTCTGAAAGATCGGAAGCCATACACAGCATCCCAGGAGTGGAATCAAACTTGGATTGGTGAACAACGCGGACGACAGTTGGAATTGATTATTTGTAAACACAGTTTCGGAAAAGAAGGGCGTATTCGAAGCTCTCATAAATTATTTGCCTAATTACCTCGTAGACTGTTGGCTTGGATCTAACAAACAATAAATATTCAGCTGCGTATTGGACATAAAATTTGGAATTTAAAAATGCCAGTCTGTTGTAAGTATTAGTTATATTTGAAAGTATTTTTGACGTTAAAATTAATTTGACCTAAGCTACAATATGTGTTATTGGATGCGCGGTTTGATTGGAAGACGGCTTATCAATTCCTATGCCACTGAAATATCTTGTTCATGTTTTCATAATAAATAAATTTCAACGCGAGGTAACTGACTTCTGATGTTTACATTAATTTACTTTCTACATTTCAATTAAATTGAAATTTTCGGCTGAATAAATGGTAATTAACTTGTATTCTACCGTGGCAACGAAACCAGGGGGCTGGGGGGAAACTAGATACGAAAAATGAACACAGTTTGTAATTCTTTTTATGAGTTGTAAATTGTAAGATGTATGGAAATAGGATTTGATAAACTCGTATCATTCAACTTTTTTTTTAGATTAAGGTACTTTTAAAGATAAATTCATTGTGTTCACAATCCAGAAGCTTTGAAAATTATGTTATAGTTAACTAATTTAAGCAGAGTTCTGAGTTCTTCCCAAAACCTGGCAAACCCGTTAAATCAGGCTCCTCCGCTTTTAAAATCGTTCGATGCTCCCGAAATAGGAAAATCAACGGGGAAATTTGCTAGAAATTCTTGGAAATAAGTATGTTGTCGTTACATCAAAAACTTTCGATTTCGATATAGGCGACAAGTGGGTAACACCTATTAGCATCAATAAATATCGTATATAGAATCAGCAGGGCCTCCGACGAGACCAAAAGTGGAGGGGGCAAGCTTTGATGAATAAATTACCACAGCACAAGATGATGAGCTGCCTTTTAAAAGAGATGATTTGCAAAAAAGTTAGGGGCCAAGGCCCCCCGTCGTCAGAAGCCCTGTTGAATGAACATCTCATGGATTTCTCATATCATAACCCTTAGATTCTCAACTTAGAAACTATTAACACTTTTTAGCCTATAAGTTTTAATTGTTGTCTGTTAAATTCGTTTTATTAAACCTCAAGCACCGGTCTTGATTTATGTGGGCATGACGGAGGTATGCAGCTGTAAAGTATCAAGAAAAAAATGTTTGTTAAAACAAGAAATTTGTTTTTTTTTCAAACTGCTTTATTAACCATACAAATCAGCAAACAGATATTAGCAACAAAGAAATTTAACTTCCTTTTCTCAGTGAAATTGACAAGGAAACAATTTCTTTACCCGTTTTTGAAAATATAATTTATGATATGCCCAGTAATCAAAGCAGGATTTCAGTACTGAGACTTTTTTAAACTTTTTGACTAAACGTTACTATTATTAACCTTGATAACTCTAGCATATAAAAGTACTTTGCAGTTTTTAAAGAAAGAAATTTTCGCCAAAACCGAGCTATTTTCTAAATAATGAAAAATCTTTCTTGAAACAAAACATATAGAAATTTTACACTTGTTTGGGCATTTTAAAAGAAACTTTTATACTGAATTTTTTTAGATTTTTGAAAAGCTGTGTATATCTTTCTTATTAAAAGTTTATATAAGATTGCGCTAAAAATGCGAACTAGGACTACTTTTTTCCATAACTTTAAGAATATTTTGCTTTTATGAGCATTTTTGGATATTTCTCATGGCCTTTAATGGACTCATTTGCAAGGAAGCTGATTTATAAGAAATTATAACAACTTAACAGGGCATTAAAATAATT
This sequence comes from Catostylus mosaicus, assembly GCA_964019065.1. Taxonomy (NCBI): domain Eukaryota; kingdom Metazoa; phylum Cnidaria; class Scyphozoa; order Rhizostomeae; family Catostylidae; genus Catostylus; species Catostylus mosaicus. The sequence continues at coordinate 16,449,657 of OZ025184.1, read as the reverse complement.
CATATGTCTTTGCGCTTTTGGCACTTTTGCTAAATACGAAGCGCTTAAAATGCTCAAATTGATGTTGCTTTAGCCTGCAGCAGTTAAAATTTAGCACTTCGACACTGGCATAAGAGACTCCAGTCTATTTCACTTGGGATCTGAAAACCTCTTCTAGGTTAATGATGGAATCAAAGGTAATTAATTTCATATAAATATTTTGGGTAAAGACACCTGCTTTAACAACCTTGTAATTAAAGTTAAGCAAGGCTTTAAGAAGAATAAAAATAATTTAATACCTACTCTTAGTTCTTGCAAAACCCTCAAATACATCTAAACATAAATATACGACAACAGTTAGGAATTTTCTTAAAACTTTGGGAGCTGTAGCCCCACTCTCTCAAAATCATAAACATTATGAATATGTTTACACGGTTATTAGTTCCACCTAAGGCACCACTTTACGACCGTGCTTCAACATCAGATTGTTGTTAATTCGTTTTTAATTTCTAATAAATTTTGAGACCTGTGTTCGTATGAAACTGTTCTTTTATGAAAATACATTGTCGTCATTGTAGTCCTCTGGGTATACTTCCGAAAGGAATAGAAAAGGCAGGCTTGCAAGAAAAATACAAGATGAAAGGGCATAAACTCAGCCATAACTCTTAAAAAACTGAATTTATTATCATGGGAAATCCACTGAAAACTAGAAGCAATGATATTCCAGAGGCCTTTGGATACATGGCTGTATAAAAAGGCAAGTAAACACAATTTCTAGGTGTTGTAGACTGCAACATTGCAGTTAATGAGAACCTAACTTGGAACGAGCAGTTTAAGCGCATCAGAAATAAAAGTAAAATATTCTGGCAATAATATTTTGAAGCAGCTTATCTTTCAGCTCTCCAACGCCTTTAAGATGGAGCCTGTTCGATACCACTGACCTCAAAAAAAGACTGGATCGAGCTTCTATTGTTTGAAAAGTGAAGCCAAGAAATTTCGATGGCGGCCATCTTACTAGGACCCATAAAGCTGCGGTTTTAAGTGTAGAGTCAAAAGCAAGCCACTTAGCATGGATTTTCAAATGCCATTTAACAGGTTTTTAGCTTTTGGATCGAATATTTTTGATATACTTGTACTTTATAGAGTATACTTTTCCACGTGTTCGCTGATGTTCATTGTTTGGGTCCTACCAATATGGCGCCGATCAGTGGTTCGATACACTGATCTCAAAAAAAGACTGGATCGAGCAACCTATTGTTTTCGAATCCAACTTTTTGAAGCCAGATCGGCGCCATATTGGTAGGACCAAAACAATCAACATCAGCGAACACGTGGAAAAGTATACTCGATAAAGTACAAGTTTTTCAAAAACATTCGATCCGAAAGCTAAAAACCTGTTAAATGGCATTTGATAATCCATGCTGAGTGGCTTGCTTTTGACTCTACACTAAAAACCGCAGCTTTATGGGTCCTAGTAAGATGGCTGCCATCGAAATTTCTTGGCTTCACTTTTCAAACAATAGAAGCTCGATCCAGTCTTTTTTTGAGATCAGTGGTTCGATAATCAAAGCGCAGGGATACAAGATATTCGACATTGCTCCTCGACGAATGTAGAAATAATAATTTCACCATAAATAATTTCCAAGGTCCACAGTTTCTCCACCTTACGCAAGAAACTGTACTTAGATATAAGACATGAAAGAGCGTGCATTACTAAGCATTAATAACATTGAATTATACAACCTGCCGTGATAAGTGAGTTACAGACTTCAGATTTTTTAAAATTAAACTTTAAATTCAAATTAGAATAAATGAAAAGTTAATTGATGTGCTTGAATCCAAATTAGAATCAGAAACCTTGGAAGAAAAGCACTGTACAGCAATCAAAATTTTTATTTCGATAGCTATCCGTAATATGTAATAATGCTTTTTAGCTGAGGTTTTGAGGTCGTATCAAAAAAGTGATGAATAATAGAATAAAACAATAGAATAATGATTAAAAAGAAATAAGAGAAATCCTCACGTCAGCAATTCTTCATATGAGGGGGTACTTCATTACTAGGGATGGTCAAGTCCTAGATCTAGTTCTTTGCTCATTTTGTCCTGCAGGCAGAAGCGAACTAACCTGATCTAATAAGTTATTAAAAAACGATATTTGTAGATAAACCAAGATTACCAGGTATAGAGAAAACCAGTTTTTTGGTGCATGTCATGAGCAGGGCCGCCGAAAGGCTTTCAAGGCCCAGAGGCAAAACTGCAAATGAGGCCCCTTGTGTCTGTGATCGAAGCGAGCAGAAGGGACAAAAAGCAAGGCAATCTGGGGAATCTGACACTCTTAGAACCTTATAAATCCTATTGGGAGGTTCCTTGAATACATCTAAAGAGGCTTTAACTAAGAATTTTGATAAAAGTTTACAGGGCTCCCTGGACCCTGTCCCCTCTGCCTCTCCCTCTTGGCGGCCCTGGTTATGAGATTCACCAAAGCTAACGAAATGCAGAAAGCGCTGTTTTTTGAACATAGCAAGGAACAGAAATATTCTGTTGGGTGGATGTCCCTCTACGTTTTGTAACTGAGGTTTGTATTCCGATCTGCTCCCCCCCCCTCCCCCAACCAACCCAGCTCAAAGGCGCTACGTAATTATTCCACATTCCGTGTCACTTTAAAGGAAACCAATACTGACTGAAGTAAATTGAGTAATTTCTATTTCGAGCTGTCCAACAAAGAGCCCTTTGGTAATTGTCAGGATTCCACAAACTGTCAAATTTAAAATTATTTCTCTTCTAATAGCAATCACGTTTCCCGAAAGGCATTAAGGAACAGATATATCGTTTTTACAGATGTCAATATGTTATTAGAATGCGGCTACATTTATGTCCACCGCACAGAATTGTCTCCACTGTTTTTTTACTATGACTCAGGATGGGCCGAGTGTGTTCTAATTTTGTCCTCAATTTTTCGATCAACTTTGAGACTCGTATTCTGATTAAGTTGTTGTCTACTTATGAGGAATAAGCTCTTGTGGAATTGGTCGTTTGAAGGGACTTGTGCTTGCTTCTAAGTAAGGTAGAGGGAATCTTCGGGCTGCACAGAAAGTTAGATTGCAAGATCTGCCATTTTTTAAATGATTTTCAAGGACAAAATGCCAGATGTATAAATTTTTATAAGTTTACCTGACCGTTATATTTTAACAAGACAGTTCGATAGGTTGAAAAGTGAAAAACAAAATGGAGAAATTTTATTTGATAATTTTATACAGGGATGAATATAAGAATTTAGGCTAGAAAATTTAGGTCAATCCAACAGTCACATGGGCGGGGTCCCTGGGGCACTCGTTGCATGCACAGTTTTTTATAAATCCAGAACCCATCTACAAAATAGTTTCATATCAGTGTTTAAATTATCTTTATATATATTTGATAAGGCGAATTAACAAAATAATTTTTGATAAAAATTTCATAACTAGACAACTGTTAACCACTTTGGTTTCGCGGTATTTCAAACTTAAGTAAAACTTCCGTTATTCAGCCACTTAAACCATTGTATATAGAATTATCATATGAACCAATTATCAAAAACTTCAAACAATTTATGAAAGGCGTAAACGGTAGACGGGAGTAACGAGAAATAACTAGAGTTTGAAGAATATCGAAATTGTCACAGACTTAGAGACGGAAAGTTTCCATACAAGAGTGGATGTGGTGGTGAAGAGGGTTTCGAAAATTCCTTCAACTTTACAGGCCCGGAAATTAATCAGAGGTCAGAAGTTGAAATTGTTGCTAATTAGTTAAATGGTAGCTATTGCTAATTAGCAACCATGAAATCCAAATTAAAAATTTTCCGTTGAGTTTGCCTGAGAAAAATTACCAAAGGGACGTTGAATGATGACGTCAGCAATAAGTATGGCCCTTTTCAAAATTTCGAAGCACGTTGACTGATAGAAATTCAATGTTATTAAATGGTAACCCTTTAACTACTGGTGATAATACAGCTGTTCTTCAGCAACTAGGGCTTTTTGCCAGGATGCTGGGGAGTTAGGAATCAATATTATTGAGCAAATGGTAAGTTTTGTTGAAGGTCATTGGGCTAAATGGTTCTCAATGGATGAGTGAAATGTTTTCTTGTATCTGTTGATTTTTTGATACGATTCCCCATGTTCTATGTACAAACCTTTCCCACAGGGCCTCCGACAACAGGGGGCCGGGGGTCTTATGCCACTAAAAGGCAGCTCATCATCTTTGCCATGGTAATTTTTTTGCAACGAAGCTTGGCCACCCACTTTTTGGTGTTGTCGTAGGCCCTGTCCCATTTTAACAAAGTATTGGATGGCAAAGGTCCTCAGTAGCTAAAAGCCTACAAGGACATAGATAAGTCGCCTATTTATTATAAACTGCAAGATAGATTGCCAGCACTGGAATCTTGCACTTGTTAAGAGAGTTTGATTACTGAGGTCATTCTAGACATTCTTTATGAAAGAACGAGTATCCTAATATAGAAATGCGATGAACTGTTTCGTTTTGTCTTCTTGCGCTTTTCCTTTCGCTGTCCTCATTTCAATCATAGTTAAATATTGACAGAGTTGTAAATGAGACTCTTTTAATCCCAACACCATTCAGGACTCCTTTCAGGCTCTGTCGTTTTTCAGAATCTGGGGGTTCACATGGACCAGTTTTTCTAATAACAAACTCAAGAACTATCCAATCACTGCCAGTTCGTAATCGTTCAAACGTTACGTAATGCAAATTTAAACCAGTTAAACCCACTCCCGCTCCTGAAGAGTAGAATTTATGAAACCATTGCTTGACCCTCCAAGGGAAAGGGAGTCTCGATTTGTTGATGTATTTGTAACATTTTGATGCAATTTGAGATCTATAGTCGCATAGAATGTAGGGAGCATAGAAGGTACCAAGTAATTTAAAAGTATGACATGCAATTTATCCTTTGCATTTTTTTCTTTGCTTCTTGGTTATTCTCGTTATTGTTTTTTTTCATTATTTAAGATTGAGTTCAGTTCAGTTTAGAAATAATGTAGCTGCCCCACCGCATACGAGGTAATGCCAAAGCTCTGATGATGATGTTAATGATAAAGAATTTTAAGGGCTCAGCCTTGTGGCCAGTTAAGTTATTTCAAATACTGAATCAAGCAGAATTCCTCATATGAAATGTGAGTTACAGTGATAATAATAGTAATAGGTGTCAGAGAGGCTAGCCCGCATTGGAAACTAACTTCCTCTTCTCGCTCTGTATAAAATAGTAGCACCCCCCGTCTATCAAATGAGTTGAAAATGAAATCTAGCATAAGACTTTCTTTTTCATTTCTGAATAATATCGAATGCTTTCAATCATGTCCTTATTCTCAACAGAAGCCTTCTTCGACATCAACAAAGCTCTAAACAGTAGTCCCAGAATGCTTACGTTCGTTGCAGAAAATGAAGGGGCTGGGTTTGATGACAATTCAACATGCTTTCCTAACACAGAGGTGAATGCCGTGACTACACAAGATTCACCGGCACCCATGCAGCCCCCTCTTTCACCTTCTAGTCAAGCTAGTTTACGGACAGTAGAGGGTGAGCCAATTTGTCGGATATGCCTCGACAGGGGCACAGAACCCTTAGTTTCACCCTGCAAGTGTGCCGGCTCAGCCAAGTTTGCTCACGAAAGCTGTCTGCTGCAGTGGTTTTTTAAGACAAGAAGGAGACGATGCGAACTGTGTCTTTCAGAAGTCAATGTGAAGTCAGTAGGATTCAAACCACTTCAAAAGGTAAAGTTTTTAATTCGCTAAAAAGAAATTAAATTCAGCTGATAGCATGAGCGTCCCTTCATGCGCTGGGCTGCTAGGATGGTGATAGCATTTTGTATTTTACAGTCAATTTAGCCCAGTCAATTTTGTAGAAAATAGGTCACCTGTAAAAGACAATATTTCCATCGATAGAAGTGTAGGTCATCCTAAACCCCATTCGAGTGACGCCCTTGCCCAGTAACAGCAATTTTCTTTTAACAAAAACCAGTCTTACCTTGAAAAAAGGCGATAGAGTAGAGGATTAAGCTGTCCTTTAGTGTTTGCCGCAGTAAAATGCATATTCAGTAGGCTAGTCGATTCTGAAGATTATTATCCCCCCTTCAGAGTAAGGATTTGATGGATTCGTTAATTTTTCATTACTTTTGCCCATGTTTGAGTAAACATGAAGCCAGTCTATAATCCCACACCTGCTCCTGAATTTAAAATATGACAATATTCTCATCATTTGTTATACAAAACGTTTTATAAGAAACCCAACAACTGGTGAGCGTCTAAGAAACTCCCTGTAGTGGCTCTTCATGTTCTCCAGAAAATTATACATCTCTGGTTATCCCTTGGATTGCATAATTCTGATATTATTCTAGCACGAACAACCTAGGTGAAAGTTATTTTTCTTATAAAAGTTTATAACAATCATTGTTTACTAACGGTCAAAGAATTCAAGAAAACTTTAAGGAGTACTCAATTCGACTAAAATTTATTGAGTTTTCTGTATGTCGCAATTTCATACAAAGCAGATGTTGTGAAGGAATTACGTGGTTATCACAATGTGTCCTGTTATCTCCTGACCTGATAGCTTCGTCTATAGAGTTCCGTTGGTATGATATAATTTTCAAGAAGGTTTGTAATGCAATAAAACACAAAGTTTTACAACAGGTGCTTGCAGCGTGCCAGACTAAAAAAATGTGGGGGGGGGGTGGAATGTAAAACTTTTTGGACCACGCCCTTTCCTGCTGAAATTCCTTTAAAAAACTCAAAAGGAATGCTGTTCTCTTTTACACATGTTTTTTGAAACTAGGCAGTTTACAAGTTTACATCTTGTGAGAAAGCAGAAGTTTACAAATCTGCGCTTTTGCAATTTTGGCAGGCTCTTTCCCCCACCCCCCCCCCCCTCCAATTTCTTTTCGCATGTTTGGGAAACACTCATGGACCACCATTTTTGGAAAGTGGGGTCCCTTATCAAACTCCCCCCTGTGGCTCCGCCATTGCATGGTTGGTTTTGCAACAGCTTGGAATAAGGCACTAAAAACAAAAACGGGCGGGCAAGCAGAATGTAGCTTAGATATCAATAAGATTATCCGCGGCAAAACGTCCATATTATTCGTCATTAGATGATGAAATCTAACAGATCTGCATACCACGGAGTACAATTGAAAAAGCTCTCTTTTGTGTGCAGGAGTGGCGCTATGGGGGGCGCAGGGGTGGGCACAACTTTCAAAAGTAACGAAGCTGCATCGTCGAATTAAAACTACTAACTCGGCATATATTTCGTGGTCATAAATTACAAAAACATAAGTGATATTTTTAATCATACACATCTTGTTTAATTTATCTGTGGCCTGAATATTTTTTTTTCAAAAACTTATTTCCATTAAACATGTTTCTATACCGTATTAAATATTTACTAGAGAGGTTAATAGTTGCAGTGGCTTGGTGGTTGGGAGTAGCACACGATCATAATCAAGTCAACCACTATGAAAAGCTGTTTGTACACTCCAAAGCTGTTCTATTGCTTTATGCACTGGTAGGTCGAATTCAATATCCAGTCATATCCAGAGGCAGTAGCGTAACGCATGGTGTGCACCTTTAAGTGCAAAATTAAGGGCCCCACTCAATTAGGCCCCTAGGGGGGGCCCAAGAAATTTTGTGAATTTCTTTTGGATATAAGCATTTCTTAATTATTGTTTTGTTGATGTTAGTAAATGTTAAATAAAAAAATTGCATGTTAAATTTATGCAGTTAAGGTTAATTTCGAGATTAGCCTGTAAACTTGATTTGCAAAACATTTGGGGCCCCAAACCCCTATTTTGACTAATGGCCCAACACTGCTCCGTTACGCCACTATCCAGAAGTAGAAATTTTGACAACCAGAGGCTTGCTAGGTCTCACACTGCAAATTGTTGTACGATCACGAAAAAATACTCATAAAAAACACCGTGAACAAGGCTTTGCACACAATAACACCATTCATGAAAACACGCAAATATTTAATCCATTGCGAAAAGATACCGATGCCACAAAAATATTTCCACAAAAATAGTGTGTCCAGAAAGATTTGAAAAAAGGATCATTTGTTCTTTAACATGCTATTTTTTTACATTCCAGTAGAAGTAGGAAGATTTAGCAATTCTTATTTCCTATATCAATCCAAAATTTATACAAATGCAGTCAATTTTCGCTGAAAAACACAATGAATTGATTTGAATTTGGTTGCACGAATCACAAGCACAGTTGAAAGTAATCAAGATTCACGCACAATGTTTTTTCAATGCACGAAACACGAAAAATGAATGAAAAACCAATAGCGTTGCACGAAAACCCCCATACCGGCCCTTTATCAAGCTGAAATGGGTCAAGGACACCAAGACCTGTCTTGTGCCCACATGTTTCTCCAGAGTATACATTAAACGACCTTTAAAGGATGGACCAGAGGGTTGGATAAACAGCGTTTGAATTTGGTTGAGGTTGGTTTCGAATTGAAACCTTTCGAGTTCACAGACCTTTGCCTGCACCAATGATTATATGGAAATTTCAAGAAAAAAAGCGCGTTAGATCATGATGTAAGAAAACAAAGTTTTTGCAAACTTCTGAAACTACACAAACAGGAATACTGGCAAGAATAACGGCATTCGAAGATAATTTTCTCAGCTTGAAAATTAGCTAAAATTTGCGGCTTTCACAGAGAAGATTAAACTTGGCCTTGTGTTTGATGCACCTGTAAAATTGTTGCCTATTTTTTTAATTTTTCTTTAGAATTTTCATTTATTTTTTGGAAGATTTTGAATTAGAATAATCTAATTGATTCTGTAAATTTGAATTATAAATACTATAAATATTAACTAAATAAAGTGAAAATGAAATGAAAATGGAAACCTTTCCCATAAACATTGTCATCATCACAGCTTAAACACCCCCCCCCCCCATAGGAGGCATACCAGCTACCAAACAATTAATACAGAATTTGATGTGGTAGAGCTAGAAACGCATACAACTTTCATTGAAGTAAAGCAGTTTTTCACAACATAAAGCCATTGAAATCTCATAAATTCAAGCTTAGGAACATGAAAAATGTAATACCCCCTTTGCCCATATTCCCGGAAGACAAAATACTACCTTCAGAGCTATGGCTTCTAAAACAACTTCCTTCAGAATAATATCAAAGGCTCTGGCTGAAACAACTTTGTTAGCATAAGGTTTTGAAAGCTGACATGGACACCACATTTATATTTTCAAATTTTCTAAAATTTGAGGCGAAATTTTTCTAAATTTGTTCTTAAATTGTATCCGACACAATTTTTAATGTCAGAAGTATTTAAACAATAATACTTATTACAAACATGTTAACACAGTGACTTAATTTGTTCTTAATTTGCCTTGAATTTTGGGGCTCGTGTTTTTTTAAATTGGCCTTATATAGAAAGCCGAGTGTTTACTATTGCACAGGATAATTTAATGAAACATTGATTTCCATTCAAGCAATTTAAACCTTGTTTGATATATTACAGCTGTTTATTAAACGGGCATCCTCACCTCTTGCCCATGTTATGACAGGGCAGTATGGGAAAATCCTTATTTCCAATAAATGGCAGAAGTTTTCGGCCCCTACCCATTCCCAAAAATTTGGTCCTAACCGAGTGTTGTAGGGGGCTTAATCGCAACTTTGAGACTAGGCTCCTACTTTGCTTTTGTCTTGTACCAACTATTCTGAATTGAACGAAAGTTATCGAGAGTTTCTCAAAAGGCCGCCATTCCTGGAACCTTTTCGACTGTTTTTAAAAGACCATTCTCGTTAACCTCTGTATTGGGCCATTTTTTATTTTTTTTTTCTATAAGTTAATGTTCTATAATTCCTCCCCGTATTTTATTGGTATCGAAGAGAGAAAAATGTTCTCTGTCTGATCTATGTTTTAGTAAGTCTCAATTTGACTAGCTTCAAGAGTTCAATTGCAACATGCTAGATGTGTTGTTTTTTACGAGAGACGAGACCCACCAAGAAGCAGGGAAGTTGCGAATGATCCTTGACCTGATCACAAAACTATTAGAAAAGAGGGTATGCTAAGAAATTGACGAGGACTTTGGGGTACTTCAGACAGGTGTTGAAAGGGATTGCCATGAAGGGTTGGAAATGGGGATCCAATCGCTTGAGACAACCTGGGACCTGTGATGACTCTTGTTGGGCCTAAATGGGGATCCTGATTACGGAAGGTCTTCGGGTGAAAATGTATTTTTAAAGTATATTATTTTCAATGCTTTTTCATGGCTTATTTAGTGTTCAATTTAGTATCTACACATCTATGTAATTTTGAAATCATTTTCACTGGTCTCCAATTCATTTTTATTTCGTTCCTTCTTTCAGTGGCGATTACCAACAGACTCCTGCGACTTCGTTTTTTACCTATTTACCCTATATTGTGTAATAATGTTTGTCTTCACTGGAATGATTATTTGGATAGCAACTCAAGGTTGTCTTTCTCCCGTCTGCATCACGCTTTACGTCATTTGCAGTATGTCCCTAGTCTATTTCATCTATTGCTGTGGCTGTGTCGAGTACTCTAAAACATACTGGAAGGCATGTGTAACAACCAACAAGAACTGGCGCATATATAACCGAGAGGAGTCAGCCAGGACAAGAATTAAAGCAACGAGGGTCGTTTCAACCGGAAGTGAATCAGCAATTTCCAAGAAATCTGACATGTGCGCTGATCATTGTGCGGTAACGATACCCACGGCATTGGAAGGGACATCGAGGATCTCTGAGGGTGAAATCATTTCCGATGGAGAAAGAAGCGTGTCTAGTATGCACAATAAAGAAAGCATTTTATCAGGGAGCACTACACTTGTACATTCATATCACCAAGCCGACGATACGCGACGAATTGAAGTAATGTCGCCAGAAATCACGAATTCCTTTTGCAGTTCACCTTCCTCATTATCTCCAGTTGCGTTTGGCAGGGAACTCGCACATGCGGGCAGCATTTCCCTTCTGATGGAACTGAACTACTATTCGCAGCAATCAACATGCACGTCACATACGAACAAAAAAGAATTGAAAAAAGATATGAAATCGGATAATGAAGAGGATGATGATGAAAATGATGAAAATAAGGATGAACTAAAGCATGAAAGGCCTGGATCGAGCGAGGTGACATCACTAGACCAGGAAAACGAAACTAAAGTTGTGGAACGAAAAGGCAATGGTGACGGGGTATCAAATAAAGGTTTCGATGACACCAAACTTTGATGAGAATGGTATTCGTTGATGCGAACAATTCTCACAGTGCTTCTTCACTATGTCAAATGGTGATTATGAGCAAACATTTGATTAATGTAGCTTTATTATGAGGGCTACAGGTTATGGCGAAATTCGAGATCTTTTCTTCATTATTTGTGATACACAAGACATCTCTGTTTGTATTTTGTGGAGGGATTTGACAATGAAAATGGAACAAATTACTTTACCTCAGGGAAACCGGAGCATATTTTTAAGGGAGGGGGCTTTGAAGATTAGGCGTGGTCCTGTTTGGTTGTGGTCACTCAAGTTCATTCTGATGCTCTTTAGAAGTCGATGGTTCGATTAGAAAAATATACCTTAAACATAACATAACGGCAAAAAAGTTCGGGGGCTACAAAATATATTCAGACAAAATATATCTCCACAGACCCAGTATTTCAATGATAGGACGATAATTTTCCTCCCCCCTCCTATGCAAAGCATCGTTATTTTGAAATAATCATTGACCTCCTTTTCTCTTTTCAAATCGCGCAACAACATTGCTTGTTGTTAGAAGAGGCGAAAAATCGATGTCATCTCAAAATGTCTGTGAACTATGGTAGATGACAATGATTCTGGGTATGGTCTTTCTCGCTCTAGCTACCATTAGTTTTGCTACTAAAGCTTGTAGATCATTAGGACATTCTCATTTTTAACACCCAGACGAATTCAACGAGAGAAAAATCATCATCTGCCCCTTGGAAATCATACCAAACGATTTTTCGTCAGAAGGCTTAATTTCTTAATTTTGGCCTTGCATTTACCACGACAGGGCATAATTGGCAGTTGAGAATGTTTGTCACTCAAAAACTTTGTAGGAATTTGCAGTATTCGTATTTATTCGTTTATAAATTAAATTATTCATCGGATACCTATTCGTATTTATTACAAGTATGGTTTTAAATTATTGTAAGTAGGTCTTAAGATTTATTAGTAAATTATTCGTTGCAAAATTATTTTTCTATGTGCCCCTCTGTCTGTTGAAGCGTCTTAAATATGGCTGAAGCGAATAACAAGGGAATGACTAAGCAAGCATGACTTATTCGTTTCGTCCCCATTCGTTTAGGCAAAATTCAATCTCTTTTTATTTTCTGAATAACCAACTGAGGTGCAGCAGTCTGTCCCCAAGGTGCTGTTAGAAGAAGGGATGGTCTTTTGGAAAGGGTGGCAAAGCGGCGATCGCAACCCGGGCCCGTCGAAAAAGCAGTGTGAAAAGTTTATGGGCTTTTCCTTTTTCCGCTAGTGAGTATGATTCGAATTTCTTCTACCACACCATAAACTATGCCTCTTTGAGTTTGCCAATAACCCTCAATTATGACCCCAGACCACCCCTGCTCAGGCGCCCTCATCTCTTCTGATTATCATTTTCTGACAGACTTTCCAAAAATGAACAGTTGGTTTTATGAACGTTTTAGGGAGCGTTGTTCTGTCTTGTAGCTCGAGCCTCAAGCAGAAAGCTGCTAAATGGAAGCCTACCCTCTAGTAGATAAATGTCATTAATGTCTAGAAGCAGGGGCAGCATGGGAAAGATATAGGAACAGGGAAAGAGGCCAGGCTAATCTGACTGCTGTTGGGAATTCGAATCATTGAATTTCTCGGGCAGATATTTCAAGCTCTTTTTAGGGGCCACTTGGAAATTCAGAGCCACCAATGAAGCTAGAGTCCTATGAGTTTCCAATTGGAAAAGTTCTAGGATCTGGCAAATTTGTGAATCTAAAACGCTTAACATTTTACCAATCGGGGGGAGGGGGGAGGTGCGTCCACTGGCTGCGCTAATGTATGTGAGTTGTTAGTTCAAAGTCTAGAAGCTCTGATTTGTATTTTTGCAAGAAGTTACATTTAGATTCACTACAGTAACAGTCCCAGACGGAAGAAGAGTAACTAAAATGAGCCTCGACAATTTCCAAGTAAATTTCGTTGAGTGCATCAGGTGCAAGGTGTTTCTAAGAATACTTAATACGTCCAAGGGCTTGATTTGCCATGTGTACTTGATTCTTGATCAATTGATCAGCACTTCGTGTTTAAAGTTGAATAAGAATGTCCCACCGGTCATCGTAGCAGGTTTTCATGCGAAAAAATGTTATTTTCATGAACTCTACGCTCGGGCAGATATGACTGGGTAATTACAAATACAAAAGCAGAGCTTCGCACCGATGCAAAGTTGCAAAATATTGTGGAAGAATTCACGATTTGAAACTATTAAGAAGTTCGTAACTCCTCGATTCTAAACACGAAAGGACATGTGAGGCAAAAGCAAGGGTAAATCTTTCGAACAAAAACGAACAAAAATGATGAACTCGAAATTAACGGTGAGTATGCACAATACGGCCAAAACGGCGAATTTATACTTTTAACCCCAATATAACAATTACGAGATAGCTAAATATACGGGAGCTGGAGAAAATTAGATAACAAGCTTTCAAGTATACGATGAAAATTAAAATTTGGATTGATTGCGGGTTAGGGTTAGTTTTAAGACTGCTGTAAGGTTAGGGGTAGATTTTAGGCCACGCTTCAGATTTAAAATTGAGTCCTCTTAACAGTAGCACTGGTCTAACAAAACAAAAATTAATTACTCATAAGCATGTGGTCTTTGTTGCTTGTGTTGTGTATCATATATCATATCATTTATGTTATAAGAACCAAAATAACAACATCATAAATTTTGTTTGAGACTTGAATAATGTTTATAGCTCTTGCATTCATAGCCGCGATACGAAAATTTCATTCATTGTAAAATAGACACGAGGATGTTATTGATTCAAAGCATTAATGGAGCATTTTATAACTCGATAGACTCAAATGTAGACTTTAGTTTGACTTTGATGGCCCTAAATAATCGAGGTCTGCAGCTGGTTGAAATTCAAAATGTAGGTCACATTTTCTTTAGGTCAGAATAGGCAGACCTTGTCCGCAGAATCTCGTATATATTTTCGATATTCGAGCTTTTTGCAAAATCAGGATTGTCGAAGAAGACTCATTGGGCGGTTCTTTGCAAATTCAAGTTCTCCTCCTGCTGCTTGCAGACATGCAAAAACTCTACGCTGTTAGTCCTACGTAAAAGTCTAACGTTTTAATCAAAAACCTTCTTATAATCGGGATTCAAGAATAATCAAAGCCGACAGACGGTCTGTCTTGATCCGGGTCGGTGGACCAGTTCAGAACTAAATGTAAAAAACATCAGCTCAGTCTGGCTTTGATTTCTATGTAATTTACAATTATTCAATTTCATAAACATACTTTTTGTACAAAATTCTTCTATTGTACTGTTTCTTCTCCAGGTTACTATTATTCTTCAACGCTTTTACTAATTTAATCATCCTCTTTATTCAATTTTTAATTTATTTTAGGTTCATTCTCCCTTTCTCAATCGCTATGCCTATCCTGAAGAGTTTCTTTGCAGCCTTTCAATACACACCTTTGCATACTTACGGCAAACTTTTTATAGAAAGCCCTTACATCGTAATGTTTCTTCGTCCGCTTTTACTGGTGTAATTATCGTGCACTTATCATTTAATTTTTGAATTAATTCATTTTTTCAGTTTAGGTCATCCTTCTTTTCCTAAACTCTCTTTCTTTTTCAATAAATATCCACCTTTTAAACACAAATGATTATATTTTCATTTCTGTCCTTTTACCTTTAAAGCGATATATTACCAGAATATTTATCTTGGCATGTGTTCTTGCGTTTGGCTACAATTTTCTTCAGCATTACAAATTAACGAAAAGAATTAGCAATCGAATTTCACGCATGCAGCCAACCACAAATTTTTCATCAACCGTAAAAGGTAAGTGATTTAAGAATTATGATTATAATGATTGACGATGATTAACGATTAATTCATTCATTGATTGAATTTATATTATTTTGAATATCAGAACCTCTTATTTACATACAATTCTCTTTGAAATACATGTAAATTACAAATTGAAATTAAAGTAAGAGCTGCTCTTCAAGTTAGACGTGCTTAGTTAATCGTGTTTCTATCCTCGCTCAGAGGTTTTTTTAAATTCTTTTAAGTTCAATCCATGATAGTCCTCACAAATATATCGGGGTATTCTCCCTGGCTATGAGGCCAGAATATAGTGATCTGAAATAGTTCTTTGCACAATAAGTAATTTATTCAGATCTCTGTTGGTACTTTTCCACAAGATTTCAGGACAGAGTCAATGAAAAATTTTGTACATCATTATTAATATGTTATAGCAGGTGAAACCTTCAACGCTAAACGCTTGTGCTTTTGATTCAAGAAATTTAGAGATGAACATAATCATGTTGTTGATCATCATGATAAATAGGTGAATATGACAATTTATTTGAGAGTGGACCAAAAAAGGCTCCTCTCTCATGCGTTCAGAGCCTAAAGTGCTTTAACAATGCCATGAGACCGGATCTATTTAAGTTCGTTTCCAAACTGCCCCTTTGGTTCACACGAGAACATCCATACCCGATAGCGGTTGTTTGTGCTTTCTGTACCAAGAAGGAACGGATAAAAATGCCGGTTTGTCTAGGTACGATCCATTTGAGCTTCGTGCGATTACATGGATCGTGCTGAAAGTAGAACGGTAGGGAAGTGAGGTGAATATTTCAATTAAGATGGCGCTAAGTACCATTACTAGATACCTATTGTATATACGATAAAAAAGGACGGTTTTTAGCATTTTGGCCGCCATTTGCATCCACTCTTACATCATGTACAGTATGGGGTGACAGAGCCGCATAGGTTTAATTACATAAGCAATATCCATTTCACTATTTTAGGGTATTCAACAGTGCCTCTGCCAGTTGATCAATCGAAACAAAGCCAATTGCAGTACATAGAGATCGGTGATGATATCATGCGAGAAATAAATGGCAACAAAATTGACTGTGAATATCCCTGGATTGGCAAAAACTTTTCACACGAGGACGAAGAAGTAAAATGTAGATTGATTCAACCCACTGAGGAGGACTGCAGTGCAGCGCAGCGGTCATATGGTGATATGCCAAAAGACAGAACTTGCCATGAAGGGAAAGGAACTAAGTTTGCCGATATATGCGTGTTTGCAAATCATTCATTTCGGACGTCATCGCAATTGAGCCTAAAATTGCAATGTGATCCATCAGTATGCAAGAACAATCCTGTTTACATCGGAGCGGTACACTCAACGGTCGGAGTGTTGCCCGATATGGATCAATGGGCGATAGCTAAGGGTAAAAAGGAGCTTGTTTCAATGTTGAACGTTGTTATTAAAGATATGATAAAAGAAGGTTTTGATTATGTATTTCTTGGCTGTAAAGTTGATAAAAAGACGGTGAAACAAGTGCTCGTTTTACCGCCATTGATGAAGTTCGTTGACACTCGAAAGGATTATCGTAAACCGGCAATTAAAACGAATATTAACATACTCGTGCTCGACTCGGTTTCAAGAGAACATTTCTTCCGAAGATTGCCTTCAACGTCAGAAAAGTTAAAAAATATCAATGAAGACAATGACATTAATGCAAGTGTGCTTGATTTTGAGCTATTTCAAAGCATCGCTCCGCGAACATTTCCAAATATCCGCGCCTTGTTTAGCGGCGAAGTTGATAAGGATACTGATGATACCGATCACACTTACGACATCGGGAATCTTTTCAGCGCATATATCGAGCATGGCTACCAAACGATGCTGCAAGAGGATAGTTGCTGGTTTGATTCATGGGGTGCCATAATTACAGACAATATCCATGATCTGACACCGCTAACCGCAACGGACCACTTTATCGACCGCTGGGCGAGCCTCAATAAGAGGTTGCGCAAAATGCAGGTGAACAGTTTTGGCCTAACGCATCTAACTTGCGATGTTTTACTGAGATATGGCGTCACCAATCAGTTTAACGAGCCACAGAAGGTTTGTTATAATGGCCGCCTGCTTACGACTTATTTTCTCGATTACGTGAAAAGCCATTTTGTTATGGAGCGCCAACAAGAATTTTTCAAACCTTTGCTTTTGTATACCCATCTGAATACTGGGCATGAAAAGTCGGGTAAAAGGATTGGAAAAAGCGACCCAGAGCTAGCAGACTTGATCGCACACGCTGCAAAGTTGAAAGATACAATAACAATACTCCTGTCCGACCACGGACCAAAAACAACCCAGTTTGCAAGGGAAAATGACCGCGGGCGGTATGAACTTGCTCATAGCTTTTTATTCATGATTATTCCAGATGAAATTCGTGCATCAATGGGTACATATTTTGACGCACTGCTTATGAATCAAAAGCGGCTGATAACGCCTAAAGATCTGCACTTTACTCTGACAAGTTTGTTACTGGGCCGAGAAGAGGGCTTGCTGAAGTCCGTTGATCCTAAACGGAGCTGTGGAGACCTCCCGCTTTACTCATTTACGCACTGTTTATGTTCCGGATGGATCCTCCGGTTACCGGATGCGGAACGGTCGGTTGCTTGGATCGCCGAGTTTGGGCTGGGCTACCTGAACAACTTGATTCAGACGATGTATACTTCTAATATGAGTGCCGGTAGAGCCGGGGGCTACGGAAGTTGTGAAAGGCTCATCGGCTTTAGATTTATAAATATCAAGACCAGACAAGAAGAAGACAAAACAATTTATAATTTCGACATTGTCGTATATCGTTATAGGGGGGAAGAAATGTTTGAATTTGCCATCTCAGAAGAACCTGTGTCTGTCAAAAGCGTTGGTTTACTGAGAGTTCTTCAATGGCGTCGTGTTAGCATTTTCCAACATTTTAGAAAGTGTTTGGATAAAGGTGTATTACCGGACCTTTGTATTTGCCGCGCGGAGAGCTCGGGGAATAATCAAGGTAGAGATCTGACTTATTTGCTAGCAAGTAAATTTTTCAATGTTCGGACTATTACCATGTATATCGATTCGAGGTGTTTGGCACTTCTTACGAGGACAAGGTCGAAATCTCATCGATCCTACGAGGTTACGAACCTATGCGTCGATCGGACGTATTCGTTTCGCTTTGATATTGTTCGAGATGCTTTCCAGCCAGAGGTCCTGCCCATTTCGACATTGTTGCCGATAAATATTACGGTAAAGCCTTGGACGACGCATTTCCTGACATCAATATCTTTAAGAAATTTTGACGATGCTGAAATAAATAAAGCTGGAAAATTGGAAGTAATTGAATTCTTTAAGTTGTGATATAAGATTTAAATAAAACAAGTAATGTATATAGTAATTTATAAGATAAAAGCTGACATGATTATAGATATATCCAGAATCAAGAAAAACATTGTCGAATTGTCCACTTTTCCTCTGCTGTAGGCAGGGGCGTCACTTGAGAGGGGGTTCGGGGAGGGGTGGTTTACCCTCCCAACCGTCTTGCAGGCCAAACTAAGGCACTGAAGGATACAAAAATTTGCAGTTACTACATTTTTGGAAGGGCAAAGAGTGACTTTTCAAGGGCAAACGTGCCATCGCCCTCCCAACCCGGGCATAAAGCGACGCCACTGGCTTTAGGAGTTCCAAGCATAAACGAAAAGTGTTAAATTTTAAGCTGCTAAAACACGAACCGCATTTGGATGGCTTTGAATCCCTTATTTGCTGATTTTATACTTTCGTCTTCTGTTTGCCTATCATTTCCAACTTGTATGCAGTGCCACAATGCCATCCTTCAGCCTAGTCATTCATGTCAGAAAGCTAAAAACCGTTGTTAGGGTTTGAAATCCGATGAGGCCTGTAGAAAATGAGAGATTGGGGTTTGATACCCCCCCTGCAGGATGCTTTTTCTCTTTACAAATTAGGGGCTTTGACCCTGGTGGGGTACTTTGTTATCTAAAGGACAGGTATGGGAAGCTTATTTTGTCAGCAAATCTGTCATGGGCAGCTGTTTGACGCACAAGCTAAATATTAGACCATTACCAAAATCGACAGTTTTTTGTTTAGTGACAAGCCTCTTCCATATTGTGCAAAATCGCAAAATGATGGATTTTTTTCTTAGATTGCGACCTACAATCCTGGCCACAGCATTGTCAGAAATTTGAACCCCCCCCCCCCCAACATCTCAATGTTGATATTGATATTATGGGTATTTGAAATTGTTTCGGTCAACATTGTGTGGGAAATGCTTTGTACGCGGCCGTGTTTGGTCGTTTTCTCAGGGCATGTGTCCAGGATTGTCGGCCCAGATTGGATTCTCTGCTACCAGGCCATACATTACAGTATTACAGTAAAGTTTTCCTTTAGCTTTGTTGATTATGATGATGATGGCTAGTCTTCATTTTCAAAACAATTTATAAGAAATACGAGCCTAAGTGTATTTCTATTTTCTTTTGGGATGCTTTTCAACAGTTTTGGATTCTAACTGAGATTTAATTCCATACAGGTTTGGTCAATTTGAAGTGACTAAAATGTCATGACATCTCGCTTTCTTCTTTGTCATCTTACAATGGATTTTACCAGACCATGCAGAATGATCAATTCACCGCGCAATGGAAATTCAAGGTCCTTATAATCAAGAAACAATCAAAATATTCAAATTTATTTAGGGTTGAATGCGAGCCAATAGTGGCGACAAACAAGAGGTTGTTTAGGCCATAAACCAAAGCAATGAGACGGTAGAAGGACATAACAACAAAATAAGTACTTGAAAAATAAAAAATTAATTGGAAGGAAATTAATCTTTTATTTTGAATGGCAAAATAATGGTCAACATCACGTGATATATCCAAGTTTCAGATTAAGGATGGAAATACAGAGAAGCGATCAAGCGTTCACTACTTATTGCGACTGCTGTGCATACAGAAAATATGTCTCCATTATTTACTGTACTCGATCAAAGTTGCTGAAAATGGATGAAGCTAGGCAGGAAGCTGCTGTTAGTGAAGACGATGATGATGATTTTGAATCATTGGCAAGCGAGGGAGATGCAGATAATGAAGGAGAAAGCAAGGTTAGTATATATTTCGTTCAACTGTAAAGAAGGCTCACGTGGTCGATTGCTTTTGGTGATGAGACAAAATCTCTGTATAAAAAGTTGATTATCATTTAAGAATTGAGGGCAATAGATGATTGATTTTCAATAGGTTGTTATTTTGTTTTTCAAGGTAACCCGCCCCATATTTCAGGGACGCAGCCAGAGGTTTTAAAGGGGGGAGCCGATTTTGGCAGTTCCCAGTCCTGTCTCTACCGACCGAATGGATACATGGTGAATACTGTAAATAAAAGAATGAATTGGTTTTGGGAACAGTTCAATCGCGTTGGAGCTCATGTTTTAACTATTTTGATGTTGTTTGTGCTAAAAACTTTTGGTAAAGCAACAATAATTTTCTTTTATCTCTGTCAAAAGGGAGGGGGGAGGGACTGGTAATGTACCTGTCATATCAGTATAATAGTTAACTGTAATAATTGTTTGATAGAATGAAACAGGTATACGGTATTTCAAGCACCCAATCTTTAAGTGAATCACACTTCATTTAATGCAAAATGCACTACCCCCATATTAGGTATGGCAGCACTACAATAACAGGAACATAACACAAACAAAATTATTACTAGACGACTGAGGTTAACACAAACTAATAAGAATAAAAAGCATCCTTAAACACATTTGGGGTGTGCGGCTTAAATAGATGGCTATTTAGGGATAAACATGTCAAATTTGTGCGCCAAAACAGGTTACATTTTTACCATCAAAAGCCTGTTATATCGTCATTTCCTTAAAGATTTTTCTGGGATAAGGTTGTTGAATAAAAATGAGCAAAGTTTGAGCCTCAAACAATGTAATCAACTGCACACCTGTGAATGACTGGGATTTGTGAATAGGATTGGTCTAGCCTGTGCGCAGCCTCTACTGTTATTATAATCATTATATTTATTTGAAGTTGGTTCCATACAAAGCAGAAGCGTCGTGGCGGGGGGGCACGTGCCCCCCTAGCGTTGGAGTGTCGGAAAATTTCGGAAATTTGAGATCTGTTCGGCTCAGGCATCTTCGAACAGAGGGGCAAGAATGACAAACTTTTTGACAAAAATTCCGACAATTGACTCAAACAAATGTCTCATTGTTTACAGAACAAAGACTATTGTTTAAATTAATGTTAAAATCCGAACAAATTTCCGACGAATGGGCAATTTTTGGTACCTAAGGGGGCGCCCCTCCATTGGATTCTGCCTCGGTTCGGCTTATAATATTTTTTATGGTTTCCGAAAAAATTTCCGACAATTGACTTTAAATCAGGTCAAATTTCCGACAAATTGACAGTTTGTGGTCCTTGGGGAGGGGGGGGGGGAGGCGCTCGGCCCAACACAAATAAAGTATTCTTCAATTTGTTTTCTTGATTCTGCAAAAGTGATTTCTTCTTTATGACCCCGGCTTGTCCAGGAAATCCCTGAGAAGGGGGCAATATTTCTGCAAAATCCAAGGACAGAGAAACCAGAAGAAAGGGGGTAGCTTTTAGTACATTAGGAAATCTAGGAAAATAGTGCTTTGACTTAAATGGAAGATATGTATGTACCTCGCGTTGTGACGTCACGAAAAAGGGTATACATGGCCTCTTTTTAACAGTGAGATGCCTGAAATATACTGCGCATGCGCATGATTACGTCATTGGATTTCGTTGGAAAATCACTGATTTGTGCCCCTCCTATAAGCTCCTACCCACGACGCCCCTGATACAAAGTAAATCTAATTTACAACAACTATTTACAAATAAAACTAAAAGTACATATTAAAATCAAAGCACTGTTTTGCTTTTTCCTACCAATGCATTGAGTTGAATCAAAATTCATGTTGGACTCCCTCTAACTTTCAAAAGGGTAACCCATTTGGGTGGACGCAAATTACAGGAGGGGTTAAACCCCACCATAAGCTCTTAAAATTATGAAAATGTATCCATCAACCCTTTTAAATCGTCAATATTTTACAAGTATGATATCTTGAATGGGAATTGAGGTGGGGAGAGGGGGAGGGGAAGGAAGTGAAATTTCCGATTGTGGACCCTACATACACCTCCAAAAGTATGGAAACGGTTCAAATTTTAACCCAAGAAAAATTTGGTGCTTTTAACTACAAAAAATGAAAATTCATTTTTTCTGCGCCATTTTTGCGACTAAACGCTCGTAAATCTCTGCACAAGTAAAAACCAAAGTAAACATTACGCTAGAATAGTAAGAAAATAGTTTCGAGATAAAGAATATAGTCACGGAGGAGGTCAGAAAAAGAAAAATGTCAAATCAACTTCAATCACGCGCAAAAGGAAACTTTGAATTTAACGACTATGCATAGTGCCTCGCAGAGGGAATCACAGGGATCACCAGCTTGGTTTTTTCTTGGTTCCCTCCTTGTGCGCGTGCTTCAATCGGTAAGAAAACAGATGAGTGTAACAAAATATCCCTTGGATACACCTGTGCAGCAAATTTTATAAAGAAAGTCTTCAGAATGCAAATTCTTAAAAATGTCCAAAACTGCTGATTTTCAACCGAGTTCGCAAAGGAGTAAAGACTTTAATAATCTTCCGCTCTAGAAGCGCTTTTAATGAGGTTTGCTACAGCTCTCTGTATAGTACCCCATCAATCAACAATCAATATATTTACTATTATGCTCAAGGTTTATTTGATTCGCAGCATTCAATGAAAAATTTAAGCAACAAAGCTGCAATTCGATTTTGGGTAAAAAAATGATATGCCACCTTCATCAAAATTGTCGATACTTCCTTGGAATTTCTTGTTCTGCATATCTGCGGTGGCTCTGCCAACCGTAGGATAGTACACCATGAAAGTTTCACAAATTTTTCCATTAATTGATCAAGTAAAACATAAATGGTGCGACTCCAAAGACCAAAACATGCCTTGAGTTCCACTTTCGAAGAAAAAGACGCATTTCAAATATTCCTGGCCTTTTTTATCGGTAATCAAGTCCTGAGTAAACAACGCCTGCTTCCCTACGGAGATGCTTGTATGTGGTCCACCTTTCAGAAGATGTTTTCGTTGCTTTCTTAGTTGCATCCTTCTCCTTCATTAGTTTCTTGATGTCTGGTGTGATCCAGGGAGTAGTGGTATTGCCTAACATCCTTAGGGGTGCATGGATATCTAAAACCAACTAAAAGATCTGCTGAAAAGTGGCAGCCATATTATCAGGGTTATCAGCGTAAGAAGTAAGGATGGTTTCCTAATCTATTACAGTTGGAGGGCAGACCCTTCTGTCTCCTCAATTGACGCACCTACAGGCAGGCATAATGCTAGACAAATTTTAGTAGGGCAGTTTTCCCCATCGTTCTTAACTCAAGTTTCACAGTCTGTGACGCATGCTTTATCATTGAAGCTCAATGTTACTCCATGTTCTCATAGCCAAATTTCCCTAAACCAATCAACGCTTCGTTGCTTGCTGTATAA
This sequence comes from Catostylus mosaicus, assembly GCA_964019065.1. Classification (NCBI taxonomy): domain Eukaryota; kingdom Metazoa; phylum Cnidaria; class Scyphozoa; order Rhizostomeae; family Catostylidae; genus Catostylus; species Catostylus mosaicus. Next base: position 16,426,050 of record OZ025184.1, on the reverse strand, counting down.
GCCCTGAATTCATTTGTCATTTAACGATAATTTACCTAGCACTTAGGTACGTTGGTTTAGAACGATCAGCTCTTTTGTGAATCAAACCTTCTGTTGATCTGATTGCAAATATTATTTCTCCGTTTTTAACTGTTTCTTTGTGTTTGTCAACGACATTTTCATTCAGACGTTGCAAGCAATGAACTCTTTGGCGGTTTTTACGTTAAAATTCTTTGTCATGAAAGCGACGGAACGCTCAGAAACATTTCTTGTCTAGAGAAGCCCATTTGGGTAGAAAAAAAGGTAAGAAAAAATTTTTGGTGGAGCGTTTTAATTATCGTTTTAGCAGGCGCTTCTAGAATTGGGAATTTCTAGAATCGAGGAAATTTATGTTGAGATTTCAGCGTTGCGCAAATTTTACTTTTGTGCTTATTGGCACTCAAGGTGATAAAAACGATCAAGGAAAAAGCACCAAAAAACTCGCAGCCTTTGCGTCTTCTCTGAAAAGCTAAGGTAGTAAGACAACCATGCCACATCTATATGACTTTAAAATAATGGAAATAGCTGTTCTTATGCTTCTTTTGTATCTAAATTCAGCCAATTTAATACTCATATTCGTTGGCCATGCTAATAGTCGGCCCTGTTATAAAAAGTGAACTTTAGCTGAATTACTACAATCTTACGACCTTACCTATAATTGCTTTATACATATATTATCATTCTTATTCTTAATACAATTATTAGTTTAGTTTATTGTTGTTATCTCTTTTGCTCTTTTGTAAGCGAGTCGAATACAAGTAAGTTTTAAAAAAATCATGAGGCAAAAATCCTCTGAATTTTTTCCCCTATATCCTGAACTAAACTCTTAGGTTAAATCAGTCACATAAATTGACTATGGTCACATTTGCTAACCGCTCTATAAGCTTTCTTGGTATCTTAAATTCATGTTTTTCCTATTTTGCAATGTGTGGCTCCGTTTCTATTCACGAACAGCACATATGTTACCTTATTTCAAATCTCCATCAACAATTTCCATTAGTGCAGTTCATTACATATTTTGCAGTGGGAACAAACAAAGTCTTCTTTAACACTCATGTCCTTTGGGTCCAAACGTTTAAATAGAAAATTCGTTTCGAGCTTGCATGGAAAGGCACCCTGAAGATTTTTAAACCCAGGTCGATTTTGATTGAGAATTTGAAATCCTAAATTAATATCTTTTTCTGCTCCTTAATGTTTCACCCTTATCTTGGGCTGGAAGTGTAAATTTAAGTAACAAAAAATACCAGTTCAAGGTAACAGACAAGACAGTGCTCTTAGAATAGACCCAGAGCTCATATACTGGAGGTCACGACTCGTAATCAGCAGGCATGAATGTTCAAATCGTTTTATTTTAAATTTTGCACGCTTTCGATTTATTCAGGGTTGACCGTAGCTGAGTCGAAAATGCCCTTTGGTTGAGAAGTTTCTTATAACTCCCTGAATCCTCCAAAGTTTGCGGTCAGATTGGGTGCGGGTGACACGCGGGACATTTTTGCGCGCCTTCAACATCTCCCAGGACACAGTTTGCATTCTCGACCTGTTAATTTGACACTTTGATCTCTATGTTTACGGCTATTGATTGATAAAAGAGGTAAACTTGGTGTACTAAATAACACCATTAAAAGCAAAATGAGTGATTCAGAAGCAGAAAGACAGAGGAAACTCAAGGCTGGCCGAGCCAAGGTAATAAGAACATCTGCTTTTGTGATGTGGCCTAAACCCGTTGTTTCTGATAATGATTAGTTTGGTATTTAAGCACAAAAGGACTTCTCTACTCCTTGCTTCTGTTGGAATCTTTTTTGGAAGCTTTGCTTGTATTACTTCTTAGTAGTATTTATGTATGCCAAACAATTCTGTTGGTTTTTTTAGCGTCGAGTGCGCGTAAGTAACTTATCAGATTGCCTAGGATAGACTAGCCATCACATAACCATAACTAAGGCCAGCTAGTGTTTAGTTACATAGGCCAGCCTATACAGGTTTTATGGATAGATCCCCTTCAAAGTTTACAAAATTATAATTATTGAAAGTTCGCGATTAGGTAATGAAGTTTAGTTGCATATTGCTTAATGTTATGCTTTAATATTAAATGCCTTAATATTGTACTTGTAAAACTACCTGCAAATGACCTGCCTGTACATTTTTAAGGTTTCTACAATTAGAATTGGTCCCAAACCACTTTGTTGTACTCATCACCAGTCACAGTAAGACTTCCCATTATTTTGTACTGGATTCCAAAAGCTAGATGTCTTTGGAGACCTATAGTTTTAAGGGGACTGAAAAGAAAGTTTATTATCTTTTCATCAAGATCTTCTGTCAAAAATTTCTCTGCATTTGGACAGAATGCACTGTTCGTCCCTGTAGATGAAAACATACCTGGTGAATGAGTTGTGGGAATCAATGTTAAGGGCAATTATGGAGCATAGCATTGCAGTCCTCCAAATATACCTCTTGTTGCAAATCTTGCGCTCCTTTTCCAAACACTGCTTCTATGTGTGTGTGGAGTTGTAATGCAGGTGTGTACAAGATCAACAGATTTTCTGTTACTCCCAGTGCCTACTCAGAAATACTCTCCATTCTGGGGTTTCACAGCAAATAAAATCTGTTTATGTACAATTAAAGGCAAAGGCAGAGTTAGCCTGGGATCTAAATACATATTTGTCTTATTAGAAGAAAATTAGAATTCAGCTGCAATGGTGATTAAATTTTATGAAACTTCAAAACCCAAATCCGTCTTGTGCTGAAATATTTAATGTCACTATTGGTTTCAATATTTTTAATTATTTCCCAAGCATGGCTTTTTAAACAGGTTCATTTTACCATTGGGCTCATTGCAGTGAGCAGAATGGTATGGGGCTTCTAGGGAGTTGGGGCTGATTTATATAGCCCCCCTTGAACAAAGTGCCTTTCTATAGGATTATGGCAGGCCAGAATAAAAAGAAAGTGAAACTGGTCATAAATTGAATGGAAAAATTTTTGATAAGCAATTACCCTCAATTCTCTTCAAAATTTGTGCAAAGATTTCAATAAATAAATAAGATAAAAAAATTGCACTTTTATGAGAAAATAGAAAAGAACAAGAGTGATGATTTAATATATACCTGTTTGCACATATATTTTAACCAAAAGATACAGTGCAGAGCAGCAATAGGACAAAGTTTTTTCTTATTTTTATGTTAATTTAGCCAGAATCAAATTGTTGAATAAAATTTTATGGCTTTGAGAACATTGTTATATTATGAAATTATCCTGAACAATAGCAGGCAGTTTGATATTATGACATGTGCAAATATGTGAATCCATCTAAATTTGTAGGAAATGGGACAATATGTTGTTTCCTGTATAACTTGTTTACTTAAAAGGTCTTTATGGGGATATCCCAGTTTCATGGCCTTGCTATGCTTGCATGGCTAACACACCTGGGTTTTGCAGCTTTTTGCACTGATTGGAACGAAAAATTCTCAATAAAGAAATATAAATATAAATGTGCAGTATTAAAAGTTTCTTAAAGTATCCCTGTCAAATAGAGCCAAAAATAGAATTGTTAAGAAAGAAATCCCTTTGTACTACCTTTTAAAAACCTTCTGTTCTAGAGTAAAATTGTATTTTGTCAGTTATGCATTGATTTTCTGCTCTATGTAGTTTTTATTATTATATAAAATTCTATGCAAATGTCTGTAAAAATATGAAGCTGTCAAAATGCTTTGCACTTCTACGTTTATATTTCTTGTTTAGCTAATGGAATTTAAGCAGATGAAAAAGAAAAAGAAGAAAGAAGAAAGTACCAAATCTGCTTCAAAACAAGTCGATAGCCAGAATAACAGCCAATCAGGAAGCCAGCCTGTTGCAAAGGATGCCCCAAGAACCTCCTCAAGGATGAGTGCATCAAGAGAGGCATCAAACAGGCAGAGTGATGCTGATCAAGATACAGAAAATGATGCAGCCTCACTGAGCAGTGTTGGTAATTCAAATCCTGCATCCCCAATACCACATGAGGTATGCTGATTGCTATATGATGCATTTTGTAAGGCTTTTTCTGTCTCAAAATAAACCAGATTCAACAAATTCACCACTTCATGTGGATGTACAGGTTCTACTGTTGATGTATCAGAAATGCAAGTAGTATGGGTTACTATTTTGGTTTAAACAATAAATCTGTAACAATAGCAAACAGGTTATTAATTGGCAAAATGAACAGGTTAATTGGCAAAATGAACAGATAACACTATAAATTCAGAGTATGATTATCATGTTCAATAGTTGTCAAAGATGCATTAATGGTGCTTACTTGGACTCTCTTTAATTTAGTGTCCTAAAAGTATTTTTTGTAACCAGAGGTACGAGTTATCGTCACAGATGAAGGTATCGTTCCTTGAAAGTTCAGCCAGAAATTTCAACTCTTTTAGCTTTTGCTGCAAGGGCAAATATGATTGGATTCTCAGGCCTTTTAAAATTTTAATGGCTTGTCTGAGATATTCACCAAATAATGGTGACTGAACTATTTGATATTTAATGTATGTATATCTTTTTGTGTATATGGTGTTATTAAATGTTAGAGAGATTGGGTTATCTTGACAAAGAATTAAAGAGTTTAGTTTTATTTTTAATTTTAGGGTGGAGATATAAGCTACACAAGTGATAGTGAATACACAAGTGCAGAAGAGTCATACACTTATTCTGAGGTAAGATTTTGTGCCCCATGTTTAATTGTGTTTGTAAGTATTTATTTTTAAGATAAGCATGTCTTTACAGTAACAGTCTCCAGAATAGTGCCATTCAAATATAATTTTTTGCGTGTATTTAAATTTGAGGATGATGTTATACATACCATGAATCCAATTTTGTAATGATGTAGAATTTCATGTTACCACAATGGATAATCTGTTGCTGCCAAATAGTTGTGTAGAGGGTTGATTCAATGGCTTAAGACATGGGTATTTTGAAAGTAAAAGACCTGAATTATTAGCAATATCTAAGCTTTTGCAAAATTTATTAGGTTATTTAGTTCAAAGGGGTTTTAAATGAGTAAACTAGCGTTTTTGTAGAGGAATGTAGGAAACATTGGATTGACCTACCTTTTCAAAAACAATTAAATACCTACCTCTTGATAAAAAATTTGGGGAAAAAACTGAAATGTACAACACTGTCTCCAAACATACCCTTCTGATAGAGCAGTTCCTTTTGTATTATATATATTTATTTAATTAATTCTGTATAATATGGTTTATTTTTAATTGTAAACTAAAAAAGTACCATGGAAATTTAGTGTTTGAAAGTAAGGAGAAAAACTAATCTGAATAAAGCAATGTTACTAGGCTAGGAAGAGCCAAGGGACTAATGGCATGTTCTGCAATCAACATTTTTTATTCTAAGCCCCCTTTCCTAAGCAATTATACTTGGTGTTTCTTATCATGCAAAATTCTGAAAATGTGGAGAATGATAACCATCATGACTTTTCACATTATGATTGCTATTCTTATAAATCCCCTTTTAATATACTAAATTTCTAATTTTGTATGATTTAGGAAACAAAATAATTACACCATTTAAGAAAAAGTCAATGTTTATTTATTTTATCATTATGAGGCAGCAAAAAAAGTGAAAACTATCTGTTATGTAATCACCTAGGAAGCTTGAATATTGTCCTATAACAATTGCTGTAAACACTTGCTTACCCCGCCACCTGCTTTAGCTACACGATATGTGAATGTAATCTTGGTGTCAGTTGATAATTGTTGGTTTATTAATGTTGAGTAATGTGCATATATTCATGGGCATGTAGATGATAAACACTTTCTACTATATTCATGTCAATGATGGAAGAAAAGCAGTAAAGAATGATGTAGGCGCATAAATGTTTTGGTTTTTTTGTTCTTTATGTCTTAAGCATATGTTTATGTTTTAAAAACAATTTCTTTTATGGTAGGACCATGCATAAGGCCTTTAACAAGGAATTCGTGCGGAAATATGACGGGAATATCTTCCTACAGCTTGCTACTCTACTTTATTTGTAATCCTATGAAATAACATTCTGGCTGCATTATCATGTTTATGAAACATCATATCTACTAAAGACAACTTATTGCTTGATTTCACTGCATTTAAAACACTTTTATTTTCTTTATAGGATGGTGGTGTTGACAGTCTTGTTGTGGCAAACCTAGAACGAAACGAATTGAAAAACAGAGTAATTGAATTGGAAGAGAATTTGCGAGGAAAGCAAGCTGTTTTAAAAGATTTGAACAAAGAGAATTATGAACTTAGAGCCAAACTACAATCATTTCAAAATGGCAGTAGACAGGAGTCGAGCCCATCTCCAGTTCTGAGAAAGGAGCTAGAAAGTGTACAAGAAACATTGCGAGAAAACCAGAAACGCCTGGAAGAAATCAATAAGGAGAACCATGACATGAGAACAAAACTAGCGCATACTGGACACGACGACAAATCAGTCTCATCAAAACTGGAGGAAATGAATATGACACTTGAAAGTAAGCAACAAATGCTTGAAGCTCTTAATTTCCAGAACCAAGAACTAATTAAGGAGAATAATGCTTTAAAATCAAAACAACAGGAGAGGTCTCCTGATAATAGCCAATCAGATTCGCAAGTAGAGAGTTTACAAGAAAGTCTGAAAACAAAGCAGTCAGTTCTATCAGAGCTTAATAAACAGAACCAAGAGCTACGGGAGAAGATTCATGAGTTGTCCCAAGCAGGGAATGCTGATAATCAAGCCCAACAATACAAAAGGAAAATAGGAGATTTGCAGAGTGAGATGGGCCTTAAAGATGATGAAATAGAAAGGTTGAAGGCAGTGGAAATCAGCTTCCTTCAAACGAAGGAAGTGATGAAAGAGCTCTCTTTGCAGTCAACGCAAGCAAAAGCAGAACTTGAAGAAATGAGAAAAAGATATAACGAGTTGGAAACTGAAGCGCAAAATAAGGATAGAGACTTCCAACAGAAAATCTCTCTTACCCAGGAGCAGGTTGAAAAAGTCCAAAATGAATACCACAATATTGTTACAGTGAATAATGACCACCTGATGAAGGTATCTTTTCTATGTCTTTTATTTTAACTAAACATTGTTGATACATGCCTTTCGCCTCTCTCTCTCTATAAGTGTATGGTTCTACTGCGAGGATACTGCAGAGAGTAGAAGGCCAAATCTGCAGTTACAAACACTTTTGAGTATAGGGAAACTCTTTATCATAATCCGAAGACACTGTATTATGGCATCTTTTACGTGATTTGAATATCTACGGAGTCGTGTAAATGCATTGGTATACATCAAAGCAAGACAGAGAAAAAGATTCTGCTATCTTTCGCTGCATTCATTGCAACAGTGCACCATTAACGAAGCAGTAAATATTAAATCAATTGCTTAAGCATAACGTTTGGATCTATAGACGATCCTGGGTGTCTTCCATTTAAGGCCATTAATCTTTTGGCTCTATCTAGATTTTTTAGGATACTATTAAAATGTGAAGAAACATACGTCGATAATTCTAAGTTTATCATTAGTTGAAAGATTTCATTCCATTCAGACAAAGAACAGCAGGGTTATTATCCTGCAATGAGCCAAATTTCCTCGTTTCACAGCATACTGCTTTATTAACATTTGATTATAACATATTAACACAAAATTCCCTTTTTAGATTCAAATATTAGAAAGCCAAATCGCTACTTTGGACAACAAACTTGAAGAAAAAGACAAAAAAATGTCTGAGTTTGATGCACAAGTGTCATTAGCAATCGGTGAGCGCGATGCAGTACAATTAGAGGCGAGAACGCAAGTAGAAGATTTTGAAGAGAGGATAAAAATCATGCAGGAACAACTGCAAAAGGTATTGTTCACAACATATGCATCATATTCATCATATTCATAATCAACATAATCACCATTAATAATGATAATAGGTTAATTTTTTCAGTTAGTAAGCTACTTTTATCAACCAAAGACCTGTCTAAGTATAAAGTTTACACAATAAAAGTAAAGCTTAAGACTTTACAGGATTTACAAAATAATAAATCAGAAAAGGAGTAAATCTCCAAGTTTGTGCTATTGTCACTATCATCACCTTTTATTCACCACCAATTTTACAAAATATGGCTTTGTTCTTTATTGAGTTCACAATATTGAAATGATATTTACCCCCATCCTACGGGCAGTTCTTATAGCAATATGTTCGTATGGCCAGAGATGCCTGCTGCACGCCCGGACAAGTGGCAAGATATTAGGAATGAAGGGTTTCAACAACAAAATCAAAGAATTATGCTTGTTTTCTGAGGGCAAGAAGGCGATTATCCCTGCTGCCCCCTGTTGTGTTATATGGGAAAATGCCGCTTATAATTGTAGGATAATCTATGTGTTAGTAATAAAAGTTTAAGCAAGACTAATTAAAGATTTGCCTCATATTAAGATTAGCGATTAGCTGATTCTGATAAATGCAGCTACAACCACAACTTCGAATACAATAAATTAAATGAATTAACATAATTGATAATATGCACGTGACTAGCATCCAGTAAGACTACGGCTGTCGCATGTGGGTGATAAACATTTATAAAACTTTTTTTTTGTTACACAGAATGGCACTTCAATCCGCGATTACGAGGCTGAGATTTCCAAAGCTACGGAGGAACTAGCCATTGCTAAAGACCTAGTTGCGAAATCAGAGACGCGCGTTGAAGAAAGAAATCAGCAAATATCTTTGCTTGAGAAGAAACTGGAAGCTGTTGCTCTCAATGATAATCAGTTTTCTAACGAACGAAATATATACCAAGAAGAAATTGAAGGTTTGAAATCGAAGGTTGAAGAAAGTCAAACGGAAATTGCAGGTTTGAGAACAAAACTTAATGAAAGTAAAATTGAAATGCAGACTGTGTTAGTGGAGAAAGATTCAAATATAGATGAACTGGAAAGAGAGAAAAAAGCATTGGAAAAGAAGCGAACTGAAGAAGTAGATAACCTTCAAGCAAATTATGATCGATTATTACAAGAGCAACAAGAAGAAAGCAGAAAGAAGCATGAAGAAGTTGTATCAAAGTTAAATAAGGAAAATGAAGAACACATTAGGAACATGACGGGTCAGTTTGAGAGGAGAACTGAGGAAATGACAATTAATTTTAAACAGATCGCAGAGGCGCAAACTAAACAACTACATGAAAATGTCGAAATGGAACAAAAAGCTAAATTTGAAATGGTACAGGAAGAAGTAACCAAAGCAGTTTCCGAAGCATCGAGAAAAATTGTCATTGAGAAAGAGGAGGAAATTGTTGGATTGAAAGAGACAATTGCTGCAAAGAGTAAGGAGCTGGAAAATTGTCAGCAAAAGATTGAAAGTCTTAAGGCCATGTGTACTGAGAAGGATAGCAAACTTCATGCAGTTGTTGAAAAAGGCGAACGTGAGATGTCGGAGAGTGAGCAAGTAAAGGTAGAGTTTGTACAAAAATTAGCAGAATCAGACGGTAAGGTCAATGATTTAAATGCTGCTGTCGCAAATCTAAATGTGGAAAATGAAAAACTAGCAAAAGAAGCAGAATTGTTACGAGAGAAAATCACAGCACTTGTAAATGAGAAGGAGGAGTTTGGAAAAGATGTGTCTAGCTTGAAACAAGATTATGAGGCGAGGATAGAGAAGGCGGATCTGGAAGTACTGAACTTGAAAAACTCTGGAGAGAAGGACAAAGCCGAGTTTTTACAATTTGTAAAGGATTGTGAAGTCTTAAAAGAAAAACTGCAGAATAGCATTGAAAGTGAAAAGAATTTGAAAATAACCATTGAGTCATTACAAAATGAGCAAGCAAAGTCTATCGAAGAAAGAAAGGAAATACTTGAACGAAGGAAAGAAGATCACGAAAACATGGCACAACTTAAACTGGCGAATTGTAATATGAAAGCGATGTTAGATGGACTGAGCAATGAAAAGAGTGAAAACGAAGCTGAGATTCAAATGCTTAAGGAAAAATTGGAAATTGTCAAAACTGAGAATAATAATGAAATGATTGAAGGTTTTAATCAAAGTTTGGAACGATTGAAGCAAGAAAAAGATGAACAAATCCGAAACTTGAAAGAAGAGATCGCACATATAAGAGAAGGAAATGATAAGTATATACAGAAAATGCAATCAGATTTTGATTCAGACATGAAGCATGTAGAAGATGAGAATCATAATCTGAATGAACAATTAAAACATTTAAAAGAAGCTAAAGACAAAGAAATATCGACGCTTGAAAACGGTTGGAAAATTGAGTTGGAGAATGTTAAAGAAAAGCATAGAGTAGAATTAAATGATTTAAAGGTGAATATCGAAAGACGTTATGAGGAAGAACAGTTAAAACTGAAGGAGAACCACTGGCAGCAGTTGAAAAGATACGAAGCGGAAAGAGAGCTTGAGTTAAAGCGATTGGTAGAAGAAGGTGAGAAAAGTAGATCAGAGGCATTGGAACTTTTAAGACAACAGTTGGAAGAGGATAAGCATAGAGAGATACATGACATTGTGTGTAATATGACCAAAGAACAAAAAGATAATGCAGGAGAATTGCAAGCGGATATGGAAAGGCAGTTGAAAAAAGTTCAGGAGGAGAGAGATGCGGAGTTACGGAATATGAAACAAGAATATAAATTGTACAAAGAAAACAAAAAACTAGAGATGGAAGAATTAATGTCAAGTCAAATTTCAAAATATCAAGAAGAGCAGCAAACACTTCAGAAGAGACTGAACAAAGCCGAAGGACGCATTAGAAAACTTATGAATGAAAAAGAAGAGCTTCTGAAACAGGATAATAAGTACAAAGAAGAACTTGAAGATTTGCGAGGAAAATTAGCAAATGCAGATGAGAAGAAAGAAGTGAAAATAGTTGATGTGCAAGCTGGAAATGAAGGGAAAACTACCAAAGAAAATGAAGTGCAATTAGAGTCGAGACCACATGACTATTTGCAATTAAAGGATTTGTTTGAAGAATTGAGAAAAGATATTCACAATATGAGCATGGGTGACGAACAAGATTTATCGATGAGTCGTATGGAAGAGAAAGGTCTTGGAAAATCGTTTGATCAATCGTCTGAGGGTGAGTTTGGTGAATGTTCACTAGATAAAGAATTGAGCGAAATAACGCGATTGTGTAAGGGTGAAATAATCGATCTTGCTTATAAATTGAAGAGCATGAAAAGTAAATACGAGGACAGAGAGAAGGAATTATCAGAGGTTTCTGTTTTGAATCAGACTCTTAAAGAAGAAGTCGAAAAACTGGAAGCTGAGTTGAAGAATGCTCAGGAACAAGGTGAAGAAGCTGCCAAAGATATTCAAGGACAACTTTTTCCGGAAGTTGAGAATCTAAGTAAAGAAACTCCACAGAAGAGTTTTGATATAATTGATGGCAATTCCCCGGTCGGTGATTTAGAATTTATGACTGAAAAACTGCAAGCAGTATCAGCAGAAGTAGAGTCAAAAATGAAACTCAGAGAAGAGCTTGATGCCTCACTTAGTGATATGAAATTAGAGTTGAGTCGTGTTAGAAGTGAAAAGGGAAGGCATGGCCCTGTCGTCGTGGAAGATGTGACAGTAATGACCGTGCAACATGAAGAGGCAATGATCGTTCCAGAAGTTTTAGAGGAACTGGAGATGCTTCCTGTAGAAGAAGTGGATGCTCCTCGATTCAATGCTAAGGTAAATAATCTGTCATTTTTTTGTATTGGCTGCTTTATGTTATGGAAATCTTTCCTGGTCAAGAATGTTTTTTTATCCTAAATTCACATAAGAGAACGAGAAAAAAATGGCTAGAGAGAGCACATCTATACACAGCAAAACGATTGCAAAATAACGTTACAGATCAATTACAAAAGAAACGTAAAAATAGTCTAGGCTTTGAAAGCAGTCGATATCCATTTCAGACTTAGTTATAATCTATATTAAAAAAGTAATTGTTTACCCTGTATCGTTAGGCCAATTTAATTATAGAAATACTCTGTTGAAACTGTTTTTTTTGCTATTGCGGATGAAGATACTGCTGCAATGAAGTAGCAAATCGGTCAAATAGACCCATATTACTAGCCAAGGTCTTACTGTGTACTACCTTTATTTGTAATCAAATCTTTTTCATAATTCAACCCTTGAATTTTGGATTTTTTTCAAACCTCAAAAAAACCTTTGGTATGTACAGGATTTCCACTCGCTTTGCAATGCAAATTTAGATTTGATTTTTCGTTATTACATAGTAACTAACGAAGTTATTTTCTTAGACGCAAAGTTATTTACACACGAATAGCGTATTTCTTTTTTCCAAATTGTTTCCTGTCATGTTCAGGGCAGGCTTTGATCAACGATATTTGGTCGAGGCAGGAATACATAGCTTTTCTTATTTATGAATATATTCATACAGAAATATTACAGTACATCATGGATTCTACTAGACGTTTTAACACACCACAGGGACGATGCCATAGGGATCGGGTGACAATGACTACCCCATGGTCACCGTAAAAGTCACGCAATGTTAAAAAAATACAACAACTTTGATATATAATGGATACTTTACTTTACCAGACTAGATTCTTTCCCATAACCGATGTAAAGTCAGGGTTGCGATAAATTAGCGAGCATATCGAACTACGCGGTATAGGATGCTATTGAAAGTGAAGCAAATGCCTTGCATCTGATGCGAGACATAACTCAATCACTCAAATGTAATAGTTTGTTTTCATTTTGTAACTCAGTGTTTAGATATGGCAACCTTAGTAATCCTAGCCGCATAAATTTTGCTTTTCGTGATAAAAAGGTTTTGGGATTAAGAATTCTTATCATTAATATTTAATCTAGTGGTACATTTTCAACTGTTTCTTTTATCTCCAAAACTAGACTAATGAGGAAACTGAGCAGAAAGAAGAATCTATTTCGAAAGACATGGAGCTGGAAATAAAACATTTGCAACGGTTGCTTATTGAGAACAATGACAAGCAAGAACAACAGAAAAAGGAAATCAAAGAACTACGAGATGCTCTTGAAAATGAGCGCACTCTGTTTGCCGAACAGTTACGAGCACGGGTTGCAAAAGAAACGGAAGCAAGGCAAGCACATGAAAGTCGTTCAGCCGAAGCTGCTTTGCGAGAGAGAAAAGAACTAGCGAACAAAGTTACGACACTGGAGCAACGTTTGAAGGATAAAGAAAGAGCGGAGAGTGAATTAAAAGATGAAAACTGGAGGTTGGTCAATCTATTAAAAGACAACAGTGTTGAGTTGGTAACTGAAAAGGAGTCTTTACAAGAACAGCTGGAAAAGCAGGAAGACATAATAAGAGTAAGATGCTTAAATATTATATTTAGCTTGATTATGCTTTTTCCAAAAGGTTTTGGAAAAGTTTGTATGTTTCAAATTACTATAAATTTCTATCAAATGAGTATAAAATTAATACAAGATAAGATGTTATGTGGATATATTTTAAACTAATACCAATTTAATGTATTCTAATTGTATTCTTTCTTTTTACTGGGCTGAAATTTCTCATAGTTTTTAATTCATTCAATAAAAAGAATTTGCCTTGTATCAATATTATTGTTTTCCTCAATTACATTAGCACAAAAATCCATATAATAAATTCAATATGAATAACCTTGTTAGTCTCATTTCCGGTATGACTTCATCACAATATTTCAAAATAGTAAATCACCCTTCTGTTTTTATTGCTCACTTCTTCTAAATTTACACCTGCATGCATCCTGCCAAAATATTAATTATCTTTTTTTCGTGGAATTGTCAACGCCGGCTTGCGTCCCTTAATATGGCTTTGTGTAAAATGAAAATTTATCATTGTATCTTGGTTATTTAATGTGTTGACAGATGATGTCGTTGCTGTAATTGTTATATTGGCAGATCAATTGTAAAACTTGCACGTAATGCACTGCGCATAAACATGAAACATATCATGTGATAAAGAATCACACTTGGATTTATTAATTTCTAATCTATTGATTAAGAAGTCCGCAATAAGCACGCAAATATGTAGCATTGTTTTTCAGCTCTCCGAGTTTGGCATTCATAAAGTCAAACATAAATCATTACAGGAATAACGTTTAAAATTTTTTGGCTAGGATTTGCAGCAGAAGATGTCAACTGGTGACCATGTGCCCAACGAAATTCAAGAAGCAGTTGGAAGGCAATTAGCTGCATTGCATCGCCAACGAGATGCCCTGATCGACCAATTAGAGCAACACAAGAAAGAGCATCAGGGATACGCGAAAGTTGTGCAAGAAAAGGCAGCACTTGAAGAGAAGCTCAGGGAAGAGAAGAATATGCTTTCGGAGAAATTGAGGCAGAAGGAAGCTCTTGAATTGGAGTTGGCAGCTGAGAGGGCTGCGCTGAACGAGAGGGTTATTGAACTTGAGAAGTTAAGGGAAATGTTGAACGGAAAAGAAAAATTAGCAGATGAGTTAGCAGAACAGCGTGATGAATTAAAGGTAAGGGGTTAACATGTCATTTTAGATTTCAGGTTTCAGGTTTGTTATTGAATTAGAAATGAGCCAGAGCCTATAATTAAATGAAGGTCGATTTTTATTTGAGCGATGCTGTCTAGGAGAGTGATACCTCTTATATAGGAGATTAAAAAGTGCATGGGGAAATTGTGCAATTAATAAAGCGCTTTGGTGTGCCAATGCTCACTCGCACCTCGGTGAGATTCGCCTTACCGGGTAAGCAGGATAAATTTTTCCATATATGCATTTTGATACTTAATCTTAGGCTGGTGTTTACATTTAGAAGTAAAAAATGTTTTTCAGCTAGTTAGAATACATCAAGCTCGGTCATTCTTACACCATGGATTTACATCATGGTCAGGTACTCTTACTAGTGCGAACAGGCCATGTAATATTTGTTCTATCAACGATTTAAGCCTATTACTCCTTATATTTCTGGCACATTAGCAGTACAGGGTTTTTCAAAAGGTGCAAATAGCTACAATATTATTTTGTCCGCTTTTATAAAACTCAAGTGTAAGTGGTCACAGTAAACATAGTAATCATATGTTTCTCGCTTTTCTCTTTCTTCTGGCTGTTGCATCAAGTTGAAACGCTTCTCTCTTTTACAGGGTGAACTCACGGCGATCGAAGAAAGACTTCGATTCAAGGAAGAAGAAATCGGTTATGAACGAGAGGAGCTTGAACGAGAATTTGCTGCCAAAGATATCGCACTCAGAAAATGGGAAAAAGATTTCAATGCACGTGAAACCGAACTAATTGAGCACGAGGAAAGTTTGCGACAGAACTTTAGTGAAATTCTGCAGGCAACACGTAATGATTTTGAGATTCGAAACGAAGAAAATCTAAGACAGCTACGAACAGATCTTGATTCAGATTATCAGGAACGGATTGGAGTCGTTGAAGCCGGATTGCATGATCAATACGGACAGGAGATTTCAAGATTGCAAGAAGATCATGATACTCAGGTGCCTTATTATTACTATTCTTATGAGTAGAATCTCACGCATAGGTCTATTAGACAACAGAGTTGTGGACTGACAGTTTTCTTCCTCTTACTTCTGTTTGACGTTGACAGAGTCTTGAAGTAGTTTATTTTTAATGTTTGGAACATTTTGGGAAGGCTGCGCCATCCTCAAATGCTTAGCTTGGTTGAAGTTTCTACACCAGAAACATCTTCAAAAGATTGTATTAGGACTGCTGGCAGGAGACCACAATTTCAAAATGATTCGAAGTAAAAGAGGAGTAGCATTTAAAGTTGCAGGCACCCATGAACCAGTATATGCATCATTTTGGGATAGGAATGGTAATGCGTGAAGGAGATAATGAGTAGCCACACACAATCAATAGCTCATTTTTTATGCTCTTTTGCTTCGTTTCATTTTTTTTCAAATTTTGGGAAAAATCCTTGAAGGGTGCATTGTAGAGAATGAGGTTTTTTTTAGATGGAAGAAAGTAATCGTTTAGTCGATATCAGTTGAATTGGGATTTGAAATAACTTTTTTATAATTCAAAGTCAGATTGAAAATTAGTCTGAACCTTTTCGGAGGGACAATTTGGATCAATTACCTTCAGCATTGGTTATTTCAACGGCCCCGGGCAATTCAACGGACCCCGGGCAATTCAAAGGGCCTCTTGCTTCAAATTAGCTAGTATCAAATGCAAAGCTTTATAAACAGAACTGTTTATCACGCCAATTGTGGTCGATCAACTTGTAACGTTTGTTCCACAATTGATACTCGTTAGCTGATCTGCCATTGAAGACTGTCAAAACTGGCGGATGATCAGTAAGTTTATAATGCATGTCAGATATTACAATATTGGCTCATGGATGCTTAATGCTCCACGTGAAATGGTCGGTTGTGTCCAGATTCTTTGGATTGTGCCATTTCTTCGATGGCCCCTTTTGCTTTTAACTAGCTGTTGCTTTAAAATCAAATTTGATTATGTCAGGGTATTGTTCAGTCTGGGGCAACTGCAAACATCTTTCTTTCATTTAAACTTAAAAACATTCAGACCATATTGCATATCAAACCATTGGCAAATGTAAACCTTGATGTACCAAATAATCCTTGCTATTAAGTAAAATTATTGACAGTGACTTAGCCTTAGGTTCCCGTTTGTCTTAATTTTGCAACTCCGACGACCCCAAATATCTTGTTTCAGACACTAATAACGCTTTCCTCCAGCGCTGGTTTTTTTATAAGCAAATTAGATTCGGTCGGTTTGGTCTAGAATAAATTTGTTCTGACCACGAGAAAACAGAGATTTTGATTTTTAAATAATTTTTAAATTGCTCCACAAGTTGGTAATGAAAAAATGAATGTTTTATTTTGTGAATAAAACTAAGAGATAAAAAACATGACGATACCATAGCCGGCAAGTTCAAGGGAGGTGACTGAAAGCAATATAAAATACAAAGCTATACCTTGACCTCTGTTGATTCAGTTTGAATACCTTGGTCGCTGGGGACGGAGAATTTTTCTGGACTTCCTATATTAATAGAAAAGTTTTCGTATCGAACGTTTCTTTCGTCAGTTTTTGAGAAGGCATAATTTTGCAGATTTCCCCAGGCTTAACACTAACCCATAATATGTACAAATTAGGTATATTTTTTGAAGTAATTGGAAAATAATATAAAGCTGATAAATTGAGTTTGATAGAAGAATATTATATCTAATGGGAGAAATATGTTTGTTTTTATAAAGTGGCGTCCTCAGACTGAACAATGGCTGTTTTTATTTACAGCCCTAGCATATAAATCTAGACATATTGATAGAATGTCGAAGATTTTTAGGAAAATTTGAAGGTTTGTTAGGACCGTTTTAAGCAGAATTATCACTTGTGAACACCAACTAATGAGCGAGGCGACATTGTATAGAGACCTTCATCACAAGGTCTAGAGTTCTTTTCCAAACAAAACATAATGTTATGTAAGTGTTCTAAGACCCATTAAAACTGTTTTAGCATGGAGAGGTCATTTTAGCCGACGTACTCACTGGCGTTATAGAAACACATATTGCTAGAATGTTTTAGAAGGGAATTTGGGGTTATGTAAGAATCCCACACAATAGTTTAAACATCTGAAGGTCCTCTCAATACAATCCTAGAACAACAAGGTCTTGACAACTGTTTTGCCACATGTAGTTGATTTCCGATGCCATTATACAAGAGTGAAAACTACGATGATACATTAAAGATCTGATGCCCCATAGCAACCCAAACTTCGGATTGTTTAATCGACGTTTTGTATTAACAATGGACATCATTTTACTGTGGCCAGATGACAAATGGGCTGCTATTACATACGGGGCCGTTGAGAGCTAGGGGCAGAGGGGGCAGTTTGCCTCAGGGTCCAGGGGGCCTGGTCAACGAATATCAAAATTTTTACCTAAAGCCTCTTTAAATCTATTCAAGGAGCCTTCCAATAGGAGTAGCCAACAAGGTTCTAAGAGTGCCTCCAGATTTAGTTTCCCCAGATTCCCTTGCTTTTTGTCCCTTCTGCTCGCTTCGTTCACAGACACAAAGGGCCTCAAGTTTTGCCCCTGGGCCTCGAAAATCTCTTGGCGGCCCTGATTGCATATGACGAGGAAAATTTCTGAATATCTTTTTACACCAGTGAAACAATTTTAGGTGTTTTGTTCTGGCATTCCTCTTAATTACCTATGTTTATGCACCTTCAGCTTCGAAATTGGCTCGATCTTAGTGATTGGCTTTTGGACTCAATGTTGTCATTACCTTGTTTCAAGGTCAGCACATATTTGTTTTATTACATATTCCTTTTCTGCTTCATACTTTGCACACACTTTGCACTTTTTGTTTATCATACATTTAACAGGTATTCGAATTGTCTTATACTATCTTTCACAACTAATGCAAAAATCTCCGTTTCATGAAGATGTGTGCGAGTTAAGTTTCGCGTAATTGAAACGATTATTTTAGCATGTGTAAATGGTACTTTTTAAAAATGTCAACGGAAAAGGAGGGAGAGGAGGGGGGAGGAGCAGGCCATGGAGATTTATTGAACAGGGCAATCAAATCGTCTTGCTTTCTCGTCAGCACATCTTCGCTACCGTCTTACTCCTGAGCAATGGCATGGAACTAGAACAGGTGCTCATTGGCAAGTACGTTGACCTTCGCTTAAAGAAAGCTTGTAATGTTGATTGTCTACTTGCAGCTGGGGGTTCTTTTAACGGGTTAATCGTTAACTAAAGAATGAAGGCCTATTTAAAAATTGCGGGTAGCTGTAACCTCGATTCAACCATAGTTTACGAATGCACGTAGGACTGTAGGTCTTGGCCTATGCCCTTAAAATTGGAAAAATGATTTAAAAAAGGAAATGTGCTCGTTTGATATTTATGATTAGTGAATGAAAGTATTTTATAAGAAACTGGAAAAGTTGCATAGATAGAAATGGAACGATTTATCTATCGGGTAAGCTCCGTCTTTTGCATATAGCTATCATTATATTTGTTTGTGATCAAATCTTTTTAAATGCTTAAGTTTACATTGGAGTTGGGAAAACATAACGGTTCCATTAAGGTCAGCAATGACGGAGTAGCCAAAGATAAGCCAAAGATAGATAGCCACGGCCGAAAATGCTTTATTTCTTTGTATTCAGTCGGCAGTAACATCGTGTATTCTTGTACGTGAGGCTTATTAACGCAACTTCTGAACTCAGTGTTACGTTGTACTCTCTGTAGTACTTTCAAGCTGTAGAAAAGTTCAGTGTAGTCGAAGCGAAGTCCATTAAAGAGCTTTTTCTGCCAATTTATTGAAAGAACGAAAATCCTTTCATGTGGCAGTAGGTTAAGTTGTAATGTGCTTGTAGACGGTCATTAATTTTATTTTTAGGCCACACCTACTCTTTTGGGAAATGCCAGTGGCTACAGCACTCATTGCATCGTTTTTTCTCATTGCCTAGGCAATTGTTGCAACCTTAGGCCCTACTGGACGAATCTTGTCTACTAACTGCTCATATCCCTTACTTGGAGCAATTTCGTTGCACGAGCGAGCTTACATCATTATGAAAAAGACAATATCTTATCAAAAAAAAGTATTGTAGTCTGCCCTGAAACATTTGACAGACAATGTAGATCCAACTTGCGAATGAAGAAGCTCCCCACAAGCTAGACAAATGCAACTCTACAGATATCTCCAATTCTACACGAGATCTGTTCCTTCATATTTCATATTCTTGTTTATAAATAGCTTGGTGGAAGAAGCTTTTTTAAAAAATGTTCTGTCTGAGATTTTGACTATTTATAGGTGACATACTCAAAAGTTATAGCAGGAAGCCTTACAACAGAACTATTTTACTGTTAACATCGTTTTGAGACTTATACAACGTTCTGAGAGGATGGGCTGAAAACTGCAGATAGTGCTGTTTTAAATGTTAGAGTAGTGTTGATGACAGGGCCATTTATTGGAAATCCAAGACTTTCAAAAATGAAGCTTTTTGGCCATCAAGAGGCATTTCGTCGGCAAATTTTGCTAGCTTGTTGGCAAGTAAGGTATTGTACGCTCAATTTTTCGGCAAATCCGTCTTGGACACCCCCCAGAGCAAGACATCTGGCCACGCCCCCGCTGAGGGTGCCTGTAGCTTTCAAAGATCGTGCATATTTCAAATAAATAGTTTCATGGTCCATGTTTGTTGTCTGAAAAACTTTGTTGCCTCATACTCATCCGATCTTCGCCGATTAAGCTATTTGCAAACGCAGTTAGGCTATTAAAAATTCAAGAAATGAAACTTAATCCTCCTTAGAAGTTCAATGGGTAAAGATCTTTTGTGTTATTTTATCAATGGGATTTCAAAGGCATAATTGTCCCAAGATAAAGTCGAACAAACAATCAGATCTGTAGCGTTAAAGATAAACATTACATTACTTTGAGCATGATCTTTTGCTGAAACTTTGCATAGGCCAATCAAGTGATAGGAAAGTAAGAGGAATATGTTTTACAACTGTACAGATTGTACTGCGGAAAAGAATAGAATTCTAATGAGAAAATCTGTTAGAATAAATGTTACCGTGGCAACGTTAGATCATGTGAGAGAGACGGCAAAGTAGTGGCTTCGGAATGGCGCACTTTGATATCACAGACTTCTTTCCGGATGCCATTGCATCATTAGAAGGACACAAATTTCCCGGCTTTTTATTGGCATTTCTTGTTTTTTATACCCTATTCCGGATGTTTGCATGGATAAAGGATATCCATAAATTTCGTGAGGTTCGTAGTATTTTTATTTTGAGCTCAAAAATTCCAGATCACGTGCTGTGTGTTGTTGTGTTGTAATCGTTAATTTCAAATAATAGCGGTTGAGAAATTTTACAAGCAAACAATGAAATCGACGCGGATCGATCCTCTGGTGAATTGAAATCATTCGCACTATTTAGAATCCGTTAGGCCTACTGTTTGAAACAAATCGAAAACGTGCAGTTGTAGTCAAATAATCATTTAAATATGGATTCTTTTGTAATTACAAGGAGTTGGGAAGTGGATTTTGGCGCCACGAACCTTTTTGAGAGAGTCAATGTTTGGTAGGGTTTCAATTTTTTGTTTTGTTAGAGACAGTATGATGAATGATAAGATTTAACCAGTGCTACGTGAATGTAGATTTTATTTTAACCGTGTATTATAGACGGCAAACCACCCCTGACAAATGCGTTGTTTTTTATGTGAAGGAACGTCGCTACCCTGTTCAATTCTGTTCTTACTAGGCCCACGGCAAAAAGGCACCTACCACACCAGTCTTTTTTCACGCCCCCATTTTATGCCTGTAATTATTAGCTAATTAAAGTGCAATAAAATGTAATTAAACAAGTTGATAAATTTTTTGTAGGTTTGATTCAAGCTGATTGATATTTATAATGTTTTCTGTTCTGTGAGAAAAAACGTGCTCTGGAAAATGCTAGCTTTTCCTTCAGTCAGATTGTCAACAACAGAAAACTTGCGTTTTTCCTTATGCTTTGCCTTGTGAGTGAAACATTTTAAGTTTCTGTTATTAGCATAATCATTAGTAGAGAGGAGAAATAGGATGACATTTGCTTAGATCATTGCATGCTCACTTTGGGAATGAATACAAAAGGATTATCATCAAGGAAGGAAGGGTTTTTGTTTTCGACCGGAAGAGCGCTTATCAAGACCTATCCTATGTCATTGTTTCCTTACTTTGAATAAAGTCAGGGATAAAGAGATTTATACGAATCAAAATTAAAAAGAGTTTTAGATTAAATTTATTTCGCTTTCATATGCCAATGGTAGCTACATAGTTGAACAGTTATCAACTAAGAAATGGGTTCATAAGAAGAAACCTTGATTATCAGACACCCTATGAAAATGAGTCAAAGTACCTCTGCAAGATATTAATTACAAAGTCACACAAGTCTCAGGTTGAACAACCATACTTTTCTACACATATTTGAAATGGATCAAGTAATTTTTACAACTTTGAATTATTCATTTCCTCAACATAGCCTTCATAAATCTACAGTGATCATTTTTGCTTGTAACAGTTGGTCATTAGTGGCAGACCGTTGGGGGAATGGGTGAGGGGGCAGGGACCCCCCTCAATATTTTAAAAGACAATAGTCTTTTTTCTAAACTGAAGTGTGTGACGCCATCCCACCAAAACAATGGGCTTGCTACCCCAATATTAGGCTACGTTTCTGCTATTGTTGGTCATATAAAATCACATTATCTTACTTGTGCTACTAGTGTCCTTATTCATTATAGACCTGAGGGTTTTTTAAGACCTTTGGTATTGAGTCAGAGTCAAGAATGGAGAAACTTTGCACCCCTAAGAACTGCTGAAAAATAGGGGTAACATCTATTGCACCAATGTTTTTGGGATATGCTTGGGACATCAGCTTAGTAAAAGTTTTAGTACAAGTTGGGAATTCTAGAAACTGCAGTGGCAAAAATGTTCCAATGCAAGATCCCGCAATGAATTTGAAAACAAAAGTGGAACAGTGATGCATGTATACTTGAGATTAGCCACTTATGAGTGTGGGCATTCCTGCACCCTATTTGCTTTGTATCATCAAGGTCTCATCAACAACTGCCATGAAATATAGTACATTGTTGCATGCCCTGTTTAAGACACTGGCTTGGTCAAGCTATTTTGGGTTGCCTCCCATTGTCTATGTTCTTCGTCCTGTCATCAGGGCATTGCTTAATGTTGGGGTGACTCCACATTAGTTCTGAAGGAAGAATAGCATCTGTTCATAGGAAAAACATTTGCCCATTTTTCAAAAATATGATTTGCCAATGTTAAGGTCTACAGTTTCTTAATTCTTTGCATAGACCTTGGCATGGAGGAATGGTTAAGGTGTATACAAACTTTGATATTTTCAGTTTAAGACCACAATGGGAACCTTTCTGTCCACCCCTGAGGTTGGTAGGTGGGCACTCAAAAGAAATCCTAAGGGCTCAGGCCTTAGCCCCCCAAGCCCATATCAGCTGCCAGAATCCTACCTGGTTTACAAATAAAAATCCTTCCTTTTTTGCTTGCTTGCATTCCCACTGCTTTCAGTTATTTCAGTGATCTTGGATGCTTAAAAGTTTCATGGCTCTAATAACATTTAATAACATAAGAGCAACAGTATCAACTTCAGCTTCATTTAATTTAGTATCTTACTCAGCCACAGTTTCCAGCAGATGCCTGTTGCTTCACATGATAATACTGACAGTTAGATTTTTTTTCAATGCTCATAGATTTCTTGTCAATAGATTTTTGGCTTCTAATTAAACAAGTATGACCAGTTAAAGGAAGCAAAGGCCTGAAAAATATGTGAACAAATTAGGCGACTTGAGCTTTTTTCTAAAGGCAGACCCCCTATTGGCCTCACTTTTTTAGTTATCTATCATCAATAGCATCAGCCAGGGGCAAGGTGGGTAGAAGTCATTCCCATGATGGTAAAATAGTCAAGTGTCCGAGGCAAGCAGAAATCTGCAAAGTCCTAAAATGTTTCTCATTGGCAACCCATATGACCTCTCTAAGTTTTGGTTTAGTTGTCTCTTTGCCCAGAGAAATGACTCCTGCTACATAACTGTCCATCATCAATATCATCATCACCCTCATCATCATCATCATCATCATCATCATCATCACCATCATCACCACCCTCATCATCATCATCATCATCATAATCATCATCATCATCATCATCATCATCATCATCATCACCATCATCACCATCATCATCATCATCATCATCATCATCATCATCATCATCATCATCATCATCATCATCACCATCATCATCACCATCATCATCATCATCATCACCCTCATCATCATCATCATCATCATCACCATCATCACCCTCATCATCATCATCATCATCATCATCATCATCACCATCATCATCACCATCATCACCCTCATCATCATCATCATCATCACCATCATCACCCTCATCATCATCATCATCATCATCATCACCATCATCATCACCATCATCACCCTCATCACCCTCATCACCCTCATCATCATCATCATCATCATCATCATCATCATCATCATCATCATCATCATCATCATCATCATCATCATCATCATCATCATCATCATCAACATATTCTGAGGTTATGGAGGACACCGTGATAAACCAATACGATTTTCTATGCCTTAAGGACGTATTTTTTTGCCAATGAAACAAAATTATTTTCACGACTAGGTACTAAACACGTTAGTCATTCTCTCACGATCAACTAACTCTCGCTCTCTATCCTTGGAATTCATAGACAAAATAGTTTCTATATCTAAGTAGATTTTAGATTATACTCATTGTTTCTGAAGCTGTATAAAAAAGAACACTCTTCTTAATTCGGCTTTTTTGGTTTAAAATCCTTCTACTAATCACTTCACCATTGAGTCGCAGCCAGCGGCAAATCTCATGCTATTTGGCGCTGTATTCTCTTACAAAGTAGGGGGAAAATGAGGATGGCGCGGAGGAAAATATCTTGTGCAGCATACTTCGAAAGAAAGAGATTGTTAAGTCTTCACAACTGCGCCGGTTTACTTGTCGCTGCAATGTTAATATATTTCGCAAGACTTTCAAAGCAGTTGTTACGATAGCCAGATAGCCAATGAAATTGCTGTGGCTATCGTAATTTGAAAATGATTGGGATATCAAAGGCACAGAATAGTTTGAAAACAGTTTTGCTCTGTGGGCGACGAATTCTATGCATCTACAGACGGACAAATAGCATCGCAGGCTAGAGGAGAGAAGCGCGAAAGTGAAATTTTGATACCCTGGAGGATGCCTTGTGTGGTCCACACTATGCAAAGAAATCAAAGATTCAAATAACTTCTAAATTTAGACAGACGGTAAAACTATGTGATGGAATACATGTGTCTGTGGATTGTGCAAATTATTGTCAAAGATTTTATGAATGCCTTTAATTTTTCAAAAATTGCAAATAAGGGCAGATTTGTAGACTGAATTAAGCTAATAGCTACAATTTCCTTTACAAACTGTTAACAAACTGTTTTTATCTGTTTTGGTCAAAACAGAAAAGAGGATGTCGCAAAATGGCCTTCTATGCGAACTAATGTTTTAAACCAATGGTGATGAAATAAGTTTAGATCTTAGGGGGTTAAGCTAAAGCTATTTATCAGAATCATCTGCTGTTGCTATTATTAATGTTATCTACTTTTTATATAGATGAACAGAGCCAAGGGCGAGTTTGAGGAGAAATTACTAGACCTCCGTCGTCAACTTGAAGAGGAAAAACTACGCCAGGGTAAAACAGTGAAAAACGTTTTAGAAAGAGAACACAGCAAAGAAATGATGGATTTGGGGACTGGGCACGAAGTAGACATGGAGGCACTCAAAAGAGGTTACTTTTGTATACAATTTTCATTGATGTGATTTTCTATATGAAGAAGAAAAATCCACAGTGCTCTTGAGCAGGGGTGTATATTCTTACCACAGTTCTTGCAGGCTTTCCTTCCCCCTTGATATTTTCGCTTTTAAACTCTAACCCACTTCCGAATGCCAGCAAGAACCTCAATGTATTATTTGCTTCTGAAAGATTTTGGCACACTTACTATTTCTTCCACACCGCCTCTGTCCTTTTATATATTTGCTGCTTTAAGTTGGGTCTTCGTCGCCGTCCAAAATCAGGGGGTTGTTATGAAAGGTAGATATACCTCTATAGGGAGGCAAGGGGGTTTAGTTTAATGTGGGATGTCAAGGTATTTTCTTGTGGGGCTAATTTTTACAAGGGCCCCAAATTTTTACGGTATGATTACACAGGGGTAGGAGGGGGGGGGGCGAAACAGAAAAGCAGAAAATAAAATGATGGCCTTGGGGATGTGCACAAATCTAATTGTTTTCATTCTCAACAATCACTCCTGGTTATAACTGCGATTAGTGATTTTCAATTGTGATTGATTTTGGCTAGCGACATCAAGAACAATCGATAATGTTGACTAAGGCTACTGGGGCAAGCACAAGGGCCCACTTGGGCAAATGACCCACCACCAGTCAGTTTGTTAAGAAATACCCTGTGGGATGTATATTGATGTTTGGATGTTATATTATCTTGAGAGATATTATCTCTCCTCTCCCCTTATTTTGCTGGTTGGTTGGTACAAGGGTGATACTATCAATAATCAAACAGTTTTGTTTTCAATACAGTCCTATTAGTTACAACTTTTGTCATCCTCGGTTGCATTTGATTACATTTCCTGTAATTCTACCCTATATTCAATTCTCTATTGTGCTTAAGTTTTGATTCCTGGAGACTCATCTCGTCAAGAAATTGATTTCATGAGTATGAGTGGTGAAGCAAAACCAGTCCAAACCGCAGCTGAGTTTGAATTCTGTTTGAAGAAATAGGCCTTTTATTAGAAGCTTCTGTTTTGACTGAACTACGCGGTTTTGATCACAAGTTGACCTTTTGAAGTTTGAATCAGTCGTCCATAGTAGCCTGATATTGTCACCATCTCAAAGATTAAAGCATAGGTTGGATTTACGGAAATTATGAGCGGATATGCTGCTTTGTATGGAGTAGAAAGGGGAATATAACAAATTGGTTCAATCGAATGTGAATCGAGCGAAAGTATTATTGATTTTTTATTATTATTATTTTAAGGCAGTAAGTCCTCCGTAGGTATTTAACACTTTACAAATTCAGATCTAGCTCTATCCCAAAGATTGCAACACTTTATGAAGCTCGACCGTTAGGCAGATGGGTTTTCAGGGAAGCTTCGATTCAATTTTTGGTTTTCTACCTTGTTTTGAAACAGTGTTAGAAAAATTCGTATGATGTATCTGTCGTAAATATTCAAATACCCAGGTTAAAAAGTAAGGAATTGTGAATTTTGTAGTTTGTTTAAATTTTAAATTCTTAACAATTAACGAACTTCTAGTTTGGAGTCTATGATTAATTTTTGACGTATTTTTGGTATAATAATCGAGTGGAGCCGTAATTGTATATAGTGATGATTTGTTACTCAGGAAGCTATTCATTAACTCTGTGGAAAAACAATGCAATATAGATATCTCTGTCACTAGAAATAACTATCATTATAACACTGGGCGAAGTAATATCACATGATCTTTGAGCCAAGGAATGTTGAATACTATGCTCAAGGATTCCTTTGGAGCACAGCCGATATTCTAGGACCAACTGCACCAGTCTTTGTGGTCAGCAGCATTCGTACATGACGAGATATCTCAGCTATGACGTATCAGATTAAGAAAGCCACATTAGTAAGCTTGCTCCTTCGTCGCGTGCAATTTTTACTGTTACGATTATCCTTTTGTTGCGTTTGTGGTTTTATTGAGAGGTAGAGTTGTTGTTGTATCTTCCTTTTTAACTGATAATCTGGAGCTAATCATGTTGCCTTGCTTTATTAGAGTTAGAAGAAAAAAACCGACTGGAGATTGAAAGAATCAAATGGGAATATGAGCAGACTCAAAGAAACAGAATGGAAGATCTTCAAGCCAGTTTGATAACGGACTCAGCCATTCGTATTGGAGCTGCGAGGCTAGGAGCTGAGCAGGAGGTCGAGCGGCAGTTGCTAGAGATGCAAAGGGAATTGGACAAAAGGCTAGAGGAGAGGATAAGAGAAATAGAAAAAGAGAAAGAATGTGAGATAAAGAAAACGAGAGATAAATGCGAAAAAGAAATGCGAGAAAAAGTTGATGAGGTTATGAGAGATATGCAAGCTGAAAAAGAAGCAGAGATTGAGAAATTATTTGGTGAAAATAGTATTGAGGTATGTTGACATGTGTCAGTTATTGTATAAATTTGCGATGGAATATTTGGCTCTAAAAGTACTGCAAAGTAATATATTTAGGCAAATTGATAATCATTTGTTGCAGGAAAAATTTTTCTAGTGTCCGGCCACACTATCAGATGGTATAATCGTATTTATGACCTGTAGGTTATGAGCAAAAATTTTCAAAATTCAATTGAATTTTATCGTACTGTCGTTTGGCAGACTTAATTGTACATTTTTGAGTATTTGAATGATTTGTCTCATACAATGTGGATAAGTGATATTGGAAGGCATGCTAATTTGATATGCTTTTTTTAAATTTTGAAATACCTAGTGTGTATGAAATTGAAGAAAAAAGGCCGGAATTAATAATACTAGTAATTGTGCAAGAAAATTGCATCCGTAGAAGCAACGGTATACTCTCGAGTCCGAAATAAACGTACCCCCCCCCCCCCGCTTATTAATTTTTTGGATAATAATCCACCCAGGACATCCTTATTCCAGACCCCCTGTTTATTATTTTTGAGGCTTCTGTATCAAGATACTTGAGGACTCATGAGTTTGATTTTGATTTTGTTAGTTAGTTAGCTTTGTTTGTGAATTCGAAGCAAATTTGTGACACTTTTATTCCCCATTTAAAGAAACTGCAAAATGTGTATAGTGAAGCACGTCGTAGCGTGAGGATTTTCTGTATACGATTTGGGAAATTTTCCACCCACCCCGTTTATTCCAGACCCCCCGTCTATTCCGGACTCGAGAGTAATCATTTTGCTTAGTAACCAAGACCATTTCCGACCAATTGAAAATGTTCTTTGCATCGCAGGAGAAAATTCGCTTCTTTGAAAGCCAAATGAATGGCCGGCCTGACCCGCAGCGAGTTCAAGCAAATATGGAGTTAGACACCAGACATGAACATGAAATGGAAAAGGTTAAGTTAGAACTTGTGCAAAAATGTGGTGATGATGACGAGATGTTTCACACCCTTGGCGAATTTGAATCGGTTCAAGAAAACTACTTTCAAGAAAAATTGAAATATGTTCAAGAGGAACATGAAATTCATATTGAAACCATTGTTAAAGAGTACGAAATTTTATTGTTGAAAACGAAAAATGAATTAGACGTTCTAAGGGAGGATGATTTCCAGAGAATAAGAAGACTCCAAGATGAAATTTACGCCAGAGAAGAGCAGATTGTAGACATAAGGAAGAAGTTAGATGATGAAATTGAGAATTATGAGCGGAAACTGAAAGAGGAAAGAGGGAAACATGATGTAGAAATGGCGAAGAAAAATGATGATCAGATAGCTTTGTTAGCAAAAGAAAAAGAAGTTTGGGAGAATGATAAAGAACGAGAGATCTCTCTCTTAAAATCTCAGTTTGATGGCTGGCTGGTAGAAAAAGATCATGAATCAGAAATGAGGATGCAAGAGCTTAGAGCAATGTATGAAAATGAAATGGGTAGGAGGGAGATGGAATTCATCCAAAGAGAAGAAATTATCAAAGCCAATTTTGGACAAGGGTAAGAATTTTTATTCATTTCTACAATGAGATCGCATTGAGAGCATTCCAATAGACTTGTCCCTTACATGTGTAGCTTACCCTGTAATGCCTAAAGACTCCGTCTGATTAGATGATAGAACACCGCAGAAGTACCTATAGTGATGGAGTACATAAGAAACCCCATGCACTTCTTATACCCTCTTTCTCATTAAAAACTGTAGAATCCCTTAATATTCCCCTATCCCATTAATTATCGCGAATTTGGCGTCTCTTTACGGGATAGTCCTTAACGGCAAATTGGGAAGACCTTGCCTCTCATAAGTCCACTATTCTCTATTTAAAGAAAAAAAGCTTATTGTTTTTGCCGTTACTTTGTCAAGCGGACCTATTGCAAACGTTATTCTTTTTAATCAAACATCATTTTAGATGTTGCTTAACTATCCAGAACTTTTCTAAGTTCAGTTTTATTCTAAAGCTATCTTTGAAGCAAACCATTGGGCTTAACACAGTTAGAAGATAGGAGAGGCTGTTTGGCAAAGAAAATCCATATTTTAGGAGTTTTGCTTAGAGAAATGCCTAATTTGATGCTTACAGCTCAATTAGAATATTAATAGAATCACTGGTGCTTGCTTTGTCTTGTTTGGTCTCAGTTACATTTGTTCCAGGGATCCCCTATGGCCTGTTTTTTTATGAACCGTGTTTTCTTCATTGGCAGGCAAATAGAGGCAAAGACTCAAATGCTGGAAAGTCAACACATGGATCAACTTCGGGAGCAAGATGCAAAACACCGGGAGGAATTGGAGAACGCGGTTGTACAATTGAGTGCAAACCTGAAACAGGATTTCAATAGTATTATGGCTGACATGAAGGCTAAGCACGAAGAGGAGAAGATGCAAATGAGAGTAGATTTCAAAAAAGTAAAGAGAGATGCTTTGGACGATTTAAGGGAAGAACTTGCCGTTGATTATAGTATACAACTGAAGGAGATGCGAGCTGAGTTGGAACATAATAAAGTCGCAGAGATTGCGAAGGTAAATAGAATAATTACAAGTTCATTGCTAAAACATTTTATTACCTCATTCAGTAATTTTATAGTGTGAACACCAGTCTATAGCGTTTTATAATCGTTCATGTATTTAATCTCAATGAAGATTTTACCCCATGAAGATGTGATCGTCTGCGTCAGAAACATCAGGGCCATCTGATCAGTCTGGAACACCTCCTCTGCACAAAAACGCCTCGGAACGATTAAGATTGGCATCCCATAGACGGAAAACACAGTCCACATGTTGGCCAAGCTTCAACGGTTTGGAGGGGGGGGGGGGTGATAGAGGGGAGGCGTTTATTAAGATTGCTACTTCTAAGGAGGCTGAATAGTGAGGGGACTTAATAGAAAGGGAAGCTTGAAAGCGAAGCGGCCTTCATAGAGAGTGCCTGAAAGGAGATGGGGCGTATTTATGATTGTTTCTTCAAAGAGGGACCTTAACAGAGTGGGGGGTTTAATGAAGCTTTTACGATATATCCAATTATTAGTTTATTAAAACATCCGCACAAATTTCTGTTTTTCCAAGTGCTTGTGGCTGAGCGATGGTGCGCTCATAATCGTCATTTTGAAACTAATGAAATTTTTGTTCATTGGTCTTCATCTTATTCTTGCTTTATTTGATCATCAGGCTACAACTCAAATCTCCTTAAAGAACGCCGTTGATCTTGAAAACCTGAGGAGAGATCTTATAGAAAAATACGAAAAGGAAATAGAGGCCATCAAAGAGGAGCTACAGAAAGACTTTGAAATGAATGCATTAAGACAAGCTGCTGAGATCGAAGATATGGAAATTAGACACGTGGAGGAGGTGAGGAAAGCGAAAAGGAAATTGGAAGATGATGAAAGAGAAGCAATTCGAAGAGAGCTAGAAGCAGAATTCTCAAGAAGTGCTGTTAGCCACGCTGAGGAAATCGAAGAACTTGAAAATAGACATGTGGATGAGTTGAGACGTTTTAGAGAAAAGTACGAGTTAGAAGAAGTTGGGGCAATTCGAAGAGATATGGAGGACGATTTGGCGCATAATGCGATAAAACTAGCCGAGCAGATGGAAGAACTTGAAATGAAGCACGCCGAAGAAATGAAAAGATTGAGACAGAAATAC
Source organism: Catostylus mosaicus (assembly GCA_964019065.1). Classification (NCBI taxonomy): domain Eukaryota; kingdom Metazoa; phylum Cnidaria; class Scyphozoa; order Rhizostomeae; family Catostylidae; genus Catostylus; species Catostylus mosaicus. The sequence continues at coordinate 16,394,688 of OZ025184.1, read as the reverse complement.
GAAAGGGATGAAGTGGATGGTATTAGACAGGAAATGAGGGAAGAATCTGAAAGAACATCCCAGCAGAGAGACCAAATTCGAGAAATTGAATTGAAGCATGAAGAAGATTTAAGGCATATCAAACAAAGATATGAAAGACTTCTCACAGAAAAGACTCAAGAGCTACAAAGTGAAGTGAATGTCCTTAGATCCCTTTTAGAAGGCAGTCAAAAGGAACTACGTAAGATATCACCAGATTTTGTTGATGCTTTCCCGACGGCTCCACCATTGCATGAGATGCCAGGTAGCGTTGAATCATTAATAATTCCCAGAAGTAGACTTGAGGATGGTGTTACTCCATCTGGTTCCACCGAAACGTTAATAGCCCGCTTTAGAGATGATAATGTTGTCAATGCTCTAAACGATGCCTACCGGGACATGTCCTCTGATGATGGATCTCGCGTTGGTACATCTTTAAGTGGATCTGTGCCAAGTTTATTTTATCCTGGTGGGACACGTTACCCTGTTGCGAGACTTGGAGCAGGTCACGATGAGGTGGAACAGAATCAAGAAGCTGTTTTAAAAGAAATGAGACGAAGGTTTAGACCGTCTGACAGTGACTCAGGAAGATCCTATGACCAAATGATGGAGCCAGCGTTGGTTGCGGAAGATGAATTAATAGCAAAGGTGGTTCGAGAGAAAGACGATGAGATGCAAGCACACTTAGCCAAGCAAAAGGAAGATTTGGATAACCTATACCAAGAAAGAATACATAATTTGGAGGCATATATCCACAATTTGCATGCGAAATACGAGCATGATGTCAGTGTTTTGAAGGAGAAAAGTTTGCAATTGGCAGAAGAGAAACTTAATGAGGTGAGAGAAGAAGCCGCTATAGAGAAAGTTCACCTGCAGAAGGAAGCTTATTTGAAAATGGAATCAAGTCAAAAGGAGTTAAACGATAAGAACGAAAAGATACTCAAGAAGTTTATCAAAGAACAGGAAAAGTTAACAGAAGAACTCAAAAACGGTAGGTGCAATTCGTTTATCTCTTGACACCTTTAAGAAAAGAATCAAACCCTTGTAATTTAGTTGATGTTTTGGCACGGCCCCCTGAAAATCTGTTCACTTGGACTGACTTATATTCCTAAATTAATTAAAATAAAATGATTGAGAATGAATTGAATCTGTTATTTGAAAATTGACAACAACACACCACAGCTAGAAAACTTCAATCGATCTATAGAGTTGAAAGTTATTACAAGCGCCATGGCTGTGTCGCGGATCTGATCCTCATCTGATCACTTAATTACGTCTGCTTCATCGTCATCATTAGCAGCCTTTCTGAAAGACTGTTAATTGACTGCCTGTTTTTAGCGTATTTCTGTGTTAGTTGCTCAAACCACATTTATAATTGTCATGTCGTTTAAACATAGGGCTATTGGCTTTACCTGTAATTGAAAGCTCTGCAATTTTTTTCCTGTCCATTTACAAATTACACCAACAAATTAAAAACTTATGAACAACTTTCAACACTATGAAGACGATTGAAGGGGGAACAAGATATCATAGCTACCCCTTTTTAGCATGGTCCCCAGAAAGAAAATCTCAAAAGATTGAAGGGGCGATTGTGCCAAAATAATAAAGAATGAAATGAGATGAGGTCTCAGATCACAACTCCTTTGCGCTATTTATCCTCTGCTAAAATATTTTACAGAGATCCAATAACAAAAAAGGATAATTATTTCTTATTTATTGTTTTTGGATCCCTTAGAATTGATCACTTAATTGCCTTCCTTCTAAGTAACTGACACAATATTAATAACCTTATTGAATAAATGATTGATAATTAATTTTTGTTGTCTTTTGTAAGTTACAATACTCGGGCTGTCCCATTGTGGTTATTAAAAGCCACTATGTATTGTTTGATATTCTATGGTCTCTCTCTTGAGATATCATCGCGAGTTTAAATTAGTGAAATGCTCAGAGAAGGCGAAACTGCCAACGATTTATTTATAAAATGCAGCGCTGTACTTTAGTTGGATTTGTTTCTAAATGGCAGATTTCGGCTCATGAAAATGAGCAAATATTGAAGTTCGTTCTTTGTTATTAAATTTGGTGAGTATCAACTACTTTCTTAGTTAATTTTGAAGATAGATTACGATTTAATTTAAACACCATCTTTTTATAGCAAACTCTCACTCGATCAAATTCTGCTGCCCTATCGGATAGATACTATGAAATTATATCCATGTTAGATACCTAATCTTTATCTTGTGTGATTAATCGTTTATTAATTTTTATCCTGATGTTTTGATTCTGCTAATCAAATTTGGACGCATGAACGAAGCAAAATTTTGCGTTCTAAGACTCAGTTTACACGAGCAAAAGTGGATCGGATCTAAACTGGATCCAATCTACTTTTTGTTTGGATCTAAACTGGATTTAATTTGAAAAAAATCCAGAAGGCCGGATAGTGGATCAGAACTGGATCGGATCTGCGACATATCGTGTAAATGCAAGGCGTATCCATACAAGTTTTATTTTTATTATATGAATCAGTTTTTGAGCTAAAGATCGTTTTAGTTTCGAGCCGAAGTATTTTCCGATCATCATTTTTTCAGATTAGATTAAATGAGTATATAAATTGGGTTTTTTTAATGGACTGAATTTTAATTTTGAGTTAATTTCGTAAGTCGCTTTCATCACTCTTTTTCAATCCAGTGGTTCTTATCTTAAGTTTTTCCGTTCATTTTAAAGATCACATTGACGAACTTAGAATGCTTAAGCATGAGCTGACAATGCAACATGAGAAAGAGATAAAGACGATTGGAGAAAAACACAGTCAATATGTTTTAGAGACACGAGACAGATACGAAAATCTCCTTAAGAATGAACGCGTAAAGTCTGAGAAAAAACACGCAGATGATGCCAAGAAGTTGAAGCATTTGATGGAAAAGAGCCTTGAAGAACGACAGAAGGACTTGGTCCAAGTGTTAAAAGACCAATATGACTCCGATTTGAAGCATGCAAAGCATTCTTTAGAAGATGATAGAAGAAGAACTATCGATCAACTTACTAAAGATCACATGGTATGTCAGCTTCTCTCGCAATTTATGATATTGATGAATTAATCTTCTCACTTATCTCAAATATTGAAGATTTTGTAATCTGATATAGAGAATTGCTTTCAGCAGTGGTAGACACAAATTTTTTATCTTGCAATGCAGCATCAACAAAAAGTTCCTCTAACCCAATTCAGCACCTTACTGCTTCTTTTCAATTTTCTATTTTTCTCCCTCCATTTTTTCACGATTTCTTGCATCCTGAACTTTCCTTTCTTCACTGTCTGTTTCCTGCTGCATGTAAAATTCCTTCTTGTTTGTTTTTTCGTCCCTCCTGCTACTTTTTTCGCCATACCTCTTTTCTAATGTCTTTTTCGTGTAATTCTTCCTTAAAAAGGAGATACCTTATGGAGAAGAGCCTTGATGGCTTCTTGCATTTCCCTACCCTGACCTATACAATCCCTGCCCAAAGCTCCCCTCTTTCACCTCCCCCTCAAAACAATGTTGCTTAAACAATGTTTAATGGTTACCCTTTGACAGAAATCAATTGGAAAAAAGTAAAGCTATTGCCTTTTCCAATCAGTATTTCTTATTGGGGGAGTGGGTGAAAGCAGCACTTTTTGGTCGGAATCCCCGAAGCAATCAGTCAAGCGTGTTTTAACGACTTTCGACAGGGGTTGTAGCGTTTGACTTTGTGCAATGTAAGTTCCCGTTTTACCGTGCGCCGCTGGAAACGTATGTTTTGTATGTTACTTAAAACTGAGTGTTTGTGTTTTCTTCTAGGCCGAAATCGAAAGAGTTAAAGCCAATCAACATCGTGAATTAACAGAGAAGTTCGAATCGGAAATGAAAACTGCCCGTGAAAACGCACGTAGGGAATATGACGATTTTATGCGAAGAGATTTGACAGAGAAAGTCTATTTTGAAATCGAAAGGGCAAGAGAAGAAGCTCGTAAAGCATACGAAGATCAATTGCATCATCTGGAAAACCAGCTGGAAGACACACATATCCAGCAATTGCAAACACTGCAGGATGTACGAGAGAAGAACAAAGAAACAATCGATGAACTGAAACGCCGTCATCAAGAAGAGAAGGAAAACGCGGAAAAGAGCCACGAAGAAAAGATACATGCTCTGAAAGACACTCTGCAGGAGGAATGTCGAAGTGATGTCAGTGCTATGGAGATCAACATTGAAAGAGATCTCAAGAAACTAAAAGAAGATTTAGACGAGGTGCATTCAAAGGTGAGCGTTATTCATTTATTTCAAATTTATTGCAATCGAGTTTAAATGTGATGAGTAAAGAGTTGTAAAGCAGGAAACCTTTTTCTCGAAGGACTCTCTTCTCAGAAAACAATTCGCAGTTAATTTGATAAAATCATTTTAATTTTACGTGAAAGTAGGCCCAGCTCTAGAGCTGCATGGACCACAAAATTTTTTAATATAAACGGCCATTTTGTATTCGATCAGTAGCTTCCCATTCTTCTACTCAAAACAATGATGCTTAAGCTGTGTTTCGTGGCTACCCCATGGCCGAAAACAGTCGTAAACAAGGCAAGGTATTACGTTTTGCAACCAACGGCTTTTTTGGAGGGAGATTGGTTAATTGAAACAGCCGTAAGAATTGAAAGCGAGAGTCAATTTTTAGTAATAACTTTTACACCAAGGAACGTTTCAGACTCGAGAGGTCACGTAGTGAGCGAAAGTACCAAATGGGTGAAAAGTAGTGTAATGGGTTTCCCCATGATACCTTTCGGCCTATTGGTCAGCTATTTTATATGAAAAATGATACGATCAATATAAGCAGACAATAGTACATTTTACCGGTTTTAAGTGTTTAAAATTTGCTACCCAAAATCTTACTAAATTGAATCAATTGATGATATTATCTGCCAGTTGCATGCACTTTTAGAAAAAGTGTGTCCATATCTAGAAATTACAAAAATCAGTTGTCATGTTATCATTTTGGTGATAACATTAGAAGCAAAGGGGGCACTTTAAAAAGACGAAGAAATCATCGTTATTGCTTATAAGAGCTCGCGTAATGAGCAGCCGGGAGATAGTTTAGGTTCACCGTAAAGGCCCTTGAAAAAATGCATTTTCATAATTGTTTCACTACGAATACCATGGTTTTAACCTGTCTTCTCCTGCTGGAAAGGGGTTCGAACTTAAACCAAAGAACCTATGTCCATTAGTATATGTTGTCAACATGGATTTAGATGTCACAAAAATAACACCATCCGAATAAAAGCTATATTTCTAGGAATACTGAGGCTCGGTAAACATTTGATATTTTCGTATAAAAGATTGTAAAGTTTCTTGGCTTATTTGCAAAGTTTTAATGGAAATTCATGGAATTCTTTTCTTTTAATTCAGAGCTAGGGTTACTTTTTGCCTTCGTCACATTCTATTTGCTGCCTTTTTCATTTTCCCTTTCTTTGCTTTCACTCTAACATATACACTTCATGCTCTTGCAAATGCATCCTCGCTTGATTATTTTATCCTGGATGTGGGTAGCTACTTTTGTTAATCATTAAATAAAATGCCCAATGTACTATTTCCTCAAACACTGATATGGTATTGACAATGGGAGACAGAGCGGGACGGGGGTGAATCTAGTTCTCAGTGTCTTTTAGTTCTTTTTCTGTTCATTTTCAACGTTTCTTTCAGTTCATTTCATTTTCAATATTCCATTTACACGCCGTCCCTTTTCCTATTATCAACATTTATACTTGACATTTATTAACACTTGACTTTTCTATGCTTGCAATGCCATGTGTTTGTAATATTGCAATGTTACTCCTGTTAAGCAATGACACTTCAATACTGCTACCTTTCTTCTTCCTTTTAGAGGAGCCAAGTACTCTCTTTGAAACCATTATTCCCTAAATACTGTGTGATGCAGACTACAGTAAAACAGCTTTTTAATGGACAAGTAAATGATCTTGCGAGGCAGCATCTTTTTAAATTTTCGTTGATGAAACCAGTTGCATATGAGGGTATGGAAGCTAAATTACACGATTAGTTTATAAGAAACAGCTTATAAGAAACAGTAGGCCCAATTTTTTGGAAGTTAAGAAACAATCCTACATGGATTGAAAGTGCTAAGAAACATTTGTAATTTGCTATTAATTTTTGAATCCACTAAAAAAGTTAACTGCAACTCTACACTCCGTATGCAGATTCTTTCATTCTCAGAAAAGCTGAAAAGATTTTTTCTTGAGGACTTGTTCAGTAATACGATATGTTAGTTCTGAGGCTATACTATACTATAGTCTATAATTGTTCAATATTAACAGATCAAATCATTAAATCATTTCTGTATGTGAGTTCTGCCAATACTTGCTTTAAAATATAACTATTTACTGTACATTTGAGCACGTTTAAAAAATTTATCATCAAAAAGTTTAAGAGACACGTAAAAAACATTTGGTAGCGAAATGGCCGGAAATTTAAGAAACTAGCAACTAACCCAAGACCTTAGTTTCCTGTAGAAAAGTTATGCATATTTCCAAGTTAGCTAAACTAATAATTCAACTAATGTCTGGCATAATTGAACACCCAGTCTGGGCCTAGGTCGAATTACCGCAGTATTTTATGTAGTCTGTCTACGTCAACGATACGTCAAAACGTTGTGTTATGATCGAAAATTGATAGTGTTATGATCGAAACTTTAAATTCGCTGCCCTTTTCTTCAGTCACTTGAATTTTGCAACTGTTTCCTTTTTTTACTTTTCCCAGAAGGGGATTTGTCCCGTTCGTTTTCCTCTTTGAAACACTTTACCCCCTGGTCGATGTAAGTAATTGATTTAATTTCAATCTTAAATCACATTTGAACGGGTCAATATTTTGAATACAGTTTGTCGAGGTTTAGTCATGTAGTAAGACATTGTAGCTGATATCCATATTCAATGTTTGGTAATTAAAATGACAATTTAATGGAGAAGAGGAAATATTTATTGAGGATTGAGCTCCTCGGAAGGAGGAAACAACGTGGAAAAGATTTATTTCAGATGAACTTTTCGATGCAGGTATTTTTGTCACACTGTGATCGTGAATAATTTCTTGAAACACTGAATATGAAACTAATGGAAATATCTCAGCTGCACTGTAAATTTTTTGTGATAAATGATGATCAAATCGTTTCAGTTCATTTTTATTTCAATATTTTACAATTTTTAACAATTTGCATTCCCATTGGACGACAGTAATTGATTTCAGGACGTCACTTGGGATGAATTGAAATATTAAACGAAATAAACACCCTTTGTCCATTATTTTGTGACAAAAGCTTAACTGGCCGTGTTTCTAAACTTTTGTTCACGTAATATGGAAAATAAAATTTTTCAGAGAAGTTTATTTTTATATTAAGAGTGTACTATGACAACTGACAAACTGCCTTCACTTTTCGGGCCTCCACATCTGCACGCCGTGTTATGGGGGAATGACCATGATACGATGAAAATAGAAATCTCTGAAACGGCCCTAAAATTTACACACAAAGAAACCTTTTCCTATCACTTTCAAAACTAAAATGCAATTTCCCTATAAAAGCAGTGTACACCCCCGAATACCCCCGGGCCTAAGTGTATGGATGGCCATGCTACTGTTGTGCGGCCATGCTGACAGGGGAGATTTAATATGTTTCCAAGCAACCGTCTACTTCCGCTTTGATGAAGACCTCTTTTTTATGTTTATCTTGGCGACAGAGAGACCCTTCGACATTTTTGGATGTGAGCCGCGAGGTTTTGTCATTTTGAGACGAAATAGGATCCTTGTTTTATGCACGAAGTACAACTCAGTTCTTTGAAATATGACATTTTCGACACATTTGAGCAGGTTGACAATCACCAGTTCATCAATAATATTTTTCAAGACTGCTTTTTTATGAAAGGAATTGAAAAGTTATGTGTGAAACAAAACGTAGCTACGTAGTTTCCCAGCTTGTGAAAACACAGCACTGAACTTTTCCAACGTTTGAGGAGCCGAATGCTTTTTTCCAAATAACTTTGATGTTGAAAATGAATGCAGTCCACGTCTCTTACAAAATTTGGCCAACAAAATACAAGAATAAAAATAACTACTTTAATGAAATTTTGTAATAAAAATTTCATGCAGTTTAAGGAAACTCTCTTACATTTACTTACACAGTCTTGTATAGTGCCGGCTGGAGTTGAATTACTAACAAGGTTACCGAAAAGTGAGGAGTATTTTATTGCACACCCAAGCTACAGATGTTTTCAATTTTAATATCATATGATATTAATAAAAGTATTTTTTCAGATTTGCATAGGAAACTGTGCCATTTTTAATTTTTGCGCAAAAAATCAAATTTGCCATTTGGTCCTGATAGCTCAAACTTTCACGGTTTTGAAGGGGCCCGTTGGGTCAACTCTCATTGTCAAGTATAAGCACCCACGTCCGAGGTTCTAGAAAATTGACCCTTTTCTCTGATTTTTAATTGTTTTCTCTGTTTACCCCCCCTGTTTCTCTGAAACTAAAAAACATATTGTTTTTAATACTCGTACGATGAGTTGGACCTCCTTTTTTATTTCTTTCCTCTCCCTACCTCTACAGCCCTTGTGCGTTCCCTGCATTTGATATATATGATAGATATAGGTATATATGCAAAGTGGGAGCAATATGAAACAAATACTGCAAGACGAGATAAAATTCTCTGAATATGCCCCTGATGCTAGGGTGAAATATAAGTTGCAAATTATAAATTATTTATATACTTCATATTTGAATATATTCCTGCCGCTTTGTGTGAGTCTTATATTTGTCATTCACATCGTAGTCAAAGCATCCCTCGATAATTCTGGTAGACAGCCTGCTATTTTGTGCTCTACTTTACTTATTACCAGAGTTAGGAAAACATCACGGTCACACGGTCGCTGGCCGGAGGAAGGTCCACGAAAAACAATAGGAACTTCTATGCCACACCCAAGCTATGCCTATTTTCTTTTGTTTTGCGAGGAAGGTTTGCCTTCCACTGTGTTCTTGACCGCAGGAAGGTTAGCAATTTTTCTGAACTCTGCTTATTACATATAGATATATAATAAAAAAAAAATCTTTAGATATCCAGCGGCCTTATTTACCATTAAATTTTTTACTATGTTTCTGCTAACGTTTGAATGGATGAATAAATGATTATTCAAGAATATTTCCGAAACTTCCAATGTACCATTATGTTAGTTTTGAATTAATTAATATGATTAGTTATACTTCACTGTTTCTTCAAGACTACAATGCCAGCTTAAATAATTAAAAGCAGGAAAAGTATTAATAATTTTAGTTTGAGGAAGATCCTTACAGTGCAACTAGACAGTGCCTCAACCACTCGTATTTCACCATTTTCTTAAAATCACAAATTATCCATTTGCTGGTGGAGCTTCACAACTATTTGCATGTCTTCTTTATCGTCCTTTTATGATGTTTGGGTACAATAAGAGGTGCGGTTTATGGCGGTCATAGGGGGGTGGGGCTAAGCTGCCATTGATAATAATGTTTTTGTCGCAAATTTAGTCGCTCGTGCGTTGCTAGTAAGAACCCTGATTTTCTGTTTTTACAGCTTATAGAATTCTAGCTTGTAAACTCACTGAGATTATCTTTGACTAATAACAGACCGTAAACCTACACTTTATGGTTTTAATTATGATATAATGAGGTTAGGATGTTTGGATAATTAAAAACTCAAAGGGAGATATTTATGTTCTTTTAGGAACTTGATGAGCTTAATAAAGAATTGACAACTGCAAAGGCAAAATTAACCGCTTTGGAGGAGGCAAAATCAATAACTGAAAGGACTTACACTGACACAATTCAGAAATTGCACGAGGATTATGAAAACGAAATAGGAAAATTGAAGAAGGCCGTTGAGAAATATCGACATGAGGAACTTGAGAAGCATGACAAGAATGTTGCCGATATATACAACGTAGACCAAAGAATAATAAAACAGAACTTCGAGCAGCAGATGACAGAGTTAAAGAAACATTATGAGCTGATGCTAAACGATTTGGAGAAGAGATTTGAAGTAGAGAAGCGAGAGTGGCTAGAACACCACGTTGACAAATATGACAAGAAGATGGAGGAGATAAAGAAGATATATGAGGAGGAAAGAAAAGATTTTCAAAACGAGCTTATTACTATGGATGATGAACACACGAAGCAAATGGATTCACTTATGGTATGGAGTATAATTATATGATTGAATATTTTCTACTGCTCTTTGCAACTATGCAAGAAGGTACTTTCCATATTGGTTTGAGTCACTATAATCGTGCTTTTGCCAATGTGTGTACCATTGCAAGCGTGCCAGTGACATCCACGTGCCCTAGAACCTTTAAGGGGTCGACACCTTCACTTCCAACCCCACGTTAGCAACAAGTTGTGCCGAGTGTGCTCATGCAAAATTAATCTCATGAATGCCAATGAATTCTTAAGTGAACTTCACTTTGTAATTGTTTTTGTTACTGGGCCAAAGGGCTGTTGAGTAAAAAAAGATTGGAAATAAATTTTTAAATTTTATGCGGCTTTGTTGGGCATTTTATTGGCAATCTCCTGTCTCAAGACACGATTTTTGCAGTGTGAGATTCATACGTCTCATTTAATCATTCGACTATTGTTTTGAAACATGCAACTTATCGTCATTCAAGATTCCTCCATTTCATGAAGTTTTCAGTTCTTCACTATTACAGCGCAGCGCAGTGAAGCGCAATCAACGGGAATAGACTGAGCTTGGGGCAGTCTGTGGTAACTTAGTCGTTAGAAAAAATATCTGGAATAATATAGGCTATGTTAAATTTTGTCTGTTGATAGTAGGGTGAACCAATATTCTGGCGGGAAGATGTTAGGGGATATTGATTCATATAGCGTCAAACCCATATCCCACTGAAATAACACGATAACTTTCTATGTTTCTTTGTGTTTGCTTGTCGTGTGGTCTGGTTCTGTGGCGTAGATCTGCTAGCATAGACCTCCATGGTAAAACCTCGGTTAATGGAGAATCAACATGGGTTGGACATCGAATTGAAAGAGTTTTTTTTTGTTTACCGTGAGTGCATCGTCAAGTTTTAGTTTCTTAAAATAATCATGAGGCTGCTGAGAGCGCATCTCACCTTCTGATTTAATGGTGAGAAAGGTTTGTGCTTTTGTGCAAACAAAGTATTATGAGGTAAAATCACAGTTTTGTAATAGGTCTATGCTGATCTATTGTTGATGGATCTCTGTTGTTTCAAAAAAACTTCGAAAAAGCACCACTGGCCAAAGTGGAAAGCAGGTTCGGGATGCTACTGCACATACCTCTATCGTTATTGTTTTGGTCTGATGTATTGCAGATTTTATGAGGCTTTTGTGAAAGGATTTAAGGATTTTTCCGCGATATTTTCCGTATTTTTGACACAATTACAGTTCTTATTTTTTGGGTTGTCATCGAGCGTTAGAGTCCCTGGTTCGGAAACAGAATGTACAAGAAAGGAGGAAGAAACCAAATTATTCTTTGTGAATAGCCGCATTATCTGTGTTTTACAGTAACAATATAAATTCTCATTTGGTAAATCCTGTCTTTGTGACATTAATAAATGAAATCTTTGCCCACAATCAAGAAAAGCTCACTTTTTGTTTTTGGAATAAATGTCATATTTCGCATTTCATTGCAGGATAAAGTAAAAAGTTTAACGTCTGACCTGACTGCTGCCCGCAAAAAGACGAGTGAGGTTAGTCGATTGAATGTATAATGCTAGATTTCTTGCGATTTGCAGAAAAAAAAATGAAAGATATTTCAAATCAAATAAACTTTGCAAACTGCTGCAAATCTTGATTAGTGAATAATAGGTCAGTAAAACCAACCTGATCATACTGACAATAATTCGTCTTCAAAACATTTCGTCGAAATGCTTTTAATGTAACATTACTAATAATCGCTTTGGCAATTACTTTGCTTAATCTAGTAAGAGCCAGTACACAAGAGCCAGACATTTAATCCACGTCTTTTGATCTGGTCTTCTTGCATTTTCAAGTCTTCGAGTTGCATTTTCATTTAATTTTGATCTCAATTTAATTCATTTGATTATCTTTGTTGTTTCTTTTTTGCATATTTTTGCAGGGTTTAATTAAGCTAAAACCTAATTGTTTTACTTAACTTTCACAGGTTTTTCAAAGTTTGTTTTTATGTTAAATTTTTTTTCCGTGCTGCCTTTTTTCTACAATTCCTTCATCTCTCTTCCTTTTGATAATACCTAAAAGTCGTATACGTAAATTGTGAGAGGCTATTGATTTTTTGCTCTTCTCTAGCAAAGCAATTTTGTTGTACGATTTGAATAGAAGATAAAAGTAAATGATTTCAAAACAACAATGTCTTGTATTGGGCGGGTGGGAGATGCACGAAAATTATTGTCCCTTTATTGAAATATAAATTGATTTCTCATCAACGGAAAACTGCGTCAGTGGAGATATGATTTAATATATTTTTGAGAAAGATTGTAGATGTTGGCATTGAAATGCATTAATTGTGTTTTTTCAGCTCAATGACGAAAACGTCGAATTGACTAACAAAGTTAAAATAGTCAATGATCAGTATAATACATTGGTTGCAAGACACGAAAGACAAGAGGAAGAAAATTCCAAGTACATTAAGATGATATCATCTGATGTGGAGAAATGCGAAAAAGACAAGTAAGTTGGTTTGTTGATCTCGTTGACTTTGTTGCAGCACCGTTGACTAAACCCAAGAAGATCAATTCATGTGTGTGTGTGTGCATTTTAGTATGCACCCACGTGAATGCGGGCCTATAATCCTTCGTCCATGTCCGTACATCCATACATGCACCTATACGTCCATACATGGGCTCGTGCGTTCAGAGGTACATCAGTACCGAGTACGTGTACATCGATACATGGGTACGTGAGTATATGCGTACATAAAGTTTTGGGATTTTCCTTGCAAAATTATTTTTGTGCCTGGAAGTAAATGAATAGCAAATAGCAGAGATATAAAATGGATCGAAACTAAGAAAGAAGGTTTTCAGAAAATGATAGAAAGAATCTCATTTAAATCAATAAAATCAAATGAAAAGACGACTTTTTGCAATTTATTTGCGTTTATCCCTTTAATCTGTGGAATGAACCATTGTGTCCAATGACCTACAGCGAGAAAAGGTAATTTCTTTAAAGTGGAGTCTAATTTTCTGGATACACCTGCTTCGAAACATTTGTATAGATTTTCACGCCAATATCATAAATGCTTACCCTGAGCAGATGCTTTTTTATTACTGTACAGCAGTATAATCACCGGGGTTGAAGTGTTAAAGTAACTTTTACATTGATTCATATCCTATGAATGAAAGTGCTATTGATAAAGTGACAAAATTGGTTACCTACGTATGTATGCAAAAAAACGTAAACACGGTTGACACTGAACCCGAAAGATAGTGAACGCGATGGGTTCTTCATAATTGGCTGCTTGAAATATATCATTAATCTGCATACTTTGTTGCCCCGTTTTGTTTATTGCTTGCAAAGCCATTCTAACTATACGTTCTGCAACATATTTCTACTCCTGAGATTTCTGCTAAATATCCAACTTCATAGACAGGTAAATATGCCAATAACTTCTCCTGCTGTGACCAATTGCAATAGTATGCACGTTATTGTCTGTTCTCCATTTCAGGGGCAGTTTAAAACAAGGCAACGAACGGCTTCTCTTAACGCTGTCAAATGCAGTCCGGGCATCTGTTCTAATTGAAGATATGATCAACCGACATTTGGACACATTGATACTAGAGACGAGTAGAACAGAAAGTGGGGCAAATGATAGTGGTGCCAGAGGTAATGGTGCAAGAGGAGGGGGTGATGGCAACCGAAGTTTTTTTGCAAAATTTTTTGGAGGTTCTCCAAGCAAATCTAGAAAAGGTACCCTATGGAATCTCTTGTTTCTATTGCTGTTGTTGAATGAGTGTTGAAATAAACGTACACGTGTAAATATCCAGGACACAGAAAATCTGGCTGAAATATTTGATAAAGAGTGAGTCAAATATCAAAGCAAAGAGAACTTATGCCGTTAGAAAGAAAGATTAGAATCTAAGCCTTGAGTTATCTGCAATATTTAGAAGGTATTTAAATGCCAACAAAACCTGCCAACAAACTTCATCTAATTATTTTGTTTAAGGTTATTTAATATTCAGCTATATTTTGTGAATGCTAGTAGGGCCGTTTTATTTCAGCAATTGATCTGAGGGGGGCACTGTCAAAGTCCAGAAATGCTGTTTACCTTTTTCCGGACAAATACATACCGTTAGGCAAACCTTTCCCACCAGACAATAGAAAATAGGCATGGTTTGGGTCATGCATAGCAGTTTCTGTTGTTTTTCATGAACCTTCCTCCAGCTAGTGACCGTGTAACCGTAATGTTTTCCTATCTCTGGCCACTGTCTTATAAATGTTGAAAATGTTAAATGTTTTATTTATGTATAAGTTTGTTAAATATGAAGCAGTTTGGTATTTATACATGTTAATTGTTCACTCTTCAATTTTAGACAAAACTTTGGGTGATTCTGATCTCGCTGACTGGACGCAACATCCAAGTTTAAGCGGGGGTTCTCTTCTCAGTGACGAAGGACTTGAATTATCATTTGTTTCTAAAGGAAAGCTTTTCACGGGGCCTGAATTAGATTCCAACAGCGAAGAGATCGTTCGAGGTATGCACAATTACTATGTGGTTTTTCTTATATATCTACATGATCATAATAATATTTATATTCAATTTAAACAATTTTCGAAAACATGATACTTTCAACCATACTACAAAACTTCTGAACTATGCAACAAGGAGGGTAACTCCAGAAAAGAAAATACCCATGTCAATTCCAGGGGCCATCAAACAAAGCACTGAACTACATCTAAACATTCTTTGCAAAAAGCTACATATAAACGATGACTAATAATTTTATATATATTGCCATATATTAATAATGTATGGAAGTCGAGGTAACAACTATAATCCAATCCTGTGACTTTGCTCCATGTCTATGTTATCGGTAAGCAATTTTTTCAGTCAATTGTGTTTTCAATCCTCCGTAGGAAAATGCTTGACAGATTTGCTGAGTCCTCAAATATAAACTCAGATAAAATTTCGCTAGAATTTTGGTAACAAGTAGTGTATATTATATGTCTAGCAATATTACACATGAGCACTTGTTTATCAGAATTGAATCTGTAAATTATTGCTCTTTGTTGTCAGGCGGACACTTGGGGAAGATCTTTTCTTCAAATAGCAAAGACCAACAATTTTGAAAACAATGGCTTTAGCTCTACCATTTCTTTAAATCAAACATGCCGACATGTAATGTAAACAGCGGCTCCCTTACATAAAAGTGTTTTATGGGAGTATGTTTTTGCAGAATTAGCCGAAATTTACTGTTTATTAAATGCCCTAAGGTCCCAAGGTAGACAGCTATGTCAAAATGTAGGTTTTTGGTGAACAGTGAATCTGCTCGTATTAAGTTTTTCTTTCTTGTGTTTACTTACCGGCTGCCTTCTCGATGTACGATTTGCTACCGTTTTAACGAGAAAGGTTGAAAGGATTAACGTAAAGGCAGAGCACAATGATACTAGATTATATTGAATAAGCAACATTTTAAGAATCTTTAATCCAAATTGATCTACTTTAACAGACTGCAAGGTTAACCATAAAGACTTCTGAATTTACTTTGTATTGCCTAAGGAATAGATTTTCTTTAAGCTGCTATGTTGTGTTTTTCAAAAGATCATATTGTAAATAGAACGCATTGGTGGCATGCAATTAACATTATATATTAAACAAACAAACAAACAAAATCGTTCTAAATGTACAGTATTTGATTTCTGTACCTTTCTTTATAAATATATTCCGCTAAAAAGTTACAATTTACAGATTACAAAATACTCTACTTACAAAATTACTACACAATACTACTAGAACGATACTCCGGGGAGCAGAAGGCTATGTCTACCCCAAGGCCATTACGAAAAAAGAATAAAATAAAGTTCAAGCTACAAGTTTGGGTGCCTTGCAACCAAAAATGTGCGAGTGAAGATTTGATGGCTCGAAAGCAAAGATTGACAATTACTATTATTTGGCTGCAAGCTTCCCTAAGACATCGACGAAAACAAACACTGACTACCGACACGGACACATACAGAAAGGAATTGGGTTGGAAACCTTTAACCAAAGTGTTCTGTTTCGGAAATGTACTTAATGGTTAAATTTAAGATAAATTGTTAGCTCATGATATTTATACTTGTTAGACCAAAAAGTCTCCACTTTCAAGTGTAAATTAGTCTCTGATGCTGGTTCTCTACGCAGCAACCATACCAGCATTTTAGGTTATCCATCAAGAATTGGCCTGTTCTAAGCGCATGCTACGACCTTAGAAACCTTAGGCGTTTTGATGATTTTTAATCTAATTTTTATTATTAGTGTGAAGATATTTGGTGATGAGATGTAGAAAACCTATAAAGACCCAATTATTTTCCCTATTGAAACATCGTTAGGAAATCACAGTCAGATTCACCAGCGGAGAATAACCACATCTACCATCATTTCAACAAAACCTTGTTGATGTAAAAATATTATTAATTGTTTTACACAAATCATTAATTGCCATAAACTTATAGACTTAAGTATATGGAATATGCTATTAAAAACGTTTCGACTCAACTTGAGTTATTACAGCAATAATGAGATGATAAAGGGGATAACTTATTGAGATTATAACAATTAAGGATTATACTTCAGGTATTTATAATTCCATTATTACTTATGATAACTCAAGTGTGCGTCGAAACGTCCTTAATGGCCTAGAGCATATATTTGAGTCTATACACTTATGTCGATTAATAATGTCCGTCGAACAATTGATGATATTGCTATATCTTCATGGATTAGTCAAAATGTTGTTACTTGTTGTCGTCCTTACTTTTCGCCTGTCCTGTTAATCAAATCATGCGCAAAAGGAAGCTTTGAATTTGCCCACCGAATGAGTGTCTTTTGTCCCATTTTTTCTGTGCAACAAGTTCTACCTGACCTCAACGGACTGCGCATAGTGCTTCGCAGAGGGAATCACAGGGAATCATAGGTAAATTCAAAGTTCCCTTTTGTGCATGATCAAATTCGAGTATGATGCAAGTAACCATGTGTATAGAAGAGTTTGCCGTGGCAATTTGACATGCCTTGAAATTGCTGAAAAAATGTCAGATTTTTTGCACTCACTTCGTTTCATTTCCAATTGACTAATTTGTACAGAAATGGACGAAATAGAATATAAAATATACAAATATGCAGACAAATCTAATGGTATTTATATTACAATATTTGATAATAAAAAGTGAAAACTAGTCCAAATCTATTTGCTGATCCAGAAGATCATGTTTGTATTGGCTATTTGTCACCAAATGACTCTTAACTTTTTTATATTTCCCCTATTTTTATGCTGGTACAAGGTAGAAAGCGCTATTATTATCATAGGGCACCCGTTCCAAGCCTTAAAACGTGTGTTGAATAACCTTTTATTTGAATATTAAAGGTCATAATTCGGAATCTGACATTTTTATAAAAGAACATCTACATCTATCTATTCATCTAATCAGTATGGCCAATAGGGGCATCGCACTGATGAGGGCGGTTTCCTCGTACGCAAGAGCAGGATATGTGTCATGGTCATAGCAAGTACATAAGGCAAATGCAAAAATTTAGACTCGAAAGAGACGGTCACCAAAAAGAACAATGTTCATGTAGGATAGGTAGGAGATCTACAAATACAACGAGTCACTCCTGTGGCCATCTCAGCTATGCTGTGTCGCTAAGAGACGGCTCTATGCCAGTCAGCGCGTAGCGTTAGTTTTTATGGCAGCAGATACACATCTACAAAAATTTTGAGAGCACAGTCTGTTATTGAGATGCATCTTTTAACCAATCGATCAATTTGACAAGTTATTGAACTGTTAAGGAGTTAGATCAACTGAACTTTTTGACTTCGACAGGCATTCTTTTTTATATATCTACATATGCTATCTAATACATTCTTCTTATATTCTTCTTTCTTTTATAATTCAAGTTTTACATCATTGTTGTTTTGGTTCTATTATAGGTGCTGGTGAACGCCTTCATACCGCTGTGGAACATCTTCTTAGAATGTTAACTGAAGCGACAAGACAAGTAAGTTCCTTATAATTTTATTAAAACGTATTCGCAGTTGTTTAAGTAATCTCTATAGATTACATTATTCATTAATAGATGAACATCGCACGTCCGTTTAAAAAGGGAAGGGACTGACCTTGGTGATTTACAGAGAACAACAACAATTGATTATGTCTTAAAGAGGAGAGTCTAACTTGCTTCTAGACATTTTTGAGATTCTCTGCTTCAACAGTGTCAGTTCTCGCATCCCCTTGCAAATTGAGCAGACACCTATACAGCTCTATGAGGAAAGGGTTTACAAAAAAACATTATGGAAAACTATTTAACGGCTTTTTCGCGCAATTAAGGGACTTTGAATATACAGAACAACCCAAAGCGGCAAACACAAAATCACCAAAACTTAATTACTATTTATAACTAAACATATTTGAAAAATTATTGGTAGCTATCAGGTAGGCAAGCTGCTATTTTGTTCTCTCCTTTTCTCTCTACAAGAAATTTTACCTGGAATAGTACATCTGAAGTCTATGATAGTTCGAAGCAAAACAAAATACATTATTCGCTGATGCTCGATGTTATCTGTAATGCTAGTAATTGCTTTAGGAGAACCTTCAAATTCATTCTTGTACTTTTTCTTGTGTATTTTCTATACCTTTATTGTATCTCTGACTTAGATAGATAAATAGAATCTGTTTCGCTTCATTTTCAGACTAATGTAGCTCGCCAGGCTTACGATGAAGCTGTTGCGCGTGCAAATGGAATGGAGGAAAATCAACGGAGTTTGAAGGACGAGATCGCGGAGCAACTTAAAAAGGCATTAGAAAACTTAGAAAAGGAAGAAAAACTCAGAAAGGAGTGGGAGAATGATGCGAGAAAAAAGAACTCACAGGTGCAAGTAACGAACAATGAAATTGATGAACTGAAGCAAAAAATGGATGAAGTAGAAAAAGAAAGTAAAGAGAAAGACAACATTTTACGCAATGCAGAAGAAAGATGCCTTGAATTGGAATCTGAAAAAGAAATTCTTGTCAAATTGAAAAATGATCTTGAGTTAAAATTAGCAGAATTTAGGACACATCGTGACAAAGATGCCCATGACCTACGACGTGAAAACGAGGATTTAAAATTGAGGCTAGCAAGAGCAAGTGAAATAACTGGAGAGGAGCTTAGTGACGTGTTAGAAGAAATAGAAGATTTGAAAGAAAAGGTGAATACTTTGTCCGATGAAAAGGATAGCTTAAAGGACCAGTTAAAAGAAACTAAGGTTAAAGAATCGAAAGCTGTTAGGGAGGCTGATATACTTAAGCAAGGAAATATTGAAATTTTACAAACAAACAAAGAACTTCTTGAGCAAAACGAGACTTTGACAAACAAAAACAGAACTTTACAATCTGCGCTGGAGGAAACATTAGAAGCGAGATTGTTACCCCAGGATGAGGCTGATTCAAAAGAAGCAGCTTTAGATTACGTAGATGGAGGCGACGAAACACTTCGTGATAGATCCACACCAAGCTCACCTGGACAGGGGAGTGGTCCGACCAGAGGTGGTGGGGGCAGCCCATATAAAGAGATCTTGAAACTTCAGGATGAGATTAAAGAGTTGAAGGACGATATAGAGATTGTAAAAGAAACAAATGACAATTTATGTGTCGAATTAGATAAAAAACATGAAACTGAATTGGATTTGCTGAATAAGATTTCTGAGCTAGAAGATGAATTGTACAGGAGTGCACAGGAGGGATTCGAATCAGAAAGGGAGGATAAAGAAACGCTGATTATCAGAAGGAGAAGTATGGAATTGAACTTAAAACGTGCAATGGCAGAAAATGAAAAGTTGAAAACTGATTTAAACAAGAAAGAAGAAGAACTGGCTGCTGCACAGGTAAAGTTTTTGTTAGTTTTTTCAATATTGTATCAGATTAAACTCTGATGCGTGACACGCAAGTAGCTACAATCAGTTGCAAAATTTTTGGACCTCATGCAAAAAAACAAGAAAATAAGCATAAAATTCCTTCTTTCTGCCCTATGTCAAGGTTGATCATACACAAAGTGATTACTGTCAAGGGGAGGTATAAAAATGTGCAGCTCTCTCGAATCATTATTGGCAAGGGTTTGGAAATATTTTCTGGGGGTCCAACAATTTTGCGACTGATTGAAGTTCTGTTATAATTTAAAATGAGATCGTTTCCTTTGCAGTTTAATGCAGAAATCAATAGTGCTAGACGACATGATTGTTTGTTTTTTAATGAGCCCGCACGAAAGAATGTTTTCGTGACAGTGATGTTAGAAGCTTAAAGGCAATTTTTGCTGTGTGCTGGTTGCTTAAAAACACAAGGAATAGTTATTACCAGTCTCTTTCAAATATATCGCAGTGTAAACGGTCAGGCCTTCTTCTATTCTTGCGATTGCCATGCAACATGGAATATCACCTTTAAAAAGACAGCATTGAATAATCTCTGGGATACAGTTTTGGTCTCATGCAATCTGCTACATATTTTTAGGACCTTTTCGAATTAACTATTGTAGTTATCACCGAGTTTTACAGTCTTATCGACTCTGCCGCCGTATCTTCACCCTTCGATAAATTGAAAGGGAACCAGGGGCAATGAAATCCTCTTTGGTTAAGTAATAGTTCCTTTAACCAACTAAAATGAGAATTGATTGAATTTTAGGCTACCATGGCAAATATTGATGGCTGTTGCTACGGGCGGGGTTGGATCGTTATCAAAATGAATCTCCTAAATTACTACTATGATAACCATTAAACATCTTTATCAGCATCTATTCCAAATAACAATTTGATAAATTTGACTCCACCTTTCCTAATAAAGAATTGAAACAGGTATCGGTCTAGGACTGTTAGATAAATTTCTGTTCTGTCAGCAACTATGCATATGGGTCCCTGTTTTGAAATTGTAATATTTTGCTGACCGAACGAAATCCAAGCAAAAATATGGAATAAAATTTATTGGAAATTTAAGTGTTAAGGCCGAGAATGCTCTTAACCGCCTACATTTCTAAAGCTAATAACAGCTTTTAAACCACTCAATGATAACAAAATATTTATGGTTAATATAAGCTAGTAAGGTTAGTTTGTAGCAAAAGCCACAAAATTACAAAATTAATTAAGGTTAATTATATTGCTACTGGGGTTTTTTACAAACCATGGCGATTTTTATCTTAAGGAAGGTTTGCCTTTGGGATATATATGTTTGGATAATTATTGACACCATTTTAAATCAATATTCTTTCCCAGAATCTTTCACCTTGAGCAACAATGCGAATGCTATTTCCATATTAAAAAACCGAAGTTCAAGATTCTTTTGCATTAAGACCTGTTTCATCATCTAGCTAGTAGATTTTCTCAAAATGTGGCTTTATATTATAACTATTAAATCCATTTTCTTTAAGATAAAAAGACCTCGTCTAAAAAAGTCGCGGCCTCGAGTCAGGACCTGGTTTTGTCGACAGCTGCGCATTTTCTCTTTTATTCTACAAAACTGTTCGTTGCACAAGTGCTGACGTCATTTTGACCGTGGAAGAACTCGAATAATCAGTGATACTTTACTTGCTCTGTGGTGATTGAAATATTCGCTAGGTCTTGAGCCAATTTAACTTGTTTGAAATTACGGTGTAATCTGGCTGCAACCAAGCTTTTACTATCCTTCACAGTTTTTCATTGTTTTTACTGCTCTGATAAGCATCTTTTAACACCAAAGTTCCCTTTGAGGCGTTAAGTTTTAATTCTACAACTACGTGTTTACAAATGAAATAATACAATTCTTAAATAAACTAACTACGTGATCATTTAATGGTAATCTTATAGATGAAACTTTTGTGTTGTTTCACAGCTATCCAAGTTTTTTATCAACTTACGCAGACATTTAATTAAAAGACGATCCCCTTTGAGAAACTGCACAAATGCACACTCAAAAAGTGAAGCTCTCAGTTTTGAATATTCTAATGATGTGGAAATCTCTTTTTCTATCAGTTAAGACTTTATTTTGATTTACGTGTCCTTCACAATGGTCGCGTGTTCCTCGAATTTCCTTATTTGCGCGTCCATTGTTCCGCTGCGCTGTCGCCCATTGTCTCTGCTAAACGAGGCAGCTGGCTGGTTGTTTACGCGGCAAATTTGAATTCTGGTCGCGTGTGTCTGATTTACATACAGTCAGGCTTGGCAAACCACTACTGTTCTCGCACGAGCCTGCACGAGCGGTTGATTATTTAGGGATGAGCTGCTGATTTCAAGGTTGTTAGCTAATTCTGATCATTTCGCGTAAAGATGGGCAGTCTACTACGTTCAAGCAATATTTTTGCAGACAAGTTTCTACAGGTAGTATAACTTATATTCATTAATATGAACCGCTGTACGTTTTCCAAGAATGCAATCCGCTGACTTGGGCTGCGTCTTCGACGCCATTGAATACCGCTGTCCGCAGTCATACTTAAAAACCGCTGTACGGATACAACTCTTCTCACCTTTTTTCACTAGTAATATTTAAACGTTAATGAATCCTCCCAGGACATTTATTCATTGCATTTTATTTCTGTTATCTTATTATTTCTTGAGCGCTGTTTCCCTAATTTGTACTTCGTCCTGCAAGCTTACAGATTGTGTTGAAGACTTTTTCACCCATCTTCATCCTTGCAGCCACATCCTTTCGATATTTGCTAGTAGTTTTGCTTTTACTCCAATAAATTAATCTACATTATCTATGTAACCTTCCCAAATTTAGTCAGTCTAAAGGCATCGCTCTTTCCAGTTTTTTTCGATTTTGCTTTTTACATTCCAGCAGTTTTTTTCAAGCGGCACTAAAATTTCTTTTCTGTCCCCCTCTCTTGAAGCAAATTACCTGTCATAAATCAAGTTTTTTAATTCTCATTTTCTCAATAGCGTTTTATTTTCCGATTACTGCACTCTAGTCAAGAAATTATAAGACTGTTTTCCAGGCAAATAAATTTGAATGTTTAATACCGAAATTTATATCTTGGATTGCATATTAACTATGGGACGAGCCAAGTACATATTTTTTTTATTTAAGCACATCACTGCAATCCATCCCTTGTGTTGATAACCCCATTCAAACTTATATTCAAACCTTTTTTCATTCAAGGACGATTTGCTGAAGGCAAAAGAAATTGTTGCTGATAGAAACAGTATCTTTGATGAATTGAAAACTACGAAAAGTTTGCTCTCTGACAAAGATGCACAATTTCTTAAACTTATGACTGAAGCTGATGACGTCAGAGAATCTTTGTTCTACAAGGTTTGTTTTACACTCACTTTTTTCTTAAACTTTTTGGACTTATGCTTGTATCACCCTTATTGTACTTCGTATAGCTAAATTTCTCATTCTTTCAAGCCTTAAGATTTAGTTAAAAATAGGCGTTGCCGTTAGCTTTTGTTATCAGAGAAAGTTCGTTATTTCAAATTTTCTGGACTGTGATTGGCTAGAAGCGTGCGGATCGAAATCAGCTGATTTAGTTCATAACAAAGCTTTCTTTTGTTTAATCCCTTTGCGACTCTTTGGATTATGAAACCATGTCTTGAAGACATAACGACTTTTACTTGTGTAAATGAAGACACCGAAGCTCTTAAAAGCTTAACTTAACTCCAGCAACTAAGCTGCGAAATACTGTTCAATTATTCAGAGAAATTTTTATAGAAATGGCCTTTTATATCACAAAAACATTCTCAAATCAAACGCCTGAAATATGTGATTAAATATAATGTTTCCATTTTGTATGTTATCCGTTGAATTATGACGATAATGTATTACTTATCCAGGGTAGCCCAGGTAGTTTAGTTTAGCTACAGGTTTCCAAGGGAAGAAATAGGCCATAAAACCGTTAAAATACATCCTAGGTTATGGCACGCGCCGTACGCTTTCACATAATTCCCATCAGTATACAAACAGAATGCATACAAGTAGCGGCACGTGTCACCTTTGTCTATTAAATCTGTGTTTAAATGTCAGGGCGTTGTATTTAATTCACGTTGTGAGATGCCGAATGTCTCTTAGGATAAAACTAAAAATTATTCCCAATGTGTTCTAGCACTTGATTATCAAAAACCCAATGTGTTTCCGTACATTTTATTGTATAGACTTCTTAAATATTCTTACAAACAGTTCCATCGCTCCTGTTTCTATTGTAATGTTTATTGATTCATACAATAACTCAAGTCTCAACAGACTGGAATGAATCCCATCTCGTTTTCCAACGGCATCTTTTTTCCTTCAGCCAAATATTCAGATTTGATAAACTGTCTTTGATAAGAAAAGGGGAATGTGCATATTGTATTATCTAGCAGCTTGAAAATTTGACTTGACTGATAAGAAATTATAGACTTTTCGCTAAATATATTAAATATAGCCTTTGAAGGGGATGTCATTTGAAAAACTTAAGTTTACACCGATGCTCAGTTTTGGCTGCCATTTTGAAAAAGGTGTTGCAATACTGTTCTCTTAGTTGTGTATATAGCTCGAATGTGTTGAAGTAACGTTGCTCTTGGAAGTAGTAAAATCGTTATGTTTCTTGATTCTTTGAAAGGGTTGCTGAAAGACCTAAATATTTAGAAACAGGAGGGAACAAAGTAGAATGATTGATACATGAATTCTTTTTATCATTATTTTATTATTCTATGGCATTATAAGCATATCCACTACCATTGTGGCTTTCAGCTCTAAAAATTAAATGCAAGTCTATTTTACACGTTAAAAGCAATTACATAAAACAATAAGAATATTACAAAGTCAAATTCAATCAGTTTAAAAGATTTTAATTCTGTGAGTACTTCGCTTGCTTCATCAAAAATGTTTTAACACCAGCGCAAAACTTGTTAAATTAGTCTGTTGTTTGATATCACTAGGAAGAGAATTGAAGCTACTTGCAGGGGTATCTTGAATTCGAATTAATCTTGTAAATAGGAGATCAGGGGAAACAAAACACCATAGGCTAATTAATAACACCTTTCGAAAGCTTTACCCACAGTTTCAGCAGAGGTTCGATTTTTCGCAATTCTTGAGACCCCATGAAGAGATTATTATTACCCTGGCTTGTTATTAAGAGGAAATCCTCTCCCTTACTCGAAAGTCTGAAAATGTTAAGTTCAATTTTAGGAAAGTAAGCATAGGAAATACGACTTATTTCGTTTTACCGTGGATATTATCTCATATATTTAGTAAATGTGTTTACCATAGGCAAACCAGAGTCTATCCATTGACTCCCAGGGTCTGTAACACTCGTATCACCTCTATACTAACTTATAAATTCTGCTTCTTAAAAATCGGAGTGCCGTACTATTGTACAATAGCCGTCACTAAGGTAATTTAAGTTTTCACCTCTTCTTTAATTATCAAGTATTTTGTACCAGATACATATTTAAGTTAGCAGCAATAGTCAACCGGGCACTATTTTGAATGTTATTGGAACTTGGCTTGAAGACAGTTGCTTCAGTACCCCCCCCCCCCTCTCTCCCTCTGCTTGCTATTTTTCGATGATAATTTCTGCATTTAGTTAGCTGATGGGAAGTTGATAGGTTAAAAATTTAAGCTCTGAGAAAATAATTTCAAATCACGAATTCAGTTTACTCTAGATAAATGCAAAAGAGAACCATCGATTAACTATTGAAAAAATTACTGATAATATTACAAGAAATGGGTGGCTTATATTTTGTTAGAATATAAGTTGAATTAGATTGCAATTAGCGCAGTCTAATACTCTTAGACATAAAATTCATTTATTTCATAAAAAGCTGAAAGTTTTTTATTAACGCGAATACACAAACTGACAAAATATTTAATGATTTTCAAATATAAGAAATGCCTGTATCTTTTGCGGCAATATCTGGTTAACGCCAGTCATTTAGTCGGATTTTAAATGAATAGTTTGTGTAAATCCTTTATATCAAATTATTTGAAAAACGTTATAATAAATCAAACAACACAATATCATTATTTAAATTGCGAAAGGGTAATTGCAGTGGTCGCAGCTTGAAATTTGGAACTTGCCTCACTTTTTCTATGCCCACTTTTTCTCAATTCACAGAAAAGTGAAATTGATGAGTTTTTGAAATATTATACAGATATTGAAAAATTTTTACAGGAGTAGTTTGCATGTTTATGGAATCTGAATGAAGTTCCGAAACTCCTTGAAACTCTATGAAACTTCCAGTTTACAATTGAATTCGAGCACAATTAGAGTTGAACACACCCTCGCATTAGAAATTTATTTAAGAAACTCTTGATTATTTAAGAAAGTAAATATGATGCAGAGACTTTAAAGAATAACCATAAAATGAAGACAATTAAGCTAATAATTAACCCCAGCTACTCATTCTTGTGGTACTTTAGTTATCAAGTGCCCAAGAAAGAAGTTGTATAGTAACCGATAGGTAATGTTAAATGTAACGAACATTGTAACTTTTTATATTTGAATAAAAAAAAAGAGAAAGAAGTTTTCACTTTGATGAGACACCCTTGAAGATTGCAATTGAATTGCAAGGAGTATAAAATTGTGGTTGGATTTCACATAGAGTTTGAAATTCCACGTTGAATTTTTACATGTTTATTTCTTTGAATAAGATAGTGGAGTCCATTTTTGCAAATCCCCAATCATTGCGATTAGCTTACGTAGTTTAAGATAACAAAAGGCTAGGTATAGAGTTTTGTGTTTTATTAAATGGTTAAAGGCCTGCCCCCTGTACTTAATGTAATCAACAACTGTTATAATTTTATATGTACTCAAAAATCAAACAAAAAACAAAAAGACCGGCAACCCAACTCGATCTTTTCCTGTGGCAGGTGTTGCACTGATGTAAATTATTGTTATTTTTTAAAAGTAAACGTAAACAATGGCTTTTGTTTACCGCCCGTTTTGTTTATTTTTCGGAATAGGACATACCCGCACATGTGTTAAGTTCCCCTTGAGTATCGCACATCTGCAAGCCCCTTGCTTAACCAGATGTTCTTTTAAAGGACGAGGAATTGTCAACAGCTGCTTCAGAGCTTTCAGAATTGAGAGAAACAGTTGATGATCAGAGATCAACGATCGAGAGTCAAGATAAAAAGATCCTTGATTTGCTGCAGCAGCAAGAATCGACGGAGAAAGCCGAACATTACGTAAAGGAATTGATGCTAGAGATACAAAAAGAGAAAGAAATGGTTGTTGAGAAAGATAACGAAATCCAGACATTGCTTGAAAAACTCGAGACGAAACGATCTGAAGGAGATGGCGAGGATGCAGAAACTAAATCAAAGAAGGTGATTTATTTATTTAGAACATTTTCTTTTTCCATCTTTTTTTTGATGTTGTTTTCTTTTTATACTCTGTCGATTTGGTCATCTTACAATTTGCCCAGGACAAGATAAGATATCTATGCGTAAGGGTTGATGGTGCCTTTCTCCTTGCTGAAATACATTTCGATTTGGGGAGTGCTGGTTCAGCGTCTCGTTGTGAGAGAATTACCTTTGGCTAACTTTTAGGACAAGTATTGTTTATCAGTCATGCTTGAACAGCCAGCAATCTGACTTTTGGCAACAGCATAACGAAGGGTTTTTAGCTGCTTTGTTGAACTCATTTTGCAGTTATGGATTGCTCAAGTCATTCAGTTCAATTCATGATTTTTAAGGAAATTTAAGTTTTCTTAAGAACTATTCGACGGTTTTTGATCTATAAAAAACAAGTGAAATTGGTTAACTACATAAATGAATGTTATTTTTCTGAGTAAGCTATGGTTTATATGTTAGTTCTTCATCGTAGTTTTGACCCTAAATCTATTTTAGGTAAAGATGATGCAAGAACAACTTTCGCAGAAAGAAAAGGAGATAAAGAAACTCAAGAAAGCAATCGAAGTAAGCGAGGAAAAGCGTCAGGAGTTAGAACAAAACCATGAGTTGAAATTACAGAAAACCATACGCCATATTAGGACAGAAATGGAGCAATCAAATGAGGCGAGAATCGCAGAGTTGAAGGCTGAGCACCAAGCTGAAATCAACAGAATGCTTGAAACTTCAAGAGGTAAATTTTATTCATCACTTAACATTCAACCCCTGTTTTCTATTGTGTTCTATCGAACTTGCCTTCTTACGCCTTGTAGTCTGAGATAAGTGTCTTACCCCCCCCCCCCCCATTTAACCAAATCCTTGTTTTGGAGACTTGCATTTTATCACAAATGTTCTCCGATTTCCGCATTTTTCTGTACTCTTTCGTTTACCCGAGTTTTTGATGAACCGGTAGTTTTCTACAAGACAAAAAACTGTGCTGGGGCCGGATCAGTGTTCCTTGAAATTGAAACTTTCTTCAGTGCCAAACTTCTCAGGTAGTGCAGTCACATACATAACGCATGAATAGCGTTTTAATTAGTAAAGATTAATATGATTTATAAAGTTTTAGATTATTGTTATATCCCCCAGGATGAATTACGATATCTGTCATATTATGAACTGTGGCTAGCGAATGAATAATTTCTTAATAACCTTGTTTTATTACTTATGCATACAATAAGATTCTTAAATTTTATCTTCAAACCAGATGTTCCGATCTTCATATTTTCTAATTTTTCCCCACAGT
This sequence comes from Catostylus mosaicus, assembly GCA_964019065.1. Classification (NCBI taxonomy): domain Eukaryota; kingdom Metazoa; phylum Cnidaria; class Scyphozoa; order Rhizostomeae; family Catostylidae; genus Catostylus; species Catostylus mosaicus. The sequence continues at coordinate 16,365,891 of OZ025184.1, read as the reverse complement.
TGAATTAACAGAACTTGGTCAACAATTTGAAGAACAAATCGGCGCTGCTGAACGTGTAAATCTTCATCTTCTTGAGAACTTCTTTAAAAACAGAACATTAAATGAATCTCAAATGCCAACAACAATGGATGAAAACACACCAGTTGAGGTAGGAGACACGCTAGCGTTTATTATCAGTTTTCTATAAAGTAAATTTATTTAAATGAATTTGAATTATATTTGTTAGGAAATATAAAACTGTAGTGTAACTCTTATTATTTTATGAAGATGAATAGTCCACAGCAAATCGTGCTAATAGCCCCCACACTGTTATCGGTTGACATGACAAGAATCTGAACTGGAACAAAATCTCGGGCTGATTGGGCTGGTTTGCGAGTGTCTTATGTTATATTGTATTAAATTTGCAGTCACTGCTGAACGAGTTGCAAAGCGAAGCAGAGAAAATTGCAGGTCTTGTGACGTCATATCAGATAAACGGCGTGGACCCAACTAGCATTGAGGAGCTGCAAAACTCATGGGCAAAGGAAAAGCAAATACTAATGGAAGCAGTAAAAGCACTGAGGGATTTGGTATCTAAAGCAAGTAATGTAGCAGCGGTATGTATCTCCTCTTTTGGTTATCATTTACGCACTTTTAGCATATAACCAGGAATATGCACGTTAAAAATTGCTTGGGTGAAGGGGTCTTCCCAAAAGAGTTGTACTTTTGGACAGAACGTTTCATTTTATCTATTATCATTCAATAAGATACGGTATTATTTACAACATAAGATCGCATGAGTTTGGTTGATTTGAATTAAGAACGAGATTGGACTTGAAAACGAGGTTAATCTTGTTACATTCAGATGTGGAAAGAAATATGTTTATTAGGTAAATCCAAAGGTTTTGTGGTACCTCGAATACCACACAAATACCCCCCCCCCCCCCACATCTGCAACCAATGTTTGCAACCGCTTTTAGCGTATATTATTGATCATTTTGTTAATACTTGGATAAATAGAATGAGATAACCCTTGACCTTCACCATTCTAAAATTCATTTATGAAAAATCAACGAATCCCATTTAGCAAGTGACCCGCAATTTGCATTGTATTTACACAAAAGTAGCTGCTTCTTGGAAAAAAGATGTTTAATCTTGAATTAACCTGATTCATGCAAATCTTTAATGTCTGCCCGTCTTGTCTGTTTCACGTCGCGGCCCGCCATATTTCCATTTTTCGGCAAAGTCAGGCTTTTATTGTGAAGGATTCCTCTGGTTATGAGCTTTCATCAGAAGGACTGATTAACTTTGATTAATCTACTAAACTGCTTCTGAAGGAGTTTTTAAGTAGTTCAGATTAGTGCATTTTGTTTGCCTTTTGTTTACCAAAACCCTTTCTTTTGGGTTTAGCAGATAGTTAACTTTAATTTAAGACTTTAAGCAAATAACTGTTCTTTGAGTTTCACCAGCTACCTTTTTCTTTCCAAAAACAGTCTGATGCATCAAGTGCTGGGGCGGACTGGAGAGCAGCTCTTTTGAAAGCAATCGAAGAGGTACAAAAACTCTTACATGCTTTGAAGTTTTGTTTCTTTTAAGTAGGAGATTACTGTAAGAAATTAACATTATAAGCGCATCATAGGCGTAGAGCGTGGAGGTAAGTTGTACTCTATTTGATAGAAATTATCGTGTTGGGATTTTACTTGAAGCAGGTGCGATGTTTTTATAAATGCAGTAGAAAAGCTAATTTTGTCGCTTAATGCTTGCAGGCGAACTTCAAGGTATGAAGGAATAATACGTAAGGAGCAGATTTTTATGCTGATAAGATGGGAAATGGCTTGGTCTGAATCAAATGCAGACTTCTTATAAAGCATATGTTTGCATGTCATTACCTTCTCGTAACGTGAGCTCCGTTTTCAAGTGTAGTAATCTTAGAACAAAGAGATTATAATCTGCCGTCAAGGTTCATTGGCGGTACATCAAAGCTCCAGGGTAGCCTTGAAACCACCGCACACTAATCGGGAAATCCGTGTTTTATCATAATCCATAAAGTAGTGCAAATAGTATTTTCTATCCCTGATACTACGTGTTTAGTTGATCCTTGCTGCAGTCTTAAGGAAACTCTTTATAAGAATACTTGCAATGATGTAAAGGTAGCAAATGTTTACTTTTCTAGGTATTCACTCTCGACACCGATTTACTAAATGCGGAAATCGAAACTTTGGAAAGCATTCCTACAGTTGCGGAACAATCAGCTGATTTGATTTCGGAGAAAAGAAAGCGATTAAGCAATCAGGTTTGTGTTTATAAATATTTATTTTTTTTGTTAACTTTTTACTTTCAGTCTTAATACTATAGTCTGAATAAGCGCTATATCTGCTGTTTTAAGATGTACCTCGTGTGTATTCACTCTAATGGAGAACAACTTAAGGTTGTGTTTCACCATCTATTTCGTGCATGTTTAGCTGTTAGTTCTATTTTGCGCAATAATTAATTATATTTGTTTATTTTGTTAGTATCTAATAGCTGGTATCTGGAAACTAAATATAGTAGCTCATATGTACTGGGAGGATCGGAGTGCCGTTTTTGTTCAATCCAATCGTCGACAAGTTTAAGTGAAAAACTTTTTGGCATGTTGCCTATTGATTTTAGGTGACACTTCTGCGTAAATTACAAAGATGAAAAAAACCATAAGCGAAAAGTACACCAAATTACTATCGTCATTTCGTGAATAAATAATAATTCAAGTGATATTTTAAGTAGCATCCATGAATCGTGTGAACTTGCATTCCTTTTGAATGAAGAGAAATGTAAGACTTTGAAGAAACCGATAAAATTTACTGGTCTTTGTTCCCACAGCGCAAAAATCAGTCGCAAATATTGGCTTCTTTGGATAACAAAGATCGTGAATCACTTTTGCAAGAGGTCGAAGAATTCAAGGTTGCTGCGGAGGAGCTAAACAAGGAAGTAAGTAACTGCCATTGCTTGTTTCGTATGTTGCGTTTATCATATTTTATCTGAACATGACAGTTTATTTGTACTATCTTTGAGCCTTTCACCCAGTTTAAACTTATTTTCTGTTTTTTAGGTTCGCCATTATCAAAACCTTCTTGAAGACGTTCAAGCCCAAGTGCAGCAAAGAGAGCTAGAGTTAACTGAAGAATGTGAGTGGAAAGTTTTCATTTTACTGATGTATGCTACGTTTCTCTGCTTATAAATCTGGGCGGTGGGCTGCCTGGCCGGGTGCTGCGGACGAAATTGTGTTCATTTTTGGACAAGACTATTGATTCAATTTTATGAATTTAACTGCTACCCAACTTGCCATCTTTAATTTTGAGATTGCAGCATATTAAAGATTGATTATAAAATATAGCATACTACTTGAGTCATGTTGGTTCTAAGTCGGTTTAATTTTTTAATTCTATTTTGTGACTTATTCAAATCATCATTGATGGTATTAAGGATAACTAAAGATTAATTCAAGCCTCTCTCAAATGCATTCTGCTAGATTCAAAGCTCTTAAGCCTCAAATTAAGTCAAAATTTCTCCAAGGACAGTTTTTTCTCCGTTACTGAACCCATTTTCAATTCATTTTTATGATGGCGTCTTTCTGCATCGTAGTAACCATTAGAAATGTTATTTAATCATCCTATAAATTAACTTGTCAGTGAGTTCAAACAAAACCAACCTTCTAAAGTGATACAAATATCATTAAGGAAATCAATTTTCATACTTCTTTTCTAACAGTTTAGTATTATTCATTATCGTTCGTTGCGGCTGGACCAGTCTGGCATTAAGTAGATAAGGCATTTTTAACGAGAAAATTCCCTTCCCTTACAAAGGAATACTGCCCACGATTGTAAATGTGTTTTTCTGGTGCTTTTGCAAAACGCTTTCCTTTCGGAAAATACTCTAATTTTACTGTTAAAATGTTGTATCCGAGATCTTGTTTAGTATAGCCTTCTAGCAACGCACTATTTTTATTTTGCCATTATCAGATAAGTCACAAGTGGATCAAGAAGTCGCCGCCAATTCTCAGCTGAGAACGCAACTTGAGCAGGAAAAACAGCGAAATTTGGAGCTCGAAACTTTGGTTAGCAATGAGAGAAATACATTGACTGATATGAGAAAGACTTTGGAATCAGATGAAGAGAAGATTCGTGACCTTGTGAATGCGTTAGAAATCGAACGAGCAGAGTTAAAGGAAGTCAGGTTGGTTGTTTATGAACTTAATGTCCACGGGAATGAAATCCATTTATTCGTAAACTCTACAGGGCTAGGTCAAGGATATATTTGGGTTTCTTATAATAGTGGGGCAAAGTTGCTGTAAGGTTAGGATACATATTGGGTTTGGTTCATATTAGGTTTGGTTCTTCTAAGTTTTGTTTGATAGAATATTGAAATATATTGATAAGATTAACATGTGCAGCTCATTTAAGGCCAAGGTGCCACAGCATTTTTATGCATAATGCAAACTTCTTTCCATGGAATGAAAATGTAACATCACATATTATCAACAATATTTCCATCCGTAGCGTAGAAATCTAGTACATAGTTCCAAAAGATTTCTAGGACTTCTTTTCTTAATGCAACCGTTTTCTGGGTCTTTTTTATGGAATAAAACTGACGGTCATTGATTGAACTTTTCAAACGACTGATGAACCATACCGTACTGTCAGGCACAAACCACAAACTATAGTATTAACTGCTCCTGTCTAGTCCTATGACCCAACGGTTTAGCGAAGCACTTTTTACTCAACTGTTGAAACAAATTAATCACACGCTGTGTATTGTTTTTTGTTATTTAGAGGCACCATGACTAATGAAAAGTCCAAAGCAAAACGTTTGGAACAAGAGGTAAAATCAGAACAAGGTCGTTCTGAAAAGCTGCAGAAAAATCTTGATAATGAGCGAAGGCTTGTAGAGGAAATTACGATGAAAAGAAAGACGGATGTTGATGAATTAGATATGCTACTGCAAGAAAAAACTGATCAACAAGAGGTTCTTAGCGACAAATTGAAAGAACTGGAAGAAGAGAAAAGTCGTCTTGTCAAGGTTTGTAAGCTCAGTTTTAGCAGAAGTAGATTTGGTTTAAAGAAACATTAATTCACCCATATGAAGTAGGCCAGCCATGTTTTTAACAATTGCAGTTTTTATTAGATTATTGTGAGCGTGGTTGGCCACTGAAGCCAAATTAACCAGCTTAGGTTTGATGTAGGTATGCTTTGGCCTTTTTGAGGTAGTTAAAAAGTTTTTTTCTCTCCGTAATGAATTTTGTTAGGCCAATAATACCCATGCTATTGTTTTAATGTGAGGCTCTAGTATAGTGGATTAGTGGATTAGTGGATTGGGAGTTCAAGTAACGACGGTGTTGGATTTTCGACTTGAGCCATGTTTCTTATGTTATTAATATTCCACCATTTAGCAATAAATTGATTTCTTAACAGGATGCTGAGTTAGAGCAGCATCATTCACGAAAGATCGAAAGCCTCTGCGAAGAGCTTAAATCTAAAGCTGCTCAGGAAAAGAATGAAAGACAGAGAATGGAGAAGATTGCAGAACGATACCAGGCGAATTTGGAAGAGATGACGAAACTTTTTGAAAACGAAAAGAAAAGACGAATGGAAAATGAGACCGCTCTTAAAGAAAAAGCGAATTATCAGGTCGAGGCTGAGGAAAAAGGACATCAAGATGCAGTGAATAAGGAGAAGCTTGAAGGAATGTTGAAAGATGCTGATAGCATGGCAAATAATCTAAAGAATGAATTGGATAGAGCCGAAGCAAAGATTGCAAGTCAAGAAGCAGAAATAATGTCATTGCAATCAGTGTATGCTTTAAAAATAGCAGGTATATATTTTTGTGTATTTTTCTTTTCACTCCAACTTGTAAATGTCTAAATACTTTTGCTTTATCATACCTGATTGTATAACTTCCGTAGCGTCTCTATGCTTCATTAGCTGAAAAATTGTATCTTTGTATTGTAAAAGTCAAAAATATGTTCCTTGTCTAGAGGCAATTTTCTTGTATTTTGTAACTCATAATCGTAATCTACATTTTTTGTTTACAGAAATAAAGAAGCAAAATGCTGAAAAGATCAGTGAAATGAGTGACATCGTTGCTAAATCAAAGCATGATTTCGCTGATGAGATCGAGAGAGAACGAGCAACGAGCAGGCAACTCAAAGATGCACTGAACAACCTGCAGGTAATTATTCAACTTCGTCGACAAATCACATCAACTTTTTATTGCGAAAGCATTCTCTTTCATAGCCATTGATTCAAAGATTTCCATCGATTTGTTACACAATCTTATACCTATTCTTTTGTGTTGTTATCATAAAATGATGATTGTACCTCAAAATTCACTTTCAACAAAAACCCATAGATTTTTAGTAGATCTATAATAGCTAATTGAAGCTGTGATTTAATTGATTTTTTATTTACAGCTTAAATTTGAAACTTCGAGGAGCCAGTATGAGAGGCTACGTCAGTCTTTCGATGAAATCGATGGTAATAGAGAAGCGAGTGAAAAGACTCCGAAGTCAAGCCCTAGAAATATGTACTCGGTATCATCACGTGCACTGGATCCATTTGTCAATCGTTGTAACAAATTAGTCAATAATTTCCAGGAAGTTATCGTCAGTGAACAGCAAAGGTTTGTAATCGTGCATAATAGTTGTTATTATATTTGAAAGTTGATTGGCAAGCACACCAAAGCAAGTGATGCCCATCAAAAATCAACGATATGTTATTTTCCTATCCTAGGAACATTCCTTAGGTAGATTGTCTGGTGTCGCTTTTTTAGGATTAAAAGATATCTCTCTTATCAGCGACGAATTTTATTAATTTCATAGTCAATAGAGTATCATTTTATTGGGCCAGACCAGCAAGAGTCAAATTGTTCGTTTATCTTGGGCAAAGCAAATTTGATTTTGGATCCCCTCCAAGATTCGTTACTATTCTGACAAACCTTGGCGAAAATGGGGAAAATAAATCCTGTCTGAGATTGCAGTTTTTGTCGATCTTAGGTCACTTTCATCTTAAGTTTTAATTGACATGTTTTGCCTTTTTTTGTTAGAATGACGTATGGGGCAGAAAGACCTTCAGAAAGACACATCAAGGAATTGCAGTCAACTCACGATGCACTCGGCGCATTACTTCAAGAACTTGACGAACTGCAGCAGGATCTCCGTGCATTAGAGCAGGCTGATCGATGTGACAATTCTCCGATCGCAAGACTAGAACAGTTGCACAATAAGAATGAAGAGTTGAGAGATCATGTAAGAAAGCTAGTAAAGGAAAAGTCTGAGCTCCGTGCGAACTTGTCAGCTTTAGAAGAGCAAGTTATGGAGTATAGGAAACGAGAAGCTGAGATTGATGAGACCGAGAAAGCTAGCAGAGAAGCAGAGTTACAATTGAAATCAGAACAGCTGATGTGGGAAGCACAAAGAAACTCGTTGAAATCAGAGCTTTTGAAATTAGAAGCTGAAAGAAATGCGCTTGAAAGATCTCTAGATATGGCCTCATTGGAAAACGCAAATTTAAGGAATTCGCAATCAAGACCTGAGCCTGATTCACCACCTGCAGATGTTCATGTAAATAAAGTTGCAGATTCTGGTTGGACTATTCAAAAGGTACGTAAAACTACAACCTCGTTTTTTAAAGTCGTATAATTTAGAACGGGGACATTTGAAAACAACGAGTTACCACTACTGGCAAAGATTTAATACCAACCAGTGTACCTTCAGAATTGTTAACAAGCACTTCATTAGTTATCCTGCCAAAGGGTCTACATTATTAATCATTTTGACTTTGCAGACGGCAAACGTAAATTTTGTGGTTTTCATCGCCTAATGTTTGACGTCACCCTTAATGGACCTGAATTAATGGAATTTGGCAATGGAATGTTTATTAAAATCTTGAAAATTTATGCAAAGAATGATAATGTTATTTCCAAAAGTTTGTTCTATCCTAATAACTGTCGCTTTGTCTGGTATTTTAAAACTATAACTATAATTTTGTTAATGCTTCTGGTCCATATTCAATTTTATGGTCAGACAGCATATATTCTCCTGCTCTTAATCTGCTGTACCTTTCCAAGACTTTTGAAAATTGTTGCTTCGTTCGTTCCATGTTTAATGTTGACAATGTAACAACATTTAACGCCCATGCAATCAGCATATTTGTATTATCGTCAAGGGATAAGGTAGTGTGTAATATCATTCGATGAAGATCAAGATAAAGTTTATGACCTTGACGTCGGCAGCGGCTATCTTTTGTTGTTGATGAGTCAGTTCTTCGATTCTCATATGATAACGTCTCAACGCACTTTCTTTCCATTCTAGATTCAAAAACTTTACGGAAGGTGTCTAAGAGCTGAGAGTTTCCGAAAGGCTTTGATTTACCAGAAAAAATATTTGTTGTTCCTTCTCGGTGGATACCAAGAAACCGAAGCAATTACTTTGTCAATGATTGCAAAAATGAGCGATGTTACAAATGCAGATGGGACAACTAAACAACAACCATATGGAAAGTCGCGAGCATTCATGCGTTTCAGAACTGCGGCAAGAGTTGTCATCGCAACATGGAGAATGAAGTTCCTTGTGAAGAAATGGAGTAAATCTGTATCAAAAATAACTCTCAAATCAACGAAAAAAGACCGAGGGTCAAACGGCAGTCCTTCCGCGCCCCCTGAAAGTATAAATCAAAAGACCACATCATCGGATAAGTTACCTTTCAGTCGAAATACAAAGACTGGGCGGGATAGTAACGAAAGGCTTGGTGAATCGAGAGGCAATCGTAAAAGTAATAAAGACACTGAAGCTAAATACCGGAGTAGGCAAAATGGGATGGACTATGAATACCAGTCATCAGATAGAGGATATGAAACAAGAAAAAGTAGAAGCAGAGACGATGAAAATTTGAGAAGTCGTCCAAGAGTGGAGCGATATGATAAGATTGACACTGATTCAGATCCTTCAAGTTACGCAGCTGTAAGAAGCATCGATCAAAGTCCACCAAGGGCATACCCAAGACCTGCGTCACCAAAGCGTAACCGGGAATCACCTCCTGTTACTGATACTGATACTCGCTATATGAGGCATTCTAGCAGAGCGTCTTCGCGTTCTAGAAGTCCTCATTCTCAAGGTCCCAGCCCAGGCCGGACTATTGACAGTAAACACCAAAGATCTTCTTCAGCATCAGGACTTGATGATACGAATGCGTCACTTAATGCGTATATAAAGAAGCTGGAGTTAATTCAAGCGAAATTAAAAGCGCAAGGAGCAGGTATGATTGATTTCCGGTTGTCTTTTCTTTTCTTTCTAATTTCGTTTTATTGGTGTACGTACAAGCGCCTTCTTCTATTAAAACATTCCATTAATCTTATTAATCTTGTTTTGCTCGGCATCTTTGGACATGCACCGCGGTTTAATTCATAAGAAGCAGATTTTAATCTTCTAACCTGGATGTAGCGCATGCTCTACCAACGCCTATTGTATCTCATGTCCTGAAGTTTGTTGGCAGCGAAAAAAGCTAATTTTTAACTATTGTAGCCAGTTATATTTCGGCATCAACTCCTTTTGACCGTCTGATAGTCAGAAATTGTTTCTCTGCAATAATGTTAAGAGCTGTTTCATGCTGCCAATTTTTAAGATTGCACGAAAAGGCGAACTGAAATAATCATGCGGAAAATCCTTTTAACGTTTGACACTCTTCAGAGTATGACAACGTCGGATAAAGGCCGAAATACTAACAAAAAATGACGTGGCACGCATATGCTTCTAGTTGGATTTCGACCAATAGTTAGATCTCACACTATAGAAACATAAAATGTTGAATCTTTATTGACAATTGGTCAAGAGTATGTTGTGTTTTCTTGCATAAAAGGACAATGAACAGTAACAAACACAGGACATTAGCTCAAACCCGCAAGTTCACGATAATTTTGCTTCGAACAGAAGCTGGTTTAAATTGTAGATGCCTAGGCTTAATGAAAATTAGAGTTTTGTTTTCGATGTAGAGTGGCGCCGTTGTTAGGTATAATAACCAGCAATGCCATTCTTGATAATTAGATTGATTGAATCCCTATCATGATCTGTTTATCGTTTTTATTAACCATCTTTGATAACTATTAAGTAGATTGATCTGAACCAGCGAAAAACAAGCGCTCTTGTAAACTATCCCGCCACTTTGCGGATAGGCAAATCACGGATAACTAGCTGTATAACAAGGGGGTGGTTATGATATGGTGCATCTGTAAATTGATCTCAATTCAAGGGGGTTGTAAATGTTTTAAATCATGTTTATATTTTACTATCATTGGTTGCCTAAAATTTTTTAATAGTTATGTTTTTTTTATTTTCTTCAGATTCTGCTGCTGTAGACTCTAGACGATTTTAATCCAAATATACCAAGATTGAAGCCTTCTCATTAGTCTAAAAGTCATGAAAGCCTGTTCGAATCAAGTCAAGAAATTAATGTTTTGGTGTCTAGTAGAATAAAAGAAGAGCCGCAGACTGTCGTTGTGTTATACAAAACATGATAAAAACACGAACAATTTTTGTTATGGCAGAATCTTTCGTAGAATTCTTAGTTTTTTGAAAATTTTTTAGTTTTTTTATAATTTATCGGTATTTCAATTCAAGCATTTTCAGCATTTTTAAAATGTTGTGCTGCGGTTTGTTCCAAGATGTTTGTTAATATTGCATGTAGCAAGAAATAGGAAAACTTTTGCCTATTTCATTTTGCTAGCAGCAATGCACGAATTGCAATATGTGCTTGATGGATGTGCACATCACATCTTGGGTGTCTGCAATTTTTTCATGCCAAAAATACATCTTGTCAAGCAGCTCAAACTGCTGTTTGAAAAAAACTTCCCGCCCATTTAACTCCTTGCATTCGTTGCAACTGATATTTTTTTGCAGTCTTAATGAACTGGGATCACATTAAAACTGATACATACAAGAATAAAAAAACTGCTTGAATTTTAATACAGAAACGTTAATACTGTTAAAGGTTGTTTATAGTTAGAATATACAGTTGAAAGGCTTGTAAATAACAATACATGTTCATACATATATTTCTGCTATTTATTGCAATATATGAAGTTTTTCTTCTTTCTACTTGACTCCATGAAAACTTTTCCTTTATTCTACACGGATATTGGCCGTTACGAAATCTGTTTTATATTCTACAAAGCCCTGATTTTGGCGTACTTCCTTTAAACGAACGGTGGAAAATTGGTTGGGGGGAGGCAAACTTTGATGGTAAAAATACACAGAGGCACACCGTGATTAGCTGCCTTCAAACATTCAAAAGTGCTCCCCCCCCCCTCATCGGTGGCCATTAAACGCTCTATCCCATCACGTTGCCATTTATTTCACTCTAAAACACGGATATAACGATTTCCTTCTTTAGGAGGTGGGAGGCATTCTGCGTACAGAGTTGAACAACGTTTAAGCAACTTTCACGACGTGCTCACTCTGCAAACGGTAAGAAATAACCCCTCATCTTTGATTCTGAGTCACCTGAAACTAACCTTTTTCTCTGGCTTAACTACATTTGATGATCTTGTTCGAGCGAGTTTTTGTGATGCAGAATAGGTACATGAACCAATCTAGTTTTTTCTTCTAAAGAGGGACTAGCATGCAGAATTTCTAGGACCATAATTTTCCAAAAGCGATTTCCGCAGCTAGGGACGTCACTTAACGCTCTTTGTTGGCACTTGTGTCTCGCAAAAATCACACTTTTCCCTAAAAAAGTTTTTGCCCGACAAGATGAAATTTTCGTGGTTGCGAGGGTGAGCCACTCCCATAAATTCCAACCTTTTCATGGTTTATCTAGCTGAAATCCAGTTTGGTAGAATTTAAAGTAATCAAACGATTTTTAATAGAACGTAAGTATTTAAAGGCAAACATTTAGCATGTTCACGACCTTTACGTAATTTCTCTCCAATATTATTGTCCATTCCAAAATTTTTAAAACTTCAAAAACTTTGGATCTTAACGTGACCGGTGTGATTTATACAAAGGTGTTATAAAACTAGCTTCGTTCAGCTTCTAGTTTTTAAGGAGAAGGGGGCTGTTGAATTTCTTAAATTCAATTCTGACGCTACCCTTTGTGATTAACCGCTAATAGCTGGCGAATTTAGTATTTGACAGGGTTAGATGTTTGCCTTTTTACGTTTTAAATAATTACCATTTTTTATCGGTGCACGAAGCTCAGCGGGGTATTGCATGGGGTGTGACAAGCGCCCCTTCCCAATAATTTTAATGTTTGCTCCAAGTTGCTAATTTTCTGCAATGAAATCGGTCCCGATTTGTACTAAACAGAGCTGTGCTTTACTATAGTGGGCAGCATAAGATATTTCTTGGCGGACAAAGGTTCTGGTTCAAATAACTGAGGTAACCTTTTTGGGTAAAAATCTCGGAAAAATTTTAGCCAAAATTCTTTCCTTCCAACCCCCCTGGAATATAGATGCGCATTTGCGCCCCAGAATGTACGTCATAACGAAATCCCTTCCTCTGGGGGCATTGTTCTGCAGCTCAATTTGTAAACGTAAAGGATATATGAAAATTAGTAGAGCACACTATGCAAATGGAAAGTCTTGCGCCTGTGGCATCATGTAATTGAAGCAAAATTAAAGTGAATAACGATTTGAAATGATTTTTTATTAACCAATTGCGAAGTAAGATATTTAATCAGTTAAGATATAATGTGACTTATTTACATATTTATTTATTTACTTATCTATCTACTTATCAATTTATTCATTTATCTATTTATTTATTTATATTTTCTTTTATTTAAAGCCATTTCACTGCCTCCATAAGAAGTATGACAGCGATGCAATAACAAGAGGATAACAAAAACAAAAGTATTCGACTTGACAACATCGAACCATAAGTTAACAATATTGCCAAGGGAATTACCCCCTTGCGCCCTCAATTGACCCCAAGATCTGCATAGCAGCATGGAAGGTAATGCAGGAAAGAAATTTGATACCATTGCGGTCTTTGCAATTATGCCGGTTTGAATGTAATCAATTCATCACAAAGGCTATATTGAGGCGTGACCGCAAACAAATCTGATGACGCCGTTGATAGTAACCCCCTGATTTAACAGCCTGACAAGCCGGCTTGACCCCCGTATAGTTGGTAATTTAATTGTTCTCTATTGACGATTAGTCAATAAACAATTGAAGTGAATTGTATTGAATTGAATGGCAATACACAATGTGAGATTAATGTAAACTGTAGGGTTTCAAATTTGAAAAGACGACTTTGCTTTCGCACCTTCAACGATCAACGGCTAAGTTCACACAGCTGAGGATGTTTTGATCGCGAAGCACGGCTGCGCGTAAATCCAGATAACTTATGAATGATTGTGTTGTCTGGTTTCCTTTGGGATTGCGTTTCCTATGAATCATTACCGATACCGAGAGAGATTTATCATCATCATCGCCGTGAACAAATTTGTGATGGATTGGTGTTGCATTTAGAAGGATTTTTATCATCAAAGTTTTACGAGTTTGCTGCTAAATTAATGCGATTCTGTACTAATTTGAGAAGATCTTTCTTTGCCATCAACAACGTTTGTGTGGATACCTCATAAAATGACTGTTTATTTGATCTTAATTTCATTGCTCAATTTGTTTGGGTTTTCCCTACAAAGTTATCAATGTCAACAAAAATATGTCGAAGAAGCAGATGGGAAATATAATTTCGTGGTGGATTGCTCAAATCTCGGCTTAGAGACTTTTCCGCATGATATCTCCGAATTGGCTACCATAATGTGAGTACACGTTTTAGATATTTTACCATCCGTTTTACAAAAATAATATTGTTTACATAATAACCACAAAATTTCGTGTTTAGAATGCCAAGAGTGAAAATATTTGGCGGCATCTTCAAGTTCTTTTTGTATTGTTATCAATCTTATCCCGTGTGTATCGGCCTATTATATCGGCCAGAAACTCAGTGATCCTTAAATTTTCGGATATTTCGTCCTTATTTGATTGCTTCAATACAATTAATACAATAAATTCAACAAAATTGCTCTTGCTTATATTTTCCCGTATTATGTTACTGACGAACTCTTTCCTGAATCTTTCTTATTTTCTACTTCGTACTGGCAGATATTTACATCAGCCAAAAATGATAGAATATTTTCGGAATAGCAACTTTATAAAATATTTACTGACTAACTGCATCCCATTTTTATCTATGTAACACATTACATGGTTTATCGCACCCGCGATACTGCAAGACAGTTGTTTCCAATCAACAATTCTATGGTTGCTGTGAAATTTGTTTCACTGTCGGAAACAGAACGTGTCTTGCTAGTAACACGTTGAGTAAGCAAGTATTTTTAGCACGTCGTTAGTTTAAAGACGCGTTGTATCGATTTGGTGAATCATTTCAATTCCATCTGATAACCATACGACCAAAAACGAAGGTTTTATTTACTTATCAATTAAATTGACCTAAGGAGACAACACAATCGTTTTAACACTGTTGCGTGACCTTACTGTGTAATTCTCGTAAGCCGTTCTCCGTTTTTTTCTCAACAAAACAAAACCAGTGCATTTTTATAGACCTCAAAATGCCCAAAGAAATCCTATTATGTTGAATACATTACACATCAACCTTGCAAGTTATTGATGCATCTTTGTGGCAAGCAAAGTTTTGGGTTCTTACTCAAACGCGTTCTGACCAAGATAGGAACAAATCATTGATGTGTTAACTTCAAAGTGAATGATTATAAAGTTAGACCCTTCATCATCTGAATCATGCCACTCCCACTACCTGTTAAATCCAATATTTGCACTGTGAATACTCAAACCTAGAGTGCTCTTCAAATTACCGTTGATATTGAATTTATTCTAAGCAGTATTTGGATTTTAAGTTCAAATTTTGATTAAAGCTTGTTAATTAAAATGTGTTCGACTCCAATATTGCACTATAAGAAAATGTGAAAAAACGCTTCTTAATACCTTTCCCCTGGCACCCTGACCGTAATGATGATAATGATAATGGCTGCCCCTAAGTTTTCAGTAAGTCGTTTTTCGGATTGAAATTGGTGTGACCCCCCCTCCATCTTTGTTGGCTCCATCTTACCTGTCACGGAACCGTAATGTTTCTCTGCATTGAAATAAATAGGCCAAACTGACATGCAATTATACAATGAAGCAGACTGGAAAAATTCAGCTGCAAAAATTAAATTAGTGCTACATTCCGCCACCCGTATTGTTTTGCAAATGACCTTCACCCCCGTATCGCTGTAAGCGGGTAGTATGTTTGCCCCCTTGTCTTTCATGGCGACAAATACAAATGATTTGTTTTGTTATGTCAAAAGGGCCCTTTGTGCTGCGATTTATTCATTTGTTGTCGGAAACGACACCCATTGTTTTGAAACAATTTGCTATTATTCGAGTGTTGTCGATTCATAGAGTGACCAGTAAATATTTTTTGCTCCTCACAATTCGTGACAAAGGCAATAAGTACTTATTTCAATTGGTATACTTTCTGTTAATGAATGCAGTACACAAGTAGTCAATTATTCATCAAGGGAATCTTTGTGTAATGCGTCTAGAATGCAAGGTCTTGGCATCATTAGGTGAATCTATAGATAAAACTTGTAAAAAGACCGCATAATTAAACACAGCTCGAAATTACTAATTACGGGCGCATCTGTCATGCATTAACTGAGTTAGAAGAAACTAAATTCGCACTTCTTCTCATTCAAATCATTTTATTTTCCATGTGGTTTGAAAACCCCAGAACCACGCAGCAGTGTGCAGAGCCAGAATGCAGAGTATGGCAATGGCGCACCCAAGATAATTCTTAAATGCCCAAGAGACCGCACCTGGGTGCCCCTAAGATTATGAAATTTTCATGTTTATGCAGTTGTACCCATAGTGTAGTGGCGCACCTTACGATTTTATACGGTTTTACGTTGGCGCACCCGAGATCTTGTCAAGATCGGCCATACTCAGCAAACTGGGTGCAGAGCGTTGCAACTTCATGCACAAGACAATTCCAGCAGATCGAAGTGCACCCAAAAAATTAAGGCCTTTCATGCAAGCATAATATGAGTATAGGCCTAATATAGGTTCACCTGCAATGTCATACTACCTAGATCTTCCATTTAAAATTCAACACAATTAACACGAGCAATCACGAGGAAAGCTGCCTGGTGCACCCGAGAGAATCAGGTATGCTCGCCGTGCACACCTAATATTCTTCCTTGCACGCGCGAGTTCTGCCATGCCCTGACTGGGCCATGCATTAACAGTAAAGTTTTTTAGAATTATATTTTTTATTGGTTAGTCAGTAGAGAGGACCCTTGGGAAGATTAGTTGCTAGGCTAACCAGGTATATCCTCTGTAAATAAAGTTTATCTTTCTATCTATATATCTAATTGGTTACTAAATCCAAATTCTGTAACATCATATGGTCATTTCGTGCCCGGTTCTCCTGATAGTTCTAAAACTCTTTATTTATTATATTTAGTGCTTTTAGGCGTGAATAATTTTTTATTTCGAAATAACTTTAGGAAATCTTCCTAGGAAACTTTTTGTTCCAAAATAGTTATTATCTCGTACCAAAATCTTGTATCAAAAGTTTCTTACGTTTTTTTGTGTAGTTTCATAATGACTGTTTCTTTTTTAAATTAAAAAGTAAAACTTGACAGTTTCAAAATAGAAACGTATGACGACATCATTTTAAAGTCTAAAAATAAACTGTTTAAAGGGGCACTTCTGACAATTTTCCCGGAAATTCTTACATTTACGACGCAATTTGTTGGTTTGGAAATGCTAAATTATTCAAATTGGTTCCTCGAAGTCCCATTAGGCCCATAATAGTTCCCAACTAACAGATAATGATAATCCATCTCGTGATCATAATACCTACATTATGAGTAAATATGCCCTGAACACTTCAGATTAATTTAATTCAGCATCGTAACCTTTGAGCTGGAAAAGGGGCTTTTTTAATGTCATGTGAAATGAAACTGAAACTGAATCATGTTATTTTGGGTTTTTAGTTTCACCAGGGTTGATTCCTAATGGGTCAAAAATGAGCCCCCTCTCCCTTATCCATTATCTCAGATACAATGTTTTTATTTGTATGATGAAGGTAGGGAGAGGGATTAAAGGTAGTTAATTTTGTTGAGAAACTTCTATCTAAAAGTCCAGTACTCATATCATCAGAGCGTAAGCAATACCTTATAAAACTGAACTGAATTAAACTATCATATTATCGTAATGTAAATTAAAAATCATACAACGATAATAAGCATTTTTCAAAAGGGGAAATGAACTAGAAGGAAATAAGTCAAAACTGTAATGTTTGGCGAAAAAGAACATCTAGCCTTGGCCTAGTACTGAAATCCTTCGATCGCTAAGGAAGTTTGAGTATGCTACCTTGGTGCTACATTATTAGTAAAAAACAAAACTTGAATCAGACAAAGTTGGTGACACCTTCGCATAAGATTTTTGCTTAAGGCCACCTCTGATAATATTGAGTGAAACCCTGGTAACTTATGATAGTTTAGATTAGAACATAAATGTAAACCACACCATAACAATCTCGGAAGTGAGAACAATTCATTCATTACTATCACCATTTATTCTTAACTTCTTTTATCCTTTGAAATGGCTAATCAAATCTTATCAAAATAAGTTATTTTTTCATAGTCCCACTAAACTTCTTTCACATTATCTCCACCAGATGTGGTTCATGAAGCGGATGTTTCTTTCCTTCCTTGGACTTTAAAGGATTAGATACAGTTGCCAAAGAATTTTCCTTCGTAAATAGCAGCCTTTATCCAGCTTTTCTTATTATTTCAATTAAGTTCAAAATGGCTGTTATACAACATCCTATAGCAATAACTGACGGTACTGATGTTGTAAGGGGAAGCAATGACGTCAAGAGTTACTATGCGTAACTCGTAAAAAATTCGATACTTAATTCCTAACGAACTTTTCCTTACTAAGGAGGTGACCACTTGAACCTCAGCATTGTATTTGATAAGCTAAGGAAATGTAATAAAAAAACGGATCCTCTTCTGAATCCTCTCAAATTTGATCAATGGGACAGCACAGTTTCAAAGGAAACAGTTGATTCTCATGAGATTCAAGGGGATTTTCCTTATGCAAACTTAACCCCAATTCTTTTACCCTGTCAATAAAAATGTTTAGGCCAGATGTCAACCGGCAAAACGTGACTAGAAAAAGACACCAAATGTTTTTTCTCTTTGAATATAATTTCAAAAAACTTAAGCATTCTCATAATAGATGACCAGCCCGAGATTAATACATAAACATAATTTATCTACAGAGCATGCTAATTTGGAATATTTACGGCGGCAACCGTTGCTTGTCGTGTAACCGTTTTTATAGAACAGTTTTAGGAGAGACCAGGCCTTGATTTTCACCACACTTTAAGAACATGATAATAACATTGATAATTGTTATGAGTTTAAACTCAGTTTTGACTTGTAAATAGTTGGCTTAAATTAACTTTCTTTTACCGATCCAAAACTAGCCAACTTCAATTCAAAGATTTATTATTATTATTATTATTATAACTATTATTATTATTATTATTATTATTTAATCTTATTATTTTTAACTTTTTTTAAGCCAGCCAGATACTATTTACCCTCTATTTAGATTCGTATACGAAAGAGTAAATATTAACATAAAATGAATTTTGGTTTAAAATTATTGTAATAAGCTTAGGCTGGAGCTTTTTAAGACGCTGCCTCCCTTCTATGTGCTCATGTTGTCTTTATCAGCCAATTAGACACTGTTTTTTCCCACGTTGATTCAACGTATTTTAGGTTTTTAAGTGAATATCTACCTTTGTAGCATTCTACAATTGCCCCTTGTTACTCACGGTCTTAACTACTGTATTCCAAGGATAATAGATGTGAAAACAAAAACATTGACTCAAAAGAGAAGATAACTCAATAACAACTACCTTTATCAAAATTTGCTGGTGCTTTTATATAAGAAAGTGTGGTAACTAACGTCAATGGAGTCTGCTGATTGCCACTGCGATGTGCTTATTGATAAGATACTTAAAGGGGCGGGCTTCGGCCATATTTTACTGGAAAAAGGAGCGTCACCAATTTCTTCAGCAAATACTACATGATCTAATTACTTTTCTTTATCTAAACTTTTTTGATTGAGTTTGTATCGTTTTCTCAACTACCAAATATAATGGAACTTTGACGGGACGAATTTCTAGGGGCCAAATGTGACAGGATTTGATGTGTTGGGAAAGAATGTGATGGGACCTAATTGGACGGGGCCGAATTTGACGGAGCCAAATGTGACGGGACGAATCGATTGCTATTTTAATTTACAGAAAACGTTTGGCCTAGTGCGGAAGGCGGGGTGGTAAAGCCTGGACAAGTATGACACTGTTACGTTGCTTAGTATCGCCTCAAGCATGTTTAATGACTGTGGGATTGTGGTATCACTTATTTTTTTTTAAATTAGTCTTTTCTTTAAGAATCATGTGAAATGAATCCCAAAAGACAAAGTTGGCAAATTTGTGCATGTTTACTTTGATTAACGATATCTTAAAAACCCTAATAAATCCTTTAGGAGTATGACAAGTCTGCTTCTCAAGAAGATGAATATGCGCAGTAGTTTTCTATAGGGAACACCATAATATTGTAAAAATGAAAATTTGCAGCCAAAATATTAGCAAATATTGCCCGATAAGCTGTTATGTTTAATAATTTTCCAAAGATTAAATATATGTTTTCAAACTGAGTTTAGAGTAGAAATTGTTTTGCACAGAATGCGTAGCAGTGTACATTTTTTGCGGTTTAAAGAAGAGAAACATTTCTTGTTGAACGGCGAGATTTTAGCTCAACATTTTGCAATAGAAATATCAACAAGAATGTAATTTCAGGGCCATTCATGGTGATCATCGTCATCATCTACACTTTTCAAGAAAGAAAGCATAAAATATGAAGGCGCAATGTTCAGATATGATAGTTATGGCGTAGTTATGATAATCAAAAAATTCTCTTGCTTTGTTTTAGTGCTCATTTGACCTTTTTGACCAATAAGATTACTTGATGGTTAACTTTGTACGATTGAGTGATTTGGAAATCACTGTAACGTTTGACTGGAGTAGCAACCGCTGACTGATAAGAAACCCCCGTCTCTATAGTATCATTATATATTGGAGCGCTCTTCATTTTTTACACTGACGTCAGCGGCGGAAATTATGGGATTTCGGGAGGGGGCATCGCATCAATCAGGATATTGTCGGAAAATTCAAGTATTAGAAATCGATTTTTTTCCTCTTCTGATTTACATTATTCAAACTTAATTGCCTTAGACGAATGCAGTAGCTGGAAACACACGATAGGGAAATATCTATGCATCCCTTTCCTTAAGTATATTCTTATCGGAAGTTTGAGAGTTCGGGCCGCTCCCAACATAACCCTGAACTTCCGCCACTGACCGATGTTACTTTGAACATTTAGAGATGCTAAACTGATTTATTAAACCAGTTTATATGCAGTTTTATAATTTTTAAGAGCATCTTATTTGTATCCTGGATATGGAATTTAGTTGGCCCTGTCGGCTTCCGAATGCATATGTGCAAATTACCCTTCTTCGTTTTTCTTGTTCAATCTGTTTTCAAAGAAATCATAGTATATTTAAAAAACTTAAGGCTCTGCGTTGCCATGCATGCAATTAATATACATACACTTCCAATGCAAAATGAAGGTGAGACAAAATTGATTAGAGATTTCTCATGGTTTCATATCTCATGCGGAGAAGGAAACCAAAATATGAGACTAAGTTACAGCGCATAAGTCGGCGGCTATTTTCATTCATAAAACACATTTAAGCAGTCAAAGAATACCTAATCTAAGATTTTAATGCAGCTTTTTGTGGCCTACCGTAAATTCTCTGTCACATCATCTGTGCAACATGTTTCACTTTAAATTAAGAGTTAAGAGTATCATTAATTTAAAAAATGTCATCACTACTACTGTTAACATTGTTTGTTACTCACAGGAAAGGAACTGTTTTCCCGCATTACTTGCGGGAGTAGAGCTTAGGGAATTGCGAGTCCTCCTTTCTTCACTCTCCAGGATACATGTATACATCCAGTTTTTAATAACGCAATCTTATCGCTCGCGAACGTATATGGTATTCTAACCTGCCGAAGTAATAAGGTTTCTGCAGTTCCATAAGACCCTGAATCTGGGAAGGTATAGTTTAGAACGTCCCGTGACAGGCCCGAGGCCAGAAGGGGGTAGGGGGTTTGTCCCCCCCCCCCAAAGAAAATGTTTGTTAATGTTTAAGATATTGAGAAAGATGTTAGAAGCAATTTTGTTTTTAACAGCCAATGATAAATCTATGTTGCTTTTGACAGCTATGTTATTCATGTAATACATTAACCATTACTCCTTTCCTATCGTAGATACCTGAATGGCAACAGGCTGAAGAACATCGATGCAAAATCTGTAGAAAAGCTTGTATACTTAGAAGTCTTGTAAGTTTATATTTTGACTTGAACAGTTTATCATTTAAGCCGGTATTTGTTGATGATGCCTTCGCTTTATGGTATCATCTGGCTTCGGAACTTTGCAACCAAAAAGAACCACAAGTTTTGTATTAATCCTTTCACCCCGGTGACCATACAGATGTTCAGCAACATCAAAGATGTCTGCTTAGATTGCAAGGGGTTACGCAAAGTTTTAATGTTGGGGCGAAGAATCTTGACGAGTTTTTAAACCCCTTTTCTAAAAAAATGATCGATTCTTGCAGAGGGTCTTTGGGTGAAATTGTGCCACCATGGATGACAAGGTTAAGCAAATTTTACCTGATAACTTTTTGTGTCAAAGGGAGGTTAAGATTATGCATACCCATGGTAACACAAAGGGACTTGGCGATGATAATAGGAGAAAATGTCTCTCAAAAATATGTATTACAATTATTCATCACTGCCAAAAGATCAGGATGTTAGTTACTGATAGATATAATAAACAGCGTATAGCGACAGGGATACGAAAAACAAACGACAAGATTATATTTCATAATTTGTTACTTATATTTAATCTTGGCATACGGGGAATCTTCAGAGTATTAACAATGTCGCAAAAACAACTCTGGTCCAATGAAAAGGTGCCATTTTTCGACAAATTTAGATTTGTTTTCAAAACCCATAAAAACATTACAGCAACTCTTACTTTTTAAGCTCTTTCTAAGCTAAGGTCGGTACTCTTTTTCGATAGCTCATTTGATATGAGGGAAATTGGCGACCTTGGCAATATGGCAAAGTTTGTAAGTCATTGAGATTTTTGTTAACAAATTCTCCACGGTCAGCTTATCCTAACGTTTCTGTTTTTTGTCTTGCAGAGATTTGAGCGCAAATGATATTACAAGTCTGCCACATGGGATTTTCGACAATAACAAGAAATTGAAAACACTGTTAGTAATCTTGTTGTATTACCATAATTAAATTCGACCTAATCTTGTTTTGGAATCTTTCCCAGTTATGAATTAAATTTTGATTAAGCTTCAGTAACCAGAAAATAACAGAAGCAAGAAAGACAGAGCAGGAATCAATGTGACCAATGATGCTGTGTAAATGTCTTGTATCTAAGAAGGCCGCACGTTCAAAGATCATTCTATGCATTGGTCGAATGGGATGGCGGTTGCATGACCAGGGGGTTATATGAACGCTTTCCCTATCAACGGACTGGACTATATCGCAAAACTTCATTTGTAACACTTGGAAACCTTGTAATTCATGAAATTGTTCCTTTTGAATGAAACCTTGTTAACCAACAACTTGGTCTACTGGCCTGTCGTACCCAATTATTTTAGGCCGCACAAGTCTTTTAGACGACATTTTTAGGCCATTCTTTATTATAATTCCCTCAAATCCTCCATTGTCAATGAAGAGGTAGTCCTCACTTGGTCTTACCCCTATCACTGCGCCCTCCATAACAGAGTTTTCCAAACACGTACATTTTTTCATTAAACCGTCTCAACATGGTTTAGTCAAACAATCTGTTTTTTCATTTTGTCAATCTGCATTGTAACTTAAATGTCAACATGATGTGGTTCATCGTCGTGTTTGCCCTCTGATTACTCATCCAGCTACGATTTCAAAACGATACTCCAATTGCATCTTATATAAGCACCATTTTATACAACAGCTCATACTAATTACAAGGGCTGTTAGGATAGAATCACTTATCACTGTCTACAACTTTGCTACATTTTCTGTGAGGTAAATAATGCCATAATTCATGTTAATTCATATCTATCAACCGTCTGTGGTAGAATTTATCTTAGTTTCCTCAACGCGTTCTTCAGTTATTTGTATATTGTATTTTATCATTGTACTAGATCATCCTAGGTAACATCTTATAGTAGTACTTAGCTGTAAGTGTGTTGAAATATATGATTCTTACTTACTTACTTCTTACTTACTTACTTACTTACTTACTTACTTACTTACTTACTTACTTACTTACTTACTTACTTACTTACTTACTTACTTACTTACTTACTTCCCTACTTACTTATTTACTTACTTACTTATTTACTTACTTACTTATTTACTTACTTTTAGGGATCTGGGAAGGAATCGTTTGCGTTGTGACTGGCAAATATGGTGGCTTGTGAACTTTACGAAAACTTTGGAGAGTTTCAATGGTCATTGCTTCAGCCCTAAATCATTACGGGGAAGGGATATTCGGAAATTGACAGAAAAGGATGTGATTGGTGCGTCTTGATTCTCTACATATAGCTTAATTTAATGATCAATAACATAAAATATTTATTTCATCTATAAACAATTAATACTAAATTTTGTGCAGCTGTTTCGGGGGGTTTCTTTCTTGTTTTCATCCAACGACGTTTTTTCAACCTCCTGTTCAAGTATTCCCAAAATTTTGGTTTGTAGATAACCCTCGACCTAAAGTCAAATGCCAAATTGGATAGCTTAATTGAGAGAAACACTTCTGCCCTCAAAATAAATTTTTGATTGATATAACAGATGGAAAAATGGAAAGAGTATCTTTTTGTGGGCTTCAACATTTTCCCGAGCTACTGAAAATGATTAAAACCTTTTCCGAGCGATTTTGCCTGGAAATTGTTTCGGAAATAACGGTTGTACCTGCACTGGTAATGAAGCCAAACACAATTTATTTGTTGACTTGAAAATACAAAGCTAAATACTATTAAACCTTCTTGTTCGATTTACTTCAGTTCCTCCTTGCTAGTTTGTTAGAGATTTGATATTGTGATTTCAACGCGACATTTTTCTTCGTTTAGTCGACTGTGCGAGCAAGCGTAAACTCAGCAATCAGAGTGAAGATGGTCATTACATGTTTCATGTGGCTGGATCCGGGGGTAGCAATATAAAACTGTTGATATATTGTCATAATATGGCGACAGAGTCACCGAAAGAATATCTGACATTACCAAGTGGTCAGCAAAGCAATTTTGTACGCAGCAACAAAGAAACGGCTAAACAATGCCTGAAGAAAAACGGTAAATGGCAGATTCATAATGATTATTGATAACGAGACTGTAAAACATGTGACTTAGCATTTTGATTGGCAGAATCAATGGAATGGGGGAGGGGAGATAATGGCTGACAACAATGCTTCACTCTCTTTCTAGGACAATAGAATGGGAGGCAGTTGATTGACAGCTCTGCTTCATTCAATTTTTCTTTGTCCACCAAAACATCGGACTGATTTGCATTACAGTTACATGATTTAGAGTCTCATTTAGGTTTTATTTATCCTAAGGGGACCCGATCAACAAGGACTTTTGCGGTGTTTAGAGTTGAACCCCTCTTCCTTTCCCCCCATTCTTGCCGAAGAGGTTCCTTTGATATATATACATTGAAGTGTCATTTGCGATCTCTGTAGTAGATAGCACTTGCCCAAACGAGTAAAAAAGCTAGGCGTCTTCCCCCCTTCAGAAGAACATTGGGTGAATAGCTGCGTCATGCTAATTTAAAAATTACAGTTTATGTTATTAACAACATATTTTCTACTGAAATAAGCCTGTTTAAAGATGTTGTACTTAGTGTTGGTTTATCAAAGGCTCTTGGAACTCCAAGAATTGAAAACACCTTTGTACATTCTTCTTGAAAAGGCAGGAAAAGTTATGAATACTGGTTGTGTAACTTCATATCAACTTCATTTTAATCTTCCTCCGGACAAAAACATTCCGGAACATTCCTAAGAAAGTAAAAGACAATAGGCATGGTTTGGGAGTGTCATACGAGTTTCTATTGTTTTTAATGCCGTTCTTCTGCTGCATCGAATCTACAACAATGATATTTCTTGTTATGGTCTATTCACGCGAATATCTCATTTTCTTTGTGCGAATCTATTTAATTTGCATGATTTTACATTGATGTTTTCTGCAGCTGCATGATATAACAATCCATAAAACTTTGTGTTTGTGCGGTTCATACGTAATTTCATTATTATCGTCGCAAACCTTTGGTAACTGCCAAAAGATAGATGAGATTTTGGTCTAAGTCTTAATTAGATGCATCCAAAATCATGACATTTCTCCCAAAAGCTGAAAAATGCAGTTATCATGAGCATGGAATATTTAGAACATAATCTTTCTGAATTGATTGGTATATCTTTTAAGCAGCTTTTCTCGTGTTTTGTTCTATTCATTCCTAACCACGGGCATCTATCACATCTTTCATCTTTTTTATATGGATTATACTCGTTGCTGTAAACCAGAAAAGCGAACAGCTGATTGGAAAAGAGAAGATCTTTTTGACTCCTAAATAGCAAAATAGAGACTTATGGGAGCTTAGGACGACTCAGCGCGCTCGTGTTTTATAGAAGGGATTTCAGTATTGAGACCCAATATTGAGCACCTCTTGAAAGTAGAGTTTGAATATTTGAAATTCCTAAAGTGTTCCTTCATCTTCTTTTCTTTTGGAATTAGTTAAAAGGATAACTAAGGTGATGAACTTTAGGTAAATTTGGAAACAGCCCACTATTGAAGTTCAAACTGCCCTAAGGCACTGTGACAAAACTTTGCTTTTAAAGATCCATCCATTTAAGCCAGTTTGCTTGTCAAGTTCGTCGATATTAGCTGTCTTTATTTAGGATAATTAATCCCACTGTCAACAAAAATCATGGTGATATAGACAAATTGTAAACATCTGTAATATGAACTCTTATTTTTGTATTCTTCCCCCAAGGGATAATCAAGCAGATGTGCAGATGGATCTACGCCAGCTAGACACCACCTGCTATCAATATTCAACTAGGCATCCAAATCCATCATAGATTCATCATCTATATGTTTTTGTGGTTAGGCCCAAAGATAAAATCCAATGAAATCGATTTAATTATAACCTAATGTATCATCTTTTTGAAAAACCCTGAACCTGAACCAAATTGACTAGATTTAGTCTTTTGTCTCCAGATTTGAAAGAACCCCCTCCCCCTTGCAACTTCCTATTGTCTAATGTTGTTCTGCAAAAGGGTTGCCTCAATAGCATCATCGCCTGCTGACGTCATGTCTTTTAAAGACGAATGATTGTTTTTCAGTGTACACATTTAACAAGCTTTGAAGTAAACCATTCAACGGACTTCTTCAGTAGGCCAACCATAACATATTTGTATATATCTGTTAATTCCTTTTGGATGTGACAAGCTGTCCCAAAGAATCATGTCTTTTATGTGGCTAGCTTCTTTTTAACTCAAAATGCTTTGGTTTTTTAGTGTCAGCTGGCTACCTTTCAACTGCTATTGGATTTAAGAAAGTTAGATTGCTACTTCGTTCACTTACTATAATTCCAGAAGATCTCAACTTCGTAACTGCTAAACACCACGTGCGCTTTGGCAGTGGCAAGATATGTGGTATTGAAAACAACACCAGTTGCATTGGCGCTGATGCCATGATTGACCTAAGGGGAACGCCCTTCAAAATCAAGGTATTTATGTTTTAATGAAGCAATGAACTTTAATTTGAATTGCATTACTTCAAACGTTTTACTGCAATAACTGGAAAGGAAACCTAAAATCATACAATCCATTGTTTTATGGATCGTTGAAATTAACTGATCATTGGATTACAATCATCAGCAATCGTCATCAATAATCGTCATCATCATCATCATCATCATCATCATCATCATCATCATCATCATTATCATCATCATGATCAACATCATTGTCATCAACATCGTCAGCATTGTCATCATCATCTCCACCATTGTCATAATTATTGTCATCATCAGGATCATCATCATTGTCATCATCATCATTATCATCATCATCATCATCATCATCATCATTATAACTATAATAATCATAATAATCGCAATCGCTTTCATGAGAATTGACATGACCATGGTTAATGCCTGTTATTCGCCGTTTTTTTCTTTTTTTTATCATGTCAATCAATCATCATTACCAACGAATAATATCTTGACTGTATCTATTTGGCTTAGATTAATGTAAGCCAAATCTTTAAACTTTGATTGTTGTATACAATAGTAGAATGCCAACTTTTTTTCTTATCCATTCCATGTCGTTTCTCTGAGCTTGTTTCCTTTCTCTACAGATTTTCCTTTCATATTAGGTCGTTTCCATCTAATCTTCTTAAATTTTACTAACGCTGTCTTCAGCGTAATCTTTATCCTGCTCTTTTGTTTTCATTTCCCTACAACAAGACTTATCCCGCGCCACGCCATTGCTTCTTTCGCTGTTTTGAACCATTTAACAGCGATAATCTGCTCTCATCTCAGAATAAATACCCGCAGGTTTAGTTGTACATCGTGAATAGACCTTTCATTAACCTCGTTTTGAGAATGTGGCCAGGAATGAGAAGTGCGAGCAGAATTGTCCTATTTTACTCATTTCCAATGTTAAGCAGGGGGTAGGCCTGTGCTGCTTAAGAGCGTTAAGATCCTGTGTGTATAGAAGAAGGGAGCAAATCTATAAGAGAGATCGAAAGACAGAATGACGATGTTTGCGAAGTTTGAACATACAGCATCAGACTGTGATGCAGTCTTGTATCTTTAATAGCAAGAGTTGTGTTGTAGGGCTGAGGCAGGAAGGTATTAGGTTTTCCATAGAGATGTTTGGATGGGATGTTAGGGCAGTCACTTGATCAAAGTACATTTTCATGTGGTGGAAAAGGGGTGAACCAGGGTAGGCTCAGAACTGGCTAGTTTAGCTACTGGTAATAGTTTAGGACAGAATTACCTTCACCACTTAAACGACCGGGTTGGCTTTACATATATCCCGCTTCTTCCTTACACGACAATCAGAAAGCAAAACAAAACATGCCCAATGAGGCTTGCCTCTGCAATCTGCAGTACAGCAAATATGCAATGACTGTGAAAGTTTCAGCTACAATGAAACATTAAGGAACCTATATTAAATATCTGCAGGCTGACGCTGTTTCTAAAGCCATGGAAACTCAAGAAGCAGGTTTCTATGTAATTCTCTATGAATAAGGTGGAATAAGCTGAATTCTATATCAGATATCTTGAAGTATTTATGACCATGCAACATCGATTGATAAAACTAAGGAGGCTCTGACGTTGAATGTAAAACAATGCAAACACTGAAATAATATCGACAGCTGCAACAGGGTTTTAAGGTGTGGCGTGCAGCGCCGAAACCTTTCATAGGCCCTAGGGAATCTTTGGCGCTCATGCCTTTGTTCTTTTTATTACAAGCGTTTGCTTAATAAAGATTCTCATTGATTTAAAACGGGCCGAATTTATGACTGCTTATGACCATCCCTACAAGCAATCGATCATCTATGCCCCTGTTTCCTTCTTACAAAGAATAGCCTTGAAAAGCCTTCAAAATAGCTGCAAAATCACATCAAAGGAGCGTTGCCGAAGCTGAATGTCATTTCATTTCTTTTATCATTAAAAAATAAAACGCAAAAAAGATCATACACTTACATTAATATATAAATGTGTCAGGGACTGATATCTTAGGCCGCCTTTATCAAAAGTATGGCGCTACTGTTTTATGCATTAGAAATCCATCATGAATTGCGCCGCTTTTAAATTCATGTGATGAAGTTTACTGGGACGCTGCTGAATATTAAAGAGCGACAGAGAACAAAGAATGACCCAGGAATTAATTGTTTTTGGCGCAACCCAAATGCTATGATTGATTTTATAATTTAAAGGTGCTCAAAGTTAATGTAACTGAAACACAAGTAACTGATAAACGCAGAATGGATCAGTTGATTGCTGATTTCATTGAATGATTGGCCGAACTGATTACACATTTCATAAAAACTTGCATAAGTGCAGTTATAAACTGATGGTTATAGCTAAGAATTATGTTTTACTAAGTTGTAGAAATTTGCCTTGGCGCCTAACAAAGGCGTGATCATTCGCCTTGGCACATCATCATCATCATCATCATCATCATCATCATCATCATCATCATCATCATCATCATCATCACCCTCATCATCATCATCATCATCATCATCATCATCATCAACATCATCTCCATCATCATAATCATTAACATCATCATCATCACTATCATCATCATCATCACTATCATCATCATCATCATCACCATAATCACCAACATCATCATCAGTTATCATTTTTGTGGAGGAACTCTGACGCATTAACGTTGCACAACGGTGAGAAACGCGGAATGGAAATAAAAACCTGAACCCTGATAATATCTCGCCTATGCTCAAGACCATCAATTTGGTACGACGGAATATATTAAGTTAAAAAATTCCAGTTCAATTGATTTCGGTGCGCCTCTGTTCTCGCATCAAACCTTTTCAGCCCAAGGCTATTTTTCAGGCTAATTAAAGATGTACTGTAATTGTCTGATCTAAAAATCACCCATCTTTTGATTCTTAGGCGGTACATAAACCCACTCATATACAAACCTAGCCATATTATGTTTTAACAATCCAAGCATATCAATAACCCGGCAAATCCAGGAGCATCCAGACCAGATATCCGAGCAATCTCCGGAAATCTGATAGATTCCCTCACAGACTGACTACTGTCGTTTCCATTATAAATCTTCTTCATCTTGTATGCCCACTCATGTGTTAAACAGTAAACGCCTTTTATTATCTTTCGGTTTAGCGGCTTGGCTAATAACTAGATACTCTATTCTTATCATTTCGTTTCACAGCATTAAAGAATTTTGTTTGGTGTAAATTTATTCAGCCGATGATAGATTTGAAAACAAGTTCATCAATTTTGATCTCTCTCTCTCTCTCTCTCTCTCTCTCTCTCTTCTCTCTCTCTCTCTCTCTCTCTCTCTCTCTCTCTCTCTCTCTCTCTCTCTCTCTCTCTCTCTCTCTCTAAAGCTAAGCTGCATCCGATAAATAGCTCTAGTTAAAATTTGTTTTTTGCTTCATCCACGGAATCAATTTATCCTTAGCCTAAACTAGTGTATGCCGGTACTTGTCATATTCGATTGCCCCCCCCCCCTTGTACAAAAAGTGCCTCATTTGTTGCTAACAAATTGTTTGAGTACTATTAATTGACAAAATTAGATGACGACGTCTGTCTCTGCTATAGAATATTACAGCATATTGTAGTTTCTAGCAGTAATAGGAAAGAGAGACATGTAAGCAAATAATTCTGAACTTATTTAAAATTATGTAAGGGATTGTTAAGGTTTAGGTTAGAGTTGAAGAATGAGTTGTTGAATGAGTTGAAGAAACTCTGTCATAAAGTTGTGGATAAAGGCAACCTCAAGTTTTTGTTTTTATCAAGCTCATCGTCCCCCACCGGAACATAGGGCTTCAACAAGATTCCTCCATTGAACTCGATCGAATAATATTTCCTTGGCAATATCCATAGATGGATCTGTTTCCATGAGAAACCCTTCAATAGTTCTTCTTCGTTTTGATTTTAGGCAGTCAAAAGTGATCAATACCAAAGTGCTTGGGAAAAAATTGAGGTAGAATCATGTGAAATGAAATAATTTTTCTTTTTCAGGAAACGGTGAAATGGAGTTTGCCCCAGAATGCATCACACACGTCAGTAAAAAAGAAGTTCAATGGTGCAGTAATAGAAATGGCTTGCAGTTCATCTTGTGAAGGATGTCCATTGACAACACCTTTAACACTACAACCAATGGATCCCCAGTTAACACCATATGAGGGTACGTTCATTTCTTTTTAAAACTTTACAGCCTCGGGTGATCTTCAGGATCGCACAATAATTAGTTTACTATTATCATTATAATTCATATTTTTATTATCATTGGCACTATTTCTGTCAAGGAAAGTGAAAGTTAATCAAAAAGATTTTTCTTCCTTAGCTTGTTCGAGACCTCTTGGTATTCAAGATGGCCGTATCCCATCAAGCAACATATCTGCATCTTCATACCTTGATCGAAACTTCTTGCCAAGTTATGCTAAACTATTTAACAAAGATCGCGGTGGTTGGTGCGCTTTAAAACAAGACAAAAACCAGTTTATACAAGTAGATTTGGGATCTGTTTTTACCATCAGTGGCATTTCAACACAGGGATACCAGTCGTATAGGGATTGGGTGACGTCATACAAAATTGTTTACAAAGACGAAAATGATGTTTGGAAAGATTACACCATATTTGGAACTGCCAAGGTAATTTTTAAAAAAAGCATGTATATGCTGCCATTAAAACTTAGGCTTATTTATTATGATGACACTAAGCCACATTATCATTAATATAAGGTACAGTCCCATAAAGAACGTACATCACCACGTCATGTGGACGATTATCACAAAATATATTAGAGTGATATAGTATCACGACATTGGTGGATGAAACATGACAGAATATTCAATTTTCATGCAAATCTTTCAACAAAAAATTTCTTAAAGACACGAGTAACATGTAGTGAGATTCGCGCTTCCTTTCTTAACTCGCTGTCTTTTCTCTCCCACTCTCCAACCAGATACTAAGCGTATTATCGTTAAATGTGCTATTGTTTATCACTTTATCTCCTCCGCGGTGTCTCTATCGATTGACGATAATCGAAAAGGGTGCGGTATAGTTGCTGGATGTTGAGTATAGCAAATCTTAAAGGGCCTATGCATTGGGGCTTATGCAATGCAATGATCTAAATTGAGGAGTATAAGAGTTCGTTAAAGGCTAACACCGTATGCAGCGTTGATTGTGATTACAGAAATGATGATCAGGAATGTGAAAAGTAAAG
This sequence comes from Catostylus mosaicus, assembly GCA_964019065.1. Taxonomy (NCBI): domain Eukaryota; kingdom Metazoa; phylum Cnidaria; class Scyphozoa; order Rhizostomeae; family Catostylidae; genus Catostylus; species Catostylus mosaicus. Next base: position 16,333,698 of record OZ025184.1, on the reverse strand, counting down.
TAAACAGCAAATTAACAGGCTGTCTCCTATTTTCTCGAGTAATGCTTGCAACGATGCATGTAAATAATGAATATATGGTACACACAAAGCTGCAGGAATACGAAGTAAATGTGACAAGATTATGAAAAAGAATGCTACAAAGTGAAAAACAGCGAAGAAAGCTTCGAAGTGTAAAATGCCTACGTTTAATTTTCCTCGTGATCTAAATACTGCAGTGGCATTGGATGGTACCCGCTATCTGTTCAAAGTTTTGCGCTCCTTGCAATTGCAGCCTTTTAACCTGAAAAGCGTAAGGAAAGCCGTAAACAAGATTTGCGCTTGCGGTAATGTGTCGCTAAACCTATCCCTGTTGCATTGCAGAAATGCGGCGTACATGTTTAATCCATTTGACTTTTTCGAAGGTTTTTAATGGAAACTCTGATTCCACATCTGCTGTGACGCACTGGCTTGATCCAAGACTTAGAGCACGTGTGGTGAGAATACGACCGCAAACATGGTATGATGGTGATCAGCTTGATCATCGGATATGCCTTCGATTTGAACTTTACGGCTGCAAAAATGGTGAGACAATATTTTGGCGTTAAGTTTTAAGTGTCTTTGATGCTATGCACGTCCAAAGCATGTCCAGCGCAAAGAATGGTGGTTGTAAAGTGTTGGAAGAAAAATACTAGATTGTATACGGACTAGGGAATTTTTGCTGCAGGCATCATTCTTTTCGCAATCTTAATTGTCTATTACGTTTTCTTGAAATCTATTTCAAATAGAATCTTATATTCACCATCAAGTATTTTCGATTTAGTTCTCGAAAACACAGCTATAATAAATTCGTATTGATTGATAGATTATGAATTTGAAAAGTCCTCTTTTATTTTGGTAGAGTTATTTTTAAACTTTAAAACCCCAGATTTTTCAAAATCTTTGGTGCCCTCTGAACGTTGCCAAATCCTTAATATCAAGGTGGCCTAACTACTGTGCTGTCACTTGATGCAGCCAGAGTCTAGAGAGAACCTGGTGCGATTTCTGATATTGTAGGTGGCAATATTTCAACAGTTATTATATGCTTGGTAGTTGGAATTAATGATCGGAGAACTATTAAACATTAACTTTATTTCATGAATCCCTGTGTATAGAACTGAAAACTCGATTCGTTCAAAGATTATCATTAACGAAGAAGCCACCAAAAATAAGCATAAAATAATGAGTTATATTTATGATGGATTGCGTTATACAGAAGATATGGTTAAGATTAGAACATTTCAATGTCTTTTTCTTTAAGATATTATTCTTTGTTTTTTAGATGTATCTTCATACGTGATCAAACTTGGTGATAACAAACCATGCCTTCTGCCTCAAAATGATCTTCAAAACATCACTGATGGTACAAAACTCATCTTCAATTCACAATGCTCCGGTAACAACTTCATGTTTCGTTTCGGTGATCAGAACTCCCTTGTTCACACAGCATCTGGCCTTTGCTTAAGCATGGATGCAAATTCCACCGCGATACTATCGAAAAATTGCAGGGAGGATATCTTTGAATACAAGAGACTTCCAAGAGGAGATTCAGACAGTGTTAATCTGATTGTCAAACATAAAAAGAGTGGGAAATGCGTTCGTTTGAAGCGTGATAAGGCCACACATCACATTAAAGTATCTCTTAGAAAATGTGGAGACATATTTCAGATATTGCTTGTCCTTACCAAAAGTGGTAGGTATATTTCCTTTCAGGAATCTTATTTTATTGCGATTACCAATCGTTATACGAATTGCCCTTAGAGTTGGCTGGATATTTCTTTAGAGAAATTTTACTTTTTCTGATAACCAAGAATTCAAAGAATTTTTTTGTAAAATAAACACACTAACTATTATCCTTATTCTAATTTGTCAAACAATATTTGTAAATCAGAAGAATAAGGATAAGAAAAGAACCATTAATTTTATCTCCTAAGGATGAAAGATGGTACTGTTTTGGTCACTTTTGGAGAACACCTTCCTGTAACAAAGTTCAAGGCTTTCTTCAATTTTCTTGTCCTATGTCGGCCTGAACAGATCCTCAATCAATTTATTTTATCTTTTTTCATAGAGCTTCTAATCATATTTATTCCAGCGTATTAAGCCTTCGATCTATCTTTGACGTCTTGTTGTAAATTTCTTGGTCTCTTTGCAGACTGATGGAATTTAATATACTGCCTTCGGTTCAGATCTGAAACTTTTTAATAACTTGTCCTAAATCTCGAATATCATTTTGAAGGTGCTTGTGAAACATTTAATTATGAAAGTAGTTTTGAGCTGGAATGTTTCATTAAAGTAAGGTTGTGATTAGCAGATGCAGGAAAAGTCACTTCATCATGATTTAAGCTCGCTTTCATCATTTGCAATTACAGCAAAGGATAATCAGGAGTGCCGCCAGAGGGGGAAGGGGGATGTAGCCCTCCCGTCGAGGAAAAGTTTGATGCTTTTCGGGGACTTTTTACCCCAAAGTCGTTTTCTATTGCTCAGAAAGATACCCCATGTTCTGTTATATAGCCCCCTCCCCTGTCGGGAAACCTAGCCCTCCCGTCGGGTAAATTGTTGCACCAACCCTGAAGTTTGTTTAATGGAATCTTATATATTTGTTTCTTATTCAGGTGTGACACCAATGAAACCAATTTTCAGAGAGCTTCGAGAGACAAGAACAGTTGATATGTGGAGCAGTCAGCTTTTTCATTGTGATTTAACGAGCGATCCCCCGTCAATTTCTGATTGGAGTAAAGAGTTGCCAATCATGAATGGCGGTGTTAAAATTCGTGGTGAAAACTTTCAAGTCTTTATTAACAGATCTTTTGTAATTCGAAATGTGACGTGGAATGATCGAGGAAATTACTTTTGCAATGCATTGAACTCTGAAGGATCAACCACCAGGCTGATTGAATTGACTGTCAATGGTATGATTTCAATGCTTATATGCAATGTTTTTGTTATCTAAGAGAAAAGGAGACTAATTGCTAGGGGAGAGAGGGGCTATTGGCCGGATCTAGAGGGGCTCACCTGGTCAGCTCTCGATGATGTAAACTCTTTAATAAGGATCTTTTTTGGCAAATCCATCACCAATTTATCACATGGTCGGACAATACAATGTGTTGCCAAGTGATTGCTCAAGAGTTATGCCCAAGAATCATCAATTCTGAAAATCACTGTTTTCACTAAAAAAAATCCATCTCGCTGCAAGATGAATAATAATCGATTTCTCACGTACCGTTCCCCTGGAAATTTTAGTATCAGGTAATTTCTTTGTTACCGTATCCAGTTTACTTTCCGCTATCTATAGGCATATCACACAGCTAAATTAAAAATTGCAAAATAAACTTGAAAGGAAACTTTTGAGGTCAGACATTGCACAAGCCTTTGCGTGAGTATTTTGAAAATTAAATAAATCTACGCATTTAAGATGGCAAATATACTTGTGTTTCAACCCGCATCATGCTGAGTTGTACGTATTTGTGCGATATCCTGTGGATGTATTCCCTGAATTGAGTTACAAATTAAGCGTTATGGTTCCAATGTTTTTTCAATAATTGCAGTTGCTTCTAGTTTATTATTGAAAGAACCTTACGTAGAAGATACTGCACCTGCCAGGAAGCAGCCGCGAGAATGGTTTATTATTAGACAAACAGCAAGACCAAAGAGCTAATAAGTGATTTCTTTTAAACATAGCATTAGATCTTGATGTTGTTGAAGAATGTCTGCAGATAACGAACAGCTTCTACATAACAACCCGCAACACGATCCTACATGTGTCCGTTATAAGGAATATCATTAGCACATTATATTTCATATTGATTTACTTATACAACCTTCGGCAAGTCAAAGAGAAAGCAGACACTCTTAATTAAATTTTCAACCTATGGCAACCTATAGGGGACTGTTTACTGCTCTTTCCGGGAGTTGTATTTTTATTTAAGTTCAGCTTTTCAAGTGTGATTGTCTTTAAGGTTAATAGGAGGGTTATTAGTCCTCTGAATGAGATAGGGATGTTGCACCACGCAGTAAGAACTGAGCAGTGGAAGCCTTGTTTCACATATTCAAGGTTATATGCTGGAATTTTCAGAATCTCCTTGTAGTTTCCTGTTCTATAGTTTCAGTGCAAGAATACCCGGGGGAATTTATCCAAAAGGCTCTCTGGGCATGTGACAAGTATTTTTACTTATAAGAACAAATAATGTAAGAACATAAGGCTTCAAATACCTAAAAGTTAAGAATATGTTAAAAAATGACTTCATAGCTTTCATTCGAAAAACATAATATAAAAAGAGTAAAACGGCTCCTTATCAGAACAATTATCGTTCTTTTGAGAAATCAGTGCAAATTTTAAAAGCAAGGAAATTAAGAACATGTTGAGAACATTTGAATCTTTCAAACCAAAAAGTTAAGAACATAACTAGGCTTCATCGAAATTCAATGTTCTTATAAAAAGCGTGTATTTTAGCAGTCACTGGGAGGGGGGCTGGGGGCTAGAGGACATTTGCAGAGGGTTAAAAATTTTCGTTGCTTACCCGCAAGACACGGAAAAGTTATGCTAATAATTGTATCCTCGCGTAATTACGTATTGCAAACTAGATCGGTGCAAGGTGATGTCGGGGTTTGATTCAAGCCCGGTCCTGTTTTTAAAATCATGTAATATACACGGCAAGATCAACAACTGTACTACATGAAGTAATTAAAACGAAATCTTGATCATGTTTTCATGATAACAGACAAACACGTTTGTATTAATGATGCGTGTTTCGTATTTTTCATGGTTATCGGCCTGAAAGAGGCACGACAGTCACTGCATTGGCATCTAATCTACATCTTTCATCTTTCTAGCTATTCAAACATTCCTTGTACGTCCTGTTAGTCAAGAAACGATAGTTGGCCAAAATGTTAAGTTTGATTGCCACGTGGAAGGAATCCCAACGCCGAGGATATTATGGAGAGTCAAGCTTTACAATAGCAGAAGTTTTGTTCGCATCGATAGTCTTGATCAAAGGCGATTCAAATTGATGCCCAATGGAACGCTTGTCATTTTAAATGTGCATTTTAGCGACAAGGGACTATATGTATGCATCGCAAAAAGTCCTGGAAAAAAGAACAATGCGACAGCTTATTTAACGGTTTATGGTGAGTGGCTTTATGTCTATTTTTTCTATGAAAAAATTAATTTTCTGCCAGGGCTTTGAAAACGATCAAGGGCTGAAAGGAGCTGATTGGTCATATCAAATAACCAATCAAAAGCGCTATCCCTACTCTCGTGATTTATCATACGTATATTCTTCTATATCTCTCTCATCTTTATCCGTATATACTCTACCTTCTGCATCCTTCTACTCACCTTTGGTCATTATTCGATGTTCGTATACAGCACGGAAACGTTTTATTTTCGTTCAATCTAAAATAAAATCACAAATCTTACTATTACAAGGTAGTTTATGAATGGTTAGCTTGGGTTTACATCAAAAGTAAATAAAAAACGTAATATTTAAATTATGTATAATGATTGTAATGACAATACCCAAAATTTTACTGGAAAGTTTTGTAATGCAAAATTTTGAAAATAAACAAAGATTAGAAGCATGTATTTCTAAAACTGAAATCAAATTTTGCCAATCATCACTAAGATTTCGAAACTTCAGATTATTACCAAAAGTTTATGTATTTCTGGAATCGAATAAATCATTATATGTTGACATAAACTGTGCACATGACTGGTTACTTATTTTGCCCAATCGTCTCCCTTATACTTCTCCCTTGGTTAGATATTTAAATGGCAGAACGAAATTTCCTACTTCATGAGCAGATTCCAAAACCACAAAGTGATGGAGATTTCGGACCACGCCTGCCCTAGGGTCTGAAAATTATCTACGCAATTGGATTAATTGATAATAGATGCTAGAGTTAAACCCGGTGCCATTTCAAAATTAATCAGAGATAAAAGTCCCAAGCGTAAATGTTTTAGAGAAAATGATAAAGCCTTTGACGAGGGTAGCTGTAATTATGGCGGCTTTAAGAAAGGCAGCTGCTAGGATAACAACTAAAGATTTTATAGCTATACAGATTTAATTAAAAAAGTCGTTTTATGGTTGAATCAAGTATGGTGTGACCAGAGTTAGGAAAATATTACGTTTACAAGCTAGAGGAAGGTCCACGTAAAACAATAGAAACTCCTATGGTCACATCCAAGCCATCCCTATTATCTATTGTTTGGCGAGGAAGGGTTGCCTTCTGAAATGCTTTTGTCTGGAGGGAGGTTAACAACTTCTCTAGACTTATCTACGTTAACATAACTTTTTTATTAGAATACGAAATCTAGCGTTTGTAAGCAAATTAACACAAAATTTAAGGGTTTGTTGATGAATCTGTTTTTTCTACTTATTTCTACCCTAACAATACAGCAGACAAAAACTACGAGAAACAGGAAATAAAAAGACATTCCCTGAAGCCCAAGTACTAATATTACACTGCGGCATGCGGGGGTTTTATCAGAATAATAAGTAATATGATGTTAAGTTAATAATGTCACCTTAGTATAATGTTGATATTAATGTATATTAATTTTTTAGTCTAAAGAAACCCCGCATGCCTGTGCAAGATATTGTTACTTTAGTTTAGGATCCAGTTTTATCTCGCACATTTCACCATTTTGCGTCGCTCATCACTTTTTCACTTAATTCATCATAACAAGTATTCCTTAAAGGCTCCGATGAACAGGCTGCTGTAGACTCCTTTTTTTAACCCATCCAATGATTGTCGGCGCTTTTATAAGACTTAACGTATATAGATACAAGGCGGTAGCGACTTGTTAATTCGTGTATCTTTAGCCAGAATAATCTCGTTTTTGCTTTGATGAAGTCTTTTCCGAATTGCAGCCATGTTTGGCTAAATAAAATTGAAATTTGTCGTTTACTAAAAAGATATTTTGTCAACGAAAGATTTTCTTAATATTTGTGGTATCTTGCAGGTGTCTTTTGTTAAATCAAGTTTCTTTTTGGTTCTTTGATTACAGTTATACTTTAGTCGGGACTTTATGTGGATTCTCACATCATTCAGAGTGTCAAATTCAATCAGCAGATGCAAACAATAGCAGCTGATAACAGCCGAGCTCTCTCTGTTTTCAATTAATGAAATAGTGCAATTTTTCTCGATGGTCGTTTAAGGTTTATGGTAGATTGAACTGTAAAACGTTTTTTCTCTTCAAAATTGTCTGTGAAATTTAAAATTCGACCAAATAATCTCCTAACATTATCGATTTTCCCAAATAATCTAAAATTGTTGATTATTATTGTTATTATTATTTTGGTTTCAACCAAATAGTTTTACATGCCAGGCACGTTATTTGCTTTTCTTATGAGTTCATTGGATCTTATATCATTTTTAACAACCTTTATCAAGGCCATCAGCCGTTGAACTATTGTTTTCTCTGAAAAATCCAATCACGTTTTATTTTCCCTATGACAGAGGTTGCTGCTTTTTTACCCTAAATGATTATCAATTTTTCGTTACATGACAGTACCCCCAAGAATAACGTTATCATCTACAAAGAAAAGTCTGTTTGTTGGTGATTCAGCTCGTGTGACGTGTCATGCCACTGGCGAACCTTATCCAACGATCGTTTGGTATAAATCACCCTGGGTCAATGTTACCAATCAAAGAAACCTTGGCCTAATTGATGGCAATATCAGCTTCGAAGAGGTATCAAAACAAGACAACGGTGATTATGTTTGCATTGCAAAAAACCGCGCTGGAGTCTCAGTTGAAACGTTTCAATTGCATGTAACAGGTAACACGTTTTGAGCATATAAATTTAATAATATATATCAATTTATTTGTGGCTGGGTTAATTAGTGGATAGAGCTAAATCATATCGCGCTATCTTCACAAGGTTTCCACGTCTCCGTGATTTTTCTTTGCATCTCATCCCCTCAGTTTTTATTTCTTGGGACTTTCGCACAGGTATCTTGGGCAAAATTGGAGAAAACGTAAGAAAACATTCCTCCTTTATTAATTAACAACGATAAACATCGCAATCGCCATTGTGATCGATTGTCATCGTCATCATCATGTCATTATTATTGTCTTTATTAAGGCTATCATAAGCAGCACTGTAATTTTATTGAATGTTCGTGCCATTATCTAACTGATTCTTCATTCTTAGCGACGTGCAATTTCATCCATATCCGGTACTCCTTTGTAAATCCACAAAAGTCATTCTTTATTGAGAACGAACACGTGATTGTGAGTTGCCGGAAAGGATTTCAGTTAATTGGAGCAGGAAAATTGAGTTGCACGAGCTATGGGAATTGGAGCCACGCTTTCCCAAGATGTGTTGGTAAGATATCCAAATTGATAGTTTGATAATTGAAAATTTGATTGTCTTTGATAAAGTGCGTTATAAAGGATATTTTTGGACTATTGTTACTTGGCAAGCAATGGTAAAAAATTATCCACCATTCTTTATTTTGATTACATTAAGACGTTCATAATGTTCAACGTGGTTTAAGTGGCTCCTGTTAATTGTATGAGCTTGTCTTTGCAACGGTATCGTCATATACTTGTTAAAAACTTTTACATGAAATACGCTCTTGCAAAGCGTCAGCTTTACTGACCTATCCACTGGTCGGCACTCATCTTTTCCGCTCTCACGTCCGCATGGATTTTGAAACTTGAATATCTTGTTGCAGCCGTCATTGATATGATTCATTTCATTCAAGATTGAATTTTTTTAAAAAAGGCATCGTTTGCAAACTAGTAACTGCTCTGATACTATATAGAGCTACTTTTTTATTGATGTGACTGTCAATGTCTTGCTCTTTTTTGGAAATTGTGCCATCTATCAACTATTGTAGCTTCATAGAATTTTGCTCCCTATTACTAAAACACTGCATTATTTGTGATGGGTCTGCTTGCTTTGCTTATTCGCTTATTCTTCTGGATGTATTTTTTATTTTTAACTGACAATTTCACTTGTACATTAGATATTGATGAATGCAATGTTAAAGCAAGCAGTGCTCTCGAGGGCAGTGGCTTTGCTGAGAATCTTGATACCGAACCTGATGTATGCCATGTGAATGCCGTATGCACGAACACGATCGGATCGTATCGATGCGCGTGTGAAGAAGGCTATGAAGGCAATGGTTTTACGTGTAATTGGAGAACGACAACCACGAAAGCGCCAACCACTACTTTAACAACGTCAACAACACGAAAACCAACAACGAAACGAACAGAAAAGTTGACATCAAGTAAGTTAAGTTTTTTTAATACACTTCATATCATATTTTCTGTCCCTTCCACCCGAGTTATAATTGGCTGAGGAGAGATTTAGCTGAATAGCTCTTCATTTTGTGAAACCAAAGATTGTACTTTTTACTATGGTACTATTTATTTCCCTCATTAACCTATGTCTGATCATCCCAAACTGATAAATGACATACTACGAGCATTTACAGTTGCAGACCCAGAATAGTCTTGAATATCCTTCAAGGTCCAAATGGTTAAGAAATTTTTACAATTTTTGAAAGACCGACCGCGTGAGGAACTTTCCCTTTTATTTTATGTTTGGTACTTGCACGTTGTCTATTAAGAGACCAGATATCTCTGTATTAGATCACTCCTAATATTTACCACGCTGAATATTGGTGGTAAATCAGGCTACAGGTTCATTTTATTTACGATTTGTACCGACTGAAATATCGATATTTTTTTATTTTTTTTGCCGGTCAATAGCTTCTTGCCTTGAGGCCTTCTCAGTTCCTTACCAATAGGGATGGGAATGCCCCCTAGATGACCATTTTTTGATGTTATTCATTTTTTCCTGTTACAGCTGAAAACGTTGGCGAAGATACAACAACAACAACCAACCTTCCATCTACTACAACTGAAATACCATATGATCCTCCAATTTTAAATGTGGTATGTTTTTTGATATGCTTACTATAATGTGCAATTTTTATAGATCATTTGTGCTCCATCCTTTTTGTGAAATGTTTGATGTTGTGTAGAGATTACTCTTAACTTGGTTTAGGAAATTTAGAATCGAAAGGATGATAATCCGTAATGCTATGTGGAACATCATTCAATGAATATGGAACATCTACCTCCATTGCTGTAAAGTCGGTTCTACAGGCATCCAAATAATAGCGTAAATTTAGAAGATCAATACGACGAAAAAATGATCAATAATTATCGCAGGTTATTTGATGATAGTTATATTCAAATTGTATACCTATAGAACTATAAATCACTAAAGTGAGCTCTTTTGACTGGTATATACAATACATGTAAGAAAGGTGAACGATTGTGCTTTATTGTCTTTTATGAGCCAAAGGCTTAAAATCTACCTACCTAAAACTTTTTCCTCAGTTCATTATTGTTGTCTAGATGAAGTAATTTTTCAGTATGCCAAATGACATTTACATTTTTCTACGAACTTATGCTGTTCCTCAATATAAAGATGTGTAAGTCTAGCAATACTTATGATAGTCTTTAAAATTCTGAACTTTTTTACCCAAGTTTTCTGAAATCGTCTCCAACCTACACCTCTTTGCTGAAAGAATGCCTGTAAAAGTTTTGAATTTTGTTGCAGATTCTCAACTTTACACAAGGCTATATAAGTGAATTTAAATTACTGTCAAGTCTCTTGGATCATTCACGTTCTATTGGACAACTGCCGACCATGAAAACGAAATTAAAAAACCTGAACGTTTCACTTTCTGCATTGAGAACTGTGCTTGCACCAAAAAATCAAAGGCTTGTTAGCACCGAAACATCATGGGAAAATCTGAAGGTAAGTTTTTATTCAATGTCTGTATCATCATACGACCGGGAGGGTGTAGCTGTATCTAAGCTATCTTCATTCAAATTGACCAGGAGCGATACTGTCTTTCTGATGATACAGGAAACTACTCTGAAATTTTTTAATTATCTCTCTATTTGGTAATAACTACTTAATAATTTGGTAGAATTTCGTTTAGCTTCTATGTCACATTTTCGAAAGTCTCATTTTGCCGTATTTGCTGTTATGATAAGAAGTTTTGAAAAAGGTTTTTGCCAAGCCAAGCATAGTGTGGTTCTTGATTTGATGACATCTACGTTTGTAAATGATTGATTCAGCGTAAATAAGTGAAGCAATGTTAAAATATCTAAGTATCATTTCTGTCGTGGCTGAATCACTGAGTTGGGACTGGATATATACTTTGCTTATTTCAGATAGAAACTTGTAACCTTTAATAAATCCATTTTCAAAAAGCTTTTTATTTAAGCTTTAAATTTTGATCACTGTTTTCTCTTTTAAAAATCAGATGTTCTCAAACGTTGTGAGCTCACTTCTTGATTCTGCCAGTAAAAAAATTTGGAAAAATCGAGGAGAGGTAAGGGTTAACAAACTGCATTGTTGCGTCTCTTTGAGGCACTTTTGATCTGTTTTATGGTGATCTTTCTTTCTAAGATCCATCTACTACATTTAGTTGTAACTAAGTTTGTTATATTGATTAGTTTTTTACTAAAGGGGGGTAGGGGGACCTCCTATTTTTCATCAAAGGAATAGAAGATGCTTTTCGGTTGAAATTTGATGGTTTTGTATTTTTAGGGTGTTGCTGTAATGCTAATATGTCATGGATGAATATGATGGATAAAATAAATAATGTTTTTCCATGTCTAAAATTTTCAATAGAATATTTTTAAGGAAGTTTGGATGGAGCAACTCTGCATATACCTAGCAAAAAAATTGGGGAGCCCCCGGGGGTCGTGGTAACATGCTGTTTTAAGATATTTCAAATTTTCTCTTCATTAACTACTTCTTTATTAACTATGTCCCTTGCCTTATTTTGCAATGTTTTCAAAATTTCAAGTCATGAATCTACCAATGAGACATTGTCTCTAAACTCTCCCATATCATCTTCTTACCCTTTCTCAAATAAGTGACTTTCGCCCAGATGAATTTTTTAAGCCAAAGGAAACCTCTGTTAGGTTTTTAGCCAATTAATTTGCTGAATTTTCCTTTTTTTAGAGCAACAATGATGTATCTGAATTATTGCAAATTGTTGATGACTATTGCAGAAAACAGCTTGAAGATGTGAAAGGATCTAATTCAATGCAGGATGCAGAAATAACAACGAATAATATTGGTACAATTTAGCTTTGAATTTTCCTAAGTTTCCTCCTTTGAAAGTAGGAATCTCATTCAAAGATATGATTATGCAGATTTCTCTACAGGATACAGTTCTATAAGTTCCCCTTTTCTTTTCTTGACATACTTTCATGGAAATTTGGCGCTGTTTTTTTGACTTTACTATGAATGTGACCATGAGCAGTAAGTCAAGAAATTTAAAGCAGATAAATAGCATAACAAAAGCCATTCTTGATCAACACGACTCGCAGATTTTAGAAGACATAATTGTAGTGTTCCATTTTACAAATGAAATCCAAAATAAGCAAAAGAAACTCTGTCATAGAAACACAGATCTATTGCCCGTTTGGCATATTCACTGCAGCTATAGCAAGTTGTTTAGTTTATGCAGTTTTTTTGTACATGCAATTTAGGTCATTTTCGTGTGTCTCAGATTCATTAGAATCAGGATTATTAAAGTGAAATCCGAGATTTGCGGAGAGATGAGTCTGCACGGCAGTTCTTTTCTTTACTTAATTTCTCATTAATGCAGAAAGTTAATATTCTCTATTGCAAGGAGGCGGTCAAAATCAGATAATCTGGCTAATTCACTGTTTTTGCTATATTTTGATGCGTAATTAGTAGACCTCCAAGGACAAAAAAAGAATAGAATAACTGTTTCATATGCAACACAATAAAACTTCAGCAATTTTTTCACAAAAATGCTTAGTTCATTGATCAAGAAAGTTCTCTTTTGTTAAGATAAAAAATTCAAAGCGCTTGGATTCAGTCTAAAGCAAATTTAATTGGTGCTTATAAGCCAAAATCAATAGCTTGTGGGGTGTGCTAGCTTTTGATCAGCAATCGGTTATTTAATTTCCAAAAGGTTTTTGTTTATTACCCAATGTTTTGATGCTCTGAACTGTGCTGGACGAAAATGCTCCCAAAGTAGGTTTCCGCTTTTTTTGCGATTAAAAGATAAACGTATTTATCCATGCTACCCATGTGATAAAAGATAAGGTAAATTCAAAGCTTCCAGAGCATAGCAACCCCTAATATCTGCAGCCCTTGATGTTAGCCATTTGCTGAACTGATTAAAAAACATTTTAAAACATTCTGGATTTTTGCTATCTTTCCTGTAGTTTTGAAAGTAAAGAACTTGGAAAATTCAGTCGATCCTGATAAAGCAGTCCTTGGACTGAAAATGAAGAGCTCTCTTCAAACCAAAGTTATATTCCACAAGGGCAGTTTACCAAAACGTGAGCGTTGCATATTGTTTTCGATGTAAATTAATTTTAATTTTTTGCTGGTATAACCATGAATGCTGCCAGCTTTTCAGAATTGTGGAGATACTAGTAGGCACAATCCGATGTCTAAAAATGTCTCCTTTCATGTTGTTTTCCTTTTCGTATTCATAACCATTTACGATGTGCTATCAAAAGTGGAGCAACTAGCATTTTGGTCATAATGCATTGCCATTGGAAGGCGCTGATCTATATTTAGTAATTTTGCTCCTTGCTTATGCAAGCTCGTGATAATACACATTAGATTGTTGATCATTTACATGTCAGGATAGATGAATGAAATTGACGATTTATTGAATTTTTATGGAACTAGACTCTTTTCATCAGCTATTAATCAATAATTTTAGAAATGATTTGTTTATTCAACTGAATTCTATTGATAAAATTTCAATCTTATCTAGGCCCAAAACCGATGGCAATCCTTGTTCTTTATAAAAATTTAGATGCCATTCTCAAAGAGAGTACGTCTAACAGGTATGCATTAATTTCTTAAGATTTTCTCAATTCCCTCCAACTTTTGCTTTCACTTGTGATATCTCGCCTTGTGATATTTATCCCCGCACCAAATGAGTAAAAGAAGTAGAGACTAATATCCGTCACTCAAATTTTTATGTTCATATTGTGTATTTCCTTTTGTAAATCATTGCATAAATTAGTCAGTGTTTTATTCCAGAACGAGTAGCACGTTGTTGCTTCATCTCTCGCGCATGCACGTACTGTACTACGCAAGATAACAGGACAATATCACATCATATTTCCAACCTGTTATCAATGATCGTTCCCACGTCCCTAAGCCCTAATACTTTGCCTTTGAAGGTGACTTTTAATTCCCAAGTTGTTTTCATGATTCAGAGGTATGCGAAATCGATAGGCTTATATCATAGACTGCTTTTTCTTTCCTCTTAAGAATTGTTTATCAGGACTTTTGCAATCTTTTTTTCAAATAAATTTTGCATCTGTCCCTAATATCGCCCTATAGTTAACCCCATCGGAAGGATTACATTTTGGGAATTATTTTCTAAACACTCTGACGTGAGAGAAATGAAGGTACTTGACCGATAAATCTGCTTTTCAAGATAGAATCACGGTTAGATTAGATAAGAGCATGTTCAGACATCCATAACAGTAACTCGTATTGTTAAGCCTCTGGAAAAAGCAAGCCTCTCCGTTTTGTTATTTGGGTTGCCATTAAGAACCTAAAGAGTCTGTACTCAAAATGCAAATGTATTTAATTGTTCCGTCGCTTTTTAGGCTGCTCTTGTCCTGGGATCTGCTTCCCCTTCTTTGTATTAACGTTTTTGTGACTTACCATATTCGATATCTGTTTCAGGTAGTAAAAACTGAAAGTGAATTTTTATGATTTTTGTCATCATTTGCTAGATTGCAGTATATGGGTGGGGAATCGTCTTAAATTTTATTTTGAGAGTTTTTTCTAAGGCTGGTCTTCACCTCTAAGAAAGAAGTGTTCAAAGACTTTTGATTATGATCTTTGTTGATTTTTATGCAATTCATTAAGACTGAAGCATACCCACGATGTGCAAACCAACGTGCAATGGTACTTCTAATATACAAATCATACTAATTCTAAGGAGTACCAAGATTTGCTTCAAGTTTGGTGTCAGAAGGTCTCACAGAAGCAAGGGGCTTGAATTGACCATTGATTGAGTTGATTGAGAATATATGCTGTAGCCTTGCTAGATGTGAGGTTTCACCATATGCCTGGGTCATATGGATATGTTACGTGATGGGTTACGTGGATATTTCATATGATTGGTGGCATTGATTTATCACGTGGTAGTTATTGCCTTTTGGACATAAAAATAAAAGTAGGAAAGGCATAATTATTTTCGTCATGTTTTGCTATATTTACATAGCAACTGCACATTACGGTCTAATTTCGATCTTAGAGATGATTATAAACTTTAAAATAGAGTTTTATACAGGCAAGTTGCCTGACAAACCCAATTTAGACCTGCCATAAAAATCATGTCAAATGATGATGATGCTTCCTAAGCAGAGTCGTTGGAAGATGATTCGTTGTTTTATTTTGACTGTATTCCCCATACCATTTGTTCAAAATTACAGAACAGATTTTATTCTTTTGCAGAGTTCAGTTTGTCAGTAAGATTGTGTCATTGACTGTAGCAAGTATAAAAGATGGAACATCCCTCAAAAGACCAGTTCGATTGAATTTTGCAAAGCAAATGGTAATGCATTACGTCATATCAGTGATATACTGTTCTTTTTATTTGGTAGACAGCTCTTTGAAACATTCTTAACCTCCTAAATTTTCTTTGCTCATTGCAATTCGAATGTATATATTCGAATGATATTCGAGACAACAAGGAAGGGGCTTCAGGCTGGGGATCGTATCTTTCTTATTCAATTCTTAATATTTCCTCAGTTTCGAAGGTATTCAAGATGTGCTAAGTGACGTCACTCCATGCTTGATCATGTTGTGACGTCATTGCATGATTCATTTTCACTTTCATTTCATTTAAAAATTATTTACCCAGGGTACAAATTCAGTATATTTACTCTTTCACTTCTCAACATTTCCTCAGTTTCAAAAGAATTCAAGCTATGCTAAGTGACGTCACTCCATGCTTGATTATGTTGTGACGTCATTGCATGATTCATTTTCACTTTCATTTCATTTTAAAATTATTTACCCAGGGCGCAAATTCAGTACATTTCGGTAAACACTATCGGTAAAAAAATTCGTTTAAAAATCGATAAAAAGCTACGGAGCTAAAGACAACTACACGCCGGAATTCGGTGTTCGCCGTTACGTAGATTTACAGATCTCTGTATTTACAGCGTACTTTATATTGAATATTGACCGCACATCGCCAAATTCAACTTTAAACCTCCTAAAAATATTAAGAAGGAAAAAAGGCACAGAAATATTTAATTTGCAAAATGATTTTGCCCCATTAGGATAAACAATTTTAAAGTAACATTATGCACCCGTCCGATGACACCTGTGTTGATGCTTCCACCTTATGTACAGTCAAACTTTTATATCTGTTCTATAATCAAGGCATAAGAACACTTTTATAAACCATTGAGAGATCTTTAGAGAAGCAAGCCAAAGCCAATAGCAAATTTCCTTACCATTTCTTTTCAAGGTATGATAATATTAGGATTAATCAATTTAACAGATTATCTCTCTTTTGATATTTATCATCAAATTAGTATGGTTGTATGTACTAAGGCAATACGAACCTATCTTCTGTTAAGGCCCCTGTATCGAGTTTCTAACCCACTGCAAATGCTTTTAAATATTGTTAAATTTTAGTAAATGCCTTTTTGATTGCTTCATCCGCGACTAAACACTCGTAATACTTTGCTTTTGTTCAAAATCAAAAGTCCTCTTTTAAATATCGTGATCTAAACGTGTATTCTTTATAAACAATTGTCAATGTAAATATGTAATTTCCTTGTAATACAACACAGTACAGCTTTTTAATGACTTGCCATCCTAACTGTATATCGTGTAATGCTAATAAATATTCCTTTGAAAATTCCATTCTAAAGTTTTTAAAGTTTTATTATTTTCCTTGCTAATATATTACCAAAACTATAGGGTTTTCAAAATAAGACATTGGTTATTTCGTTTGAAAAACAGGCACGGCCGGATAGGTTCCATGTGACTCCAAATATCATCTGTTGCTTTACTTTGGACTTCGGTGTCCAATTATTTCGTTCTGCTAAGGGAGTTCTCTGTATCTTAGATTAAATGTGTGCAAGAGTTTTCGTTTATTCACTTTGATTATTATTCATTTTTCTTAAGGATAAATCAACTTCACCAGAATGTGCATTTTGGAAATTTGATAAGTAAGTGTCTTATCAGTTGCTCTCCAACTTAGTATTATGATAAATGAGCATTGATCTCATTTGAAGTTGAAGCATTAACTCAGCTCTGAATGGATTGAGATTCGCTGAAGTTGCATAGCTGGTGGTTTAGGAAGCTGAACTTGTATTATTGGAAGTTGCTTTGGAAGACAAGAAACACCACACTATATCTAGTCGTTTTTAAGGGGGCTGTCTCCTATTTACTTTGCCTATTAATCAAAAGAGCCCCCCTGAAAAAACCTGTACTATATCCTGTACGTAAATGTTCTTTTCCATATTTTTTAAGCTCTAGTTGTCTATGCTCTGCTACTAATTTTTATTTTGGATTTTTACATGTTTTTATTGGATTAGAATATTGTCATCATCAAAAAAGTTACATTTTTACAACATGCCCAACTGCCGACGTATGCAGACCTTCTAATGTACCTTTCTGGATATTTGAGTCAGTAATCGACCTCATCTATGTTTTTCATAGGTTTTAATCGTTTGTTATTATAAGTTCGATGTACGTTCCTTGTGATTTTTGATTGAATTTTCTGTAGGTTGAAAGGCAGCGGTGATTGGTCGAATGAGGGTTGTCGGTTAAATCAGAACCAATCAACACAGCATGCAAAATCAACGATCACGTGCGAATGTGATCACCTCACTACATTTGCAGTTATTCAGCGCAAGCCTATCAATGGCAAGGTGAGTGACTCTCAATCAACCATAGCAACGCAATATTCAGTAACGTGCATCCGCATACATCATTTGTAGTGATATATTCGACTTGGCCTTTCTTGGGACCTACTTCAAGAAGATTTCTTCTTGGTATTTTGGCAGTAATTTCTACTCAAATGGTTTTTAATTCTCGTTGAGCTATCAAAACACAGAAATTTTCTCATTTTGTTCATTGTTGTCTAGGCCTTTGCTTTGCTTAATCTTTTCCTTCTATTCTTCACTGATTTATCTACCCTACCCCTTACTGGTTTTCATAGCTTCCCATTCTCATCTTTCCAATTTCTTGCCATTTTTTTTTCTACTCATTTGTCTTCACCTGTATTTTTTCATCCTTCTGTAATAGGACTTAACTACAAATCTGTTTGTGATATGAGATTTGAATTAAATGTTTATATGACTCAAATTGTAGTCAATGAGCTGCTTTTATTAAAATGTAGGCTTGATACATTTATAAATTTTCTGCTTGACACGAGCCTTCATCATAAAATGTGCTTCAGAAATGTCATCTTTCAGATCATTAATAAGCTCTTAAGACGATGGCAGAATTTGATGTTCTTGTCTTTATTTTAGTTAGAAAAAGCTTAGCTGAGTTACATTTGGCTGTTTGTTCTTGAAATTACATTACATTTTTTTTATAAGAATACTTAATTTTTTGCTGAGCCTCAATATTCATAATTTTTTGCGGTTTTGAGCCTCGGAATATTCTTAAATCATTCTTAGCCAGCAGAAAATGCGGATATGGCAATAAATTGTTATTAATATCATCAATGCCAAAAACGCACACCTATTACAACAGAACAAGTCATCAAAATAAAGTCTAAAAATAGACTTACAGAATATAAAAAAAGAAGGAGTAGAGAAGTACGAGTAATTAAATTTCATAAAAAATTCAGAAGTAAAGAAGTAATTCTTTCACAAGATCTTGAGCCCGACAATATTCTTGAAATATTCTTAAATTTTACCAATTTTGAGCCTCATTATTCTTATAAAATTTATTCTTATAAAAAAATAGAGTGTATCATTCAACGCAGTATAACCTATATTTTCGATTAATTAGACATTCCGTAAGAAAATACACCTATGTTAAATTTTACTTGCTTTTGTCTCACCCAATTTTCTAAACAAACTTCTTTTATTCTTTGCAGCGCAAAGATTCGGATTTCTTTGTTCTGACTTTAAGTTTGAGTGTCATCATCGGATGTGGAATATCAATTTTCCTCGCTTTTCTCACCTGTATATCACATCTTTGTTTTTCAAGGTAAGAAAATACGCCGAAATATCGTGTACTAAAAGCCAAAGGTTTTCCTAATTAAAGAAGAACAACAGAGTTTCTTAAATAAATCGTGCAAAAATTGATCCAAAATGCGTTCATTCTGTAAATTGAGAAATTGCTGACCATCATATCCGGTGAAGTTAAATACATCTATCAAGTTCGCTATTGAAATAGTTATAGTTAAATCTGTATTCTGTATTCTGTGAATAAAGAGCAATATTTCTCCCAAACGTAATAGTTGTTGGTCAATCTTTTGGTTTTATATGCTAGATTTATCTTTTATTTTTAAGAATACTCTCAACCTTAATTTGTTTCGTGTTGAGAATTTTTGGAAGCGATCGTTAACTTATTCATTGTACTTCTTTAAAAAGTTATTTGTGCGTGGTATTACTGGAAAAAACGTAAAAGCAGGCTCGTTACGGGCTCATTAGTTGTATCCTGTTTACACATTGATGATACCTGATTCTCTAGCAACCACCGAACTCATTGCATTATTAACTAGTTCTATATCCTGTTTTGTGATCCCCATACTCACGTGAAGGTGTTATCAATACAGATTAAGTGCACTGGCTTTGCTTGTTCGAAAGAGGAGTACAGTCGTGCATATTATGAGGAAATGAAAATAATTCCCTCACTTCTTAACATTGATGGTTGCGTTATTTACTAGTTCAATATCCTGTTTTGGGATCACCTTCTCACTTGGTGGTGTTCAATACAGATCAGGTGAATCGGCTTTGTTTGTTCGAAAGAACAAGGAAAAGCCAAGGACTTGTAATATAACTTTCGTATTACATTGTATCAAAAAATTGAAACGTTTTTTCCCATTGAAATTATATGCATATGATACAATATCCCTTACCCCAATGCCATGGGACTGTACTAGGAGACTCTACGTCTCCCATTGCTAACTGTTGTTATATTTTGTTCTTTCCGTAGGCCAGTTCACATAGAAACTCTTTCGTTATTATCTTTCTAGCATCACTGTAATCACCGATTTACTAACTAAAAACTTTTACCAATTTAAATAAAAGCATAAGGACAATAGTTGCATAGGGCAGCCAAAGCAATGTTCAGCTTTTTGATAATAATAATGATAATAATAATAAACGTTCAACTTCATAACAACTACAATAAAAAAAATATATGAGCCGCAAACATTTTTTTCGCTGCTGCTTTTCAAAAATGTTACAAGAACGGAGGATGCGGAAGACCTCTTGCTAGATGACGTAATTTATCGCTGAATGATAAGCAGTAGATGTTGGATTATTCTCAATGATCATTCTAATGTTGTGAATTTCCTTTTAGCCATGTGAGGTCTGACAGACGAATCATCATGATAAACACATGTGCCTGTATTTTGCTTGGATCTTGTGTATTCCTTGGTGGTGCTCTTTTATCATCCTTCAAATTGATTAAAGGGGATGTTTCCAAAGTAAGTGTTATGGTATTTTAAGCTTCGATAAAAATTGGTTCATAACAAGAAATTTCCATACCATTGCCTCGTACTGGCATACGAAGCCTCCTTTGTAGGAAGATGTTTTTCTAGACACATCTCGTTTTGAAGCAATGGCTGCAATTTACAGCGAAAAGGGCACCAGTGTCATTTCATTCAATTTTTGGAAACAATCAAGTTGAATTCTGTGCGCAAATTAAAGTTCTGTGTTGCTGCTTCACATTAAACTATGGCGAAGGGTTTTGCCTAATTTCTCAAAGTCCTTTTCAGTCTATAGAGAATACTGTAGTTGGGTGTCCATGGGATTCTCTGCAAAATACTTGCGAAGGCGTAGTAATAATCAAAAGTGACCCAATGCAGTGAAAACAAAAATCAAATACTTTCCTTCTGTAAAGAGATTTTGCAGAGTAGATAGTTTTATCAAATCCATGCAATAAATTTAGATAGGTACGGGAACGAATTCAGGGAACATGGAACTGCTGTCTCTCTCTAATCATCAGAATATCAGCAGAAATAAAAACTCTAGAACTGTGTTGTGTTCGGTGGACCCCTTTCTTATAATGCTTTTCCACAGCGAGTATACCATACGTCACGCCTTTTCTAAGTTTGTTTAAAACCTAGCTCATCGATTTTTGTTCCCATGAAGGAGATGGTCTAATCAGAAAATGAAATACAGGGATGTAACTTTAGGGGGTTTGGGGAGTGGTTGCTTATGGAAGGATTCTATTCATTGAGGTTTTCAACGAAAAAAACACTTGGATCGCTTTTAAGTGCCTATGAGACAGAAGCTTGTAATTGTAGCAAATGCGCATCTCAGTAATGGTTTATAACGCCAACCTTAAAAAACTGTTGTGTATCCTGTTGTGTATAATGTTAGAGCACTGGGAAATTTTTCAACTAACTTCAAAGTTGCTGATCTAGGCCTTAAACCTTCAAGGCATTTCCTACAGCTTTCCCCAGATATTAGGAATTTGAAATAGGACGCAATTAATAAAAAGGAAGTTAAAGATTTAGAGGAATTCGACGAGTTAGGGCGGTGAATAGAAGCGACAAGACAAGGAAGGAAAAGTTTAAGAATTATGCTTTTGAGATTTGAGTAGGGAGTTTCAGATAACGATCCAGTCTGCCAAGATAGTGGAGTTGTCTAAAGGAAATGACTTATATGATGGCCTAGTGATAGTATTTCAAAAGGAAACAGTCTCCAAACCACATGATAATGAATGTAGATAACGTAAAATTAGATTATGGACTTATACTCTTAGATATGTCGGATAAAATAGATGCTACGGGGATTTTTTTTCTCCAACTTAAATATTAAACAGAACGTAACTGACAAAAATAAGTGAATGAACTAATATGAAGTAATATGCTTCAAACTTCGTATAGAAATGCTAAGCCTTTAATTTTACAATCCGAGGTACTGTGTCTCTCGTTTAATCTCTTTTTTGTTTTATGTTTTCTATTCAACGCTTTGGAAATGCAAATATCGCTCTTTTAGGAAAAGTAGATCTGATTAAGATTAAACCTTAAAAGTTTCCTTCTTCCTTGAAGACGATGGGACCCAAATTGAAGAAGTCTCCATTGAACTTTTCTTTCATATATTTGGTTCCAAAGTTTTATGTATAGCTTAAAAATGTTTGTTAATTATGATTTATTCCATACCTTTGATACCTTAATTTTTCTTCTAATTTTCAGTATTTCTGTTTGGCACTATCTGGTTCATTGCAGCTGTTTTTTATAGCCTTCTTTAGCTGGATGTTGGCTGAAGCTATTCAGATTTACCTTTCAACCCGAACCGTGATTGATAAAGGAAGTGGCAAACTTACAATGTTTTATCTACTTGGTTGGGGTAAGTTTCATATATTGATGTCTTATTACTAAACTGTGCTGGCCCAAAAAATTGTTATGTGTGGACATTTGAAGTAACTGGACTTGGGCCAAAGGTGTTCAAGGATTTCTAACAGGCCTGTTAAGTTTTGTAAAAACGCTAATGTTGGATGCCTATAGGATTCTCTGCAAAATGCTAGCTAAGACGTAGATCAATAAATGTAATTTTCAGAAGCGATCCAATGCAGTGTAAACGCATATCAAATATTCCCTCCTTATAGAGGCTTTTGAAGGTAGAGAGTATTATCAAAGATTAGGGAAAGAATTTAACAACAAATAACTCTCTATTGCTTTTTTTCTCTTTTTATTAATCAATTTGAGCAGAAATAAGACTCTAGAGTTGTGTTGACGATTTTCTTCCATATTTTTGCGACTCCAACCGTCGGAAAGGTTGAATCTCGATCTGGTTAGGGCCTCGATACAAAAACCCATAATTGAAGACCCCCGCCACCTCTACGACGCTCATATTCATTTCCTGTAGAGTACAAGAGAGGCCTTCTTCGGTCAATCATGCCCCAAGTCACGTTGAACAAGGGTAAATTAATCTACCAAGGCTGAATAGAATATAAAGACAGCTAGCTTAACACATGAATGTATATGAAGCGAAAATCCATTGATTGAAACATCAACAAGTAATTTGTGGCTGGCGAATGAGCCCTCACAAGTTGCTCTTTCGTTACCTCAATTCTAGACACTGCTTTAGGAAGGCTTTTGATGGATTCACAATTTAACCTCGGAAATGATTATTGGTTTGCTCAGAGGTTTTGTCTCGACGCATCAGCTTTGAATGGAATTTTCAAGGCACATCAATCCGTTATCCAAAATTTTAGTGGCCAACATTTTCCTTTTTGGCAAAAGGCTTGCAAATTTTTCATTGCGAACAATTTTGAAGGGAATGCAAGTTCAGCAATTAGCAATCAAGGACTTCACGTCTCTGCTAGACTGAACTGGTTTCCACTTCACAGAACTAGGCCATTAGGGCGTACCGGGACCATTACCCCCTGACTTTAGCAACGAGGTGCAGTGGCACCCTTAAGCACTACACGCTACACTTTTTTACCTTTCTTTCTTACAACATTTTTCAATTATTAAATACTCATTAGTTTTGTCAAAAAACCATCACGTAGAAATTTCACTGTCTGGGGAAGGTTTTTGCGATAAAACGAAAATCGAGGGAGCTGAATGGTATCATTTTTTGCCCCTCTTTGATATTTATTTTTATGATACACGATTTTTATGGGAAAGTATTTCAAGGAAAGTAGCTCTTGGCTACAGAATCTAGGCTTCTTAAAAAGTTGAGGAAATTAAGTACTGATTTTCAAACTCAAGAAAGTACATCATTATCTGTTGCTTCAGAAATTACTTTTGATTCATCGGAAAAAAATAGTGCATTAAATTGTGAAACAAGAAATTTAAGTTTCGATTTTATCAAATATATCTTCTTGAATATAACGATGAATTTCAAAGCACTAATGGTTGTAAGGGTAAAGGTTGTTAATGGTTAAGAAATTTTAAAAGAGGTTTCAGGTTTAATATCGTGCGATTACTAGAAAGTTTGAGTATTGGGGCCTTTGGTGCTGAAGTTATGCATTTAATTATTTCAGCGTCATCATGTGATCAGGTGGGCCTTTTTAATGCAAAGCTTAATTTCTAAATTTTGAGTCTCTTGTCGCGATAACCACGGTGCATCTTTTCTTGTATTTCAAAAGGAATGTTTGATGACTAAGAAGCTATACTTTTAAGTATCATTTCCGCATAGCAGATAACATGAAATTACGGAAAACTCGGCAAATTTTGCAGAAGAAAGGTTTTCTATGCAATACGACTTCGCTAGTTTTTGTGCAGTTTCTATTCAGTCGTCTTTGGATGCCAAAGAAAATTGATTTAATCGGCATTCGAAAATCGACTATCGGCGAAAATACGAAAATTCGATTACGATTCCGCTTACCAGAATAAAGGCGTTGTTGTTTGTTGTTTGCAGAGATGCGTCATAATGCTTTTTTCTTGCGAACAAGGTGCTGTGTGCAACAATCAAATGCGTGCGTGCACTGCAGAACAACATCAGAAAGGCACAGGGGTTACACGATAATGCAGGGGGTGCACGTCAGAACTGGAAGTAACACTGGGATACCCGGAGTTTGTTAGATAAGGGGTTTCTATCAAACAGTAAATTTTAAAAAATAAAATTAATAAGGGAGTGTAGGGGCTATCATTAAGCCCCCTTTAAAACGTTCGATGTTTGACGAGGTTATACCGAAGAAAATGTGGATTGTAGCTCTGTCTTTTTTAGCCAAAAATATTGAAGTATTCCTTGAACCCAACAAATAAGGATATTCTTGGCACCCGTATCAAGCTCAAGCTACACCAGTTAATACCCCCTGGAAAGAGATGGAGAAATGGGTAGTGTTTTAGAAAGAGGAAATTTTCTCGCTTCGCTTGATTCAAACTAACTTTGTAGCCTGAGTCAAGACAATTTTTAGGTGACGCAGATCATGAAATTATAAAACTGAACGAGGAAAAACGAGCATGGAGGATTTGTGTCAATTCTAATTTTGATAATTTCTGATTGGAATAGGACTAATCTGCATTCGATTCAACACGAAGGCCGATCATATAGGGTCATAGGGTCATGGTAAATGCGATCTTGAATTTCACTGGATGGACGTCGTGGGGGGGGGGGATCTTCTTTTTGAAAAGTGTTCTCCCCCACTTGATTTGCGCCCCCCCCCCAACCCTGAACTGGCTCCAACGGCCTTTTTTGCAAAAGGGCAACTCTTGTCTCAAATACTACACCCAATCAACAAGCCATGATAAAGGAGTTAAAACATTTCTAGATGAGTGAAGGAATTGGAAAAACCCCTCTTGGTGCTTATATCTTATGTCATATCTCTGGGGTTTTGTTCACGGCATGATGGCACGTACCCAGGAGTCACATGACTGATTAAACGGGGGTTGTTGGGGTTGTCAGTTTTTTGCAATATTTCCGTTAACGCTGTTATTAAAAAGTCCTGATTTGTTGGCAAATGCCATTGCATTGCAGACTGTTAATACTTGCTTGTATTCAGTTACAACCCTCGGAAGTTGATCTCCATTCTGAATTTAATGCTAAAAATTCTTCAAATTTCCTTTGATTAATCTATGAATGCGCTATCAGGCAATCTCTTTGCTAAACAACCTAGACAACCGGCAAACATTATGCCAATTGTTAGACAACACACAAGGGAACAAAAGGGTCATTTGAATGGGAGGTCGGTCGAGAGGATCAACTTAGTGGTTGGTAATCATACCAACTTAAAACGGTGAAAAGGGAGATAGGAAAGAGACTCCAATACTGTGACAACACATCTATGCAGTTAGCAACGGATTTTTGATGACAAATCGTCTACAGTTTTCGTGTTGATGTGAAAAGGAAATCGTCGATTTCTTGGTTTTTGTTGATGATAAGTTTGAAGCCTTCAGGTTATCAACGAGCGGCAGATAAAGGTAATAAAAAGTGTTGAAGTGACGTCAGTTTCAAGGTGGTTCTAACACGTTCTGACATCACCAAACACATGATTATTCATTCGTGTGGTTTCATTTTCAGAACATTTCGACAGAGCAGGTTGCTATAACCTTGTTTGCGGAACGATTGAACACTTTCGACAAAGTATAAAATACGTGGAAAAGACTTGTGTATTTGCATTCCTCTTTTACACAATTGGCAAGAATGTGCTAGGAATTTTAAGGAACTGCAGTCTAACAATATTTGCCCATTATCTCTTCATTTGATTACTAAATATTTGTGTTCCTGGATTGCTGTGCACAAACGTAAAGCGATATACAAAACTAGCAGCTGCAGTTTTCACAAAAATCGATCAAATTTGCAGATCTAGAGAAGACCTTTCAACTTAAGTGTGCCTGTTGTTAATACAAATTTTGTCTAAATTAGCATTCAACTATGAACGGTAAAGGAGGAATATTGGCAGAACTTGCTCGCAAAGTTGAATTAAACAGGCAAAAGGCGATTGATTCGCCACTTTTGCGGGCAAGGTGGAGAAAGTTCAGCGCTGCTGGCGGTATTTACACACCGGGTACACCAAAGCAGAGGCAGAAATCCCTGCTGCCAGGAATATTAGAAGACAACAAAACTTCAAAGCTTACAAGGGCAAGTTCAGATTCCGGCCCGTTCCGACCGCCATCCTCTGAGGAACAACAGATTTTAGAAGACATTCTACGTGCAGTAAGAGAAAACAAGCACAAGAAGATCAAAAGTTTGTTGAAAGATCGTAGAATTAATCTAAATATATTGAATTTTCGTGGCGTAGGACCTTTACACGAGGCCTGTTACTATGGCAATCTAAAATGTGTTAAAGCACTTGTGGATAACGGTGCTGATGTGCATTTTGCAGACTCAGAAGGGTGGACGCCACTTTTTGCTGCTATTTGCGGTGAACATATGGCCTGTGTGAAATTTCTTGTTGACAATAATGTCGTCATAAACTGTTCTGACTTTTTTGGAGTAAGCCCACTGCGGATAGCAGTCACTGTAAGGAACTTAGAAATGGTTGATTACTTGGTAAAACGAGGCGCAGACATAATGGCTGTTGCAGATGATGGCAAAAGTTCATTTCAAATTGCAGTAGAACTCGCTGACGATGGAATTTTAGCGTACTTTTTACACAACCCATCACTTCATGTTCCATAGACAATGAATTAAAAACTCGGGGTTGGTTGAAACATTACTTGTACTGTCTATTGGGGTGGCAACTCTTTCATTCACTATTTATTGATCCGTGCTCTATTTTACTTGAGAAATTAGTTTTCCCTGCATAATGACGTTATTTGGAGGGGTGATCTCATCAAATCCGACCCCGATCGACGCCCCTTGACTTAGGCCCCCATCTAGTTTAGCTTTTCAGCCTCCATACATGATAATTCTAGCGCTGAAAATTCAATGGTTTCGATCATAATCAACTTGGTGCTTACAGCATTGGACCATACTTTGATAAAAACGTCAAAATCGGTAGCCATATATTTAAAATTTGGAAGTCCAATACTTATACGCCGTACCAATACGACAAAATTTGCTAGAACGAAAAGACATTGCTCTTGGATACTGTCTCTTTTAATGGCAAAAGCTTACAATAGAAAATAGGCATATCCTCCCAACACAAAAAAAGTTAAAGTATTTGTTCATTAGAACATTAGAAATGGCTGTTTCGCAAGTAACCATTGGACTCACAATTATTTTAATATATTATTGCAGACATATTAGAATTATAGTATCCTAGATGTTGTAAATACTTATTGCTGGGTATAAAATATCTTTTAGTGCAAAATTGTATAGCTCAGAAATTTCAATGACGTTTTGCAATTTTGTTGGTTTTTTCCTATCGTCACCCGCCATACGACAGGGGTGAATTCGGCTTTAGAGTATAGGTTTCTTTAAATTTCGTGGTCTGGTTTTTCTGTCACCTTTGTGTTTTCGAATCTGATGCGCTGACCTCTCATTACGTCATTGAAAGTACCACAGAAAACGTGGTTTTCTAATATTAAGCCCACGTAAGTTAAATAAATAATTGTCCTAAAAAGTTCACTATTGAATACGTTCGAGTTTGCAATTAAAAACACGTGGGAATCGAGAAGTGAAATCAGCAGCTTCTAATGAAAAACAAAACCAAACGAGATATTTCAATAGCTTGTTGAAATCTGTTGTTTCGGTTCAATACGTTTAAATTTATAATTTAACACGTGGGAATTGAAGTTATATCAGCAGTTTCGTGTGGAAAATAAGACTGATCTTTTAGTTAGCAGGACCTCCGATGACGGGGAGTGACGTGCCCCCCTTGAACTTTTTTGTTCTCAAACGCAGCTCATCATGTTGTGCCTTGGTAAAATTCACTCGTTGTTTACCATCAAAAATCCCCCCCCCCCTCCTCTTTTCAATCTCATTGGGGGCTCTGAATAATGTTATAACATTAGTAGAACTCAAAGGCACTGTCTTGGTGATTTTTGAACGCAGTGATAGTTTAAGTTTTGGTAATTTTCAAGAATTGGTCTCGCGGAGATCTCTTCATAGGCATAAGAGCTGTCTCATCGTCACACCTTTCACTTTCAATCTTTGAACACAAGGCAAACTGAATCAACTGAAACATTAAATAATCTCACAAATCTTCTTTCTTCTAAATAGTACCTATTAACTTACAAAAGTTTAACCAGATATTGTAATGGTTACTGTAATATAGCAAGGATTGACTGTTGGACATAATCACGAATGACATTAGCATAGAACTTGACTGAAGAATTCATATATTTTGTTTGATTAGTGCAGACTGTCACAATTGATGCATAACGTACTAGTTTTCGTAGAAATCCAGCCAATTACTAGGAAATAGAATGAAGCTTCAACTGTGTTGAGTCATTGTAAATGAGAGTCCACAGTAAGAAGGGACGATTTTCGTCATCACCATTAAAGCTTTTTATAATCAGTAGGTAATTCTCAGCGAAGCACTCCAAGTTTATGGCAGCTTTGGAAAAATCCATACGAGATGATATTCTTACGGATCATCTCGTGCTAGCTCCGTTCATATATTTCGGAGGAAAATAATGTCTCGTCATTGGATTGAGAATACCATCTCCTTTATAATGACTTTATGTCTTAATGCATGCACTACATATCTTAATCTTTTTATGCGTGGCATTGATCTGACCTCTCTTTATGACGCAAATGGTCATGCAATATATTGGATCTAGCCATGACGATCAATGGCTTCGCTTCGAACAATGCGCTCTTTTTCACCGTGCAACTACTGTTCAGATTGTTGTTTAACAAGAATTGCGCTGTGTGGTGTTTTGGACTCCTGAAGAAGGCTTTTATTGCACAATCTGGTTATTTATTTATTCAATTTATTTATTCAGCCAGATTTAATCAAAATGTTTGTAATAGTTTTTTGCATTTAAGAAGAGCCCCCTGCAGGCATGCAATGTTTCTAAACTGTGTACGCAACAAGCTTAAACGTAAGTGGACTAGACCATTGGACTAATCCTTGTCCTCCCTCGCAGGGGATTTAAACTTCTTGTTTTTTGTAAAAGAAGCAGACTTTGAACCAGCTAATAAATTGTAGTCTTCTAGAAAAAATTATGTAAATAGGAGATAGACCACCATTTTCGATAATTATAACTGTATTCAGAGACGTCGAGAGTCAGCGAGGTCCAAAGGGTGGAAATATTAATAGCGATTGGATTTAATGTTTATTATTTAGAGTTTGAGCCCTTGTATTCAACGCTTAGGGGCCCCTAGGGGGCCTGGCTCTAGAGGCGGTAGCCCCTGCTATCCCCTTCACGACGCTACTGATTGTATGCGTTTTTGTATATTGCGACACATTCCCTCTTGTTTACAAACCGCATACTCCTTTCCCATGGAATTATTTTGGATTTTGGATCTAAAAATTATGTTTGATAAGCTTCCGTGAGATCTCAGTATTGAAACCAAAAAACCTCAATATTGAGATGGTCAAAAACTGACGTCAAACTACCATGAAATATAGGTTGTCTGGTTTGGAAATGTCTGACTAAACTGTTTAACATTTACAATGCAGATTGTCATTTTATTTCAGAATAGTTTTTGAAAATGGGATTGCTTACTTATCCTTTTAAATGTAACCGGGTTTAAGTCTGATTCTCGACGTTTCTTTTATATTCGTTCCATAAAAATTTTGTTATCCTAAAGACTGCTTTATCAATTTACGAACATAGTCTCCAATACATAGCACCCAATTTGTCGCCCCGCGTCTTAAACCAAGAGGCTTTTATTAAACAAAGGTGCTTGTGCAATGGCTGCACATTTATGGGAGCAAATACTATAGAAATTGATATGGGTGCCTCCCTGCTTATGGAAGCGACGGCAAATAGGTGGCGTAGCAAGAGTGGCGATAGAGACGGGAGTTCCGTGTTGATGGTGCGGACACTTATGTACTGCGTATTAATATGGAAGTATTGCGTTTATAGTGGATTTCCATTTCCATATTGAAATGTACGAACATTAATAACATTATGCTTGGTTAATGTGCATTATAAATATAGATAGATAAATGGATAAATAAACCCGGATAGATTTTGATAAGATATTTCATAAGTGAAAAATGAAAATGACATCAAAATTATTGAGTTAATCAGCATTGAAGGCATTAATTCAACAATTTAGATTTAAGATATAAACTGGTGCAAGTTAACCGAACTTGCTTCCAATCATTGAGATAATATCCCTGCTTAGTTTGAAATCTGGCCAAAGTAGGTTTAGCATTATGGTACAAACAACTTTTTATCAAGAGACCTGTACAATGTAATAACTTATAAAGTATATGTTTGTATGAAGAGTTAGAAAGAGGCGTATATTTAAGACCACTTTTACTTGAATCGCAATTTTGTTGTCTTGGGCTTCGTATGAACAATTCGCTTCCTTGAAAGGCGTTTATAAAAGAACGTTTCAGTTCCATAAAAGCTTTTGAGGGTTCGAATGTAAAATTCAACATTGTAGAATGATTTAACTTGCTATAAGCCCATTTTTATTTTCTAACGAAGGAAGGGAATGGGAAAAAAGAAGAAAGAGGGGAGCACCAAGACCACATAATGCTAGGATTGATCCATGATCACGTGAGAAATGACCTTAATCTGACCTCAATCAAAAGCAGCGAATATATATTAAGTCAAATGCCCCCTATGCCTTTAGCATAACAGGGCTATCCCACCTTAAGTCCTTACAAAATCTATGCGCTATTTCTTGAGCTTTGGTCTTGCTTTTTTCTCTCAACATTTCCTTAACTATGTTTTTTATGTACACTAAAGGGATGTACTTATTCATTAACAAAGACCTCCTACTGCTTAAAGCCATTAGTGTGTATTGTCCTACTTAAGAGGGCTATAATAGGTACTAAATGCAGTAAAACAGAGCTGCCGATGGGCAAATATAAAGTGATGTATTCTGTATCTTATTTGAAATATTCTTGACTCCATGCATATATCTTGGCGTGGCCCTTTTCGAATTGATGCTTTCTTTTCCTGTGATTTCATTGGTTCAAGCGAAGCGAAATATTGCTATCCGCAAGTAGTGCACATATATAGTAATTTTCCGCGGCCATTAGGAGGCGTGCGCACCTGCTAGACCACGTTGTATTTAGACCGCATTCACACTGTACCGCTTGGTTGAAATCGGCATCAATCCTCTTTTTGTATGAGTATCATTTGTTTTATTGCTAACAAGGATATTTTTCGATCCTGCTACGGAAGCAAACTAGTTGCGAACCAAAGCAGGCTTGCTAAGGTCTTGAACTGCAATGAAATCATTACGGATTCATGCCCAGGGCAATTATAGGTATTTTTTGGGAATTTGAGAAACAATTAAAAGCCATGTACAATGATAGTGTACCTTAGACTAATGCTATAAAATGATACAAGAAAAATATACTGTAGCAGGCCAGCCACCAGATCCTCGATAGAATGCTTCTGACGAAGTGCTGTAAAGAGGAACAGGGCAGGGCAAACACAGAAGAAACGATAACGCGTGAAAAAGTAACGTTGCTATAAGCCTCAGTTTCGCTATTGACCTCACTCGCAGGTCGTGGAAGTGTACGACTTATAGTTTATCAAAGTGAGGAGCTTTTCTTTTGGCGTATGCAACCCGACGTACTGAGAAAGATTTTTCTGCAAGTAAAAAAGATTGCCAATGTAGCTTGGCAATAGAATTTTATGTCGATAATTTTTGATGACATGTCTTCTTCATTGTGTTGTAACCCTTGCTTTACTACAAGACATAAGCCATACATAAGACGTGATTTTCCATTTTCATGAAACCTTTCCGTATAAACATCAGCTG
Organism: Catostylus mosaicus; assembly: GCA_964019065.1. Taxonomy (NCBI): domain Eukaryota; kingdom Metazoa; phylum Cnidaria; class Scyphozoa; order Rhizostomeae; family Catostylidae; genus Catostylus; species Catostylus mosaicus. Next base: position 16,301,232 of record OZ025184.1, on the reverse strand, counting down.
ATCAAACTTGTCGATTGTCAAAAGCTGATGTTCCATTCTTTGAAAATAGAGTTCTTATGACGACCAAATAAACCATGTTAATGTTGATGTTTTATTTGTCTGCAGGATTTCCAGCTCTTGTTGTTGGGTTGTCCCTGGTTTTGATCATTTTTGATAAAATTCAAATCACATCATGGTAAGTCTTTATGCAATTAATTGTTGAACACCTCTATTTTGTTGAGAAACGTCAAATGCAGGCTAAGAAATCAAAAAAGGCGTCATTTGGTAAAAATTTAGGACATTTGTAATTTCATTGGAGCCTTACAAGTTTAAAATCTAGATAATTTGTTAGTATTTTTGTATTATTAGATTTAGCTGGTATTCTCTTCAGCTGCTAACGATTGTTTTCATCATAGAATGTGAAAGTATCAAAACGTCATTCAATGGTTACGTTTTTTGTTGCCATAGTAATGTGGTAACCATAGCAATGCAGTCACCATAGAAATGTAGTCACAATAAAAAATGTAGTCACCATAGCAATGTAGTGACCAGTTCACTATTGTCACCAAATCAATGTAGTCACCATAGCAATGTAGTTCCCATAGGAATCACACTAGACTCTATTTGATTGGTTCCTTGGTTGGGATACTCCCTTGTCTATCTGATGTTATTATGTTGCCAAGACACCAAACAAGAAGCGATATATGTGACAAATATGAAACTATTGACCAATCAGATTCGTTGCCAGTATCTTGTATTGGGGATTTTTCTGGACAGGTGATCTATTGATTGCACCCAAGCTATGTTTTGATACGTTCACTGTCTGTGATGCAGACTAGTATGTGGGAACTTTTATGGTAATATTTTTTCCTCAAACAACTTCATCCACTGATTGCTGTATCGAATCTTCAAGGTTGTGATTCTGAATACAAATGCTGATAACACATTATTATTTAATTTTTGGAAAGGTTTATTTGATGTTTATCCAAAGAAGGCTCAGAGGAAGAGGAAATTGATAGGGCTTTTAAACTAAAAATAGTAGTTATGAGCTCCTGAAAAAAACTTTAAAATGATCACATTATAACTCGTCTTGCGATCTCATTACTATGTTGCATTGACTTGGCGAAAGCTTATCATCTATCCTGAAATATACTTTAATGATGCGAATGCAAGTTTCAGGAGTATCACTTCATGCTCCTCATTGAGAAGTTGATGCCAAATTTGCCTTGCAAACTTGTAAACATTGTCCATTTTGTAGCAAAAACCTGTCCTGTGGTGCCAATTTTTCCTCTTCAAAAAGACAACATTTTCTTATTTGGGAAGATGAGGCCCCAAAATCCTTCTCAAATGTCGCCCCTGCATTGGCTAATGCTCGGGATCCACTTTGAGATGTACTGAATTGTTGCAATTGCAATCTTCAAATTTAAATGTCTCCGTGATTATTAAAAGATTCTTGGATTTAATTTCCCTTTTCTATTTTCGTAGGTGCTGGATTGATTTGTCATCATACAGTCATTTTCTTCTCACTGGCATCCCTGTCTTTGCGTTATTTATTGTGAGTATCTAGTTACATTGTGCAGGAAAAACCAATAATACAACTTTGTTTAGTTAAGAATACTTTTTGCCAGACATTTACCGAAGTATGAAATATCAGATTGTAACCAAGTCATAAACCTTGAGGGCGTCATAAATTTTTGAATAGAACTTTTGCTTTTATTTCCCTACAACGATTATTCCTTGTATGGGGCTGTTTTTCTGTACGGAGATGCGACAGGTTCTCCGTGAGTTTGTGATACGGTCCAATGGAAAGTTATGTACAATTTTCGTGTAAAGACTTTTTGCAACGTTAACTTCAGCGATGTAAAGTAACATCTGGTTATGATTATAAAATGAAAAACTGCTTTGTATCAAACGAAGTCATTGTGTGACACTATTGTAGAAGGAAATACGTGCCATTTTCTTCGTAATCTAAATACTGGGCTAGTTTTAGGTATTGTTCACGATCTATCTTAAGATATTTTTGCTCTTTGCAAATGTTTTCAACCTTTGGAAACACTTTATCTGCATAAGTGAAGTATTGAGAAACACAATTATGCAAAGCCCAGCAGTCATACCAGCAGGAGGATATTCGCAACCTTGCATAAATCATCATTTGCATAATTTGATCTCTCAATCAGTTATTAGCCGGTGATTTAAACTTTATTGCTGTGGAGGAGCATGTGTGGTGAATGTGAAGACCATGCCAATTTTCAACCCAGTCTATCTGTAGATGGAAAAGATCTTTTGTAAAAAATGTATTTAAACATACTTTTGAACACATCTTATAAATATTTTGCACTGCAATTTTCAGATTACCTTCTTCATTGAAATATTTCGCTGCAATCTCTAGTATTACGTCTTCCCTGCAGTGCATTCAAACTGAATGCATATACCATTGTTTCTCTACACATGTTCTATATACGTTAATTTCTTTTCATGAATTTGCTTATATGAAGAAGCCCATGTACCATAGCAAAAAAACTAATTGTTATTTGATAAGTTATTACTTGTAGTCTGTAACCACCCATGCCTTGAATTTATGGATATTTTATGTTTACGATGTTATTAAATGCCACCTTATTTGCAGGTAACTGTTATTCTATATGCATTCATATCAACATCACTGAAAAAGAACAGAGATCTCCTCAATACGTTTGTTCAAAAGTATACAAAGTAAGCCTCGTGTTTTCCTCATTTTTGATTCTTTGTTAAACAGACTGCAGCTGACAAGCGTAGAATTAATTAATTGTATGCCAGTGGCAAATATAAGTGCATGGAAGTGTGATGATCTAATCACATCTATTTCTAATAATAACTAGGTTACTGTTCATTGCCATTAGTGGCAGGCAGATGTTTGGAGATTTTTGCATCAAGAAAATCTTAGATATTGGGGAACTTCCTGCGATTAGCCAATGGTAAGACGACTCTGTTGCTTAATAGGATCCTTGCAGGTGGGCTATGCCAAGATTTGACCGTTTATGATTGGCTTGAAAAGCATTTGTGCTCTATATGATTATTTCACTGTTGTTGAATATCTGAAGAGCAGTGTTTCGTTCACACGTGATCATAGTTTCCATCTGATATGGAGAATGGCGTACGCGGTTGTCTACTTGTTATGCCCATTTGACGCTCGCGCACCCCATCCTGGCTGTACCTATCCCCCTCAAAGTACAATATGGCCCAATGACTCTCAGCAAGAAATACTAAATTCTCAGGGGGAGCTGATTCTTTCAATATATGGATAAACCCGCAATTAAACACATGTACGCTTTCTTTGCACCAACATTGCCAATTAACGTATCTCCTTTGCAATCGGCTGAAATATATTAGCTGTTTGTGAAAAGCTTGTTATGACCAGCAGCGTAATGGTTGAAGAGTTCCGAGGAACAAATGAGCTCCTTCAGTTTTACCGCTCCACTGAATTGCAGCGGAGTGTTCGCTGCCAACAATATGTTATTATACCCATTAAGTTAGAAGCGATAAATAAAACACATCACAAATCATGATCTATTTGTTTCAGATTCGCCCTGTGGTGTTCTCCGGTGTTGCTAGTACTTCATGTAATGACTATTCTGGCTGTTAGTGCTTTTCTAAGCTTCAATGATAACTTCATAAGCCATTACGTTCTTGGCGGATTGTATGGCATCGAGGTTCGTGGCGTTTTATATCAATCTTCAATTTGAGGAATCTAGGCATCCCATCAGAGCTAGTTAAGAGCACCTGATCGTTACGTGGTAACATAGATTTCTCGTTACTTTGTTAAAAAAGGGTAAAGATTTAGTACTGATATAAGTTTATATCAACCTGCTACCATTTGTGTTATAAGCAATAACTTATAATAACGAACATGTCACTTTCATTTTTTTGAGAATACCTTGGGATTTACTTTTCAATGGCACTTATTGTTGTGTTAAATTTGTTAGAGTGAGAGAAGTTTTGGTCTTTGATTTTTTGTATACTAGCAAACAGACGTGTTTTTTCTTTGGGTGTATTAAGCCAATACTTAACCTTATTGGACAAAGATACTAAAGGCCGAATATAATAGGTATTATCCATCATATTAACACAAGGCGTGCTTTGTGTTTGTGTGGCAATGTAGTATTAACCTTGTGTTTTCCTCTCTGTATTTGATGGATTCGATTTTGTTAGAACTGTCGATTTTACATACTATGATATCACGTCTTCGATGCTTTTGTTTACAACTTTGATTATTTAACATTTTCAGTTTCATTTCTTGTGACTTTGAATGTTTCTGCATAGTTTAATTCGAATCTATTTTGAATCGTTTCAGGGAATTTTCCTCATTGTATATCAATGCTACATTGAAAAAATGGTAAGTGTTGTATTAGTTTTGATTGGTATAAAGATGCACATTTTTCAGATCATCTTTATATCACGTAGTGAAAAATTGTATATAGTTTTAAGCAAGCAAAATTTTTCTACACGGCACTTTTATAGCAGACAAAGGTTAGGGTAGCGTATTGAATAAGATCTTTCACGAAATTTTCGAGTTAATTTTCTGCTTGATGTATCACTAAACAAAGTTCTGATATTGAAATACATTGCAGAAGATTTATTTAAATATAATTTGTTATTAAATACACTTCAAACATTTAAAACATTAGCATGAAATAGTTTAAAACATTCTTAGATCTCCATTTTTTTAATTCGTATAATAAAAAAGCAGATACCTACGAAACAGGAAAATTAAATTAACATGCTAGTAGTTTTCTTAAGTGACAACTTCAAGTTACTTTTAGATTTTTTGATTATTTTTTTGTTGGCACCCTCGAATTTTGCCCCTCCAAGTGTTATTGGGAAAGGCCGTTTTCCACTTACAGAAAATTTTCCGCGGACAGGAACAGGAAATTTTCATTGCATTTTTCCACATATCTTGCGGATAAAAATTGAAACCTTAACAGATTAAGTCCTAGCTCGGATCCTTAAAAAGCTTAAAAAGTTCGATTTGTATTGTTTGTCCTCGTGAAAGTCTAGAACATACCCGAAAATCGCCACTGATTGGTATGTGAAGATAGTTTGTTCTTATACGTGATGCAAACCAGTCACAAAATAAAATAATGTGATTGGCTGTTTAAATCGTTCGACGTTTTTTCCGTACAGGAGCAGCAAAAAATGTTTAGCTTGGCTCAACTTTCCTCGGAACAGAACAGACAGGAAAATTTTCCGTTCACATGACACGCGCGTGTTCATTAGTATTTTTTTCCGTTCCCTTCTTGTCCGAGGAAAATTTCCTTTAAGTGGAAAACAGCCTCTTTTCATTATGGCCCTTTTGATTTGGTGAATCGTTTCTTCCCTGATAATTATGTTTTGTAAGTTTTGCAAGGTATAACGAGAGACTGAACTTCCCAGTGGTTATAAAGTTTTTTGAGATTCCATCTTCAGTTAAGATGCAGAACCTGTTATTTTTTCATTTAGGTTTTAGCGAAATCAGGCGCAATGAGTCCAAAGAGAAGCAAACGAAATCACACTTACAGCGTGAAAGATACTGTTACGGTATGTCTAGCCTGTTATATTATCATTAATCCAGCCCTTTGTTTCACTCAGCATGAAATACCATCCGAATGATTTGCTTTTCCTTTCTTCTTCTTTGATGTAGGGTGTGCGGATCTGCGTTACATTTTCAGGGTCTAGTTCCTGTCACGGATCTCCTTTTGCCACAAATTCAATCATAAATATATTTCGAGGAGATTAAGATGAGACCTTTTTGTTCTCGTTCTTTTTTATCTTAGCAAAAATTGTAATAGTTGTTAATTCTTCTTATAACAGTATGGTGATGAAATATGTATTGAGGATGGAAATGGCAAGTATTTGATACGAAGACCATCAAAACGAAGCCTGCAGGACACGTCAAGAGCAATAAAGGAATCCAAACGCTCGGATTTAGATAATGATTCAGACTCAAACTATTTTGATATGTATGGAACATCGGATCGTATTGTCTCAACAAGGTGTGGCCTTATTTGATTTTTTCATAATAGATAATGACCAGCTTATTGTCCTTCGTTTTTATTTTATACCCAGTGTTTTGGAACTAAAGATTATACCAATAAAATGGTAATTAAAAGGTCCTGATATAATTGCATAATTCACAATATATAACTGCGCAGCCTCTATTTGAAGCACAGCGCCTATATAATACCCAACCTCAGCATCATGCAAAACAGCTGATACCATCGCAGTGCCTTCATCCTCAAAGTGGTTGTATTTGAAGTGGAAGGGTACAGCCCAATCTATTAGCCGATTTTTGAATTTTGATTTTATTTTAAGCGTTTGATTTTATTTCTGCCTCGTTTCTTGAATTGGTCATATACATCACTGGCATAACATTCACGCGGGTTTAACAATTTTCTTAGTGACCATGTATCCATCATTCCTATCTTTCCAGAAAACCAAAAAGAATACCAGTTGTAACCGAAGACGAAATTAATGAAAACGGACAACTGCTTAACGATGATGGCACAGATGAATCAAATGAGACAACTTCAGAGCCACGAGAGACCCAATTAACAAGCTTTGATGTTGGAAATGGTTCTGAGTTGGGTGCGCGGAAGAAAGGCCCCAGCACATGTGGTAGTGTGATCAGTGTAGAAACTGTCAATACTGCAGAACATTTGTTCAAACGAAAGCCTTCAAGCATCTGTGGTAGCATTGTCAGTATTGAAACGGTAAGCTTCTTGTTTCATCTGTTTCAACATAAGAACATTTTACAACTTCATGTAACATTTACGCCTGTTTTCGCAAATGGTCGTAGAGTGTCGCATAGTGTTACGATCATATCACGGTCACGATTGTTTCAAAGCTTTCATTATGAATGGGTGTCCCAGAGTGCTGTTTTTGTAGGACTGCTACCAAGTGAGTTATTATTTGCTAAATCCAATAATATGCTGAAGCAAGGGCCAATTAGGTTTTTAGTGTACATTTAATTTCTGTAATTAAATAACGTTTGATGTTGATTGGCCTTTTCGTTTTAAGAAAATGATTGCTTTTTATTTTGATTTAAATTTTTATTATTTAAGCACTGCAAATTTAAGAAATCATTACCAAAAAGGGGAGTTAGTGTCGGTGATGAAAAGAGAACCTTTTGCTTTTATTCTCCCTCCGATGACAACCTCTTTTTTACATCTAAGTCTTGCATTGGAAATCCTTTGAAAGGTTTGATGTTGCAGAATCAACGGTAGCTTTGTCGTTCTTAGCATATACCACCTTTGCGTATCTAACTGCGGGAAAAACTAGTTTTATAAACGAATTTGAGTCTTTTATTTCTTGTTAATTAATTTGCAATAAATTTTCATTTTAGAAATCCCGTCAACAGATTCAAGGCATTCCGGTTTATTTCCCTGGTTCAGCTCCTCCGCAACATGTTTTCACGTTGGAACGCAAGAAGAAGGATGTGTCAGGGAGCCGAGCAGAAAGTAGAGCTGATTCTGAAGAGAGATACGATAATGTTGATTACATAAATGATAATGAAGTTATCTCATGCCGTGGCAGTAAAGATAGCACTGACCCCGATCGGATTTCCAACATTTCTAATGAACTAACCTGCATATTAAAAGAACTAGAAGCATTCGGCTCTGATACTGCCACCCCTAGTGTCCCAAGAAAAACTGGCAAAACTGCCAGCGCAAATGGACATGCAAACAGCACAAGTAGCCCCGTTTGGCAGAAACGCCGTCCACCGTATGAAAGACAAGCTAGTATGGAGATGACTGATGTTCAAATTGGAACTGGGCAACGGCACAGAACTGATTGGTATGGAGAAATGACAGATTCAGGTGATGGCCTGCGCAAATACCCTGATGATCTTTACACAAGTGTCTGAATATAAGCGGAATGGTCGGCTCTAAAATGAGCAGTCGTATCGCACGACAGAAAGAATATCTGAGATGTTGTTATTATGTTCCGTTTGATCGTAGATCGAAAATGAGGCTCATTTGCCTCTTTATCGCAAAGGTGGCTTGTTTTTTAAGTAAAAGTTGCACGCTACTTATCACGGTTTAATGAGGATAGCAATGCAATAATAAGAGAAAGTTTTCCATTATTCTGATAAAATTAGCTTTTACGGTAGTTTAGGGAGATTGTTGAAGGTTGTAATTTGGTCTACTTTTCTTCAAAATTCACCGTCGTGTCAAATTCACCATCATTCACTAATCGCCAATTATATACTCAAAGTTTGAAATATGTACAAATATGCGCTTATAAGAAACCCAATTCTGCGGCCTGGGGCAGTTAATTAGCTCTTGGCACCTAGAAGTTTCAAATATTCAATTTCAGATGGTTCTTCAAAGATGCTTTCAGATAACGGAATTCGAACTAAATTTCATATTATCATAAGGAATTTTACTATGCTCGGATAAAGATTAATAGTAGTCACGGTTTCTTTTGAATTGCGCTTCTTTGATATTTGATTTAAAATGTTTTTTATGTGTTTTGGTCCTTTATTTCCATCATCTGCTTCCGAAGCATGCAATGTTTGTGAAGACAATTTAGTGTGAATTTCGAAAATGGCTGTTTTTTAACTTTTCTTCGTGAATCTTGTCTAGACAACATTGTAAATGTTTACATTTTAATTACCTAATATGCTGGATCTCGAACTAAATTGAGAATTCACGATAGCTAATTACGATTATCATTTGATGATTACGTCATTTGAATGACTTCGTCATAAGACGAAATATCGTGAGCTTATTCTCAGGGGGTGGTGGTAGCGAACATGAAATATTCGGGTACCACCCTGGACACTTTAATCTATTGTCATATTAATATTGTTTTGAGACATATAAATGTAAATGATTTGTTCATTTGGGGAAAAAAATTCACAAACATTTGTATTGACTTTTCCTCATATCGACGAAATAGTAGACAGTAGTGCGCAAGGGGGAAAGTGGGGCAAAAGTATGACCTAATTTATACTTGCTAACGAAAGAAAAATTGGATTCACTATCCCCTGTCTGGGTCGATTCTGTGACCTTGGCAATATTCATCATATCTTCATCGAAAGTGGTCATTGCAGACTTTATCATATTCAAATTATCATGGCATAAAGAAGTCTTTCTTATATTAGTTGTTTAATTTTTTTTTTACCTCTTTTTTAGATAACGTTGTCATTAATTTTATTATTGATGTATTTATTAGGTCTGAAGGCCAACATTTCAGCATAAACTTTTGATGATTTGTACAATATGCAGAGAAGAAATACGCATTAAATCCCTACCTTGTCTTACAATTTTGAGTTAAATAACTGGTATACAATTTCGCAGTCTTCTAATGAACTTCAATTTCATTTGTAGTTATATCATATATTTTTATTGTGTTTTTAATATTTTTAGATTTTATGAGTTTTATATTTATTATGAATTTGTAGTGTCGATGTACTAATCTTCACCTTGGTGGTGATGGTCTGAAACACAGGCTAATATCTGTTATAATATAAATTGTGTTAAGGCCTAAATAGTGTGATATTATCTAATTTGGAACATGCCAAATTATTGATTTAATAAAGCAATTAGCTTGACTATTGGCCACATTCCACAGTTGTTGAATATGTATGTAATTGCAGCCAATGATGCCGAAAGAGGGGGGGTAAGGGGGGCAAGGGGGGCAGCTGCTCAACCTGCCCTTTTCCAAGGGGGGCACAGTGGGGCAAGAAATGCCCTGCTTAATTCTATAAATCATTTTCGACAATCAATAAGAACAAAGCGCAACTCCCCTTGGAATAGACAATTAGACCGTCAATAAAAGAGATGAATTATTTCCATTAAAAAATTTTGCAAAATATCGTAAATTTCAGATTAGTTGACTGCCAACTCATTTCTGTATGGGAATTGATAACACGTCTACCATCACATTACTTCAATAAGACACAAGTTTTGTTTGATTTTCTACAATTGTACCGGATGTGGCCAGTGGTAAAGTGCCCTCCACAGAATGTCTGCCCACCCCCCCCCCCCCTGCGCCCTTCCATACTTCTAGCATCCCTGAATGCAGCCCTAGTTGCGCTTAACAGTGAGAGTTGGATGCCGTCTTTAGAGGAAAATCGAATTTTTGATATATAAGTGCATTAGGGTTGCCGTGCTTGCTAAATTTTTTGGCATAATATTTCTTGGACTATTATTGTATTTATCACAACTGTAAATTTTAAATATTTTACCTCTGTTGATTAACAAGGACAGTTAGTAATTTTGCATTTACGTTCATATTAGTGTGTATAGAAGCAAGTGTAAAGCATGGATTTTTCACGTAAAATAAGCATATATATTTTCTTCTTCGTATCTTTCTTCACAGTTTTCGTCGCCAGAACCCGGAAGCACATGGGTCATGTATCTCTGCCAACTTTGAAGTTGTATGAAAAGTGAACCCCTTGTCCTAGAGGTAGCCATTTAAGGACCCATTTGTCTTTCAGCAAATGATAGAACGGTTTTGTTAAGTGACAGTTAGCAGGCAGGTACAGCGCAGTACAGAGTAGCAAGTACCTGGTACATAAGAGATGTCACCCGGCACCGTACAAAGGCGACCCCGTACTACGCCTGTGTTACACACCATAACAAGGTGGCGCTGTGGTGATATGATGATATACCAAATGTGTTATACGTTGATATATATATAGTTTTAAACCTTTAAATATGATATTGAGGATTTTTTCGTCAAATTCATAGCCTTAGAAATGCCCTGGAAATCTTTAGCGACATCTTAAGAAGTGTCTTTGCACTTTTCTTCCTTCTTTTAAGAAATTTGAGGGGCCAAGCCTCTCCAAGTATAACCTTGATTTTCCACCACTTATATGTGCATTATAATCGCGATAGAGGACTGATGAAATGAAATATAAAACATCAAATGCAAAATGTAGTAATATCATCGCTGGCATTTTTAAGTTATACCTTTTGACTCGAGAATACAAACGGGTTGGTGCGTTGTGGTGTACTCATTTGCCCCATTGTTTTTCCACTTGTTTTGGTTTCAACATAGCTAAAATGCTTCTTGTAGTGATTAGCATATTAGGTTTCAAGCATTTCTTCTCCAGTTAAAAAAATAAAGATTGTATTATCATCAGAAGTAATGAAAGAGTCAAAAATGAAGACCTTTGTTAAGCGTTAACTTTTGTTGTAATAACACGATGATCATGTAATTCATTATCGTTATAACTATCATATACAATTATATACTGTAGTTAATGATACACGGTTACATTTTAAACAACCAAGCATAACTTCTCAAGGTGTTTTGTTATAAGTTGAACGTGATATAATGAGTTTCAAGAATACAACTTTCAAGATTAATTGCAATAGGATAAATTAACTTACAAGAATGTTTCTTAGCTTTTACATAATTCTTTAGAATAAAATATGCAACTGATACAAGTCTCTTGCGAGTTCAGATAGATTTACAAATGGGAGCCCAAGCAATGATTTTTACCTTTTTGTTTCATTTTATCATATACAACATCAAGGTACAATTTTAACCCAAATACATTCTCTCAGGCTTCTAATAATACGGGAGGATGCTTGTTAATTTTCTATGTTTTTTCAGACTCTCCTGGAACTTTTTATTACACCCCTCCCCGTGTTTTGGAGATTCTAGGAATGGAAGATGTTTGAAGAATTTTTTTCCTTCAAAAATATATTATCTTCACTAAATGAATGTCCTTAGTATATTTTCTTTTCCATTGAGAAAGTTGTCCATGTAGAGTCTGAGGTCGATGTTACACAAAGGGCTGATCCACCCCCCCCCCCCTTCGTCTATTAGATTTATTTTTAAAATCTTATCAGGAGCATTTTGAGCCTGAGTGTAACCGACTTGCAGGCTGCCCTGTATAAAACCATCCAAAACACACCAATTAAGACTGAGAAAAAATGTTGGATGGACGTAAGTAGAAATAATTATTTTTAAATGCCTATGTACAAGCTTGCATTGAAAGATAATTAAAAGAAAGGAAAATTAGAGATAAAATCGTTCAAACGTTGAATCGATCAAAAGAGGACAGATAAGTTGACAATGGATAACCAATCATTGAAACATCTGTACCATTAAGAAGGGCTCTGAATCCCTTACATTAAGTTAAAATATTTTCAGCGGATAAAATTTCAGAAAATAAACTTCGGCGGAAATATTTTCGGACATATAGTTGAAATTCGCTACTTTCTCGAAAGGAGTACTATTTCGATATCAAATTTTGAATAAATTGGTAACGATAAAATCACTAATTTCTTCTTTAGGTTTCACGATTTTGTCCTTTGTTTACGAATATGGGCTTTTTACACATGAAAATCTTTCTAAGGTTCATCTGGTTCTAGTTCAAGACAAATAGCGTCATAAGTACCGTCTATTTTAAGTCAATTTCGTTTCATATCACCAGAATGATATAGACTCGAGTATAATGCATTTTAACCTCTCCGTTTCGTTTCGTTTTGTGATGGGAAATTCGAATTCAGATCACTCGAGTTCCGTATTCAGTCAAGTCACATCCCGCTTACCCATTCCATGCAAGAAATTTCGGCGTGACAAATTTTCGGGCAGCCCTAAATATCGGACAAATAAATTTTCGAACGAATGTTTTTCCTAAAGTTTGTCACGCCCGCAATTTTAGCTTGTTCATGGCGCAGCTTACCGCAGTATTGGTGATGCTTCTTACTGTTTTATTTAACTATGTTTGTTGCTTACATTTTAGTTTGAATCCCTTTACATACAAATAATCTATATACATACAAATACAAAGTTTTAACTATACAACAATTATAATAAATACTTGAGACAATACACAATAGAATAAAACAAAGATGAATGATACTACACTAGAGGACCTGTAGTATCATCGGTGCACATGTTAACTGTGCTATTTCTGAGAAGTTGATGAAGACAAAAAAGGGGCCCCAAACAAGATCCTAGAGGTAGCCTATGTCTTCTAACTTCTAATTCGGACAAGTGTGCATCTACCCTTCAATATTTTTTCTGTTTTTCAAATCTGATTGAAACCATTAAAACCATTGAAACAATTGAATATTTAACTAGGAGTTGGATCTGAACAGGCCTACGTATATTAAGGAAGTAGCTGGAAATGTTATCTACATAAAATTTTTATGCTGCAAAATCTTCTTTATTTTGCTGCTATAAAATGAAATAATACCTCTGTACCCCTTATCAGTTCAACTAAATAAAGTTTCTTTAATGTCATATCTGCGAAAACGATTTTCGCGAGTCTATGGTATCTGTTTGTTTGTTTTGGTCAGCAATAAGGCAACCTTGCATTCCTTTCTCGGCACCTACAATTTCTTCAGGTAATGGAGTAGGGGTCCGTACCTTAACCTGAGGCGACTTTTTCTGCGGTTCTTGCTGCGTTTTTCTGCGCACCGTCTCGTCTTTTTTGTCTTGATAGTATCGCTGGAAGAAGTAGATCAATGGATTCAGTATGCTGTTTGAAAGCAGCAAGAGAATTGTGTAGTTCTTTGATTTCGTCACGATGTATGTTATTGCGAATGGGAAGCTGCAAACGAAGAATGAAATGACGATCAGAACCGATGTCAACAGAATCCTCTTCTCCCGCGGGCTGCACGCGGAAACTACTTCTTTCTTTCCACTCTGAAGGGTGATGATTTCAAAAAGGCACTCCTTTGATACAGTTTTACGGATGATGTAAGCATAAAGAAGGATGATAAGGAAACCTGTTATCAAGACCAAGGAGGATATTAACTGCTTCACCAGATAATTTCTCTCCGTTTCCGAATATACAATGATCGCTGGCAATATAAGTAGGAATGACAACGCCCAAATTATTATGATTAACTTGGTATTCTTTTTATGCGTGAACCAGAAGCGATGCTTCATTGGAAAACGCACTGCTAACAGTCGATCAAAGGAAATAGCGAGCACGTGGAGGAGTGATGACGAGACAGAAAACCAGAGAAGCTCCTGCTTAACAACAATGATGGCACGTGAAGTCTCGCTTTTCGAATCCACAGCATAAATTACATGCCTGTAAATATAAGATGACAGGAAAAACAAGCATGTGCAAATATCTGCTGCTGACAAGCTGCGAATGAGATTTTGATACTTGGTTTTTTTTGCTTTTTGGTGACTGAGTAGAGTAACTTCAGTGATGTTTAACAGAAGACCAATTGCACCAAGTACAAGTCCTGAAATGAATTCGCTCATATCAAGCATATTGGTTGATATTTTCTTTCTGTTTCCTGCAAATCAGTTGTTATGTCAGGTTTTTGTTGCTTTCTGTGCCTCGTTTCTTACTAATTGCTTTCAAAGGGCATTTATGCCTCAAATCTTTTCTACAGTGTTTTATTTCAGAAAAAGGCTTGTTTGTCTATTGCTGTACTATTGAGAGGCCGCAAGCTGCAGAATGTTCTGGTTGGTGTCCCACGTAAGTCAACTCTTGCTCCACATATATTTGGTTCATCGATTTACTAAGTTACTGACGTCTCTGTTCTCTAAATTGACCTCGGACCTAAGAAAGAAGCTGCTGGTAAATTCTATTCAACATTTTAAATAACTAGGTACGATTTAATGCTTTATTGTTTAAACAGTGTATGTTGCATATTATTGTGTCTCTTGTGATCAGACGAATCTCCCTTTTGCTAATGCCATCTTCTACTGTTTGTTACTATTATCAAAAACCAATCAAAGCACACAATATACCACATTTGACTGTATAATCAAAACCATTAAGGTAACTAGGCCCTATATTTTGGCTAACTGCACTAACAATCAATAATACTTGGAAAATAAAAAGAAATTTAATCAAATTGCACCAAATAATTCAAAATACCTTCAATTTTGAAAATGAGGGAGCAAATCTGGTTTATCATCATAATCATCACCATCGTCAAAGCTTTAGCACTCGAGTTTAATTGAGTTTAGAAATAATGTACCAACCATACCACATACGGAAGTTCTTAAGCTGTGATGTTATGAATCGAAATGAAAATTTTCTTCATTACAATGCAGCACACATACATTGAAGAAATATTTCGACAAAATTTTCGATTGTTGCATCAGTGATCCAGAAGTCCTTTGAGTGATGAGTACATTTAAGCCAGCTAATTCTACCTCTTATTCTTCAACGTCAAACATAATTGTTATACCCAGTCAATGTCGGCAAGCTTCAATTCATTAAATTTTAAACAACTGCTATACTAGTAGACTTAGAAGAAGTGCCTGTTATTCTTTACTTTATACTCTCGTACAAACAGTAAGCGACTGTCTTCAGACCTTTGCAATAATCCCAAATCTTAACATTTATACATCATATCACATCTGCACGTATTATGACAATGTCTGGTGTTTTCTATTGCAATCCAAGATTCATCAGTCAATATAGAAACTGAATAACATTTTCCTTAAAATAGAAATTCACAGCGTCAATCCCAATTCATTCTCACTTTCCTCCTTTTCGTTCATAAATTATGCTTGTGCTTAGCAAACCTGTCGTAAACCTCCTTTAAATAACAGATAAAAATATTAAAGTTGAAAATGGTTGATTTCGATTCATCTTATTAAAATTCAATCGAAATCAAGAAAAATCTGCGATAATCTCTTAATTAAACTTTTTTAATTTCGTAAAGAAGATTAAGCAGCATTAATTCAAATCTATGAGACCTAAGACCACTATGTTTGAATTTTCACCTGAATTTTGTTGATTTTGTTTACTAGTTTATTAGCCGAACAGCAGGGAGGGATAGTTTTGGGGTGACTTCAAGATCCAACTCAAAAGTTCCGAATCTTCATAGAAAGAATAAAAAAAGCAATTTTAACTGTTGATTGTGCAAGTTGAACCGAGCCCTGAGATTTCAAGCTCAAATTCAGAAACATCTTTGCTAAATGCATGCTGGCATTATAGATTAGTGTTAGCCGTTGAGTAGCAGGTTTAAGATTATTGCGCTGATTAAACACAGAACAAGTCATTATACTGGCTACAGGTAGTCAAGGGCATAAAAAATAACTTATAAAACATGACAAATTTTGCAAAATTCTGCCCTATGAGACTATCTCCAAAAACGTCAAATAAATGACCGAAAACTTAATTGAACTGAGAAAAGAAATGAACATAAAGTCACAAACTATAACTCGGACTACTGGCCACTTGGTATTGTGAGTGATGATGCTTCTTGTTATGCAAAGGCTAATTTAACAATTTCATTGCACTCGGGTTTCTGATCCATTCGGTTTTCTGATCCACTCGGGCAAGCGGGCACGCGCTAGCGGGCCACTTGATAAAAAGCTAGTCACAAACTATAACAACAATTATTTCCCCCCGTTAGAAGGTGCTTCCGCATTCTCTGAAAACAAAATATGCGTGCTGGAATAAAACATTAGTAAAAGTATTAAAATACTTTGCACTCTTGAACCTTGTGTTTGATAACGTTACATGTTTCCTTATCGAATTCAGTTACATCTTTTCGAAACATTTCTCTTACATTAATTATCTAAACATTGCAAGGATTCTTAGAGAAGGTCTAGTATGCATGTTCTTCAGTCTTGCAGCTTTGCAAATTATTTGCTAATACTTAGGAAAGACCAATAGCTTAAGAACTGCAACAAAAGCAGTTTTTGACGTTGGATTGGCTTTTCTTATCATGGCCAACAGGCCTGGCCCTAAGCAGATGCTCTTGATATAAAAACACTTGCGATTCTTTCAGTAATGACACAACAATAAGATTGAATGATCAGTATTTGTTCTTTACCATAGAGAAAGAAAAGTTAAATGACACATAGAAGCGATACATGACAACAGGCGAGCAATTACAGCATGCGCTTTCTAAAAGGATGTTGCACAATGGATCAACATTTCAATGAACACGCAACTATTGACGACTGATAAACAAAATTTAACCCAATCGCTACACAGATACTTGATTTTGCTAATTTAAGTGTACTTTCCATTGGATTCTTCTCAGAGTATAAAAACAACGCAGCTGAGGAGCAAAAACGCTTTATAGTGCATAACTTTATCATTCTCTTCCATGACAGAACAGGCCTGAAGCCCTCTGACCAGGGCTAGTGGGGCTTAGCCCCCAAAACAGACTGTTAAAACAGAAGAAATATCAGCAAATAACACACATTTTATTAATTTCATGAAATTACCCCCCCCCCCGGAAAACTTTATCTCGCCTCGGGCTTGTAACAGAAGAATATGTTGAAGAAAGTTCGTGCGCATTCAATATCGAACGGTATTTCATCTCTACAAGAAAGTAATTTTTGATATTTTACAATGGCTTTAATGGTATAAACAGGGACGCATGAAACGGTAGTGCCAGAGAGGCGATGGCCACATTCTTGGTGAACTAGGTATAGACCCTGATTCTTTGGTAGCTATCCTTCGTTGAATAGCTAATGATAATAATTTGGTAAAATTTTTGGGGTTAATTTTTTAAAACCTTTATTAAAAATGAATCTTTTAAAGGGCCAATTAAAACAATATGGGATCATGGAGTTGAGGCATTGCTTATGAAGTTGCCTTCGCTAGCAAGCTGAGAAAATAGTTTCTGCATGGGTAAGTTTGAATTTGCAGGCCATATTTTTCCTTAAAGGCTACTTGCTTATTTACAGTCGTTTAAAAGAAGATCATCCAGAAACACGAGCAATGACAGAACTGCAAATACATTTACAATACCAAATAAAAATATCGAAAATGTACAAAAGCATTAATTGCTGATTCTACTGATTTTTTCTTTAATTTTTTATTCGTTTTAAACTCTGCTAGAAATACAACTATACACAAGGCACACAACTTCAAACACACATAAACACAACGCTATGTAACTTTTAGCAAAACAAACGCAAAATTCTTTGCGAGGATCCTCATAAACAGATCTACTAAAGGGAAAGAACCCTTCCCTAACATCCCATTTCTATAGCGTATAAAATGTGGAAATGTTTGTGATGAAACAAAATTTTTAGGTTTAGGTTCATTGGGTACATTAAATTTAAGAAGTAAACTCTAAGACGGTGATAAGATGTTCTTAGTGTAGCAGGTCACTTATTCTAAAATTTTGCCCCAGTACATCGGATGCTTTTCAAGCTCTACCCTAATGTTTTCATCTTAGCCAGAAATAGATCACTGGGCAAAAAAATCAACTATAAACATATTGAAAACACCCGACAATGAAATTATATAATCATGATGATAAGCCTTAGGCTAAAACTAGAGCTAAGAATTGTTATAAAATATAGGATTTGTACTTACTTTACGGGCCCAAAAAACAGTAACTCGAGTTTTGGCTATGAAGATTGCGATACCTCTGGTAGATGGTAGACGTTCTATCCTTATCTTGCTCAAAATTCAAGACAGCAGCACCTTATAAATAGCCTTGATATCGCACCATCTGCTCATTGCAGTGCAAGATCTGGTGTTACGGTAAAGCTTAAAAAACTTTGGAAAAACAGCCTAATTGCCTCGTAAATAATTTATTAACCTAATACCGAGCAAAGTTGTGATTACACTTGTACGCAAACAAGTATTGTGAATTTCTTCATATGAAATTGTTCGTTTATACATGAATTAGGGGGTTTCTCAAGTGCTATCTCAGACCCTGCTTGTATAAGGCATGCGTAATGGTCTATCATTCTTTAATGTTCACTTCTATAGATTGCTATGCTTCATATAAATGTAAATTCAACATGGACTTCGAAGCTGAACAGTCAGTT
The DNA here is from genome assembly GCA_964019065.1 of Catostylus mosaicus. NCBI lineage: Eukaryota > Metazoa > Cnidaria > Scyphozoa > Rhizostomeae > Catostylidae > Catostylus > Catostylus mosaicus. Next base: position 16,282,548 of record OZ025184.1, on the reverse strand, counting down.
TTCAGCGTGAGCGAGAGTTGAAGGCCCAGCGCTATTAAGTTGAAGTGAGACTCTCTTAACTAGCGGCAAAGCCAACCCAGGTGTCAATCTTTCAAACATCAGTAAACGGATACCAAGAGACTTGCTGGGGGGCACAAGATCTATTGCTCCGGATCGGCATCAGTTTAACAACGCCTGCAAAACAACCCTAACTCCCAGTCTTGATTAACAACAGGCGCCCCTTGCTGCCTGTCTAAACATAGATTGAATATTATATGCATGGGTGGAAAGACTACTGGAGTAATAGGGGGCACCTGCCTTTCTGGCAAACGCTTGAAGCACTGAAGGACAGAGGGGACACCCCTCGTATTCAGGACCAAGGAATACCAAATTCAAAGACAGGGGCGATCACTCATTTAAGACTCATTTAAGATCTCAAGCAAGAGAGAATGCTCTGACTGGTAAATTAATTTCTTATGACTATTTTGTGAATTTTTTTTCAGGGAAGTAGCGGATTCTTTTGGTAAGAGTGATACTGCTTTATTCATTAATATTAAAACATCTTCAAATCTGTATGCACTTTTAGAGAGAAACAATTTGCAAAATCTGCGTAGGCAGCGACTCCCCAAGACAAAGTAAACACATTCTGAGCTTCAAGTGCCAGACGTTCTCGACCTCAGAAGAGTGGGAAGTTCTTGCGATTCCTATGAATAGTATGAGCCAAGGGCCAAGCATAATGCTAAAGCGAATGGCTAGACACAGGGGTAATCGGCGTTGGTATGATGTAGAAGATAGTATTATTATTAAGTGTACCATATCCTACATCACAGACACGGGCCGGTTTAACTAAGGATAAATGAAATCAAGACAGCTGCAGTACCTTATATTTGCTTTCGATGGTCTGTCTCATTATTGATGTGGGAAAGGTCTGTAGAAATCACTCCATCAATACATACATATACATATACATATAAAATTTAATAATGTAAGCGCTACAGCGCTTGTTCATTAATCTAATTAAAATGTTTTAATTCATTAATTTGGTTAGAGGTGACTCAATAGCTGTGGTAGGGATTTATCGTAAAAACGGGACCTTCGGGAATTTGGAATTTCCAAAACTTGGAATCCATAATAAGAGGGTTTACATTTATTCCAGACCATTTCCATCAGCGGATGGGCCACCTCGATCAATGTTTAATTCGAATTTAGCTCTCTTGTTCCCTCTGGGTAAAAGTTGTTCACAGCAAGTACCATTTACAGCCAGGACTCAGTGATCATGTGTCTTCTGTTTCTTATTTATATTTGCGTAAAAAAGCATTGTGTCGTTGGGTTTCATATTCACCCACTTGTTGCTGAATAGGTGAGTAGTATGTACCATTTCCTGGATTTTTAGCCCAGTCCATGTTTCAAACCTTCAATCTTCCATTTGGAAGGCGAACACATTACCACTAAGCTCTATGCTGCTCATTCCCGCTTTTTTCCAAGTAAGGGTAAATTTTGAATTTCATTCTTTTTCATGTTGATATACTGATTCATTCTATTTTGATAAATTTTAAGCGAGGACCCCTTGAAAATTAGCAACGCTGAAAATCAACCCATTAAAATTTTTCTCATAAAGGCACCGCCTCTCCCTGTTTTTCTTAGCATACCCCCTGAAGAAGAATAATTAGCATGTGTTAACTGAAATGTCAAGGGCTTGTTTGGTGTTATATTGGATTCAAATTCCAGATGGACATCGCATTGCGTTCCAGTCTGTATGTTACATAATGGGCATTCCACATATTCTTATCATCATAACAAACACTGAATGAAGCAGATAGCTCATTGAAAAGCGCAGCTGATGTTATTCTTACACTGACAGCAAAAAAGTTTATTTTGGCGTTGCTTCTCCCCTTCTTGTTGCGTAACGACGCACACACATTTTGCCTCTCACATTTATTGTTTGTAGGTGTTGTTTCCTAAAAATGTTGTTTCCATCAAACCCAACTTAGAATTATGCAACAGTTAAAGGTCAGTCAGTGGAGACTTTGAGGTCAAGGGCATTGTTCTGAAGTATAGAAATATTATGAAAGTTATCATTATTCATATGGGGTAGAACTTAAGCTCGATGGTGAAGATGATGAATACTAAAGGATGAATCACCACAATTTATAAAGACTTACATCTCTAGTGGTGTATCAATATCGACAATCTACTTTCCCAGCCGTACTATTTATGGTACAACAGGGCCATGATAATTATGGGGGGGGGGGGGGGCTGGGTCCAGAACTCAAGTCCACAGTGGCCTTATTTCGCTCCTCCGCATAACCTCATATTTAGTGTTTGGACTCGTTTCAATGTTATAAACAAACATTTTGCGTAATTCAAAATGGCGAACCAAGGTGGGGGAAGTGCTGATTATTTTGCATCTCCTTTCAACGCTGTATTCGGTTCTGCTGGTCCACAACACGAGAAGGCGCTAAAACACGCATTCTATAACACTGCAGCTTTGGTATTTGTGATACTAAGTGGAGTTATAGCTGTAATTGTATATTATGTGCTTGAAGCTTTCATTAGGCCGCTTTTATGGGCCGCTTTGTGCGGTGCCTTTCTACACCCTTTCCAACGAACCGCAACATTAACTGTCCGCGGATGGCTGAAGTCACTGGATGAAACAGATACTCCATTTGCTATTGGACTTGCGTTGGCACCTTTCAAAATAGTAAACGAATCATCAGAGATATTCGGGAAGTTGTTAAAGTCAAATGCAAAATTCATTCTAACTCTTGTCTTATTGTTTCCAATTGCATATTACCTCATTGTTTTTCAACCATTCCTGCAAATTTTGGTTACGCTGGAGAAAATGATATTGACTGTCAGTGCTGTTTTAGAAGTTTTTCAAAGACCTTTGTGGGTATGTTTACGATTGGCAGTGATGGTTGTACCCTGGCTGGAAAACTTGCATGGGCTCGCAGCATCACTTTCCTTTCAGTCGATGTGTCGCACCGCCCCCACCATTTGTCGCACCTTATTTGTTACATGAAGTGGTACAATAAAGGCCTTTCACGCCTTTTTTTAAACAAACATTGTGATGGCAAACAATGGGGGGCTGGTTCAACTTGAATGAACTACTAATGAGAAGGGAAAGGGGTAATAACACATGCAGCTCATTAAATATTGGCTTGGTTTTGCTAGCAACTTCTTGAATTTTGTCGCATGTCTGCGCAAAATAGGCTTTGCTCGACGTCGCAGTGGAAAAACTGTTGTTGGTTGCAACGACACGTAGGCAAAAAAGGCATATTTTCCATCCTGGGGTTGTACGTTTAGCATCAACATATTCACAGATAATTAGCAACAGTTATTAAGTGTGACATCAGTCATTTTCCTTTTTTAATGTTACATGTTGTGTTTTCTTTCAGTTAATAATTGTTTGTAAAGTTGAAACAAACAATTCTGATTTTTTTAGTGAATAATTGCTTTTATCTGTTACAAGATATTAATAAGGTTTAGGAAGTTTTAATTTTAAGATCCACTATTTTATGTTTTAGCTTTTATCATTGAGGACCCCCATGAAAAGCACCTCTTGGTGATTTGGGAATCCCCCTTAAAGATTGTTTATCTATCTATCTGTAAAGTTGATGTTATGTGCATCTTGAGTGAACTGAACTGAACTAACAAAAATAAATTTACTGAATTGAATATAATAATTTGAGCATTTCTCTTACGATTCGCTCTGACGATTTGACTCGAAGCAGGGGCTTCATTTGAAGGGGGTTTTCATGGAAAGCTCTAGGGACAGAAAAATATTGCTATTGCATTTTCATCATGGGTCAGGCTCAGTAAACTTCCAGATCATGGTTACAACAAAACTTATTATTCTATGCCTGTAATTTATTTATGCAAATATTCACCGTCTCAATATTTTTCTAAGCCTTTTGTACAAAGGTAGCCCCAATTTAAAATTCCTATTAGATTACAAAAAGTGAAAATAATTTCTTGAAAATATTATACTTTGAGGTTGCTGTAAAGATAAATTTACTTCTCTTTTCCTGAATAAATGCTTTCAAATCCTTTTTGCTACAGGTATGGACTATTGTTGCTGGTTATGTAGTGATTGTTGCATTTTGGTGGAGACCTGCTGCTGCTAATATCTTATCAAAGCTTTCACTGCCTGTCTGGACTCTTCTGTTCATACATCTTGCATCATATGCTGGAAAATGGAAAGTTCTCATCTTCTTTATACTTCTTGTTCTTCTTATTGTTGGCCTCTATGAAGAATGGAAAGAAAAAAGGAAAAAAGGTACTAATGGCTTTTACATATTTAAAAGTAACTGGTAATTCAAGTAAGAAATAAACATACCTAGATGGAATCAGAAACAGATTTTTGAGTTCCTACTTCATTTTTTTGTTGACTTATGACATTAGCCTAACATCTTTGGCAATCTTCCCAGTAATGCAGCAGGGAGCCTCATTGTTGTATACATGACTTTTTGTCTAGAATATTGTTTGCTCATTCTTGTTTTATAGAATCAATTGCATCTGCAGCAAGTGAAGATGTTGCAGAGGTTGATGGAGGAAATGTTGATGATGAATCAGTTCTACGAAGTATGCTGATGAAGTCCTTAACAATAATTGGTATCACTTCAGTACCACAACCTGAAGTTATTGATAATAGTCAGCAGGCTAGCCCAGAGAGTCAACAGTCAGGTAGTACTGTAGTTGATGATTTGCAATCCAACAATGAAGTGGATGGGGAACATGATAATCCAGATGCTACTGGTGAAAAGGTAGAAGATGATGTTATACATTTAAAAGAAAAAGTAGGAGATGTGGTTAAGCAAAAGGCTTCTCAAAGACATAGATGTAGAAAACCTTCACATAAGAAGTCTATGAGGAGAAGAATTGGAAAGAGTGACCCATATTTCATTGCATTGTTTTGGCTTTTTGTCATAAGCAGGCTCTGGTTTCATACATGGATCTTACAATTTGTTCCAATTTTGATTTTCATCTACCTGGCAAAAACATTGTTTCTTTGGTTAAGAGCTTCAGAAGTGGTTGCAAATAGATACAACCAGATGATTGGAAAATGTGAGCAATGGATTGTCAAAAGAAGAGATGCTATTGTACCAGTGCCAGTCAGAGGAGTTTACAAATTAATGCTGAAAGGGGACAAAAAGGTTTGTTACCTGAGTTCTTTTAATATGAATTTTTTACAACAGCATTAAAATTGAAAGTAACACAGAATAAACAAAAAATAAAAGTGAAAATGATATTTTAAGTTAATCACTGGAGTTTTACTTAGCTTAGCATGGTACTGGTTTCTCAAATATTTGAATTGATGTGATTGATCTTCACAAATTTGTTTTGTTAAAATTTGAAACATTCATTTTAAAACCATTTAGAACTTTGGTAGCTGTAGTTTTGGGTCTTCTTGCAAGAACCCATAAAAGGTGTCTTTTTAGCCTTGCTATGTTCAGACTGTTGATGTGAGCAACTAGCAAAAAAATCAGTGATCGCCAAACCAAAATGATTAAGGTTTACAGTTTTGCCACACCACAAAGAAGGCCACTTAAATCTTCCTGTTGGCAGAAATGTGTTGAATAAGGCCTAGTATAAGTAATGATTTCTGGCAATTAAAAATTTTTTTTTGGTTTCTGTTGTTTCATTTCTACTTATTTCTGCAAATATTGATTCTGTTTGTGATATTGATATATAATGTTTCTTAATTTCATTTTTAGGTTATTAAGTGGACAGATGAAAGCATGGAAAAACTCATGACTGTATTGATAATGCTATGTTTGCTTGTTCTTACAACATTATCAATCATCTTCCTTGCTTTTCAGGTTAGGGACTTATTCTGTTTATTAATTATCTTGCCACTCATGACATAGTAGTTATTAAATGAGTGGTTGAGTGAGTGAATGCAGGAGTGAGTGAGTTCGTCATTAGTTAAAGTGTTATCTAGCAAGTGAGAAATTGAGTGAGTGAGTGAGTGAGTGATTGAGTGAGTGAGTGATTGAGTGATTGAGTGAGTGATTGAGTGATTGAGTGAGTGAGTGAGTGAGTGAATGAGTGAGTGAGTGAGTGAGTGAGTGAGTGAGTGAATGAGTGATTGAGTGAGTGAATGAGTGATTGAGTGATTGAGTGATTGAGTGAGTGATTGAGTGAATGAGTGAGTGAGTGAATGAGTGAGTGAGCATTGTGCTGATGATATAGATTGCCAATAACTGCTCAGACAATTGGTTGCCTTTGCTATTTTTATGATTTTGAATGATAAGACTGACAAAGGAATTCAGCCATTCTCAAACTTAAGTTATGGCAGGGTCTATTAAGCAGACCACGCGGGCTTCTCGGACCTCAGTCCCTTTGATCCGCACTCCCGTTTTAGGTTTTCACCTAAACCGCAGTCCCAGGATTTGCAAGTCCTTGTTTTTGGTTTCACGTGAAGGCGAAACCTAAACCGCGGTCGTAAAGTCCGGGAACCAAATTGTTCGCGTTTTTGGTTTTCCCATAGGGCAGCGTATTCCAAGCGCTTCACGACATTCAACTGAAGTCCTCAGATTATATAGTATCTTTTTAAACGTTTTGATTAGGTACAACAAGAGAGTGTATATATGGCAAGACTTGTAAACAATGCAGTTAATGAAACATTGACAACCAACCCAGAATTGTTCAGGTATATCTTAAAGTATTTTTCCTTTCACTGTTTTGAACTTCCTTACTTTGAAATGAATATCTTTTCATCTCACACTCCTTGGAGCTTAAAAGGTTGGCATTCAAAGTCACGAAAGACGTGAAGACAAATTAATAACTATTTGCCCATGTCCAGTGACCCGTGTCCGTAAAAACCCTTGACCATTGTCAAACAGTGAATTTTTTTTCAGATAGATAATGGATATTCCCCCTTTTAAGTAAAAACTGGGATTCTTATTTATAATGCCAAAGCGCATAGAGTCTTGTCAGTTTTGAAACAAAGCATTTTGTAGTGCAGCCTACTCATTTGAGTTTTTTTAATCTTTTTTAAATTCAGAAATTAAGCTTTTAAAATGTATCTAACAGTTTTGAGCAAAGTCTGGTCTTATAAATATAGCGCCCACCTATCTCAGTAAAATCGATTGAATATTCACACCTTTGTGTGATTATTCCTGTGAAAATTCGCAAATGTGTTGGGAATTGACTAAATATCTGTAATACAGCAATGGGATGAAAAGAATTGGAGAAACGCATTTGTGATCTAGCAGCTCTTAGCCATGTCTACTCTGAACCTGGTGAAAGGAAAAGGAGGAGAAATTATTATCTAATTGGCCAACCAAATTCGTTCTAGATTAATTTACCTTAAAAATGATGATTGCTATTCATTTCATCTGTTGCAAAGTTAAAACTTTCAAGGTCGATTAAAAAATAGCAAAATTCTATCTTAGTTGCTGCTGGACTATCATCAAGTGATTGACTGGGATACTAAACTCTGTATAAAAATTTCCTTGCTTTTTGCTTGGATTAGTTATCGCGTCCAATTAAATAAGGGAAATTTCCAGGTGGCCCCTTAAAATCAAGGAGATATGGGCCCTGAACTTTGCAATTTACCTATAATTTCGTTGATTGATACGTTGCAATTAGTTGCATGGATCGTCAATGTAAAAATAAAAGTTGGTATATCGTATTTTCAGAAAATAAGACGGCTTAGAGAGAGCCTCTTTTCGAAAAAATGTACAGGCTTTTAATTTTTTTGCCACACTGCTTCTAAGAAACTGGTTCTCTTTTTAAGATTTTTCTCATTTTTTCCTAAAGATGGCTGCCAGAAAACACTGACGTCAAAGAAGCGTTTGATAATATGGTCCATCGTGCTTACATTTACGGTAGAAAGTGGATGGTTGAAAAGGTGAGATTTGCCGTTGATTTCAGGATGCTCGTCATTTTTCTGTGAAAGAATCGTTAATGTCCATGTGAAAGGAAGGGCAGAAAATTTTAGCAAAGTTTTTAATACTGTTGTGATGAAAGGTGGCCATAAACAGTCAAAACAACAAATCCCTTTGTGAAGGAAATGTGAGGGGATGGAACCGTCAGGAAGTGTAGAGGTGACACAGAAAAATCCATAGATCGAGTTGTAATTACGGAGAGAGATCTATTGTTGAAAGATTATGGGTGGCTTAACGATTCTGAGGTTCTTTTGATACATTATTACTAGATTCGTTGGTTGTTTGGTCAACATTTATTTTATAGCATTGAAAAAAGGAATAAGGCATTTATTACACAGCTTGGATCATATTAATAGAACCGATTTACTTTTCATGATGCCAAGTTGTTCAGCAATTTATTACTTTGAAAAGGTTTTGAATCTTTCATTTCCTTTTGGAAGAGAGAAAATGATTAATTGAAGGGGTTGATAACTCGGTGAATGAAGAGTAAATCTCTATTAAATGTCTATATTGTCTTGAGCTTGCACTTGATATCGAATAAAGTTATCGAAAACCTTTATTGAATAAAATCACCGTTGATATTTCACGTATTGTATAGCAAGATTCTGCATTATCTTGATAAATTATGTTGATGAATTTTAAAAAGTTCGTGCTTTTCTTTTCAAAGTTAAACACGGTTCTTCGAGGGCACCATTCAAACAGTACAGTACTGGAAAAGCAGATGACGTCATTTGTTGATAACCTTTACCATCAGTGGTTGTCAAGGGTAAGGGACAAGTTTGATTTTAAATGGCATTTACAAAGCAAATTTGTCCATTTAGTCCAGCCTTAAGACGTATGATACTAGTTATTGATTAAAATCTTATTGATTAAGGTTTCCATTTAGCTCAGGTCATATTGGTTGTAGCTGTTATCAATTGTTCTTGTTTTAATTTCTATTATTGTTCCCAGCCTCCCTGTCTTAAATCTCGTCTCCGTCTTTCTTGAATATACATGTTGTTTTTCTGATGTGTTTCTCCAGATACAACAATTTGATTTGATTTGTTAATATATAAAAGCGAGCTAAAGATTGCTTGCGTCCCTTTTAGCAGACATGCAGACAGACTCATAGTCGAGAAACTCTGCCAGCCTATCTCCAAAGAAAATGACCCTGAGGCTAAACGTTTTTCCAAGAACAGGAGAAAGTGTCTGTAATATCAGATTTTTTGTTTTTATGACCTTTTCTCAAAAAAATGACGCCATTAACAAATGGCTTCCTAACTCCTCCCGGGATATGAGTAAAGATTCTTAACAGTTTATTCGTCTCATTTTTAACAGAATGCTTCGAAACAGCCTTCAAAACTTCCATCGAACGCATCCACAATCGTAAAACGTCCATCATTTTCAATCGAAAATCTCAAGAAATTGCTTCCTGGTAATGATACTTTTGAGATTAGTGCGATATTTTCATTGGTGAAGGAGAACGTCGATACTTTGAAAGCGGTACAGTACTTGTTTACTACAAATTTTTTCTAAGATTGCTGTATTCAGTTTCAATCAATGCCTCAAAACGACAGCTCAGCACCTCGATATACCTTTCTTTAACCATCTTGAGATTAACATATAACTGCAGCTGCGCAATGATAACCAATGTTATTCGCTAGTTGCACCAGAAATAGAGGTTTTTAAGTATCATGGGCGTTAGCTCTGGGGCATGAAAGGCGTAATTTGTTTTTGGCTATGGAAATACAGGGGCGGCATGCTGAACCTTGAAACTAACCCTAAACTTGTTGGTCACCCCAAGTAAATTGTGTTGGTGGTCCAGCCCTTTACAAATCAATTAATCTTGCTAATACCTTTGGTTCACCTCAAAATACATTGCACAACTTAATATAGCATTGGTTGATTGAAGAAGGGCTCTCTACTAAAAAACAGAGGATCCTCTTTTTCTTAACTAGCATTTATCCTTACCGGAACCCCCAACCAACTTTGCATTAACCCTAGATCAATGTAGTCCCTATCCAAAACGCAGAGTAGCGGTGTTATGATGATGCAGCGGTGCAGTAGAATGGAAGATGTTTCGCTGCCATGTATAATTATATTTAACTATGCATCTTTTTAGTCTAATATAAATTGCAATGGTGTACAGCGTAAAAAGGCCCATCGTTGCTCTTCCATGACACACCCATACTGCTGTACCATTAAACGTCCTCCTACACTTTTTGAGTTGCTTAAGTTCATCGCTTTGAAATTGTACAAACTCAGTTAAAGCTGGCGCAACAGAAAATTCTGTTTTACAGCCTTTCCTATCACGGTTATAAACATTTTGCTACAAAAATACTTTACATTTGTCGTTCCAATAGATATAATCATCAACGGGGTGGTTTGGCGTCGTAACTTCAGGATGACTAGCCCCCTCAAAGAGCCGGGTTCAGGGTGTGGCAAAAAAATTTGAACCCTACATGCTAAAAATTTAGCCTTAAAAAATGGGCCCAATGTCAGACCGCCGTGGTTCATCAAAATTATACGACAATTTACATTAAAGACAATAATATTTACACTATATGGCTGATTAATTTCGGTTGCCTTTATGTCGCTGTTAAAACCATGCACTTATTGTATAAGCCTTAATCTGATGTAAGCATCTTTTTAGATACAACCAAACAACCAATACCCTATGGCGCAAGTTACTCATGTTTGTTTTTAATTTCAGCTTCTGGAGTCGATTTGGTCAATATTGAAAGGAAACGTAAACCTGGCTTTCAGCCTTGTCACAACCGTGTTTTCAATCATATTCTTTAGTGGAACATACATTTTGAACATGGGACTATCCTCTGTAAGTCGCTACTTCGCTCTTTCTTATAATGAACAGCGCATCTCAATTTTCACGAATGTTTTAAATTGTTGTTCAGATTTCCTTATCATAGGAGAACCCCCACTAGAAGTCAAAGAAACTAAAAATATTGAATAAAGAGTATCGCAGATCACCGAATAACCAGCATTCTCCTCTTCCCCAAGGAAGATGTTACCCGAATTAAGAAGTATAACGACATTAGGTTGCCTATATGCCACTGAATAACGATGAACTGAGCATTGATAGAATCGCTAAAATAAAGTTTCGAATCTAGACCGGAGGACTGGACTAGAACCAGCATTACATACGACGAGTTTCCTTTGATTGGGAGTTCAACTGTTAGAAGTGGTCTATTGTCAGGAAAGGAGTCCATTACCTCTTGTAGATCACCCAAAAAAGACCATGTAAATATTTTGAGATAGATGTTATCAGAAGCAGTGTAAAAAGGAAGCCAGTAGTGCAGCATTGTTAAACATCCACAAAAGTAGTTTGCGTTTTTTAGTGCGATCAAGAGATTTAGAGCAAGTTTTTGAATACATTTTGCCCAGGGCAGGCTGTATGCAATTTTCCATGAGGCCCTACTTCTCTCGAATTTTTCCGTTCACTTTCCTTGACTTTGTATTACTTGATTTCCAGATCGTTTTTCTCACTGCCCTTTTTTACCTGTTGAGTTCATCTGGTTCACAATACAAAGTAGTGGAGTGGATATCAGGTGTGAGCATGGGAACGAGGTTCAGTGAATCTGTGAATATTGCTGTAACAGATGTATTTGGTGCAACTTTAAAAATGGCCACGTTTTATGGATTCTACACGTGGATGACGCACAGTATATTTGGTCTCAATATCGTGTTTATACCATCAGGTAACTGTTTTTATGTCTTACCAGTTATTTTTGTGCCGTGGAAGTCATTCTCAATGCTTTCCCAACATGATTAATGCTCATGGCAGTAGGGAAATATACGTTTCAGATTGTTGTGTTATGTTGTACTCAGGGTGCTTTCTAATACTTGACGGATAGCACTTAAGGGATAGCGTATAGTCTATGCCCTTACTAACCTTTATCATGCCTAAAATACCCATGCTATGCATAAAAAACTTATGGTATCAAAAGCTTTTGTAAATCCCTCTTGAAAAGTTGATGGACATAAACAAACGCTTCCCTCTGAGTCTCGCCTCAACAGCATAGCACGGATGAAAAACGTGTAAAATTTATAGTAATCTTGAAAATCGTTTTTAGGAAGACATAATCTGCATTTGTTGATCTTTAGCTATCACTGTATTATCATATTAAGTAACTATTGAATGTCATTAGCTAACTACCTTCATATCGAGGCTGCCAATTGTCACCATTTCTTTGATATCGACTAATGAGAAGTTATAACATTAGAAATTTTGAATTAATTGTCTTGTGGAATTCGAAATGGTTTTAAACACAGCCCACACCCAATTAGTCTAGAGAGATTATGATGTATGTAGCCTAATGATCATACCATTTCTTTTACAGCGCTGGCTGCAACATTAGCTGCAATTCCTTTCATTGGTACATACTTTGCTGCCATACCTGGTGCTCTAGAACTATGGCTGGTTCATAATGAAGAACTTTATGCTGTGTTACTTATTGTCCTTCATTTCTTGCCTACTAATGTTGTCGACATTGCTATATACAGTGAAATTACTGGGTACGTTGATCCATTTTCTCTATGTTGAGATTACCCAGTTTTCTTCAGTATTGTAAATTAAATGAGATTGGTTTTCAGATAATCTTGCATTTGAAAGCATTTTTAATGGGAACAGCATATTTATAGCTAGAAAATCGCGAACAGATCATTTAAAATGAAGTTTCTAATTATAATGCCACTCGTTTGGAGCAAAAGGGAGGAGTTGTAGAAGGCAAGTTTTATTTAGGAAAAATCAAGAAAGGAATCCAATGGGGCAAAGTTAGGCTGGTTATTCTCCCAAATTACAAATGCAGGATGGTCCATGGGGCAAAATGGGTTTTTTCAGGGTAAATTAGTCCTTTCGTTGGGTGTATTATACCATCCACTTGCTTGCTAAGGCGGGACAGAATGTGATGTTGTTTAAATGTACAATCATTCTGCTAAAATGTGGCATTGACGTAGACGAAAATAAAAGGAAATTGCATTTAGAACGCTTTCGTTTGATTATTCCTTAACGTTTGTTTTCAGTGGTGGCCATCCGTACTTGACTGGCTTAGCTGTTGCCGGTGGAATGTACTGGTTTGGCCTTGAAGGTGCAATCATTGGACCGATTGTCTTATGCTGTCTTATTGCCGCATTTAACATATACAATGGAATATTCACTGAAGACAAAAGTGAAGGTTCCGTTCGATTGGGAGACATAAGGCAATATGATTACATGCAACAAAGAACACCGTTTCTCAGAAACGTCAGGTGAGCCGTTGGAATAAATCCATAAATTATTGTTGCATATAACACTGACAGTCGCTTGCAGTTTATACGATCGTTGCTCAGGGGGAAGGGGTGTGTTCCCGCCAGAAGGCATACTAATATATGCCAATGTTCTTACTAATTCCTGTGCATAGGGTTATAGGAATGCTTCAAGATCCTTACTTGAATTTGTTACATGCCTGAGAAACATTAAAAAAACTATTTTTATCATTGATTATTGAAACATTCTCTGACGACAAGGACGACGTTAAATAGAAACATCTCCAACTCTGAAGTACTTTGTCATTGAATACGACTTTAACATATTAAGATGCGACTTAATCTTAAAACTGTTGACTTAGACTGGAAACAAAACCATGTTAAAATTTGACTTAAACAGTGACGAATGTTTTGACTCTTAACTAGAGTCAACTTTACCGTAAATAAGATAGCAAATGAGTGCTTATAAAACGGCAACGAGAATCGAAACGTAGAGGTCTAAACGTAGGACTTATAATCAATTGCTTGCACCCAAGAATACAAGTTACTACTTCACAATCTTAATTTTATCCTCCTATGCTGTAAGGAAACCAATATTCTAATGCAATGCTAACCATCCTTATTACGTGTTGTAGAAGAGCCCTGAGTGTAGAACGATGATGTCATTAAAAAGTGATACTTTGGCTGGTGTGAGTCATGCTGTAGACATAAGGGTCTTGCGAAGCTGGAGCATTTTAATCAGCCTATGCTGATGCCATTTGAGGATTTTGTTAGAGAGACGTGAAGCTACCTTCAATCCAAAGTCATTTAAGCACAAAAATTTGATGTCTCCTGTCAAGGCTACTAAAGAATATGCAAGTTAGCAGGACTTAAGGTATTCAGCAATTCGAAATGCTCAGTAAGAATAGAATTATGCTTTGTATAGTTTAGGTATATCATTCCATTCACGTAAATCTCTAGTTCCTATCATTTTTGTGACGTCAAATTGTTGTCTCTGCATGACGTTTAATCGCAAAGACAACTTCGTTACCTTTCATTATTGAAAACAACAATAAGAACAATTGAACTTGAACGAGTGAATAGCAAAAATGCGTATTGGATTGTAATTGCAAAAGTTCAATACTATGGTTTTAATTTTTGACGATGTCCTATTTTCTTAAAGGATGTTGGCAATGCAACCCTTATCAGCATGTTGTGCTTCAATCTTTAATTATATCAACTGGCTTGCCTTCAATCTTGCAAGCTCTGTTAACTGCCCTGGAAATTGCATCAGCTGTTTCCATTCAACCCAAAAATATCTTTTTTCGTATCCAGCGCTTTATCCTTTTATCCATTTATTTAAAGAACTTCTGCATACTTAACCCACTTTTGGTTTGCATTTTACCAGTCCATTTGAAGGGAAGCAAATAGACTGGTACTTAAGAGAAATGGGCCAAACTGCCGTGGCATAGAGATGCTGCAATACCTAATAACAAGCGGCTTCCTGTTCATCAGGCATTTTGCGTAAGGTTTTACTCAGTAAGGTATACGAGAAATTCAATTAATTCTGTGCCCAATCAATGAAATATCAAAGATAGATTGCGTTTTAAGACCAAAAAATATGTTCTTAGGTGTTTTTTTTAGTTCTCAAACATGCACATGTTCACATCTTTTCGAGTATGATTTGCATGAAAGCATTCAATTTAAAATTTGAAGCTGTTCTCTTGGGCTAGTTTTAAAGGTGTAGATGTTTTCGATCGACAAAAAATAAGAAGGGATTCAGTTAAAGTTAGATAACTATCAAAAGACAGTTTTAGGCAATTTAAAATCACAGTTAGTTTAATATTGGCAACCGGTGTACCCTCTGCTTGGTCACATCTTATTTCTGGACCAAATATTTTTCAGTTTTAACTCTCATGTCATCTTCCTTTAAGTGCTTATGAAGATTTAAAAGATTGCAGCATAACGAAGCGAAGACACGGCATTTCAATTATATTGACGGCAGATTACTTAAGAATTTTCTAATACTATCATTTTTCGGTACAATTTTTTTTTGTGGTGATGAATAAAGAGAGAGCATGATAGTATAAAGCACAAGGTAGCTATGCTACAAACTACATCTTTAACGGGAAGAATAGGGTCAACTTGCTTTCCAGCCCATCATTAGGTTCTGGTGAATAGGATTAGCCAGGATATTTAGGCCTTTGATTGGGTATAAAAATTTCATCGAGCAAAAAGTTCTTCCTCAAATTTATTTATTAACGTACTTACATACTAGAAGTTTCATATTTGAAAACGTATTTCAATCAAATTCTTTGCTTGCTACTATTTATGAACCTATTTCTTCATATATTGAAGATATTTATAGAATTGAAGTGGATTTTTCTCTATGTTTTTATTAGTTTTTATCATTTCTGTAATAACTGTGTATTGTAGATAGAATATGAATTTGAAATCATCAGCATCTTCCATATTTGCCTTTTTTTTGTTGCAAATTTGCCCTTTTTGCTCTTCCATATTTGCTCTTTTTCGCATCAGGTGTCAGACCACCATATCAGAAATGCCTTCTTTTTTGGTAAAGGGAACTAAGACACTCTTGTCCCATTTTGTTTTGCAAGTAAGTTTGTACCCTTTTTAGACAAGAAAGAGATCTTTCAACAAATGCACTTGAAACTGCTTTATATCCAATAAGCTTTATATTGAAATATCCAATAACAAAATCTTGAGTACTTCAGAGAGACTTGACTGCAAATTGAGTTGATTCATATACTCTAGCAAATCTTGTGCATTTCTCTTATGGATGAAAAGCTCTTTTGGTTTTCAAGTGTTTGTTTGTGAGAGGGAGGACCATATTTGATTCTCAGAAGTTCCCTTTTGCCATTATGAACCTTTCCCTTTCACACTATGAAAATAGCAATAAAAAATTTTTAAGATCTAAAAAGCTAAAATCTTTGAAATTTGCAAAACAAGCCTCTAACATATTTTGATATTGTCAATGACTTGGAAAAATAATCGCTTATCATTATGCCATTATGCCATTAATCTGACCTCGTTACGGGATGGTCAACTATTTCTGCTGCTGATGCAAAAGAGTGTATCAGATCTAATCTGATCCAGGAAATCTTGAAAACTACTGGTTTTGTTTACTCAAAAGTTGGGATCTGTTTGATTATTTTGTAAAACCATATAAAAATTGATGATTGTTGCAGAATGCTATTGAAAAGATAGACCAAAAAAAAGCGGCCGAAGTACTGCAATAATCCACTTGCGTGTTTAAGGGTGGCATCATCTTAACTCTATGGATTGTCAACAAATCTCTCTAAAACCTCAAGCAATGATCCATATTTTCAGAATTTTCCAATTTTTAATTGTTCAGCAATTACTTACAATTATAAGATAGAATATAGATTAATGTATGAATACACATAAATGAGATTAAGTTAAGCAAGATTAAAACAGTTGTACACAAAATCATCGTTAATCAAAAATGACTGCCGGACATATGCAAAGAACTAATATTTTACCTCCGAGAGACCTTTATTTCCAGGAAATCAATTTTGGACCAATGAAATTTATTTTTTGTCAAATCCTATAAACATGAAATTAAAACAATAAATACCAAAAAGGAAATTTTAATAAAGTAAAATTTGAATTCATGCATACCCCATTGCTTCAAAAATTTAGTGAGAGGAATGCAAACTCATGCAGCCACCACTTGGTGTCTGGCCATTTCGAAACATTTGGTAGGGCAAATTGCTTGGCATAGGCGCCGGCTTTTGATTTTCGCAGGAGGGGGGGGGGGCTCAAAATTCTCTAAACCATGCGTAATAGAACAGAAAATGAGACCAGCAAATTAACTAAACAGAGCAAAACTCTACAAGTGAAAACTAAAAAGTGTTGTTCTAAAGGCGTGTGAAATTAAGCTAAAGAGCGATAAAGGGCAGGCTTTTTGAAAACTTCTCAAAGGGGGCTCAGCTCCCCCTATCGCAATTTTCATGGGGGGGGGGGGGCGAGCCCCCAAGTCCCCACATAGTTCTACGCCTATGCCGACACAGAAATTTTGAATACAGGGCCTCTGGCGACGGAGAGAGGTCGGACACTTTTAATCCAACATTGATAGGAAATTCATCTGAATACTATCAAGCTGCTATTTTCGAATAGGATAGGTTAACTTTAGTTATGCTGATTGAATCTGTGGTATTTGATTTGAGTTTCAACATAGCCAAAGATTGCTTCTCCGGGCAAGAAAGAAAAACCAGATCTGACACCGCCTCCCAAAGAGAAACAGTTGTTAATCAACCAGTTCTTCCATGGGGAAAAGAAAAATGCTGTTTTTGTTAGTTGATAATTCATGCAATAGCTCAAAATAAGGTTGTTCTAGAAGTCACTGATCACTTCATATCAGTTTTGTGATCGGCTACGATTGGTCTGATCACAAAACTTCAAACACCGCACTTATGGTGGATGAGGCTGTTGATTGTCGATCAATGGATCATTACCATTTGTATGATCAATCAACTGTTCCCAACCTTATTCTGAGCTATTGCATAGATCATCAACCCTTATCTCCGAAGTGAGTGAGCTCAAAGTTTTCAATGGAATCTCAGCATTCCTCAAAACGAGGTTTCTGGTCCTCTGTTTGAGAACGAGGTGAAAAGGTTTTGTAGGTAGATGAAAAATAAGGTGGGCACTTTTTCTGATATGCCACAGTATGCTCCTTCCCAGCATCATAATATTGCTGCGCATTAGCCTCATTTCGGTTCAGGTCAGTTCAGCTCTAACCTACTGTACGGGAGACACATCAGCTTCCTGGGACAAACCCTACCCCCCCAAAATAAATATCTAAGTAATCGTTTAAATTTCGAAAAAATACATCGTTCAAGCGCACCATCAAACTTTCAGACAAAATTTTTTCCGAAAGTTTAATTTTCCAAAATCTGATAATGTCCGAAAGTTTTGAAATTCATTTCAAATAGGAAAGCACGAAGAATCGTAACATAAAAAATGAATTAATCTTTTATTTGCCAGTAGTGCTCAAGTTCCTTGAATTGTTATCTAGAATTTTGGTTCCCTGCAAGTTTATCCGAAGTTGTTTTTCCGAAACTTTTCCGTCCGAGCGTACAATCTCGGTGAAAAGCAAAAGGAATTTTTTCATTTTGATCTGATATGAACTTAAACGAATTTTAGAAAGAGTAAAAGTATTATTTTAAAAGAAATTGACTCAAAACTGAAAGTTTCTGAAAATTGTCAGAAGTTGAAAGTTGACTGAAAATTTCTGATCATCGAAAAGAAATACAAGTTGCGAGGCTCAGTTCATTTGATGCGCAGCAATATTAAGATGCTGGGAAGGAGCATACTGTGGCATAACCGAAAAAAGTGCCCACCGAAAAAAAGGTTGATGATCTATGCAATAGCTCAAAATAAGGTTGTTCTAGAAATCACTGATCACTTCATAAAAGTTTTGTGATCAAAACAATCGTAACATACGCCGCACTTATGGCGGATGAGGACTGAGGCTGTTGATTGTCGATCAATCGATCATTGACATTTGTATGATCAATCAACTGTTCCCGACCTTATTCTGAGCTATTGCATAGATCATCAACTCCTTTTCAGGTCCAAGGTTCAAATATAATTATGAATGTGTGACTCCGCAGCACGAGCTACCAATCACTTACGGCTTAGTCAATGACAATGCAAAAAACAGTTGACAGATGTGGGTAGGAGATTCTCGACGTCTGCACTCTAGAATAATGCGCTTTCACCAAGAACGGGTGAAGATGGGTGGAATAATCACGAAATGGTGTTGCAAAATTCAAGGAATGTAAGTTTTCAATTAAGACATTATTTTCATTTTAAGTAGGCTTAATGGTCTTCAAGAATCACAGTTTTTATTTCTACCATTTTTTAGGGTTGTATAGGGGTTTGTGGAACAGGGTGACATGTCTATATGATGGGGAACACAGAAACAAGCAGTTTCCTTGCTGTAAAACATTCGGGCAACTTTTTGAGAAAAGCTTTGATTAATGAAATATTTTGATTTTTATTGTTCGTTCTCGTTTTCCTGTCATAGTTTTTTTATTCTGCCTGGTTTTTTTTCGTTACAGAAACTGCTTATCTGAACGTAATGAGTTGAAAATGCCAAAATGAACTTTTACAAGGTACCCTGAAAATGTTTGTTTGACATGCATTTTTGCAGGGAATATTCTAAAAGTTATGTTAGGAACATGGGAACATATGATAGTTTTTTAAGAGAACAGGGAGCAAGGATCCCTAAATAACCCTCATTACAAGAAATTTGAAAGATATTGCTGTTACTTTCTTCAATTTTCTTGTTTTTGACCAGAATATGGCTCAATATAAAGAGGTTAACTAACAATTCATAAGCTCAGGTAAATCTTTCCGATCACTTCCACCAGTAAATTTGCTTTGCCAATCCCAGCAACATACTGTAAACAGAATAATTCGCCCATTTCTGGATACTGCAGCTGAATCATAGCTTGAAAGACATGTAACACAGCATCATTAAATGCCTGATTATTGGAAATGGACTTGGAACTTCTTCTGCTGTAAACACTACTCTTCAACATTTTGCATGTCTTACTTGATGTCTTGGATGACTTAAGAAGTTTTTCGTTTTTCTCATCAACCCTATCTCTTCCTCTTTCTCTTCCTTAATTGCAAGCTGTCCAATTTGGTATTTACATTTTTTCTTTTAACTTGCTTTAACGATGTTTTTTGCAACAGAACACCCTTTTCTTTTGGCAGTTGGCTATACAGACCTTCCCTTATCACAGATAGTTGTTTACTCAATTCAGATAGCATTTCTGGCTTGTCTTCTATCAGGAAAGTTAGTCCTCTGATATCGTTTAGAATGTTGCGGGTTCCTTGTCCTATTGATAAATGCTCTTGTCTTTCCTTTTTGTGGGTAGAGTTGTTATGATATTCATCTAAAGGGGCAGTTTTTTTATCTTCCGGTATATTGGAATTTACATTAATTTGTTTCTCACTGACAATGAGTAAACTTGCAGAATTTTCTTCCACAGCCGTCACTTTCTTTGCTTTGATAGCTTTCTGCAATACAGAATAATTAAAAGTTTCATCAAGAATCAGGAAGACTGACTTTCTGCAAGCAAGTGGTAAAGCTTCCCACAGCCAAGCCTGATAGTATTGGAAAACAGCAAAAAAATGCTTGCATGGGCAGGCTGATCTACACCAGTCATAGTGACATACGTTTGTTCATTTTGCCATTAATGCTAAATTTCCTTCAATAGGTTTTGCATGTGTGAGGGAAGTTGGAGTCAATTGCATATGTGAGGGATCTCGACACAAAGTCCCTTGTTAAAGAAGTTGTGGATCTTGTCCCACGGAAAAGGAACTTGGTTTAAGCTTATGTAGGACAAATGGTCATATGGATGCTATTTAAAATGAAATTGATATCAAAACCTAGACTTTTCATTCAAATAGGATGTTTTCATTTGGAACTAAAGTATTGATTGAACTTTAAAGAAACTTCATTCTTCATGTCCCTCAAAGTTCATTTCCTTTCACATTACACATAAAAATGGCTGTCACATAATTTTCACACCAGATAATAAAACACGAGAACTTTTCCATTCTTCGTTTTAGGATGGTGTCCGAAAAGTAGCATTTTCCAACGTTCTGTAGGGCGTGACAAAAATTTTCCTGGGCCAAGCCCCTAGAAGTTCAGCTCATCCTCACTTCTATTGCACCCCCCCCCTAAAAAATAAGTGTGACCCCCAAGAAAAAAAGTGTGACCCTTGGTTACGCAAATGCACGGTTTCGAAGATTCTTAAAGGATTTGAACCAACCTTTCTGAAAAAATGTCCACTATGCATTGTAATAGTTGGAAGAATTAGTAAAAACTTCCTCTGAAAATCATTGACTGACTGGTTCTGTAATTCTGTCCTCAGCAACTTTGATGCCTGGCACCTCTTATATGCTGTATCAAGGGCAATCTGTAAATAAACAAAGTAGACCAGTTAATGAGAAGAAGATATTTTCATGTTGTATTTGCTAAAAAGTTGCTAATTGCAAATGATTCTTTCTCCATCTTTCAAAAAAATTCACATTATGCTGATTTTCAGTCCTAGTGGATTGCCTTTGATCAGCACAAAATTAAATGATTTATTTCAATTTTCCAAGTCAATGGTTCTTCATTGAAATTACCTTGTAGTGTGGGAATTCAATTATCTCTTTCAATGTCACAGTTGCAGGGCAGTTGAACTTTTTTGATGTTTGCAGCAAAGTTTCCTTCTGTTGGTAATTATGGTCCTGTTATAGAAAGAGAAAATAAAATTTTATTGTTATGTTCAGTAAACATTTCTGCCACATTAGTGATGAAAAATTTTCAACAGTGCAAATTTTGATTAGAAAATAGGAAATCTATTAAAATTGTTTTAAAGTGATTCACATTATAGCTGCTACGGTTTCCAAAAAATTTGGTTTAACTTGGTTTTGCTTTCTGACATAGTCTGGGATTTCCATATTATTAATGTTTAAGAAAGCATTATGGATGATTTTAATTCTAAAAGCCTCAATTTAGGGATTAAAAAGATACTTCTACTGATTCATGAAAATATTTAGCTACTTTTTTGATTTCTTCAAAAAAAGAACAATTTTTTGAAGTGGTATGCACATTCCTGTTATTTGCTTACTTTGTATGCTTTATGATGCATCTTTCTTTTATCTTTAATACTTCTATTTCTATCAACACCATGTTGGCAATCAAAGAGCTTCCTGTTCACAATAATGAATGGAATTCCACTGAAGGAAACTTCATTGCTTTCCCATTTAATATCATGTTTCTTTTTGAAGAAGTCTAGAAAATTGAGATGATAATGTTAATTAATTATAATATCAATGGCAATTAGAGTTTCTCACACTAGTCTTCAAAGGGTCAAAGTGGTCTCCATCTCGATCTGTCCTTCTAGCTAGGAGTGATTAAAGATTTTTGTACGTTCAATGCCGCCAATATGTACTGGAAAATCTTTACTACACTACATTAAAAGGAATCTTTCATCAGTTAAACAGGGACTCTTTGAGGTCTAAGACTTTTCTTGATACATTTTTCATCAAACAGAACGGGCTAACAATGACCATCATTGTTATCTAGCCCCGGGGAAGAAGGAGGGTACTTTGTATATTTATATTTTTATAAAGCAAATTCTAGTGCCAGATCCAAACATTTTTTCTGGGAGTGCACATCCCCGTACTATTTGGATGGAAAATAATAATCCAAAAGTTCCACCTGTTTCACCAAATCCTTTCTTTGAAGAAAATGTTGCATAATGAACAGTATGTTTGAGCTCATGCTTCTTCAGAATGTCCATTGCTTCCTGTAAAGTATTTGTGCTAAAGCACCTTTTCTCAATACTCTCAATTGGTTCTGTTGGAAAATCATATTTTCTAAAATATCTTGAAAACAATAAATATTTTATGAATAAAATCTAAAAAGTTGTCAAATTTTTACTTGTCCAAGCTTTCATGTAAGAACGAAAAAAATGAAACTTATTGAACAGCCCATAACTGGAGATTCTTATCTGAATATTCTGGATATTCTTATCTGAGTATCTGACAGTTACTGCTATACTATACTACAGAAACGCCCATTTATAGACAATTTTGGTGCCACACCCTTCTTTTAGAGATATTATACACGATAGCCATACTCAAAAGGGATGAAGAATTGAAGCAAGTAGATATCATGACTGGACTATGCACAAAAGCAAATGTCTTTGAACAAGCTACCAACCAAAGAAGTTAGCAGGGTCCGATAAACAATTTTGAAATGATTAGGGCTAGCACTGAACACTGGCGCTAAAGAAGAAACAGTCGTTCAGGGGCTTTATCATCGGAAAATGCTCATCAAAAGAAAATTGCCTATCCATGTCCGTTTCTGCATGTCTTTCTGCCATTAAGGTTGGTGCACAATAGGTTTTGCGAGAAGGTGGGATCGGCCTTTTTTGTAGGGTGGAATATGGGTTAACATGATTCCTGGTGAGCGGGATACAGGATAGCCAAGGGGATCTAGGAGATTGGGATCGGGTTTTAAGGTATATCTAGGCGGGATACGGGATATGCCGCAAAACATGTGTGGGATTCTGTGATGCTGGTACCCTTTTGTGAACCCCTATGGAGCGTAAAACTTTTTCGAAATTGCAATGCCCCCTTGCACCTCTGCAGATACTTTCATTAATACCCTAAAAAAGTGTACCCTACATTAGGGAATTGAGTCAGCAAGACTAGTTGATCTGCTCTGTTACAGTGGGTTGGCTGAGCTAGCAAAGCTGACACTCCCATATCAAACCACTAACCACCTTTTTAATAAAACTCCCAGATCTGCCGAGTAAATTGAAATTTGCGTCAACCCCCCCACACCCCATAGCTCCGCCCCTGGTTCCAAATTTCTGAAAAAGTCTGCAGAGCTCAGTTGTGAATAGTTACAACTGCTCTCTTGGTTTTAAAATCCATTGATTTTGAAATTTATGATTCTTCAATAAGTTTTATAGCATTATAGAATACGTTTTACAAATCGGGACAGTTGTTTCCCCCTTGCTGCTCTTTAACTGATCTGGCCCCCTATTAGAAGCGCACAGTGCCCTTTTCTTTGAATCCCGAGGGTTTCTAGGCGCTTCATTTTCTCAACAGCCCCCTCCCCCATCAGAATCATTCTGGATCTGCCACTGATGATTAATAGAAGTACTTTAATTTACCTGGTATAGAGGGTGGATTGTTTGTTGCTGTTAACCTCGATGTTTTTTCTTTGCCATCAAGGAGCTCTGCAGATGTGAATGTGTCATCGAAACTGAAATCTGGGTCGTTTTTATGCATTGAGTGGAAGCAAGAATCAACAATTCAGGCACAAGCTGAAATTTTGTAGATTCCGGGGCGGCTTTCAAAGTGGTCTAGTGATAGATAGCCTCGATATCAAATATCGAGAGGGTATAATTATTTCAACATAAATTAGGAACCTGAAAATGAGGTATGTTATTTTTCATCTACCGTTTAGGTAGGACTTGGGGCAATAATTTCTGGTGCTTCTTGGTACATGAAGTTGTTAAAACTGATGTTTCTTAAACTTTGGCAGTTTACAAGAACAACCTCAACTGTTTGATGTACCTGTTTCATATTATCAATTAGGCCTACTGCAAGAAAAGCCTCAAATGTATCAAACAATTTGACGCCAAAGTACAATAACAAACCAAGACTTGAATTTAAGAAGATAGGAATGGCAGCAAATCATCCAGAATTTAGAAAGACATTCTACGCCGTTTCAAGCGAAGTAAGCAGGAAAAAACGTTTATTTGGTTATACAGCAATTGGTGTTTACTCTTGTGCAATGATTGCCCTTTTGGCAGGTTGGGCAACAGAACGATACTTGAAATCAGAAGAAAAGAGGCAAATGCAAAGCATCGCCATAGATTTTTGTGATAAACCTGATGAATCGTAATCTGGTGTCTTAATTCTTTATAATATCTTGTATCTGCATTTGAAAGTTGGGTGCCAGATTGGCCCAATGGCATAAAATGTAATGTAAAATGTAGAATTTGAGTCAACCAGATTGGTTAGAACTTTTTTATCCAAGATTATGAAATTGGCAGCAAGAATCCAAGGTCCTGCACTTTATTACCAAAGTTTATAGCAAGAGCAAAACTAAGTAGAAAATGATCAATGAAAACATTGTGCATTGATGACACAAGCAAGAAATGAAAGCAAGTCTGTTCTGCACTAGTGTTAATCAGAGCCACAGGGGTGTTTTGGGGGGTAATTACCCCCCACCTACTTTTCTTTAAAAATGGCAATGGAGATTTGTCAAATATTTGGGTAGGGGTATCAAAAATGAATGCAGCTCTCTACAGTGATTGCAAAAATGATTTGACCTGTCTAAACTTTTCTAAAACAGTATCATTGTTTTCAAAAGAGCATTTCTCAGAAACTGGAGGGCATGGCCAGACCCCATCATCATCTTTCTCTCACACTTTGCCAAGGCTAATGCAGGCCAGTGACTTTATGCCAAAAACATTTTGAATTTGATGTCCTTTTACATATAAGCTAATATCAAGTTTCTACCAAGGAATATCCACTACAGAACTAATTCTAGAATTTCAATGATAATTATTTTAAGTTACTGTTGTGGTCAGATTTTTACAACTTTGTGCGATTTTAAAAGCTTGATTCTTTATGTCATCCAAATTTTCTTTGTAAACAATGTGATATGTTTTTGCTTTGTTAACTTGCCTCCAGTTGCTGCTCATCTTGGTTTTAGGTTGGACTGTTTATAGGGGGGATGATGCCCCTGTAAAATGTTAAAGATTTTGTACCATACAGTAACTATTTGGTTCTCTTAGGTAGAAGTAGAAATCAACTTTAAGTTCCAGTGATAACATAAGTTTGTGCCCTCAGACAATAACCATGTTGTCTTGTTTAGACAGGTCTCCAATAAGCGTGCATGCAATTGATATATGCTATATTAATAAAATTACATTTAATTGTTACAAAATATTGTGCTATTTTCCAGTATTTATTTATATTTGAAGATCAAATTTGTCTTGGAATTGCAGACTAGCAGTTACTCGTCTTTTATAAATGCTTTGAACAGGTCTGAAATTGTCTTTCAAGTCTTCTTGTTCTGTTGCTGATGCTTCTGACTTTTTCAAAGATCTGAACTTCTCCAGCTATATGGAAATAAAATAAGTTTTATTTCAAACAATTGAAGCATTTTATTGAAGCATTCAAGGCTAATCAAGTTTTTAGCATTCTGTGAATTTTTTGCAGATTGTTCCTTGTTGAGATTTTTTTATAATGAAGAACAAAATGCAAGGTTTTCACTAGATGTGCCAGTGGTACATCCACAAAATAGGATCAGGGCTGCAGCCCCCCTCCCCCCAACTGTCAAGACCCCTGCTCAGTAACAGAGCAGTGTGGGGCCCTTAGTCATGAACTAACATCAATATAGCAATTATTAAGAAACGCTCGTATCCAGATAAATTTTCACAGGGCCCAATTGTTTGGGAGCCCTTAGTTTTGTGCTTAAATGTGCACACCTTGCGCTACGCCACTGCCTGTCCTTGCGATCAAATTTTTCATGCTCATAATAGAATTGAAGGTCTGATAGGGATGCCTCAGCTACCATAACATTTTGTGACTACAGCCTATTTTTGCCTGCCCTTCATAGGCCTTGGTATCAACTTTTTCTGAATGGGTTTGAGACCAAATCACAGGAGTTGTCACATTTTAAATGTCTCTTGACCTTATCTTTGTCCAGTATGCACAATAAGCACAATGCCATTTCTAGGACATGTTTTCAAAGATACCAAAAGTTGTGACGATTCTGTTTTTCAATTCCTTGGGGGAGGGAAGTAAAATGACACAATATTTTGACGGAGACCTTTAATTTCCCACTGAATTATCGTTCTTTCCATAGACATGTCTTGAACCTAATGCTAATCTAGCAATGACTTAATGCTAGTCTTATTAAGAGACAAGCAGCCCTTTGACTTAGACCATCTCAGCCATGGTTAATTAAATGAATGCTATTTTAAAGTGCCAATATTTATAATTTAGATGATAAGTTTAACAATATTGATACCGTTACCTGTTTCTTCGACATTTTGATGGTATCTTGTATGACAGTCCAATTTACACATTCGTTGCAAGGTGGTTCCGTGAGTGACCCTGAATACTTGTAATACTTGTTTATTGCTAAAGGAAGTAACGATGCTAGTGGAAATCCCTTTATTTCAATTTCCTGCCCTAAAATGAAGATTCTAAGCATAAGACAATGCTGAATGTTTATACGTAAACACCATCTGAAGCCAATAAATCTCTTCTTAACTCACCTTTATGTTTTATTCCCTCCAGGCGATCAGTGATGCATTTCAGTCCCTCATGGTCGTCCTCTCCGATCTTGCTTAGGAGCAAATAAACCAATTATTAGCATTTTCGTAATGTTTAGGAATCAATAATGCATTTAAAAAATTGCTCATAATGCGTCTTGGAATGAGGCCATTTCGATGGTAATTTCGCGTCAACCGCACCTCCCCACTCAATTGTGCGCCTGGATGTAAATAGATTTCTACGAAGTAGCCACGAGTAGCTCCTGGAAATGAAGAGTTCTACATTTCTTTTCCTGACGATGCTTAACACGTCTTTTTGATTCAGAGCTGAGATGTGACAAATTCGATGGGATCTCAATTTGTTATCATTGGCTGTGAAACTCTAAGACTGAGAAGCCTTAGCTGCACTGAGAGAGACTTCTTAAAACAAAGAAATAGCAATTGATAAATGTGATAAGGGCAACAGCGTAAAATCACTTACTTCAGCAAAGAATGCAAGTGCTTTAATGCCATCAAGCTTATACAAAACCTCTTCATCATCAACACCGTACTTGACATTTCGATGCATAATTTGTATCTATGATATGATCAATTGCTGTTAAACATCAGGCTGCTATGTTCATATTATTAACGAGATAAGTGCTGCTATGTTTATATTTTCATAATTATAATCCTTTCGTGGTCGAAACAGCTTTTAACCTTTCGATATTTACATTTCACTCTTTCAAATATCTAACAATAACCAAGGTTCGTCCCAGGTTTTCGCTAACCCATTTTATATTTTGCAGTGTGGATGCAACTGACCTTGGTTCGGCCCGGGTTAGTTTAACTCATCTCAAGAGGTCAGTGTTACAATGTTCTAGTGTGGACCCAAACCTGGGGCATATCTGGGTTACTTTTGCAACGCACGCGCATATTTGCATGTGTTTTCATTTTGCGCGCCCGAAAATGAAAATACATTTTATGCAAAAAATCAAACCAGGCATAGTACATAGAGAAGGTTCAAATAAATAAAAGAAATGGAAACTGGCTTGAAAGAACGTGGATCAACTTAGAGCCGTGAAGGAGTTCTTAGTTGCGCGAGCGAAGCGAGTGCGTTCTATTAGGAAGCACCCGAGTCTCGTTCCTGGTCCGCGCACATTTTATTGTTATTGATTGTCATTTTCCGCTGGTCAAAAAGTTCGCATTACAAATATGCATAATATAACAAAAGAAATCACATTGTGCTCATATGATATGTTGCAATGCGATAGAATGAAAACCTAAGGGGCGAACCTGGTTTAGTTTGTGTAGCGTGGACACGGCTAATTTCTTTTATGAATTTATGAAATCCAATTAAATCACCTCTAACGGAAATTTCATCATATCGATAGTATGTTCCGATCCTCGGTCATCTTCTCCTCCCCAATGGAAAACTAGAGAGTATGCTTCGTAGCAATTGTCATCGTCTAGTAACTGCATATCACCATGCAAATCCACCTGAAATATCGATTTTTACTGCCATATATCAGCTTAATAAATTCAAATAAAACAGAAATGGAAGCGAAGAAGATATTTTACTTAAAGTCTGGGGCACGGAAAAGGAGAATATCTCACCCAACCGTGGCTGAGTAAAAATGATTAATTTCAAGCGGGAAATACCACTATAAATTGATTCCATTTTAAACACAATTGGCTCATAATATACAATTTGACATACATTTGGAAAAATATAGTAACTTTGGAGGTATTTTAGTGAGATGTTTGGGATTGTAACACACCTTTAGGGAGTTCCCTGAAGAAAAGCCAAGGACTTCATTTTCCAATTAAACTGTAATGATTTATTAATGATACAATTTATAATGGAATGAAATAATAGAGCACAGTAAAGAATAAAATAGGGGAAATGGCCAAAGTCGTTTTTGAAATGTTTCTATAGCAGACAAAAGAAGACTCTTTGGATATTTCCAGTTGAATATGCTGTTTGATTTCTTGACTCAGTTAAACAAGTTGCAAATACTTGTGTATCAGATAAGATCAAAGCCAAGTAGCTTATTTCAGTAGAATGAATGGATGTTTAATAAGGCATAATGCCAATTGACCAACCTTAGCTGCGTATCCAGTATTTCGCAACTGGTATTTCAATGATGCATCAATTGAGTGGTAGCCAGAGAAATTTATCTCGCCAAGATATGGATCATAAATAACATCGTGTGTATCGATATTCACTGGGCTTTGATGTTCGCTTGCAGCAACAGGAAAATTTTTGTGCCAGTTTTCAGGGCCTATGCGCGAAGAGCAGTGAAGTATTTATTACTATGTATTTATTTATTACTGCAGTGACCGTTTGGGAGATAACTTTTGTGAAAAAAGAATATCGAAGAAGGCAAGGATTGAGCGTGGAAGATACAATATCGTCTGATAAAGGAATAAACTCTCGGAAAGTATTTTCAGCAAGGAAAGATAGCCACCCTGAAAAAGCTGTGGATCTTTTTCTAAATTATGCGTTTCCATCAACTTTTCTGCAAACGGTTTTTAGATATCCGCTGATGATTTCGTGTTATCTTTCTAAATTAGTTTTCAAACAGGTTTAATCTTTCGATATCTACCCGGTCAGCATCCAAATATCAAATTTCTTTATGAAACTAAGGTAAACAATTCATTGGCAATGCTAGATGATTTGCTTTCCCGCAAACTTAACGAACTCCTAACGAGTTTGTACAGAAAGAAACATTTACTGATGTTTATACACTTTGTCTACTGACGAGTTAAACACAAATTTATTACCGTCAGTTGTATTTCAGATGATAGGAAAGAAGAGTTGGCTTTTGCTCGAAAGATTTTACAATTTAGCACCTGAGACCTTGTATGGGAAAACGTAAGTTGTTCTATGGACTTCATAGGTTCAGCTCTACTGTGGAAGGCTAAAAATGCCTGTCACTGTCATCAACATTGCACTCGTGTGGACTGCTTGACTTAGGTTCTTGACTATTTTCATTAATAGAGATAATGTTAATGCAATGATTGCAGGGAATACAACTCTTTCATGAGAACTTTGAAAGACATTCTTTCGAAGTATTAAGTATATGGTTATAATTTTGCCATATTTGCTACATATTCCCGCCTCTTTACATGTTGTTGCTTCTTTATTTATCATCTACATACATCGTCTGGATCATTCCTTAAGAGTTCGTTAAGGAACCTGCTACTTTGTTCTATTCTCTCTTGCTACAAATTAATGATATCTACTTTTCTCCATTCTAAACCAAACTATGTCTAATACTGATTCAGCATTACATACCTAGCTCTCCACTGTACGACCATTCTGCAAGGAAGAAGATAAAACTCAATTTTGACTCAATATTGACAACAATAAAGCCGGGAATGCTACATGTTTCAAAGTTTTCAAAAGTATCAAGTTTGTTTTCAAACTACATATTTTAATTTACTTTTGCTTAGACCATGAAATATACTTCGAGCCCGTCATGACTATTTAGCTTTACAACTAACAGCACCATTTACATCGACTTGTCTGTAATCAGGCTAGGACATAGATTTCAATGTTGTGTTTTTCAAGAGATGTGAGGTGGGTACTTTAAATGACCATTTCATTGACGTTTTAAGTTGGAAAAGAGTTGCAAGTCATCACATTGGATCACATGGGCGAGGTGATGTGATGCCTGGATCATGTTATATGTGATTAGGCGATCACGTGTTTGTGATCATGTGACTGTGATAAATTGTGATATATCATTATGCTTTATGTATGTAGTCCCCATGTAGTCATGTTATCTTTGATCACGTTATATAAAATAATACGTTATATGTCATATGTCTAACAAACCATCCACATCACAGTGAAATTGATCAAAAATGGTAACATTTTGTAAAAGCCCTTGCACATAAATCAAGAAGTCACAAACCCGATCCAAGACTCATGCTTTTTCTTCGCCTTTCAGGCTTTCCAAAAATTCGACCAAGAATATGTCGTAAATAAGAGCTCATCGAAATCAGCAACAACAATTCATGCCACATGAATGCTTCTTGTAAACAGCATCAATAAAATATATTCTAGAATCTGACAAGTTGCATAATTATTGCTTTGACTGAATTATTTTCTTTGCAAAAACCCGACATGCAGATGCTGATTTTATTGAAATTTTGTCGAACTTCATCAGGCGTTACGAATTCGAACAAAAAAATCGAAATTTGTGATCGAATTGATTAATTAATATTCGATAAGATAACTGTTACAAGGTGAAACTCTCCTCGAAATCTTGTAGCAATCGCGTTGCAAACCTATCACAAGATATTGCTCCGTGTGACAGCACTGGCAGGAGGACAGCGGAATATAACATCTTTTATTGCAAGCATAGCGAAACTGTTCTCACGAGTTCGCCACAAACGCACTTTCTTGTGATACTGTATTGCAGCGCCTCAAAATCAAAGTAATAGATGCGTATTCGTGCTAAATGCTTTGGGTGACAGGTCCAGGGGCGGATTTAGGGGGGTTGCCTGGTTTCAAGAACCCTCTTTTGCCATTTTAATATTGATTTGGATAGTAGTTGTAGATAGAAAAATACCTAGGTTACGCAGAGTCAACTTGCCGATGCAGTGGGTCTAAGCGTAGGCCATTATCAGGTTACTGCTTATTCAAAAAGTTCACTCAAAGTTCCCCCTTGCAATGCGAGCAGATGCTAGTGTGGTTACTTTACCACTTTATACTCCCAGGGGGTGAAAAGGGTTACCTTAAATTTTTAGGTACCAAAGCATGGCCAAAAGAGACCACAGAAAACAAGGGAAAAATAGGGCAATATTGAAAGGAAAGGGAAAACGAGGATGGGGCTCCATCAATTGGCAGTCTCGTTCTTGTTCTGTGATCCTGTACTGTGCCTAATATTACTATCAAATCAATTATCAAAGTGTTTTTGTAAGAACGTCGAACAATGATCATATCTGAAATCTCACCATTAAACAGGCTGAAGAAAATCATAAAAGAGTGATAAAGCCGATAGAAATGTGAACATTATCGACTGAAAATGATTTAAATATGAGACTGACTGATCATCTAATTACAAACATGATCCTCGTTTTGAGACCCTATTTGTTATAGCTGAAAATCACATACTAGAGCGGGATTGTCAACTGATGGGTCACAGCTTTTTTTTATCTTTCCCTCTCTTCTCCTACCACTTCATTCGTTCGCTTTCCCTGTCTTCTCCGCATTCTCATTCTCTCTTACGACACCTAGTACGAAACTGGCCACATTTCCTACCTCACGATTTAGCCAACCACGACATAGAAATTTGATGTTCTTGGAGACCCTAAGATTCATACGATAAGACTCCAACGACTAGCGTAAATTGAAACGAACTCTAAATGAAATGCACAAGACAAAACAACTAATTTCTTTCAACAAATGATGTTGACCCAAATAATTGATCAAAAATAACACTTTTGTCAAGAAGTTTTGAAGAAAGTTTCTCTGATGAAATCATGCGATTGGTAAGGACATATGAGCACTGAAAATAATCCAACCGTTGTGATAAAATGCATATATTTGATTGAAGATGAGACAAAGAACAGAAAAAAACAAAGCACTGGCCATTATTTCTGTAAACGATTCAGACAGATGAAGATGGGAAACAATTTGAGATTTAACTAGAATCCTCTTCTACAATCAATGCAAGTAAATTACTCAGTGATCTTGAAGACTAATTGATACAATTGTTTAAGAGCGATGCGTGCAAAATGCTAAAATATGCATGTCAAAACAACATGCAATGAAAGTATAGGGAGTGTTTCGATCAAATTCAGAACATCGTTCAAGGTTCCAATGCTGAATGCCAATATCTTCTTAAACTTCAGCATTTGGGTCGTATCTATGGCAAATAAAAATTAAGATTCTAGATGAAATTGTACATCATCATCATCGATACATTTCACTGCGGAGGATTACGCTGCGCATTTTCCGTATAATTGTTGGCGCGTGTCTACCAGTTGTTGCAAAAATTATTAATAATAACTAGGGTTTAGTGAATAGCTATAATCCTTGCAAATATTCTCTTAATGGTTGCTCGGTGCATTGCCTGGAAGGAATTGCTAGTTTGGCCGAATAAATCAATAAATATGTAATGTATGCCAAGGCGAGAATAACTTATGCTCATGAAAAAGGTTCCTTTTAGCCTCACAGAAACTTGTTTGTTTACTTCACAGATGTCTACTTAGTGCACTTATTAAACCAAACATAGTATTAAGGGACCACGTTTATTTTAGTCTACTTATGTAATGATTTATGTCCTGATAAGAAAAAACAATTAATGGATGAACAATTTTACTGACTGTGAATTACATAGAGTTTCATTCAACAACATTGTTTGAAACAAGAAATATTTCTGTTTACTGCACAGTGTTCATATTGTAGAGAAAAACTCATTCGTAGAGTTCTTATTCGGAGTATTTTGAGATACCTTTGTTTGGGTCTTTATTTTGAATCAACCAAACTAAACTCACCTTTTAAGTCGAGCTCTCAAATCCTTAATTTGCACATTTTTAGTCTCAAGCATCTTTTTAAGGTTCCTATATTGGGAAGTTTCAGAAAACTTCTTCTCCAGCTCCTGAAATGAAAAATTATCTTCAAACAGTGTTACATAAGATAATTAAGAAGCTAAGAATAAGAAATAGAATAAGAATAAGAATAAGAATAAGAATAAGAATAAGGATAAGAATAAGAATAAGGATAAGAGTAAAGAAGTAGAAATAATAAATTTTTAGTTGGTAGGCGGGGATAAAAGAATGATAGAGAAGATAAAAGGAAAACTCAATAACATACAAAGTGCAGAGGGCATACACTATGTATAAACAAACACACAGTCAGGAAAAAATTAAAATTTATGTCCAGTATTTCTTCCCAGCAAACATGCCTTCATCAATGTTACCATGTAAAATATTGAGAAAATATAAGCAATTGGTACCTTATTTAGAAGTTCCACCTCATGCTGAAGTGCCAAAACATAATGCTGAAAAGGAAAACGAGTCTGCATAAAATCAAATTAATCAAATTCAAAATAACATTGGAAAATAATCTGACAGCAGTATAGTTTCCAATGTGGGAATGCTATAACTATGGGAGTCGTCTCGCGATGGAAGTCATCCTAAAATGGAAATTATCTTGAAGATTGGGAATGATTGGGAGACATATCACCTTAGTATTTGCAAGCTCTTCAGTTGTGCTGCCACACTTCTTTCTGGCCAGGTCTTCTGCCTAGAATTACGATCCAGTTTATTTATACAACGAATGCAATGATTTAAGGGAGAGAGAGTAACTACGTCTGATAAGACATTGCTTTTGTAATCTGTGCAGTCAAATTCTGCGATACAAGAAGTCGATAAAATGAAATCTGGGTTATACAGACTAAAGCAATCTATTGACAAATCAACTGATAAAATGTACTAACGAAAATAGTTGCTTCTATGAAAGAGCTGAATCAAGGCGAAAGGTAGCTTTGAGAAGCCAGTCTTTATTCTGGATTTTGTGAGCACTTTATGGCAAGAACTGGTTTAGATGTTTGGTCAACGATAGCTCATTTTATTCATAAAGGAACAGCAACGCTGATGCAAAACACCCGAATGCAATCGATGATCTAATCACAAGATGTTCAAAAAGCGATGTTGGTGCACTACATAAAACTGATATCGATCTATATTTGCGATTGAGAACGTATTGATCGGTCAGACATTTTGGAACAGCTTGACCTGGACAGATATTTATCAAATTCTAACCATCACAAAGTAAGGATCCTACTTTGCGAAGAAGCCCATCAAATGTATAAATTAGAAATAAACGGGATTCTAAAATTGCACAAAAAGCTAAACAATGTGTAATTTTGAACTTTTGCATGATGAAACAGTTATCAACTAGAGATAAAAGCCTAGGCTATCTATGAGAGATTGTCAACAAATCTCTTGTTGGTAGATGGTGGTGAAGTTTTTATGGAAATGCTGGGCCTAGATGATAACTATGGTTCTTTTTATTTCATCAGTGAGGAAGGGAGATGAAACTAAAAAGCAACATCTAGGCACGCTAATTCTTAATATCTATTCAAGTTTGATCATGATTAACCTCTACAGCCGGAGAAAATTAACAATGTGTGAGCTCTGATACTTACGTCTTTCAGTTCTTGATTTAAAGAAGAGACTTTGTTTGTAAGATCTTGTACAGCACTATCATCAACCTAAAAGTACACAATGGGCTATATTATTTCTCTTCATTTGAAGTAAACCACGCAATGATATTCAATCATTTTAGTAAAACACGAATAGCTTTAAAACGTAGTGGATTTGAAACAAATTTATAAGATACAATTACAGCATTTAATAAAACATGCAACATGCAGGAGAAATATGGCGAGATGGTTGCAGCCAGTTACTTAGATTCTTTAACGCCCTGCTATCCTATAATTCTGATGAATGACTTCATGTCTTTTAAAGTTTATAATGTATCTAAGGTCTCAAAAGACTTCTCCGATAAAAATTATATGGACCCTAGAACGATTTAATCTGGTTAAAGTGGAAAAAAATCTAACAGAAATTTACATTGCATTTTTCTGGGTTTCTAAACATTTCAGAAATTAAGCCTAATGATTCTTTGAAATTTTCTCTTGTAAAAATGTACTTTATATCTTATAAAAGATATATTTCATACTCTTATAAAGAATGAGATTCACTTCCTTACCGTTATGTAATTATTGAACAAACTATTGATGTGAAATAACTACCCTGGCAGCAACGTTATGTATCAGTCCGATTCAACATTGTAATCATCCCCACCATCACTGGTAACGTTCTGCCATGCTTCGCTATAGAATTTTGTAAGCGTAATATAACGTAATAATACATCAGCACGCCCCCCCCCTATCAATACCTGCACTTACATGATTTTAAACTTCTGTTGCTCCAACATAATCAATTTTAGTACCCCACTGATAGAGGCGCAATGTAAAAGATGTTTCTGTATACTTATATTAACACCGGGAGTAAAAGATGTCACAGTACATTACGGATGTTCTTCTAAAAAGAAAATTCCCTTTTCTACTCGCAGACTCTAATGTAATGTAACTGAGTTATTTTTTTTATTGTTTGAATTTAAGCGGAGTCATCTTTCAGTTGTTAAGGTACAGTCTAGACTGGACAGCAAAAACTAACTTGCACTTTAATTGGAACACAAAAAGAAAATCAACTCAGTTACACCACGGTCGATTCTGTAAGCAAGCTAATCCATTTCTTTACCGTTATGTAATTTCTGAACACACTTTGTGAAATAGCATCCTTCAGATACTGCTCGTCATTGAATTCTTATTAAAAGAGAAACAAGTGATGTAAATGTCGGATACACTGACCAGTGTTTCTTTTAAGTAACTGTTCCGGGGTTTAGAATGGTATCATCATCATCATTATTACCATTATAATTACCTTGGCTGGTGTTGTTCCCTTTGCACTAAGTTCAGTACGCGCTTTACTTAAATCTGAAGATAATTTCGTCTTTTCATCAAGTGCATTGGAAGCCTGAATGGATACATGTGAATTAGATATGCGTTGTATAATAAGATTAAGGGATCAAGCAGAAATAAAACTACGATAGGACTGCAAAAATGCCTTGCGATGAGTAGCATTTAATATTCAAGAAGGGCGCTCGATAATTAAAAAAAGCATGGGGTGGATGGGACAAGAGAATAACCAAGAAGAATAGTTATAGTTTAAGGAGAGGGACGGACAGATTCTGATAAAATACTGTTGCGGTAAAAAGCAATCAGTTTGATATTGAGTGAGTGAAAAATCCAACCAAGAGCATTTTGCATTAACTGATACGTCATGGTTTACAGGTTTACAAAAGTTAACAAAGTTTTAGCAATTCTAAATTATTGTTAAAAGTATTACACAGACTGCATAGAAAATCATGTTCAGTTTTTTGTGTCGAGATTGATTGATTGCAATTAAACAATGATGACGGTGCCACAGACCGAAATCTACACATTTCAAAAGGTCTAGTATCCAGCAGCATAAAGATCAGGCTGTGCAGATGCTACAAAAGCTGGCTTTGCAAAGCCGCTCACATACATAGGCGTAAAACAAGCAGCATTTTATACCAAATGACGAGGGATATAAAGTCGCTCGTTATTCAAGCAAATATAAAGCAGCTTATTAAAAATATTGCACTCAGAATTTGGTATGCTAGATTCTTATTCCGCTACAGCAATTCATTTACAGCTATTAAAAGTGCTTAGAATTCTGATAAGAAATTCAAGTCTAAAGAATCAAAATATGGACAATAATTGGATTCGACAGTGTGAATATTTTATAAAATCGACTCCTCGATCAGCTGATGAATTCACATGTCTAGGTCAAAATAGTATCGATAATTGATAGTTGATTAAAGATGATTGTGAACGTGTAAAAAGATTAGGCGCATGTAAATAAACATAGCAAAAATTCCTACGCATTTTGAGAAACATGGAAAACCTAAATGCTATTAAAGGCTTTCACGTTCAAATAAAAATGCTTTGGTTGTGAGACCAGAATTAAATGCACTGGCTATAAAGCTATGAATAATAATGAGCAATAAAATACTTGAGAATGAATATCGTTGGCAATTATTGACAGTGAAGGTGATTGGCTGACAGAGCGGCTTGCATGCAGATACATGGATTGATTGATTGCTTGATTGATTGACTGATTGCTGATTGACTGATGGATGTTTGATCGAATAATTAGATGACTGACTGATTGGTTTTTATTGGTCGAATTACAGATATATTTATTCATTACCTGGTTGACTATTAATTTATTGATTGATTGATTAATTGACTGACTGATTAGTGGATTAATTGAATGACTCACTGATTGGTAGATGGATCAAATGAATTATTTATTTATTGATTGGCTGGTTGGTTTGTTGTTTGATTGGTTGACTGGTTGATTATTTGATTGACTTACTGTTTGATTGATTATGCCGGTGACGATTATGGAGGTCAGGACGACAATAGTGACAACGGTGATGACGATGCGACTGTAAAAAGCTAGCCTTATCTGACAGAGAGCCAATCAACCATAAAATAACCTTACCTTTTTCTCTAACATTGATGCTCTTTCCTTTAACTTAGCATTTTCTTCTTGCAGTCGGTTGATTTCCTAAGATTGAGATCAGTCAAAAATCAGATATACCAAAAGAACAGGATGGTGCTTGACTCAGTTAAACTAAAATTGTAAAGCAGAATGACCGCAAGGACAGCTCAGTAAGTGCAGTGACCGCAAGCAAAGTGACCGCAAGCACGGTATCCGCAAGCACAGTGACTGCAAGCACGGTGACTGCAAGCACAGTGACTGCAAGCACAGTGACTGCAAGCACAGTGGCCGCAAGCACGGTGACTGCAACCACAGTGGCCGCAAGCACGGTGACTGCAAGCAACCTGAGGCAACCTCCTGTTCATATTCCTTCATTGCATCTGTCTGCGCAATGTTCCCCTCTTTCGTGCAACGATATGGTTATCCATGCCAAATGACACAATTGGTATATTGGTCAGGGGGGGGGGGGGTACTCAGCATGCATTTGCTGCCTAGACCTGGAGAGAGGATTCAAATGCAGATTCAAAACTGCACCAGATCGCAATTGAGGGGATTTTCTCATCTCATTTTCTTTCTACCCCTTCTGTCTTCTATTCTAAACATCCGATCATAGCAACATTTACACTCGAAAAAGAGAGTCAGCTAAGAACAAGTGGAGCAAAGGATAAGAACTGGCTTAACACGTGAATATT
The DNA here is from genome assembly GCA_964019065.1 of Catostylus mosaicus. NCBI lineage: Eukaryota > Metazoa > Cnidaria > Scyphozoa > Rhizostomeae > Catostylidae > Catostylus > Catostylus mosaicus. The sequence continues at coordinate 16,243,803 of OZ025184.1, read as the reverse complement.
AGTTCATGACAGCCATCATTCAAGGGTATTTTCGTCTCCTTAGTTCTTTATCTGTGTCGATGTCAGCAAGGCCGTACTTAGCGGGGAGGGGGGACATAGGGGGCAGCTGCCCCGCAGAAAAGTTTTCAAAGTGAGGTTTTGATATGGACTCCTGAAGACATAAAGAACTTCCAAGCAACTTATTATTTGCTGGAAGATGGCATCTAATTTCATAAAACATGAAAACAGGTAGCGGGTACGAAGGAAACAGAACGGATAAATGGGTATACATGAAAAATGAGACATGAAAATAAATTTGGAAAACAGAACGGAATAATGGGTATACATGAAAAATGAGCATGAAAATAAATTTGGAAAACAGAACGGAATAATGGGTACACATGAAAAATGAGACATGAAAATAAACTTTGAGAATCATCAGTTGTGCGAACCTGAAACCATGTGATCAATCTAGCACCTTTATAAAGTAAAACGTGCCTTTTGATCTTGTGACACTTTATTTTTCTGCTCAGAGACACGGAATCATGGGTCCCATTTTCCAAAAAGTGACACGAAATTGGCAAGTCCTTATCGCTTTACCCATAAAGATCCCCCTCCCAGGAAATTAAGACAAAACCTACAAAAACAAATCATATTTCTTTGCGTAAAAAACGTTGTTTTCTGGTGATGTAAAATTGAGGGTCACAAAAAAATTTTCCCCAGTTGCCCCCCCGGCTGAAAATATCCTGTGTACGGGCTTGAATGTCAGTGGTTCTATTCCGAACTTGAAGCAATAACAAATAACTTTATTATCCACCTGACAAATAGCACATGGTAGATTACGATCATCAATTGTATTTCTGTCCTAAATTCGTCTGAAAGTCCAGTAGGGAATGTCTTTACTATAAATCTTTTGACCTTTTCGAAATATGTGCGTCGAAGTATAGGTCGTATCTGGTGTAAATCAATGTGGGGTATTTCAAGAATTGGCAAGATTGTCTAAAAATTTGTAAGGAAAACAACGAATAAACTATGAAAAGTTCTTTCCTCAAACCTTTTGCTGAAGCTGTATCAAATCAGTCAGAATTTCACGTTCAGAAATTGGACAGGGTTCAAAACTTTGGCGCATCATAGCGCGTTGTTCGATTGCAAAAGTATAACACGATGATATTTAGCTTCATGTCAAATATGTCCCAACTGGCATCAAAATCAGACTAGTATAAGACTCGAAGAAAACTAAACTTGTCACTGATTTGTCGAAACTAAGCAACAAGCAGCGCTGTCATTATAAATCATTAATTACTTTGTAATTTCTATTGATAAGTAATGAAAGGAAGGTTGCTTCAGGGAGGTATTTTGAAATAAAAACATTCAAATACAGTAGCTAAACAGACCAAACCAAAACCGCAAGCCTTTGAATATTAAAAATTATAATTGATTTGCAGAGTTTTAAAGCGTGCTTTGATATTATCTAGATATTGGGATAACAGTGGGGAAACTATTAAGGATACGTCATTTTGAGCGAATGACGGGGTCACTCCCCGATGTCTGTAACCGAGGGGCTTGCAATAAATTCTTCATGAGTACTGTATTATGTTCCATTTTTCCACTTCTTAATTTTACGGATACCATACAATCACATCCAAAGAATAACGGTTGGTTATATAAACAAGCATTTCCTTGATAATTCATTGGTAAAAAGATTCTTTTTGAATTAACATACAATTTTTGAGGTGCAAAGCACATAGATTTAAATATACCTACAGCCAAAACCATTCCTACCACTAGAGCTCAATGAACTTCTCAGTCTTTACATAAGGACCGAATAGTCGAACTAAATTACTGCTGAGTGTCCTCGTTATGCATTTCGACTGATAAAGAGAAACACCCGCTGCGCCTTCAAAAATCAAGGCCAAAACGTTTATTTTCATCGAATCTGAAGCAAGTGCATAACTTTTGAGTACCTGGGTACTTTCGCTCATCCCTAAGCCACGTTCCGTTGGCCTAGGAACCAAGTGAGGACGTTAGTCAAATGGCGCAGGTGAAAAAACGACGGCAAGGAAAACAATATATCATTTGCTTTTAAATATATAGACAGCTAGCTTAATTAGCACCTCAATGACCTAGTTGTCATATTTGCTGTGTACTCCTGCGCTTTGCGTTGTTCCTTTTACCCGCCTTTTCTTAACATCATCATCATCATCAATAACGGTAGGCTCATAATTGAGTGACCGTGAACCTCTCCACCATCCTATCATCTCGGTCTTCAATCATTGGTGTCGAGGTTTGTCAGAAAAAAAGAAATGTTGAGTAGAATCCCCCAAGCTCCTTCTCAACTCGCAGTCTCCAGCTAAATAGGAGGGGTTTTCTCCGCCGCTTTAGAACAGTTGCACTGCAATACGCCAGACATACTGTATGTGAAACCAGTAATCAGTAGAACCGAATGTGTTTTCACCAGACATCCACTGCCCTGCTGCCGACAGCATCACCGTAACCCTGGCACGGGGAGCTAATAGGGTGCTATCCTTGCTCAAGGGAACCCCAGGGTGCAGTTTATTGTCTTACATTACAGACTGCATCTTATTTGACCTTGACCCGCGTCAGAGCATGAAGCATCGAACAAAGAACAAAGAAGTGAAGAAAAAGGTAGATATGTCCATATACAGATCATAGATCCACCTTGAATATTTAACTTCAGCTGACAACTTGGCTTTATATCACTGCATTATTTGTTAATACATACCATCTGCAAAAGTGCTGTATTTCCCCCTTCGTTTAAAGGTTGTAACTTGGACTTCTGGGATAAATTTGGCATGACCTACAACAGCAAAAATGCACTGTAAGTGAGAATGACTTCGCAATTATTGTAATAGGTTGGGACAAATTTGAATACCAGTTGATTTTGGAAAAGTTCAAGAAAATTTGTTGATCTCCCGTTGAGATCTTCATCAGTGTAATTACTGTATTTGGTTGCAGGCTTCCTTCGCTTGTTCTTACGCGTGTAATTACTGTATCTTCATTTTCGTTTTATATTTTGTAATTCCTTTTTCTGTAATAGTTGAATATAGTTTTATGTAGTTTTAATTACTTTATGGAAGGCCACAGGTTAGACATAGTATTTTGCTCCCTGTGGCATCGTCTTTGTAGTATTGTAAAGTAGTTTGTAGGTATTGTATTTAGTAACATGTTTGTCAATTTTTTAAATTAAAAAAAAAGATCCTCAATTAGAAGAGAGATTCACTATAAGGGCATGATTGGAATTACAAAAAGTTTCCAGCCAATGAGACAAGAAATATAACAAATTGGTAAATACAACTAATGGAACTGTATCCAAAGATATTTGGAATCTGCGAAAGTCATATTGAAATAATCTGCTATGTCACAAAGGTAGAATATTTCACACAGCTACCACAGCATAATATAATGTCATGAAATCCAATTATGATCTTGTAAAAAGCCAAGATTTAGATGATGTCATTTCATCAACAGGCATTGATCACAGTGCAATGGTTATCATAAGAAAACAGCAGTAACACAAATATGCAAAATTTATGCTTGAACTGTTTTTCTTTTTCTGATTTCAGCTCTTTAAGGCTTGGTTACATGATAAAGATTAACATCTGCTAAAAGAAACAAGTTACATTTCTATATGGCTATCAAGGTTACAAAGAAACTACTTTAATCAAAAAGGCAGGCAACACTCATTCAATAACTATAATAAGTTTTCATTTTAATGTTCCTTTACCATCATCCTCGATCTGATGTCTGATATTAAGCAGCAGACCGAAGTATCCAATCTTTCTTATCATCCATATGTGTTGCTTTTAGCTCTGTAGTTTTCAGTTTAAGTAAATTTTTTTTCTCTCTCCTTTATGCATGTTAATCCCCTTGGGGTAGACATAGTCCTTCACTCCCTGGGGGGTAATCGTCCCAGTAGTATTGTAAAGTAATTCTTGTAAGTAGTGTAGACCGTAAATATATATTGTAGTATTTTATTGGAATATAAAGAAAAAAATAAAAAGTATAAGATATGGGGATCCCTTTTGGATTAGTTTAACAATTGACAAAGTAGCCCTCCCTTTAAGTTATTGCCCCCTTGCAATCCATTTTGTTCACTTCTTTTTGTTACTAATTTATTCTCCTCATTATTAATAATTGCTTTTTGAATTTTATGTAGAGGAACCTAAAATAAACTAAACCGAACTGAACTGGATTTTGATAAAATTACAACTTACATCTGCCTTTGACTTTGATGCAGAAAATTCATTTTCTTCAAACTGAGCAATTTCTTCTAAAAGTTTCCTACAATCATTCAGTGAATTGTGATTATTTCATGTAGAATGAAAAAAACTCAAGTTTAACAAAATATGATAGGAAATAAATTTAACATGGAGTTAATGAAACTCAGTTAGATCAATGAATCAATCAAGAATTCACCTAAATCATCTAAATCAATCAATCAGTCAATCAATCAATCAATCAATCAATCAATCAATCAATCAATCAATCAATCGATCAATCAATTATCTATCTCATTGGCTGATATCTTGCTTTTAAAATAGGCTCATTCATATAAAAACCTAGAGCATTTTGCAGCACTTCTTTAAAAGATTTTCAATAATTTATAAAAGATCACACTATACCTATTTTCCAACTCAGATATATCAGCTTGCAGCTTCAAATGCCATTTCTCTGCTTGAGTAAATAGCTGTCGTAAAAGGAGAACATTTGTATGGGCAGCATTTGTCAGCTCCAATTCAATTTCACCTTTGACAACACTACAAATACTTTCCAGAATTTCTATCACTTCATCAATTGTGTAAGTATCCTCAATCAGCCTGTGAAAAACATGGGAATTATATACCAGTAGTTATTGCACAGTATGATATCTACAATCAATTTGCCAAAACCAGTTTTTTTTGCCTAGCTTCTTGATATTACACTGGTTCCATCCCCTAAAATTGCAGTTGCTGAGATGTTCCTTGTGGCATCCATTTTTCATGATTCTCAGAACCTGGCGCCCTATAGTATTCACCCCATATTTTAAAGTAAATCAGTCTTTTTTACCCTATCCAAAAACAAGTTTTAAAATCCCTGGTTATTGCAGTTTGATGTCTTTTCGTAGCATCAGTTGAATAGGAAAACTTGATCTCAGCTAACAAAGAAGAAACAAGTGAAGTAAAGAAGAAAATAACAGACTGCCTACCAAAGTCTTGATGAATATTTGCCACAATGTATATTAATAATGTAGAAAAAGAAAAACACAGTGTTGAAAGCAGCAAATATGACCAAAAAATAAGAATATTATGATCTATATAATTATACAATTTATATTTCATCAAGCATGGATGCTTCATCAGAGTATGAAGCTTATGCATGCTCAATAAAAAGGAAATTTAGAACTGTTTTATGCACAATTCAAATTTTGTGTCCATATGATATTGCATACACATATAAAGGAACAGAAAGAGAATACCTGCTGTCTTTAACATCATTAAAACAGCTGGTGATAGATTTGATTGTCTGCCCTCTGTTATATCTTGCAAACCTCAGATAATTGACAATTTCATTTTGGTGAGTTTCGTCCAGTCCTATGGCACTCTATACATAGATGTAAAATAATAGAGTTTTAAGATGTATTCTGCAATTTGAATGCATACAACAATAATAAAAAGGTTCACCACGAATGACCTCTATATGGAATAGAAAACCATTAATTCCCTTTGATAGAGCAACTGAGATCGACCTTTGATTTTATTAAAATGACAACAGAGGTGTGGCAATGTTACTAAAACATACTCAAATGTTTTTGACCAATCTACTCATTGGATGTCAAATGACATGTCTTTTCATGAAACTATAGCCTTCAAGTTGGTGTCATATAGAAACAATGAGCAGTTTTGCTGACTTGGTTGTATTTCCATTTGATTTCTCCTATCCCCCAAGACCTTTTAAAAAGTAGGCCATTAGATAATTAGGCAAAATCTTTAGGAATACTTTTTATTTGAAGTACAAAAGGTTTTTAATTGGCTGCTATCAAAACAGTCAACATAAAGGCAAGAGCCAAAATTGTTAATAAGATGTCTTGACCTAATGCTTCTTGACACAAATTGTGTGATCATGGCCAATCCTGTCCTTCCTCAATCCTTAATCCTTCATACAAGACCAACTACCTAGACAAATGGCCATATTCTCCTGGGGGGTTGGGCTAAATTCTAAGGCAATGACATATTTAAAAATGAAAATGACATATTAAAAAAATTAGAAATATTTCAATTGTAAAATAATAAAATATTACTTTACATTATCTAATCTGAATCTATCTAATTGAAACAATATCAATTATGCTGCTATTGTGAGTATCAGCAGGGGCACAAATCCATTAGACACTGGTCTTCCTACATTAGATCTTTAGGGTCTCAGATGTAAAACCTTGAATTGATATTAGCATTTGTTTACAGGAGAATGTGAAAAAGCTGGAAACAACTCTCTATATCAGAATTATATGCTATGTAACACATCTACAAAGCACACAGCTACTTGCTGGCAAAAAACAAAACAATGGCATAATATAGTTTGATAAAACCCAATTATAACTTTAAGAAAAGTTAAGATATTGATGATGTCAGCTCATCAATGGGCCTTGGTCAGATTACTGTGGTTACCATGGCAAAAAAATTAAATATTATTAGTTTAATGTCCAGCCACAGAGCCACTACCAAAGGTAATCATGCATAGATAAGATCTGAAACTCTATTGAACATGGTCATCAACAGATTTGTTCGTGGAGAATGTGAAGGTATTTTACAACATTTATACCCCAACTTATCACTGTTACATTGGGTTGGATGGTTTTTGGACCCCAAAAGTAAAAAAAAATTGCATTATCCTGTCAAGTGACTGATTCCTAACAAATGCATTTCCCCTCTCTTTTTTAAATTCATAGGCATTTATTTGGATTAGAAATATAACACCATCTGAAAACAAACATGAAGTAATACCCTCCCCCTGCAAAGAAAATATTTCCCCTTATAAGAAAATGCTTTCCTCCTCCAAATTAACACACACAATAAATCAATGAGTAATGCTTGCAACTTTTTAGAAATAATAAAAACATCAATGTTAGAAAGAACAAATACAAAATTTGTCATGCATTATTCATCAAAAAAAATGTCTAAATAATTCTGTGGTCCAAAAAAGCTGTGGCAACAACTTGAGGAAATGCCTAAAGAGGAGGATTAATCAGCAGGGTAAATAATATTTTTTGTGCATACCTGCCAAATATTCAATGTTATAATACACACCTCTTACATATTTAATATGTTACCTACTAAAAAATTCATAATCATTCTTTTTAGACAATCACGCAAAACAAAAATTAGCGAGCTGAAAGGTTTGCTCTTGCTTTGTCTAAAGCTGTCATTAAAGAATTTCTTAAGTATTCTTTCCATAAGCAAATTTGAATTGAAACTCGAATTTACCGTCGTGTTAATTGCTCAATGCCCCTCCATGATTAATGTCCCAACGACGTTATTTGACATCAAAGTTTAAAGTTGTTCACTTTCGTTAACTTTATATGAAGGCATTCCAAATACGCACACTCCAAAAGCTGCATTGCTAGGGCCTAACTAAAAACTGATTTGCTTGGATGACCCAGGACAATAACAGACACATTTTAAAAATGCAATTAAGCAAAATAGCAAGGTTTGTTAAAGTTTACTTACCATTTTTCAAGTTCATTGAGCAGAAAATGTTGTAATTTGATAATACTGGCTGTGCAAGATATTGCTGCAGAATGAGCGGTACCTCTTGGTGCTTTGGCTTTCTCTCAAGCGGGAAGTTTGTTGTGGTGACATCTGCAATGCCACTGGGCATACTTTACAGACCAGGCTGCCGGAGTAACCTCTTTATCGATCCTCATCGACAATCACTTTTGTGTGCTTTAGCAATCACAGCAATCACCAATATCAATGATTGTATGATCAACAGCGAAAAAGAGTTAGCTAAATACTAAAAAAGCGCACACGACGCCCTGTTTCAGGCATACTGAGAGCTCACACAGCATCAAGTGGTCCTAGCTCTTCAAGAATTGGGCTCATTCTTCGTACTGTAGGCGCGGTTTTCTGCTTTTCCTTTGTGGGTCTGCTTCAATGAAAGCACTTAAGCTAGGCCGGCCATGTTCAAAGAAGACTTAAGCCCAAAAAGCTCCAAAAATGACGTGCCATCATAAAATGAACCAATAACGCACATTATGAATTGCACTCCTGGGAAAAAAGATGCATTAAGAAATAAATGAATAACTCCTATCAGCATACGATTGTTATCGTACTTTTGGGTGCAACGAGCAAAATTTTGAGGTAGAATAGCCCTGCATGTTGTTGTGCTTCAAAAAGTACGAAGCACCAATTAAAGTTTTCACGCGATTTTTATACGCTGCTAACGCCTTGTCTTTTTACAACATTAATTTCATATTTTGAGCTTCTTTCGTTTGTCTGATTGGAATAATTTATTTCTATTCTTACTTTTCTGTATTTCAGTTTCTTCATTCATCTTTCTTCATCACAATCTAACAGCTAATCGTAGCATAGCTTCCAGAATCTTCAAGCTCTAAAATACACTTAAAAACCTATAAAACATTACATATATAAAAACATCAAAAATCTAAAAAATAGAGCAAGTGGGTATGTCATTGCTCTCCTTTACATACTTTGCTTTAAATCACAGTTGAAATTAGGAACAAAAAACAAAATAGAGCATAATTTTGTCTTTAATGTGAAACAGCGGATGCATCGTAGCTGCTTTTTTAACCTTGGCCAGGGCTTAGCTTTTTATTCTACTTTGTATCGCATGTCAAAATTAACTTGTGCTCCTCTGGCAATTTTATAAGCAAAAAGAAGAATGTTTTGAAATTATTAACGAACGTACTTTGAAACCACAGTCATGTTGAAACTGATTATTGCCATGCAACAATTTTAGCCCCTCCCTTGTATAAGCCACCCCTCGAAGAAGCTCCCTTCCAAAAATGTCCAAAATAAATAAGCGCCACGGGGCTAATTCGAAGATTTACAGTACCTCTGTTTTCCAGATCTAAATTACGTTCCGATTCCACATTTATTTTGGTGACTTTGTTACGCTCTCTTTTATAAGCTTACATTAGATTACCTGCGGACAGGACCGTCGATGGGGGGGGGGGGGGCAGGCAGGGTCGAAGGTCCGGGGCCTGCAAGAGTTTCCTTCTATGAATTGCCCCTCTGGGGCCCGGTGCAATGTAATACCCCGAGTGCACTGGCTCTCGATGGCCCTGCCTGTGGACAACTAGAAGCTATCAGTAGCATGAGAACTTGCCCCTTAAATAGAAGAGTGTGTCTTTCAAGAAAAAATGGATGTATAGAAGTTAACTAATTAATAACAAAGATAACAATGTCCCTATCAAGGATAGTCCTCTTCGAATCAACTTGAAGGAGGTCAATTAAGAAGTTTTCCTGGTCAAAGTTCTTCATGTGCCTTGAAGTAATGTCTTTATGACGTCTTTTAAAGCACTTTGATATCTTCTTACGAAGTACATCACACATGGTAAAGGGTCTTCAGTAGTTTTCTAAATAACTGGTCCTAGTGAAATATCGTATAAATCTGGAACAAGTATAGAGTGCGCTCCATTATCTTTATTTTTGACAGGGATCGTTTGGAAAGATTTCCTTGATTTCTGCATCCTGTATCGAATACGTGCAACTTTCTGCTTGTTCTTCTTCTTCTTCAAACTTATAACACTTGTGGTTGTGTTCATTGCAATGTGGACCTTTTCTCCACAAAGAATCCCCATCTTCAACCTCCTGCTCAGCTGCTCAAAATTCACGCAGGTCTTCTTTTATACAGTCTTTCTACCTGTTGCTGGTCTTCCTACATTAGATTTGCATGAAACTGCCATGTCGAAAGCCTTTTACAACATTCCCTTCTTCTCTCCCCCTACTATGTCCATGCCACCTTAATGTTGATTGCCGATAAGACTTTCCCACTCCTCCCACTTTCCTTCTCAATTCCTCACTCCTCACTCTGTCTTTCCCTGTTAGCCCTTACATCCATCTACTCTTACATGTCATCCATTTCGATTTGTTATGTTCGCTTATCGAGTTGCGAATTTCTACTAGAGAGGTAAATAATGTCTACACTTTCTTTAGGGAGGCAATACCAGGAAAAAGTGAAGAAAGGAAGGGCTCGAGGTGGGTTAATCTCGAGTATTATTAAAACAGGACGAAATTAAATGTCTTTGCGAACTGTGCATCTATAAAGATTGAATCCCCTCTTTCGGTTGCAGCACATCCTCTATTAGGATTATGATCAAATCACGCCATTAAATACTCACTTATACTGAAAAAGTCGAATTCCAATTTCGCTTCCTTGATAGCAAGGATATATATATATTCGAAAATCTTCACTGCACTAGACGAGATGACACTTCTTTATACTAGATGAAAAGTAAACATCAGGTAAAATTTAACTAGTCACATGTAAAGGGTAACGACGACCATTCCATTTCAACATTGGTCACCAAAACTAGTTTGAACAGTAGTTTTGCACTGGAAGCAGATCTTTTCTTCTGCGTTTTGTTGTCGTATTTCATGTGGGCAGTCCCCCTTTCCCCTTGTCACAATATTGGGAAGAAAGAAGAAAATGTTACGAGGCCCTTGATGCACCTTTCCAACTTGCATCATTATCTATTTCTTTATCATTTTACAATATTATATTGGAATGGGGGGGGGGGGGGAGAGAAGTGCATCGACAAATGAAGATGAAAACGTATGGTGGGCATTGTACGTACTAATCCGAAACCATTCAACCTGACATCAACATCTACCATCTACCCTAATAAGAAGCACCTTTAACGTGTCTTTTAATTCCACTACGTCTGTTTCATTTCGCTTCTACTTTTTTCTGGAGGGCATTTGTATTAATCAAAACAAAGTTTCAAAATCAATGCTGGTGTCGTGCTCATTTTAAATCCAGTCCAAATTTTATTCGGGAGTTGTGTGAAGCATCAAGTTGTCAAAAAATTGAAATTGTTGCGATCATTATTTGGCGTGGTTCCCAGAAGAATTTAATTTGCACCCTACATCATTTAGGGCATTTTATCAACAAAAGCAGCTTCCAAATCATAAAATTTGCCGAAAAATCCCACATTTCCATAATTTGCCGGCGTGCAAATTCTTGGAGGTGTCAAACCCTACACCTCCTTAAAGGAGGCCCTTGCTCTTTGCTTATATCAAAGTAAATTTTTACTTTGGAAGCCCTTTGAATTGGGACAGCAATCGATACTTCACTCAAGGGTTATATTTATTGATCGGCTGTCCTAATTGAAATTTTATAACTTTTTTATTCTCCATTTTTGCAATCTGAAGTGTATAATGCCATACTTGAGGCGACATAAATCTGCTTTCTCAGATGATTATTAAATTGTGCGAAGGAATTGAAATATCGACAAGATTAGGACTGGAATCATTAGATAATGATTTATGCCGATGTTCCATTTCAACCCCAAAATATCAGTGATTAGATTTAGCTGAATATAAATTGTACTACTTTCATTTAATAAACTGAGAATACTTTTAAATCCCCAGAGTTTTCTTGGGTTGCACCTTTTTTCCGAACCGAGATTTTTTTGCTCGAACATAGGCACTGCTTGTTCCAAAGAAGAGCTTGGCCCCCCACCATTTGCAGATTTGGGTTTGATTTTTTCTCTCAGGAAGGGTGGCTTAGCGCCCCGTGCAGTTACATATCGTTGTCCTTATGAACGTTTTCCATAGATTTACAGCGATTATCAATTCCTGTTTTTAGCAAAAGAGACCGCCAGTTGTTTATCATAAATTTTGTAGTTTATAGGATAACCTCATGAAGAATAGGGGTTTTAAGTTTTTTAGGGTGTTACAAAATAAGAAGTTTCTGGAAAAGTGAACTGGCCAATCACAAGCTCTTTGTTTAACAACAACAATTCAGTTCAATTGAAATAATTTTCCGGCCTAGGAACATTCTTAGGCTGAATAGAGAGAGTGAGTACAACCATCTGGTAGCTGTTTATCGGTGAAAAGTAACTAGTTTCTTCCAAAAATGACTATAGACGACTCAGCCACGCATATCTTGTTGAAAGAACAAGGGAACACTCAATTTAAGCAAGGTAATTATGAAGAGGCCGTGGATTTTTATACGAAGGCGATCGAAGCCTGCGAGAGTCTAGGCCTCTCCCAGGTAAAGGATGACTTGGCTGTTCTTTATAAAAACAGATCTGCTTGTCATCTCAAAAAAGAGAGGTACGAAAACGCAGCTGAAGATGCAACTAAATCACTAGGAATTGTTAAAAATGACCCTAAAGCTTTGTTTAGAAGGGCACAAGCTTATGAAAAGCTTGGCAAACTTGAAGATGCAATGAAAGATGCCAAGAATGCTTATCAAATTGAACCAAAGAACTCGGCTTTGAAGGACTTGCTTAGGCGAATAACAGCTCTACTTCAGTCCAAAGTAGGCAAAACTCAAACTACTGAAGGAATGGTTAATGAAATGATCAATGTCATACTCAATCCAAATGCAGAAAAAGAGAAACGGCATCAAGCCTTGAATAATCTCACAATACTGGCACATCAGTCTGCAGGGAGCAATGTTTTGTTTGAAACAAAGGCTCTAAATAGATTAAAGCCATTGATATTTTGTGATAACCCAGATGATGTAGTTGCCTTTTTAAAAATGGTACACGGCTTATGCAAAGATAGTTATCCAAGATCATTGGCAATGATGCAGCTGTTACCAGTCAGTGAGTTAAAAACAAGCTTGGGAAAGTTTACATCAAACATTGATGTTGTATCAAGTTTACTATCTGTTGCTATCGAGGTAATAACATCCATGGTAGCTCAGGCAAAGCATCAGCACCCGTTACCCATAGAGGATGCAGAAAAGTGGGTAAAACGAAATGAACACAATGCAGCAGTAAAGGCATTCTTAGAGGGCATTCCTGAGTACAAAGAACTTATGATCTCAATTGTCGGTAACTTTACTAATCCACATTTGTCATCAGCTGCAAGAGACTGTGCTATTGATGCATTAATTAAGCTATTGCCTTTGCACAAGGCAGTTGCTGAATTTGTTTTGGAGAATCATGGTGTGAAAGGTTTGCTGCAAGTTGCAGCGTGCTCTGGGACTTTGATTGCAAAAGGTAAACCATATTTAGATGTAACAGAGACCACATACACTCATGTGGCTATTGCATTGTCAAATACTTTCACTCCTTTGCAAGCATATGATAAACAAAAAGGACAGTTTAAGAAAGAAGCTACAGCAACTGTGATGCAATTCTTTGAAGAGTTCAAAGTGTCAGAAAATGTCAAGGGCCTGACTAGTTTAACCTCTGTATTAGAAGGATCTCCTGAAACAGGAGAGGAGGTCTTTTCAAATGATTCTGTTTTAAAGAGGATTTTAAACTTGGCTGGATCAGATGACATAGAAGTGAAAATTATGGCTGCAGAGGTCCTGGCATATGCTGCAAGCATAAAGAAGACTTGTGTTGCACTGCGAACAGAGGGCATGGGGATACTAAAGTCATTATTCAAGTCTGAGAATGACCAGCTTAGAGTGAGAGGACTTGTCTGCATGAGCAAAGTTGGTATGACTGGAGCTGGCAATGTTAAAGAAGAGTACCTATCTGAAGATGGAGTTTTGCAGTTATACAAAGCATGTCTTGAATTCCTACTAGCAAAGGACAAAGATGCAAGATTCAAAAAGCTTGCTGTAGAGGCGATGGCATTCTTGACAATGAATGCAGATATCAAAGAAGAGATTATTGGCAATAAAGAAGCACTTGATGCTCTGCTTGAAGTTGGAAAGTCAGGGGATAGTACATCTGTGTATGGTGTCTGTAACTGCCTTGTAAATCTAACAAACAGTTTTGATAAACCAGAGAGAAATGAAGAATTAGAGAAGCTAGCTGAATATGCTCAACACAATGTGCCAAAAATGAGTGAGAAAGATAGTGAGGAGTATGTCAAGAAGAGAATTGAGATACTAGTGCATGCTGGAGTGACAACTGCACTGGTTCATATTGCAGGGAAGATTGAAAGTGATGCAAGCAAAGAATCCATTTCAAGAATATTTAATGGGATAGTTGCAGAGCAAGAGAACAGAGGTATCATTGTTCAACAAGGTGGTGGCAAAACATTGATTCCACTTGCCCTTTCAGGAACTCAAGTAGGGAAAGATTATGCTGCACAGGCAATTGCGAAGATTGGAATAACAACAAACCCAACTCTTGCTTTTCCAGGCCAAAGATGTTTAGAAGTTGTAAGACCATTGATCAGGCTTCTGGGACCTGACAAAAAGGGTCTACAGCAGTTTGAATCATTAATGGCACTGACCAACCTAGCTCAAGTCAGTGATGATGTGCGAAAGCGAATTATCAAAGAGAATGGAATAACTGCCATTGAAACATTCATGTTTGAAGAACATGAATTATTACGTTTAGCAGCAACTGAATGTATGTGCAACATGACAATGTGTGAAGATATTGTCAATCTATATCTAGATGAGAACTCACAGACTGAAAGATTGAAATTGTTGATATTGTTTGCTGGTGAAGTTGAGTATCCAAAGCTGGTAAGAGCTGCCACTGGATCTATAGCTATTCTGTCTGCAAATGTGAAGATCTGTGAGAGACTAACAACTGTCAAAAGTACTGTTGAAATACTGAAGCAGATTCTAGTTGCTGATGATGCTGCAGTTCAACACAGAGCTGTTTATATTGTTGCAAATATGTTAGAGAGCTCAAAAGAGGTTGCAGAAATGTTGATAGCTGGAGATGTTTTTGAGATACTTTTGGCACTAATGCAGGTGGATGGAACAGACAAAGCGAATGTTAAAGAACATGCTGAAAGAGGACTGAAGGCAGCTCAAGGTTGGGGTCTAATTGAAGAGAACAAATTAGACTAACTATAATTCCATTTAAGGAATTGGCTGTGGTTTAGCTTTCTTGAGTATGAAAGATTGATACCAACTTTAATTATGTTAAAACCCCTCTTGTTGTTTGTAGAGCTTTTAAACATTGCTAGGGTGAGCAATAATGGTTTTAGATTTCATTGGTCAACTTGAGTATTAATAACATTTTGAAATTTTACCTTACATGTCTTACTAAATAAAATTTTGCTAAAATTGGAAAGTTTTTACATTAGATAATTTGTCTTTTTTCAATGATACATTATTTTGAACTCCAGAGTTTAAATTTTTGCAATTAACTTCATCCCAATGGGTCCATATGTAGGAAATGCTCAATGTCACGTTTTCTTTGAAACAGTCAATAATTAGCAAAAACAATTGATTTAACAGAATTAGAAACCAGAAAACGTCCTATCAATCATCCTTGTGGAACCAGACAGACTTTGTCTTATGAAAGGAGGGGGCAATCGGCTTAGTATGCATGCAGATCAGTGGCAGACACTTGGGGGGGGGGGTGGCCCTAATATTTTGGAAGACAAGAGTCTTCTTCTAAAACAATGAAAATGTGTGATGTCATCATAACAAAACAATAGGCTTGCCCCCCCCCAATATTTGGCCAAGTGTCCGCCACTGATGCAGATAGAAGGAAAGAGTTCTAATGATAAGCAGCTGTTATCTGGGAGGGGGGGATGGCTTCAGACCCCCCCCAATAATTACAAATGTTTGTTCTTTGATTTATCGAAAAAATGCAGTAAAGAACAACCTTTAAGCTGATAAAGACATTAGATAGTGTTCCTAGTGAATGAGACATCTAAGTATCATCATTTTGATCATTTGACTGGTGCAATTTGTGCAACAGGGGCGTTTTCCACCGATCTAAAGGGTGTGGTCCTGAATAATTCTATCCTCGCTTCGCTCGCAGCCACCCCCCAAAATCAATTGCTTGATATATGTTTCATTGTTCGATATATTTATTACTGGGCAATCCACAACAGATAAATTATATTTTTGATTGCAAAAGTAGGATTTTTTTTTTGGGTTTTGCTTGACATTTTGAGATTAATCTAGATGGGCGCAGGCACCTTGAGAGTCGTTTGAGATTTTCCCAAGGTCTAGGCAGGGATGGAGTCAAAACCCCAGCAACGAGGCCAGCCTTAGGAAACCCCTAGTTACAAAAAGACAATTCTAACGTCCCTTCATAATTTAATCATAGGTTGAAAACTCTTTGTGAATTAAAACAAGTTGTCTATGGAGCCATTTCAACAACGTGCCCCACAAGGGTATCAAGGTCGAGCACTTAAAAATGGCCGACTCCACACCCACAGACATCGGCATAAAGCTCTGTAGTCTCTCTTGTTTCATTGTTGAAAACGCTCTTTCTGCACTCACTGATGTCAATGGCCATTGGGAATGTCAAGGCGATATCCATTAATTTCTTCATCTCTCCAAAGCACGCCACTTCATCAGAAAAGTTTTTTATAGGTCAATAAAGGTTGACTTTCTGTCCTCAGTTTTAGTCTTTTCAAGAAATTTGGAAAGCAGTGATATTTAACAATCTGCAGTTGAGCACCAAATTTAACCATAAAAGAATAAATGCCTGATTCTTCTCGATAAGAAACACAAACGTTTTTGTAGGAAAAATGTACTTCGAGTTCTCTGTCTGGTATAGAACGAATATTTTATGTTAGCTTGCACAAGTGAAAGGGAACCTAACCCCTCCGAGTATTTTCTGAAAGGATTTGGAAAAACTACGTGAACCATTTCGGATGATCATGGGGGGGACAGCCCCCAAGGCTGCGCTACTGCCAATACCATTCATCAAATAGTGATAGCAATGACACGATATGCTATCCATTGATTTGCTCAGGCATAATATTAGATCACAAAAGCTTTTTCTTCAATAAAAGTCATTATGAAAAGAAAATCTCCGGACAACTTCTTTTCAAGTGAATCTCAACTCATTTGTTGACAAAATACTTTCCCGCTACGGAATACTTACGGGAACGTGATATCTATTAGACTTAAACCAATCTGACGAAAAATTAACGGGAGAGAAGGCTTTCAATACGTTGCAATCGCTTCGAAACATACACACCAGAACACATCAAAACGAGGATACTTCGTCAATAGATACCCTATAACAACAAGATGTGAAACTGTAACTGTGTCACTTAAGAAGCCGAGAAGCTCCTTTAAAGGAAAAATGTGTAACTAAATACTCGTGCTAATACAGCTATCTGGAGGCTAGGAAGGAAATGGACGGGAATTTTCAAAATAAACTGAAGTCCTTCTTTAAATTGCCGTTTACAGGAGTTATCTCACCCATTTACCCACGAAGTATAAGTAAATCAATAATCTTAGACGAAATGATTAAAATCTTTTGCACAGAATAGACTTGACTTCCTAGGAAATAAATGATAGATTTGCACCTACAATTTGTATCAGCAAAACGACATCTGCTGGGAGTCTTTTTTAAAAAGATAATACTATTTACAACTGCATCTATTTATTTCTGAAATTGTAGCTATAGCCTCGAATTTTCTACTCTCTTATGCACAGTATAAATATAGCATTTTCCCCTTTAGAGACTTTAGAACAGATAGCTACATTGATTATCGACAACTAAGTTTAAAGAATGTTTTTGTGCCTTCCTAGTACATTAATATTTCCTCTAGGATTGGGTAAGTTACCAGGATTTAGCAAAGGGTACTGTACCAAGGTTTCCAAATTAATACCCCCCTGATTATTCCATGCAGATTTAAGCTCCATTATTAACCGCTATGCTTCTCCATAAGTTGTCCTTCCCCCGTTTATGCTGGATTTTCGTGACTATTACATTGAAGCAAGTAATTTGCGTATGCAGGATTACACATCTTTTATACGGTTTATACTCGAACATGTGCAATTTGAAGTGTAATGATTTGGCCAGCGGCAATCTAAGAACTCAGTTTCGAGGATGATCGCAGCTGATCTAGAGCGGCTTTTTCGTAATGAACTCTTTGGCTTGTAAAAGGCATGAGTTACCTCATGTTAATGCAAACAGTTTAAAGATGGCAGATTCTTCTGAATGTTTGCGATCTTCAATAAGGCAGCTGCTTTGGAAGACAAAGACAAAATCTCAAAGGCACAAATCTAGATCTAATTATCTGCTTAGTTCTTTCGTACAATATAATGTCTAAATTATTGATAAATCCACTCACCATTCGCTGGGAATATGAATGAAAATAACCTTCAACATTCGCACGACCCCCTTTTAAGCGATCAGACTGGATATCTTATTGCACGATTTCTCCTCAGTCTATATCCACCGACAAGTGGTTATTGTTGCTTAAGAAAAGACGCCTAAGCCAATAGCTGAGCTTCAATGGTTTTATCGTCGTGTCACATGACCTCTGTCACGTAGTTAAAACCAATATTTCATCTCCGTTGGATAAAAGCTGAATCTGCCGATAAAGGTGCTATTGTAAAATTTCCTTAGCTGGTAGCAAGCTTTAAGGAACGTTGACTTTGTGTTCGACTGTTTTTCTCTTTGACTCAAACTCTGTTCAGTGATTAAAATCGCTGTTTTCTCTTTATACTTCCTTATAGTGACAAGGAGATTTTAATTTGTGGCTGCATGTAATATTGTAGCGGGGTGTATTTGGCAGATGTACTACTTATTTGTTGTTATCAATCTCAACAGGGTTCCAACACAGCAACCTGTTGTGATGCAACGTTCCTCTGCGAAAGACCGTATTTGCAAATCTTGAGGAAATTCATATTACGTCATGGGTACAGAAGTTAGTATTTTTTGGAATGGATGCAGAAGAATTGTATCGGACCTAGAAAGCTCTTAGGCAATAACATCCTTTACTTTATTTTCATTCCTCATCATCTTTTTTTACGGCAATTCTATCAACATCCGTTAATTACTCAAAATCTTCAGATAAGGATGGGGGTGGAGGTTGGCTCCTTGATTAGTTTACCTATTGAGATACCTCTTTAAGTAAGCATTTCCTTGAATAAAATTATTTTATTTCATTTCTAGTTGTATGTGCATCATCATTGTATTTCTTTTCTATTTGATAATCTAAATTTTCTGCAACAGTTATCTTCGTTTTCGTATGTGTAGTTGTTATTATGAGATGTATGTAGAAGAATTATGATAAAAAAACTGAACTGAACTGAAAACTTCATATCATGAATAGTCATCAGAATGCAAGTGGAAACTTAACTAAAATCAATACTTTGAAACTGACTAATTATCGTTACAATGTCCCGTTCAATAGGGTCCTGCTATGAACTAAGGAATCACAGCTTTGACCTGCTATGTTCATCATAAATAAGAGATTTTTAGTAGTATAGTGGTAGTGCTAAACATAAAGATTAGCAGAGTCAAGGTTTTGATGATTTACAAAAGAAGATACGTCTCTCTGCAATGCTTCTGCTGTTGAAAAATGTTAAAGACTTAAAAACTCACGTTATTTTGTAGGTGTGCCAAATTTAAATTTTAGTTAAGAAATCCACAAATTAACATATAGAGTTTACAATCGAATGAGAGACTGCATGACGTCATCATCCCGCCGTTAATGCTGAGGCGCCATTGATTTGTTTGAGGGGAGCAGACCATTGATGGAAGTGTGCAATTGCACACAAAGGCAAAGATATAACGCAGCATACTGCAAGTACTTAGGAAGCTGGGAGCTAAACCTCCTACCTCTGAGAATCAAACGTCAGTCGAGTGAAGTGCTCAAACAAAACTGCGAAATTCTCTGTCAGTCGTCCAATGCGTCCAAGAACAGCAGTGTAGCATCATTGTTAAACTGCTTGCTGCTACTTTTTTACGTCGCTCAAGATGCGAAGAATCGAATATAATGTTCTTGAAAGTTTTGAATGACTACAGAACTAAAAGTTTTAATTTGGCCATCACAGGATTTCAGTACTGTAACGAAGATCTGAAGCATTTTAAAGTACAACATATTTTTAAAAAAAGTCTCGATAAAAATACCCTTTGAACGTTTTGTTTCATTATCAAAGCAATAGATTTTTTTCAATACAGCTGTCTTTTTGTAAATGGAAAGTAATAAAGGAATGTAGAATAAAGCATAGTTGCATACTTTGTTTGATTGAAAAATATCTTTACTGAAATATTTTAACGGTTTGAAGAGCCGAGTACCTTTCTTTTGGGCAACTTTCTCAAAATAAAGTTTAGCTTAAGCTTCTAAATAACCTGGTGCGCATTGGAGAAGTGTTTTTAAATCAATTAAATTTGTAAATAAGAAACAAGGGCACGAGAAAGATGGTCGGTGAAATATTTAAGTTTCATATCTTTAAAATGTGTTTGTTGAAATTCAAACAGTCAATATACATTAATCATACATTCAAGCTTTTTTCAACAAAGATTACTTTAAACTCAAACATTTTAAATTTATGTATATAAATGTTCTTTATTTTCTGCTACAGAATAATGGCTAGTAATCTTAAAAAGAATAACAAAAGTAAGCTGTTAAGGAAAACTCAGTTCCTTCCTCAAAATTTAGGCCCATCCAATCTCAAAATTAAGGAACGTCCATAAGAGAAAAAGCAGGCTTTCCAAAATTCTTAAATTTTGAGTAAGAGTTTAATCTTCTAGGCATAAAGCAAGCTGCTATCTTCACTCATGTTTAGCAACATTAAAAACAAAGTGAAAATGAATTGATTAAAAACTGGATGCACGAAATCAAGAACTACGTAAAATATACAAATTCTAAAATATAGGAGTATCAATATCAAGCCTAGAATTTCAGACAAATTAGATTAAATTCAAGGTTTGGCTTAACGCATTACTGATATTGGCTGAATGGAATGAAAATTTTTCAAGATTTCCATGTCAGAATGTGCCTGAATTTTCAAAGTCTACTACGGGAGGATGCTAGGAAAGCCGTGAACAATATTCAGTTATCAAAACAACTTCACAGCTTCTTGTGAAATGCGAGACATGAGGAACCGGTAACGTATCAAAGGCAGGGTGATGTACCTAGGAAAGTGGAGATGTCGGACCATCTGTTAAACAGCTGCCCCAAAATGCGGATTTATTAAACATTTTAAGTGCCCTTTGGGGCACTCACAAAAAAACGGTTTACCGTTAACAAACGTGCAACCGAAATAAACGCAGTAGATTATCATCAGGGGAGTTTTCCATTAACAGCATACGTATAAAAACACTACCAACACTACAATTGATAAATCTGTATGCATAATAATATTTGGCATTTTTCAAATTATGATAAAATTGAACGCAATAAGCCCATCAACGATGATGCAAGTTTATAAGAAATCTACTTTTACAACAAGATATCTATTACAACTAAACCCAACAAGAAATGTAGCATTGGATCATCCATAGGCTACGTAATCAGATTTCATAGACTTTATTCAGACTCTCAAACATCGACTGCTAATCAAGGCATTTTGGCAGTTAGTTAGAATCCATTGAATGCTATCTGAACCCAAAACAAATAATTGCTTATTAAAAATGTCCCTGAGATGAAACGCTTAGGTTTTGCAGCTCTCGTAAATAAATATAATCAACTTTCTAACTAGCAATAGACTAAAGCCTGGGAAATGCATTTTAATTGATAATTTCAACAATCGTATTCACAGTTCCAGCCGTTTAGCTGCGATATTTTCCCAGTTTTGCGAGTCAGAATGCATGCATGTGTTCAAATCTCAGAGTGTGTGTGCGTTTAACAACATGGTCCCAGTTAAATGCTTGAAGTTCAAAGCGCGAAAGCTAGAAAAGATGCCTGATGCATAGGCAGAAATAACATTCTTCGGAAAGCGAAACGTTTTGCCCATACTAGTTTTCAATCGTTGATTCTACGCTATGTAGTTCAAAAATTAAAGTTTCAAACTATGATTTCAAGCGCTTCGATTCGCTTTGTATACACTATTGCCTCCTATCTAATATAAGCAACAATATTTTTCTAAACATCACCGCTGAAGATTTGCAAACTCAAGAGTTTCCATTGTGAAAACGTAGCATACGAAGGGTCCACTCTATATCGGTTTATTCAATTATATGTCATTTCATGATTTCGAATAACAACAAGGTTAATTATATTTAATCACAAATACTTTATTATTAACATTAACATTAAAAACTCTGCGTTATGTATCTAGCTACCTAATGTGGCCTGCTACTGAGGTGAAAGGAGCTCTATCGTCAAGCAGGTAATAATAGCCATGCATGTCTGCCACCCCTGTTGGAGTAAATCATTTAAGTAGATAGAAAATTGATTGTACTAAAATGGCTAATGTCAACTACAGCTTTTGAATGTATATATGGCCACTATAAAAACAAGATGTTGCAATGAATTTAATTGCCTAAATGTACGCTATGGGACAAAATATAACACCTAGTGCCAAAGCTCATTTCTAACCTGGAAGAAGGCCCCATTTTCGGGCTGATGCCATCTTGAATGAAGGCTCTGACGAGAACCATGACAATTTACAGTTGAAGATTTAAGGTTTACATTTGATTTTCCATTTACTCATATGGCAAGACAGAAATGAATGCCTGCGTAGACCCTTTAACGAATTTACAAAGCGTAATTATAGATTTGGCTACCTCATATGGAAATTAACAAAATGGGCATACTATCTTAGAGGATGACTGTCTTTTGGACCTTAAGCAATACCCCTTAAGGAAAAAACCTATTATGTTCAAGAAATAATTCATCATCTAATTTCATTGTTAGTAATTTTTAAACAACTTCATAAGATTTAAAATTTGTAATCTTGGGTGAAGATAAATGCCCCAATACACTAGAAGCTATACAGACGTCTAAAACAGCACTAAATGTAGCAAATGAATTGCAATAGAATGATTGAACTCAGCGCGTCGAAGAAATGTATTGGCAAGAACACGGTATGCACAAAGACTAGTCCAGTAAAGCCAATCCCCATATAACAAAAGATTGTTTTGTAGTTACATGTTGCCGGTCAAGCAATGGAATAGGAACCTCATACCAATTCACCTCTGAATGGCCTAATCGCCATTTAACCATAAAATGCCATCTATAATTTTGATTTTGTCTCGTATTCAACTAGGATGGCCTAGCAGCAGCCTTGGGTCAACTGGATACTTGCGCATGTGGCCTCCGCAGTGGTAATACGGCGTCGAGCTCCGATAAAGTGGAGCACTTGGCATTATTACTTTTCTATGCTGTGGTGGTTCCAAATAAAAATGTCGGTCAGGTCTTAAAGAGTCCGCACAAATTGACTCTTGCAAATTCCTAGCCTTTTCAGCGAGCATTCTTATTTGTATGTTCGAAATATCTACAAGTTTCATTCTGATCTTGTTGAAATCTGACTGTAATCCAGTTTCCAGGAACCTGTAAAATTCAAAATTAATTACTTTAAATTGACATAAAATATGGAGGAATACAGTTTGCGATAAATTTAATCAGCCGCGTGCTACGTAGGTGCTAGATTTTAGGCGACCGTTTCATTGTTGTTGACAGGTGAGGATGTTTCATAACCACAATGTGCAAAAATTTTTCCCAAAGAATGACTTTCCATGGACTTAAACATAGACATTATAGGCGAAAAGATATAAATAAATTTTCAAAGGCAAGAGTAGAAAATCTTATGTAAAAGAACGGCCAGGGGGAGCAGGGGTATTGAGCCGTAGATATGATGATCTTATTTGCACTACAATACCGGCTCTTTAAGGTGACGAATGGGAGAAAATTAATGCAAAGAGCTTCATCAAGAGAGACCAGCTTCATCTATTATAAATGGAAGCAGGTCTCATACGTGGGGCACAGATTCAATAATTCATAAGCAACAAGACGATGGAGGCATCAATTTGACTGATTCTAGGCTCGCGTATAATTAGGGGTCTACCGGTGTATCTATTCAATATACCACATGATGTCACGCTTATTGTAAAATAAACCAATCACATCGAAAATAGAGTAGTTAACATCAGGCTCATTACCCGTATCAAGCCGGTTCAATGCAAGGTATTAACAACAAGCAACAATTCATTGACCAGATTATTCATAACAGCACGATCATCTTCATTATCTTAACTCTAACGCTTAAAACGTAAATGCCGTCACCCTCCAAGCTCAAATACAGCAGCTTGTGGCGTATGAAGAAAATCTGATTTTGCTTTTGCAGGTAACAAAAGCCGTTGCATAAACATGAGGTTAAAACGTCTCGCAACGTGAATAATCTATATGCAATTTAGACAGAAAATTGCGTCATTAGAAATGCAGTGAAGGGCATGAATAGCCTTAAATGAACTCTGAAAATATAATCTTTGAATGGTTGTTTCAATGTATTGGAAACGCCTAAATAACAAGTAACAAATCAGATATCCTAGTGCCTTGATATCTATCCTATCAATTTAGCTTTAGGAAGCTGATTCAAAGCTTAGATCTCTAGAAACCAAAAATACAGGCATTGAAAGCAGAAAATTGTCCTGTAAGGATAGATTATCCTGATAAGAAGACATCTTTCAGCTGGTCACCAAAAGCCACTTCAAAATAGCATCTTACTTTAATTTAGGGCATTTTCCGTTAAAACAAGTACATAGGGAGGGGGGGGGGGTGAAATATCTCAATTAAAAACAGAGAAATTAGTCATAAAGGAAATGATCTATTTGAAGAGAATCAATGGATGTTTTGTAAAGGTAAAAATAGATCTATTTATTAACCTACTGTTTTCATCTTCGATATTTTTGGCGAAGATGAGACATTCAAGATTATATTTGAAACACTTCGCTATCAAAATACTTAAATCTTTAGCAAGCCTATATCAATTGATTAAATGAAATGAAAAAGACAATACCTTTGTACTAAACACGATACAGGATCGCCATTCATCAATGGCACTGGAACTTCTGCAGAACATAACGGTGGTCTCAAACTTTGAATTGCAGAGTCCCCTATTAGCGACACAAGCCACAAATTATCCTTGAGCCAATGACTCAGAATTTCTCTTCTTTCGAAATATAGTCTTAATTGAATCCAGTCTTCAACGTGACCCTTTTCTAAGTATTTTCTGTGAATTAAAGAAAAAGAAATAAACATTCACGCATGCGATAAACTACTCAATGCAATATTGTTGATAGTGACGTCCGAACAACTCGGTATCAATTTGATCCCTTTAACTTTAAGAAATTATGCATAAATAAAGACTCTTGATTTCCTCAAAGTGACCCACTTCGAATCCAAGTCTTAACTATGCTGGTGTAACAATCTCAAGTGTTTAACAGTGTCGATTAACTTAGCCGAGTTCCTAGATACGTGCGAACATTTTAGCATTTTGAAAGTGTGTTCTTTTGATAGTAGTCCTCTCTCTGTTTGTAGCACTATTTTTGAATGTGGGAGAGAAAAGAGCATAGGGCTGAAGTGCAGTGAATCCCACGAAAAATGATGCGGTTTCTAATGGCTCCAAAATGTGATTAAGAACAACGTATCGGTATCTAAAACAAAAATTGCACTGAGAAACATGAAAACAAATTCTCTTGTTTATTCTCTTGTTTTTTACAAAAAATTGATAGAAGGCTAAATGACACAAGCAACTGACTATGGCTAATATTAACACGTCAAAATATGGCTTGAAATCAAATCGATATTTGGAGGGACAATTGTGGAAGGAATCACCAAATGCAAAAAGAACCTCTTCTTCAAAATTTTGATTAAAGAAGTGGCTAAAATTTCATGTTTTAGATGCAATTCAATTGAAATTGAAATAAGTCCAATTTTAATGCAAATATTCAAGCATGCGGTGCGCTAAAGCATGGATTATGAATTAAAAGGACTTCATTGAAGTACATTCCAATCGCACCAGCAAGTGAGGTGCGATGAGCTGCCACTAAGAAGTACTTTCTACCCCACGCAGTATTTGTTTCAATTCTATTTCCCATATTTCCTTTCTCCTCTTATTAACAGATTATCAATGCAGCTAACCTGAAACAATCATGCCTCCGCACAAGTATGGACGAACGATGCTCTTTTCTATATGACGTTCCGTGTTGATTTTGCCATAGCCATACTTCATGCAATCTTTCAATGAAACTGCAAGCTTTATTAAGAAAATCGCTGACAGATAGTTCTTGCTCCCCAGCAATAAGAGAAAGCTGCAAAGGCAAAGAAAATTTGAAAATAACAGAAAATGTTGTATTTTAATGACAATACATTGAATGTAACAAGTAAAGTAGAGAACAAAATAGCAGGCTGCCGACCTCGTAATACAGTCAATCTTTACCTCTATTACCAGAAAGTTTACTGTTCTGTGAAGCCTTGATAAAATATCTAATCGAGTTAAACTAGAGACCCTTAAGAACAGCGAATAGAAAACTACTTATTTCAAAGCGACCGTAAATACGATCTCTGATGATATCTGGCCTTATTGAATTCATGCTACCTAGCCTCGTAACCAATTCGCTGCTTAGTCTCTCAATCATAATCATCATTAAAATTCGTCTTAATATAAAAACTCTCTCGTTTCTCTCGATAGTGTATTCCTCGCATTAAGAGCACATTCTGCTGTGTGATGCTGACATTAACTTAACTGAAACAAAAAGCCAGTGCCAAAAGCTCATTAACACAATTCAGAGAATCTTTCAAAACCTTTCAGGCCAGTTCTACAGATTGGAACAAAAATGCCAATAGCTTTAGACAAATCTACATCATTTTACCAAGGCTGTTTCATCTAAGCCTGAAAACTGATGATGTACAAAGATTCTAACAAAACCTGATTCTAACAAAACAATTAAAAGGAAAAAGACAATACCTCTTTGTTGACGTAATCTAATGCATCTCGGTAATCTTGGGCTAAAACATCTCCATGTCGAGGTGGCCATAACTTTAAACTTTGCTCGTCAAGCCAACTTTTAAATCTGCCGCAAAATTCCGCGTAATCCTTGACAGTCTGGAAGCCACCCTTCAACTGGCCGTCAATATACATTGCAGTTATCTAGGAAGATTAAATGAAGCCTTGTAATTATTTTCTACAAGGAGCAGAAAATAGTTCACTAAACTGACGATTTATCAGATTATATTAAAAATGAATTGGTAAAAAGACGCATGGCACGTAAATACGTATTCTAGACGTGGTTTCACGAATCCCACTTTAAATTGATAATCATGAAGGGTTACGCCATATTCTGCAATTGTCCTGTCATTTCAAAAGCATGTGTGAATGCACAATTTACCACAAGCTGAAGGAGGAGAACACATACTCTCCGACCAGAGTCTTTTAATGAACTATTTATTCTTAGTCTATTCATTCGCATCAACTATTTATTCGCTGCTTAATGTCCAAGTTTTGTGCTGTTTGCTATTGATAAAATTAAATCCAAGCCTTGCTAACAGCAACAGATTTTGCCCAAAATATTTAACATGGACTTGGGCCTAAGCAAAGAGAGATGTTCTAGCCGACCAAAGTTTTGCCGCTTTTTCAGGCCAAACGCTTTAGTGTAAAATTGAACAATAACGTGTAGAATATTTTCGCAAAATAAATTCCAGCCCACGGGCAACATCTAAGGCAAATAGTTCCAGAATCTGGCTTGACCACCATTATTGATATCATCCATTGGCTGCCATAACTGTTCATGGCTTTGCTGAGGAAATGCTATGCTGTGGCCACGAAAGGCCCGACCTTATTTTGAAAAGCGTTCATGCTGGCCAGTTGCAACAGTGCTGCATAGCCAATATTCTATTGATACAATCCTATATCTATATAGCTTTACAAAAAATTAATTCTCTGCAGGAGGGATCATGAATGGAAGAGAAACTGTGCAAAGAAAATATCACAAGAACGCACTAGTATCCTGTTTCGCGAATCAACAAAGTACCACAAAGCCCACAAAAAGAGCCTTATCTGCTCCTTATTATCCAAATTGAATAGTTAATGATGTAAGGAGAGTGCTTACTCTCTACATTCTCTGGCGTGGAACAAAAATAAAAGATGTTTCAATTTCCGTACGATGAAGCTGAAACGAGCTTGACAAAATATGCTCTGCCAAAAATTATTGACATATCGGAAGCAGCATAGGATGCACCGGTACTTGATTGCTGAGTGACGTGGTCAAAAATGTCGAAAGAGAAACATTCTCTTGGGCACGAAAATTCGGAAAATAACCTCGTAGTACAACCTTTATTCCTTTCAGTTGGGGATCGCAAATTAAAAAAAGTTGCTTTTGTTGTAGATAGTGATTTATTAATGTTACGTCCATTTTATTTCGAGGTCACATGTGGGAAAGGTTGGATTTGATTTCCTACCAGAAATGCGTCACTTTCTAATTAGCAGCTTAAAATCAGAATTGCAGACGATAATTCAGTGTCATCGTATTAATTGTGTTGAAGATAAAGAAAGGGTGATTTCTATTCATTTCCTAACTCCATATTTACGCTGTGGTGAAACCATGTTTACATTTCATACGTCTTCCAGCTTGAAATTATGTCCAACTGTTATTCTGGATAGGCTGTAATACAAATAAATCGAAAACGTGGCGCCATGTTGAACTTGACGCTTGCTTCCCTCCCAAAACAACAACTACTTTGTAATGGTAAAGCGCGGAACAAGATAAGAGAAACCAGAATGAACCCGCAGGATCCAACATGAAAGACTAGCTGGGACTAAAAGTGACGAGAGGGGTTATTGATGAGCAGAACCAAAATCGACACTGGCGGCAATATTTCCAAAGAACAGCGGAATAGAATCACAAGATTTATAGGGAAATTACATTCAAAAGATGTTTCCTCCTCTTTTGGGGAAAATACGATAACCCACGCACCCCCGGCAACAGATAGGTCTAGTGAAATATTTACATCTATTCTGCTTTATGTTTGGAAAATCATACAATGATTTCCTGCGTCGTATATTACCACAATGAAGGTCGGATTATGATTCAGTATTATTTACAGTGCACAACAAAAGAAACCATTTATATGAATGGGAACAATTGGTTAAAGAAGAAAATGTAGAAGACACCTGAGATATGTCAATTCAAACCTTGTTTATTCCTCATCGATCAAAAGACGCTAATGGAAGACCTTATAGAGAAGGGTTTTCTACAGTCACCAAAGGACGAGAAGCGTTTATATCAGCACTTCCTTAAGTCGGATGCTTCTAAATTCAATCTCAATGCGAATAATGATAATCTCCCATTAACGTTACAGCATATAATCACAAGATCTAACCGACCAAGTGCCCCACCCTGATACCAAGTGATTTAGATTATAGAAATCATCAAAAAAGAATGCGGGCAAACAAATGATCAATTTAGGCCTAAGCTACATCAACCCACGGCCTATCTGCAGGTCGCATTATTAATGGCCTAACTGATGTGCCGGTTGAAGGCCTAACATCTTCACTGCCTGGCTATGGCGGTCGGTCTTTGCAAGAACCGTGAAGCAAGATAAGATTTTTAAAAGACCAAAACCCATTTAAATGAGAAAAAGTATCATATCGTATTGACAACAAAACAGGCAAGGTCATATACAGGTTTCCAACTCTTTACAGTCATTTCTACAAAGCACAGTTTTGTTAACGCTTCAAAAATAACTGTTTCTAGAGCACAATATAGTGTTTAACTCTCAGAACTACTAACTCGGAGCCGACTATCCGCCTCAGTTAAAACGGAGAAACAGCATAATGCTGTGAAATTAAAATCTATAGTATAAGTATCCTTCATAGTGGCTGTGAAGCAGTTGAGCATTCCCATTTATGACCCTTTCATCTCACCAATACAGTGTGTATTGTACTTCTCGTTTCAGTTAAAGACATGGATAACTGGACTTTTCATATGCAGGCAACAAACTGTATTTCATTGACTGGAAAATACTGCCGACCAAGTAATCTGCCCCTAAATCTCTTATTTTAACAAATGACAAGTATCATGCATTAGATGAATATTCGAAAAGAATAATATTTGTGAAGAGGTGTGAAGAGGTGTGAAGCAAGATACCAAATACATTTCGAACGAAAACGAAATCAAGAGCCATTACCTTTCTCCCTTTCAGAGATAAATTTTTAGTGTAGTTGTTATCTACTGTTATTAGAAAGTCTCTCTAAAGGGTCAAACTGTAAAACAGTATATGTTGAATTAAGAGGATTTTATAGTAAAAATCAAAATTTACATTTTTCATCTAGTTTATTTGTGCATGCCCCAGAAAATACAGATGACATTGGAAAATTCCTAATACTACTTATCTCCGAAACACAACAAAGTTCAGCTGTTTTTATCACCATGACATTGTGTTAGATGAGGAAGGTTGGCCTACAAATTTCAGGTAAAGGCATACAACTTTTTGCCACAATATGCGAGACCATTATGCAAAAACAAGTGGGTTGACGATTCATCTTAGCCTGGCGAAATGTGTCCATTTTTAAAATGGGAGTGTCTATTTTATTGTTAGAAAACGTATGCCTAAAAGATAGTATTGACCATACCTTGTGAAGCATATATACATAAGTAACTTTAGGCATGTGTTCCGTAAGTGCTCGAAGTGCTTCTCTGTTACCAACGTCTCTATCTTCTAGGTATTGGTACCATTTCTGCCTTCGTGAGGTGTGCAGCGACAAGCGATAGTGTTCTTCCAAGGCCTGACGATTTCGAAGACATCTTCTCAAGACGTAATTCTGCATGGCAGTACGACCTCCGTGTTTCTTGACGAAAACAGAATAAAGCTTCGTCCATTCGTAGTGACACAGGGGAAACATCTCTGGTCTGTCGTCTATGGACAAATACATAACTGTATATATCGACACTAAATCAAATATCTTACAAAAGACGTCTTATGTTGATTACAAAATAAAGATTAGAAATTTCTGTTACCCCTAAGGACATTCAATAAATATGATTGCTTTACATCACAGCATATTCATACTTGCTTGGATACCTACACCATTTCTAAGGGGCTGAGCTGGGACTATAGTCTAGAAATGCTAAATATTGGGGTGGTTTTTTAAAAGCAACAAGGCAACAAGGCCCCAAGGCAAGATTTTTTATAAGAAGGCAATGTGCATATAACAAGAGAAAACAACAAACCTGATTCATCGAAGTACATTTCCTCGAGCTCCTCTTCAGTAATTCCCCAAATCGACTTCACCTGACTTGCAGTTAAGTGACTAACAACATGACAAGGCGGTTCTGGATTCATCAAGTACCAGACGATAACTGATGTTTTCAATTGACTAACGGGTTTGAAGAAGTTCTGGTCATATCGAAGAGCATCTGCTTTGTAGAACATTTCGTAAAGGTAGAGGTAACAAAATTCCGGCCATCGCGTCCGTAGATCGAAGTCAATCTGTTGGATAAGAACATAAAAGAGTAATGATAATGAACTATAATAAGGCAGGTACAAACCAGGAAGCACAAAATTCGCTGTTAATGCTCATAGCCCAGGGGTTACGGCAATAATTTATGGCCATGGTGACCGTACCCAGAGGTGGCTGCCCCTAGCCCCCTTCCCTTTTGGGCAGTCAGTTTGGGAAAGACGATGGTGGTGATGATATGCTTGAAGTTGTAAATTCTTGTGGCAAATAGGTCATTTTTACTTACATTTCGAAACCAAAGATTTAGGTCAATGAAACCCACTCGTTTTATCTATAAAGTCTAGGCCGATTTTGGGTTAAGGGTTGGGCAGTTAAATTTTGAAGAGAATTTTTGCTGAATATGAAGGAGTATAATACAGTTTGATAAAATTAAAGTTAGATCCCAGACATCAAATTTGATCTCGTTGATCAAAGTTATACATTTCATTATTTCCATCTCCCCACTGTAGGGGAGACATTAAAGACCGTGTTAATGACTCGCTAAAAGTGTCAATTAATCCGACATCTACAGATAGTCCTATCCATGCATTTCTTTGATAAATGTAAATTTAAGATTTTCTTGATGATCAGATGGCGAGTTTTGGTTTTTTAAGGTATGCCCCCAACTGGGGTACAAAATATTGACGATTGGTTATATGCCTAATACAAATAGATACATATTTTTATAGATTTATGTTTATATATAGTTGTTGTTGTCGTCATCGATTTCTTTGGAATTTTCAGCAAGAGACTTCACGTGCCTGAACCAAAATTTTCTGTCTTCATGATAAAAAGTTAAATGAGAGCGATACATTTTTTGCCGTGTATAGGGAAAGGTTTGACCTTCATCCAGCCTAGCTTGACTTTGATCAAATTTCCTCAATAATCAAAAGAAACAGAGCGTGGTGTAGATGTGCCACTGCACGTTCTGCTTTCTGGCCCCCTGCCCATGTCCGTGTCCAGGACTGTTGATAAAGGGCATGGGAAGCCAATATACTCAGGCATTCGGCACTGAGAAGATAAACACGGGATAAGGGTGATTAGCGACGGTGAATAAATGAATTATATTGACAGAAAGGTTGCTGAAAATGGGTTTCCCCACCGACACAAAACAGCCATGAAAACGGTGCGGAGCCGTCAAACAGTCGCGATATTTATTTCGTAAACAAAAATACTAATACCCCCTGTAAAGGGCTTTACAAGGATCTTGCGAATATCAGCAAGTATACTGAATCAGGGAAATTAATCAAAACGATTTATTGTATTTCTAAATGAAAAAACTGTTTGTGATGTGCGCTGCGTCAACAAGTTGTCTTCGGTAATCGACTTACTAAGCGTCACCTTCTTGTCATGACCATAGGAACAAGCAGGGCCTGCGAAGATTTTGCCGGTTCTTTTGTGAAACATAAGCGCCTCTTTGCAATCACCGGGAAGTTTGCCAGAGATGAAAGAATGCAAAAACAGATATTGTAAAAGCAACATTTGGCCTAACAAAGAATATAAACTCGGAACTGGTTGAAAGGGAATTATCTTTTGTTGCAAGACACAAGCCTGTGTTTTTGATCGCGTCAATCGCAATAAAACTCATGCAATTATCTATAAAAATAATAGAAACATATCATAAACGAAATAAGTTGAGAAGGATTACTCATAATGGTGCTTAATTTTGCATGACAGTTAGAATAGGCAGACAAAAACATCAACAAGCCTCGGAATCTGTAATTTTCCCCAAAATGAAATTAACGCTAAATATGGGATTTTATTCGAAAAACCATTGTAATGATGATAACATCAATAATTCGCCTACTTTCATCGTACGCTAATCTTCCAATAATGGCGATGTTGGTATCCTTTCTAAGGGATTTTGTTTCTTTGCTTCATTGTATGACGAAGACTTTATCTACATCTCTTCCTATAGTGGGCTTAAGATTGTAAAATCTTCAGGGGGTTCTCTATGCTCATCCTGCAAGCACAGGTAGACCAAAAGCGTTTCTACGTTGCGATTAAGCACGAATATGATCATAAGTAAAAATACAAAACGGATAAGTACTGTAAAAAGGTAACGAAAACTTGTAACAGTTTCAGGTTTACTTTCGTAAATCGCGCCTGTTTCAAGAAACCCAAATATGACGTCATTGTCAGATGATGAGTTGACGTCATTGAAGCGAGTCATCAGCGCGGAACCGAGTATGACGGAACGGCCTCTTGTTTCGGAAACGGGCTATTGTTTAGCACCGGCTTCTGAGAGAACAGGTAGCGCGTGGATGGGAACAGTGGAGCAACAAAGTTCATATAAAAAGCACTTTGATGATGGGAAATTAAGGTTAAATGTGGTACCAGCTAAGTTTTAATTTCCATGCACAGATAATTAAACTGGCCAGAGTTTCGCAATTTCACAAAAAGCATGTTTGAAAACCACCGTTCAAAGGGCATAATTTTCAATATGCGGATTCATATCCATTGAATTGGCAATGTGGTCACTGGTGCTCCACTATCTAGTGATCAAATCCCTTTGACACTGCTGTAAATACATGAAACTGGTGGTCGATACACTTATGCATCACGCGCGGATATTCTTTTTAACATAGAAAAAGGCTAAGTATGAAAGAGATCCGCGTTATATAAATATTTTATAATTCAGAACAATCTCCCGTCCAACTGAGCTTATCCTCGGATAATATCAAAAGATATTGGCAACGAACTAAACAAGGGGAATTAAGTGTTTCCTCGGGCATCGTGTTTCCCATTACAGGGTTAGTTTTCACAACACGGCCTAGCAAAGTTAACCTAATTACGCCTTTACTGGCTGCAAAAACATCCCTTCTTATAAACCAACCAACGAGGTGAAACTTTCCTCGTATCCACAAAACAAAACAATTGTATGATCGACGAGGAATTGCTATTATTTTTAAGATAAGTAGCAAATAGACCTGAGTTTTGCTTTCTAGCTAATGTGGTAAAATACACGAGGAATTGCTCAAACTTTCCTCATTATTTCCAGCCCTTTTGTTTTCAAATAGGAATGGTAAATCTTCTTGAAAGCTAGCTATGAATATTATTCCTAAACTTGAGCAAACTGTCTCTTGGATGATCAACTTTTTTGAAGTTTCCTTGATAAATCCAAACAGTTAATTCAATTTCAGAAAATTGAAGAAAATTTCACAATAAAATTATCGCATATTTCTGGGGTTTTCGCTCGGAAAATAAAACATAAATTGAATCATATCAAGGTCAACAAAACTCCATCTGAAATTTGACAGAAAATATAATTTATCTTTGGTAATTGAGCCCAATTGCTATTTAATATGGTTCAGATACACCGATGAATCATTACTTCAAAGCCAAAGGAGGAAATGACCAAAACATTAAATTCTAATATATTTCAGATCCTAACTGATAATTACTCTTTTCATGAAACCAATGTGAGAGTGAGTCATCTGCTAGTTTTCAGTAAACTTTCTATCCAATGCAGGCTCCGAAAATAATGCGGAAATACATTCAGAAAGGAAAACTTCTTTAAATATGAAACTTAATCCTTGTTCGTTTTGCATTTTCTTGAAGCTTCCCCCCAATAGTTTCAGGACTGATAAAAGAACGGACATTGTATCAATATCTACGGAAAAAGTCTAGAATTGAGAATATATTTTATCGCCTATCAACAAACCAATAAGTTGAAGGTTTAAAGTATAGCGAGATATTCAAACAAAATCAAATTATAAAGATATTGTGACAAGAAAAGGTAGCTTCACCCGTTGAGCTGGCATCTGCTTTTGCTCAAAGGAAAACCTTTGTTTACAATGTGTGGAACGCAAAATATTTAGGCCTAAGAACTGCCTCGCGTACAAGGAAAGATTTCATCTGTGTCAACAGCGAAATTCATGTTTAAAACTAACTCTTATTTTTATTCAGTAGTGTATAGAACGGTTGAGTAACAATAAATTATCAAGACTATGGATTTAACGGGCTTGTAGAAGCGTCGTAAAGGCGATCTATGTTTTGCGTGGAGACCAAATTCGAAACATCAAAACGGTAAAAATAAACTAAAAGCACTTACCCTACATCTCTGTTTCCATATCGTATCCAAAGCACAAAGTCGATTAAACTGTTTCGATGTTTTACTCAAATTTATTAGTCCAAATGCAGGAATCCTTTCCAGTATAAGTAATAATACCTCCTCACTCAAATCGCAAAGTTCTAACGAGGTCTCGGTCTCCTCTTCTACTTTTATCTCCTCTATCTCCTCTTTCTCCTCTTTCTCCTCTGGCTCGTCCTTTTCCTCAATTTCTTCTTTAATTGGCTTCTTAGACGAAACATTCCTCGTCCTAACAGTTCGTCTCGTCCTTTCGGCCGTATGACTCCTCAGAGTTCTAGTTTCAATGGTTCTTCTCGTAGGAATAACGCTCGGGGTAACTATTCCATACCTTTCAACTTGCTTTCGAATCCTTTTTGGTCTCGGTTCGTCTTCGATTTGACATATTCTTCGTTTTGGAGCGCAATTCCTATCTCCCATCTCGCCCTAAATCTAGCCAGCAATGACTGATTCAACAGGCGAGATGTCTGTTTAATCTAACCTGAGTAATTTATTGAATTAGTAGAATAATAAAAAGCGACCACTGTGAGCGTGTATAACCTTGTTATTAAGCTTCGACAAAGACTTTACCGTACTTTTATCACACTGCCTATTTGTGGATAGCTCTTATTCTCCAAAACAATAACCTAAAAAAGAATAAAATTTCGGCGTTATTTTCACACGTGCATAGTTGTAACCACCGCGACCGCCCATTTAGTCCGTGCGATCGTGCTGTAAGCCCCTCATCCTCATAAATACAATACGACCTGAGAAAATAAATTCCGCGCTATTTTCACACGTGTATTGATATGTCATTCTGGGCATCCCCTTTTTACTGCGTTTTAACAACGAGCTCGCCCTTTCACTGTGGTAATTGGGTAGAACAATCCGTAAAACAATAGAAAGGAATGAATACAAATTCCGCGCTCTTTCCACATGTGCATATTTTCTCTTTTGCGCATGCCAATTTTTTACCAGCTGGCACCGACGGGTTTCCTTTGCCAAACTTGTCAGGTTTATTTACTGTTGACTTTTCCGGGGGTCACGCAACAATGTAAACAACAATAGTAAATGAATTGCAATGCGTGCACAAGCACGGGGGTTGGTGTTGGTGAAGTAGCAGACGAAGTGTATCTGGGACTCAAAGGTGTCCAAAACGAGTCAAATCTAATTACTTCTGATATGAATAACATTGATAACAGTTTTTTTACAAACGAATTTCATGAACAGACTAGTTTGAAGCTTTTTAATTCAAAGTTGATACACTCAATAAATAATGGTTTAATTTCTTGTTATCAGGTGATAAATCTGTAGCTGGGGGGGGGGGGCGAGCGATATTGCCCTTCACACGTGAAAAATGCTGCATATTATCTTTACTGTCATTGCTCTAACTTTGGCCTTTCATGTTGAATGTCCCATTTTAAAACTTTACCCTACCCCTGCACTGCAGAGCCCTTACAATGTTTGGAAAGGAGCATTTTGCAAGTTGTCCAAACTATCGTGGCTCCTCTCCGCCGCTATCCTGCACCTATACCATGCCTTGAAGGTTGAGCACTTATCTGGACTCTGGATGGATACACCCCCTTTAAAGCTGCCCATGCTCATTTCATCACCATTTTGGGTATCATTAAAATTTAATTCTTACTAGTTGGTTAGCCTCAGCATCCAAACTG
The DNA here is from genome assembly GCA_964019065.1 of Catostylus mosaicus. NCBI lineage: Eukaryota > Metazoa > Cnidaria > Scyphozoa > Rhizostomeae > Catostylidae > Catostylus > Catostylus mosaicus. Next base: position 16,206,822 of record OZ025184.1, on the reverse strand, counting down.
GAGTGACTAAAAAAATACTGACCCTTTAACAGTCATTCGATTAAATTATGAACAATGTAGGAATAAGATTGCTAGTCAATTAAGACAAGCATGATCACTTTTAAACATCCTCTGGCACACGAGGAAATCAGCACAAGGCACGAGGGAGGAAGAGTCAACTGTCTTCCAGCTCTTTAAAAATATATTCATTCATATCGCTTGCAATTACTGTACTCTATACTCCAGGGCTTTGCCCATGTAGTCAAATAAACCAATCATTACTGTTGTAGTGAAGTCTTAGATAGATAGAATTTTCGGACTTGGAATGGGTATACCCCCATGCTCACAACAGATACATTTCCCTCCTTCTTTTGCTTATTTGGTTGCCTAGACCATGGACTCTAATTATGATAGACTGTTGCTCATTCTTAGTGAAGAGCTGGAGAAATAAACATTTATATATCAGGCTTTGCTCTTTCTTATTTGAAATCTTCAGTTGGGCTTGAATCTTCTGAATGAATTTTTGATTATAATTTCATTTAGGGTACGTGTTTCTTTTAAAAACTAAATAAATATGCATAAAACTTTAAATTTTTACTAATATGAGCCTCTGGAGAGAAAGAAGCATTCTAGCCACCACTGTACTCTTCTAGTTGGCAGTTGGCATGGGAGCTAATTTAGTAGGGTTCGGGGGCTTGGGAACAGGCAGTGTGTGCTTTTAATTTTTTTGTATTAAGTTTTTTTCTTTTTGGCTTGACGCATGAAAGCTAATGAAGGAGATGATACTGTAATGTCAATGCATGGTATCCTTTTTAGCTAAACAACCACTTGAAGGTATTTGAAGATTCGGAACAGACCCCAGGTTGGATCAAAAGTTCACAATGAACCATTGAATGATTATAAGTATGAAAAGCGACCCTTTTTGATGTTTGCCCGAAAAAAGAATCAGCCCTGGTCATGAAAGATTCTATAAATGCTATTGAATCTTATATTTTGTATCAAGATAAAATTAGTGCAATGTGCAGTCCGTAAAGGGGTCTCACAGAGTTTATTCTGAAGACAAAAGTTTTATGCCACGCAAAAATTGAATCAACCGTGAAGCAATAGATCTATTTTTTTGAAATATTAAACCTATTTCTTCACTTCTTGCTCAAACAGTGGTAAACATTTCAGAGTCGGTAAATTGAAGGCCAGATATCAGTTCCTTCAATTATTTTCTAGTTTACTTTCATGTAACTCAATAGCCTCAGACTTGCCATGCATAAAATGACTCTAAAGGCTGGGATACAGGAACTAGGGACGGAGAAAGGAGGACTTTATGAATTTATCTCACGTATAGTATTTTCGGAAGAAGGGACCGACCGGAATTTCCTACGACATGCTAACTTTGATTCACAGGCAGGCGCTTTGCTTCGATTGTCCCCTCCTTTGACTACAGGACTTCTTGAAACTCTAACAGCCAAGTTGGTAGATTGCGAGAGGAGGGATAGGGTGTAAGGATGTTATATATGGACATTTGAGAAGCTTTTGGGCTGGGTCTGAGTCAAGTTGCCTGTTACATATTAGTAATCATAGCCCTTTTTTGCACAAAATAACGATAAACTATGTTTCACGAGTCCACATCCCTTTGGCATATCGCCGACATCATATTTGATAAAACAATTTGATGATAATATTTGTCAAGATAACTGTGTTTCAATTAGGCCCAGAAGTTGATTTATCTGCTGATAAAACCTATGCCCTGCTCTCAATTGCCTTGCCAAGGATTCCCCAAAATACATAAAAGCCAAAACCAAAGGAGTAACACATTGTCAATTACACCAACACCTGGTGCACCATGTAACTTTAAGAATATTATTTTCATACAATTGTAATTTCCTGTCGGTTAAAGGACATTGTCGTGAATACTACCCTACACAATGCTATTTTTGAATGAGTTTCTTCAGAAGGATGTGAATCCCGCCGGAGACGACTGTTCAAACCGTCCAAGCAGGCAACAATTTCAACACTAGATTATTTAGAAGGAAAGCAAGCCGAACCTGTGATGGACTGGGCCAAACATTTAAAGAATACCGAGGATTTTTCATTTTACAACATATCTTTTCATGTAACAACATCGAAGCATTTAGAGATGCTGTGAAAAAATGATTTATTTTGCTGTTACTTTAAATTGTTTTATGTGATATTGTTATTAGGTTAGGGTTTAAAACGGTAAATAGTTTAAAGCACGGCCCCCTGAAAAGCAGTCTTCTTCGATTGATGGGGCAACCGTGGGTAAAGAATGTAAAATGAAATGAAATTAAATCTTAATACTCTAGCCAGTGGCGTAACGCACGGTGTGCACCTTTAAAAACAAATGGGCCCTTAACTTTTTTCTGGATATAAGCGTTTCTTAATAATTGCTGTATTGATGTTAGTTAATGTTGTTTAAAATTCCAAGAAAAAAATTTATGCAGTTAAGGGTAATTTTGGGCTTTAAAAAAATGGGGCCCCAAACCACCACTTTCACTAAGGCCCCTGCTCCGTTACGCCACTGTATCTAGCATGTTAACTCTCTACACTACACAGATAAAATAGTTGTGGAAATCTCATTTTAACCAATAGTGCCAGTATAAAGCATTGTAGCTGCCTAACAAGGCCCAACATTGGTTTTTTCAGGACATTTGTAATCAAACGTATCCTTAATAAGCCACACTTGCTTATTAAAAAGTACTTTGGACACTTCAACTGTCTGCAGCCATTGACAAACAAAACGATCTGGCCTGTTGTTGTGCATAATGCTGCAAATCAAAAATAACTTTTTAAAGTCCAGCTTCCCAGGCTAAACTAATACACTTTGCAGCAATACCAGCATTGCTAGTAACCACGCAGCAGAATGTCTATTTGGAGTTCATACTACTAAAAATCATCTATTCATCATCCTCCCATTGTTGCTCAGATATAATACACTCAAACAGAAGTTGCCAGTCTAATGAAGCCAAACATCTGAACATGATTGTCTTTGTGGTAAGGCTAAGAAGTGAACAGGCTTTTAGGAACATTTCCAATGAAAAAATGTTCAGGGCCTCGTAGAGTTGTGTTTTTAAGACATTAAACTTCTAACCACAGGGGGTTAGGTGTGTATGCTCCCCTTGCTGCCCTGGCTACGCTACCGTTCGAAATGCAAAAAAAAACTCTTTTGTCTTTCATTGATATTCCATATTTGATTCATAATGCTTTGATTGGTGCGCTTTTCAAGGGGCCTAACCATTTAAGACAGATTACTTTGCTCAATCTGTTATATGAGCAAGGTGAAAGAAAGATTATGATTCTGATTCATCGAGTAGTTTACTTCATTCAAAATAAGGGTCTTCTAAACCTTTCCTTGTTCCCAGAATATTGTGCCTTGTTCATCCTCGCCCCCACTCCACATCGAGGCTTGCTCTGCACAACTTATTACGCTCTGACTAGAGATAATCCTATTGGCTCTTCAAATTGAAATGTATTAGCACAACTACGTACAACTGAAGGAAGTGAAAGTGTTAAATTGCAAGGAAAAGCTTATAAAGTTGGGAAATTTATTTTGTGAACAGTTGATCAAACATCCAAAAGAGCTGTAGCTAGCTTGTCATTATCATTACCGAATCTATATTGTTGTTGCTCAATCAATCATATTCTACAAAATTAATTCTGTTATATATATCTATAGATGAACTTAAAATGCATGGCCAAACCAATGTGATATCAATTTGCATTTAATGTTGTTTATTATTTTACATATGAAGTCTATTTTGCAAATTTACCTTGTCATAAATTAGCCCTCTGCTTGCGGAGACTTGGAATATACAGATTCCCAACCAATGAAATTACACTGAGACTCCGTTGATTCTTAAGTAGCATATAATGTAGAACACCCTGGATCCAGAAGTTGAACATTTAAAAGGCCATTCTTAGAAGAGATGCTTAATTTCTTATGATAAAGTTGTCAAAATGTCCAGCAATGGTTTTGAATCAAAAGTCTTTCGAGCCATGCCTGCATGGGGAGCTTTTCATGACGTGAAACTGAAATATCGCAGACTGAAGATAGCTAGAAAAGTAATTTGACAGTTAAAACTTTCGTGTGGAGACATTTTCCCGCCCTATTTGGATAAAAAGACGCTGGGGGATGGACTGTATGTCTGCATACAAAAATTGTTTCCTTGCCTCTGTACGAAAATTTTTCGGATGGGAAAATGCCTCCTTTGCGTAGCAGGTTACCGGTAGTATTAAAGAAAGATCCTGGCAAACCAGGAAAATTTCTTCCTTGTGCAAAGTTGTGCTTTTTAAACAATCTCGATTTATGAGTCAGAACCTCAATGGAATCCTAAGCCATTTGGCAGAAATTTTTAAAACACGTTGGTGTTTAAAACTTTTGGCCATTTGCCCAATTTTCCTAACATTTTGAAAACTGGTTTCCTTATCGACATAGTTTGTCGGCCATGAAATCAACATTTTTTTGGTAAAGAGGCCCTACAATCTATGGTAGAATTATCTTTTCAGCTGTTTTGCATTTTAGCATGCAAAAGAACATAGTTGGTGAGGATACCTTATATTAACTTGTTTACAATGGCATTAGTTTAAGTAATCGTCTTGGCTGGTTTTACATTGCATGATTCCAGTAAATCTCAGTTTAATCGTATCTGTATCACCTAATCCAATTGTTTTATATTCAACTTGAAAGTAGGCAAATCCTAAATTGCTTGACCTCGAAATTTTCCAGCAGCTTCTTGCTGAGATGCAGCAGGGCTCATAGAGTGCTGCAAGAATTCCAAGCCGACATGCCGCAACGAATAGCACCACTGGTATAGTAGCCTGGTGGCAGACTCCATCCAGCGAATAGGTAGATCAACTCTTGTGAGTTGGGAAGACATTACAGACACACTGTTACTGAACTGATGAAGATACACGAGGAACAGTACAAAACATAAAATGCCTTGGGCCACGCCAGGGACGCCTGCTGTGCTCCAGGGGAAGGGGAGCATAAATGTAAAAATCAGGGCAAAGTAATGGTAAGATAGAAGAATCAGAATTAATTGGGAGGGGTAATTTCCGTCCTTGCTCTTGTTGCAGGCACCCGTGTGTCACACCCATTTTCTATTTGTTATAAAAGGTGTGCAATCTAAAGGACGTTTATGTCTAGAGAAAAGTATGCTAAATTTGTTAAAGAGGCGTAGGGAGGTTTGGAAGTGTGTGTGTGTGTGTGTGTGTGTGTGGGGGGGGAGGAGTGGGGGCACAGCGGAATAGAGGCATTGTTTTGTACTATAAGGGAATCCAAATTCGGGCGCTTTCTCGATAAAAAGGGGCATTTTCAAGATGAGAAATCGGCGGGACTTTTACGTTGAGACAAGGCACTTAATGACAAAATGGCAAAAGGGGGAATCTTTAGAGAATAAGGGGAACAATTGTTTTGGCACGGAAAAAAAGTGATCAATGGCATGAAGACATGTCTGTTAAAAATAACTTGTGGGACACAAGTTTGAAATCTGGTATGTTCATTATTACTCATTTATATGAATGTTGCGATTTTCAGATAAATCTCTTATCCCTAAGCCGCCCTCTAGAACAGGTTTGTAGCAACAATCCTTCACAAAAATGTGAGACTAAATTAATTTTTCGCCTAAAAAGCAATGGAAAAGAAGATGAAAGTGAATGTTTTCAAAACAACAATGCTTTGTATGAGGGGGGGGGGGAGGTATGAAAGTTGTTGTCCTTTATTGAAAAATATTTCTTTTTTCAAAAACCAGTAAGACAAGTTTCAATATATTTTGTCTTAAGGTTTGTAAATGTCTTTTTCTGGAAGGGGGGGGGGGCCAAAATGACTTTGTCGTCAAAATGGGCATACAATCCTTAATTTGCAGCTAACTCAGCGAAGGTAACCGAAGAGGATACCCCTTTATCACCAAAAGTGCCTTGTTTAGATGCATGAAATTTTTCCTACGAGATATCACCTCCCCCCTCGCCACACTGTAGCTGCGGTCATTCTCTAGAATAGCCTCTTTCCAAAATGCCTGGAAAGAGCAACCTCTAGACAAAATAATTGAAAGATTTAGTGTATTTCATGAAAATGCAACTGTTTATAAAAAGAAAAGATCCCAATCTTTACCTAAAGAAGTCATCCATGCAAAGTCTTCCTATGATTAAGAGCTCCTTAGCATAGAACTTACAATAGAACGTTTTGGTCATGACTTTAGATAATAATGTGAATATAGAGTGCAAGGCTTTTGCAACTCATCCACATATGCTAGCCTTGTCCTAGGGCTGAGAATACAACGTTTGCGTGAATAGAAGCGTTCAGTGGAAATCAGAAATCAAAAATAGCCCTTAGCGTCTATACTTATCAGTGTGTGGTTGCTAAGTAACATACAGAGATGCTGCTTAATGAAAACAGTTCTTCTCCAAGGCTATCCAAAATATCATGGTTAGAAAATTTGGCAATATGCTAAAGGCAGCTCCAAACTACAATTAAATTTCTTGTACCTCCCTCAATAGTTAACGGAAGATTGCAAATGGGGTATAAGCCTGTTCAGATCTAGAGCTTTTGGAACTAATGCTTTCAGAAGACTCTTGCAGTGTTTCAATTCAAGGAGCCATTGATCCTTTCTCTTCTGCCCACGTTTACTAATATTAAAAGAAATAGATATCTCGCTTTCCTCACAAATTATATTTTGCAGAGTAAACCTGCATTCATCAGCCTGTAATATTAATGAAATTTCAATTCTGCCTCAACTCAATCGAAGATATAGAGCTTGAGTTACTGAGCAAAAGGAAGATTTCTACATCATTTCCTTGTTCCTTGATGTATATGTCAGTAGCCGCCCGTCCCTCAGAGCCCCATTTGTTATGTTTGCAGCTCTCCACCACCAGAGTCAATAGAATTGACTATCCCACCACCGACCTCAATACGCAAAGCTATCCCCCTGAGGAATAAAGATATGATCGACCAATAGAAAAGTCTTTGTGGTGATACTAAGAAGTGAAAAAAACACGTGTTCGTTGCTTGCACATTCGTGAATAAGAATTACCGGTTGTAGTTCAATCAAACCAAACTTGCCTTATAAACAGCATTTATTGCAAATCTGAACGTATAGCAGGTGCTCTAGATCTGAAGCCTGATTAGAGAAGACGTTGTTAGCATGACGGGTGGATAACATTCATTAAGACTATTGTCAGCATTTCAATATTACTACGCACACAGAAATAATGCGATTGAAACGCAGAGAGAATACATGCCAAGGCTGCGTGCTTGCAGTCAACAAAGTTTGTAGGCAAACTGAATATATTATGGCCCAGCTCTAGATCACAACCTAAATTTTCAATTCTATAATTAGTGTGGCTATGTTCTCTAAGATTCTACGAAAGTTTTCTAAATGACATACAAGAATTAATAAAACTGTATAAAGTAAGTTAAATGATAAATTCGTTAAAAATTTCCTGACATATCAAATGCTTAAGATTCGAGCTGCTGTAACGTCTTGTCAATTTATCCAAAACTGAATTTCTAGATCCGACTGAAAATATAGAATATCGTAAGGAAAATAACGTGTATAGGACAATACTGTCCGCAGTTCGTAAATGATTTAACTGATTCTTTCCATTCCATGACAAACATAGTAAATGGAAAACGCTGTATCTGATGGTAAACATTGTCGGTGCCCGCCTTGTCTACAATTTTAATTCTAAGTAATTACTTTTCTTTTACATCATTTTCAGCAAAACGCAGCTCTGCTGATAGGAGATGGGGGCTGAGTCTCTCAAGATCAATATGAATTTTAAGAAGGGTTTGGCCCCGAAGCTCCATCTATAGCATCTCTGGTTTCTTCTATATATTGCCAACAATGGACAGGAAAGTTAAAGTTTAAATTAATCATCTGGACATTGCTCCATGGCCTAATCAAGATGACGTTAGGATCCCCTATGAAATGGAACCGTCTACCCCCACCATTGATCCCCCTCATCAAATTGGAATAAATCGATTTCGCGTGGCATATAGGGGTGAACCTCATATCAATCAATAGTCTTATAGGGGGTGAATAAGAAATACTATAACAGCTACGCTCTCAGAGCCTCTACTTGCCCCGTTGCCCCATTTGGTGTGTCCCTCCTATCAGAGCCTGAAGCAGCAATGAAAGAACCTTGGTAGTAGTAACATTCAGGGCAATTTTATATTGGAATTTCGGGATAAGGCAAAAGGATGACTACAAATCAAGAAAAACAGGACAAACCAAAAATGCCTAGCAACCTTGGTCACAAACAATTAGGGCAGGGTCATGACTTAAACATGAGAGTTTGAATACATATAATACATATAATTAGAAAAAAGACAAAGAAGCTGATATTGTCCATTCATTCCAGTTTGTCTATGAATGCACAGTCCGTGATAGATATGACTAAATGTGGCTTGGGATTTGGTGACAGATCTCAACGCCACAGTAAAATTAAATGTTTCAAACCTGAGTCACTGCCTGTATATATAATGAAAGGACAATGGCTTTTTTTTCGAAACATGAAACAATAGAAGACCAAAAAGTCAGAAAGATAGGGATGAGCGAGCTCCCACGTTCCCTTCTGGTTGAAAGCAACAGTGATTGTTACGTCACGCCCACATTACACACCCTTTTTGGTGAGGATTATTGGAGATATACTGAGAAGGTTGGGTTGAAAATTGTGAAAAAATCATAGGAAACAGGTTAAAAGCGTCAAAAGCTCAAGAGAATAGCTAAAGACCAACTAGAAACTTGAACTTGAACTTTTGAGAAAAGAAAACTAACTTTGGCGTCAAAACCCAGGATTCTGATTAATGGATTCAGAAGGGTTTATCACTAGGATTATTAAAAGCGGATAATATCCTAGAAGGTAGATTTTGCTGATGACTGCAAACAATTTTAGGGGGAGGGGCTTGGTTATCGTCATTCATCCTGCCTATAATAATAATCATAATGATTTATTTCTTTATACAGGGTTGCCTTTCCAGCAACAATGCTGTCACCAATGAGAGCTCTATTTCAAAATAAAATAAACTCGACCAAAAATATTAATTTACATTAAAAAAATTTAAAGTTAGTGACATTAAAAATATTATCTCAAAGTTTTGAGCTATATATCAAATCGATTTTAGAGAAAGTATGTTTCTAGGTAGTTCATTAACACAGAAAGATCCTTTAAAGTAAAGGGATCTTTGGAGATTCAGTTTCAACAATGGCCTCTGCTATGCCCTGCTTGAGAAAATGCAGAGAAAGAATTGTGACAAAGTGCCTAATGTTTTTCAATTCCTCCTTCGTTGCAATCGGCAGGGCTCAGAAAGGTGTTGAACCTTCCTCTGACCTGATGGCTGAAATTTATCACCCTTCTTTATTTCACAAAATAAAATAAGCGTGAAATGGACGTGGCCATGCAATCTCTATTCTTTTCAGTAGCCTTGCTCACGGATGCCAGACGTGGACTTGGATATATTGCAAGACCTTGATATTCGGCAATCGGTACTAGGAGTGTCACATAGTCTATAATCAGTCTGCCAATCGTGTTAGGCCGGTTAAAGGGGATGGGGGGGGCCTTCTTAGATGCATTTTCATTAGAAAGCCATCAAGAAGGACTCTGTTCACCCTTCAGGCACTTACAAATTAAGAGTAGTTGGTCTTGTTGAATTATTTCACATCTACCATAACAATTAATTTAAATATATATTCTTTTTTAACAATTAGAAACAACTAAAACTACTATACTTTAATTACATCGAACTGCGACATTTATGGCTAGGAAAGGCACAAGGTCACCAAGTCCTCGCAATGAATAAATATTAAAACGTGTATTATTAACTGACCTGGTGTTTCTTGTTGAATATATGTTATCTGCAATCCCTTCAGTCCAATAAAGGGATAAAAGACTAAACTTGCCAGTAGAAGTGCTAGATGCAATGCTCATTCATTTATTTGACAATACTTTTATCTAACGTGTAAGATCTCCAAAAAACGAACTTCATCCGGAAGGTTTAAGATGACAATCAGCCAATGACATAATGCATGACCACAACTTGTTATCCATTATGGTACATTTACTTGTTATAACTTATTGTTCCAAACTGCAACTAAAAACAGAAAGGTACCTCAATGTGGATGCAATAGAAACTACCAAACGAAACCAAAATTACGACACTAAGAGATGGAAACGAATTTAACCCCAAAGATAGATTTAAGCCTTAACCATCAATTAAAGCATGGGCTTGGCATTTCCTCTTTGCATACAGTAAACCCTTTGCATAATGTAAACTGAAATCGTATTATTTGAACCCTACCTAATTTCAATGAATTCTCTGGTCCCTTGAAAATAAAATTTCTAATAAACTTCCATAATTCAAAGCTCTATAATTCAAACTTTCCGCAATTCGAACGGTTTCACGATCTCTCGAAGTTTGAAAATACTCGTATGTCTTTTGTCCAGAAAGAATGTGTCATTTCTACACTAAGCTTTTGTTTGCAGGTCCTTTTAGTTAAGTTTATAAAAAGAAATGATCTCTAGGAAATTGCAGAACTTTGGAAGTTTCCCTTAACGCAACGTAGGACGTGTTATGAAACAATGTTCGCAACTAAAGCTAGGAACTTGGAATTCTTGGAAAAGTTTTGGAAATTTAAGTTTCGGGTTAGGACTCAAGACATTTCAAGGGATCATGTTAAAAGGTCTATTTAAAAGTTGAAACAAGCAGATCGCCAGAACCGTAGGAGCCGGGGCCATGTTACCCCAACTTTTTGGCAAACTATGTAAAATTGTACCTTCTTCATAACTTTGAACCCAAATCCATTTATGCTGGTGCTTGAATAGGCTGAAACAGCCTAGATCCTACAAAGCATTTTATTTGGCAATAATCACCAAGTAACGAGGTAAAGGATAGATAGAGATGCAAAATGAACCGCTTGGCAGATGGATGTCAATTGGATGATAATGCTTTATAATCTGGCTGAAAGAAACCCATAAAAAAGTGGGACAGGCTCCCAGCTATGATCTAGCCAACGCTGAATCCAATGCAATTTTTACCCGTTCAATCAAACTATTCTCACCATACGTTTACTTAACTTTGCACAACTTAAATCCAGCATTCAAAAAAAAGGGCAACTTTCGATATTCAACTTAAAAAAAATATATGCAAGCAACTCAGGCATTTTGATTTCTACTTGATAGTCTTTGGGAATTTAGAGGCTATTTAGTGCCTACAACAAAGTTTTTGTGATGTTTTAATAATAGAAGCAAAATGTATTCAACTACATGTGAACTTCTTGCCATTCGGTTTTGAGGAAAGAGAGAATTTTCGCCAGAGGCTCGCTTGGAACTCCTTTTCATCTATGCCAAAATAGATATGATTCTTCGCGTAAGTAGCGGTTCCAAGAAGAAAGAAATCCAAAGTGTAAGATAAAAGGACACGCCTTTAACCAAACAAGAAACTACCTATGATGTAATGGTGATGTAATCGCGGTCTGATTGCGGTGTCATGGAACCAAATTTGGACAATACCTTGGTTATCTTCCAGATATAAATTTCATCTTATATAAATTATTTTGAAAGAGAGAAGCCTCCCTGATTTTTGACATCAAGTCAATTTTTGGAATGAGCACCAGCAATTTTGTATTATGCCCCGAAAATGGAACTTCTGCCTTTCATTTGAACACTGAAGTGGTCGCTTCCATTTTTTGCGGCCTTTCGCAAACATAGCCACAATTGTTAAATAATTGTTTCATACTGCTAAACTTCGCAATTGTACGAAAAGCAAGAAAAATAATTTATCATATGGAAAAAACCGTTTTTGTTCGACTCAGCTGTAGGCTAACATCTTTAATAGCGTTCAATTTGAACCTAGATAGACCAGGTGGGGAAAAGTAAGGGCCCCTTAATAAGTCTTAAAAGTAAGGAAATAAGTCAACTATACTTTGTCCATAGATCATATTGAATTTAAAAGTCGTGTGTATTCTAAATACCAATCATTTGCAAGAAAATGACAATTAATCTGAACCAAAACGACTCCGAATACGATCTCATTTCATCCATTTTTTTTAACAAATTCGACAAATTATCCTGCTTCAAGAGTCGAGTGATTGCATTTTTGTTGCTTCTGTACGGGTATGAGACTTCAACATGAAATAGAGGCTGATGGTCTCCAATGTGCCATGCATGCATAGCATCATTTTCTGATGTGAACTCTCCGCATGCACTTAGTGTAGCATCAATTTAAATTCTCCTAATGGAATGAGTTAAATTTAAAAAAAATGTGAATGAAAATAAATAATGATGATAAACAAAAGATCTGATTATGTATATGAATATCTCACTTACATGGAATCCTTTTTATATCCTTCAATCAAATGCCAGATCACTAACTTTCTGCGTTTGGATTGGTGTAACAGGCTTTCTGGCTGGTTCTTGAAGAGTTTGAAGATGAGACGCAGTTTGAGCAAATTCGCTAGCAATAAAATTTAGATTTTCGTTATGCATGTAACTATTAATATTAATAAGGATTATTGGTTATTATTTCATTCCGGGCCTTTTTTACTGCGCACAACCACTTCAGGCACCCATGGGGTATCCCTTATATCGGTACAATCGTTAGCATTATCAACGTTTAAGACCAGCAAAAAGGAACCGCAGTCATTATTGTCATCACCAAGACACAAGACATTATTTTCACAGGGTCAATTTTGCCCAACATTACCATATAGCTACCCAGTGGCGGAAATTGAGATTTTGAATGGAGGGGCAAGAGTCGTGAATTATCCGAGAATGAAGGGCTTGGTCATGCCAAATATGTTTCGACCACGCCCTATTATAGCCACTCCCTTGAATGACCACGCCCATTTGCGACCAGGCCCTTTTTGTAATACAGACAAAACAACCATTTGTGAAAAATTCCAATGCTTTAACCGATTTAAAGGATTTCTGTTGTCCATAGAGACCGCCCTATGGTTTTTTTTACTTTGGGTCCATCATTTTACCCACAACTACCTACTCAACATGCAGAATAGCCTTACATTTTCAGATCCTTAATTTCAATCTTACCATCCCACACACGAAATCATTTTGCCTAACGATGACCTTTGCAATCAGCGTTATGCAGAATTAAGGGATTTTGAGATTTAAATTTTTCAATCTGTAAACATCCGCAAAAGGTCGTGATAAAGTGGTCAACTTCATAGAAAGCTCTTGGAGACAGGTGCATTCTACCGACGGACAATATTCACCTGCCCTCAGGTCAAAGAAACATTCATGACAACATTAGCATGATAATTATAGGAAAGTGGACGAAATGAATTGCAGGCAGGCTTTGGTCGATACCAAATCAGCTTTTTTAATCGGATATCAAGTTATGCTGAATGCCAATCTTGAAAACTTTCCTAGAGGGTGGGGAGAACAAGAAAAGTAATCTCTCAATTAGTAATAGTATTGAAAGAGGTTTCTCAACTTGCTACTTTTGTTGAAGAAAACAGCGTTTCAACGTGATACATGCAATGATTTTCAAAGGACATTTTGTTTCGACAATCGATGACCTTGGTGTACTCAACCAACACGAGCTCATAAATACTAAATTACTTTGATTTGGTCAAACGATATGCACACACATAATTCTTTCTAATACGCCCTTCGATACTCCAAGGTCTATCTTTCCAAAGGAATGTGCCCAACTTTTCGCGTATTTTTTTACAGAGAGACCAGTGTATTTTATGGAAAGGATCCTGTTGTTTATTTCATGAGAGCTTATAGATCCTTGAATTTAATTTTTAAATTCTAAATTGAGAAATGTCACTGAGAAGAGTAAAAATGAAATGTTGAAAGTAAATGAAAATGAAATGAAATTAAAAATGAAATGAAATGAAATGAGATGAAATGGAAAATGGAATGAGAGAAACATTTTGAAGATGCTTAGAGTGAAACGAATATGGGGGAAAAGGAATGGAACGTGAGGTTACTGGCGAGGGTAAGTAGAATTTCTTTAAAAGGAGCGCAAATGTCACAGAAAGGGGCCAATGAAACACAGATGCGTCCAGTCGAAAGTCTTAGCCCAGTTTTGATCTTACAAAAAGACGTATATCTTCTGAGGAGAAAGTAATACCTAGTGTAGTGTACATTTCTCAGTGTTAGGAGGCAGAAAATGAATCTGATAGAAATATATGGAAATCCCTGCCATTGATAATGCCTAAAATTATACATGGAATGATTAGGCACAACGTAATTAGTTTTCTTCAATAGCTGGCAAGAATTATATGACCAGCAATTCAGGATCGTCAAAGACAATGAGAGGAACTGACCATGGATGAACCATCAGTAAAACGTCATCTTAAGCGCGATACAGTAGCAAGCTAGCCCAAAAATGTGCACTTTTTGAATCCGTGGCAGAAAGGAAAAGGCAAAGAGGATAAAGGGCATTTTCAATTCGAATTATCATTTCGTAAAGCTAATACTTCTTAATGAAGCAGTGCAAATGTGTAAGTGTGTGTGTCTATGCTGAAAAAACATAATCGTAAAAAGCTAAAAAAAACAATGATGAAATTTACAATCTTCTGAAAATGCATGAAAATGGACCAATGTTTTTCGTATCCGTAGCTCAACCGAAATTTAAACCTCCAACTTTAGCAGATATATGAGTCTTACCGTAGCTAGATATCAAATGGTTCAAATATTTATCAATCTACCCACAATATATGCTTTGCCAAGTTACAAAATTATTGTCTGAGAAATAATAGAGCTTTTATCCTACAAAATAACAGCAAATTCATCTTTTGTGTCAGTTTTCCATGTTACGACCATATAATAAAGTTAATGGGAGGTGTAGCTACTGCGCTTTTAGCATACCTGTAGGGTAGTTGATTGGCGATTAGTGTCTCAAAGGACCTTGGGACTTTGGAGGACATATTTTGAAACACTACATAGCAAAAAAGAGCAAGTTTTCCTTTTTTATCGATCGATCTACGTGAAACGATTGGTCCATTGACAAAGCATGGCCCTCAAATTAGAGAATTATAACTATGATCAAAATTATCCAAAACCAGTTGGATCTGTACAAATAAAAAGAAAAATCGATAGACAAATTAAATTTACAAGAATTTACTTATATTACAGCTTTGATTTTTCAATTCGTAAGGCATAAACCTGAAGTACCCTTTCTTTTTACTATTCAATAATATTTATAATGCCACAAATATGCGATGATTATTGATTTATCCCTTGCAGATTTTTAAATTCTTCTTCAGGGGTGTACGTTCATTTAACGACCTCTGCGACCTTCACAATGAGGATTTTGAGATTTTGCTACGATTTTCTTCTCATTCATGTACAAACTCTCACAATTTTACCTCCTAAATGCAATCGTGTCGTGTGCGTTTTACACCCGTTTATCTTAAGAGCTCTTAGGTCTGTCAAATATTCCTGTAATATGAATATTTATAATATATCTATAAATATTTATAATAAGAATTATCAAATATTCCTTGGAATGCATTCAAGGACGTGCTCAGCCTAGCGGCATGCGAAATACTTAAGAGAACGGTGGTGCTCTAATGGGGTCTTCATGTTGCTTCCAAAGAATTTCAGATTCACCCCGCAAGGTGATTGCTGCAAGGCATGACAGTGGAGAAAGCTGGCAATCCCAAAGTAACAGGCTGCAAAATGCACCTACTCCAAAGTCGCAGTTGTGATATTACGATGTTTTTGTGAGTACTCGGCGAAGCTAGAAATCGGTAATATTTTCAAAAGGTACTTAAGATTTATGCAAAATTGCACATTATCCAACTAATTAAAAAAAGCGAATATCTCACAAATCCGAGCTAGCGGAACGTATACAGTTTAATTTAATTTTTGTTATTTATCAAGATATAAAACAAATTAATTTTCATTTTTTAATTCACAAATCGATGAGTTACAGAATCGATCATGTTACAGTCGAGGCCTGAATGCAAGAAAGTGATCTGAAACGATTTATACTGCCACATGATTTGAAGCTTAGTCTACGGTTGGTTTGTATAAATTAAATCTCTATTAAACGTACTGACATAAAAGTACACATCTGACGTCATTTCCTGTGCTCTGTCTTGCCGGTCAATTGAAAGCAGGATAGAAGCGGGCAAATCCTTCTGACAGAAATAACCACGTCTGATCCATGAACGAACGAAGCATGTTGGCAGCCCTTGGTGTTTTGTTCAAGACTCGACTGAAACTCATTTTACATTTCTTTTATTCAAATATACAGCATTGAGACCAGAATTATCAAAATCGTGCATGCATTTATTGAAAAGGTTGCTAAAAACGGCTAAAAGCTAAAAGTAAGTGACGGTGATAAGAGCTGCTATAATTTAAAGATAAGAGGAGAAGGAGCGAGAATTCCTCGTGAAATATGCTAAAATTCTTTAATCCAGCCCATATTTTCATGGCCATAATCTTTTGACATTGTTCTTACAATTCATTTACAACACTGAAAATTGTTGTATTACAAGAATGAATCCAATCTCCCTCTCCTCAGTCTACAAGCTTGAGAACAAAAATGGCCTAAAATGAATAATTTTTCCTTCTAAAATTACAAATAAATCAGCAACGAAAAAGTTCCTGATGTGTCATAAAGATAAAGTACTTAGCAATCTGAATCATTTATCTTGGCCTTTGGAATCACTTCGATAGCCCAGCCACCCGGAGGAGTACCTCTGGGACTTGAATCGCTGTCATGGTCGACTGATTCAGCTGATGGAAGTACCTCTGCAGCCCAACGACCATGAACACTAACAGCCTGATACATAGGGTTAGCCACACCAGCCTGGTTGATATCCACATTCTCGTCATCATCGCTATCGTGTAAACCACTAGTACCGTACAGAGGGTTTTCAAACATCTTACTAACATGACCCACTTCGTCCTCACCTTCGCCATACATCGGGTTGACCGAACCAATATTGCTATCGCATCTTTCTGCAAGATGTCTTTCCATAGCATCATAGTAAGTGCCACTACCTTCAGTAACTATGTTAGTTATGTAATCAGAAATTGTTCCTCTTCGTTTTGGTGTCCTTTTTCGTGCTCTAACCATCAATGCAAATGCTATTATCAATAACAGACCAGCACCACCACCAATAAGTATGTATATATTATTGCCTTTTAAGATTTTGAATCCGCCACTAGACTCATCTTTCTTACTTTTCCCAGTCTCTGCGGTAATTCCAAGCTCTTTTATTCTTGCATAAGAAGCGCTACAAAATACCCAATAAACTGATGACGGTCTAATGTTTGCACATGTTTTGTTAACTGCTCTCAGGAAGGAGTCTTGAGGAACCAGCTTGGCCTGCACTTTCAAAACTAACGGTAGAACAGTTTCTCCAGCATTGGCGCTAACATCTCTTTTTGTCTTTGAAGTTTTAAATGGGTAAAACACAACATCAGTTGGTGCGTAGAAGCCTCCGTTAGATTTGTCTTCACTTAAATCAACTGCATAATAAGGTATAGCAACCATCGTCGTTATAAATTTTCTAAGCAAGTACTTCCATTTATCTTGCTGCGGTTTTTTATCCGGTACGGAGGAGGGTGCAAAACTGAGTGTGACGACTTGCCCAGTTCGTGCGCAAAGTACTTCCAAACCTCCTTTATCGAAACTTGAGGAGTCTTTGTAGGCTGGAGCCACACAAACATCGTTGTCGCACTTATTTAGGGGACATTCACTTTCTCGCCTGTTGCACAACAAACCCCATGCTCCATCTGAGCATGCACATGAGAATCCTCCTATTAAATCCGTACAGTCACCCTTGATACATTCCTTGTTTCCACACTCATTAATGTTGATATCACAGTTACGTCCTGCGTAACCCTCGTCGCATTCACATCGATAGTTATTCACGAGATCGAAACAGGTTCCATGTTGACAAGGCTTACGAGCACAGTCGTCAATGTTAGTCTCACAGCGCTCATCAGAAAAGCCCGGTAAACAAACACATTTGTAACTTTTAAGCTGGTCAATACAGGTGGCATTGTTATCACATGGCAAGCATTTCGTTTTGGTTCCACAAGCCTTCTTTGAATCGGCACAATACAAACAGTTTGCTTTGCAGTCGTCGATTTGCACACAGGCGCCATACTTTGGTGTATATCCATCAAGACAGCCACAATTACCTTGCGTTTTATTGACACGTTGGCAGATCTCAGAACCGCAGTCCAGAGAACCGCTTGCGCAAGGATCTGTGCGCTTGATGTTTACTACAACCATGCCTTGCGCAGATAAAGGTGGCGACCCATTGTCTGTGACTTTAATCGTCAGGTTATAGGTAGCTGCATAGGCATAGTCAAGTTCTTTTTTAACGGTCAAATATGATACCTTACCAGGTCCATGGCCTTCAGTTATCATGAATGTATCTTGCCAATTCAAAACTTCAAATGTCAGTTGTTGCTTGAATCCTTCCGGGTTGTCTGCGAATAGCTCGCCAAGATGAGTAGCCACTGTCACATTTTCAGGAATCTTGTCACTAATGGCGTGTATCATTCTTACATTAAATGGAGCTTCATTCACATCGGTTATTTCCACTTGAATTGTTCCGATATATGACATTGGTGGTTGTCCATTGTCTACCACTTTAACACTGACTGGAAGTCGTTTCGAAGAGGGAAGAGCTTCATAGTTCAATTGAGTTGAATTCTTGACTTGAAGTGAATCAGAACTTTCTTTTATCTAAATGAAAATACGGGAAATTCTGTATATAAAGCCTGGTTGTATTTAATGAAAACATACCACGTTGCGCCATGGCAAAGAATCATCACAAAAGACATCATATTTATATGGGCTAAGTTGAAGAAGGATCACCGCACAAAAATAGTTCAGAATTCTGATGCTTTTTCGTATTATTTGCCTGTTTAGCAATACAAAACATTTACACAGTAAAGTGATAGTAAACTGATATATAAGGTCTTTAAACACTTTGATTAAATATCATGCTATTTTCCCGTAACCTCTTGAGCGTTAACACGCTTGCCCTTGTGGAGGAGCAAGAAGCTTCATTTGTAAGAAGGTTCCAGATGACTGTTTAAACGGAAATTCGTCTGTTGAAGACTGATGTCACAATCTATTTAGCGGTTGATTTTATAGCTTTATAGACAAATATATTGAGATCAATTTATTCAATGAATTAACATGCCAACAGATCGATCAATGGGTAAGCTCTGAACACAAAAACGTACCATAAAAATGTTTCCATATGATTGCAAACTGTACTCATGACTTTGGCTTACATCTTGATCAAGACAACTTAAATGTCCAACGACCGCCTCCACAGGGGAGTTTTCTTCAAGCATTACAACATTACTACCATTTATGAAAATTCTAGTCGGAGCATCATTTGAATCCAGTATCTTAATAGCAATCATCTTTTGGACTGATAATGCTGGGCTTCCATTGTCAAAACATTGTATTGTTGCTGAACAAGAAATAAAACAAAGATTAAAGAAAGCTCATCTCATTCAAGTACTTTATTTCAATATTCTATCGTTAGTAAGGAAACATCATAGGATTACAGTATTTGTTTTGCAGATGTTCTGCATTTATAGCAATGATTAAGAAGTCTTATTTATGCAAAGCAAATTAGGTGACCCCTGAAATTCAAAACATCAGGCAAAAACACGATCATCTCACTTTTAAAACAGGGGGTACAAGATCAATCATCACAATTTTTTCGAACGAAGTGGAACCTACTGTTTATCGGCCTGTTTTACATTGTTTGATACAGGTTAGACTGAGATTGTTTCGGCTCTCTGGATGGGCGTTGTGAGCAGTTGGCAGGACTTGACATTGCTGAGGTAGTGCACATTGAGTAGCGCATCTGCTGTGCATAGATAGATCGATAGCGCACATAGATAGAGGACGAAAGTTTCAGTCCTGTCGTGGCCAAATCTACAGTTTATATTTTCTATTTGTTCTAAGTCAAATAATTTCAGCCACGTTTTTAGCACGAGAATGCTTGATATACCAATTTAAAAATTTTTGAATTGCTAATTTATGAAAACAGGGGAACTCAATTCATCAGGAGATATCTTATTCGTGAGGCTACAATCTGTTATAAGTAGGAAAATTGTAAGCATTACCATGGATTTTTGAGCCCCACCTAAAGCTCTTGGATACGATTTTAGAATAGAATAGCAGACTTAGGTATTTAGGGCTGCAGACGAAAGTTGACATAAAAAGTATCTATATAAAAAAGTTCTCTGTTTATGAGATGCTGAAAGTTATCTTAATTTATCAATTATCTGATATAACAATGAAATATGCTTTTTTAGAATTAAGTTAAGCCCCCAGAATATTCCCTCTACTAAGAATTTGCAAAGATGACTGGGCATATTTCCTACTTTCCTATTAAGTATTTGTAGAAAACTAACGTATACTATAATATCTATTTGATGCAAGAAGTGAGGCATTTCTTTGGATATTAATGGGTCAAAAGAAAAGAATGATTGAAACAGAAATAACTGTTGTCTTTGGAAGGATACTTCTAGTTTGGTCTATGCTGGAGAAAGATATTTGCAGCATATAAACTCGATTAATATTTTGTATAGTTCTTGCTTTCCTACTGTCTTAGGCCTTTCTTAGCTGCAATGATAATAACATACTTCAAATCATTTATGAAACCAGCCTTACCATTGATTATCGGTGCAGCCTCGTAATCGAGTGGAGCAGAGCCTCTGATAAGCATATTGACAGCATTGTTGGCAGCATAATTTGTAAAGAAAAAATATCCAGGATTATTGATCATTGTGCAAGATCGCACAAGCTGATTACGATCTTCATCGATGAGTTTCAGATTAGCAACAACCTGGTCCACTGTATTGTTTTCTGCAACTGGATACAACGTAAATGTTATATCAGATGGTGCATCATTAGCATCTGTAACTGTGATGTTAAAAATCTTCTGATAAGACAAGGCAGGATTGCCTGAGTCTGTGACATTGATTTCGATGCTTATTGCTGGCTCTGTTTCATAGTCTAGTTTCCCTGACACAATCAGATATCTGCCATGAATGTCAATATTATCTGAAAATGAAAAGTATATAAGAAATTAGTAATTTAGTTCTAGACTAGAAAGAAAAGCATTGCTGCACAACAATTTTTAGAAAATGATGAGAAACGATGAAAAAATGGTTAGAAATAGGGCCAAGGATCTATTGCGTTGCTTCCTTCTGCTGTAAACTTGTCTAAAATTTAATTACATTGGACTTTCTTTGATATTCATGGACATGGCCACTAAAATTGGTTTCCACTTGAAACTTAGCAGTGGCTGAGAGGGAGAGGGGCAAAATAACAAATGAAGCAAGAGCTGAAAAGGGGCAGGTGGGTTGTCTCTGTCCACCGCAGAGAAAAAAATTTTACCCTTGCCCCCTGGCTACGCTACTGATAATTTGCTATTTAGGTCATTTTCTCTGAGTACCGTGGAAACAAAATGTGTTAAGGCAGGCAATAATTTAAGAATATCAGACCAAACGTAGACGAGCAAGGGAGGTAATCAAATATTATTATAGAAGCAGGCCATGCACTGATAACAGCAAACCTTGTTGAAGCTTCTATCCCATTAGAATATTTGTTCCAATTCATCATATACAAAAAAAAAAAGGAAAGGGGATTTCACTGGATATGAGTAGGAGAGAGAAGGAGGGGGGATAAAGGAAGGTTATGAGCGCTTAGATGGCCAGGAAGCGCGTAAGAGGAAGTCAAAGACTGAAGAATGTAGACTGGATGATGAAGACGTTGGATGATACAGATTAAAACAACTTGGCAAGATTGCAAGAGATGGCATTCGATATCGTGTCACCAGAAAAGAACGGATTAGGCTGCGGGACAAGTTGCCTGGGCTCTAAAGGATAACACTAAGTTTTAAAAAAAATAACCCATGCAAATTATAACATTGGAATAACGTACCAACAGTGTTGATAATTGAAAATGTATGGGTTTGCCCAGAATCCTGGTCTGTTGTTCCTAAGTTTCCAATAATGGTTCCTTTCGGTGAATTCTCAGCCACGACATTTGCAGACAAAGATATACTTGTTGGTTGATCATTCAAGTCTTCTATCTGTATATTTTATAAAAATATAGCATTAGGGCTGATTAAAGATACCTAGTGATGGCGCACACATAGCGCAAACAACAGAATAGTGAAAGCATTTTAATTAGTTTGTAAACTGGGGAATAGTATTGAAATGATGAAGACACTGGGATTGTTTGCTTTGACCGCTTGCTCTCCGATTATTATTGTGGGCAACAGTGCGTTGACAGGGTTGAGAAGATCGTTTGAGAAACAAGAGACCATTTTAGATAAAAAGTTTATGTAAAAAAATCTTTTATAACAGTCTTCACAAAATAGATGCTTAAATATTCTGTATATATTTGTTAGATATCCACCCCCCTGTCAATGAAAACAGCCATAGGAGGCATGGTGGTTGGATTCAAATAAGAACGTAGATCTGAAGCGAATCTTTGAATAGAGAAAAGAATTCACGTTTGTAGCTTAGTTGGTATAGCTATGCCCAACAGAATCTATTCTAAGCTACATTTAACTCCTAAGAAATTCCACTGACAATTATTCATTCATCCTTCATGTAAACAATATTTAAAGAAATAACATAAACTGGAGTTTTCATTCAACATCCAAGCCTTATTGCATACATTTACTATAGTAATAGTCCTTGTATAAATATAGTTCTAATGACTCTTTAGTTTAGTACACCTGTTCGACATGCGCTCGCCGCTAGCTTTTTAAGCAAATTCACATTTCTTTACTTTTTACTTACAACAGTTGATCAATTTTCCAAACAATCTTCATTTTAATGAAAAATCTAGTCAAAACTGCTATTCACAAATTGATTTCAAACATTCAACATGCTTTTATAAGTCCCATGTAAACACGCCGCAACTCAGTGCTGGTATTCGTTGGATACTCGTGCGCCTTTTATAAGAAACTCAATTAAAACTATATAGTGCGAGTATAACTTAAGGAAAACAGTAGGCTAGGGGTGATTACGAATTAAAACCCTTCGTTTACTTAGGGGGTTTAAGATTACGCCTATTGGGAGCAAATAATTGTCCTTTTAAAGTTAGTTTTTGTCTGTTGAAGACCCGTTTTTCTCGCTTTGTATTGCAGATATGAAAATAGGATTCATGTATTTAGGTAGCTATACAAGAAAGCAAGTGGCTTGGCTATACATGTGACCAGTTGTGGCCAGTTGGTTAGCTGAGTAGTAACTAGACTAACAGACATGCGATCGACTGACTATGAAACAGGCCTTACACGACTAAGAACACATGATTACGAGGCAGCAGTACCTACAGCCTCATATAAAGGCAAGATTAAGTTAAGCTTAATATTATGGAGGCAGTCATTGTAAGGGTTGTGGGGGATACTCTAGCTGGACTGACTGTCATCATATCTTTTATTTTTGACCGACTAGGTGTAGCAAATTGGAGAAGCGAATTTTTAAAATCAATAACCCAAACTCCCTGCATTTCAATTCCGCCAATATCTTGAAGTCTCATTGAAAGAAGGGATACCTGACCCCCGTCATTCACCAATTGATGTTATCTCCAGGCAAAACATATATCAAGCTTAAAAGGGGGATTAGATTTGTCATATCCAAACAGAGATATGGTCAAAATCAAATATAAAGCAACAGTTTACACTGCCAACGGAAAATGACGTCTTTCTAAGCGAAATGCCATTAAGATTTGCAAACAGAGGAAAGTTCAAACGCTGTTGCCGGTCGCCGCCTCACAAAGTCAATTTCCTGACAGGACATTCAAACAAGCGAAATGTTAAGAATCAGTTAGGGGTAGATTCACTTAGACATAAAGTGATTTCATGGCTCAGAGAAGCAGCTGTAGGGAACTCAGTCTAGTTTCAATCGATTGTTTATGATTAAAAACTTTGTAAATTATAGCTTATGACTATTGTACTACATAAGTGATTATATTTAAAATATTTAAAGTATAGCTTATGACTATTGTACTACAGAAGTGATTATATTTAAAAAGACCACTGTGGCTAGATATGATAATTTTCCTTTACCGATCTTCCCAGCTTCCAAATCCTTAATCAAGTTGTTATTTTGTTAGCTTGTATCTCTTTGCTGCTTTTTTTCTAGTTTTGTTACTGTAGTGTAGATTATATGATATCAGTATGTTGTGAATTTTAAAAAGATGAGAAAAATGAACTGAAATGAAATTTACTTAATCAAGTAACATTCACACGATTTCACAGGGCGAAGACAATAAAAAGCTTTCCATGTAATAAGCATCACTGATTGCTATGCAAATTTATAGAGTGCCTTTGTAAAAAGACTATTTGTCGCGATCCAACTCTAAATAAACTCAGCTTTTTGGTCAAGGGCAGTGTACTTGAGATTGGTATGGCAAGCAAGAACAGGTTGGTCTAATGTTGTGAAGGGCTCAGACTCGAGTAACTAAGAATCATTTATCGCTATGACCAACTTCATGATTTATATAAATGTTTAGAAATAAGTAAATACTCCTGTGGGTATATTGTGGACCATGAGCATTTGCCTTCAACTTACCGTTACGCTTGTATGCATGACGAGCCTGCTTCAGGATGAAATTATAAAAGGCGACCATACTCTGGCAATTTCTTTCGTACGTGCCTTACTTCACAATAAGAAGGATAATTTTAATCTATGACAAAATGCCTTAGATATCGCAGAGTTCGGCAATTTGGATGTAAAAATTTGACAATCTTTCTCACAAAACAAAGACGTATGATGTCATTGGGTGTAAAATCTACATTCCATTATATTTAGCAAACTCTCTCACGGTTGCAATTTATAGCGCAGAATTATTAACAATTTTAACAATAAGGTTAACAATAAGAATTATTAACAAAATTAACATTAAGGTTTCTTTGCCTTGTTTTTTCTTGCAATTAACTCGAGTTGAAGGGCCTCAATTAGGACGAAAGTTTACTAGCATATGTCTTCTCACATGGCAGTATGCTTCTCGATGCAATTATGGTGCGCCTGCCGATAATATCTCAATTCAGGCAAAACTATAGGCAAAATTCAGACAAAAACCAAAAACACTGGTGGTGTAACAGTGTCTGATATTTTCAATGATTCACTTGGTCAGGAACTTCGAGATAGAAGCAGACAATTTATGGAGGATGAACCAAGGTAAAATGATTGCCTGAATCTCCTTGGGGAATTATCAAAGTCATGGGAATCTCCTATGCTGCAGCAGGGAAACCGTAGGCAGAGAAGATCGGACCAATCAGACGAGCAACCCCCCAGAATGAGGTAGGATCACAACAAAGATAATCTTTAAAATCCGCGTTTGAAAGATGTGAATATTAACCATAGCGACTAAACTAATCAGGAACAGATGGCAAAAGAATACATTGTACATACCTTAATATCAAGGATTTGGCTTGAAGAAAGAGCAGGTCTACCATTATCGGCGGCACGAATTTTGATCGAAAATCTGCTCTTTTTCTCATAATCAAAGCGCTGATTGGTTATCAGATAGTTGCCACTGTCCAATGAGAATGAGGCAAAATCAAGCACTGATAATAAGCTGATTGTAACATTGTCAACAATGGTCAGCTGAAAAGAAAATGTATTTAAGACGTTAGTGAAAAGAAACGAGGTTTAAAGATCGTTATCATTTTAGTCTGTTTAAAAAGGATTGAAAAAAGCAACTGCATTGTTGAAACACCTATTTAGATTTTAAAGAAACGATTTGAAAAATGATTTATCATCAAATCAAATAATGATAACAATGAAAGCTAAAGATTTAAAGACGATTTATGATGTTAAGAATTCAGAATTGTTTGCAATCTATACAACGTTCTCCTAGCTTTAATAAAAAATTAATGACAAACAGATGATTGTCTTTCGAATGAAGACAAACATGTGGTGCACGGAGGCATACGCATGTAAAAACAACTTTTTGTATCGAAGACTGCTAAAACAGTTACTTTAAATGTCACTTTCCTGGCATCAAAACCCAATTCGCATACGCCTGGGCATCATATTTTGTGCTCCATGTCGCAAACAATAACTTTCAATAAAAAAAATGTCAATTAATCAATGATTCTGCTCGCTAGATTGACTGCAGATACTCACGGCTAACACCCATAGCAAACGAAAAATTGAAAATGTAAGGCAAGTTTCATGATAATAAAATAAACCCGTTCTAGCCCTACGATTAATATAAAAATGCTTTACAAGGGATAAGAAAGAACTTTTAGCAAGAAAATTCGTCCTAAAGACGCACAATGCCTAAATTAGTTTTTACATAGATTTAATGTATATAGCTATTTCATACTAGACTACTGCAAACAATTTGTTTACATTACAAAAGGAGGCTATATTGAGGCAAACAATGGCTTAGGACACGTTCAAAACCAAGAAATATTCTTTAGCTTCTGCTGGCAACATTCAGCTGCTTCTAGCTTACCTCAGTGAAACCTTCAGAAAATTAAGTTTCTGTTTGAAATGTTTGAAGTAAAATTCAAAAGGGGAAGCTAAACTGTGACTACAATCCTTGCCACGATATAGCGATGTATTCATCCTCCTCTCCCTGGTTAAGGGAAGGGGACTTGGAGTTTTCTAGTTGTTTTTAGTTGTTAAGACTTGCTTACTTTGGGTTCCATTTGCAACAACAAATACTTTTTTTAGGAATACACACTGAACAGAGAGTGTTTCAATGTTTGAATGAAACCACTGACATCCTTAACGCTTACTGCATTCAGGGCCGTCGAGAGCCAGTGCAGGCGCAGGGGTATTTTATTGCACTGGGCCCCAGTGAGCAATCAAATTTTTCATTGAGGAAAACGTTTGCGGGCCCCGGACCTCCGACCCCGACTACCCCCCCTCTCGTCGGTCCTGACTGCACTTATAATTATGGTTTCGGAACTAATACAGATCAAAAGTTGTGAGCTATACCCCCAAGCCCATATCCACACAAACACCCTTACTTGGAACGATCCTACATGGAAATTTATTAAAAAGGCATTATCAAATAGCGCAATAGGTTCAAATGTAACAAAAGCGCAATCGGTACATTGTTTTACTTTAGCAGTGAAGCACTCAATGGAGACTTAGATCTGCGGGTTAGCCTTAACTGGCCTTAAATAAATAAACTCAAAAACGTTTCAACAAACTAAAAAGCGGAGCGTATTCTCAATGAAATTACCCCAAAAATGTGGAAATCATATACTAAAAGAGGAGAGAATTAAAACTCGGAGATGCCGTATTAAACCTTTAAATTAGTAAAATGCAAACGTGTCCAAAACAAACGCAATAGCTTCAAAACAGCTATTAACAAAGTAAAGGATATACATTGATCACATCTTGTCAATAGGGATTTCCATAGGAAAGTGATTGGCTAAGCGCGATGGGCATAAATTTATGTGTTTTTCTTGGGGTGTGCTTGCATATTTACCCTTTCTATTTTATTGCATCGCAAAATAGCAAAAATTGGAGATCATGATGAGGCTTTTATTCTAGTCATGGTGATTTAGCACCCCATACACTATGAACTGACCCTTAGTGTCCAACTGTGTGACAACAATTCCAGTGATGGTGGGCCCTTCTGAAATATAATCACCATTTCTATCAATTGCTAAGCGCTCGACTCAAAAATACCAACTTTTTAGATCTATGGAAAGCAGTTGCATTTGGAGATTGACAATGAATTTTAACACCCTGCCCATAGCAGTTACCCATGAATCATTAAGCACTAACTGCTTAATCATGATCGCATATGTCTTAGCTACGCACTCTATTCAAAAGTAAAGCGCATTTAACGTAAAAAAGTTACGGAAAGACTACGAAACATCGCATTAGTGAGCACATAAGGGCAATGTGGCCAGTAGATTGTTAATAATGTATTAAGGTAACAAAAGAGATCTTATATTGATTAAGGGGAAATGAGAATTGTATATATTGGAGGTCATGTCATCAACTTTGTTTTCCATCTTTATCGTAGGTGATTGCTTTGTGTACAATAGAACATGCTTCAGGTCACAACATGGGAATATGTTTTTTGGCGATAAAACAAATTTAGTGAGATCTGGCATTAATGAAAATGAAATCTAGAGGATAAACAAGAGAAAATATTTAGGCCACACTATAATAAGAAATCTATAATGGAATCAAAAATTTAAGACAGTGGCGGGAAAATAAAGGTGCTATAAAGTTTATAATCATCATCAGAACATATCACTGTGTAAAGAGTGTTTATGGAACGTGACCTAAATGTAGAGGCAACATTCTGAAACAAAACACTTCAATAGAAGCCCTAGGATAAAAAGCCAAATGCACAGTGATTATACACTACTTATTATGAGTAAATTATCAGCAACACAGAAGCAAATGGGACAGAAAAGGAAGAAAATCCCAAGCTACCGATACAGTTTGATTGGATAAATGAGAGCCTTCATTCGCTGCTATCATATTTAATCACCAAAATATCATTGAAACTTAAGCCTTGTTTCCAAAGTTTGAAAAATTGTAAATAATACGCAAAAAGTATAAAAAAAAACCGAAGAAGATTAGAGTGGTGGACTGGATACGTGTTGATGGATGGCTGTGATGGCCAGCCTCGGGCCTGCATTTGACATTTACTTTTAAAATGATTTTAATTATCTAATATGATTGTGCTTTGCATCTGTATTCTGCCAATGTGCTCTGTGACCAAAGCCATAGCTAGATGTCTTGTTCTATGAAGGTGTCCAGGGACAAATTTCCCGACAATATGGGAGTACCAATTGCTGATAAGTTAGCAAACTTTACCGACGAAATACCCCTTCACAGCCAAAGCACCTTGTTCTTGACGGAAATATTTTTGCACCAGGTTGTCCAACCCCCCCCCCTTCCCCCACCTAGCTGAGCTACGACCCCGTTCGGTGCTCAATGGTTTTGCACTCAGTTGATGCTTACTTTCAAATCAAGCAGAACGGAAGAGGTTTCTGTTCACAGAAAGTGTTATTCCTCACAGCTTGGGGCCTAAGAACGTCTCTCTCTAAGCTACTCATCCAGCCTGTATACGCTACAGTTGCAGCCCTTTATTTGGCATATCAGCGGTTCACGGCCGTATCAGCTGTTCAAATTTCTTATGTTCTGCCAGTTACAACAATTCTAATCCTGCCATTTGTTAAAAATTTCAATTTGTATCCTTTTAAGGAGCTTTCAGGGCCAAGAATTCTATTTAAAAATATTTTTTGATCTAGCACTGTTATTCAATTTAGGAATAAATAATCTAGTTTTACTTTTAAGCTTCCAGGAGAGCTGTGACCACTCCAATGGTCGAAAATTCCCCTTCTACCAACGATGTGATCTGATGTGACATGAAATTAGGAGAATTTTGAAAGTGAATAAATTCTTTTATAGGCTTTCCTACATCTTCAAAAACCTGCAGTGCCTGGATAGTGTAGGATACGTTTTTTCAAGCACTTCGTTTGAAAAACATTTAAGCCTTTAGACCGAAACCTTCACTTTATCCATCACATTATGCATAAAAAGGTTGTAATTTCACAAAGAGCTGGTTTGGAAAACAGCTTTATCTCTCTAAATGTTATTCAACAACTAAATTAACCTCTTACTTTTAGTTTTGTTACAGGACCCTTGGAGTTCTTTAATCTGGTTAGCATAAAATGAAATAAGGAAATCATATCTATTTCAAAATTTTGTAATTTAACATTTTATATCTTATTATCTGATTAGTTTAAACGAATTTGGCAAAATAATAGATAATTAATACGTTTAAAACAAACGTAGAAAAATAGAAGAGATAAGTCGATCTAAGAAGGTTACATGGCCTCAAAAAGAAATATCATCCATAGAAGTGCCACATTGAAATACTCAATATAGATTACTTTAGCATAAAGCCAATGTCATACAACACAAAGATAATACCCGAGAAATTGAAGACTAGCATAAAAACGTCCATAAAATCTACACAAACAGAGCTGGAAAAACGATCAGGCTTTTCTAAACCCATCTGAAATAATTTATGCCTTCTTATTCTATGACTATGATGGATTAAAAACTAACATATAATGAAAGATACATACCTCATTATCTGGGTCAACAGCAACAACTCTTCCAACTACACTGCCTGCATCGAGGTTTTCAGCTATCATATTTGATGTTATGTTAATTCCTCTTGGTGCCTCGTTTTCATTAACAACATTCACGATAAAGGTTCTTGTAATGTTGAAAGGGTTAACATGGTCTTCAGTGCACGTCACCTAAAAGCCACAACTACAATTAAGTCTCAAAGGCAATGAATCTACAAAATATCCTAAATACCACAATTCGCTTTTTCTGTCACTATCTGCACTCAACACCTTTGTATTTCCGTTTCTAATTGCGCACGACGAAGGAGCAAGCTTACACATGTGATTCGCCAACTCAACTACGTCATAGTCAGCTCACCTTGTCATGCGCAAATGCTGCTGACCAGCAAAAATGGTACAGTTTGCGCCAGAATACTGGCTGCACTGCAACAGAAAATCTTTTGCATTCGCTTAGCTGGCTTGCACTAGCTTAATATTTAATATTCTTCGGTTCTACGTGCTCTGTCATATATCTTCGCACTTTCTTATAATAATGGTTGCTCCGAACTATTTTTTTGTCAAATTAATGACATCTACATGCTAAAATGAATATTGAAAGATAATTTGTGTTGAGCAAAAGCTGAGCAACTATGCAAACCTCAAGAGAGTAAAGTTCTTTTTTCTCATAATTTACTTCACCATCGACAATCAAAGATAAATTGTTGGAAATCTAGAAAAGAATAATAGATATGTGACAATAAAAGAACTTTTCATAGTCATTTCAAGCAAGTGCTACTGATTTAGTAGAGTACTGCATCGGTAAAACCTTCGATAACAATTTACAACCAGTTTGATGACAAATCCATCTGTTGTAATGCAGGCGAGCTAAAAGTTGCATTATAAAAGCAATAATAATTTCTATGTTTAAGGTTGGCGCTTTTGCCAGCTGAAGTGCAAATCTTAGCCAACCGAAACTTAAATACAATTCCCTTAAAATGAATTACATCTACATTACAAACAAGGGTATACTATTAATGGTCAAAACTGGTGCATTGCTCTAAACTTTGAAATAGGAATTTGCTTTGCAAGTATGGAGTCACCCAGAAGAATCACAGACGACGAACAGGCTTAGAAGCTAAGGAGCTTATCCACTTCCTTACCAGCCGACTATGTTAGCACGGACCTTCCAATATTGGATGTGTTTACACTATTTTACTTTCCTACTCGAATAAATTCTTCATATAAAAAATTAACCCCAATAAAATTTAGGACTCATTTCATTTATTTTTTTTGAATCCTATATACATGATGGCTTCGTCAACTAAAATTGGTGCTTTTCAAAGGGCCATGTACAAAATGCACCAAATCAAAAAACGTTGCCTAGAAAATCAAAATTTAAAAGTAGATGGAAAATGGGCTAACCTCACCCATTTTCTAGCTCATTCCAAACCCATGATCCTCGAAACGCAATTGCTTATTTGCTATTGTGGGTTCTCATACGAGGAGGAAGCAAATAAGGCGCATATTTTTCAAATTTACAGCCCCAAATGTCTAGGGTCTCATCGATAAAGTGGAGAGGTGAGTTGGTGTGTGTTATTTACTGAATAAAAAGAAACCAGACTTGAAGTACGGACTCTAAACTGAAAAAATAAGTACATCTAGATAAACTACCATAAACGGAATCGAGTCTCCAGCTGCTCTTTTAAGGCGGCATGAGTACGACTGTCTTTGGGAGAATTTATTGTCAGGGTCAGTAACTGTGAAATTGCCAACAATAGTTCCAGTCGGCGAGTTTTCTTTGATCTGGAAAAAACATGAAAATTAAAAACGCATAAACTTAAAACTGCACAAAAAGCAGAAAGATATTGCACCATACTTATAAATATTGGATTGTGGAACGGCTATTCTGAAATAGATCGTCAATGCCTGGATCTTATTCAGCATCTCAATTCAAATGTCAAATGTTAAGGCTCTGATTGGTTGGTATTTTCGTGGTAAACCTTGTTTTGCACTTTTATAAGAACCAGTTAAATCGAGGTTCAGGGAAGTGTTCTTGATTTTTCTAAAAATTTTGAGACTGAATCATCTGCTAATTTGCTAATGAATCATTGTGCATCTCAATCTTGTTTTTTCATGACAGATGTTTGTAAACAAATATAAATATTATAATAAACTTAAAGTTTCACGCTTGATGCGATCTTCAGACAACTAAGGACTACTCTGTATGGTGTTTGTTTATATGCTGATGTGGTTCCCTTGGGGCACTTTGGAAGTGTCGTAGATAATTGGTCAATTAACAGGTGTGGATGGATGGGTGGTATTATGCATTTTACACCAATGTTTCAATCTCTGCTTGATCTTGATCCATTCATGATTTCCAATCATTTCGATTTATTCATAATTTCCACGTTTTTTATGAATTTGCTCTTCAATAAAAAAAATTTTCCATCACAAAAGTAAACTTGACCTTATCCGAAAGTTTGATGGGGAACATGAGCAACTATTCTTAATTAACATTAAACCGACCAGGAAGCATTTATTACCCTTTAGCACGCGATAATTCTTGGAATGGATGACAAATTCTACTTTACATAAACTATAAAGATTCTTAGTCGAAGAAAGGTCTGGAGCTTTATCCTAAATGTACAAATAAAATGTGCAATTATTGTTCTTATTTCATAACAACCATATTTTCATTATCTTTTAAAACTCATTCATGGCATTGCACTATTTCATTTTGCATGGCAATAAGGCCCTTAATTTGTAGTTTATGTATATCACATTTCTAATTGAACTACGTGTTCTTGCTTGTAGGAGATTAAAATGATTTTACTCCATCAAATGAGGATATTCTTCTCCTTTCTTGTAAATACTGCGCTTACTGGAGTTATCTACGTCTTGAGGTGCAGGTGTGTTGCTGAATAGATTTTTGAGAATAACGCGACATAAATTTCTCGCGAGTAAACAATTCTCTGAATTAAACTGCATGATCATTTATGATTGTGATAAGCATTATCAGTTAATGTAGTCTTTGTCCTAAAAGCTTGAAGTTTCCTTCCTATTTTCGTCAAGAGCAGAAAAATTGCACGATTGAAAATAAATAATTCATAGCACAGAAATAAAGTGGCAAGATGTTTATGTGTGAATTCGGGTTGACGTACCTGTGCGACCCATCAAAAAATGATCATTAAGATTATCATTAACGCATGAGGTATAATTTAAGCAGGTTTAAAATCACAGTTTTGTCAAGTGTTTGATTGAACAATCGCGAGATATTCAGTTAAAAGTTGAGATGACACAGCGGTAAAGCACTAATAAGTGCATTTAGAATAATCAATCAGTAAAGGGAAAT
Source organism: Catostylus mosaicus (assembly GCA_964019065.1). Taxonomy (NCBI): domain Eukaryota; kingdom Metazoa; phylum Cnidaria; class Scyphozoa; order Rhizostomeae; family Catostylidae; genus Catostylus; species Catostylus mosaicus. The sequence continues at coordinate 16,173,426 of OZ025184.1, read as the reverse complement.
CTGGCAAAACGATATGAGGATAAAATACAAAGTAGACAAGCACTTGATTTGGAGGAATCGAAGCAAAACCACTTGCAGAAGAAAGAGAGATAGTATGTCTATTCATAATTTCTTTTTGATCTGAAATAAAAACACAATTATGTCCGTGACGTATGTTGCGCTTGATATACCATTTAGTACATTAAGGTGTCTTTACGTTCTTTGTTTTAAAATAGATAGTAACTGAGAGACCGGAAGAGCGGAGAAAAGATTTTTGCGGCTATTCATAGATTCTACTATACTTAATTGAAAACAATAAAAGTAACACGTTTACTTAATCTATAATTCAGTTCTCTATAAAAGGCCAAACTAGTGCTTTAGATACAATTTGATATAGATAGGCGCCCTTAAATCACACTGTTTACTCAAAACGCGATAATGGCAGAGAAAATCGATTCAATATGCAATAAAGGTGCATGTTTATTCATTCATTCATGCGCATATACAACAAAAAAGTTCATTGGCTCTATCATAGGTTCCATGTGGCCTATAGAGTTGGCATTGTGGCTATATCTTTTTTGCCAAACTATTGAAATCAGGCTTAAACTCATAAGACATAATACATCAGAATTCCGCATCCACAGATCAAGCGAGGCACAACCTGGCGCCGATTAGTCGAAACAAGTAGCCAATCAAGTGCGCTATACTCTGTCCTAAAGTGGTTTTCGACGCGTAACTGATTTCGCATATTTCTTAGCCTTTTGTGTCATTATCCGGCACATAATAGTATAACTACTTAAGTTTGTTATTGCTTATTCAGACCGACAATATAACTAATGTAAAAACATGGAAGAGCTCGCTGGAAGAATTTTTATCAAACCATGAATAGAATCGATAGGTAGTACACAGAAGTTCATAAAAACCTCGATCATTCAACCTCGTTGCATATATGAGAGATGGGATGTAACTTACCGCCTTATTACAACTTGAACAAAAATCACTTTTAACATCGAAAATCTTATATTTCAAAATCATGTGATTGTGCCAACTATAAATCAAGATGTGAATAGAAATGAGATGAAACAAAGGTCTTTCTTTCTTTAGTCATCTAACAGCAAAAATAAAATAGCAGTATTAAGAAACGCTCCATTTTCTGAACATTGCAGTTAAAGGTCTGGTTCCTGTTGGAGAGGAAAGGGTTCATCTACTTCTTGACCCTGGCATTAATCTAGTTTTAATTAAAAACTTTGAGTAAACTTACGAATCGGCCATTGAAAGTCAAATCAGTTGGCGGATGGTTTACATCTGTGACTTGTATTCTGACAGTTTTACGAATACTAAGTGGCGGGCTTCCATTATCCGTAGCCACTACAGTGATGTTGAAGGCGGTAAACTCTTCGTAATCAATGTTTGAGACTGCAGACGACATTCTTCCAGAAGTAGAATCGATTGTGAAATATCCAGATAAAGATGACAAGAGTCTGCAAAAGTACAAAACCAAGAAATGTGTGATTGCTTAGGTCAGAATGGTTTAGCTTAAGCCTAAGCAAACAAGAAACAAGCAAAAAACAAGCCAAGCAGCATTAATCAAGACTGGGTTTCTAGCAGCCATAAAAATGACGTAGGCCGCCTCGGGGACTATGACCTGTGCCCTAAAGATTTCTCTTGGGCACCAATATATGCTTGGTTGACTGCATAGCTTGTGGCAAACGTTTTCGAAGGTGGTATCCAACAATAAATCTTCAGGTCCTTAGCTTTGTACTCTTCCAAGACACCGTTATGACACAGCGGCTAGATAATTACGGCACTAGAAAAATTGGCAAGCAATGGTCGGGACTCAACTCTATACCTAACGCAATGTCATCATCAAAACAACGAAGAATGCTTGTCAAAGCGTGTCAAAATATTGCTGCAATGATAGTGTTAATCTATTAAGAACGTGCGGAACGGGTGTGCAATGCCAAGGAATATTAGCATTCTAGGATAACAGGTCCATCTTTAAGAATATTCGACGGATATTTTTTCTACCCTAAAAAAGTTCTTTAAAAGCCAAGACTAAAACGTTGATAACAATGTCTGAGGTTGTAGATTTCACACCTTTCTTAACAAGCTAAGGCAACCTTTCTCTAAGCATGGTTGGAAACTTGGTTGCCAGTCCTGCAAAAGTTACCTGTCTAGAATATTTGATAATGACGTCAAATAACAGTTCAAAGAATTTCATATAATAAGATTTGATCCTGGAATTTGTTGCAATATACCTCGAGTCATTCCTATCTTGTTACGTAGCAGTGACGTTAGCAATACTGCTGTGCAATTCTTTGATATGTTCAACATAGAAAAATAAGCTTACTCACGTGGTTGTTTTATACCTGTCCCCATTTATGGTTTCAATACTGTATGTGTGGGTCTGGTAGAAGTCTTCATCCACAGCAGTGACGGTAGCCACAACTACGCCAGAAGGAGAATTTTCTTCGATTGAAAGCGAGCCGGCAAAAATTATATCTGATGGTGGATCGTTGACATCTTGTACGTTAATTGTGAAGTTCTCAACAACACTTAAGCCTGGTAAACAAAAGAAAGGTGAAGTTAGGAAAATAGTTTCGAAGGGACTCATAATAAACATTAGAGGGTTCAATGTCGGATAGAGGATTGGTGTTTCATACCAACTGTGATAAAAATGTTATTTCATTGGATGACCCTGGGAAGTATTGCCTTTATTATAGGCAGGGAATGTTGAATGTTTGCCTAAAAAAAGCGCTTTCCAGTTTATATATATATGGCTACAGAGCATATAAGGTCAAAGATCCAAAATCATTTCTGATCAAAGATTTTTGAAAAACAAAAGTAAAAGTTTAGTCGTTTTGCCTTAGTACTTGGAGCTTGAATTATAAGGAAGTGACTTTGAAAAGCATAGAGATGACATTAAGCAACGAAAAAGTATGGTATATTTTCTTGTGAACGTAAAGAATCACTGAGCAGTGAAGAACATAAATATACCACGAACTACGAAGAGACGATGAGATTAGAAGCGTTGATAAAATAAAACTAGAGAGGAAGAAAGTGCCTGATTTTTCGCACACTGAGTAAGTTCCAGTTTTATACTAAACTAAATTTACAGCTATAACGAATGGAATATAAAAATTACTTTGGAACGTCAGAGTGGCATGCCAACCTGTCTTAAATAACTTTTCATAATCTAACACTATTACATTACGTAAAGTTCCTTTGAATACTTACCACCCTGGTCGACTGCTCTTACAGAAAGCCTGTACACCTGCTGCTGCTCAAAGTTCAAAGGCCTTGCAGTTTTTAACGTGCTTCCATCGACAGTAAATGGCAGACTTTTGTCAGTGACACTCAGGACAAATGTTTGCTGTGTTCGATCCGGATCTGAGACGACGAATCTACCAACAGCAACGGAACCTTGGTTTTCCAATACAGTGCCCGATGTGAGAATAATACTAGATGGCGCCTCATTTACATCGTTAACATTAACTGTGACATCTTTCTCTATGCTTTTGCTTGGTATTCCATTGTCAGTACAACGGATCTTCAAAGTGTAACTATAAGTAAAAGCAGCCGCTAATTAAACAGCAAGGTGACTAGGACTACGAATGGCTTAAAAATGTTTATGGTTATCATCATTATACGAATACTATTGGTAGTCAGGCGGGTGAAACAAAACTGAGACAACAGATGAAAGACTCAACAGTTGACGCAAATCAAGATTCAAAAGTACAGATCTACGGCCATAGTAGTGTAAAACTATACGTAAGAAACGTACGTACCTTGATTTTGTTTCGTAGTCAAGACTTGCTTGCTTGACAACGAGCTTAACATCATCTTTGATTTCAAATATATTAGAGGCATCAACAATAACTTGACAAAATGCTTTCTGTCTTCCATTGAATTTGCCTTCATTATCAGGATCAGTTACCGATACATTGCCTATAAATGCACCAACCTGTCTATTCTCATCAACACGATTACCAGATAGGCTCAGAGACGTGGGAGCTTCATTAACATCAAGAACCTGAAAGAAAAAGGTTTTTTTCACGATATAAATGTCATCGATCTATTCTTTAGAAAGTTTTGCGCGTTGCAAATACAAGTAATTAACCTAGCTCAACCATTTATGGTGAGTTAAACTTGAGTCTCTTAGATAAACGTTGCAAGTTTAAATTGTTATAACTATAAATTCTATGAGAAAACAACTTGCATTATACCTTAAGGTTTGTAATGAGGAAAAAGATATCATGCTTTTTACCTTCCATACCATGCTCTTTATTGTGTTCTAGAGAGCATGGGTAATACAAAACAAATGGATGTTTCGGCTGTTGTTAGCTTAGATAAAGAAAACTGAAACTTATATAGCAACAACATATGATCATTGAAAATTGATAGAAATTTCACCTGTATAGTTAGATTTCTTTGGTAAGACATAACTGGATTTCCATTATCAGTAGTTTCAATAAGAATTTTGTAGAATTTTTGAGCCTCATAATTCAAATCTGCATGAGGAGACGTATACAATTTTCTACTGCTGATGAAAAACTTGGCATCCGGATCATTGATGATGCGGTAGCTGGAAAAATAAAGAAAACAGAAGGGCGTGAAATACTTTGAGGTTGAAGTGTCAAGAAACCTTACCAAGTGCTTTGTGGTCAGAAATGCTACACAGGGAATCAATCACTCACTCACTCACTCACTCACTCACTCACTCACTCACTCACTCACTCACTCACTCACTCACTCACTCACTCACTCACTCACTCACTCACTCACTCACTCACTCACTCACTCACTCACTCACTCACTCACTCACTCACTCACTCACTCACTCACTCACTCACTCACTCACTCACTCATTCACTCACTCACTCACTCACTCACTCACTCACTCACTCACTCACTCACTCACTCACTCAATCAATCAATCAATCAATCAATCAATCAATCAATCAGTCAATCAATCAATCGATCAATCAATCAATCAATCAATCAATCAATCAATCAATCAATCAATCAATCAATCAATCAATCAATTAATCAATCATTCAATAAGTCCATCAATCATTAAATCAATCATTTACTTCCTAAAACAAAAAATTGGATTGAATACTCTAGTGGTGCCATCTTTAATGTTATTAATAGGAGCCCTAACAATCTGAAATTAATATGAACACCTTTTAAAAATTCTTAGTTACGGGACGTTCTTTCAAGAAAAAAGTTACTTGAGTGATATGCTAAAACCTGATTTGTTGTCCAAATGGAGCTATTCTAACGGAAGGCCTAACCGTTAAAAAAAATTCAAAAAAAAAGATATATAGCATACCTATACAGTTGACCATTATCTTCATCTTTTGTTTGCAACGAGCCAATTAACTCACTGTTTTCGTTTTCACTTACAAATCCTGTGTATAATCCATTGAGGATTATATCTGTAGGCTTGTCATTCTTGTCCATTATGTTTACATTGAACAACTGTGTATGATGGAGACCTTTGCTGTCAGTAACTCGCACAATTATCGATTTTTGGGTATCTTTTTCATAGTTTAAGGCTCCATTAACTTTTAGCAATGCGCTGCAAACTGTGTGCGGGGAAGTACCGTTTACGCTTGCATTTGAACAGGATGTGGAACTTTCAACAGCAAAAGCACCATCAGCGTCATTGTCAAGCGAAAAAGTTAAACTTTCAACAGCATCTTGGTCATACGCAGTCAATGTACCAACAATGGTTCCAGCAGGTGAATTTTCATTAACACGAGCAGCATTCTTTGGGAATTTCAGTTGGCCATTGGTTGATACAAGCTCAATCATCGTGGGTGACTCATTTACATCTTCTATCATAATCATGAAATCCTTGGAGATCTAAAACGGCACAAGATATTTCGTCAGCATGGTAAAAACCAGATTAAAGCTGACTGTGAGAGGATATTTGTGTCAAAATTTGCGCGTAAGACAGTCAGATTTAAAGAAGGATAAAGCAGTTAAACATGTGGCAACCGGTAAATTGAGCCAATTTTGCTTAAAGAAAAGAGGGACAGTTATGCTGGGTGCTATGCTAAACGAGGTTAAAACTATGTTTTATCATGAATTCAGCCAAACTTCTTTTTTGTATAGCAAGTAAATGTTAATGCAGAGAGGTGAAATTCTAAGAATATGCACATATTTACCTTATTCTAGCTTAAGTAATATAAAATACACATGCGGCTTGAGAAGTTACGCCTAGCAATGCTATGTCCCGATTCTTGTATTGCTAGTTCAACCAAAGTAGGTGAATTTCACGCTGGGCTTATTAATCAAGCATACTTAATGATTTAATTCAAACCTAATTTATTCTAAATGTAAATAATTCAGTTATTTATGATATGATGTCATCATAGCAGATCCTTTTTTCCCTCGAACCGTTCTTGAAGATCTCTTCACTGGTAAGAACTGCTTTGAGTTCCATTAATACGAAATGTGCAAGCCGAAAATGGGCTGGCACACTTTACAAGTAATACAGATATTTACTGTAAGAGGCGGACTTCCATCGTCGCTAGCTTCAACGGTTATTTTGTGAGCCTTGGCACTTTCATAATTGGTGTCTTTAGCTTTGGTTACAAACCCATCTGCACGCAATGCAAACCTCCCGTTATCATCATCAGTCAACCGGAACGTAATATTTTGACCAACATCCTCATCAGTGGCTGTAAATTGCCCAATGATGAAGCCTTTCGTGGCATTTTCTGGTAGACTATTGGTTGAAAGCCTCACATCACGTGGGCGATCATTAACATCATTTACAGTTATAGTTAGTTCTTTTTCAAATGATAATCTTGGTGAACCATTATCCTCAGTCTTCACTCGTAGGTTTATGTGACGCTGTTTTTCATAATTGATTCTACACTGCACACCCCCAAGATTTAAACAATTACTGTTTTCAATGGCAACTTTGATCTGTTTGTTTTGTATTTGGAAAAGTCCACCAGCATCGTCCACAAGGCTGTATGAGAAAGACTGCCCATTATCAGGATCGCTAGTTGCTAAATTACCAACAACTGTACCAATGCCACTGTTTTCATCTACTGCCGAATTACTCATTGAAATGTCCTTAGGCTGCTCGTTTACATCTAAAATCGAAACAATAAAGGTGATATAGTCGTGGGTATTGTGTCCATGCTCTATATCATATTATAATACGAGAAGTTATAGAGATCTCCATATTCCCAAGCTAAACATTGAATTCACCAAAAAAAGGTTTAATTACTCGGGCATTAAGGCTTGGAATGATATTCCAGTTAATATCAGAGGACTGCGCCTATTTAAAATTCATCTGAAAAGGCATTTGATGAGCATTGATAATTAATTAAAGCCCCCTCAAAAACGACTCCCTGGAAGATCAGATTAATTCAATTACTATTTTATATTTTTAGTTTTAGCTTTTGTAAGTTTTTATTTGCTTTTGTTAGTTTTACTGAAGGGATATCGTTATTTGAATGAATTATATAACAAAAAGACTGTACCATTTGTCTCCTTAGCAGCGCACTGGAAAGTCTGCGCGTAGGCTAGGTATCACCTTAATGAAAGCTTGATGCGTACTAATAAAAGCTCTCTCGCCTTTACGACATTGTCACAAATCTCAGATAGCGTCTCGGCAATGTTTAAATTAAGGATACTCCTTATTTTCATTATAAACTAAAAGGATCGTGGAGTAACTTTGCAATGCTTTCCGGTTATTCTCTGTAGTGCCTTCGGTGGTGTAGTGGTTAAGGCTTAGAGCTAGTAATTCTAAACCAACTGGTACAATGATTATACCCATGCTTACTTAGTTTTAATAAATTCGAAAAGGACTTTAAACAGTCAAATAACCTTAATTCTTTTAACCAGGCAACATTAAGGCCGACTGTAATTCAGTGAGTTGGTAGAACTTATGATGGATAATTCGTCCAGAAACTACGTATGTACATATAAGCTTTAGTGCAGAAATAACCATTAGGTAACATACCTGTAACATTAATAAAGAACGTCTTTTCAACATACAACGAAGGAATTCCATTATCTGTTGATCTTATTTTCAGGGTCCAAGATGTCTGATTTTCGTAATCAAGCATTCTTGTTGTTTGCAGAATGCTACCAGCTATGGTAAAAGGCAAATCTTTGCTCTTTTCTGCTATAGTGTATGTGAATGACTGACTAGCAAATGAAGTGTCGCTTGTGTCATCTGGATCAATTGTTGAAAATACCGCTGTTGATGTAAGAGAAATCAATCAGACACTAATTAAGATGGCAATGATAGTATTTCACTGTTTTTAAGATTCCATGCATGAAATCTTTATTCCTCAGGGTCTCGATAATAAATTTCTATATCAATTCAATATTCCATTGCATTAATATGGGTTGGCAAAGTCAGTCTGCTATCAATACGTGTTCTTTTAGACAACAGAAACATCACACAAGAAAAAAAATTAAATTCATAGAAATAATTTTCCAGAACTTTTAAAACAAAAACATCAAAAGCTCTTGATCACTTAACTATGCAATTAACGATATGTTTCGTATCTCATTTACATTTACTGAAATGCTTTCCGTTGAAGGATCATATAGATTATACAGTTTATTTCATGTAAAACACGATGAGGTAAAAGGAAAAAATGTCTCTAATTGTCATCGTTCTTATTCCAAATAATTCAACAAATAACTAATAATCATCTTTTCTAACAATTATGGTAAAATGAACTAACCAATGCCTCCGGCTGGTGTATTTTCTGCAATACTGCTGCTCGATATAAGAATATTCGTCGGCTTCTCATTGACATCCTTTACATTTATGACAAACCATTTCTCGATGTAAAGAACTGGGCGTCCAGAATCCTCGCACCGTATGCTGATGTTCATTGTTGACATCTGCTCGAAAGTAGGAGAAAAACAAACTTAGCTCCATGGAATCTACATGTATCTAACAACTATGGGCAAGGCTAATTAAGCTTGATTTTCCAAGATTTTGTAAAAGAAGGAGTCAGCTCAATGTGTCCCATTGAATAGTTCACAAAACCGCAGCAATTTTAGCAGCTTTGCTCTACTTTCAAGCCATAAAGTACAGAAGTTGCACTAGACATGCATGTATTCTAAAGGACAACGACATTTGCGTTTTGCAAAACAGCCATTGCATGCCCAAGTGCTAACCATATTAAGTCTGAAGAGAACACTCGAAACAAAATCGTTTTGTTGAAGATGAATCGTAAGCATAACACTGATTTGTCTGTACACCTATTCTGGATAGTATAGCACTATATTGATGCTTGGGATATTTGCAACAGAAATATCTATTTGCATAGGAAAATAATCTACTCCTTGACTAAAATATCAAGTATCATTTTCAAATCTTTGTCCTAAAACCAAAAGTCTTAAGTCGCAAATTTCTTGAACATATGATTCCCTATTTCATTTACCTATATATCATATACTGGTCAAGGAGTAGTTATGGCCTAGGTATCAACAACCCTTGGTACCGCAGATGCACCATATATTGTTATTTCCTTTTAGAGAATTTTGAAGAAAGCAAATTCTTAATATTAGGATCAACGTTTCATGGAAATGCTCCTGAAATTCTTGACGGCCTAGCAGGTCAAATAGTTACAATTTTCCTTGTCTCAGCTTCGATATTTTGATAAAGGAGTACAGTTTTTCAAAGAGCTCAAAATATAGGCAATTCACAAATTCACATACCCTTTCATAATCAAGACCATTTTGTGCAACAACCAGATTCATTCCTTGTATGGTTAAAAGACCAGAAGAGCCTGCTGAAATCCTGCAAGAGTGTGTCTGCCATTTGCCTCTTTTCCCATGGTTATCAGGGTCTTCAACGGACAAATTTCCAATCACAGTTCCAACAGGTGAATTTTCAAACACCGAGTTGCCGTCTAACATAACACTAGTTGGAGCTTCATTTACATCTTGCACTCGTAACTCTAAAGTTTCAAGAAAACTCAAAGGGGGGCTGCCAGAATCTGTCGTATTAATAATGACCTCATATCTGGTCTCCTTCTCAAAGTCGAATACAGTACCACGTGATAGGAAGAGATACGACTTATAAACAGTAAACACATTCGAATTGTTTCCAACAATCGAATATGCATGGCTTTGACTGGAATCTTCATCAGTTGTTGACATTTCGTCCACGAGCGTACCAGCCTGGTTCTCGGAAACAAGAGCATATTTCAGTCCACCGATCGTGACAGCGGTGGGCCTATCATTTTTGTCAACAATATCAATAGCAAATCTCTGTACATGAAATAGACCATGGTTATCAGTTGTGCGTATAATGACCGAATAAATAGATTGTCTCTCAAAATTTACTGCTTTTCCCAAAGCCAACCTAACTGAACACTTTGATCTGGCCCCAGCCATCTCTGTTGTGTTAATACATGAAACGTTACTCTCCAAGGTAAATGATCCATCGGCACTGTCATCCAAATTAAAAGTCAGTTGTTCCACTGGTTCACTGTCATATGATATCACTGTTCCAATGATTGTTCCCGTGGCAGAATTTTCCTCTACTTTTGGACTATCATCAGGGAAATTCAATTGGCCTCCCTCTTTATTGATTACTGTCTTTACTGGCGCCTCATTTACGTCCAAAATTTCAATGGTGAAATTCTTTGATACCTAGGAATGAAAAATGCGAATAAGTCTTTCGAGAAAATACATAAATGTCATCTGTTCTGAAATGGCTTCTTCAGAGGCGATGTTCGACTGAGGCCTAGGGTAAACTTTGCCATTTCTTATGAGTCGAATCAAATGGAATTAAGTTCGACTGAAGTTCTCTTTTAGAGCCGCGCTTGATTAAACGTCTCCCCTAATGTGTCGCTCTTTTTTCGAAGACAATATTAAACCCGTGACTTAGCAACATGCATTAAACTCGGCAAATGGCAAATTCGACTTATAACTTCCATTCGACCTAGTATCGAATAATGTGACTCCGTTTGTTGCTCCAAATGCAATCTGCCGTCCTTAACTAAGGTATCGTCACAATTGTCATGTAGTTTATTCAGCAATTAGATTCTGCGCATTAAATAGCGACGTTCAACCTAGGCCCGACTTTCAATTGTCATTCAAAGATCATTTCGACTAACAGATGAGGGAAAATTCGAAAGTAACAAGCCAAAATACCTTGAGTGGAGGGTATCCATTATCCGTTACCGTTGCTGTAATGCGGTGCTTATCTTTTCTTTCAAAATTTGTCTTATTGGTGGCTTTGTACAAATTCCCTTTGTTGTCAACTCCGAAAGTACCATCGTCGTCGTCTGTCAGCACATACGTCAAAGTTTGGCCTGAAAGAAGATATGATGATTGAATCAAATAATATTTAGCCGTTGGTTTACTCATTCAACAGGATAGGAAAGGTAGAATTACTATCATGCTAAAAAAGGAATTTGTAGGGGGAGGGGGGGGGGGGGTAAAAACATTGACTATTTCTCAAGACACCAAAAGTATATTTAATCAAAAATATTTATATTCAAGATACTTTTAGAACTAGCAACGCAAATTAATGCAAGTAATGAAAAGTAACGTGTAACTAGTCGATTAAGGAACAAAATAGCAGGCTGCCTACTAGATTCTCGGGGAATACTCGCGACGATATGTTTCCTAGATGTAAGGAACAACGCCAATACGACAATGTTATAATCATATTGCTTAAATATCGCCAATAGGCTTCATCAGATTATGGTATGAGGATGATATGAATTGACATGTACAAGAAAACCAACCTTCATCTTCGTCTGACGCACTAAAGCTACCAATGACAAAATCAACTGGCGCTGTTTCATTAACAATGTAATTTGACAAACGTATGTCACGTGGCTGATCATTGATGTTTCGTAGAAAAATGGTTAAGTTCTTGGAAAAAGACAGTGGGGGATTCCCATCATCAGTTGTTGTAACTGTTATTTTATGTGATGATTTGGCCTCGAAATTCAAACTGCAGTACATTCCACCTAGCTTCAAGCAGTCAGAGTTCGATTGAGCAACCTAAAAACAATGAATGTGTAATAGCACTTCTTTGCTTGCATAAAAACAGTGACATTCAATCACTTTCGTTTGCAATGATCGCCAAGGCACGGAAGACAAAAAAAAAATGTCGGCCCTAAAAATTTACACTGATAACTATTCAACATAGTATCTTGAGATATACAAGTTAGTTATGTTAGGAATTAGTTGAATTCATACACAACCCAAACTTAATTTTTTTTTACCAGACAAATATTTAATGATAAAATACAAGTTAGAAATCATAAGTAACATTATAAAATAATAATAATTCTACATCTAATATATTTATACCACAGAGTAAAACCACGACACATATATAGGTCATGAAATTATTGATTATAATTTCATAGTTCATAACTTTTTAAATCTATAATTTACAATTTGAAAGTAAAATTATAAATTGGTAGTTAGATGTTTTAGAGGATATTGTTGGACACGTACTTGGACAGTTATGAAGAAGAGTTAGATTGAAAAACAGGGAAAGCAAGGTAAGCAAAAAATGAAGATATGAAATTTAGAAGGAATGGAGAAAAGCAAGATTGATCAAGCTAAGAAAACAAATAAAAGTGGATACCATTTCTATGCAAAAAGATTCTTACCTTTATCTAGATGAGTTATTGTTTGGTATGGAGTCAAAGCTTTAAAGTTCGCAATAATATATTTGTTCTTTTCATTGGCAAACTATTAATGTTATGCAGAGCAAATACGATAAATCCTTGTTTCCCTCGAGATATGGGAACTATGAAGTTTGGTCATATGATATGATTGCACAGATGTGAAATTTAGTTTGTTTTGTTGCTTTTTTTTAGCAGTACATTTGAATGGCGAAACATATCATTATTCGTTTATGAGTTGATCTTGAACCAATCTATCCAAAGCCAGCGTCCAAATAGGGCTGTTTAGAAGTGTTCTTGTCTTTATATTTTCTTAAATTACAAAGACAGTTTAATCGAATGCTCAACTTTAAAAAAAGAATACGTTAGATTACCTTGACCATATTTCCTTCTATCTTGAATCGGCCGTCAGCACTTTCCACTAGCTTGTATGTGTATCGTTGATTTAGATCATCGTCGCTTGATGACAGTGTTCCAACAATGGCATCCTCTGCACTGTTTTCATCCACTTTATTGTTTGAAATCTATGAGGAGAATTGTAAAATTTTACAGCCAAATGTCAAAATTGGATGTAAGCTGCAGTCTATATTTGCAATGGATATAATTTGCAGACCTTACATGCTACAACGGTTGAGAAGGACAAAATAAAAATGAAATGTGCCGGGCATCAACCTACGTTTAAAAGCTGGCAACAACTCTAAATTAAAAAGGCAAAATAGTTATATTAAGCAGGAGCATGTTATCGAAGATAGAGAAATACTTATTAGACATAGGTATGAGAAACAAGCAAGATTGAATAAGTGAAAAAAATTAGTGGCATTAAACACAGTAGGTAAAAAGCTTTAGCTTGGGAGTATAGCGTTAATAAAGTCATCTAAATACCCACCGAGATATCTTTGGGAATGTCATTTCTGTTCACAACCTCTACCTTTATGTTTTCTAGCCTCGTCATTGCGGGATTTCCATTATCTGTTGATGATACTTTGACTGTTAATGTTGGAGTAGTCTCGAAATCAAATGGAACTTTGCTATACAAAGTGTTGCCATTGATTTCAAAGCGAGAGTCGTTGCCGAAAATTCTATATGCAAATGACTGGCGATTGAAAACGAGGTTATCCGGGTCTGCTGTAGATAGAACACCGATAGCGTGACGGGCTTGTGTGTTTTCTGCAATTTTGTTGCTAGATAACATGACCCTTGTAGGCATCTCGTTGACATCATTCAAGTTCATAGTAAATGTCTTCGTAAATGTAAGTTCACCATCTGAACATTGTATGGTAATTGAATGGTTTGACTGTCTTTCATAATTCAGCTCTCCTGCACCAACGGCTAATGTTAGACGATCAATGATTTTGAATCGGCCATTTGCACTGTCAGTCAAAATGCATGAATGATATTTAGTAGTTTTGTTTAATGCATCGTCTGGATCGGTAACAGTTATATTTGCAAGAACAATTCCTTCAATGGAATTCTCATCGATGTCGTTACGAGATAGTTGGATATCAGTCGGAGCTTCATTGACGTTCGTTACTCGAACTTGAATTGTTGAAATGACAGATGCTTTAGGCACTCCATTATCTGTTACATTAATGGAAACCGTGTATACATTTTTAGCTTCGTAATCCAGCGATTCACCATCGGCAAGCTTCAAAACTCTATCATTAACTACAAATGGATTGGTAGATAGGAGCAATGCCCCACTGTCAACAACTGAGAATGTATGCGTTTGGTTCTTGTCTTCATCAACAGCAAATAAGGTTCCTACAATGGCACCTAAACTATTCTCTGGCACCTCCTCATAATTTTTGCCATTAATCAGAACGCTAGTCGGAGCATCGTTGCTGTCTTTGACGCTAATTTTAAACGATCTGTTAAGAAGAACAAAATAAGTTAAATGCCATCATGTGAGAATTAAGGAAAAGGCCTAAAGATGAATATACAGTGTGACGTCCACCAGGTCTCTTTCATTACAATAATGGTGTTCATCATAACATTGAGCACTAACATGAGCGTACCAGAGTAAATCAATATAGAGTAGATTACAGAGAAGGATAGAGTGCCGTGCATTGCATCACAATTCAAAAAATTATAGAAGGAATAGCAAAGTAGATTGTAGCAAATTTTGGTAAAACACACAGCAGTACATTGGAGCAAGGTATACCACTATATTGCGAATAATGTCATATTATTAATTAATTATTTAATATGGCAGTACATTACAGGACCCTATGCTAGCCAGTATTGTAATATCTTCATAAAACTACATTGAATAGCAATTTACATTGCATTACAAAATTACCTGCTAATAAAATGCCCACGGTCTGTTGCTCTAATTGTGATACTGTGTGACTCTGCCATTTCGTAGTTCAATGCACCATTAACTAATAATGCTGCAGTGCACTTTGTTTTGGCACCATTGACGTTTGTTCTTTGGCAGATTTGGCTATCATTGACTTTAAACAGCCCTCCTGCATCGATATCCAACGTCAAGTTTAGAGAAGTGATGAAATCGCTATCGTATGCTTCAATTGTACAAACCGAAGTTCCCACAGATGCGTTCTCTACTATGATTGGCTGCTCTGGATTTATTGTTATATTGACTGGCGGCTCATTGACATCAACAACAACAATTGTAAATGTTTCAACGTTCTGTTGAAAGAAACATGATTGAGTATCAGTAAAAGGAAGAAAAAAGATAACCACGCATTGCAAAGATTGCATACTAGAATTGGAAATCAACTGATGACAGTCAATCGATCACTCCAAGCCATAGTAGCTAATCAATTGAAATGTTAGTCAATGCATCCGTCAAAGCAGTTGCCCAGCCATGAACCAGTTAAACGAATGAATAAATAGACGAATAAATAGTTGTATAAATAAATCAATGAATAAATAGATAAATAAACAAATAAATGAATAAATAAATAAATAAACAAATAAATAAATAAATAAATAAATGGTAATAAAGAGAGACAGATAAATGAAAAAATTGATTAAATAAAAAGATGAACGTATGAATGGATGAATTAATGGAATGAAAGGGTGAACGAATAATTTCATGAACGGCTAAATGAATGAAAGAATTGTTAAATCATTCAATCGATTAAACAACAAATCAAACAATCAACAAATTAACAATCAGTCAATCAGTCTGTCAGTCAATCAGTCAGTCGATGATTTATAACGTAACGATAACGATTTTGATTTTCACTTTTGAAAATACACTTTGCATTTTCAAAATTCTTTCATCGGAATCCCTGATGCGTACATTAACAACTTACTGCAAAGCACATTACAATAGTATCATGTAACTATTCTGTTACAAGTATTATTGAATCAGTTTTTCATTTTCACGTTTAAATCGTGCCACAAAACAAAACAACATAGAAATCTTTGCTACATACCGAGGCCGGAGGAGATCCATTGTCAGTAACTCGAACTTGAATTTTGTGTTGCTTATCAGTTTCATAATCAGTAGCATTATTCTTTGTCAATACGCCATTGCTCGAAACTGCAAATCTTCCACCATCATCATCAATCAAAGCAAAGGACAATGTCTGTTTTGGATTTCGATCCTCATCTTCTCCACTGAACTGGCCAATTATAGTTCCTTGGGTGGCGTTTTCTTTCACAGTGTTCTTGGATAGCTTCATGTCGTAAGGTGGATCATTTCGGTCGGTTACAGTGATGTTAAATGATCGGGTAATGTTAAAAGATGGCGTTTTATCATCGTGGCTCTCCACTGCAATTGAGTACACACTCTTAGCTTCATAATTCAATGGACAATTTTTGCTGCCAGAAACTAGACAGTTTCCCATGGGTTTAGCAACCTGACATAAAAATAATAAAAAGCAATGCAGTTTTGCAAATTGTGTTTCTATATTGGACAGAAGTCAAGAGTAAAATGCTTGTGCTACAAAAAGGAAAATATGATTCAAAGTTGACAGAAATGTGGATGTTTCATCCGGAGTCTGGAAAACATCATGGTTCCACGGCTGGCATGAGAAATTGCAAAGCAACACCACCATCATGCCTTATTTTTATGTTTAATGGGAAAAGGTGGTGAGTTTGACGTATTGACCGGAGGAAGGATTCAGCACTTTGCTGAGCTCTGATTTCAGTACATATTACATATCTACTTTTGTTTCTTTGCCATGCCTTGTGTAAAAGACCTTATTGGTAATTGGATTGCGGACGCTATTGAAGGCTCTACAATCGTTCATAGAATTTTTGAGACTATATGGATTTTTCGCCCCTTCCCTCCCCTACTAAGTAATGTTATTGTGCGATTTGAGGAGAATGTGCAAATGATAAATCCAAAGCAACATTACTTTGTTTGGAGGAGGGACATGAAAACTATTTTCATCTTATTGTATACAAGAATACCATTTACGTTGCACGTATCGTCAAATGCATCATACAATAAAGTTGTACCTGAAGCACACAAATATGTAAATGTGACGTGATACATGAAATAGCGAGAATAAACAACAGGGCCAGCATTGCCCTGTGGTCCAATAGACAATTATATGTAATACAGACAAATTTGGCAATCAAATCAAGCTAATAGGATAAAAAGCATACCTCTAGCACCTTTCCATTTAAACGAAACATTCCATTTGCTGAATCAAGAAGTCTGTAGTTGTCTATTTGATTAGCATCAACATCGATCGTATCAAATGTACCAATTGATGTACCAATATCACTGTTTTCAGCTACTGAAGCACCAGATATCTAGCAAAGGAAGAAAAGCATGGTTAAAAATATTGCTATAGCAAGCCAATCTTGCGCTTGTGAAAATTATGTTCATTGCTGGTTCTTGCTGGCTTTCATTTATTTATCAAAGTAATTACCCGTTGTAAGGTTTATGAATTAAAAAGGCAAAAATCAATGTTCAATGCCATGTGGAAGGCACATTCATTTGTAGTATTGTAAAGTAAATTTTGGTTATAGCAATGATATGTGTGGTAAAATTATAAATGGCATAAAGGATTTATGAATGAATTTCATATGCCAAATAAAATAAAGTCACAACTTACAGATGTAAAATTAAGAAATTTATCAAAACTTTTTGAAGAAATAGGAATATGGGAAAAACGACAGCAAAGAGCATTTATGAAGAGAGCCTTCACAAACCAAAATGATTCATGTTTAAGATTTTGTCCAGAGCGTAATTGGCAAGGATCATAATGGGGACCAACGGAAAATGCCTCGTGCAATATTTTCACATATTCGATTTGTGATTGAAAACAGACAAATAACATTGTTACAATGCCACTTTGCGTCATGCTATTTTGCACAAATAGAGCAATCCTTACGGTGAAAACGTTAAACCTATACAGCTTTACAGTATTATCAAAGGGGTTTTGGTCAGATTGCAAGGGGGTACAACGATTGATAATTTTTACGAATTCGTAAAAGCTTGAGTTTTCAAGTGTTGAAAGGGTTAGTCTCCTCTTTTTAAGAAGTAAACAATTATCACGAAGGTGATTGAACCCAATGGTCCCTCCGTTGATCCAAGGTCCAAGTGGCTTTCCAAAGCTATCAATATTTTTCTTGCTCTACTGACGAATTCGCGCAGCTTAATATTTAAAACATTAGGAAGATATATGTGGTACGGATGGATAGTAAAATGGAATACTTTTATACATTGATAAAGGGACATAGCTAGCCTCTCACGAAAGTCATGCTTTACTGATTACTTTGTGGTCGTCGGCCTCATCAGGCTGGAATCACCCTTCCTCCCCCTTCCGAAATAAAACAATGTTGGTTGGAAGGAACAATACCTTCCTTTTTTAACAATCTATTACGGGAAAAAGGTAGCCATTTAAAGTAGTTTAAGCAACCTTGTTAGCAGAATACTTTTAGCAGAAATTGCGGCTACTTCTAAAAGAGGAAACGGGGAACCGGGGAACAGGGAACAGAAATGGGGGTTTATCTTTGGTTTGAGATTTCCATCTTTGGTCCAGAGATTATACCCTCTTTGCATGATAATGTATGGTAATCAAACTTACCACAATATTAGTCGGTGCCTCGTTAACATCACCAATGTTAATTGTGAAGTACTTTGTGAAGGATAAAGATGGATTTCCATTGTCAGTGCTAATTATTCCAACAGAGTAACTGTAATGATAAAGAATTAATATAAGAGAAAGGCTCAAAGATTTTTACTTTGAATATAACACATACCACACATAACACATTAAATGCGAGGTCATAAATACAACAGAGGAATAAGAAAATTCATTATCTGGCGACGATATGAAATTATCTGTTGAGCAGGTAAATAGGAAACGTTGAGATCATTAACACTAAGCAAGCTCTAAGCACTAAAATATCATACCATTTGAATAAATTTTAAGGAATTTTTAAGCTTAGCCCGGCAACGGTCCTTTATGATGCTTTAATACTGCAGTATTAAGACCAATGATGCAGTATTAAGACACAAATAAAGTACAATGAAGACAAATAAAACATTTTAAAGACAAATGATGCATTATTAAGACAAATAAAGCAGCATTAAGAAAAGTAAATACAGAAAGAGAAGTGATGAAAATGATAACTGGGAAGCAAATGAGTTTCTAGGTCACGTTAAAAGAAAAGAAGCAATTGAACAACGGAGAGGTTGAAGGAAAACAAATGTGATGATAACTTCCCTCTATTGTATCATTAGATGAATACGTCAATACTTAATAAATCAATTCCTCAACAAATGCAACACCTAATACTGAAATCATGTTATGTGTGCAAAATCTAATGTTAAACAAAGCAACTATTAACAAGATAGGCATAGCACTGAAAATATGGGATTCTGAAGAGCTTTGAGTATTGAAATTGTTGGGTTATCAACAAAGTTTCAGCACTGGAATTGAAGGCAATTGAAACATTTGAGCACTGAAAATCTATTCAGGCTTGGCACAGAAATTTGAGATCTATCAGATGGTTCGGTCAATAAAAAGAGAGGATCGTAAAAAGTTATAATGCTATAAGATGGTATTTCTGAGAAATAAGCGCTGAAAGATGATAGATTCTTAAAAAAGTTTCATAAGCAGGTGTTACTGGGATTTCTTACGAAAATTATATAACAGCAATTAATGCATATTTGTTTCGTGAAAAAACGCTGATTTGAAGGTCGGAAAATTTGGTTTACTTGACGTGCAGTTGTACCTTTACAGACGTTGTAAATAGTTTATCTAAAGAAAACTTAGATGGAAAAATAAGAAAATTTATAGTGACGAAATCATTTCTAAACTCTGAAGATGCTTGATGGCTGCTGTCTGTTAACAGGAGATTTACTTTATTTAAAACGAACCGCACTCTATTTCAAATTGAAACTTGCACAAGCATGTTCCTTAGGGTCTTTTCTGAGGTTCAAGGTTGATCTGACGGACTTTATTGAAGATTAGTTTGCGGAAACTTGAGAGTAACAAGGCACAGATGCAAGATTAAACTTAATAAATTGGTTCATCTCTAAAAGAGAGCAGCGGTCATCTAATATAAATATATCGCTAAATCTGGTACCTTAGGGGGAAGAACACCTTCTTAAATGCCTCATAATGTAATGCCAACAGTTATTGACAGCTATTGGGAAATTATTATTCCGGTCCATAACAGTGCGTTCGCAAATAAGAATAATAATAGTTTATAGTTTAGTACAATACAATACAATACAATACAATACAATACAATACAATACAATACAATACAATACAATACAATACAATACAACACCACAAAATACAATTTAATACAATTCAATTAAACACCATGCGACGAAATTAACTCGAAGAGGAAATAAATAGATAAATAGAGCAAAATGAAATTTACTTTGTTCAATAAAATGCTGAGAACCACAAAGGACTTTTCTAAAACGCTAAGAGCAAATATTATCTAAGGATGGTTTTCAAATGAATAACTAAAATGATTTACGGATAGATTAAATATGATTGCCAAAATGGAATCAGATAACCTCAACCCTTCCAGCTTGTGATCCTTGATGGAACATGTCAGCTCAGTACTTTGTCGATCATCATTAATTTTATTAGACTTACATTACATTATTTCATTAATCTTACAAGCCTAATTTGAACGAGGTCTTCTCAGCCAGTAGCAGACTGGCTTAGAATTGCTCACTGGCCATTGAGAACTTGGTTGTGTTCTTTTGGGTGTGGCTTGAAGTTAGGGCATGGTCGTGACAGTCTCTGAGCTTCTTGATCTCTTTCCAATTTACCATAACAGTAAACATAATGAAAAACTATTCTCACTTTAACTTAGAATATAAGATGTAACTACTTTGTCCAAACCTGTTCCCAGATAACCTTTCCAATTTCATTCTCTTGCAAGAATGTTTGATTTATTTTATCCGAATGAACAAAGCTATTTTTTAAAAGGCCCGTTTTCGTCAAAAGGGGTCCTTTTGAAAGAATTTTCAAGGGGCCTATCGGCCATGGGCCAGTCCCCCGCTGGTCTCAGAATTTTGAAGTTAAAGCGAAAATCATCGTAACTGCATCCAAATTTTATAGTTTTTGTTTCCTGCCAAAGCTACTCCCAGGGTTATATATTATGTTGACTCCGAGAGACACCAGTCCTAGCTGCTAAACAAACGGGTGCATTTAAAGTACCGCAGTATAAATTTAGCAGGGAACTAAAACAATCAGAATTTCTCTTTTGGCGATGCCTAGTGCTGCTATTAGCCCCAAATCCTCGCTTTCAAATGAGACCGTGTTTTCAGTTGCTGGTGAGTCACGAATTATCAACTTTCCCTTCCGAAAATCCGAAATTTGCATTCATTGATCCTGAAAATTAATAAAATGCCACCACGACTATCTAAAAAGGAGATTAATTGGGATTTTAATTCACTTGCAATCCTCTTTACACCATTTTGAATGAGAACATCACCACTCAATAAAAATAATTTGATACCACAAAGGTTTCCATGGGATCGTGCGTCATTCGATCAAAAAATCAATTGTTCTCTCGAACATTTGAAACCTCGTACGATGGTACCATCGATGCTCTGATTTCTCTTCATCCTTTTAATCTACCTTTCCACAGGATATCAAAAAGGCAAACACACTCTCGTACGAGCTATGAATATAGCAGCTCGGATTTCAAGCACAACAGAAAAAACGATTTACTTTTGAAGACCCTTGATTTCTTTTTATATTCAATGTTGAAAGTTTCAATGACCATCTACTGTAGACACTACTTAAAGACTATTAATGGCAGTTACATACCACACTATAAGTATGATATGGAAGGGGGGGGGGGCAACGTACAAAAAGCGAACCCCGAACATTATCAATAAGACTATGCCCTAAACATGCCTTAAACTAAATATAATTATGCAAGAAGATCAATGTTGGATGTTTCTCTACCATAACTCATTATGATAAAACATCAGAGGACCAGTCTAGAGAACAACTTTGACGACAGCCAATACCCCGAATTGGATACTTCAAGAAGCGACCAAGGGCTCAGGGTTCCCCTCCATCAAACAATCTTGATGAGGGTATTCGTAAAAATACATCTAAGTACCAAAAAGCCTTTTTAAAATCAAATTGAAACAAAATCGTTACTTTGTCTCTACAGATCTCACCATGAGCAAATCATTTTGACCCTTAAGCTTGCACTTGACGAAATAATTTTCCTTGCACTTATGTATTAGAGAGAAAATTTTCACTGGCACAACCCCAGCCAAAAGTCTTGGAACACTAATCCCTACTTCTTTCTCCTATCTCTGCTATCAACCCAATCAAAACCATGCTTGAACGCCGTTTCGTGGCTACATTTTGTCTAAAATCAATGGTGAACTATTTTTTACCACTATTGTTTTATTGGGAAAGGGGTGATGCCAGTGTTTTACACCCGAAAACAAGTAAGCAGTCAGTTAAGCAGCATGGCACAGGTGTTCCAACGACCTTTGGCAGGGGTTGTAGCAACAACAACATCAAAATTAACTCTGATCTCCAATGTTACACTTGACTGAGCTGGCTTCTGCAAACTACCAAATTTTATTCTGCAATATCTACCTATCAAAAGTCTCCAGGACAATTCGATTGTTTTGGGCCAAAAAGCAAAAACCACCATCTTTTTGCACTCATTTCACCGACTGTTTAAATCACATTCACATTTTTTGCTCCCATAATTTGCCGAAGTTCTGTAAAAAAGCTAGTGATAAAAATTAACAGGCAAATATCATTACCTTTTTGAGTCTGTCTCGTAATCAAACTTCACCTGTGCTTGTAATTGAGTGCGATTGATGCGGAATTTGCCTTGATACGAGGCATCAGAAACCAAGCTGTAAGCATGTCCGTCCTTTGCATTGACATCAACTGATGTTAATACACCAATCACCGTTCCGATTGCATTGTTTTCTGGGATCATGTGACTCCCAGAGAGAATTATCTATCAAAGATGCATGAAAGTTTTTAAACAATCAAGCACTTTCGCAAAAATATATGTAAATTCAAATAATTTTAAAGTTTCATAACTACTGCAAAAATGCGAATAATTCCCACAATAATAACATTTGAAATAAATGTCTTTAGTTGACTAAAGCAAATCTAATAGATTCTTCTTGCTAAAGTTTTGACACGGATCATTAAGGGAACTGTCAGGGTCCAACTTGCTACCTATATAACTGCGCTACAGGACAGCACCCAAGGGTGGCGCTGGAATATTTCCTAGGTGAGGGCCTAATGCAAAGTGACTGACTAAGATTTTATAATATCGCCCATTATCATCGGATTTGCAGTTTTTTGCTGACCAGTAAAAAGTATTCCGAGTAAGCAGTGAATAATACAGATTGTGCCGAGTGAAGTTCAAATTCGTTACTCGTAGAGTCGCTTCTGGTAGCATCTTTTGTTGTTCACTCAGTTGGGTTATATTGCAGACTCCTCCACAGTCACCATGTGACTCTGATACACCACTACCCCTCCCCATGGCACAATATTTGTTAGAATTCGCACAAAAGTTAGAATTCGCATAATAAAACAAACTTACAGTTGAGGGTGGATCATTAATCCTTCTACAATACATTGTTCCATATCCATCAGTCCAGCTTCCATCTGTCTCACATTTTATTGCAGGAAGTCCTACTAAGCGATATGTTGATGGGCAGCTTATTGAACATATTGACTCATACACTGTTGCTCCGTTTGGACATGTAATCCATGGCTGTCTGCATACAGTTCCATTGGCCTCACCTGGTAGAACAAAAAATGATGCATTTTTACATGCTAGTATAATGGATGAGAGTAAATAATGCTGGCATCATCGATGCTCATTAAGAAAAATTACCACAATATGATTACCATAATGATCACAAGCTAACATGAAAAGGCCCCAATATATCGAACAAACCTCTCCAATAACCGTGTTGCGAGAATCCCCTGCAATTACATCTAGCCATTTATATCAAAAGTTAGATCAGCCCTGTTTGAATGGAGCTCAACACTTAATGTGGAGCCAGCGACCAATAAAAAACTCTTCAGAAGGGATCATATGGTCCTCTGACATTCAGTGAAAAATGGTTATTTCCTGCAAGGGGAAGACTAATACTTTCAATATCTGGATACACCCTCTTACATATTCGTTACATGTAAACCAATTCGTTTAGATTCTCTGTATTAACTGTATCAATTCTCGTAACCCCTTCCTATCCGAATAGAAACCTACCTGCTGGACAATAGTTAATGACAGGAGAGCCACAATTCTTCCTAGAGCAGTGCGTTCTAT
Source organism: Catostylus mosaicus (assembly GCA_964019065.1). Classification (NCBI taxonomy): domain Eukaryota; kingdom Metazoa; phylum Cnidaria; class Scyphozoa; order Rhizostomeae; family Catostylidae; genus Catostylus; species Catostylus mosaicus. The sequence continues at coordinate 16,149,058 of OZ025184.1, read as the reverse complement.
TGGTGAGCACATATCCAGGTAAGCAATAACACGTTCCATTTCCATTTTGGCATTGCTGTTCGCATCCTCCGTTGGGTAGACCACACGACGTCGATTCCTGGTAATAAAGAAACAAGAATGAAAGGTAGCAAACGAGTTTATGGAGAATGGTTGTCTTCAATCGGTTCATCGCAAGCTACAGAAAATAAGATACGATAGATATATCTCATGATTTCAGCCATTACGAAGGAGCTTCAGAGCTGTCACTGCCAGCAGTGTTCACGAAGGAGGGGGGGGGGGGTCCAGAAAGAATTTGCGGACAAGTAGATTAGAGGTCAAAACCTCCTTATTGTTAATTAAAAGTTTTGTGAGGGGGTATCAGGTCCTTCATCGCTCTTCCCTATTGAAAGTTAAATCATCAAAGAACTGTTGTGGAAGCCCAAGTAAATAAATTTGTCTCCCCCCTGTGTCAATTTAGACACTGTGGAATGACATAATATCACCTGTCTCTAACAAACATGAAGCTTTGATAACTAAGACCATTGCTTAGTATACCTGAAAATAACATTAGATTATATAGAAATGAAAATCACCAAAAAAGCTTACGCTCAAAGCCGGACATGCAGCTCCATTACACTGTTTCGTCTGTGTGACACTTCTTGATCGAGTTTTAGTTCCAATTGAGCATTTTGCATCACAAATTCCCCATGTTGTCCAGCTTCCAACCTATTTAAACAAAATCATTTTGAGACAAGCATTGAAACGTTTTAATCAAATCTCATGTAAAATACAAGATACTTTTGATACGTAGGACTTAAGATTAATGGAACTTTTGTTTTTGCGGCAGGTATTTCTGGTCCTTCGGATTTTTCTTACTCACCAGGACCAGGATATTCTCTTAACTTGTAAACCTATCAAGTAAGCTGATTTCTCAGGTCTTGTTGGTGTCCCACTGTCCTTCGCAATCAAAGCTATCACATTGATCTCAGTGAAAAGGCTTTTGCAGCCGATTAAGTGAAAGCTTTCTTTTGCATTGAAGTGTTGTAAAATACCTGGCAATCTCTGTTATCGCGGTAACTCTGGCATTGCTTTGTATCCGTTAAACTTCCACATTGAACTCCACATGATGTTGGTTGCCTTGCAATGGTACGGGATCGTTGCTGAAGACCATTACCACAACCCGAGCTACATAATGACCATGATGACCATGAACTCATCTGACAGTCAATCTTTTGTGTGACGGTACATGATTGAGATTGTGAGAGCACAGAACTACAGGCACCACCACAACTGGCTGGAGTAGAAACTCTTCTTGTTCTCACTTGAGAACCTATTGGTAAATGAAAGAGTTAGGTTAGACAAGAACTTTTAAAAGAAGGGACTCGATTGAAATTATGCTTGAAACCATTTTTGCAGAATAGTATCATGAGGTTGGATCCCGAACTTTACAATAAATGGCTTCTAGGTAGCCTTCAAGGTAATTTCATGCATTCAGATTGCTTTTGCTCTTCTCATTTATTTAGATGCCCCGATGACTCTGATCTGGAAGCAAGAACTTGGTTTAGTATAGTATTAGAATTCTCATTATAAAAGGCGGAAGAGTGCTACTGTACAACCAAATTTCACGTTGTTAAGAGCAACTCGTTTTGACATTATTTTGTTGTGTCTTTGAATTGTCTTAAACACAACATTCGTTTCTGGGCCTATAATGATGGCTTAAGAACTGTAATCTCAAACAGATGTACGAAGCTGATTGCACTGACTCGGTCTATATTTTTACAGCGAAGCATGATTCAAAAGTCTTAAGAAATAGTTAAAAGAGTGATCTGTCTCAAACACAACATAAACCATTACAGAGGCCATCTACTGCGGCCATCTAAGCTAGGCAGAGTCGACGATCAACAGGATTCTTGCTAAGAAACGCTGCTCTGCAACACTCAGCGTTGTCATCATAGCCGTAGCCTTAGTTTTATAGCAGCATGATTCTCGACAGGAGCTTACCTGTGCCACAATTTGCTGAACAGGTTCCCCACGCTGTCCACTGTGACAAAACGCAATCAACCGGACAGCAACTATGAACGCAGTCTCTATTTTCTATAGTTGCTGGACATGCAGATGCGCAGTATGGTTGACGAGTGATTGTCCTTGTTCGTGCCTGCGTTCCAGCTCCGCAACTCCCACTTTTTGGTGTGCATGTACTCCAAGCACCCCATTGCGAAACCTAACAACATTACAAACAGTTAATCCCTGGACCAATCAGATTGAAAATAATTTTCTCTATGCAAGCAGAGCAGATTTCGTAAAAATGTCCCTCTGGTCTTTTCGTAACAAGGTTTTATTAAAGTGTTTCACAAGAAAAACAAAAAATACAATTTTTGGTTACATATGTAGACTGTGTTATCGTATGTTTTTGATTTAGGGCTTCTTAAGCTGTATCTTTTTCAGATTGTATATATTTCTTGTAATCTAGATCTTAATTTTTTTTTCGTATCACGTATTTAAGTTTCGGTTAGAATTAATCAGCAAGTAGCTAGAATGAAGTTAACCTTAAGCGATGAACTTATCAAATATACCATTATTTCATTATTTTGTAATATCAAAATTAAGTTATACATGAGATTTCGCATATTGTTTGAAAAAACATATTTAAATATCACCTAAGAATGTAATTTACTCTGTGGGCAGTGCCCACGTGCTTGGGGCCTTTAGTAGGGCTCATTTGCATCTACAACAACTAACATGCAACCCTATTCTCTCAAATTCTCACATTGAAACTGAAGAGAGCCAAGAATTGATCAAAATTGAAACTTATAATCTGCATTAGCCTCGTTCTGCTTTGCAAAGCCCTTGATTGAAAGACTATTGCAATGATTGGAGAAGTATCTTTGGTGACAATATAACCAACAAATGTTGATGCATTTAGCCTCCAATTAACTTGCAATTCCAGTAGAATAAAACCGCTCTTTTAACAGATAGAAATAATGATAATTTTACCTGGCACTGTATTGGAACAGGAGTACACTGTTGTGTTGCCTGTAATGGGAAACACCTGCCACTACACGACTGCGCTGTTACAACAGTCCGACTTCTGCTCTGTGACCCTGAATTGGTACTGCAGCTCCCTTAAGTTAAAAAAACTATCAGTCAGGTACCACAGCTCCCTTACTGCGTCTGTTAGTTCTACAAATCTTATCCCACTCAAATGGAGACCCAATTCGAAAAAAACATTCTTTCTTGTTACTTACCTATCTGCAAGATAATTATCAAGACCTAGCTTTTGAAAAATCGTAGATGCACTCTTTAAACAGGCAATCCATGAACATAGATCGATTCAATATATTATCAATATTCAATATCTAACATTCAATCGTTTCATTACGTGTCGTGGCGTATTGTTCAAGATTCTTTTTGTGTCTGATAATGCCGTTTTTTATTGCATTGTATTACATTGCAATCCGTTGATGCTGTTGTGCGCAGACTCTTATGATGGCACTTGGTGTTAGAATTGCAATAATGAAACCTACCAGCTGGTGCATTGCACGAACCCCAGGCAGTCCATTGGCTCAAAACACAATCACGTGTACAACAAGGACCGTTGCATGTATTATACTGAGTAAGGCCAGGGCAGGGTGTTCCGTTACATGAGGCTGCAGTTACAACCGACCTCGTTCTCGAACGAGTGCCTGTCTTTTCACATTGTGCATTGCAAGAGCCCCAACTTCCCCAAGATGAAACAGCACAATTGACTGGACAGCATCTGCAAAGAGGGAAGTTCAATAAGTGAGACTGAAACAGTTACACTGTATTATCATTGCTCATAATCACAAACGTCCTAATTCTTTACCCTTTTGCACCCGGTGATCATTCAACTATAAAGTAAAAATGGATTTGTTTCGTCAGATTTTGTATAAGAGTAAAGAAGTGTCATAAACGTTTGATTTCAGGTGTATATAGTTACTGGAAGCAGGAGTCATTGACGAATTATCGCTTAGATCCCCTCCCACAAAAAAAATTATTACTCAATATCACGAATATGGGTTAAAAAGGGTTAAAAAGCAATTTTAGAAAAATACTTTAGTATCCGAGTAGACGTTCCATTGAAGATAGCTTTGGTCGATTAAATTCAACATTGTATGTGTATTCCCAGAGAACTAACATAAAAATATCTTTAAACGACAGACCATTCAATCCATCTAGGTTTAACTCAAGCTTCAGTCGTAGATAAAATTCAATCATATTATTTATAGTACACGAAAAGCTACGTTTATCAAGATTGGATCGTTTTCGATACAAACCAACACTATTACAGCTACATAATAAAGTAAATATACTATAATTTGAAAAATATTGGGATGTCAGATAAGAAAAACTTTCCAATCAGTATCGCACGGACAGACGGGCTGCCATTTTGTTTGGTTTGGTGCATCTTCTATAACTGCATAAGAAACTGACTCTTCATTAAAGGGAAGGGTATTCTCAAATACATTGAGACACTATTTGCCTGCTAAATTGCCGTTGTTGGTACCATAAAGTATCCCAGCAACATACCAGTGATATAGTATGGTCAAGAGCAGGGTTAAATCCCCAACCAAACAAATTATTTCAACGCTAAAAACGACAGGGAATGCTTAAGATAAACATCTCTGGTCAAAGATAAACACAAGGATTAATCATACATTGTGCGTATTTACCTTGCTTCATAGTTTGCATAGAGAAGCCACAAAAAGCACCGAAAATATCTAGCCCTGTACGGGGCCATCGACATTTAGATTTCGTCTTTCATCGCGGCTTTTGGCCGTGATAGGGGGAAAGGGTGTAGCCGGAAGCCGTGATTAATTGCTTTTTCAGGGCGAAACCTAATTCAAGATTTTGATAAAAAATTAAAACCATGAATACCTTCTCCCATAATAAGCTATGTTTATTTCCATTGTGATAAGGCAAATAAAACTTTAGGCAAAAGAATTCTCATCTAATCAAGACTCAAAATATATCGAAAATAACGAGGGAAACAAACTTTTGATGATGGGCAAAACAGACCTGCGGTATATATAGCCTTCCTTGACCACAGGTGACCAAGACATCACTAACAGGCCATGATGGGGGAGGGGGGGGGGGGTCAAATAATGATAGCCAAAAGCAGTGATTAAAAACGAAACCTAAATGTCGATATCCTGAATAAGAAATTGAGTATCAGTAAGTAAAGTATTTCAAACTTGTTGTAAAAAACTTTGCAAGCTCGCACAAGTAATGAAAGCGCATTGGAACCAAAAATTGGTAACCTTGGCGTTAGGCAGTCTTACATCGTTCTCTAGATAACCACGCATTGCTTGGAAAAGTATACAATACAAGTACTCAAGGCAAACATTGCAAAATAGACTTTGACGCAAGCAGCAGCCTTAAGACAATCCAACCAACAACCTTGTGTCAAGAGACCTTTTCTGCTTATAACTCCAACCAATCTGTGATGGCCAGCACATTGGCCAAGATCAGATTTGTACTGAATAAAATTCTATAAATATAGTTTGAGGAATTCAAGTCTGATTAGCATAAGTGAAAAATTTTTTGCCGCCAGATTAACTGCACTTTGCCGGCAAATTTATACTAAAGCCAGATAGGGTAAAGGCCGCCATGTTGGAATTATACGGCAGCTATGTTGGCTATGACCAAATGATGGACTATCGTCATTATACTATACCAAAAAAGCCCCATATGGCAGGGCGAAATAGAAGGAAAATAATACGGAAGTATCAATATAATTTTGATGTATTTGCTTCTTGTTTTTGCCGTTTTGCGTTGTCCCTTATATCCATCATTGCATAAAAAGCTTTTAAGAATTTCTCGAGAACCCAGTAAGCAGCCTACTCTATTGTTCTTCACTCCACTTGTTAAATTCATCACTGCAAACCCAAATTCAGTAAAACAAATACTGTTTGATACTTATCCTGGAGGATTTATATACAAGCAATTTTAGTTGAAAATTTAAGCCAAGATTCCTAAAGTGACGGCAGAATCTGAATGCTCAAAGTCCTCATCAAGTTCCTAGACTTTTTGGAGAGTCGGTAAGTTTCAATTAATTTGGCAAAGGAAAGAAGCTTTCTGCAAAGTAAACATAAATATAAATCCTTATCTTTATAATTGGAATAAAAGTGAAATAACTAATGAGTACTGTTTAGATGGTTAAATATGTTACTTGGGAATATGGAGATACTTTGATTTGGGAAGTCAGTTTCTTTTCGGTTAAGATTGTAAATTTTTGTGACGAATCTCGATTTTCCAAAAACTTATGTACCCTTCATCAATATTTTAATACACAGAATCATGGCAACAATGTGCATTCAAAAATCCAATTTTCAGACAATTTCAAAATCAAAAGCACAAAACTAGAAACTCCTTATTTTAATACCAATTCAAGCATTAGTTTACTCGAAAGCAAATTACGATATCATATAACTTATACTTTCGTGTACATATGTGCTTGATCCATAGCGCGAAAAAAGGCTGTAAACGAACGCTAATTTTTATGCCAAGGGGAATTCTTGTTGGTTAACTTGAACAAACGTGTTTCAAAGATTCATGAACACTGTAATGGTATCATAACCTTCATTTCAATACAACACTTTATAAGAAACTTGGAGCAAGCCAGAACAAGAAAAGTAGACAGAAAGGTGTTGAAAGGAAGCCTTGATCTTGAATAAACTTTCTTTTCACTTGGAGGAGATAGGAGAATGAATGGAACGAAAATTCAACATATTATTTGCAATTGGAGATAATCTTGATTCTGACGCAAGGAGGCTGATTATAAGCCATCATGAAAAACCGCTATCGTTTGGAGAAGAGGATTATTGATTATGGCCAGGGGAGAGTATGCCTATTACATTTCACAAAATCAACCATCTACATTTCTAGCATTCATCTCTACACACCTTTATTTGCGTCAATTATATCTGGTTGCTTCACTCCATTGTATCCCGCTCTTATTTACTCTTATAGTCTGTACGCTGCATACCAGAGGGTAACACCGGCCGGAGCACTGTCAATTTTTCGTGTTCTGGCACCTGACTAGTCGCAATAAATGGATATATTTATCTCACCAGAATGTATTGCCCATCTAATGCGATCAATGAATAAGCATTACGTATGATTTCTGTATTACTTGCTATTGGCCTGCGTGTCTTCTTGGCCTAAGTTCCAGTACAATTGAACGGTAAAAAAATTGCTAACGATTTCAAAAATCCTTGTCATTTCAGTGATATTTGTGTGCCTTAGCATCCACAACTATTAAACATTTGATTAATGTTATAGTCATAGAATAGAGGCCCAACACATTTCCACATGCTCCCTCCGCAAGTACGCGTCGTTCACGAAAATATTCAAAATGACGCAAGCGCACAAACCCTTTTAGCAGTCACATGATTTCAGTACTTAAACAGTTTTCAAACTTTGGTGAAAAATTAATCATTTTTACATTAACTGCCATCCCGTGATACTCTGGACAAAATTGGGTACCGCTAACCAGATGCAACGCAACCGAAATCCACGGAAAAACATTTTCTCCACTTCTAACCTTTTTTTCTTGTTTATTTATTGTATTCGATTTAGGCACGGTAGTCACTTCAGTGAAAAGAAATGCTTTTTCGGGGGGCTGTTGCAAAAGACTTCAAATTTAAAATGAAAATAATAAAAAAATCGAATAGTTAAATAATTCATTTGTGTTTGATTCTTTTTTTAAATGTGGCCAAAGAATACATGACATTAAGTACAAACCAATAGCTAAGGTCTACAAACTCAAAAAGTCCTTCTTTTTCCTCCTTAACAATAAGCACCAATCCTACTCATTTTGTGACATTTGGCAATACTTAGGATAAGGCAATAAGCCAGACTGAAAATTACAGCTGAAGTCCAAAAATCCTCGCTTAAACGTTGGGCGCCATCATCGGCAGTCATTCGGTCCCCTGGCCAGGCAAGTAACGTGTTAAGATATTCGCGTAATGGATTTGGTTATACTTCTAGTCCGGATCAGATGTGCTTTCTAATATCAATACAAATATTGGTAGTACAATGCTTGCCACAGCATACTGAGAAAACAGACCCCTTCTACTGGTATTTGGGTTTTTGGTAGCATTTTCTCATGCCACGTCTTAAGAGTAATTTCTGGTAACATCAGTAGCAAGGAGATACACTGTAGAGAAATGATTAATGGTCTATAAGTGGACCCTCTTGAGCTTCCTCTTTGCACAAACCCAGCTCTGAAACTTAAACTGAACTAAAACTGACCTGAACTGAGCTCGAAGACGTCTCCACACACGGCTAGGGCCGCTCAACCAAATGGTTTTTCTTTCCTTTGTGGTCGTGTGAATGAGAGAATGGGAGCGGTTTTGTGGGCAAACTTTACGTCAAAGTGTGATCAAATATACAAAAGAAACCCTACACTTGCTATAGGTGAAAACATACGGAATCCGCGCTATTCACAGGCAATGACAAGCGAGACTTTCCCAACCAATTTGGACCGGAATTCTTTATTAAGAATTGATTTAAAAAGAAAGCAGTACTGGAATGGGCAAAAAGGTATATTCTAAATCATGAATTACTGTTGTTATAACCTTACCTGCCTGTATCACAGGATCCTGTCTCTGTGGTAGAGCTGGGACAGGCCGTTCCCCCACACGAAGGATTAACAGATACTACTAAGTTTCTAGTCCTTGTGCCAGTTCCACATCCATTACAAGCACCCCAATTTGCCCAATTCCATACACAATTTTGGGGGCAACACACACGATTGCATGGGTTGGTCTCTGACAAATGATAACAACTGCCTCCACATCTTGCTACACGGTTAACATTACGTGTTCTACTTCTCGTGCCTCCTGATCCACAAGATTGGCTACAGCGTCCCCATGAAGACCAGCTCGATACCTCGCAATTAGTAGCCGAACAACGACGACGACGACGTCTCCACCATCCCGAAGAAAACTCGAATAGAATACCATTAAAAAGCCCTACCAACAGCAGTGCTCTGTACGCATTCATGTTCCTAACTAATACCTTTGACAATGAATGAGTTAGCAAAACGGGTCACAGAACAAAAGAAGCATCTTAACCAATCACGTGCTGCGTGGCACATTGATGGACTAGTCATAAGCTGAGTTTCTCAAAAGACGTCATGTTGGTCAATTCGTCTAACGTTCCACTGTTTAACGTCGTACCATAAGAAATTCAAGAGAATGTTCCTTATTACTATTATCCGGTGCAGTTTCATTGTGGAGAAGGGGGGTGGGTTAAAATGTGCTTAAAGATTGCTCAATTATTCCTTGTAGAGACCGCAATCACTAATTGCTTTATATTAAGTTTTACTGAGCTGGTCTTAAGCAAACGTAATTTTATAAGAAAGTTGGAATGCCAAGTTCTCAAACTATCTTAGACTTCTCAAAATTTCAGTACATTTCCCCTCCTGCCCACAGAATGGCTTTGCCAATTTTACAACTGTTTTACATAATTCTTCATGGTTCCCCTTTTGTCCTGGATTGCAGCAGGGGCCTCAACTCGCACTTTCTTTAAATATATTTGAAAAAGACTGACCATTTCTACCATTGGTAGACAATTTAAAGTATTACAAACATCTTTCATGCAAAATTTCAATCAATTTGACGCTTCACATGATAAAAAGCAGGGGATTAGCCAGGATCATTTCTTTAAAGGGGGGGGGGGGGTGGGGGAGAGCTCATGATGAAAGAGATGTAAAGGATGTAGCGAGCGGGAAATTTTTATGACCTCACAGATTCTTGCTTATCTCAGACACCAAAAATTTTACCCAACTCCCCCTGTGGCTTCTTGAAAAAAACAAAACTGTGTATTTTCTATGGTTTGAAGTCTGGTTCAGTTGAACAGAATCGCGCAGGACAAAAGGGAGTGAAGAGCTACGCTGGTTTATTTTGAACCTCCCAGGAAAATAATGATTATGCGTACTTTCTACGGTTTGCCAAATTTATACTGATCTTTATAAACCATTTAAAAAGCGGTTTCTAAAAAACAACATTTTATGTAAAACTAGTGGAAACAAGCAAGGAAGCGTAGCTCTGTGTAAGACTCCCGTTTATTGCAAAATTTCTTTCTATCTATTTTGCTAAGAAAAGCAGCTGTATTAAAAAGGCCGTTGCCCAATGGGAAAACAAGGCATACATGGCTCTGTTAAATACAAGACTTCATTCTTTAGCCTGAATGATACGTTAATATGCTAGATGTAGTGAAACAAAAATTGTTGACTAAGAAAGCTCTAACGTTTCGTAGCTCAAATCTGTTTGCTAAAAAGTTTCGTTCGGAAAGTTCTTTTGAAAACAACGAGGAGCTACTGTAATTTAGAAATTTGTAAGAGCTATTGCAGAATCGTTACTAATAAAATCACGGAAGTTGAACATAAAAGTATTGCAAATAAAGAAAAAGCATTTAAGGCAGAAAGACCGCAGAACACAGACCTACCTTCCGGTATTACATGAACTTGATTGTGTCCTTGAACTTGGACAAGCGGATCCTCCACAGCTAGGGTTTCTAGTAATAACTACTACTCTATTTCTTGTACCCCATCCGCATCCTTGACATGCACCCCAATTAGCCCAATACCAGTTACAGTTCTGAGGGCAACAACCAGGATAGCAGACGCGAGTTTCCGAAAGAGAATAGCAAGAACCTCCGCAGGACTGTGTACGGGTTACATATCGTGATCTCCGCTGGGTGCCAGAAAGTCCACAAGATGAGCTGCATCGGTTCCAAGCTGACCAGCTGCTCACTTCGCAATTGGTAGTAGGGCATCGTCGTCGACGCCGTCGCCACCATGCATCCAATGGCTCAAGAAAAAGCAGGCAAAGCAAGACAAACAAAGAAGCTGACGAATCGCACGCATTATGACTCAACTGACTGTGACGGTGAGAAAGGGACCATAAGAAAGGCAACAAACAGCCAATCACGTTCAAATAAAGAGATCATGCAGCCAATGAAAAACACATACAAAGAAAGATATTAGAGGCTATAGTGCAAAGTTCACAAAACTACAAGGTCTTAATAAAACTTGTTGGAATTTTTTCTAATAAACAAAATCATCCTTTTGCACACAAGCCTATGTACTTGTCACTGCCTGCTCTTGCAGTGAAGTACAAGACATAGTGGCAAAACTATCTGGTATAGGCCAGTTCATTTACATTCACAAAGCAGGAAGCAAAACGTTACATGTGATAAATTCTCTCGGTATTTTTGGTCTTGCATAACAAAAAGCATACCCATTCCACGAGTGGTCACTGTAAGCAACAGAAATCACAATGCTCCCAGACAGTCAAACGACATCACCTTTTTTGAAAAAGGCTTATTCTGCTTCAAGCAGTTTGGAGGGTCAAGTATTGTTTGTAATGTCCATACGACCTCAACATCGTGTTATGTAACGCAGTGGACTGGTGGTGAAAGGTTTAGGAAAGTGACCCTGTATAGATTACTTGTTCTGCAGTAGTCAATTTGGCCCAGTAGTCAAGTCAATTTCTTCAACACAAAAGGAAGTTGAAAACAGACTATCATTATAGCTTTTTGTGATCGAGCCTTTGAGGGGGTTGCCCCCTCCATATAACTGGTTGGATATACGTGATACTATCCGGTTATCTTAAGTAGTTCAATACTTGTATAAGCGAACTGATTCAGGGATAAAAAACTCACTGATTCAGAGTACGATTTACAAAAGGAAAAAGCAATGGTCAAATAAACATAATAAGCATGAATTAGAGTGATGGATATTAGTGTCCAGTCCTATGGCTCCCGAAACCATTCTCCACTGACCTAGGCCATAAAAATTAGTTGCCCTTGGTGTCAATAACATCAAGGGTGCAAACAAATGGGACAAATTTAGCAATTTCCGATTACTTTTGTTAAACAGGAACCTAGTGGATCGAAGAGTTCAAAGTGTAAGTGATCACAAGTGGTACATTATGGAGTTGAAAATGAATAATTCCCCTTTCAGAATGTGCCTGAGAAAAGTCGAAAAAGGAATTCCCCAGTATTTTACTTCAAACATGCGCAGACTCATTCCAGGCAAGTTGGCTCGGGGCGCTTTTGCATAGAATGTTTAAGCTGACGTCAAATGATGACACCGTCTCAAGAGATCCGCTTGTGTGACTGTCAGGACGTATCAGACTTATTGCATCTTGGTTGAAACCTTCGCAAAATTCAAGTTAAAACTAGAAACTTATTTCCTGCCATTGATGAATATTGATTATAATCGCAGAAGCATTACCAAGAAGTTGATAGTATTTATCGAGTTAGAGTTCGCAGTGCCTAGAAAGTTGATAAAATTTAAGCTTTATCAAAATACGTGGGAAAAATAAACCTAGAGCACCCCAGGGATTTAACTCGTCGGAATCAAAACAAGTCTTTCTTCTTACTTCTAGCCTCGAAAGTTTTGCATTGCCAAGAGTTTGTTTGTAACTTTTGCAAGAAAGTCGAAAAAACCTCAGCAATGGAAATGGTCTCCAGATGTAGTTTGTAAGACTTTAAACAAATTTGCTCCAAATACAAGCGAGAAAGCGGTCTTCAAACCATCTTAAAATCAAAGACGGAGATAGGAAGAATCAACATCTACAAAAAATAAAGGCAAAATGCACCATGTCGTCGCTTTAGGCCAGGACATCCTCATCATATTAAAGTAAAACTCTGCTCCTCTAAATTCTTTATTAAGTTCACTTCTGAGTTTCTCCATCACAAAAACGTTTGTAAACAAAAAGTTTCGCCTCTTAAATGAAACGACCCTGGCTTCGCCTCCCTCAAGAATTTTTTTTCTAAACTGCGTGGCGCATTGAAATGCTAAAGGAAGTAGAACAGGAGAAAGTTGATTTTCCCAAATACACTTCTGTGAAATTTTCAGCACTGATATCCCGTGAAATTTTTTAGTACTGGGGTAAGTCCGAACATTATTTTCAAAAAACTTGAAAATTCCTGCATTTAAGAGTGACACCCTTTAGCAGCCGTTACTCTCCTAACAGTTTGCAACAAATAACATCAGATGGATTTTAGAGCATCAATAAAAGTCGCAAAATTTCCCAGCAGTGAAAACGATATGCGTAAATCGTTAAATTCATCATTAAAAGTACCTCATGGTATTGGATTAATGATGCAAGCTACTATCCATATGATTTCGCTCGTAACCTAATGACTAATTCAACGAACGAGTCTTTATTTACTCTAGGTTTCACCCTGAACAAACTCAGCTCAACACTCTGAACTGACCATATCACAGAACAGGGCCACAAATCTGTGACCATGTACCAGATCAACAATTCAGCATCTTCCTTTATTTGTGACACGCTGATTGGGATCTAGAACGAAATGCTTCGGAACCTCAAAGGAATGTAAAAAACGTCCCTCCTGCCCTTACGCAGGAGCCTTTGCAATGGTTTTAGTTTGCTATTTTTGTCCTAATTTCATACCTTTCGCCCCTAAGTTCGACAGTGCTTTGGGTGACTCTGATTGACCCAGGCAATAAAATGAAGGTGTTTAATAAACAGGTCTTAATATCATAGCTACATTTTCCTATAAGGTTATTTATGTAGTATATAAGTTACTTTCTAGGGTGACCTAAATTATCACAACACCGAGTGCAAAATTTTGTAATCGTGGGTAGGTGCTAAAGCTGCTTTACAAGCTGTGTAGATTCTCAAAAAGCACCTTTTTCATTAGAACAGTAAAACTTTTCTGTACGCTATCGCTTAAATAGCAAGTTGTGCGAATCTGCCGAAGATCTACAAAAGTCCCTCTGATTTTCATAGGTGGTTGTGTAAGTGTACGAGTGATAGAGAATTTTTTTGCGATTCAAGTGTAACAGCCAACAAACTAATCTAGCTGGTGACAATGAAATGAGTGACGGTATGGAGAATTCCCTACCTTCCAGTGTCGCAAGCTGCTGTTTGTGTAGTTGTGCTGGGACAAGATGTACCGCCACAGGATGGGTTGACGGATACAACCACACTTCTGCTCTTTGTTCCACGTCCACATCCTACACAAGAGCCCCAGTTGCTCCAGCTCCAGCCACAGTTCAAGGGACAGCAAACTCGGTTACACGTTCTAGACTCTGTTAAGTGGTAGCAAGTACCGCCGCAACTTTGAACCCTCGTAACATGGCGCTGCCTATTTTGTGTGCCAGAAGAACCACAAGAATGACTACAGCTGCTCCATGTGGACCAACCACTTACGGCACAATTCGAGGCGCTACACCGCCGCCTCCTTCGCCTAGATGTCCACCAGCCATGAGTATCATCGGCGAAAAAACCGAAAATGATTAGAAAAAGAACAAGCAACCTAGCATTGACGTCCATTTCGTTGGTTTGTGTCAAGGCTTTGAAGCCTCGATGCTAACTAAATGCTTCATAAAGCAATTAAATCCCACCATGACATTGAAAGCTTAAACAATGAATGGAAGAAATAAATGCCGCCAGATCTTGGCAACAGCGGTCACTGTTTGAATCTTTTGCTGCATTTAAAGCCGTTTAGTCAACATCCTTGAATGATAATGCAAATTATATGACTATTTTTGTTGTCAGTTCAATTTACTTGTGTGCATAACGTGTATTGACATGCCTAATGACGTACATGACTCGAAAGGCCCCTATCGCATCATCGAATGTCAATTTTAAAACGACCGTTCGTAACAGCATAAGGTTGCGTTCATACTGCACAATGCTGCTAAGCGCTTGTTGGCGACGTCAGTAAAACCAAATTTCCTGTTCATACTGAACGCTTGTAAATATCCAGCTTAGACCTTTTCTCACACTTCAAAATAGCCAGGAAAATGTATCGTTTTGGCCTTGCAGAGAACCCTTTAGATTTGCAGAGAAATCTTTATCCCAGATTAAGAAACAGAAGAGTAAGAGAAATGGACGTGCACCCAATTATCCAGGGTAGAGAAACGTTTGGTGAATAACACCACCTTTTTCAGGAAATTAAGATTGATGAAGAAAAGTTTTACCCTTGTATCCGAAAGTGGAAGAGAACATTTTATTTAATGTTAGATGCAATTGGCCCGCATATTTCAACAACCAATTTCAAACGACCGATATCGCAAGAGGAAGGACTCGTAATTACTCAAAGGTAGCTGTATCATAGTAAAATACTGTATTACTAGCCAACATTTGCTTATGAAGTCCTTTTTGCAATGTTTTGGGTCCATAGGATTCCAAATAGCAGATCGATTCTCGATTTCTTTGGATAAATCTTCAAAAACTGTATTTCCTACAAGCGCTTGTAAGCGTGCAACAAATCTGTCGGGAACTGACAAGTCAACAAGCGCGTGTTAGCTTAAATACTTTAAACCAGTGTGAACACTTCAAGGGCTTTGTACCCCAGTAGATAATTGATGATCGACGATTGTTTTTAATGATGACGAAGATGAAGATGATGAAATTTTACAGGCAAACGTAGAAATGGAAAGGTACACGGCAGTAAGAAATACAAAAGGTTGCGATTTATAAAGGATCTTTATTAAGAATCCCAAGCAAAGCCATCAAAGCAATGTTCAAAGCAACTTGTGAAATCACGCAATGAGCTTTTAATACCAAAAACAGGAACGCAACTCTGATGGAATAAAGAAATGTGATAACAATAACAATGACCGCAAATCCACAGATAAATTGAATTTCATTTCTGCTTCCCAAGCATACAGATTTCATGCATACACAAATGTCAAATCCTCCTTGCTATGTGTTCACAACTGGCTCTCCTATTTTTTTCCTAAAGGGCCTGCCGAAAGAAACTAGTCTCTCTTCAGAGGTTAAGGAGCCTTCAAAGAGGTTTCAATTCCCCTGCACACCTTACATTGACATATCGGTTTTAGAAAGAGGTTTCTATCATTAGTAAATAGATGCCCGTAATAAGGCAAAGGGGCATGGTGAGGTCACTGATGGGCGGAGTCTCCAGCACATAAGATCGACACGCCCCTATCATAGTAATCTCGCATACTTGAAACAGCGTAATCAATTGTTAACGATGCTACCATTGATGTTCAATAAAGTTATCTTTGTGGAAAATATGTATTGAAAGTTGCACAAATTCCTCTTGCTCCTCCCCCCTCCCCCCGACGTGCAAAACACCTGGAAAATTAGCTTTATAACACTTGGAGAACTTAAGCATTTTCAGCTTCTCCATGAACTGGTGTTGATTATGAAAAAAGGACGTAGTCAAGATTAGAAATAGGGTCTTAGGAAGAGTAGGATGGCGGGGCTATGCACCCCCAGTCAAAGCATTTTGCTTCAAGAACAAGAGTTTATGGCTATGGTTAGGTATTTAGTAGGCATATTTTGCAAACCTGCTGGCAAGTATAAAAATATATTCTCATTTTGTCGACAAATTCGTCCAGGGCAACCCATCTCCTTCTCTCTAGAACGACACATCTACCTTTGATCCAAATTAGAAAAAGATTTTTAAATAACATCAAATCGCAAAGTACACGTTTTTCATATGAAATGGGTTTATGAGTAAATTTTATAGAATACATTGTTATAAAAAGGGCAAACTGCGCCTGTAAACTTCGTCTTATATATTTTTTCCATCAAAGCGTTCCGTTCTGTTTAGATACCTCGTTGGTTTTATGTTCTGTTCTATTACGCATGGTTTAGAGAATTTGATACGTTATGGTTCTGCCATTTCACGTTTGAGCCCCCCCCCCCCCTATGCGTGATAAATAAAAAAAGTTTACAGGCCCTAATCAGCTTCGGTTCCAAGGTTTCAATGGCATCAATGTGTCCCTGGCAAATGGTGGGGCTGATTCAGTGTAAAAATAATTTCAAAACAATCTATCACCAGACACCAGGGATTTTGAAATTCGAGGGTATTTTTGGTGTTCTGTAGAGCCATGAGCCCATTTACTTAGCATTCAAAACATCACATAAGAAAATTTTGAAAGTTAAGTTTTACATTTTCCAACCTGAGAAAGTATGGAACTGTGTTTTGCTAAAAGAATTACTTTCTATTCCTAAAAGCAGCTATATTGAGAAACTATTTCATTCTTAGGGGGGAATAGGCACATAACATACAGGGGGGTAAATCCGATATTTTGGGTCGAATGCTTACCCAAAGTGAAATTTTTGGGTTAAATACTTGTTAAAATTATATGTTTGGGTCCTACAAAAAACATTCGATACAATTCTGATATTCCTAGGTATCAAATTTAGAAACACTGATATTTTGGGGTTTTCGTGAGATTTCCATATCTGGATCAAATGTATTGTTGATAGACCTAATCGGCTGAGGCTTGTTTTACTCACTTCGAGTCATGTGGCCGTACTTTTTGGAAGTTTTACAGCAACTTTTTACAGTTTTTTTCAAATAGCAAATCTTACAAAATACAGCTATGTGATAGTCTCTGATCTAAAATTGCAATTTGTGATATTTTTGGGTACAAGATATAAGTAGAGTTGATATTTTTGGGTGGTCTGTAAAATTCCCCTTCCCCCGAATGTCTATGTGCTGAGTGCCTCCCTGGAGCTAAATTTTCGTAGCAAGACATTAAATTCTGTCAAAATTGGCATTCCTCAGGTATCTTCAAAACTTTTCGAAAATACGTAAATAAGTAGCAAGGTTAACGATTTTAAATTTTTGCAGAGACAGTTCAAAGAAAGATTGCTGGAGTAACTTGTAAAAAGGTATAATTTTTAATGGGCACTGAAAATGCTTTATCTTTTAACCTTCCTTTAGACTGTTATTATATATGTTGTAAATGGTGTTTACAGCGACATCAGTAGTTAGTCGATCTGAAAACGCGACCCGTTTTAACGCTCCATAACAAAGCAAAAGGAGAGCAAAGCCAGTAAAGGGGTCTTCTAAAAGGAGAAATTTTAGAAAGCTGTCCCAATCTGTTTATTGGAGATATCTACAGGCTGATGGAAATGAGTCATGCGAGTTGTATTACTCAAGGTTACGTTCTTTATAAGAATACAAGCTGAATAACTGATAGATTCATGTACGGGCAAATTCGTTATTGTCAAGCAGCTGTTAATTCTTCTGTCATTCTTTTCAATTATCAGTCGTGAACTTCCTCTAAATGGCATAGATTTACACGTACACAAAGACTGCAATAGATCTCGACCAATAGAAAGATTCAAAGAAAATTGCGTCATATCTGCTGTTTGACGCTTGAATCGAACGAAGGACCAAATAGTCCAAGAATCATTCTATAAGATTTCCTATGGATCAAACCATAGGTGCCAACTACATGGGAGCTTGGGGGGCTCGAATCACTCCTTAAAACTGCTATGGGGGAATGGGGGTTGAGCCTCTTTGAGAAATTTTCAAACAGCCTGCCCTTTATCGCTTTTCAGCTCAATTTCTCGAGTAGGCATAGTATCTTCATATGTTTTTAACGAATAGAATAGAATATATCGTTATTCAAAGAAAAAACTACGCCTTTAGAACTACGTCTTATATATGTTTAATTACTTTTTTGTAGAATTTGGTACGTAATTGTTTTGTCATTTCAAATTTGACCCCCCCCCCCCCCATGCGTGATAAATTAAAAAAGTTTAGAGGCCCTAATCAGCTTCGGTTCCAAGGTTTCAATGGCATCAATGTGTCCCTGGCAAATGGTGGGGCTGATTCAGTGTAAAAATAATTTCAAAACAATCTATCACCAGACACCAGGGATTTTGAAATTCGAGGGTATTTGTGGTGTTCTGTAGAGCCATGAGCCCATGTAACATTACTTAGCATTCAAAGCATCACATAAGGAAATTAAAATTTGAGTGCACAAACGTTTGAAGAAATTGAAATTTGTAATAAACCTTTCAGACAGCGTTACGGATAGGGTATTAAAATTGATAAAAATGGCTTGACCTTATCACCAATTTGTATTTAGAACAACTTTTATTTGGCAGTCAGTAAATTAATAGGATTTTCTAGTAAATTGACTGCGTCACTTCTAGAAGAATTTCACAAAGTTGAAATTTATGGTTGTAAGGAAAAAGAAACAGAACTTGTAATCCAACGGTTTACACATAAAAAGGCTTTGAGCATTTGAGCAGTGCTCCTTCCTCTTCCCAGTGGCGTAAAATTTCGCGTTAGAATATCTCTGACACCAAACATTTTGCCAATGGGGGGGGGGCTGTTCCTTTTATTAAGCTTGACTAACTTTTTATAGAGCACCTAAAATTGCTTTGAAATTTCCTGACGCGTTAAAAACCTGGAGAACTCGATCATGACTCTCATTAGTTATGTAAAAGCACCCTCACCTTCCTGTGTTACAAGATTGCGTCTCACTCCTTTTGCCCGGACATGCTGCTCCTCCGCATGAGGGATTCGTTGATACAACAACATTTCTACTTCGACGGCCAACACCGCATCCTTGGCATGCACCCCAGTTTCCCCAACTCCAGGCGCAGTTCACAGGACAGCAAACCCTGTTACATCCTCTCGTTTCAGACAAATGGTAACACCCTCCACCACAACTTTGAACTCTTGTCACAGAGCGTTGTCTGCTTTGCACACCCGACGAGCCGCATGGTTGGGTACATCTACTCCATGATGACCAACCTGTTACTTGGCAATTAGAAGGGGAACATCTTCGTCTCCTTCTTCTTGATAGCCACCAGCCAGACGTATTATCAGTGAAGAAACCAAGAATGAATGTCAGGCTAAGCAGCAAAATTCTAGCGTCCATCTTTTGGTGGACGAGCAAAAAGAGGATTACCCTTGGAATTTGCCACTTAAGTGTGAAAGTTGCTAGTAAACATGCACGTTTACTGTCGCTGTTTGATGGCGAGAAATCTATCAACATTTGGATATACAATACGGTACTCATGGCTCATTCCATTGTTCTCGAGTACGATATACTTGTTTAAACAAGAAAAAGAACAACCGCTTCCTACAAAGTGGCAGCGTCTTGCTAAATATCTTGTTTGCAGTCTTCCCTCTGAGCACGGTGCATGAAATCCAACTATCGCAAGTGGGGCTACAGGTCTGCGGCTCCTTTGAGATCAACAAGCCCTCAGCCTCAGCAGCTGCAACTAAATCTTATAGCAACAAGCCCCAGTAGCACGGGGGACCAGAAGAAAAATTTAATGCTTACGTCAGAAAGACTATATGAATAGGAATAATTCTATTTCCAAATTTTGAATCGTTTATTTTCAGAAGAACGTAAAATGCAAGTGTAAAGAGTGTAAATCCATTGCTGAGACGAAGGCAAAAAGGCGAAGAACCCAGTCGTATCCAAAAAATTGACTACTGCTTCATGATGCAGATTGAGAAATATAAGTTAAAGCCAAACCACTAAAATATACTACGGGCATTGCATCTCGTGTTTACCTAGTCTGCGGGGCGACCTCTGCGTGGGAGGATTAAGATAAATGAAAAAGAGAGCTCCCTCCGTGCGCAAAAGGAAACTTTGTATTTACCAACCGCATGTCTTTCTTGTGCAACTTCTCCTGTGCAACAAGTTCTTCCTGACCTCATCCGACTGCGCATAGATTGGGTAATTGAGAATTAGCTTGTGATGTAAAAAAAATTTTTAGCGCTCGAATAATCGAGGTAAGGATAATCGAGGATGTACTGTATTATATTCGGGACAAACGCAGTTCTTTTGGGATGGCGAATGCTACCTAGAGTACCAGAGTCTATGCAACTGAGAGGGGAGGCAGAGGGCTCTGGCACACGGGGTAGATGATTTTCATTGGATATTTTGAAAAGATTTTGGTTTGAAACGCAGTCCACACAACCGCCAAATAAACTTTTCATCCATTTAACATCCATTAATCTTTGTTCTCATACGCCTGTCTGTCCGTCCATCCTTTTCTCCACCCTTCTCCCCATTAATCCGTTAATAAAATCGTTTTCATAATTGCAGTCACCCATGTATAAAACAATCGGTTTATCGCACGTCATTTTTAAGCGCAAAGTAAATAAGAAAAATCTATTAATTGTTGCATACCTTGCAAGGGAGCAAGATTGTGATTCTGTTCGGTTTCTGGGACATGGTGCCCCACCACAGCGATCAATGCTTTCTATAGTCGAATTTCGGCTCCTCAAACCTTGTCCACAAGTTCCCTGGCAAGCTCCCCAATTACTCCAAGATGATACACAGTCAACAGGGCAACAGCCATTATTACAAGGCCTCGTTTCACGGAATTTAAAGCATATACCGCCACAAGACTGGGCTTTTACAATTCTGCGTTGCCTTTCCTGCATACCTCCATTACCACAAGTTTGAGAGCAAGCGCCCCAAGATGACCAGGCTGCTAAAATACAGTCAGAAGCGGTGCAGCGCCTTCTTCTGCGTCTTGTATCCCACCAGCATTGATATTCATCAATGAGAAAACCAAATATGAGGAGCAAGCAAAACAGCAAAATAAATTTCTCCATACTATCGCAGTTCATGAGCAAACAAAGTGATAAATGAGATTTGGCCAAGCTTTGCATCTCAATTTCACTATTGTATTGAAACAACGTATCAGGTGACGAGATACTATATACAACAGTTACATAATACAGTGCTCAAGGAGTATATATTTTTACTCTTTCCCGGTTGAACAAAATTTAATCAAATTTCATTTGCATTTGCTATTTAAGTCAGAGACAATGCAATCGGCGGAGAGGTGTTTTACTTGGGTGTTCATGCCCCCAAACAGATGGTCGAGCAATGCTTGGCGAGAAGTTTTTGTTACTGTTACAAATAAATTCGTTGGGCACTAACCATATTTATTTCATGTATTAGAATACCTCTGATCCCTAATAAAAGAAACTGGAAATCGACCGTGTTTGTGGCCAGCCAAATAGAAGTTCCATACCAATCTACACATTTTTATAGAAAAAAATTTTAAAGGGTATTGAGGCTTAAATTGCTATAAGTTAAATTGGTGCGTTAATTCAGATTTCTAATTAACGAGGAACACTATCTAATGCGTTTATCAGTTTAAGGGATTGCTCTTTACAGCATTATTTGGGGGGGGGGCTGAATCCCCCCGGTTCCGATATGCCTTCATAATACTAAGATTTCTAGGCTTTTGCATTTGATTCTATTTTATTCAATTATTATTTTCAATTACAATTTTTTAAGAATACAAAGGCAGGGCAAAAAACTCCGCCATAAAAAGAAAGCTTATGGTTCGACCGCGCCATGTAAACGCTTGTAGAGCATCTTGTAAACCTCATGAGTAAAAAACGTATCTTCTCAATCACGCATTTTCTTGAAAAGCCAGTTTATAAGAACCTCGCCAGTAAGACAGCAAAATGTTGAAGGATTTACTGAAGTCGGCAGATATAGTTATCATAAATTATTTCCTTTTTGGCCAACGATATACGACACTGAAACGGCATACTGACATAGTTTTGCAGCCACCTTCCTGCGCAATTTCCTATCATAATACAGAGCCTCCCACAAGGCCAGCCAGGGTGGGTAAATCTTCATAAAAAATATTCATACGACACATGATCAGTTTCTTTCCAGAACTAATGTAAAAAGCAACATCTTCTCTTTACGAAAATGCCTACGACTGCAGGCTTACACAATTACAACAATTATTTTAGCAGATGTTGATAATGTTGGCCCATGAATGTCGACTGAACCGCGCCCCTGCCCCGTCATTGAAGAACCTGTTATCGAAATTAGACCGTGATACGAAATAAAACATGTGTTACATACCTTGAAGAAACACATGACCTGGTCTGTGATCTAGTAGCTGGGCATGCTGCTCCACCACAGCTTGGGTTCCGACTGATGACCAGTGATCTGGTTTGTCTACCATTGTTGCCACAGCCTTGACAACTGCCCCATGCTCCCCACGATGAAATACAGTTGGCTGGGCAGCACTTTCTGTTGCATGCAATTGTTTCGCGCAGACCATATGGACATGAACCACCACAAGAAGCCCCTACAAAAATAGAAATTTTGAGTCTTCACTGATTGCTTGCTTAGAAAAGCTTCTTGACTGCTCATTCCTGAGATATCAGCTCTCAAAGCTACCCATAAATTTCTAGGTTTCCATTTTTCTAGGTCAATATTACATCAAGACGTCCCATAAAATGCAATGCGGGATACCAAACGGCCCTGGTGGCTGTGGATTAGCACAGAGACTAGCCCTGAACATAACCTATTTACTTGAAGATAGCAAAATATGACAAAGAATTCCAAACAAATGGAAAAAGTTTTCAAAGGCCTGGGGCAATTAGCGTGCCCTTCCCTACCCCTCTCGTCTTTTGCCACAGCAACAGTTGGGGCTTTTTCTCAAATAGGTGTTAATCATATATACTACAGCTAAATGCGCTAATTTAGGTCCCTCCCACTTGCACGCCCTAGTACGCTTTTGGGGTACACATCCGTTCGTATTTGTAACCATTATCCATCAAAAAACACGGAAATCACACATTACGTGATCCAGGCACAATTTGATGCCTTTCTAATGCTCAACTTCAGCAAGTGCCGAGAGTATATTACTTTTTCTATTTGGTAACGTTTAATCATCTGGTGAGGGCCAAAACCATCCTTTCAAATTCACCAAGGAAATTAGAGTAGAGGCTTCATCAAGGCAGTGCTGTAGCTACATGAGGGTGGGGGCTGTGAATATTGTGCCAAAATATTGTGCCATGTAGGAATATTTCGTCTGCAAATTTATCTAGCAAGTCGGCAAATAAAAGGATTGTATCCCATGTTTTCGGCAAGTTATCGTAGACACACCACTGAAACAGAACATCTACCCAGGTTATGATCATTGGGCTCTATTGAATGGCCTTCAAAGCTCTGCCTCAGTTCGTGGTGAACTTGGTTATGCAACAAAAACCGTTTATTTAGAAGGGAAGTCATCCTAGCTCTTTTGCATTGTTATGTTTATGTGGAATACAGTAAATCCTTGCATGCAAAGACCACTTTAGAACAACCACAGATTAGCATAGGCGTGTTTCAATCAACAAAATAAATCATTTTCTCGCCTGGATTATACGTTCTAACACGCATTCTTCTATATGAAGCCGAGAAGTTAGTAATGCAGTTGTGTATAGCCCTAAAAAATTAACGAAAATACCTTCCCTCTGCTATCCTCTGGACAGTTATGTGATCGGTAAACAGCTAATAGACCTTTTTTCTATCTGACAGTTTTGTGCCAAAATTCTCTGAATGTCAGTGACGTGGGCACTTCTTGCTGTTTGCATAAATTCGATTTCAGCCACTGGTTTTCCTTAATTCGCTTCTTATTTCTGTTTTGCATTGCTTTGAAAAGTTTATATTGATGGTTTTGGACTAAGTCTTTATTGCAATAAGTTTGCTTGATCGTTTTGATGCATAATTTTTTGTTTCCTACATTTCAATATTGTTATTTGTATTTCATTTATAAAGTTTTGCTGAATTTCATCCTGTTTTGTCCCGGAGGTTGTTTTTACTCTTTGGGCTTCATAAAAAGGCGCGTGCTCGAAAAACGAAACTAGGTCATACCTCTTGTAATGTATCTCGTTCTATATTGGGTGCCTGAAGAGCCACAGACATGAGTGCATGAAGACCAACCAGACCATCCACTGACAAGGCAAATGCTTGGGGAACATCGCCTCCTGCGACGACGACGACGACGCCAACTTTCACTCTGATCGAACATCAGCATAAAGACGAGAAGATATAAGACCAGATATGCGCATTTGCCTCTAGTCATGATTCACCGTGCATCACAATTATCCCAATGTTGTCTCCTGTTGATGGGAAAGCCTGGACCTTGATTTGAATGTA
This sequence comes from Catostylus mosaicus, assembly GCA_964019065.1. NCBI lineage: Eukaryota > Metazoa > Cnidaria > Scyphozoa > Rhizostomeae > Catostylidae > Catostylus > Catostylus mosaicus. Next base: position 16,124,367 of record OZ025184.1, on the reverse strand, counting down.
TTAATGCAAAGTTTAAACCCTATCAATAGAAATAGTTAACGCGATAGTACAAAACTGCCTGGACTTGCTACAAGTCCAAAATCGGCCCAGCTAATTTTGCTAGTATCGGAGATGAAAACAGAAATCTGACTTCCAGTGCTGAAAAGATGCAGCTGTGCCAAGTGAGAAAAGGAGGTAAGAATCTGATACTTATTGCATTTGCAATATATATGCCTAAACATGCCCCAATAAAACAATGCTAAATTGAAATGTAATCAGCTGATTTTCAAACAGAAAATAACCTGAGAAAATATATACTGCAAATCATGCTGATAAAAGAACAATGAGCAGTAGGAGAGTTGCACAACAGTTTTGAAATCTCATCCGAAAAGGAGCAGCACTTGAAAAGTGTGAAATGGACAGCGGCGTTACGAAAAAGTGCAATCCAGCTGTAGTACCAAAGAAGTATTCACCTCGGTCAAGGCACTGGTTATCTCACAATTCACAGACAAGGACATTGTAAATGTATGGAGAGGAACATGGGGCATGATGTCATGTCACCGACCGGCTTATGGGCAGTGGCGTCCTGGCCGGGGAGGGGGGGGGCACGTGCCCCCCCTAGCGTCGGAGTGTCGGAAATTTGAGATCCGTTCGGCTCAGGGCCGCATTCAGGCATCTTCGAACAGATGGGCAAAAATGACAAAATTTCCGACAATCGACTCAAACAAATGATTTATTGTTTACAGAACAATAGAAAATAGTTTAATCTAATGTTTAAATCAGAACAAATTTCCGACGAAAGGGCAATTTGTCACCCCCTCAACCCCTAGTTGAATCCCTTGGATTCAGCCTCAGTTCGACTTTCGATATTTTTTATAGTTTTTGTTGGGTTTTATAATATCACTTACTGATTATGTAAAGGCAAGTCATGATTTTTGAGAAAGGGATAATATTTCTGCAAAATCACAGGACAGAGAAACCAGAAAAAAGGGGCATTTTTTAATACATCTAGAAATTTAGGAATAGGGGTGCTTTGAAATGCGACAGCAGTAACCAAATAAACCAAATCTTGAACTCAAGTTTTCACGCCATTTGCTCCAAGAATACGTTTTAATTGGAAGATTGATTTATTAGATTGAAACCTCATACTATCTCAAAACACCAACTTGAAAGTTTTTGTTCCTTTTAGAAATTCAAGTGAGTATTTAAATTGCCTTAAATTACTTTTGCTTATTCTTATGGTACAAAAACAAAAATATGTTTTATTTTGAGGAATTTTTAACAGTTCATCATAATGCAACAAAAAACTAGCCACTAAGACTGGACATGAAATTACCTTTTATACTGGATGTCGAACGGGACAGTTAACCTAATTTTATGTCTCAGAGAAAACGGTTGCTCAGCACCAAACATAATAGAGAAAAGGCTCTTTTTTGGAGAAAAAGGCATCTCCAGAACATTCCTGGACAAGCCTGGTCACATCTAAGTTTTTTGGTAATTGTTGGAAATTTTGTCTTTCTTGCCCCCTCCCCCTGTTTGGAGATGGCTGGATTCGGCCCTGCTACTTTTAATCTAAAAAAATGGGGTTCTAATAGACTTCGTAGGAGAGCTAAAAACAACAGAAGCCTTCTGGTTTACAATGCATATTATCACATTTTTTGGCCTTTTTCATGGATGGAACGATGGAACACATATTTTTATAAGGGATCATACTAGATTGGACAACAACATCTAAATGTGTGGTGTAACCATTCCAACCAGAGCCTGTATGGAGCGGGGAAGGGGGGGGGCTGCGAGGCTGTATCCCCCAAATAATCACGAGAAAAAAGGTATGACGTCATCAAGAAATGACGCCATGTGCTAATTTCAATTGTCCTCCCCCCCTCCTAATCTGCGATTCCACTGAGGGGCCTGGACAATTAAGGTGCCTTCCATTTTTTAACCTTAAAGAAAACAGAAGAAAACATGGGGGAAGTTATGAAGTTATGTGGTATAGAGTTAGTGGGGAAAATTATTACAAAAAAAGTAAATCACATTAGTTTTATGAGTCAAATGACATCTATTAGAACATTGTTTAAAGTCTTTTGAAAACCTTTTTATATGCAAAGAAAGATAAAATATATTTTCACATTTTGAAATGATTATTTAATTTGCAAGGTTTCAAATCATTATCTCTTTGCTGAAAAATTACCCCAGAATGTGTGTTTGGACGTGTCCAGCTCCTACAAGGAAACCATTGGGTATGTTCAAATTTTATTGAAACCAATATCCAGCTTCATACATTAGGATCTATTATTTTTTTAATTTTGAATACAATATTTATTCTGGAAACATGATAAGTATTTGGTTTTTTTGAGAATGGGACAAGAAGGGCACATGAGTGTGTTGAAAAATAAAAGGCAGGAACTGAAAATCATTGAGTTTGCTTTCAAAGATGAGCTATCAATAGAGGTTTTCTTAAATATCTGACAATATTGACTACTTAAAGAGAAGGAGATTAAGTGCTCCATTTTGAACAAATCAGTATTATGGAATAAATGGAGGGATTTTTTTGTGTCCCTGCTCTTTTTTGGGGAAGGTGAGGGAAAATTTCTGACCATACATTTTATGGCCAGGCCAGACCATGTACAATTTATTGTAAAATATGTATAAATATATATTTGACAAAATTGATAACTTAATGATTGACAGTACTCATACATGCTTTCTTTGGTTTTAAGCTATACCACCAAGGAAACATCAACTGAGTTTTGACAATACTGATGAAGAACATGCATATTGTAATGCAATTTTTATATGCATGATTCATCATATTGATTGTGTCATTAAAAAAATTTGCTCACTCTCACTTTAGTTCTAGAAAATCAAATAATATAATGACAAATAATTATTTCAGGAAGATGAAGTAAAGTCAATCCAGATGCAATGGAAATTCAAAACATTTGTGGTAATAAATCAACTTTTTATCAGTTCTTGAGTTTGTAAACTTAAATTGGTTTAGGTGCACAATAAAACAAGCTGAAAATGGCACCTTGTCAGGTTAATTTCGTATTGTTTTTGTTTGTATTTTACACGTGGATTTCTTTATTATTTCAATCTTCAAGACTTACCTTAATACGATATTGAAGATGATGTATTTGAATTTTCATGCATTTTGTTAATTTCTCATAATCCTCAGAAAACCAACCTGGGAAGACTTTTGAGAAACAAGTTGAGCAATCTGAAATGGAAAATACAGACAATAAAGAAAACTCAAGACAAGGCAAGGGCACTAAAATGTCTGAAAGGTTGGGAACTCACCTTGAACACTATGCTGCAGCTTTGGAAGAAGCTTTATGATGATGGTTCTGCTTCCTTTCTGTTGACAAGGAGGGAACTCAAATAATCCTACACCTATACAATTTAAGAGGGCTTACAGAAAACTGTTTCATTCAACCTCCATTACAACAGGTAGACATGAAGATAAGCCATTACAAAGCCCTCCCAGTTTGTCAGATTATGTTATTCCGCAGAAATCACTTGTAGAGGCTCCTCTGAAAATAATATTGGCAGAAAAGTACTCAACAAAGCAGCTGCAAAACAAATTGATCCAAGAGAATGCCATAATATATGATGCAGGCTTCTTGCTAAGAAAGTCAATATCCAAGCATGAAAGTCAAACATGTAGATCTTTTTTGATCAATTCTACCTTTGATGATGACAGGAAGACCTTCCTTTTCTTCATGACATATGAGTCAGAAAACAACATATTTTGAGGCTTCATTGTCCCTTTAGAAAGTTATAAGACTTGAGGGGACTTTTATTGAATAGTTTAAAAAAGTCAGAATGATACATGGAATCAGAAATCACCTCTTTCAATCATTAGTTAAAGAAACACTGAACAATCCTTGCAATGAAATCCCAAAAGTATATTTAATCAAATATGGATGAGGATCTACTACTCCCTGAAATACACCAATAGAAAACTGGCACCATCAAAGAGAAAGAATAGAAAGTATGTCAAAGCTGCAACTTATGATGCATTGATGCACAAAACACTTCTTGAACTCAATCCGTTTTGGTTGATCCATCATTTTGAGGAAACAGTGCAGAGTCAATTGGTGCAGCACACTTGTGCGGTGCAGCGATACTTGGAAGGTTTGGGCAACTGAAAATGGTGATGATAAATAAAAAACAAAAATGAAAAATATGAATCTCAAATTCAACTGAGTTTATATTGAGAGTTTTAGTAATATGGTAGTTTCCAACACATCCAGTGTTCGCGCATCCTTTCTCCTTTAAACATAGCAAGCGGAGTCAAAGAAGGCGTCATCTCTGTATAGTTTTAATAAACTATTCAAAACTGAGGATTCTTTCTTTTAACCATCTTATATCCTTCCCGCTCCCCTTCCTTTAAATCATCATAAGTTTTCTATCGTTATTGTAGAGCAGAAAGTTGTTTAACAGAACTTTCGGAAAAAGAGGTCAAATAAAATTGGATCCCTTTTCGATAAAATTTCTCATCCGTCGAATTTTGCCCCGCGGTCCCGGATTCGTGTTGTATGTGCGTGAAAAGTTGTTATTCTGACAAAAGGTTATAGAGCATGCTTATAAGGTCCATTGGAGGCTATTCTTTTGATTGACCCCTCTAAGTTATTCCCTGCTGCCTCCCCCCCCCCCACTCTGAGGTGCAGAGAAAGAATCAGTGAATTGTTTTTATTGTTTTAATTTGCTGTAGATTATATGATGTTTTGAAAAATTGATTATGTTGAAATATATTCAATGCGTATAATACGAGGCACGTGTCTGCGCGTGCTGATAATTATAATTCTAAAACTACGCTTTTTTGAAACTAAATTCTTATTGATTTCAACGGTCATTTCTACCGCAAAAGTCCTATAGTAGAATTGGAGTGCCTAAAACCCGCTTGAAACTGTTAATTGATTCTAGATTCCAAGAATTTATTTACAGACAATATCATCCATTTAAGATAAAGAGATGAGGCCCCCAGGGGTTATGGGGAACAAGGGAACTTGCCGTTTGTATCAATGGGAACATGGGAACATTGAACATAAGCAAATATTTTTGGGTGAGCTGGGAAACAGTTCGACATTTCGTTTTCGGGAACATTCAAATAAATCTATGGCACTATGGGGAATTGGGGATACATTGCAAATTTTCTTAGGGAGTCTTCTTCAAGAAATGTTCTTTACAACGTCTGCTGCATCTTGTGGGACTATAAATGTTTTGAATCAATCAAAGAATAATAATCAACAATTCTAAATATTAATGAAAGCAATTGGGGGCATACGAATGTAAAATTCTTGGCAGCCATTTAAGGTTGCAACTATTGTTGCTAATAATCTAAACAGTGCCTATTGGAGCCCAAAGAAATATATAAAACAAGCTCCTTTAAAACGGCACGACTTGATCAATAGGTTTTTCAACTACATTTAGTTTCCCTTTCATGAGAAAAACATCTCTAACAAGAGCTGCTTTCTCATTTTCAAGCTGTTTTATTTGTCTTGATTGTCCTTCTACGATCTTCTCCAAGATTAACTTCGTCGTTGGCTTTAAGGGCGAAGTTGTAGCTCCTCCTTCTGGTATATTTCTGTCTCCGACACTTGCATCAACGTTTTGGCTGATCTTCCCTTTTGCCATCTTTTGCATTTGCTCATTGTAATAACTGACCAGACTCATGTTTCGTTTGACATCATCGTACTTCAATGCCTGCCAACTTGTTTTCATTTTATCCACCTTTGCTTCAGTTTCTTCCTTGCCTTTTCCTAAAAACACCAAGCGCCTTAGTTCCATTCTATCTTGCTGCAGAATTGAGATCTTTTTTGTATACCATTCTCTGGCATTTTCAGTGGCATCCATGCACTTCTGCATCATTCTGATCTTTTCACTTACTTGATCCACCAGCCTGTCAAGATCAGTCTTCCTGAATGCACGGTACCTCGGGTCACTTGATCTTCTTGGGATCTCCCTCAGCTTTGAAATCATGTCTTCGTTTTTCGCTACTTTGGTAAATGCTCTCGGTATATCCACGCTGGTGTTGCATGAGTCTGACGTGTTATTGATTCCTTGCGTGTAGTCAATCGTGTCACTTTGACTGATAAACGAGTCTACTTCGAAGGAATTCCCGGGTAAATTTTTGTACCTCCCATTGCTAGGAAATAGATCACGGGCAGAAGGCTTCCTTATGCCAGAATCAATTTCAAAATTACTTCTGTCGAGAGAAATCGAGAGTTCTTTGGTCTCATTTAAACTTTCTTCATCTGCTTGCTCGCAAAAGTTAAATTGCCTTTCCTGTAATGCACGCTTTGGGGCTTGATTGTATTCAGATTTATTTTCATTATTTCCTCTGCTTGGTACTCTACCGAACAGCCTGTGGTCTGGCTTTATGTCGGGGCGGGGCGGTTTCGTTGAATTTGCCGGCTTACCCAAAGACTTAGAGCGTTCACGACCCTTCAAATTACCGCTGGAAAGATTCCGGAGGCGGTCATTTTTTGCATTACTAACTGCCATCTTCACGCCGCGAATGAATTTACGAAAATTAAACATACCGTTGTCCGGTGTAATTTGCTGCATACAGTTGATAACACTGCCACTTGATATTCCATAATGACTCGTCAAAAACATGTCATAACCTCTTTCATTTGCTTTCCAATACCTTTCAAGATCTTCAACAGTTATATACCCTGTCTGAGCAGCGTCTAGAGCTGTGAAAATGTCATTCATATACTCAAGTAGTTGAGGAGCAAAATTCTCGTGACTCTTTGGCAAGATGGGCAATTCATTCTTCATTTTCCTGTAATTAAACGAGTTTACCCGAAGGATATTTGAATTTGAAACGACGTTCCAGCTCATATTTGAGGTCTTTCGTTGATGGTCGCGTGTGTCCAATGATTAGTATGGATGAATTTGAATACAAGGAAGTACACAGAAATTGCTGGCACGTGCCGAAATATCCCAAGCCGATTTTGTTGTGGGAAAGTCGAATTTGCAAAAACACGGACACCTGGCTTCCTTTGAAAACACAGCCCACAAACGGCGGCATGATGTCTATAAAAAACAACAAAAATATGACTAAGAAACCCCAAGAGGGATGAATCAAAATGCCGCTAGATTACTTGGATAAATAATGAAGCAAATTGATTGTTTAAAGAATGACAACGAATAAAAAACAAGAAAATATTACAACGCAATCTGCGAAATGCTCTGATTTCTTATTTAAATAACTGATGTTTCTTATTTTCTTAAGAAGTTCAAAATAAGTAGCAAACAAGCAAAAAAAATTTAATTGCTTCTATCCTCAATACACCCTTCCCTAGGCTACTCGCTGCTTAATTATTTAGAGGTTTTTACCTTTCGTGCATACTCGTTTCGGTCAGATATTGGGGCAGTACTGTATATATGAGAGTAGTAAATAACATCTTGCAATATATGTCACGTTATTTCAAGTTCATCCTGGTCTGAAAACTTTTAAAATTCATTTCGTTAACTTTGAAATTACAAAGTACTGAGAAATTCTTTACGTTATGCCGATCCTGCCCTGATTTGGTTGTTTAGGGGGCAATCATAAAGTATGGAATAAAGGTGATGGAAGATTAAAGGAAGGTTGTTATCATTGTTATCGTCTGAAACAATTTGGCCGCGCAAAACGTCTCTCCTTAGTTTCTGCAATGCTTCTGGATCTCTTGCAGATTTTCTGCTCCATAATAGCGAGAATTAAGGGGGTCTAGCAGATTCTTGGAATTTTGCCGGGTGATAAGTACGCTATCGCCGGAGAATTAGGGAGCAGTTCCCAATCATGACCGTTGCAATTCCCTTATAGGGCAATCGTTGCAAAACAAACGTATGTGTGAGGCATTTCCCAAACGATTCAAATCATTTACTTACTGAGCTTTGAAAGTCGTTTATCTGATTTGTAACTCTACTGTGTCATATGAAGTTACCACACCACACCCTTCTGTTGTAAAGCGCACTTTTATTACGCCTGATGCAAAGACATTTGATTAGATCTTTTCTGGCTGTATTATTATTCCCTTTAAAAATAAATGCTAACTCGAATGTTTGCTCAGGGATCAAACAGGTTTCTTGGAAAAGCAAATATAAAGATTTACACTGCATAAAATGTTTTTTAGATTTCTTCAAGGAAACTGCAACTGAATATTGATATGAAACATAATCTTCCCACTTTAAATTTACATATCCTTGCAACAGTTCTTTTTGCTTAGTTCGAATAAAATAAGCGGTTATCTTTAAAAAAAAAGAGGTGAAGGAACGTATATTAGCAAATGATGGATATTAGCAGCCACGCGACACAGATTCTACGCACGTGGCAGTTACAAAGTAGAATTTGAATAAAACAACAACATGCACGCGTCGTTTCCACGGCTTTCATGATTGGCTGGTTTGAAATCTGCATCTATTCTAGTTTTGCAACCGATGCTTATATTCTTGGTCTGTGCAGGCTATGCTTATTAAAGATCGGGAAGACAATGTAAAAGGTTTCAGAAGTGGAGGAGGGGCACTTGGTATGGTTTGCGTGGAAAAAAATTGCGCTGTTGACATCAACCCATAGGTCCAAAAAGTAGTTTGGGCCCAGATTATTAGGCGTGCAAATCCTTCAACATAAATGTGCTCAACCGATTTAACGAAGCATTCTACGCAAAATTTTGCTGGAAAAGTATTGTAAATAAATTCTTTGGCAATTCAGTGCTAGCTTCCTACACAACAGTTTCTTAGGAAAAACGTCTAAGTTCCAAAAAAGAAGGATAATAATAAATTTTTGGGTCCCTGGGCGTTCGGGCATGATGCTCCCTAGGAGGAAAATTTAGTATACTGCCCTTCGTGGAATCAAAGATGTCAACATGGAGGGGGTGAGATCCATCACGCCAATTTCACTTCAATTGATAAGTATCACTGAATAATCTAAATTGGGGGGGGGGGCGAGAAGCACTGCAAATCCCTGCAAAATCAGAATCTCCACAGTCAAAACTTGAAGCAGTACACGCTTTTTATGAGAAAGCTACATGAAGAAAGCCAATATATTTAAAGAACTTATACCACTAAAAGCGAAATACCTCAGGAACTTTTCGATTTGAAAAACATTTATAACTGCAAGCATCAAGAACTGAAAAGCTGGTTCCATTCTTTTTGTCGCATATGCTACCTCGCATGTGCTTCTAGCACCTTTTTCTGTTTCTATACTTTTCATAGGGCACTTGATGTGCAGTGAAAATTAAGAAACTATTAAGGAACTTTTGGAACTACAAACTGATGATTCGAGGTCTGCGAGTAAGGAACTTTTGGAACTAGGCCTCGAGGTAGGTTCCTTATAAAAAAAGCGTGTATCCAAGGAATATTTCAAGTTCAGTAATCAGTTTATGTGGAACGATGAAAGAACCTCCTGCCCATCGCCCTGCAACGCCTCTTTCAATTTCCAACAGCGCTCCGATGCGCAGCCTGTAAGCGGTTGTGGTTGTATCGTTTCAGTTTAAGCTCGGGGCTGGGCGGGGGGGTCATAACGAGTATATATGGTAGCAGGGATTTGCCACTTTTTAGGGGTACCTTTTTGGAAAATACGGAATTATGGGTTAAAAATTGCAACAAAGTAGGAATGTACACGGAATTATTGATATACATTATGAGGTAAGAAGAAATTTGGAATCATCATATTTAAATGAACTTGAAACGATATGATGAACCCAGCATCTTTATGAACTTTAATGCGCCTTTTTACTCTGCGACTCTGCACTTTTCTGGTCAGTGACACGGAATAATGGTTCCCGTTTTTCAAATAGTGGCACGGTAAACCCCCCCCCTGAATTTGAGACTCCTGAAGAAGATAAAACATGAGACATGCTAGATTTCTGATTATGAGTCAATCAATCTTATTTGTCAACACAAAGACATAAAAATGTTAAAATATACCCTAAAATTATCATTAGCTAATAAAATACACTGTCTAAAAATATCGCAAATAAAACCCAGGAAATCGTAATCAGTGGGTCTGAATCAGCCTAAACATTAAAGAATACTTGTATCGGTGTGCACTCTCAATGTATGGCTTTTTTCAAGGGATCTCTGTGCTTCTTATATCAAAGGGTAGGAAATAATTTCTACTTGAAAACGTCTTGTAAAAACCATTGACATTGTAAAATTTAAAATCTGCACAGAGAAGAGAATATATAATTCGGGAGCATATCAAGCATTTCTTCAACCAGCAGGCTTCAGACAGAAACAAACCGCCAATTCACCGTAAATTTCAAGTTGCGAGAAGAAAAGTATGTTTGTGCATATAAATTGGAACATAAATTAAAAACCGTAAACTTATCCAAAAACAGGAAGTCTTCAATTATCAACGGCAATCCATAAAACACAAGAAAATTCTTTCCTTTTTAAAAAAGAGCAAAGCAAAACGATCAATAAGCGGGAAATGAAGTATAAAATTTACAGCAAAGACATGTATGGAAAAGTGGTTCCTGATGGGCAAAACTGAGGGGGTTAATAATTACATGCCAAATTTTATAATTCATAAAGTCAAAAGATGAGCATTACAAGGCTACGTGATGTTTAATCTAAAGGTCTTTACCAAGCCTTTCGATTTCATCGAGTACAAAGTCCATATCGTCGTGTGTAACAGCTGCACTAATGACAATCATTCGAAAGAAATTCACGTGATCTTTCAGCGGCTGGTAACCAACCATCATGCTTCCCTTCAGAGTCATCCTTTTCTTAATTTCAGGCGGGACCTACGACGAGAAATTAAATTTAAAATGAAAATTTCTTCTTCCTCTTCAGCTTTTCCCGTTTTCATAAGGGATCGCGGTTCCGCGCTAATCTCTTCTATTCATTTCTATCGCTGACTTAGTGTTCATTTAAGTTCTTTTCCTGCATATCTCCTTTCAGTTATTCTTTCCATCTATATTTTCGCCGCACTCTCCTTTGTCTTCTAACATAACTTTCATCTCTTCTTATCCCATACCCATACCAATTCATTATTTCAGCAACCTTCACTGTATCTTTTAACAAACGGGCTTTGAAAAAATACAGGGTAATAACAGACCATGGTAAATGATGAAATGGGTAAGAAAGCAAGATTCATAAAGTACTTTACTCTGAAAATAATATTTAATTTCCATCAATGCCATGAATATAGTCAAAAATAGAAACAACATTACTTAAGCACAACGAACTAATTTAACTAGGTGAAGTACAACGATATATAACACCGGACAACAATTAAAAGCACCAACTAATTATTTCATCAAATTGACCAGAAAGTTGCAGTTTCAAAGGGACTAAGGCCAGAAAAGAGAAATTATCTTTCCAACTTGGTTACCTGGCTATTTTGGGTTGTGAAAAAGCATTAAATACATAGCAAATACTACTTACAGCACCAAGTTTTGCAGTTTTCTCTGGACCATCAGGCATGTTGCGAACGCTTGGTGGTAAATATCGAAAACAAATGTTTGTGCAATCAGGCTGAAAAAAAAACATAATGCATGCATAACTAACGAATGTAAATCTGATATCAAACCTTCCAATCTCACACATTTAGTGGTGTATAACCATAGCACACGATGAGCTACTAGTGGTTTAGTAATACATCTAAGTTTGTTGCAGACACCAATACAATTGCTTTTTATGATTTGTGTGTTTGTGGAGATGCTCATAAAATACCGATTAGCTAAAATATTTTTGAGCAAATTGAAATCAAAGCTAGTAAAATACATACCTCAAGTAGAAGCTCGAATCCTTCTCTTTTTCTGATCTGCTCTGCAAGATATCTGGAAAAAAATTTACAGCATGCTTTTAGAGACTGTCAACTCTGGCATGCGCGGTGAAATATATGCGTGCAGAATTAAATACAGATGTTGTCCTTAAAAAAATGCAAGATAAATTTTTCGAATAACTTAAATGTCTTCTTAGCTGAAAATCTGTTGGCTAAGTCTCTACCGCAGGAAATAGAACTAGACTCTACTTCTTGCGCGAAGATTTCTCAGCTAGCCACTTAAGCCTTGAATCTGGAATATCACTCCTCTTTTGATATAAAGGAAAGAGAAAAATATAATAAAAAGATGGCTTCTTTAGAATTTGGATGGCTATTGAAGGCCACATTCATACCAGAATGTCCATGTAAGACTTTAACCTCACTCTGGTCAAATAAATTATATTGGACTGAGTTATTGACGAATGTGTATGGACAAGACTATATATGGAAGGGTGGTAGGCAGTTTTATAAATATAAAATGTATCTAAAAAAGGTGCTGTTTTTGGCAGTTTCTGCCTCTTTGCTCATTGCACATTATTTTAAATAGAGATTTTGGAGAGTCTAATTTTTATCAGCTCATGGTTGCACAAGACAGCTGTTAAATTTGAAAGTCCTTGTATGACTTACATCGATTGTATAACAACCATTTCTATTATTCAATATAGTTCCAAACTGCACCATTTCAAAATCTGTACACTACCTTCCACATTATTGAAAAAAATGATAAAAAGCATTTTGATATCTTTACAAATTGTATTGGATTATGTGCGGAAGTTTGAAGACAAACCTTGCATTATCAAATGCTCGATCAACATGTTCTTCAAATCCTTTAGTTCCCTACAGAAATTGAATTGAAAATAAAAAATGCTGATCATGGAACAGAAACAGTTAAGACAGTTTTTGCAATTGAAAAACTGTTTTGTCTTGAATCTGCAGCCTATGTTCCTGGTACAACATTTTGCAACTGATATGGCTAAATACAACCCATGATTACATTTTTGCAAATACAAATATTCAAAATATCTTACAAGATACATCTTATACTTTGAACACATTACATATAAAATTATATTCTTCTCTTGCTCAGAAGAAGCCTCAAGTTTTATTACAAAAATGTTTTAAGTAAAACATTTATGCATTTCAATATAATACATCCTTACTTTACACTCTGCAACAACAAAACCTGCTATAAATGTAGAGAAGGGATGAAAGTACAACTAAAAGATTACTTTTGCTTTCCACATCAACCATAGTTTGAAGACATCATTTGGTCTTCCGCATTGGAATGTCTTGTCGCCAGTATCCAATGCAACATCATAAAGCTTCTTGTCCCTCTGGAAAAGATACTTGGCACCAGCTTTGTTGCAATCATTGAGGAGACCCTTCAAGGCAAATCAGATAGCAACTATAATTTCCTTCTAAAAAGGTATATTTGAGAAAAAACATGATGACATATGATGCAGAACATAGCAAAACTATAAAGTATCTTCTCATCCTGTGGCAAATGCCTCTCATCAATGATTTGGAGGCACTATGTTTAGTCATGTTACAGAGTAGCATTGCCACCCAGATACCAATAGCAAGACATAAAAAAACTGTCATTTTACATACACACCTCATCTTTGACAAGGAGAACAGAGCATTGCACAGGCACAGAAAGCATCTTGTGTGGATTCCATGAAACTGAGTCAGCCCTGAAAGTTAAATAGCAATGAGACATAGCATTTACAAGTGCATCTACAGTCAATGAAGAGAACATAAACCAAAGAAAACATTGAGCACCATTGAGTACTATTTTTCATTATTTTTTCACTATTTTCATTGCAATACAGAAAAACGAAGGCAAAAGACAGCAGATTAGAGTAAAGATGGTAAATTAAAACTAAGGAATAATAGAAGGGAGATGAATTCAATATAACAGGGCAAATTTCAGTTATAATGAAAAAAATTTTAATTAGGCATTTGCCTAGCCTAAAGTGAGTGCTAGAATGGTCAGCAAAATTTTTGGCATAAAATAAACCACCAGTATTAAAAAAACTATGAAAGAAAGAAGGACAAAGCAGTAGGCAAGAGGAAAATCAAAATGAAGTGGATACACTGGAAAGCAACAAAGTTAAAATGCACACAAGAAGCCAAATTCAGAGCGGTATTAGCTTATTAAAAGGCTGTACAAACCTTTCAATACCACTTGCAAGATGCTTGTGTTTCTTTGACAACATGACACTAGTTCCCCAAGCTCCCTGAAAATGATAACAGATCACTTTGAGTACTAATTCTGAAGTGTTTATTCTAAAACTGTTTATTAATATAAAAATGGAATAACTGAACAATGTAGGTGTTTGACGTACTAATAGGTATTTGTCAGGGGCGGCGCGCATACATTTTCGGCTGCTATTACAAGTCCTGAAAATAGGCGTATCCAACGAAACCACACCCATTTGACATTGCCATTTCAGGGTCTCAAACGTCTCAGAAGAGTGGCTCACAAACGGCAAACTGCCGATGATGAGCTAAGCGATGCGGCCATTTGCCGTCATCAAGAACCCCGTTATTCACTTCTCAAAAGTAATAACGCGGTGCATAAGCGATGGGGCTATTAAAAAACTCATACCGAAATGAATGCTATTCTAACCTTTGATAAATCTCCCATCACCAGACATGGCCAACAAATATAAGTGTTTTTCTCTTTATCGCCACAAATCGAAGAAAAACTGATATACAGAGGATCGATGTTTTAAACTTCCAACAGGGCGCGGTCGTCCATCATTTTTTTAAAGTTGTTCGCGAACAAGGCAATGTTCGCGTAATTTCCCTTTGGGTTGATAAGATAGAGAAAAATGTCGAAACATTCCAATGTACACTACCATTGGCTACTTGATTCATGATTGAAAGATGTTGCCACTGAATCTTACTTTAGAAAAATGCGTGTACTCAAACTTGTCGTAGCCTATGGGATCATATGTCCACTGCTATTCACTTCTCAAAAGTAATAATATGACAAATAATGGCCATTGAAACATACAGGAGTTTACGTCAAATAGGAAGCGGCCCTTCTATTGTTTTTTCCTGAAATGCTATTAGAATCGAGAGAGTAATAGCGTGGCCGTTCGCAAAGCCCAAACAGTAGGTGTTTATAATTCATATTGTAAATAATTGGTAACGATATTGGCTTTGACGCCGCTCAAGGCATAGAATCTCGGAATAAAAGCGATGAAAATATTTTAAAATTGGAATGTTTTTCAAGGAGGGTTTCTAATAACAAAACACACGGAGAATCTCCTGAAAAAATTGCTATTACTGTAATAACAATAATAGCTGTGCCCGCCGCCCCTGGTGTTTGTGCAATCCGGTTGAATATTTCAATAATATGAACTCATTCTTAAGTTTCCTTACTTTCCAGGGCTAAGACTGCAAAGAAAATTAATTTGAAGAATAATTATGTAAATAAAAAAGACTACAGGGGAATAAATAACTGCATATAACCAACATTTGCAAAATAAAGAGAATCAGCCCCGTTATATTCTGAACTTATTTTATATGTATACCATATGCCATTTTGTGCTTGCACACTATTCAAGAAATCACAATGCCAATTTTCCATACGATTTTGCAATAGTTTGCTTTGTCAAAATTTAATTCCATTTTCTTAAATCATTAGGAAGTATTGAAGTATAAAAATTTATGAACTGAATTTGGTACAAACTTACATCAACATGGAACCAACATCCAAATTCTTGACAGATGTCAGCAATTGCATTCAAATTATCAAAAGCACCAGCAACAGTTGTACCAGCTGTACCACAAACATAAAATGGTCTCTCACCCTAACACAAAATAGGATCAACATTGATATTACACTGATAATAGTCGACTGAGACTATCTAGACAGCTCTATTTACTTGACATCTGCACTGTAAAAAAACGACCAACAGTAATTTTTATTAATAGTTGACTCATGTATAATATTTCAAGCATTGTCACTAGGGATGAATAACAACAAGTAGTCTTGTTCAATTACAAATGATGGTATCATATTAAATATATCATTGTTTACAAGTTCCCCAGACCATGAAGCTGTGGGGTAATTGTTCACACATAAATCTTCAGAGATGGAATGTGGCTTGACAGTCATTGTCACATAAAAAAAATTCTGACAGATCTCCATTGGTCGCCAAATTTTAGCCTACCTAGACTCCTAGCGTACAACCAGTTTCTCATTAAATTCATATTTCTTCGCTATTGTACAAAGCTAAAGGTCTTGGACTCAAAAGCCACCCTAGAAATGCCTTATTTCAAATCTTTCTAAGTTATTTTTGATCTTTTCAATTCTCACTCTAATTTCTATCATTTATTTGAGCGTTGACAGGGGCATCAAGTCAGCATACAAATTTCTTCAACTTGCAAGGAATGAGATCACAAAACGTGTACTGCAATTGACCATGACAAGCCTTTTGGGTCAGAAATCTTTCCATAGTATTCCCCAAAGTAATAAAAAATTATACATTTATGAGAATCAAGAGACCTTCCCTTAATATGGTTGCTTTGAGCATGAAATTTAATAAACAACAGACAACTTACTTTTGACTGGGCCTTAATAATTTCAGCTCTTAGTTCTTCTATTATCATCTTTCCACTAAAATTAGAAAACAGAAGTATTTACAAATCATGCCAAAAGAAGCTGCTAAATTTAAAAATACGAGAATGGCCAATACTTTCAGGTTTATTTCTTTTAATTCACAATATAAAATTCAAAAAAGACAAAAAGTGTCCCCTGCACAGGGCAATCAATTTATACCCTTTCCATTGACAAAACACAGATGTTAAGAGGGGGTGTCTAAAATTTGCAAACTTGGTAAGCACGTGCCTTAGAAAGACACACTGTTACGGAAATCTTTCTCTTCTGTCATTACATGCCCAGGCATTATGTTATAGTGTAAGATTCATACAAAGCTATGTTTGCTGTCTTAAAGTTTAACAGACAACCAAAGAATAGGTAAAAAATATAAGTTGAAGGCTTACTTGTGGTCAGTTTTCACTTTCTTGACACTCTTTGTTCCAAAACCAAGCGTTGCAGCTGCTTTCATGGTGGAATAGTGTCCCTGTACAAAGAGCTCCCTTTTAACAGTTTTATAATAAGTGCATAAAATGAATCCTAGAAGGGGTGCAAAATAGAACCCTTCACTATTCAAAGAGCTCTTTATTAGAATTTGTTCCTTTTGCTCATGGCAAGGCCTGGCCTTAACAATATAATTTGTTTTGAATTTTTCTTCATTTTCTCCCATCTCATTTCACAATAGTAAGGAAAGACAGCACTTCAATCTGATCATCTAAACTTTCATAGTGTGTTACTCAACAAATGATGACCTCAACCCAGGGTATTTTCTTATTAGAGCATACAAGACACTTATGCATGAAACTGCAGGGAAACTCCTGACAATGGATCAAAATTTCTATTGAAATGCTGATAGTATGTTTTAATTTTACCACCTTAAACATGTGATTTGGTCATTTCTGCTGTTTGAGAATCTTATTTTGCTATAAATGTCTATGTTTATATTCTGATCTGAAAATTGCAATAATTCAACTGAACAACTACTAACCCCATCAGAAACAAAAATAGCCAATCTTGGGGATGCAAAGAGGCCATCTTCTTTTAAATTGGGATTAAACCTGAAAAAAAATTCAGCAATTAGATTTTACAATTTAGACACAAATATAATAAAAAGTATAATTGAAATCAAAAACAATAATATCTCACTTACCTCATATCAGACCAATAAATGTATCATTTTAAAGCAAAAGAAACACTATTATGACCTTAGCCCATATGTAATATTTAAGATGTTTCTGAAGAAGAGAACCACTGCTGAAAGGATGCTTAAGCAGGGTAAAATAATACAAAAAAGAGCAGAAGGAAATGTGGCTTAAGTTTCAAAATTAATTTTGAAACAGACACTGAGTTGTAAGGCTCTGATAGTGACAGCTAAAAAAAGAACTGGAAGAAGTGATAGCAGCACTACTTTCAATCAGTGAAGGGAAAACCAAAATCAAAAGCAAATTTGTTATCTTTAGATGAAGAGATGGAAAATGAGAATATGTTAAAGGAAAGATTAAAAAAGAGGAAGATGAAAGATACAAACAAATCCCCTTTTAAAAGAAATGAAGATGCATAAAAGCATCATTTGAGGGGTACTTTAACTTGCACCCCTGGTATCTTACTTGTGTCTGGCAAGGTTCATCGCTTGCATGTTGGAGATGGAACCACCTAGTAAATAAGATGTTAATTAACAAATGAAATTCAACTAATAGCTACATATCAACTCACATTATCTAAATCAAGACTGATCACTGGGCATAGATACTGACAGGAAGTGAAACTGGTGCAGTAATTCGATGGACTCCAAGAGAGTGGTAAAATATTTACTGGGATAGAACACTCAATAAAATTGATATTGAAATACTTTTGTTGCTACTAGCATATACAGTAACATCAATGCAAGATTGGGAAAAATAACAGCTATCCCTCTTAAATATCTTAGTAAAGATTCAAGTCAAATTAGTGCACATCTTTGTGCAACAAAACCTGTTAGATAGAGCAGGATACAATCCAAAGTTCACTGAAAGTTCATGGAGTAATCCTACTGCAATCAGAATCTCATTCCCAGTAATCAGTCTTTCAAATCATTAGTTCTTCAATTCTATTAAAAGTGAATTATTTACATGCATACCTGGAAACAGAAGGCCATCTCCACCTTTAAAGCCAATAACATCTCGCATCTTTTTCAAGAGAGCTTTTTCAATTGTTCCAAATACAGGGGCCATTTCAAATGTGTACCTAAAAGGTTTATTCATTATTCTTCATAAGCTTAAATAACAATTAATCCTACCCTAGCAGGTCCTGCCAACATTCAGCCTTGTTGGTTTTAATACACATAATTTGTATTGCAGCCATCACTTGTAGTTGATAAAGGTTAAAACGACCTGAAACGAGCTGAAACAGCCTGCGAACGACCTGAAACTACCTGGTTTTTTTCATGTTGTGTTCAAAGGCCATATCAACAATCGCTATCCACCCCTCTCATATCGAATGGATGCAAATGAAACAACAGGACGAAACAGGAAACCCCATTGAAGGTAATAATGTTGTATCTAAGTCATTAATTAACAGCTGGAGACAGCCCCGTGGAGCACACTTGGTATCACACACACACAGAAACAGCAGAGATATAGCCAACATCAACATCATAAATCAATTTCAATGCATATTTGTAGAAAACATAAACGTAAAGGCCATCACGCCTCTTGAGTTTTTCTGGTACGCGTCAAAATCATCATAATCATTGTCATTGTTAGATTATTGTCATTATGGTGACCATAATTATCATTATCATCATCACCCTTATCATCAGAGGCGGAGCCAGTTGGGGTCGGGGCTTCATCACATTTGAGTCGACCAACGCCCCCAAACGAAGAAGTTTTTTGCTGAAGTTGTTATATGTTGTTGTTGTAGCAGTACAGTACATATATATCTGGTGGTAGGGGGCACACATTCTCCCTTTTTTCATTACACTCATTTTTTTGTAATATTAAATTTTATAAGACTAATGAGGCTCAAAATTGGTGAAATTTAAGAATACTTTAAGAATATAGTCAGGCTCAAGATCTTGTGAAACAATTATTTTTAGCATGTGTTTTTTTATTTCTGAATTTTTTATGACATTTAATTACTCGTACTTCTTTCCTCCTTCTTCTTTTATATTCTGTAAGTCTATTTTTTAGACTTTATTTTGATGACTTGTTCTGTTATTTGTAATAGATGTGTGTTATTGTAATAGATTTGTAATAGATGTGTATATTTGTAGCCACTATATTTGTAATAGATGTGCGTTTTTGGCATTGATGGAAACTTTTATATTCAATCTAGAATACAGTTACAAATCTCACTATAACAAGGTAATTTGTAACTGGCAAGCTTGGGTTCACAATAAAATAAGTAGATAACAAGTTTCATAAGATCAAGCTGAGAAAAAATAATAATACAAAATGGGAGTAGTTCTTGATTTGCCTATGTCTTATTTCTAGCACAGACAATGAAGCAAGTGGTACGAATACAGATGGTGACAGTTTAGAGATGAGATAGTGTTTGTGTTGTTTGTCAACACCGATATAACAATTAATTGCCATATCCGCATTTTCTGCTGCGCTAAGAATATTCTTTGGCTCAAACTAGCAAAAAATTAAAACATTGAGGCTCAGCAAAAATTGTAAAAAATTCAGTTTCTTCTAAATGCTTTTGAAATTGAATACTGCTTGCAACAATGTGGTTTGGTTGACGAATCCTCTGTCATAACCAGAATCAAGATACTCAATACACCACTTAAAACCTGAGTCCTCAGTTCTGTAGAAATACACCTTGTATTGCCTCCTAGTCAATCAGTGTCAAGTAATTAGCAAGATTCGAAAAGGCCCCTGGAAGGTGTTAACCTGAGATGACAACTCAGCTAATCTTACATATATTTTTTTATATTAGGCAAGAGGCCATCTGATTGGTGAAGGTGACATTTCCTTCCAATGTCCCTGATTTGTGTCCCAGTATTCAGTGAGGGAAACAAATATAAATTACATTTTGAGAAAGAAAGGAAAATGAATATAACAGCTCATTCTGAAAATAACTTACATAGAAGTGTTAGCAGTTGCACCAATCCATTGTCCCATCAGCCCAGTGATGTCAAGACCAGCAAACATTTGATTATAAAATCTTGGATGCCCTAAAATGATACAAAATGTTTAAAAAGTGTTTCAAAAAAAAATTAAAGAAATGCAGTAGAATAGCTGACATAGAATGAGAACCCTGCAGTATGACTTGGTGCTCACTAAAGACAAAATGCCTAAGTTGCAAATATACACTTAAGTGCATTATCAGCAACAAACACAATTTGGTAAACAAAAATAAGCACCTGCAGGTAAAAAACCAAGAAGATGAATGGTCATTACCTGGCTAACTAGTGTTTTTCATTTTGAGGAGGGTTTGATGGATGAAGGAAATAGTTTCCAGTATGTTAAGTTATGATTTTGCCTTATTTGTAATTGTTATGTTCTGCAGCACAAGCTTTTAAGTCATTACCAGGTACAAATAGATGCAGAGGTGGCAGCTTAAAGTGCTAAATTATTGTGGTGTACAAAGAATAAATATTGGGGATGACACCATGCAGAGCTGCCCACAAAGATTAAGTCAGTTCAAAATACAAACTTCTTATAGTTCAGTTTCTTTACGATATTGCATTCTCTCACAATCATTTTACCTGTTTTGACACTAAAATCTAGAATCTTTTTAGTAGTGCTTATTAGATCTGAAAGCTCTGATGAATGTTCTTCAATTTCAACATCAATTTCCTTTAGAATGTCATTCTGTGATTTGAAGTCAATAACTTTTGTTGATCTGTCATAAGTCTGGTGAACAAAATTCTTTAGAACAGCCACTATAACATCCATGAATTTATCAGTGACACTAGTGTTGGTATCACTCCATGGCAGCATGTCTTCAATTGAAAAAAAAACACTACATAAATGCATAAACAAAATACAATAGGTTTGCCCCCCTGACATAATTTAAAAGAAGTTGTAAATTAGCATGCACAATTATTCTCCAGTACAGATAATTACTATGAATTCTTAAAATTTTGCCCCATTGCTTGAAAGCAAAGTTACATAACTGCTAAAAGAAAGCATTTTATCTGCTAAACCTGCTCTAATATCACAATAATCTTTGCCTAAAACCAACCTTTGTAAAACAATGGTTCGTTGTAAATATTGATACCTACCTTTGAATGTTTTTCCACTTAACTCATGGTTTGGTTGCGCAAATTGGGTTGCAGTTCTCAGTTTCTTTGCAGCTGCAATACCATCATTACCACCATGCACTACTTCACTTTGCCTGCTACCAAGCAAGGAAGAACCATTTCTGATTGAACCATTAGTTGCTGACATTTCTGAGCTTTTTATTGTATTAACTACAATTAAGATGCGTTTTAATAAGACTTTTGGAAATATTGCCACACGAAATGTGCATAATTTGGTTGAAAAAGAGATTAATAAAAAATAATGAACAGCAACCCAGAAAGGTTGTCCCAGATTTGTCTTTTCTATTCTCAAAATTAATCCAAATCTGATTAGTATCTAGGGGATTATTACCTGGTCCTACTAAGGTTCACTTGCAGTTTTCACCCTTTTCACTGGGGCCCGACAAGTGGGCAGGGACGCACATCAGGCTGATGCAGGAGGTGTGACACCCCCCAGAATTTTGCGAGTCGGTCCATAATATTTTACATATAAACTGAATTGGCTTACAGGCCAACAAAAAAGGCTCCCAGATAAGAAAAATACCTACCACTTTGGCAAACCAAGAATCAGAAACGGAAACAGAAACAGCAGGCGGCGAAAAACAACATACGAATCGCAATTTTGTTTTTTACACCTAGTCGGTCCCAGAACAAAGATATGATGAAATTCGGTCCAGCCAGGGTATTCATCCCCCTACAAAAACTTGGGTGTGCACCCCTGCAAGTGGATGAAAAGTGGGTGTGCCAAACGTCGATGCAAAACGTTTTCAACGTTGCAATGTCACAACAGGATGAACCAACATTGTCACAACCAATGTAAAAATCTCCGTTTTTAAAAACATGTACGAGTTAAGACACACGGGGTTAAAGATTTATTTTACCAACTGCAAATGTTGTTTGCAAACAAATTTTAATAGGAAAGTGGGGGCCTTGACCTCCCGGCCACCTCAGAGATCCTAGGTTTCAGTCTTGCTTCAGCATATAATTTGCAGAACAGTGCATCGCAAAATTGTTGTTTTTGAAAAAAATTTCGGCTAAAAGCACTTTTATCCCAGCATGTAATTATCCCCATCATGTAAGAAAAGGAACATTTCTACCCAGAAAAAATTTATCAACGTAGGCCTATCGTCGAAACTTGTGCGCCTAAATTGCGCCACATCAGTGCATTGGGCAACAACGTTGCATATGACACGAAGGATTGAAGCCCATTAAGCTGTTTGCAGTTCTTGTGCATTTCCTAAATATTAAGTTTGAAGGCAGATAAACTAGGCCTATGAAGCGAAAATAACAGGCTTTGATGTTTTCTATGGGTGTCTTTTTCCTGCGAGTCAAGATGTGTTGCCAAAACATATGAGATTTTCAATAACAAAATGCAAATACAAAATCTATTTATAAAAGTGAGTCGAGTCGAAAAGAAAAAGTTTCAAAAATACTTGCCGAGTTTCGCTTGCGACCTATTCGCATACGGGTGAGTAGAAAAGAGATCGATCTTATTTGCAAAGACATGAAATTGAATCCCTTGCTCTACTTTTCTATGTAAATTAAGATACTTTCCAAATTAGGAAGATGCAGTATTTACCAGTAAAATAACGCTTGTTTCCCATCTAAAGCGCATGCGTCTACGCTGCAATGAATGTCTGTTCATGCGCAACATTAAAAAAAAATTTTCCCACTGATCTGACCTCAACACGATTGCGCATAGTGCTTCGCAGAGGGAATCACAGGGAATCCAGAAAACAGATAAGCAGTTCCTTGTTATTAAAGAATTTTCGAAAAGCTACGCAGCGAGCTACTTCGCAACTTCGCAACGTCGCAATGAAAAGGGGCAAATCGATAAGAATATCATGATAAGATCGAATTTCATCCAGACCTTGTCCACTGTGTCCACGGGCATACTCATAGCCCTTAAAGATAAAAAACCGATGATCAAAATTGAAGATATCAGGAATTAAATTTTAGTTGAAAAAAATATTGCATATTTTGATCATATTTTGGAAATTTATGAAATGACAGGCCCGGACTGTTTCAACCATTCATTTTCCCCTTGCACCATAAAGGACTGGAACGTTCTCCCAAACCATATCATGAAAGCATGAAATATGGACTCAGACATTCTAGGCAACAATTTTCAGGAAATACCGCGCGTTGTAGCTCGTTATCCGGGATATGTACCTTTTTAATACACTCATCTTTTTTATAAGAATACTCAATTTTTTGCTGAGCCTCAATATTCTTAATTTTTTGCTATTTTGAGCCTCGGAATATTCTTAAATTACTTTAGAAGAAAATGCAGATATGGCAATAAATTGTTATAATTATCATCAATGCCAAAACGCACACCTTTTACAAATATGTGGGTAACAAGTCATCAAAAAAACCTTAAAGTAGATTTACAGAATATCAAATAAGAAGAAGTAAATAAGCACGAGTGAATAAATGTCATAAAAAATTCAGAAGTAAAAAATACCCGCTAAAAAATTTTGTTTCACAAGATCTTAAGCCTGACAATATTCTCAAAATATTCTTAAATTTCACAAAATTTGAGCCTCATTATTCTTATAAAATTTATTCTTATAAAAAAAAGAGTGTAGTTACTGTGACGTTGCCAAAGCAACTTTCTTTAGTATGGATTTGTTGTAGAAACGCGACCCCAGAGAGTTGGTAATGATCGCACAAGGGTTAATAATTTTATGACATTAACACGTTTACTTTTTTACAAAATTTTTAATTGGTTAATTTACTTAATCCTTTTATACGCTTGTTGTCATTACGTTTTACATTATGCTTGTTTATTTAACAAATTTTTATTCGTTGATGATTTTAATTTCTCTTTTTTTGTATCTCAGTTAGCTGATAGGGTTTTGCGTAAAAATATGATATGATGATGATGATGATGATGACGAGAAGGTCGGGTTGAGACCAGGAAAACGTGTTATATTCATTGAGGTTCCATCTCTGCAGTTTATCACGATTGCCAAACGTAAGGAGAGTAAAATACAGTCCACAAGTTTTCGCAAAAAAACAATCTTTTACACTATAATTCTTTTTGTTAATTAATCACATTTTCTTCGGGTTTTAAATACTTTAGGCCCCTGCCTGTAAGCTCAGAAACCACCAACCCATTACATTTTCCCCTTGTATATTCAATCCAACCATGTTATTGTCAAACGGCTGTACATGCAGTGGCCATTCGTGTTTCATCAGCTTAGCCCTCAACACTGAGGTTGTTGATCAACTAGTGTAGATGATGTAGATGAAGATAACAGCACTATTTCGCGATGGCAGAACAGAGGTATCGCTTGAGGCTGTTTCAGCGGCGGTCCGTTTTTCCAACTATCAAAACGTTATCCTTGCAGGTAAAAAAAATGGAAGCAGAAGACCAATGACGAAGCCAGCTCAGAACTGATGGTCATGCTAATATTTTTCTCAAAGCATTGACCTGGCGGGAAATATGCATATTGTAGGTTATTGGATGTGCTATAAACATACTCCGTAGAAGGTCGTTTGTCAAAGTCAATACTTGCAATAAGTGATTTTTATGGGGTTAGCGGCGTCTGCAAACTTTTAAAAAACACCGTTAGATTACGTAATTGCAGTTTTCCACCCACTTTTTGATGCCACATGCTTCCACTTTTCTAAGGCTATTTTGTCTGACGTGGAGTTTGTCTGATGCTTGGTAGCAGGCTTTGACATCAAGCTCATTAAAAGTTTACGTAATGTACAGGATGCCTGCACGAGAAAAGGGCAGGGGGCAAACCTTGTGAAAAAGGGCACCAAAAACTCACAAAACGTTTCAGCATTCTTCAAAATTTACTTATCTATGTACTGTTGGTCACGAGTGTATGGAAAAAAGGAAAAACGTTAATAAAAGGGGTTTTCCTGCTGCAAAAGTTTCTTGTGACATTTCAAGGTATTAGAATTATAAACAGGGATGCCTCTCCACGAGGAAAGGGCATGGGAGGCAAGCTTGTGAAAAGAGCAATAATTAAAAATCACTTTTGCGACCAATGGATTGTTGACTACATATGTCGCTTTGTGTTATTCAAATTATAAACGGTCTTTAAAAACGTCGATAAAAGGAGCTCCCTGCTGAAGAAGTTTTCTATAGCATCTAAGGTAATGGAATGATAAAGCCCTTAAATTTGAGATATTTCTCAAGAAAAGAGATATTAAAGACGACCAATGTGGAGAAAAAGCGTTAGATTGCGTTAAAAAATTAAAGAGAGTTTTTTAAACATCTTTTAAGGTGGGTGTGCACCCTTTCAGAAAATCAACCCATAATACACAGTTTTTGCTGTAAAAGCTATTTAGCACAACATAGCACCTTGAAAATTTGCATTTATAATCTTCAAAAGTTAATCAATAAAAAAATCAATTTTCAAAAATGATGGGTCTTATAAATTGTAAAACACTTGCAAGTGCGAACGACAATCTTCCCGAATTATCAAAGGAAAACACAAATTTGTCATTAGCGCAATAGGTATAAATAACATTAGAAATCAAAGAAATGCGGCCGTGGGAAATATTTTCCCTCGCAGAGGCAGCTCAGCACAGCGCAAGTTTTGCGACAGCAATGAAGAAGGCTGGCCTCCGAGGAGAACTAGCAAATTCTTTTCATGCATGCGTAGTCCCAAAGTTTCAAAGTGGTGACCAAGCAGAGAAATCAAAGAAACAGGTTCGTTGGACAAATGATATGGTCGTTGATCACATGCCTTAAAGCAAATGGACTTTGTTTCTAAGGGCCTGCTCCAGGGACACACATAAGGGAGGTGTTAGGGATTTGGCACCCCTACGAATTTTTGAGTCGGTCCAAAAATTTTATATGTAAACCGAATTGGTATAAAGACCAACTAAGAGGCCAATCACTTAGAAAGATACAACATAAACAACACAGAAGAATTTTTCAAAGTCCAGAAACGGTCAAGAACACACTGAGTACCACCTTGCCAAACAAAGAATCAAAAACGGAAACAGGGACATTGACAAACAACAGAATAATTGCACTTTTGCTTGTTACACAGTCGGTCCAAGAACAAAGATAAAATGAAGAACAGTCTAGCAAGAGCATACACCCCCAAAAGAAAATTATTCCTAGACGCCATTTGAAATTTCCTGTTCCCTTCTTATATACGCAATGAGACTTCAGCTGGGCAGGGAGGGCCAGCCCTCTTCAATATTTACAGCCCTTAGAACTCAATGTGCACAGAAAACATCACCTAAGGCTAAGGAGCAACTAACGTTTTACAAAACTTTAACGCGTCACATTGACCAAGGGCCATCTAAGTAAGAAACACGAATGAACCTCTAAAAGTTACAATATAAATGACTTGTGTATAGATTTCAAGGGATACTTATTGGTATCCAATAGATGAATAGCTTGGGCGAATGCAAGGAAAATGGCGAAGGGGTCCAGGGTGGAGCCGAAGAGAATTTCTAGGACGCCGCCCATAAATGATGGAAATGCCCTATATCAAAAAGCCCTTATTTTGTGAAAGGTAGAAATAATGCCTCGTCTGATCGGTTTGGCAACATGCATTGAAAAGAAAAGAAGAGCTGAATATAGAAAATCCAAGGTTGCCACGTAAGAGGAAATTGCCAGCAAGATAAGATGAAGAGAAAGCAGACAGCTAGTTTTACCCATCAAAGAAAAAGTCCTGTTACGAAAGATATACTTCGAAGCAGAAGACAGCATAACAAGCAGCATCAGAATAGGGTTTGACAAGCCTGATTTCAAGAAGAACATCAATTTGCAGGAAATATTTTTGAAACACATCAAGCAGTAACCTTGTGAAAAGGAATTGGACGAGATTTGCACAATTTATGGCGACGACTTTGACTGTTACATGTGTTACCGTATAGAAGCACAGCCCCTCTCATTACACCTTGCTGCAAACAGCATGGAATACAATCCTGATAAATTTATAATCAACGACCTCATGGAAATACTTGGAAAGCTACAGCTATCCAAAACGTTGAGCACAAACGAAATTGGAAAGCTGACCAAGCTCCTACTCGTGATGCCACAAATTCAGAAATTCAGTGAGCTAAAGATCTTTTTCAGCCCTTAAACGCATTAAGACCTACATAAGTTCAACCACAATCGACAATAGGCTCAACCATTTGACGTCCAAAAAGAGAAAGGCGATGAGCTGGGCATGATTGGCATTGCTAATGCGTTTGTGAATAAAGTGAGCTGCAGAAACAAATCCTTAGAGTTTTCTCTACAGCGGATTGAAAAACTAAGCTTTGTCTTGAAAGCAAGGCAACCCAGACTAAGGAACTCTTATAACACCATACTTTGTCTTTTTTTTTGCTTACAAAATTGCATTGATATGGTGAAACTCTGACTAATAACGGAAAACATAAGTAGCTTTGAAAGTCGGTTCCCTAAACATAAATGAAACGTTGTCATTATATTGAGAATTCTTTTGAATTATCTTTCATCTACAAAGAAATCACGTCGCTAAGTCTCCCATGCAGGGCCGTTGCGATCCAATGTCATTAGGAGGGGTGTACGATGAAGAGTTTGCCGACAGGGCGTGTCAACTTCTATAGGATGTGACCCTAGACCTATCAGAGTTTTATTCACGGATTGCAATATTGCTTGAAAATGGCCGAGGCAAACTAAAGTTATGTAAAATGAGTAAAATGAAAAATGCACCCTATAATGATGGACCTACTCCCATGTTTCCCGTGTATGTGGTTCACAAAACCCTACGTCATCCATTAATTTCTACTTAACTTTGGGTTAGACTTTTTTTATCTCTTCTCGCCTTAATCAAACGTGCACAGTTTTAAAGATTGAAGTATAAATCCCACAATCTTGTTAGGATTAAGTCAATAATTCTTCAATCAAACTAAACGACATTTTGATGATTTTGTAAAAACAGATTTATATAATATAAACACAAATGGTCGAGAAACGAGATTTTGAATGCGTACAACAAATGATAACTGCAGCTGTCATAAATATAAAGGAGAATAACCTGTGATGATCATCTGAGGTTTGCCATAATTCCATCGTTTCATAAGGGTTGTTAGATTATGATAATTAGACTAAAATTATTCGAGTCCTTGGCAAGTTATATCACGGGACCGCGAAGGGATTTCAGGGACCAAAAATTTAATAAACTATTCTATTCAGATAGCTTCATATTTCAAAAAATTAATTTTGAAACAGCTTTTGTAAAAGATGCTAAAATTTTTGCCCTTGAACACCGTGCCCTTGAGATAATATTAAATCGAAGACTTGAAAGTTGATGTTTGTTATTAATGCAAAGTCTTTTTTACTGCTAGGTACGAGGCTTTTCAAACCTAAAATTATTGACCATTGGGTATTGGTAACAACTCAAGATTTTTCAGTCTATTACAAATTATATGGTGGGTACACTTATGCTAAACAACATGTCAAGTAAAACTGAACAGCAGACAGGCACATTGAAATTAAGTATGACTATGTAAGACCCAATCAGGTGTGATCCAAATTTATGACGACTAATAACCAAATGATTAAAGGGCCGTTTATATGGAGAAAATAGTCCCGGATAGCCGAGACCATTTTCAGCCCGGGACTATTTCCAGTTTGCGTTTATATGGAGAAATTAGTCCAGGCTAGCCGAGGTAAATTTGGCACCACAATTCAATATGGCTGCACCGCTGATCTCAATAAAAGACTGGATTGGGAAACCTATTGTTTTCGAATCCAACTTTTTGAAGCCAGATCGGTGCCATATTGGTAGGACCTAAACAAAGAACAACAGCGAACACGTGGAACAGTATACTCGATAAAGTACAAGTATATCGAAAATGTACGATCCGAAAGCTAAAAACCTGTTAAATGCATTTGATAATCCATGCCGAATGACTTGCCTTTGACTCTACACTGGGACCCGCAGCTTTATGGGTCCTAGTAAGATGGCCGCCATCGAAATATTTTGGCTTCACTTTCTAAATAATAGACGGTCGATCCAGTCATTTCTTGAGATCAGTGGGCTGCACGCAATATTGTTTAGAATTCTTTCGCATGCGCAGTATGCAAAATTAAGTCTTGCTTTGCCGGGACTTTCTTCAGATTGCGTGTACACATAGTCAGTCATAGGAAAAGAAAATCTCGCCTTTCAAAGCCGGGATCCCGGCAGCTAAAAATTGCGCCGGCTGGCCGGGAGTATTTTAATTCTCATATAGAGGCAAAGTTTACATTACAAGTGTTTATATAGGAAGGCGAGATCCCGGTAATGAAAATAGAATCAGCTAGCTGGGAATATTGTTTCCATATAAACAGTCCCTGGCCACCACAACCTTTCAAATCTTTCCAACCATTTCTAGTTGCTTAATAATGTTCCTATATATTTTTGATTCCACGCAACCTCAAAAAATTTGCAACTCGCATTTAGTTGCAACTAAATAACAAGAATACATGGACATCATTTTTGTAAGAAAAAAGTGCACTTAATATTAAGGAAATTTAATGAATTCTCAAAAGTTCTGGCTTTTTATAAATTTGATTTAACCAAAAGAATTAATTGATGGCAAAGGATCGGTCTGGTTAGCTATACATTTCTTTCTTGACTGTGATAATTTATTAACGGTGACGCATATGGTATAAATGAAGGCGGTTTTGTGTTTTAATAAGTGTATTCAGCAAATTTTGAGCAAATTGCAGTTGATGTGATAAATTAACCATCACTTTTTTGCCATTTTACATTATCGTTCTTGTTTTTTGCTTATACGTCTTGTTTTTTGAAGTGTTTGCAGACATTTGACATGAAAAACACAGTTATATGACGCAAAATACCTCATCAATTAAGCATCTGGCGATGGAGGGAAAGAATTGAAGGAAATTTCTTTTAAACAGAATAAGATGCGAACAAGAATGCTTCTTCTGATCAGATGATTATGTCACTTGAAACGTCTTCATTATCAAATGAATTGATCAACACTGACAAACAAAGGTCATGTCTTTTTTGGGTGTAGCTGTTGTTGTAAATCAATAAGTTTTCACTTTTAACATCATTTTTGGACCTAATCCCATCATTTTGTCGAGGGGTATCATGAAGTTATGCTTTTTAGTCACTGTTGCCTTATTTATTCATTAGAATAATTTGAGGATGAAGAACTTCTCAACTACTCTGCTGGCGATAGGTTATCACTTATACTTACCAATACTCACCATTAGAGGTCACATCTTATTGAGAACAGTTGAGTACATTTTTATGTTTTCCTGTCACTGATTTTGATATAAACTAATTAGTCGCACATGATGAAAATAGAATTTATGCTGAACTGTTACGTTGGCGAAGGTCATCCACGTCATCAATTATTGATGTAATGTACCTTTTAAATGCGAGAGCTCAGAATAACTAAAACAATCTCTCAGATGCTCTCGATAATTAGGTTTAGTACAAAAAGAGTATAATCTCTTGTTTCTTACTGCAAATCAAACGACGAAATCCAAGTAAAAGAAGGAAAGAATAGAAGAAAGTTAAACATGCCGCAAGTAATGAAACTGTTTTGTGTGTTATTTTTTGTTTTTTTCATAATTGATACATCACATCGAGTGGATGCTTTCTCCATTGGGCTTGGAGGCCAATTCTACAAAAGAGAAGACGGTAAGGTAAGTCTGAGTCCAGCTATTAGCATGCATTTCTTTATGTTGGCTTTCCCAATACAAAAACGTGAAGAATCACGGTAACATTATGAACCTGCAAAATTTTCATCATGTTCCTTCAGTTGTTTCTGAAAAATGCATCAAAAATGTGGATTTATAGGAGATTACGTTATCGTCTGTCAGAAATAAGAAACATTTTTAATCAGACACATTGTACTAATTCAAGTTGTAATAAGCTTCAATTGATGTTTTTTTATAAGATCAGCTTGCTTTGATGTTAGAGGACAACTTTGAAAAGAGGATAACACTCCTGTATATAAGTTTAAAATTTTCGTTAATAAATAATTTCTTACGTTTTTCTGAATTTCGGCCTATTTTATTTCTTACGTTGTTCTTATTTTTTGAGCAAATCTCAGCTTGTTGCTTCTAAGAGAGGTTCCACTTATAAAAACGTGAATCCTCTGAACAAATCCTTCCAGAACCATTTTGAATAAAAGGGTCAAAAGGTGTTAGTTTGCTTGTTGGGAAATGGGGCAGATAAATTCCAAAAACAGGTATGGTTACTCTGCAAAGTCTGATAAATCCTTCAAAGTGTGCGTCAATAATTCTATACTCGATCAGTTTTGATTCCAAATTTCAAATTTCAACACATAATAGCTGCTTTTACATTTTTGAAAAGTAATTCCTGCGCATCGGCTTGTTTATAGGGTCTTTTACCATCAAAGATTTTGAAATAAGACGGTATAATTCCATAAAAATCATCACTTTTTCTAACAAATGCAACAATTTTGTGAGTGAGAAAGCAAGATATGAACTTCCTGAGGGCGAAGAAAAGATATCGTAAACATGCTGCCATTGACAGATGAACGTTCCCCACCTTTTTCTAAACATTTTTTTTTAAACATTTGTTCCTGCTTGTTAAAATACTCTGCCATTTGTCATGTGTGCTTCCATATGTTATGACTGGCCATATATATCTTCCCAGTATATAAACATTTACATATTTTGGCTGACAACTATCGAATTTAGATCTCAGGAAGTTGTTTTTGTTTGTCCAATTCTGGCTTTTACTTCTTTGTACATCTTTCTACTGGAGTGGCAATTGATCCAAGGTATGTAAAGCTATTTACTTGTTTTAGTACTACTTTTACATTGCCTTTGTCTGAGACATGCTTTTACAACAATGTTATTTTTGTTTGGGCAGGTTAGATTGAGGACCATGACAATGCCAGAATCGAAGAGTGTTTACTCATATGCAACTCTAAGGTACGCACTACAGCTAGCATTGCAAAGTAGAAGGTATTTAATGAGGAGAATATTAAAAAAACTAAACAAAACAATGGAATCTACTTAAGCAATTCATAGAAGCGGGAAATGATAGAAGTTGGGATTTTATGCAAATATACCCAGGTAGAGGAGCTTGGCTTTATCATCAATGGTAATAGAACTTCGCACTGTTCGCTACATGTTGTTATTTTATATGTATAAATAACACAGCGTCAAATAATGATGTATCTATTAAAAAATTTTACACCTTAAGAATATAGAATATAGAATTGAGATAATATTGCAATTCATTTGCGCCAATTTGTGCTTTCTATGCTTTATGTTGAAAATATGGCTTGGGGTGTTAGGCAAATCACATTTTTACATGCTAAAATCTGAAAAGGTAGAATCCTTGCATCATAAATTTAATCTTAAAAGCCTGTGCAAAAATCATAAAAAGTATGAATCACCAGCTACAGGCTACCTGCAATCTCCAAAAATGTAAATTATGCCTTTTGCTGCGAAAAGATACTAACAAAGCTCCTTTACCAATGTTTATAGAGTGAAATGCTATGATATGCAAGTCCTTTGCTGATTATCGGCCTTTCAACTTTCAAACTGGGAAAAGGAGGCGAGATCCTATAATTTTACTGTGATGCAATAAAAAGAAATAACAAATGATTCCCAAATTATTCTTTCATAAGTTATAGAGCCTCTGCTAAAGTAAGGGGGTTAACAGAAACACTGTTTCTTACAAGTTTGAGTAAGTTCAAAGGTTTTATAACAGAAAATGCTATTTACTAATTTACCAACCGGTGTTCATCCAAGTATTTTGCACTTTTATCAATAAGAGGGAACAAAACAGAGCGATTCATTCTACACTGCAACATACTAAATGGCCGCAAACTTAGAAAGTAAAATTAACACCATGTGTTTTTTACAGAAGAAGTTGACAATTAACAAAGAGTGCTATTCTCACATGTGAGGCCATGTTGTTCATTCTGACATTATGTTGGTTTTGTCCGATCTCTTCATTTAATTCGATTCTCCGCTTGTTAAAATGTCAGGACGACTTTAGATTATTAACTCATACCACACACCTTTACCAGTCTCTTGGGCTAACGGGCATCATTAAATGTCTATCTGAATTTTCTAGGTCTCTTTTAACGAATGTCAACCTGCTAAAATTCAGCAGTTAGTTTGGCTACGATACGAAAGTCCGTTGCGAGCGGAGATACCGGGGTGTGGCTGACAGTTTGCACAACTGTCTTCTTGTAGCCATAACTGAAATTTAGGATGTCTGGTTAGGAACAGTGCTCCTACCTAAACCCAAATTTGATTTAGGTGTGGGTGTAGGTGGGAAGGAGCCAGGCAGGTTCAACAGAGGTACTACTGTAACAAACATGCTGATACCCCTATAACATCCTATGTGCAGGATTGTGCATCATTCAAAGTTGAGGATTCTTTTTTTATAAGACACCGACTAAAACAACTATATAATTTCAGAAATAATTCCTATTTGCATACTGATGTTTGCATAAGTGAAAGGGGAATTTACTTCATTGATAAATCAGCATTAGGTGTCAATGTGGGCAGACACAAATTTGTAAATAAATCCCTTTTACCCTATTTCTTCAAAAAATGCTTTAGAGATAAGTTTCAATTATAAAAAATATTTTCTTTATAAACTGGTTTTCTCTTTGATTCCAAAATATAATTGCTGCTAATGAAAAAAGGTTGGCTGTAATTACAGTATAATGTATGTAGACCTGGCCTTCACCTGGTAGAAAAAAATTTAAAAAAATGTGTACACATTAAATGTTCTTATACTTGGTAGAATGCAAGTGATAACTTGATTTTATACATTGCAAGAACAAAGGGAGAAACAGTTGAACTAAAAGCAGCATGCCACAAACTCGCCACAAACCACCAGCTTAGTTGAGTCTTGAGAAAGCTCTCTTATAAAGGCTGCTCATCTATCTCTTCCCTGGACTTCACATTATCTCCCACTTTCTATCATTCGATTTAAGTGAGTATCAAAGGTTATTCGCTACTCTACCTCGAACCTAAATGACATTTAATAATTAATAATTATATTTAATACCATATTGCACATCAGAATTACAGCAGACTCATAACGTCAGAGTATTTTGTACATAGGTTTATGATTCCATTTCAGGGAAAGGAAACGTCCTATTGTAAAATCCTGCTCTGCAGAATCAGTGATATACAAGCATTATATTTACGATGGAAAAAGTATAAGAGCGGTTTGAATTATTTTTAAATTGTAACGGAAGAAGATTTAAGCATAATTGCTCTAAGGAATAACATAGAAAAGGACGAACTACAAGATTAAAACTTGATCTACTTTTGAGAAGAGCGAGCCTGTTTATTACCAATTTTATGTGCACGAGAGAATATTCTATATATCTCAACTGTGATTTGGCTACAGATTGGTAGTCCATAATTAAAATAAAATGATGTTCCCTAAAACTTGTGAGAATTGATTGCTAGAATGCGATCCACATCAAATCTTTGCACAAATATCTTCCAGAACTTGATACTTAGTTCCGCTAAACTTAAAATGAAAAAGAGCTGGCTTAACCAATTTGAAAACGTTCCTAAATGATGGTAACAATAAGCAAAGACTAATTTCTCTACAAATAAATGTCACATTTACAATATGCATACAAATTGAAGTTGCTTTTTAAACTATTTGAGTATGGGCAATGGAAGTAGAGAAAATTAGTAAAATCATGCGTACCAGTATTTTGCGCTTGCAACGGATTGAATGGAATCTAATTAAATAAGAATAACAGATCAATATGATTAAAATCAGTGAAATGATGCAATTAAATCACAGTATAAATAGTACATATACAGGAGACAACTTACAATTTTTGTGGGTTGGTGATGATTGCAATGCAAATTAGCTAAAATTTGGGTGCAATAACCTTTAAGGTCCATTTACGCTCGGTGATCAGAATATGAGCCAGCATGTGTAGTTATTGTTGCTGATGTTTTCGATTTCACAGGTCTCTTTTTACCCTTTAATCTCTGAAGGAACCTTTTGGCACCTTTTGACCCTACGATGATCAGCGAGGATTAGCAATTCTTTTAGAGTTGCGCTGGTGCGATCAATAGCTTGATTCGTCGGTGCTCAACATGCCTGCTCCGTCTTGTTCCATCTTCTTCAGCCGTGTTTGGTCGGGATCAAGATTGTTGCAAGAGTCATGCAACATTACTATTGTTCGAGGTTTTGCTGACCGTTGCTCAGTTCGTTCGAACACCCATTTGAGATTTGCTCAATTTGCACATGCCCAGTCGTGGCATCAATTTCAACTTGTTGCGCATCATTTTTCTTTTCAAAATAAGAACAGCTTGCTAGATATTTTGAGCATTTTCCACGAAAAAACCAATGGAAATACTTCTCAATCAAGTTAGCTTTTATTT
Source organism: Catostylus mosaicus (assembly GCA_964019065.1). NCBI lineage: Eukaryota > Metazoa > Cnidaria > Scyphozoa > Rhizostomeae > Catostylidae > Catostylus > Catostylus mosaicus. Next base: position 16,088,459 of record OZ025184.1, on the reverse strand, counting down.
TGCTGTTTTTTTGGCGTACAAGTCTAATTCCTTAACGGGAAATTCGCAGGCTCCGAGTTAGGTGTACTTTTCACCACTGCTAGTCATTCATGGCATGGCTGAACAAGATTTTCAATTGCTCAGTGCCGGTCAATGAAATGTTGAGTAAGTTTAACCGGGGCTTGAGGCCAAGTATAACTCCCCATTGCAATCTGACCATATGGATCAGCGTCTACTCTACAATTGTTCATCAGCAAAGAGGCAAGTCGTTGTTGCCTTGGTTGAAGGAGACCATAAAGCCATTAAGTGGGAAAGTAGACAAAAGGATCACTGAAGGGAATTTTTCAATTGTAATTCTGCTTTCAAGTTTATTCTTTACTAAATTGTAAGTGTCACTCATTTTAGGAACTCGCTGACTTCGTGTCCTTTTCTGCAATGAGCTTTAAACAGTGACACATTGTTTAAAGTTTATTTTAAATTGAAATATGAAAAAGGGAGGGACTAGAGGGGAAATTTACCATCTAGGGAGGCTGTTAAGGGAGGCTCAGGAAATTCTTCTAAAATGTGGATAATTTTTCATAAATTGATAACGCATCTAGATTGAAGGGGGTGATTAATATGCTTTATCGAATTATTTGTTATGATTTGTTTCACAAAGAAGCCTTCCATCACTTACATCCATTACATCCTTGGATTTGCGAACAACTTGCCAAAGCTTGACGGCTACTGCAATGCTAATCATCAGAATAGTAAAGCCAACTGCAATCCCAATGATTTGGTGGATACCAACGGTATTGCTATCTGCAAAAAGTTGTTAAAACAGTAAGACTGCTTGTAGAGCTAAATATTTCAAGAAATATTCCACCTTAAATATTCCAGCTTATACTTCTTAAGTGAGATCAGCGTGCTATTTACCGTTTAATTGTGTAGCTGTACGAAGCAAATTCGGTGGGAATTTTTCAAGGGCAATTTTAAACAAGAGTTCCTGAAAAGTTATAATGTCCCTCTGGCCTAACAACTCCAATTTGAGACCCTTCAACGTGGTCAGGGCTATAAAAGTGGGGGGGGGGGGCAAACAGAAATAAGAGTGTAGGGGTAGCCTTTAGAATGCATCTGCTGAAGTCATGGCTACCATAAGTAATATGAAGGGCTCAATGTTTTAAGATCTTTCTTTTATGATATATGAAAGCTTATTCGCATTTAACAACTATCAGTTCTCTTCAGCTTAGCAGCAACACAAATCTTATTCACTAATGTCATCCAGTTTTGTCTTTCTCGCACCAGCTGTCTTAAACTTCTCAGATTATTCATGGATTTTAACTCGCTGATTGCAAAGCACTGCCCCCAAAAATCGCTTTTTGTGAACCATCGATATTGCAACAATGATGAATGGCACTGCAATTAGCAAACTTCATTTAATGTTGTATAATTTGCAAATTAACAGACGTTACTGTTCGTCTTATTGTGTTGCAGTACTCGATGTCGTGAGATAGGGCATGTACAGGGCGTCCAACCTGCAGCATTCCAAGGCAGGGGGAAGAGATAATGAGAAAATAGACAAAACGACAACAAAATAAAAGTATGAAATCCTAGAACATGTTTCCTATTATTTTTTCCAGTTGCTTTGTAAGGAGAAAGGAATGAGTTGTGTCTAGACGTTGCAGAGCAGTTGAGAAATAACACGGTTACTATGAGGAAAAACTAGCTTTCCTGGTCGATGTTCACAAAGGACTCTTGCTACACTCCATGAAAAAGGGCAAAACAGTCAAAATAATAGCAAAACAAAATATAAAATTTGGCATTTTTTCTAAAGGCAAGAGGAGTAATGGCACACACTTGCTGTAAGTGTCCCTTAGCATGTATATGTTTTTACTTATAGTAACCGCTGCTTGTTGCTCTTCAGAATTAGTAAAAAATGTAATTAACTTGAAAATCACATTTTTGAAAGGCAACCATCTTAACAGCATTAAATATGAAAATATGAAATATGAAACTGAGATTCCGGGAAAATAAAATCTCACGAATAAATAGAAAATAAAAAGAGACTTACCTCGTTTGGTTTCATTTGATGGAAGCTCATCTAAAAAGAAAAAAACCGATTTTTAGCGCACAGAAATTTGAATTTTTAGAATTCACTATCTGGAAAGTTTTGGAGGAATTCACCGAGAGGGCGTTCCAATCTTTAAATTTTTCCATGCCACCCTGAAACAAATACCACCTCTAAGGACATGCTACATTGAATCGACCAATGAAGCTTATTTGAGAATACACGGTAACTATTTAAGGACGACCCTTTAAATGGGGAAAACCAAATGGCGCCATGCTTGCAGAGAGACAGGAGTGTCATTACCCCTCTCTGTTCTATAAAGAAATGTTGGACTTTCCCAGAAATTTGCTGATTGGTTTTACAATTTTGCTGAAACATTTGCCAAAAGCACAAATTAGATAGAACTAGAACTGGAACGTTTCAGCCGAGCCCTAACAGATGATATTTGGATAGGTTTACTTGTATATTATAGAATGCACTGCCAGTCGCTTCTAGAAATGATTTTTGATTCAATCATACAAGTTATAAGCAATAAATTGTTTAAAAACGTAGCTTGCCTTTACCAACTACCAGTGTATGGGAATCATTATTACTTTCTCCGCCCCCCTGGGAGCTTGAGTCACAAAGCATCAACAAATGTTTGCGATTCATCAAGGACCCTGCTGCGCTCCAAGGCAAGGGTGGGAAGAAATCAAAAGATAAAGAGCAACAAAGAAATTGCAGAATTTTGCTCATTTTCTAAGAACAGAAGGGACAATTGCCCCTGTTCCCGCCCTGCTGCAGAAGTCCTTGCGAATACCTCATTAGAATTGCCCCCAAAATATAGCAAAGAAAAAATGGCGAAATACAAACCTAATAGAGTAATCTTCCTTTCGATAATTGTACAGCTATGAGATAGCATTGCTCCTTTACAAGTAACTATCAAAGTGGTCTCGTTATCAAAATCGCCTCGCACTAAGCCCATTGTCAGATTATATGGACCTTCTTTTAAAGGATAGTCTGTCATTGACTTTATTTCTGTTCCTTTCCTTTTCACCTTTAACCAACTATAGGCAACCAAAAATCCCTCCTCAAATGGCTTAATCATACATGTAATTGTCATGTTTTTGAGTTCTTGCTTTAAGATATGTTTTGGAAAGATGATCAGTTTCAGCTTTGGTGAATCTGCAATGAAATTGGTATGTTTTATATCACACCCTGGCGATCCAGTTGATAGGATGGTAGGTAATATAAGTATGTATAAATTGTTAATAAATTATCAAATTTCATAAAGCATATCATCACAACGTAAGAACCACGATGACTTTATAGTAAAAGATCGAAAAAAGACTAGCTTCCCCCAGCTCCATTACAAGATATCGTGGCCCATATTTCTTGTTTGCACGTCCCTTAAATGGCACTTTTTTAAGCCTATTCACAGGCGAATACTCTTAGTTATGCTATAAGGGAAGGAAATAAAGGTTGAAGAGGCACAACGTAACGGCTCAGATAAAGGGACATTTTTACATAAAACCCTAAAGAAAGGGCATTTTGAAGGAGTTTAGGACACCTGCTTTTTGAAAAACGTTGGTCACACTCTTTGAAGAACTCGAACCGAACAAACCATCTATTTGAATATTTCCACTATCCCTGGAAAATTTGAAAACGATTTTCTTTATCGAAATAACATATAATTAGCAGACTCAAACTGAATTTCTACAAATAACGATTAGTTAATCACTATCAACGGCAGCCTAAATCTAATAAAGGAATTAGTTACCATAGTCTTGTTCGCAAGCAAAACATTTGTTGCTGCAAGGTAGCAACAGAAACATAAACCAAATCACTTTTATCGATGACATCCCTGCAAAAAAGACCATCTGTTCTACATTCGTGAAGTATCATCCCTAATATGGGGGCAGAAGGTATATTTGACACCAGGGACGCAGTGAGGGCTTGCTTTTCGGGGGGCTAAAGACATAAATATTCCTACGGAGTCTCTTATACACCCCTTTCTATCGTTTGAGCACATTGGAAAAGAAACTAGGAGATTTTATTACCAATACACTTCAACTGTGTAGGAAAATTGGACATTCAATTTTACAAACTTTTCAAATTTTTTCGTCACTTTGACTTTGGCTCAATGAGATTGACAGCGCTAAAGATTACGTAACATTTAATGATATCATTGGTTTAGACATGATGTTATTGTAGGTGTTTTTCTGTTACAATTGCGCATTTATTGACAAAAAAATACCCAATTTCAAAACAATAGGGCACTTTTTGGTCCTGAAAATAAGAAACCAGGTAAAAAACTTAAAAGTACAAAAACATCAAAATTTTGATTGCAAATTAATAAAATTTTAGTACTTAGGGCGAATCAAAATTCAGTTGAGAGAACATTCCTTTCAACTTCCTCAATAAACAAAAGAAATACAGGTGTAGGTTGTGGGCTTTACAATTTCAATCGTTTTCAGTATCCTTCCTCGCGGCTTCCAGCCGTGGAACCGTGATGTTCGCCGAACTCTGATGATATACATAGAATACAAATAGAAATGGCATCGTTTACCTCTAGGGCGTAACAGGAAATCACACACATTTTCTCTTATCTTGATACATTTTCTCCCTTGAGGCCCAGGGGCAAAACTGCAAAATGAGGCCCCTTGTGTCTGTGATCGAAGCGAGCAGCACGAGCAGAAAGCAAGGAAATCTGGGGAAACTGAAACTGGAGGCACTCTTAGAACCTTGTAAGGGGTTCCTCTTAAATACAATAGGTTATAAATAGAATATTGATATTAGTTTATAAGGCCACTTGGACCCTGAGGCCCTGGGGGTAAACTGCCCACTCTGCCCCTCCCTCTAGGCGGCCCTGTTAATGAGTAAGTACTTAGTGACAACCCTTGCCCCTAAAACCTCCTAGCATGACAAGTGACTTTGGATGCTTAGTTCGATATTTTTCCGATTCGTTCAGTGCAGTTTCGATTATGTATACGGTCAAAAGCCACGGTCAAAAAACGCAGCCACAGACAAAACTCTGTGGAAGCCCCGTATGCTGGCCGTAACAAAAGTTGATTTCTTTTATCGGTAAACAGGTGGTGCTTAGTCTGCGGCGCAGGCTAGTGATGCTCAATCCCCTCACAGTACAAAGCTTTCAATATGTCGGGGTGGAGAGAAACAAAAAAGTTCGGTTTTCATTTGTGTTCCTGCTATGTTATTTTACATTGTTGATTAATGAAATTGTGTTGTGTCATGTAATAAAATAACGCTCGATTTCCTTCAAGAATTCCTGCGTTGTTTCTTATATTTATTTTAATGAAACTATCACTCCTTGAGATATTGTTAGGCAGCCTGTTTATTTCTTTACTTACGTGGAATAGAAAGCCTCCTAGAGCGTTTTGCATTGGAATGCGTAAATTGATGAAGATGGCCAGTTATATGAAGACTAGAATAAATAGTTATTTTTTCATAAAATAACGCTCCATTTCATTCAAGAATTTGTTTCCTCCTTTTGAAAAACTGCTCTTGATATGCAAAGCATGAATTTCTTGGAAGTCACAACACTTCTTTGCTTTTGAAATTTCTAGGAAATAGCAACCTAGGCCCACACGTTTTCTTGTCGAAAGATCAAATCAGTTGCAAATTTATTCAATTAAAATCCAAACCTATGGAGGGATTTAAACTCTTTAAATACATATTTACAATCAGTTTCTCGGTCTGAATCCAGAACAGACCAAAAAAAATTCTCTGTTGAACGAACGATCCAACCGGCCTGTTCTGCCTAAACAAATATCTGTTGCTCGGTTACATTTGTACCAAAGGGTTTACTAACAGTGCGCAGTACACGATATGAGAATACCAAGGGAAAATGAAATATCCAGAGATTGAACATGCGAATACATTTAACATTTTTACGTATGTAGTATACTTACCAAACTAAGGCAGACAGGTCTTACATCAACAGCGAAAGACAGTTTATAGTTTATCTTAAAAGGTCGAGTAAGCAGATAACAGTTTTCTTTCTTCTCTTGAGGCTATGTCTAAACTAGGGAACAAGGAACAGAGGAACAGGAATGGGAAACTCTAAAAGGGGGGAACTTAAAAACTGTACCTTTGTAATACTGCTATTCGCACAGCCTCATTTTCATGCGCCTCATTTCCATTTTTCCTTCTGCGCCATTCATTTGCTTACTCATACTTGTTTGTGCACTATTTTGCGTCAAGCAGCCCCGCTTGCGAATTCATTAATAGGCAACGTTATGCTTGCAGGAAATACTCTTGCGTAAGCACTCCCACACCCTCTATTCTGGTATTATTCTAGACATGCCGCATCTTATATGACTCAACTTAACTTAAATACATTGCACGTTTTTCTATTGATATCTTAGCATCGTTTTCCGCCGTAGTAGACATTAAAGATTATGATTATCGTAACAAGGAACAATCAAAACGTATATATATCGCCCTAATCAGTTCAGTAAAGGAGGAATTAGTGTTGTGAGCACGTACACTTTGCTCTTGTGAAAGGCATAGTAGTACAAGTCGTCAATGATATACGTTTGAGAAAACTGTATATTTGTGTTTGTTTTTGATGTCATCCTGAAACTGTACCGAACATTTAGCTCGTAACCTGCCTCAATAATATAAAGATTTACACTGGTGTCAGAAGTGGGATATGAGATGTTCTGGATGAAATATGAGATATTTCGGATGTGTTATAAGATGATTTGAATTGGATATGAGACGAAGACAAAGAAGACTTGGAAGAAATTTTTGCATCTCAAGGTGCTGGAAACAGACCTCGAATCCTCGTCCTCAAAGTCAACTGAAGAAGATGACCGAAGTTTCTTGTACCAAAAAAAATTCAGCTTGGACACTGTTCTGTAACATTTTTCGATTCGAAAGGCGACGTACACCTTGGTTTAGTGACTTGAAGGCAACGAACACCCTAAAACCGTCCGAAATTGTGCAGATTTGCAAGAGAGCATGATATGAAGCCGGAAGGCGACGAACACTTATCGTCAGATTGAAGAGTTCGAATACCCTAAATACCGGACTGTTATCATTACAATTTAGAAATCGTCGATGTTGGTAAGAATTCTAGTTTTTCTAAAATTTGGACTTTCTAGTTTGTAATAAAGTTAATTTCAGGATGCATTTCAGTGATAGAACATTTCGAATTTAGGTTATTGTTTGAGAATTTATTTAGGACATTGTGCCTTATAAGAAACTGCTTAGGCCAATTTTTCTGTACACATAGATATTTTGTGTATTACGTAATTAGTCAGAGGAAATCCCCTATTGTCTTTATGATCTCGAATGTGAAGTTCCCGTGACACAGCAATGTCCATTATTACGCAGCATTCCATTTTATTGTTATTTATGACACGTGGATTATCCAGCAGCAGATTATAGCATTCCCCCAACTTCTAGAATCTCAAGATTGCAGCTCTAAGCATTATTTCTGCAGTGCCATAATTCTGTAGGTTACCCTCATTACTTGTATGTAAAGTAGTGCAAACGTTTAATTCTCTCTCAGATAGTCTTTGTGTAAGCACGTCAGTCATAGGCATTAAGCCCTCGGTTTTGCCTTTGGCATTCGCTTGCCATCGGGAACATGTTAGTTATGTATGAAAGTCTCATTTAGTTTAGATTATGTAAGTTAAGTCTAGGTCAAGACAAGCAGGCGCAAGTGTCTTGCGAAAGCTCTTGTGGCCCTGATTAGACTCAGATGCCATGGGTTGCATGCTGAGGTAGAGATTATTGACTATTCGTGTACCAGGTTGGGACCTGATGTTTGCCGTTTTTGTATGTAGTGCTTGTGAAAGACTACATAGACGTCCGAGTTGATTTGTCGTATGTATTGTTGTAATTTTAATCGTGACTGCGGTCGACGAGATGAGACCTAGTACTTCGAAAGAACATTGGCAGAAAATGATGACCTTTTTACAATTTTTATACCATGTTTAATTGCTTATTCGTATATTAGTATCGACTTAAGCCTTGAAGAATCGAGGACGATTCTTTTCCCCTACCCCGGGAGGTATGTAATACTGCTATTCGCACAGCCTCATTTTCATGCGCCTCATTTCCATTTTTCCTTCTGCGCCATTCATTTGCTTACTCATACTTGTTTGTGCACTATTTTGCGTCAAGCAGCCCCGCTTGCGAATTCATTAATAGGCAACGTTATGCTTGCAGGAAATACTCTTGCGTAAGCACTCCCACACCCTCTATTCTGGTATTATTCTAGACATGCCGCATCTTATATGACTCAACTTAACTTAAATACATTGCACGTTTTTCTATTGATATCTTAGCATCGTTTTCCGCCGTAGTAGACATTAAAGATTATGATTATCGTAACAAGGAACAATCAAAACGTATATATATCGCCCTAATCAGTTCAGTAAAGGAGGAATTAGTGTTGTGAGCACGTACACTTTGCTCTTGTGAAAGGCATAGTAGTACAAGTCGTCAATGATATACGTTTGAGAAAACTATATCTGTGTTTGTTCTTGGTGTCATTCTGACTTTGTGCCGAATATTTAGTTCGTAACCTGCCGGAAAAATTAAAAGATTTACACCTTCTTCCTGGATTTCGTGTTATAACGTTGGTGATATGAAAGAATGTTAATTATTTCCTTGGCAAAGGTTCTGACAAAAAACAAAGGGGCATTATTTTCAAACAATTGTGAATGAAAGCTGCAACAATTTGCTGCTGTTGTCTATGGTTTTTCACGTTTTCTAAAATTTTGAACAGGTGTAATCCCAAAAAAAAGGAAAAAATGAACTGATTCTGATACAATCAATGGCTCAAATGCAGTCCATTTCATTGGTGTAGAAGTTATCCTGGAAGAAGGTACAGTTTCTAAGTCCCCCCCCCCCTTCCTTTTCTAGTTTTTGTGAGAAATATTCATTACTTGGAAAAATTTGTAAAAGAGGCCTATTATCAGGGACCAAGATTCAACCTTTTGCTTGAGGGAGCCCGAGAAATCAGCGAGCCAAAATTTTGTAGGGGGGTGCGGCGGTACTCTCCAGGTAAAAGTTTTTGTACAACCCTTACAGGAGAACTAAACTGCAAAACTACTTATTGTGGGAAACATTGGAACATGCCTAAAATGATTAAGGAAACAGGGGACTGGCAAAATTCTGTAGTTGGAACAAGGAAACAATCAATTTCCTCTCAAGAAAATTGAAGAAGATAAACTAAAGTTTTGAAAAGAGAGTTAATTGATTCTGTAGTCCAACAAACATTGTTTGAAGCAAAATTTCTTAGAAATCACGCGTTTTTTATTAAAAATGGCCTTTTTGCATGAGCTTTTCATTTGTAGCACTTATTTCTGCTGGTAAATCCAATAATTTTCATGATTTTTGTTCAATCTACAAACACTGCATCTATACAAAAATGTACCAAGATATCAGGAGTCTGTGAAAATGTAGCTCCACCGAAAAAGTTAGTTGAGAGTGAGCAAAGACAAGACCGTGCTTATGATAAAAAGCCTGTGATTCCCAACAATTTGGAAAACGAAATCCTTCTTCAAAACTAGTTCAGAAAAACTACGTGATTTTTTGTATGATACTACAATTCAAGGGTTGGCGGAATTTTAACAACTTTTTTATCTAGCGCTTGAATTTTAGTTTAAAGTGCATATTAACTTGATTGCCTGCAATGACTTTGCCGACAAAATGGGCGTGCAATTCTTTATTTGCCGATAAGTTAGCGATATGTGCCGATTAAATGAGCCTCCATGGTCAAAAACGTCTTGTTTTTGAAAGGAAATATTTACCCTCGGGGATTTCACACCCCCTCACCCCACTTTGCCACGGCCCTGACATTAAAATTCGAAATTTCATGGAAGCATGACCTAAATAAATCAAATTGCGCGAAAGGCAGAAAAAAATTTTTTTTTTGGCTTTTTGCTTTTTCAACAAATTCTACGGACAAAAATTAGTCATGTTGGTAAATTAATATTATCAAGGTATGAATGAGGTGTTGGAAATATGATTATTATCCATGAATGTCTTGCCGGTATCGGGGCCTTGAGAACATAAGAATATCATATTTTATCTTAAATCACAGCAGGTAAATGAACATAGAGGTGGCTGCAGAGAAAACTAAAAATTAAGAGATTTGATTGTCCAAGATTGAACTTTTTGCGAAAATCGATCAATAAAAAATATGTCAACACTTGCATTTTATATTGAGCTAAGTGGCATAGGAACAACCAAAACTTGAGTTCCCCTCTTTATCTGAAAAGTGCCTCTATCATATTAGATAAATGACCATTTTTGTTATAAAAGTCCCTTTTATAATGTCCTTTTGCAATACTTATGGAAAAAAACAAAGCACGTTTCCTCTTTTGCCTCTGCATTTTCAACATGCTTTTACAACCTTGACTGAACAAGGTGGTTTGTCTATAAGAAACGTATAAACATCCCCTAAATATCGAAGCATCAGTCCTACCATTTTCTTTCACTTCGAAAAATGAAGTGAGTGGCCTCATTTATTTAGCAAAAAGAGTAAACAAGAAAATGGAAAAGTTCTTATCTAAAAATCTATCTAAAATTTCTATATTTGCTACAAAGAGAGATGCAAATCAGTTCTTTCTAGTATAAAACATGTTATCCTATTCAAATTTCTTCAGGACAAAGAGACAAATTTCAAATGGCAGGATAAAGTCACAGTAAGCCTATGCTATAGGCCGTGAAATTCTTAAAATGCTCTTAAACAGGTTTTGTTCTGACAACATTAATGTTATTCATGTTTGACATGACAGAAGAGTGGATATTATTATAAAGATTGCCTGCCATTTAATTAGCTATCCCATTAGGTATCACTATTGCATTGCATTCGATAGATCAATCATGTTATTATGGCCCAATTGATAATCATTCTAGTCAATTCAAATGCTTCAATGTCTAAACTCTTACCATCAAAACTCAGAAGTGAATTTTGCACAACAAACATTATAGCTCGGATGACATTTTTTGCAAATATGAGTTCAACATACGTGATAAATGAGGTTTTCACTATCTTTTCGGCTCCGTATTCACCTAGCAAATGTGATATGGAGCTAACCACTTTTTGAACACTTTACCAGGTGGGGCAAATCGTCAGAAATTTGACCTGATTTGAGCAATATATTAAACAATGGATCTATTGCTTTGCAGTCAATTGTCGGAAATTTTGTAAGAAATTCTCGGAAATTTTGTCTACCTTGCCCCCTGGTTGGAGATGGCTGGATTTGGCCCTGATGATCGTCTGAAAATTGAGCTTTGAATACTTTCTTTCGCCAGTTAAGTTAAACACAGGTATATTCTAACATAGCTGTTTTTCTAATGAGTTTCTTAAAGTAATACTAACGTAATTTCTTAAAGACAATTTCAGTACTAAACTTGAATGAATTTTTTAGAAGGCGAATCCAAATTGGTCGCAAACAACTTTCTTCCCAAAGAGCATGTGTTGCTTGGCATATAACGAATAGCAAAACCATTTTTAAATGACATTCTTTAATATCATCTCAATGCATTTTATTTTGCGGTTTTTGTTATTTTTGGTCCCTTTTACATAATTTTTCCACAAACTATTAGAAAATTTCTTAAAAAATGCGTGAGTGGTTACGCTGAGTTGATTAGATAAAATGAATGAATTTTGCTTTTGTATAGGTAGATGGCAGATAACAAACAATATAGGTGTTGTTGAGTGAGTAGATATTGACCTAACCAATGAATTATTGAAATCCTGGAAGGCAAATCTTTAGGGTTTTTGAAACTGATAACAACATGTCACTCCTTTTATGCGGGTCATCATGTGTAATACACAGGAAATTGTAGTTGGAGGTAGGAAAGCATCACCTCGTTTAAGTCAAACACAGCAGCATCTTCAAGGGCAACGCATCAATGTTAAACGAATCATTGATAGGTGAGTTGTTAATTGAATAAAAAATTAGTATTTGTGATCAAAATTGACGTCAGTAAATTAAAGACTTATTTAAGGGAGCTCTTCAGTGATTTATTGCAGCAATGACGATGAGTGTTACTGACTTGTGCTTTTGGTACGTAGCCTTGTTTGCTATTAGCAACGAGCACAATGCCTGCGTTAATGCCTTTTCAACTGGCCTTGGAGGACAATTCTTCAAGAAAAGCAATGAGGTAGGCAGAGGTCAGGAAAGTTCTAGATTTTCTACTGGCCACGCAATCAAACAACCTTTCTCAAAAAGATTGTGACTAAGATTTGAGGTTTCAAAATATCATTCAAATTTTCATTTTATCAACAACTTTCCGCGTTTACCAGCTATACTTGAGTCTATTATGTTTTATGGAGGCAAGGATACCACTGAAAAACATCAGCTTTTGCAAGAACGTTGATTATTAAAATACTAGAGTCATTCTTTATAGAACAACGTTAATCAACCATGACCCAACACTAACCTTTTAATTCTAAACTCAACTGTTATCCTATCGCAACCCATTATCTAGGCACATAGCGAGATTCCGCTATCAATGATCATTAGTAGAACAATTTTGCCTTTTAGAAACCCATACCGCTTGGAAGAACGCAAAGAAAACGATCCCATGGCCGATCTATCAATGACAAAGTATGGTTCCTAAAAGAAGTTTACTTTAGAATGTTACAGCTGAACAAAAAAGAAAACACTTTTGAGTGTCACTGTTAATGTAAAAATTATTTCTTAACTACCTAGAGGGTAAAATTCATGGCTTGCAGATCAGAAAGGCAAACTGACCTGTACTCAATATTATAATTACTATGAAATTGAAACAATTTAATTGAAAACAATTGGAGAAATTGACTGAACAACACATCAATACTTCATTCAATTTAACTCCTTTTTTGCTTTTCTTGTTGTTATTTCTATACACATTTAACGAAGTTGTTTAGGGTACGTTATAGCATGTCCGGAGGTTTAGAAAAATGAAAACTCTCAAAAGAAATCCTGTCAGCTTCTGGTTGATTAATATTAAAATGCTCTCTTTGTTCACTTCCGTCCATTGTTCTAACTTATATGTTAAAAATCTTCATGAGGTACTAAGGGCAATTTGGAAGCATTCAAAAATTTGCACAATTTTTTATAAAATGCTGGAAATGAAAATACCTTACAGCTTCGGCTCGTTCATCTCAGGCAGTGTCAAAATCAAAACCATTGTTGTAGGGCACTCAAAAGAACTTACGCTTTGGCAATATTTCGCAATACTTCAATGGTCAATTTCATTTTCATTGTCATATTCATTGCCAAGAAGACCATGATTTTCTGCTGAAAGTGTCTAACAAGAGAACTGTGACCTGTGTTTCCGCAGACCGTGTCCTTTCGTTTCACTGTCTGTCACGCAGGCTTGAGAAAATCACTAATTTCAGTCCAATATTTTCATAGATGTGATTAAAGATCAGGTTAGCGCTGTCATTTCAATTACTTAATGGAAAGCCAGTTTCTTATCAGTAATAGATGAGGGACTTTTCAAAAGGTTTCTTTTCAGGAAAACAACAGACTTGCAGAAGATCTACAAACCAAAGGAACAAATTACAATAACAGGAAAAGGTAAAATTTTTCCAATAGCAATAAGAAAATAGGATGAAAATATGTCTGGATGAGCAGAAGCATTGGGACCAGCCAGAGAAAATTATTCTAGTTTTTAGTGCTCATTCTTCTTTCAATGCCTTTCATAAAGTGTTTTGTAGGGGCTCTTGCCATTCACATATTTCCCCCGGAAGTTTTTGGCCACTAAAAGGCTACCCCACTAAGAATTTATCATTTAGGTCTTGAGCAACGAACATATTGTGCTCTTGGATGGCAACAAAATACGAAGTTGCTAAAAGCAATAAAAAAACCAAGGCCACAACCAGACCATGAATTGTTTTTATAGTTTAATCAAGAGAGCCGATTTTATATGAACCTTTAGGTGAAAGGAAATTTGAGAAAGGAACCTTCGTTTTCTTTGTCTCCTCCAAGTGGTCTAGTGCAGACTTTGAACGAAACCATAATGAAGACTTTTGCCCAGTAAGGAATAAAGATTAATGTTGCCATACAGTAAAAGTCAAGGCGCAAGAATCACAACAGGCAATAGCTATCAATATTCTATAGAGTTATTCATCTCAAAGCTATTATAAAGGAATTATATAACAAATGAATATCAAATCCGCAGTTATAATTAGATCTATTCTATTCACCATGGCTCGGTTTTCAACCATTTCTAGCAAAACATTGTCACTTGCACGAACTAGAACAAGAAAGATAAATGGTCAAATTTGTTATGTAAGTCTCAGAATAGACTCCTGTCCCAATGAAAAAATGATAATTTCTTTTCATGGCAGATCGTTGCATTTTACCTCATTACATTATAGTTTTTTTTCGTTGCACATCATTTCGTTTTAGTCAATTTTACTTCATTTAATTTCATTTACTTCGCTTCATTTCATTTCATACGTTTCATTTGATTTCATTTCCTTTTTCATTTCTTTGCATTTCAATTCATTTCATTTTTTCATTTCATTTCCTTTCATGTCACATCATTTCCTTTCATTTATAATACCGTAGAACCGATTTGCATAGATGAAAAATGGTAACACATTAAGTTTTGGGAGATGCGAATTCTCAGTGATCACACGAGAACACATCTTTTACCAACCCATAAGAAATTTTAAGCGCATGAATAATAACTACTGATTGATGTCAAGATTGTTTGTGGCTCATGACAAATTGCATTAGAATATATGGATCGGTTTTTACAAAAAAAAAATGATTTCACACAAGAGAGTGGGAAAACTGAACTTACATCATCATAAGAAAATTGTGCATGTCCAGTTTGCGTCGCATCACGTCTTCTAAAATGATCTGCAAAACAATATCATTTTATAATGCGAAAACGGCAGAGGTGTTTAATTATTACACTATTAACCCTTTATCCAAGAGAGGAAGGGGACTTTTCGCTAAGCGACCTTCAGAGAAAGAATTGACTATTTCTTGAAAACAAGGAGACTTATCCCTTCAATTTCCGAATAGATCTGCTGCAAATCATTCGTGAAGATTCTTTTATCCAACACTATCAATTCATTTAACCCCTTGCAACTTAAGCAGATACTGTGCAACTGTAGAATTACCGAGGATATAAAAATTAATATAGGCTTACCAACGATGCAAAAACAATCATGGTAGGTTTATTTTAAGGCTCGATCATATCAGAAAGTATAAAAATGATAACTGATGCTTTTATCAGCAGGGATTTTCACATCCTACATCCTATGTCACATCATACAAATGTCAATTTGTATAATCGATATTTTGCTTGTAGTGACAAGAGTTAAGGCCCTATACAGTACTTAATCAAAGTCAACTGCTTAGCAAAAAAAGATTCATTGCAAATGATCATAAGCATGATTTTTAGAATGCATGACACTTCAATTTGCTTTCCCTACCAACCAATTTTATTCTTCTGAAGTTTCAAATACTCTTAGACCTGTTCAACTGAGACGGATTATGAGTGAGCGCGAACCTAGAGGACACCAGACTTCAGTTTGCAGCAAAAAGAGCGAATAAAAAGAAAACCTTCGCACTCTTCTGCCTAAAAATTTCTAAAACTGTTATGTCACTAGTTCAAAATTATAAATGTAACATGTTTGAAAAAACCTCAGTGCAGCAGAATTCAGAAAATTGTATCTGAAGCAGAATGAAATGTCAGGTTACTAATACACCATTTTTACCAGACACTAATTAGAGTACGAAACATAAGTTAATGACCAAAATATGAACTAGCAGACATCATCAAAACTTGAATCGTGGTCCATGTACACTTTTCGGGCATATTCGGTCGGTCATGATGTTAAGCAACGTCTAAAGGTCACAACTTTAATTCATTAAATGTTTCAATATTGAAGACTTGTTGTAAAATTGAAAAAGGTGAAAATCTTCCTCCTTTAAAACTCAATGGCTTTTAGACCGTCGGGCCAAAATCAAAAGAATCTGATTAACTCAAGGGAGATCTACTTCAGGAACGACGATATAATCAAATTCAAATGGAAGCAGCAGTCGCCGTAGCGATACAGTGCAATTGAAATTGAAATGCATCGTTTTGTACGGTAACGTTCTGCTTTTGCGAACATATACTCAGTGGATGAATGCCAAGATAATAAAAAGAAGTAAAACATCAAAAATGGCATACCTGTAAGAAGCCTCAAACGAACTGCAATAGCAATGAAGTTATCAAATGAGATCCTTGAATCAGAAGCATAGCGTTTCACTATGATATTCAAAGCCTGTGGGGTGAGATTGTAACCTGAAAACCAAAAAATAGTAAATAGATTATTGGAGATCTTGTTTCATTCCGTACAACCTTGTCAGTTAAAATTATGATAAAATCTTTAACTCAAGGCATAATGAGCCTTAACCGATATCACAATTAAGTCGTTATGGGTGGCAATCTGACATCGAACTCGTCTCAGTGTGAATTGCAACCCGATAATACAGACAGGCCTGTATGAATGGCAATCAAATATTAAAATGAAAACGTCATGCTCAAGTCGAGATGGAGACTGACATTAAACTGTGAATTAGTAGGAGTTGTGTTGATATGAATTGCACCATGACATTTACTTTCGCTGTGTTCTGACACAAAATGAATCTCAAGGAAAAACTACAGAAATAAGGGACCAATATTTCAAAGTTGTTTTCTTGCCTGGGTGTCTGTCAGTATAAGGTTTTCTATGGGCCTCAGGCAATTCATTCAATAATGCTCTCAACAACTCTATTAAAAACCCAAAGTTAGTTTTGATATCACCTTATCAAACTAAAGCTGTACAAAGAATAATGCTAAGCTTCCAAATACATTTAGGGACCATGGACCCTTACTCTTTGGGAAGGGAGCATACCTTTGTATCTTTGTACCTTCTACTGTAAAATGTGTGGTTAACGTTGTGAATGCGATCAAGTTGAGTATAGAAACACCCTTTTACTGATAGGAAAGGAAGAAAAGGAAATCATACCCCAGCTTTGAATAGCTCTGTGAAGCTCATGAGGCTCCACTGTTCCAGATCTGTCAGAGTCGTACTGATAAAATGTACCCTAAAGAAATATGAAATGTATCATAATTAACATTCAAGATTCCATGTATTTAATATATTGTTACTCTCCTGCAGTGTAATCATTGCTTTAATCACTATTCACTTAGGTTTCAAGTATCTTATCTCTATTTCGCAAACTACTTATTTGTAAGAATACAAATATTTTTGACCCTTAATGTTTCAATTCTGTCTTAAAATATTCAATAAAGATAAAGACATATATTTCATTTCATTTTATTTCATTTCACTTTATTGCATTTCATTTCGGAACCCACATCAGCTAAAGCTGCTTTTCATGGGACCGAGACAAAATCTTAAAAATTTGGAGTATAATATGCATAAAATTAAATTATATACCCAAATTATAAAGCTGAAATGGCAGCGAAATAGCATAGGAAAGAAAAACATCAAAAACAATTTTACAGCTTGTCTTGTATTATCAGTAATAATACAACCAGTACAGCAACACACAGTACATATATGATTAACAATAGAAACAAATAATATACAACAAGATAATTACAATTAAAGCTGAAACCAATACAGAACAAATGCAAATGATAGCACATGTTGTTGAAAAGAAAGGAAACTGCCATATCGCGTGTAGGAGATGTTGGATAAACACGGATGCATGTGAATTGACCTGACGAGACAAAATCATGGGCTCGGTCTAATTCTTCGAAACGTGGCTAAATCGAAACTGACCTGCTTGTTTGAGGATTCGATTAAAACTTCTAGTTCTATAATAAAGATCAATGTTTCCATATTTCCCGGGTTTTAAATGGGTCATTTGGTGTCCTTTTGGGCAACGCTACCTCTGTATTGACTGCAATGACTGTATGTTTATATGAATCGAAGAATATTAATACATTAATATAAATATTATGAAGATAACTGTTAAGCGTTCTGCTAATAATAGTCCTTGATTCCGTGGAAGCAGAGCTAAACTAAACTCGACGAGTTGAAATACAAATATATGTAATATAGATACTATCCATAAGGGTGCTACCCAATTGTAAAATTTTAGTCTTGACCGTGGGGATCGAACCCACGCTCACCACATTCGGAGTCAAACGACCAATCCAGTGCGCCACACATGTACAAATATAGATATATATTTGTCCAGATGATGCTTGTTTAAGACAGTTAACACACTATCCTCTTGCAAAATGGAACCCACATTTGCATAAACATTAATTGTCAACTTCTGCTCCTTGCCCAATTAAAATGTTAACAATTTGGCAGCAACGATGAAGCAGGTGGCAATGATAGATACAAATTCGAAAAATAATCAACGTAAGCACAATCATTAGCGTTTTATACAAATATTGTTCACCAAACTATAAACACTCACTCTCCATTGATTGAGACATCCCCAAAGTTCCTTGAATTCATTGAAGCCCATTTTGCCACTGTAGTCTCTCTGCATTATGACGACTTAAGGAAAATCTTTATCTCATGGTAACAAAAACGATTCAAGACATTGCTGTTTTGGTTTAACAGAAGAATGGTGAAATAAAATGATAATCATAACGACATTGCCCTATAAAAATATGGAGATCCATGTAATACATCTATCAAATCTTTAAGGAATGATGTAATCTTCAAGGTATAATTAAGAATCCTGTTTAATCTAATACATACTTATATTGATTAGCTGCAAAACATGATTAAATCTAGACTAAGCATGCAATTAAATTGTTGCAGAAATCATGCAACAAATATGTTGATAGCCAAGTTTTTCAGATTAACAATAGTGTAAACGTTGTGTTATTTTCATACTTGAAAAGATACATCTAACATACTTATCATAATTCTGCATGTTTCCAAACTAAACACTGAAAATAGCAAAAAGGGTCGTTAGAATCGTTATTGGTATTTGTACGGTCTGCGTTTATGTGAGATATACAAAAATTTAACAATGACTCTTGACTAATATTTATAAAGCGAAATGAGAATGCATTACAGATATCGATCAGTGTGGATGTTGTCAAAAGGCATTCCTACTAAACATTGCAGTGCTGCATCAAAAAGCATTCCTCTTCTCCGCCCTCTATCAATAGACTCCTAGAACAGACGTACGATTGAAATTATGTCATGTCGCGTTTATTTGCTGCTCGGCGACCCAAATTCCTTCAAGTAAACTCAACAATGAATTGCCGTACTTTGATTCCGGGGAACTTTTCCCTATCAAATGACTTGCTTGTTCCTCATCTAGGAAACTACAACTTATAAGCGGACAATGGTAAAGGCTAGAATATCACCTTAATGATGATCATGAGCAGAAACAAATGATGTACAGAAAATACTATACTAATTGATTCCATCCACAGCCTTAGCCTATAACTTCAGACAAGATATCCATCTATACTCAGGAGAAATTTGTGTACACTGCCAAAGGATGCGGTTCGAGAGGGTGCAGGGAGCCTTTCTGAACCCCCAAATCTTAACAACTTTGACACAGTTGGCACAGAAGCCACATACGCCAAAGAATCAAGTAATAGCTAAGTTTCCAAGATTCTTGCAAGTAATTCTTGGTCATATTGGTACGAGATACGAGGTCTCTACTCACAAGATACGAGGTTTTCCAATGACCTCAGGATATCTACTGCTTAAAAACACAAGAGTATTCACATGACTTATATCAAAGCACTTTGGAGGCTGTTAAGCAGTCCATCGGTGGGCCTTTACGGAAGATTCACATGATTAAATTATCAATGCCCTGCTCATCATTCACGTCAGGCTGATACTTCTAATAAGCTCAATTCTGGTGAAACTAAGACCCTTGGGCAAACATCAAACTATCACCAATCGACCATTCGTTACCATCACGTCCTTAATCAACTGTCTCTGTTGACTGTAGTCAGTAACAAACAAAAGCTTAACATGTACATGGAGGGCCAAAAACTTGTTTCATCGTTGGGCTCCTCAGATGTTAAAACCTTACCAAACACCTTTTTCCCTCTCTAGATTTAATCATACTACGCGATTGAGCTTCAAAAAATTTATGTACAAGTGCCTAAATAACTTTTAGATTACAATACAGTTAAGCCGTAGGATAAGGGTGTATGAGGGTGATCGTCTTCCTGCAAACAGAAGGAGGGGGGTTGCAATATGGCATTAAAAAGATAGTAATAAATTTTTCATAAAGGTGGGCAGTTTATCATTGTTCGCAACAAAACGTTTTTGTTAAAATTCTAGCAATGAAATGTGGGCTGATTTGTAAAATATTGCAGACACACCCGTTCCTTAATGCTTCAATTATTCCCGTGAAAAATCATCACATCACCTTAACATGCACAAATGAAAAAGAACACATTACAGGAAATTTGTGACGATAAAAGTTACAAAGAAATACTCAGGCATACTCTGGTACGTTGCAGCGATACCAGATTGTGTAAGACATCTCTGGAGCTCTATCGCATCAATTTGTTGGTCCTAAAAACAAGAAAGATACAATGCTTATTATTAAAAATACAGTTGTCGTTATACCCGGAAATAAGGATTGAACACATAAAAGTTGCAAACTTTCCTGAACTCTTTTGCGTAATTGAACAAAACAAACACCTTCCTAGGGTTAGTTTTCATTATAGGATATTATATGCGGGTTTTACACTATACACTTCTCAAATATCCCAAGCAATCAAAGTTTTACGTCCTTTGGAGATCGATCGTTTAACCGTAAAAATGGTAAAGAAGCACTTGATTGTGAAACCAAATAATAATACTAAAACAATAATAAAATGAATATTTATACAGGATTTACATCTCAGCTTCTGTTTTTATCAATGTGTGTCCTGTGCTCTACTGTTAAATTTTAAAACCTGAATTGAAAAAAAAATTAAATGGCGTTTTCTTTCCTCTCTAGATCTAAGAAAAATGGATAATTAAATTCCACTTAAAATAACCATTATTGCCAATTATTAATATTACAATGAGTATTATGAATACAATGCCACTTTCTCCTGCGGTTTTTCACATAAATCAAACATAAAGTACTGTTTCTTAAAAAAACTTCAACACTTGAGCTGTTTTATGGAGAAATATTTAAATGAGAGTTATTTAAAGGAGAGATGTTCGATTTCAACGTAGAGTGGGTGAATTGTGAAGAAGCAGCATAAACATAAACATAAACATAAACATAAACATAAACATAAACATAAACATGAGCGCATAAACAAAAAACACCATCCACAAAATCTAATCGATGAACGGATACGTACGTGTCCAGCAACAGCAGAGAAGTATCCCCACAGTGGATCTGCAGCTCCCTACAAAATATCGTGAATGATCATATTTCAAATAACCACAAATTTGTAGCATATTTACGTTGTGACACCTCGAAGCACTCAAAGGCGGTAAATCTGTGAATATCGCCTTTACGTCTACAAAGCAGGTTCCAAGGGAAAAATATATTAACATTTTGGTGACCAAAAAATTTACATAAATTGATAACGGTACAAGTGGAGCCAAATGCAAGAAGGTTGAAAAACAGATGATGTCAGATGATGAGATGAAAGAAGAGACAGAAATGAAAATTCAAGTCCGGGCTTGAAAATGTTCCCTTTTTAATGCTTAATGGGATTTAGAAAAAAAAAGATTTTGCAATGAATTATGTTCCAAGTGCCATAAGGTGACAAGGCTACTTGATAAAGAAGAAATCTCAAAATAATAAAAAAATCTTGAAACCTCATGCAAAGGAAAACTGTATATACAAATGTACAAGCAAGTTAGATCTGCTATAAACTATGTCCTAAAAGTTGTCTGAACCAAAAACTGATTGAAAAATTGCCAGGGATGATTAATGGTTCCTTGATGAGTAATATACTTAATACACGTCTTTTTTACAAGAAACTGGTTTATAGGAAACTAGATCTAGGATGGCTAAAAAAGTAAGGAACTCTAGTATTAGGTTCAGGAACAATGAGGCAACTGTAAAATTCTCTTTTTGAAAAAGAGTAAACATTGATAACCATCTAACTTTGCACCACAACTGTATTCATTTTGAACCCTGAATTCTGAAACCTTCTTTATTAGCAATAATATTTTTTGCTGCAGGAAATAAAATTTAATTCACTAATTAAAAATCACTTGTGTGGCGGGGTACAAAATTCTACTGCAAATTTAAAAAAATAGTCTTACATACACATAAAATGTGAGAAAATGGTTTAAAATAACCAAGATGATAATACATTCATAAAAGATGCTGAAGCTTTACTTTTTTTAGAAGGCATTCAGTATACTGGTAATCATGTAAAATGTAAATGTAAAAGAAAGGGAAAAAAATTAAAAACAAAAAACGAATGGAAACTGGTTTAAACTGGTTCTAGGGTGACTGAAAAGTTTCTGTTCCAAGATATCATGTGATGCCGATTATCAAGGAATCTATAAGGAAACAATGAACTTTTAGATTGCAGGGCTTGTAGTGCTATTTGGCTGGTCTCTTGAATTTTACCCCAAAAAGAAACAGATATTGTACCACAAATACTAGTGCAGATCTGACATGATTAGAAAGTGCGAGTCATGAAAATGCCTTACTGGGGCTTGTCCAGGGTAACCAGGATATCCACCAGGCATCTAAACATTTAAATGGAAATGCAACTCATGAGAGATATTTAGTGCAATTATCATTACAAAGTGCATAGTATGATCACCATGAAAGGAACCTGAGTGACATATCCAACATGGCTAACTATTTTGCATGTGATCAAAATTACGCTGCAAAAGCATGCACCACAGATTCACAGTCCGTGATGCAGGCTACACTGTAAAAGCTTATTCTTTATTTTCTACTGGCATAGGTTCCTACTTACATGGGTACATTTTACCTATAATCTAACAGTCATGTACTTGCAGTAAGCAGAACATTAAAAAAAATCACAGATTAACACCACAACTATAAACCATACAAAAGAAAATCATGCAATTATGGGAGTTAGACACTTCACAAAGTATATATAAATGAAAAAAATAAGTAAAAATAACATAGTTTGGACAAAATATATCAATTAATAAAACATACAGGCTGTCCTGGGAAGCCTCCTCCAGGATATCCTCCTCCAGGGTAACCACCTCCTGGGTAACCACCAGGTGGCTAAGAAAAATAAAACACATTTTAGTCCTCATAAAATCTGATTCTATCAACTTCTTAGCATAGAAATAAAGATATCAAAATTTTTCATGCAACACTTGGCAAAGAATCTTTTATGATGCAATGCAATGTTTTATGATTGTCTAGTCAAAAGCATGGATTTTAATTAAAACAGATTAAGTTTCAGACAATTTTTGTGATGCACAATTAACAATTTAAGGTCTTAATTTTCTTTAATTTTTATATCTATGGAACTTTATTTCTTGCTATTCAATAAGGCCCTTATATACATATAAAAAAAATTTATATTCAAATATTAATTTCGCCCATTTAACATTTTAAGCTATGCATGTTGGTTTATCTAAAATCAAAATTTATCTTTAACCCACAAGTCATTGCCTTTTACTGGGTTTTTAATAAAACTATCAAATGTTAATTTTAAGCCACTAATTTAATGTCTAGATATATCTGGAGGAAGTTTCCCAGTGAATTTATGATAAATGATATGTTGTATTGTATCATTTTTTGTAATAGTATTGGAAAAAATTAGGTGCAACCAACCAAGTATGAAATTAAAACTGTTTGAGTTTTTCCAGAAACCCATTTTAGGCAAATTACTAAGCCTTGAAATGTCCCAAATAGGGTTCTAACCTATTCTTTTAAGCATTATGGATCCATAATGGCCGAATAAGCTGTAAGTACCATTAAACAACCACTTAGAAGAATTTTTGGGTTAGTGTTGAATTTCTATAATGTTATGTGCAATCATGCATCTAGTCATGTTTTCCTTTGTAAAAATACTAGTATACTATCAAAATTCATCATTTAATGGTTATTGCAACATTTTGAGTAACATTCAGCATAACAGACAATCAGAAGCCCAGTTAAGTAATTAATGTCACACACATAACTAAATTTCTTCCAATTATAGCTCATTCCAAGGCCCCTTCTTTAAATTACTTGAAAACATGTTTTCTCTTTTAGAAAAACCAATACAATGATTGGGTCAAACTACCGTTTCCTGATTTTATCACAAATGCAGAAAAAATTCCTATTGAGCCACACAAGTGACCATGTCAAGTTTGTGTGTGCAACATTTTTACGGATAAGTTTCATACCCAGTTTTCCTTGTTTCCCTTTGTCCCTTTATCTTATGTACTTTATTTGCATGGATCTAGCATACCTTTCAATGGCCCTGGCCGCTTACTAATTTTTTATTGGTGATTGGGTAGTTGTTTAATACAACAAACAAAAGTATCCTAGAGAGATAACTTGTTTTTATGTTTTGAATAAAAAAGTTGTGGTTTCTGTTATGCACCATGTCACACATACAATTTTGTCACACACATAACCATAAGAATTTTTCAAGTTTCTGAGGTATGAGTAGTCTTTTCAAAATAAAGATTAGTTGCAGTTTATTTTTTATCTTTGTGTAGCTTAGCAAATTGTAATTTGTTAGGTTTTCCTCAAAAACTTCACACCAAATGAAAAAAGATTCTAACAAATTGAAAATTTGTGTCCACTTTCTGTTACACAAGTAATCAAACCTTTTATGGTCTAGAGATTACCCCTTCAAATTACATTAATGGTTGCTACATAACTGGTAAAGATTGGAGAGTAAAGAAAGCAATTTTAAGAAAATATTCATGATTTTTTTAAAAATTTACACTCTGAATGTCACACACATAACCACGGGATGCCCCAGCTGCCTTTGAAGAGATGGCATATAAGAAAATTTTCATAATGAAATATCTGGCATTTTTACATCTCCAATGGGGTCACTTCTGAACAAGGCAGGGAGAACTTTTTGTTATAATTCATATTAAGGATTTGAAAGAGATTTATTCTTAGTTAGAATTTATGAAGTTCAATATGTGGATTGATATTATTATTATTATTATTATTATTATTATTATTATTATTATTATTATTATTATTATTATTATCATTATTATTATTATTATGCAAGAGAGATGAGGGGTACAAGTACCTTGGAAAATCTTTAACTGTAGCTGGGGAAGATGAGAAACAAACATGAGAATTCATTGAAGATTTCAAAAATATTATCAACAAAATAGAAACTTGTTCACTCCCAATTCCATTGAAAATGAGTGCCTTCAACAATATGGCCTTAGCAAAGGTGTTACATCATTTTGACAACAGTAAACTAGAAGAAAAACAACTTGAAGAGATGAATTCCAAAATTAGCTGCACCGTCAAGAGAATGCTTAATCTATACCCAAAGACAACGGACAAGGTATTCTACATAAACAGGTTGCAAGGAGGATTAGGTATTAAGAAACCATCCAACGTATACAGAGCAGCGCCCATTACTCACTTAATGAAAATGTTGAATCATGAGGACTCTAACATTCGACACATTGCAAGAGAATCTTTGAAACTGGACATGAAGTCTAGGGGAGTAAAAACAACAAATAAAGAAGAGAGTTTCTTAGGATATGAGCTTGACAACAACAACAACAACTGGTTAATAAAAAGAAAAACTTATGGGGTAATTCAGACTGGCCAGAGTTGCTCCACCATGTAAATAAAATCAAAGGGAGAATCGTATACAAAGGAGATGACGCTGCGATCGTGATTGATGGAAGAGAGCTAAATCAGAGAAACCTTAAACAAGAAATTGAAAAAGAATTTGAAAAGATTGATCTATTAGGGTGTTTAGAACTACGAATGCAAGGAAATTTTATCAAAATGGAGAACATAGAGCAGAAAATATCCCACCAAATCTATTATGGATGGAAGCTGTCAGATAGTCTTGTTATATTTATCGTACGTGCAAGAATGAATCAACTTCCCTGTAATTAGTTAATAAAAATGTGGAACAAAGAACATGAAAAGAGATGCACATTATGCAATCATAACATTGAGTCAGTTGCTCACTTAATAAGTTCGTGCAGAAAATTTAAAGACTTATACTCTCGGCGACACGATCGTATTGTAAACACAGTAAGTGAGAAAATCCGAATATCGAATCCAACATCACAGTTATTTGTAAATAAAATGGCAGAGACAGTTTTCCCAGCACTTCGAAATGAAATAGAACAGACAAGCAGCAGAAAGCCAGATATAATTGAATTGAAAGAAAATGAACAAGAGTGTGAAATCATTGAAATTACGTATATGGAACACTCATATGCAGGAAAAACAGAGAATTACAAAGAGTTGATCAGAATACTTCAACAAAATGGGATAAAGGCAAACATAAGTGTGCTATGTTTTGGATCACTTGGTTCAGTGCACAAGGATGTTAGAACATGTTTGAAAAGATTAGGACTATCACATGAAGAGGCAAAAGGAACAATGAAATGGTGCGGGGTCTCAAATATGATAGGTGGAAACATCATTTGGCGGGAAAGATGCAAGTTAGTACACGAAGAAAGGAACAGTGAACATTGAAGAGTTACCAGACAAACATTTGACGCTGAGACTTTAATTTTTTGTAGCTCTCGTTAGTCAAAGTATATTAGAAGTGTATTATCAATTTATTTAAAGTTGGCGTTCTAATTTAGATAGCTAAAATAACAGCTAATTAACGCCAACTGTAACTAAAAGACTAAAAGAAATATACAATGATTTTAAAACAGGAGGTAGAAAAGAAAAAAAAATAATTAATCTAAAAACCCCAAATCTTTATTAAAAAATTAACACACTGCAGTTGCATGAATCGCAAGTCCACTGCTTTATTTTCTTTTTAAATTCTTGAATGGTGCAACAATCTTTCATTGATGCTTTCATTCATGGATGCTTTCATTAAATCGCAGTTCAATTACTGTCCGCTAGTATGGATGTTCCATGTCAGGACCATCAATGCAAAGGTGAATAAAATTCGTGAAAGAGCATTGCAAATTGTATGCAAAGATAGTGGAAATGACCTTGTAAATAATGTAAATAGCTCGGTAACCACGCACAAGGGCAACCTGCAGTTGCTTATGATAAAAATTTTCAAAACAAAGTCTGATCTCAACCCAACTTTTATGAAAGGCATTTTTGCAGAAATAAAAAGCTACTATAGTTTGCGTAATGTAAATGACCTGCAACTACCAAGAGTAAGAATGACAATATATGGTGGAAGAGTGATGAGCACTTTTGCCTTGGCAACTCTTGACATAGGTTTGTAAGAATAATTAATCTGTAGCTGATGCTCCCTACAGAAGTAATACCTCCATCAGTAAGTAGGATGTTTGTCCACCACTTAAAAAATCTGGGAGTGGTATCCCTGTATATAAATAGCTCCAATCCTGTTTAAATATTATAGAAAGCATTGTATTTTAAGATTATGAGACATGTCATGGGAAGTTCTGCTTACGAGTTTACAACAAAAACCAAATCTTTTTAATAATGCTATGATGTTTATAGAGAACTAAACCCTTTCCCAATAAAACGGTCATCAGTGATTGTTGATTCGTTTTTTGCAAATGGAGATTCTTTAAAATAACTGAGTGCTTAACGTCTGTTTCCAAATGCTGTACATGTTTATGGTTCATAAATCTAAGTTTAATCTTCATGATATCACAAATTTTA
This sequence comes from Catostylus mosaicus, assembly GCA_964019065.1. Taxonomy (NCBI): domain Eukaryota; kingdom Metazoa; phylum Cnidaria; class Scyphozoa; order Rhizostomeae; family Catostylidae; genus Catostylus; species Catostylus mosaicus. The sequence goes on along the minus strand of OZ025184.1, from coordinate 16,060,751 downwards.
TCCAGTATTTCTTTAGGTTAGATAATTAGCCATATATAACAAAATAAATAGGTTGCTTTAAGAATGGTTGATTCAAATAACTCGTTCTTCATAGCTTAAAATAATAATTTAAGTTTTATATTGAGTCATAGCCAAACAATGTTCGACAAATTTTAGCTATTCCTGCTAGCCAGTCTACAGAGCATGCCAGAACTCCATGAGATCTCACATGTGCAAGAAAACATTGGGGGGATGCATGGCATGCACACAGTGTTTCTCCTGATACCTGTGTTGACTTTTATAAGAAAGATTAAACTAAGTATGACACTGCAGGTCAACCTATATTGAGCCTAGACTCATACTATGTGAATTTGCAAGACATAATCTTTTGGATGTACTTAGACCAGCTGCAAATTGTCTTGTGCCTGCAGTTGCCACAATCAAAAAATAAGTCTAAACCTAATATTAAATCACAAAATAAGTGTCTAAACCCACCCACTTAGGGCCCTTGACAAACAAGGGTCCATCTGAGACAATTGACTCAAATGCATTTAAATTTTGGACTTATAGGCCTTCTTAAAAAGTTTGGAAAAGTGCCATTCTATGCAGTATGCTTCCATCCAATTTGTTCTGGAAGGAAGCAAAAATTGGGCCTAGTACTACTACTAGTAGTACTATTAGATGCGTACAAAACATTTTATGGACTTATGCCTTAAACGAAAGCCTTTTTTGGATGATAGGATAATAAAAAATTTCTGAGTGGATGTGATACTATTACACTCACTCCGTATCCAGGGTATGCCATTTCCTCGTTAGCTTTACAAAATCTTGCAGACGCAGCAACCTGCCTTCGCTTGAGAATGAAAGCCTTTTCAAATAGAAAGAACCAAACGGGCGCGACCACAGCCTCGTTTTGATTTCAGATGACGTCATAGAGAGACAAACAACGAGCAGCAAACATATCACTGATCAATAACACTGATCTTCATTTATCGAACCATCAACCCTCATTACCCTTCGCCACTTGTTCTCGGTTGTTCTGGGTTCGAAAACATAGATAGCAACACTGTACCGTTGGACATCCAATAAGGCAATTAAGCTGCTTAAAGCAGGAATCAGATAGTCATCCTTCGATACCCCCTTACCCTCAGAATAAAATGAAGGCTAAATTTTGACGTTAAAGATGCCGGTACTCATAGCTATTCAGAAAGTTTTGACGAGCAGATGCATGAAAAATGTGAAGAGTTGAGAACCTTCTCTGCCACTTCCAGGAATGGAATTTGGGAAATTTCAAGAATTTTTGAAGGCAGGCAAGTAATCAAATTAAAAGAATTTCAAATTCCAAATTCCTCCGCATTTAAATCATTATCATTTTATGTAAAGTTTTTCCCCATGCTGAAGATTGGTGAAATTGGAAATAGCAGACCCAAGTACATTATAAGTTGCACATAATAGGATATCAGCGGAAGGCGATTGGATTTGGCTCCTACTGCAAATTAGGAATAATGTAAACAAGCAAGTGTGTTAATGGCACGGATTGATAACAATGCTCCTTGCGTGAAATATACAGTCAGCGCGATTATATCGCAATACATCGCTCACCCAAAATCGTTTTGCTATAAACAAGTAAATAACAATAAACTCATTGCACAACAACCTTGCGCCAGTGGTCACTCATTGTGCACGTGAACGCGTGTTTTTGTAGCATTTTTTAATTAATGCAATTCTCCATTTTTCTGTGTTGTAATTGCTCCTCCCTTTTTATCCTTCTTTTCATTTATCATAACTTAGTGAGAAAACAATACAAGGTGTTACATAAAGTCAAAGCTCATAACGTCGTGAATTCTACTGACAAATATTCTTTTCAATGTATTGCGTTAACAAGAAATGCCGTAGAATAACCAACCAGAAATCAATGCACTTGTTTACTGCAAGATTTGGGGTGTCGCCATATATGCGTTGTCTCTTGCTCCTTTATCTTGTTGCATGCTTCATTGCTGTATCAGAATGTTGGGGAAGAAGAAGAAGAAGCAAATGCACTGTTGTTAACTGCCAATGGTCAGCATGGGGACAATGGGATGCTTGCTCGCATTCATGTGGCTCCCAGGGTACCCAAAAAAGAACCCGTTACGTTGCAACTAGAGCATCGTGCGGTGGTTCTTCTTGCTCCGGTCCCTATTCAGAATCCAGATCATGCAATACAGGAATGTAAGGCAATGTTTTGATTTTTAATTGTTATATATAGGCTTTTTGCATTGCTCATGATTAGCTATTAGTTGTCGTAAGAAGTATTTGGCAAATTACCCATCTTGCTTATAAATTTGTTCCTAAACCCAGAACAACCAAAGAACACCCCACAACATCCCAGAAACAGGCAGGTGCAGGACGATCCAAGAACAGCCCATAAGAACCAAGGAACAAGCCCGATTTACTATTGCCTAATTTAGTTGAGTTGACTGCATTTGGAATTCGCGCGCTTCGCGCTCACAACCGTCGTCTGTCCTTTTCAAGATGGGGTTGCAGGATGTCGTCAATCAGAAAAACAGCCTAAGTTCTGTGCACAAAGTCACAGATTTTGCAATTGAAAAATATTTTTGTTATGTTTATTTGATGTTTTGTTTTCATGTTTAATCAAAAGATGTTTAGTCAATCAAATTGCATTGTTCAAGAGTAAATCTTGGCGTGGTCTTTGGTTGTTATGGGCTGTCTTGTTACGAAATGAGTCATCAGCAGCAATCATTACATTGAGTATCTGGACTCCTTGCTCAGTCCATTTATACCACTTACATCAATTTGTTGATAGCACAAAATCATGTTCCTTTTGTTTTAAGGGGGGATGCTGGGTTGAGAGTGACAGTGCTAGCGAGAGGGAGCTAGATGTATTATCGGGGGTCGAGGATCGGGGAGTAGAGTCCATAAAAGAATTTAAAGATCTCATTTTTCATGGTGCTAGGACAAGAATTATTTATTTTCATTTCTGATTATATCTTTAGATTGAAATTATCAAAGTAGCATCTCCCTTTACTGAATATGATGGTAATATATCGAATAAGGATAGAATATTTGTTCAGTGTGGCAACTTTCGAAGTCCCACAGCAGCCAGTCCCTCTACCCCTTGCGCTGTGCTTTTCAATTTTGTTAATTGTGCCTAGTTCTGGTTTTTCAGACTCACAAGTCTTTCGAGTTAAGTCAATTCAAGAGAGAAGAAATACTCGAGTAGAGTGTTTTCCCATGCTTCCCTGCAACTCATTTATTTGCTGTTGTATCTATGGAAGGCGATTGGCTGTAGGTGCTATTGAAACTTTGGAATAATGGGTCTGTCAAGAAAAATTACAAATGTTAAGTAAATAAATTATAAGAACGCGCCCTGAGGTTTCTCTATAATGATCATTCAAGTTTGTATAATGATTTGCTTTAAAGATCGAGTAAATGCGCGGTGCACTTGGCTCGCCAAAGACTCCTTTTCCAAAGAAATATTCAAAATATTGAACCATTTCAATCCACCATTTATGCAGAGCATTTTTGAATAAAGCTCTTCAAATTAATCTTTAAGGATTGCTAATAATTTGGCCCGTCTCCGGCGTAATCAAACAACTTTTGGGTCCATCGGTCTCAGATCAATTGGTACGTAGATCTGGAATGCTTATATCAGCAGAGAATCTGAAAAGTTTCGAGGTTTTGATAAAAAAATTGGACGGTTCCAATGACAAATTTATTGCCTGTACTAGCCTATCAACTTTTTCGTAAATTTAGAAAATATCAGTTTTACTTTTTTCTGGATTGATAACAATAGAGAATGGAAGCACCGTGTTAATGAAATCTTGCGTCTTACCTGGAAAGAAGATTAGCGTCATGTCCCTGGCATAGAAAACCCAGCTGACTTAAGTTCTCGGGGAGTGACTTCTAGGCATCTCCAAGACAGCGATTTATGGTGGAAAGGTCAAACTGGCTGCAAAAGGGTAAAAATAGCTGGCCGAGCGGGTTAACCCTAGAAGATTACCCAGATGTGAGTGACGAGAAAAGGAAGAGGTAATGGTGCCCAGATGCCCAGGTAATGGTGGTCACAAAAGGAGAGGAAGAGAGAAGGGTGAGCAATGTTGTGAAAATGGAAAGACATGGAAGTTTAGTTAGGCTGCTTAGGGTCACTTCTTATGTAATAAGATTTGTTAAGAATTTGAAGAACAAAAGAGAAGGTATTTGTTTGTTTTTTAACACCACAAATAAAAACAACACAAAATTAACTACATACAAATATTCTGTATCTGCCGTAGCCGGAGAAGACATGGTGTCATCTAGCCCAACTACGACAGCACTTACATTAATATTAGAGTATAAATACAGGTAATCTTAACGACAAAAAAAACAAACGGCAACTTAACCGGATGTCTTTGAAGGAACACAAACTCCCATCCACAATATCAAGAGAAGGTATTCAAGTGGCTGTGGCAAGGTTGAGCGTGGAAGAACTAGAAACTGCTGAGAAAGTGTGGATTGAAGATGTGCAGTAGTCACTAAAAAAGAGAGAAGGTATTGAGAGATTGTCAGGTCAGCTGGGAGTTGCGAATGAAGACTGAATGATGGTATGCAAGGGAAGGCTAGGCAACTCAGATTTAGATTATAGAAGTAAATCCTATGCTTCTCCCCAAGAACCACCCTTTTACAGACTTAGTCATTCATGAATGCCATAAGAGAGTCCACCACAATAAGACTCGGTTAACTCTTGCTGAGCTAAGAGCAAAATTTTGGGTGCCACAAGGTAGACAGCAGGTAAAGAGAGTGATAGGCAAATGTCAGAGATGCAGAGGATTTGAGGGTAAGGGATACAAATCACCACCAGTTTCAGAATTGCCCAAATTTATAGTCGTTGAGACTTTATCCTTAAGTGACACAGGGTCAGACTTTGCGGGACCATTGCTTGTAAAGGATGGTACAAATGAGATGAAAAAGGTGTATGTTGCCTTATTTACATGTAGTGTTACCAGAGCCATCCACTTGGAACTGGTGGGGGATTTGCATACAACCTCATTTATCAACAGCTTGAGAAGACTTTGTTCCAGGAGAGGGGTACTCCGAGGCTTATCAACTCTGATAATGCCATGAAATTTATGGCAGCAAAAAAGTTATTAGATAAACTTGTCACTGACCATAGATTTCACGAATTTTTAGATCACCACAGAATGATATGGAAGGTTAATATGCCCCTTTCTCCATGGTGGGGTGGGTACTGGGAGCGGATGATTGGGTGTGTCAAACGCTGTTTAAGAAAGGTACTTGTCAATGCCAGGTTGACAAGAGACGAACTCAGCACACTTTTGACTGAAGTTGAAAGTACCTTAAATTCTACACCACTCACCTATCTATATGATGAACTTGGCGAAGCTGAGTGAAGAGTGTCGCATTTGTCTGAGAAACCCAGAATTTGATTCTGATGATAATATTGATAACCTTTCTAGAAGATTTTTGTATCTCACGAAGAAACTTTCTCATTTTTGGAACAGGTGGAGACAGTAGCGTTGCTAGGGCAAGGGGGCGGCCCACCCCCCCCCCCCCCAATGACAAAATATTTGGTGTCTGAGATAACCACAAATCGACGGAATTTGTGCATGTTTGTCATTATTAGAGATACAGGGTCAGTCATCAAAGACCCTGTCGGGGCAGGTGGTGGCAGTGCAGTCAAAACGAAATAGGACTAGTTAAAAGGCAATATCTGTGGTACCAGAAGTAAAAAGCTATATCAGTTTCGATGCCTATCCCTTCGTGCTGTGTGTTTTGCTGGTCTCAGTTTTTTTAACCTTTTCCAAATTTTCATTTGAAACGAAACAAAATAAAGTGAACAAAATAAGAAATATGGAGTAATGGCAGCCACATCCCACAATGGTCCATTTAGCCCTGGATATAGAGTATAGAAACTTGTGCGTTCAATACACCAGTGTGAGAGAATAGTGTTTAAAAACACGAGCATCCCGGTGAAGGATGTGTATAGAGTAGGAATTTGAGAATGATGAATATATGGCGTTTGTGTGTATAGGCTCTAGGCCACTGGTGTGAGAGAGTATGGAAAAGAGTAGTACGACTCCTCAGCTGTCACCTGTGATCACATTTCAGGGTTTAAGGACAATACGTTATAGATCACAGGCCCCCAGCATCATTTTGGGATACCATCGTACTAGTTAGAGAATGGTGTGGATGGAAAAAGAACATGAGATAGAGGGAGTCGGAAAAAGGAAGTCAGCTTATCACACAACAAATTTTCAAAGCTTCTCATTTTCATTAAGCGTGTATGCTCAAAAGAGATGCTCTTCAACGTTTTTTTGCTGGCCTGCAACGAATGGTGAGATGCTACAAATTTTGTAAGGTCCTGTGGCAACCCACAGGACCTCTTTAATCTCTTGCGTCATTGGCTTCTTTGCCCCCCTTCCCCCAAAGAATCGACCCTGGCTACGCCACTGGGTGGCGAAAGGAATACCTTACCGACTTGAGGGAATACCACATGATGCAAAGTAGGAAAGCATTAACAATTGAAATAGGTGATCTTGTGTTGGTACAAGAAGATAACATCACAAGAGGACAATGGAAATGGCATTGGTGGAAAATTTAATCAAGGGAAAGGCAGGTAAGGGTAAGCTAGAATGTCTTATTACGCCTTTACAGAAGCTTTACCCCTTAGAAATTTCATCTAGAGATTATTTGAAAACATTTAGGAATGATGAAAGTGAAACTAGTGAGAGTGCCGAATTAAAGGATAATGGAAAGAAAATAAGATTTGAGAAGGATTGTGGGAAAAGGAGCCATTCGGGCCGTACAGCAGCAAAGGATGCGCTCTGGAAGTCCAAACTCATGCTTGACCCATAACCTGGGAATACCCTGTGCGCGCTGTTATGTTCACGTGTATTTTTTCATTCATTTAGTTAGAACACTTTAAAGAGTAAAGGAATTTATTTTCTTTTGTTGTATCAGCTTAAATGCGTAAGAGCCTCATAATGAAGTAGAGACTTTGAAACTGACTCAAGTAATTGCAAATCAAGTATTTTAGAACTAGGTCCCCTGAATTTGATTGGGTTGATTAGTTGTTATTCTAAATCGTAATTGGTTACTTAAAATAGAAGATTATTGATTCTGCTATAAAGCTGCCTGTATTAGTAAGAACTTGTTGGGAACATTGCGATCTCCCCCTATTGTTAATAAAAAAGGATTTCATCCCAAGTCTGATAGACTCACTGATCTCAAAAAAAGACTGGATCGAGCAACCTATTGTTTTGAATCCAACTTTTTGAAGCTAGATCGGCGCCATATTGGTAGGACACAAACATAGAACAACAGCGAACATGTGGAAAAGTATACTCGATAAAGTGCAAGTATATCAAAAACATGCGATCCAAAAGCTTAAAACCTGTTAAATGGCATTTGATAATCCATGCCGAGTGGCTTGCCATTGACTCTATACAAGGACCCGCATCTTTATAGGTCCTAGTAATATGGCCGCCATCGAAATTTTTTGGCTTCACTTTCTAAATAATAGAAGCTCGATCCAGTCTTTTTTGAGATCAGTGGATAGACTATACCGCATTGAAGCATGCGCAGAACATGCTACTTTCCTGCAATTCTTATGACATAAAATAAACAGAGAATTAAACTTTAAATGTGTCTTCCCGTCAAGTGCAATCAAAGGTGATGTTGACGTGTTGCCAGCACTTCGAAATTCCCGTGCTCCTCCGATTCCGCCATTACTCGGTCAGCATCAAATGGAGAGCTCCTGTAAATATCACTCTACGCATGCAGAAATATCGTAAGACTTTGACTTTTGTATCCTCAACAAGAACATAGAGATTCTGTAAGATTCCAAATTATACGATCAATAGTAGAGCGTTGTTTTGAATGATACAGACTTCAGAAAGATTGTAGTTATCCTTGAGAAAACTCTGCTTTTTAGAATCATATTAAACCAGACTCAGACCGAAATAGACCGAGATAGACAAGCTGCATTCAATCTTAAAAACAATTGCGGTTTAGCTTAAAAGTCAAAGATTTTGATGTTGTGCTACTGCCTTAGAATTCACGGACAATTCTCCTATTCAAGTCAAGAGAAGTCACTGTGTTATAATCTACAATCGAATTGTTAATGCTGGGAAATCAGCCCAAACGCAATCACTTGTTTTCTCCAAGGTCCGTGATGATGCCATCATACTCGCGTTGTCTACTGCTCCTCCATTTTGTTTCGTGCTTTATAGGTGTATCAGAATGTTGGAGCACAGGTCGAAGAAGATGCACTGCAGTTAACTGTGCGTGGTCAACATGGGGGCAGTGGGGTGCTTGCTCGATTACATGTGGCTTTGGTAACCAAATGAGGAATCGCACCGTGGCAACTGCTGCCTCTTGTGGTGGTTCTTCTTGCTCTGGTTCTTCTTCAGCATCCAGATCATGCAGTACAGGGTAAGACAACGTAAGAAAATTTTTAGCTTCATTAATACAGGAAGATTGTTTGCACTTCTTAAAAATAGTCTTAGTTGTCATGTAGTGGTAAAATTGCTTTTTATTTTAATGTTGTTTCGTTGTTTCTATAATCCTTTTCTCTTATATTACTCGATTTTTGCTTGTTTTGTTTAGTTGTTGTGTTTTATGTTTTGTTGCGTTTTTACGTATGGTATTTATCTTTTAATTTAACATGTCTTGACCAATTCCATCAATTTCGAGGGAGTACTAACATGAACCTGAATATCCACGCCAAAAATGGCTAACCTAATCTCCAATAGCCCCTCACCCAGAAATATCCTCCGGTGTCCCTCGTTGTGTTGCCTCTATCGTCGTTTGCTCTTTTATTGCTTGCTTTTGCTTGTTTTGTTTTATCGTTGTGTTTTGTGTATCGTCCTTTGCTTGTATCAATATGCTGATTTAACTGTCGGTATGATTCATGTGAGGGGATAAAAAGAACAACAGAAGTTGGAAGTTGGAATTTCTTTTAAGGTATAAAGAATGGCTAACTATAATATGTATTTTCGACTTTTCGTGAAAATGTACGAGGCTTTAAACAATCATACGTTCTGTATTAACGCTAACATCAGTATTTCAATGAGCTGAAAAGCCCCAACACCATAAGGCCTTATCGATTTTTACGCGAATAAAATCGAAAAGCCCAAAGCAAGCAGAAGAAGAATGATGACGAGATGTTCGCAAGGAAAGCCTTCGAAATTCGAGTAAAGCTTTCGAAGTTAGGGATATCGTGTTTAGTAAGAGTTTTCACCCGAAACGACTATCTAGATCAGAAATGATTAGGCCCATGTAGGATTAAAACCAAATTTGAAAACAGTTGCGACATCGAGTCGATCGAAAATGGTAAAAGGATTTTGGACACCCGAAAAAAGAGGGAATGCACTTAGCAGTATACATCAATGGCATCGTGCCTGGTAGAGGGGCCTGTCAACAATTTTATCGGCTCTGTCGGAAAATGTTCAGTTTCACTCATTTAGTCGGAAAGGTTTTTAGCTTCATAAGCAAGTTGGAAAGGTTTGACAATTGCAGTGATCTCGAGTAACAAGCAGTATTACTCATTCAAAATCTCTATGTGTTGGAAAAACTTTGTCAGAAATGCTTTATACTTAGCTCTCCCAGAAACTGGGGTCCCATGACGCCCCCGGTAAAATTTGTACTATATTCGTAAATAAGTTTTAATCTGTTAGTTACTATAATAGTTAAACGGATAATATATTTAGTTTACTTAGCGAAGTACTACAGCAGGATGACGAATTATTATAAAAAACGGATATGAAAGGTCGGTCATATGACTTGAGTCTAACAAAACATGGGAGTACTCTACAAATCGTGCTGTTAATCTTTTTGCCTTTTCTTTAAATCGTTATTGCAGCTGTTCGTTGTTATTTCTTTTCTTTTATTTTAACTGTTGTGTGTAGGAGTGGTTAAGGCGCAGGTTGGTTCCAAATTTTATAACATTGCTTTGTCTTGTCCTTTTGTGCAAAAAATTCTTTTACTTTTTTTCCTCTATGTTTTTTGTGTCTCCTAAAGATTATTTATTCAAATCTGACTCCTTATAAAATCATAGTCACTATGTAGCCTCCGTATTCAGTCCAAATGTAACAAAATTCAATCAGTTAATTTCAAAAATAAAAATTCCTGTTATTGATGTCCCACTTGATTTATGTGTTGGAAGAAGAATTAGGCATATTCCCTTTTGGTGCGGATTATTATTGCATTCTTGCTTGTAAAATTTCTTATTAAAGTGAATTTAAGTCTCGTGGGGTTTGACTGAATGACTCAGGCTTTATGCTGCTGAATTACCTTATGGGATTTCCCTTGGTACAGTTTTGTTGTTTATGTTCCCAAACACGGATGGGGCATCACTTTCTGGTTTAATAATTCACGTTTTGCGTTCATTTTTCTTTTGTGAATACCAACTGTTCTTGGCATGGTTGGAGTGCAAAAGCAAATTGCAGCTTTTTGCTATCAACTATGCTTACTTATGTTTCACTATATTCGGCTGTTTTTAAAAATATTCATGCACAAAGTTTTGTCAAAGTTTGCTTTGCCTTACACTCAGCAGTTGTATGTGCGATTTTATGCTACAAAAAAATTGCTTAACTCCTTTATTCTTTTCAAACTATGTCACTCCAACGTAGGCCGCTCTTTTAGTTAGCAAGCATCTCATACATTGATGCAGTGGCGCCGTGGCCGGGGGGGCCAGGGGGGGCCCTGGCCCCCCCTGAAAAAAAATTGTCGGATAATTTCGATACTTGTCGGAAATTTTTTAGTTCATATTTGTGAAATTTAAAAAGTGTTCTTTCCACAAATATTCAGTGCTGTAGGAAGTTCATCTCTTGTAATAAATGTGTAAAATTACAAGAAACAGTTTGCAACATCAAAGTCAGCGGTGAAGTGGCCGGGGGAACGCCCATCAGAAAATTTTGTCATTTTCTTCCTTTTGTTGGAAAACAAAAAATTAATTGATTCAATTTTTTTCATCGTTCGTGTTCATTTTTCCGCCATGATTCACAAAAAAAATACAAAAGAGTAAAAGAAGAGAGGGGCATCCAAAGTGTTCATCGCCCGCATAGGATTTCAACCACTAGATGGTGGTCGCACTCAAAAGCCCTTGAGAATATGCGTTTTGCAAGCTCAGAGGACTTGTTGAACTGCTTGTTATATGTGTTACAGCAGTGCCGGTAGTCAAACGTGAGCGGGGAAACGGTCCATGACGCTGTAATCTTCAAAACAAATTTTTATCTTTTGAAACCATAATGACAGCACATGTTTTCCGGAAGATTTTCGCTATCACCGACCCTGCTTCAAATATTCTTCAGTCAGAGCAAATCTATCTGTTCATTGTGGTAAGATTAGTCGAGACGGTAGAGGGGGGGGGGGCCGTTACCTCGAATGCGAAGTGATTATACGAAAGTATTGGCTGAAACAAAGAAGACAGTAGCAGGCACAAATAGTGCAGCAAGATTTTCTAGCAAAACGTTTCATGAGTAGGTAGAGGGCGAGTGAAGAGCTCTCCAATTACAATAGTGAAGAGAATCCAAACACCAAATACTGACGGAAAACGTGCATTTAGTCAATTGATAAAGCCTTGTCATCAATAAAAACACGATTCTCTTGTCATAAAGCCATACTTTGTAAATTTGCGCTGCTCGATCCAGAACAATTCTGCTAGATTATCACAACTGATGGCCTACCAGATGATGCATTCCATAATGTGGCCAAAGAGAAGAATATGTTTTTTAGGTGAAGATGAAAGGAGAGAACCCTTTTTAGCAGAAATGGAAAGAAAAGATAAGGACCTTGCGAAGGGAGAACCTCATCACAGCATTAAGATTTATTGAAGAAAGTCTTGAACACTTTATATAGGATTCTTGTCACTCTTCCTCTAGGCTCAACCAAATGACAGTGAAGGGACACTCTCAAAATTGTTATGAATTGTTTCCGGTCAGCCATGGGACTGGATATTTAAATTCCCTTATTCTGTTAAGCTTTAAGTAAAGTATGTCGAAATCATTAAATTTTGATGAGATGTATGACGTTTTTGCAAAAACACCATTGCTATGAAAGAAGTTAGCACTCTGAATTCAAATGTTACAAGACTTAAATTCTCTATCGAGTTTTCTCCTTCTTTCAGTACATCACAAGATTATTCATTGACTGTTAAGATACCTTGAGGAACAAGACATTATAAGGGGGTTCACTGCCATTGGTTTTGTCGGAATAATTGTCTCGTTGTCGGAAAATTTGAGCCTTTGGCCCCCCCAAAAACTGTGCTCCCACGGCGCCACTGCATTGATGTTGGTTGTTAATTTTAAGCAGGGCCGTCGAGAGCCAGTGCGGGCCCAGGGTATTTCATTGCACCGGGCCCCAGTGGGCAATAAATTTTTCTACCGAAAAAAATTTTTGCGGAAATTCTACCGAAAAAAACTGCCTAATCCCCCTCTCGACGGTCCTGGATATAAGTAAGTGCAATAGAATTTTTCGGCTTCCAGAGAAGTATATTATGATTGTCAATGTTTTAATTACAAACCATGACAGGAAAAGGCCCTCATCAGCCTGTTGATCCCTTGTTGAAAGATTAAATTTCAAATATCAAACGGGTCATGGGCCCGCCCTGCCAATGCTGCTAATTGAAAACTCATAGCCAAAAATACATACCTTATTTTCTACGGGGCCCCTCAAGGCCCCGGGCCCCCTGGTAACTACCCTGGTTACCCCCCCCCCCCTCTCGACGGTCCTGATTTTAAGGGGTTCAGCGTGCTATAGCTTCTGCCAAAAAGCTCCCAGGTGTTTTCCTAAATGTTTTGCAAGATTTCTTTTTAATTTACTTCATTTGTTTGTTTTCATGCCTACATAGTGAGCATGCCTGCATGCATGGTCCAGATAACTACAAACATATATAAAATGGATACTAATTCTGTCGCTATTCTACATGTGCTATCTGTATTTGTTGCTTTGCCATAGCTGGGATTATTCGACTATGGGTTGTTATTCATGTTCATTTTATCTTTTATCGTCCTTTATATTCTTGACTCGCAATACTTGGCAGGATCATATAGGGACTGTTATTCTTGCTTATAGTTTCACCATTCCTTATTAGGGCGTCTGTTACCTAATAGTTACTGGTATTATTTGACCAAAAATAATATTTTGTATTTCGCAGCTTCTTTCCATTAATTTGTAACAACTCAGTTGAAATGTAAAAAACTGTTAAATCTGTACTCATGAGATAAACATCGATAGTTTTAACTGTAACATAAAATATTCGACAAGGGCGGAGCCAGTGGGGGGTCAGGGGGCGGCCGCCCCCACCCATTGCTTTTGAGTCGGCTAATAATTTTAGTCACTCGGCCAAATTTTGGTTTGCTGTTTAGCCCAAATCAATTCGCAAGCCGGTGGGCAAACATAAATTTTGTCGGCAAGAACGCCCAATTTGTTGTGCTCTTGGGAAATAATTTATCATTTGCAAAAGTCAACTTAAAAACTTCCTGCCAGCTCCTTTACTGTTTCATCGTATCATCTCAAGTGACGTAAGATGGTTCCCAAACTTACGCTTTAATAAAAAAATTGTTATTGTTACGAAAAAAAGCGGAAAACAATAACAAAAGTCCGGTTAGGAAGTTAAGTCACTTGTTGTCTCAGGACCATATTTACATACATACAAACAAAAATCAATGATTTGTTAATGTATGTCATATTTTAGTCAACTTAAAAGCTGATGTGGACCTGCAAAATAAAGATAAAGCCTGCCTACTGACGATTAGATTGTCTAATTTAAAATAATTTAGAAAAATTAAAAATAATTGAAATCGTTGTCCCTTTGTTTGAATAAGAAATTTGTTCTAAAGCTAATTGCATTCCGAAGTGCTTTTCTCGCTACTACAAACCAGGGACGCCTGCTCGAGAAAAGGACGGGGGGGGGGGGCAAACTTTGTGAAAAAGGCTCCAAAAACTCACCGAACGTCACAACATTCTTCAAAATTCACTAATCTATGCACAATGATATATGTTGCTCAAGAGTTTATGCACATACAGAAGAGGGTTTCCTGCAGCTGTGACATTTCAAGTTATTAGAATTATAAACCCCTAAACCTAGGAATTATTCAAAAAGAAATATTTGAGAATTCGTGGTGGGGTGGTACTACCAATGTAGAGGAAATGCGTTAGATTGTGCCAACACATTAAAGCGAGTTATTTTAAAACCTGAGTTTTTAACTTTTTTTGAAAGTATTACACCCCGTCGCATGCTGCAGAATCCAGGTCCCTTTAAATTCAAATCTGTTTTGGTCAACGAATTTGACATATCTCCAACTCATATCATAAATTTCGTCATTTTCTGGCACGAATTCTAATGCAACTCTTACTTTCGACGCCACCCACCCCTTCATCTTCAGTACCCTCTCAAAATTCGCTCGAATCCATTGCAGCAAACACTTGTCGTAATCCATTTGATATGTTTTTTAAGTCGCGTTCGATATTTCAGTATTCCAAAGATTGGCCTTGTCTGGCTGGACACTGACTTTTACTTGGGGGCCTGAAGACAAGTTTTAATCACTCTTCAGTGTCACATACAAGGAACTGTTTCCTATGATTAAGATTTTTGCAGCAGTCAATCAATCAATTAATTAATCAATCGATGAATTAATCAATTAATCAATCGATCAATCAATCAATCAATCAAGTCAATCAGTCAATTAATCATTAAATCAATCCATCAATTAATCTATCTATCAAATATGCATTTGGAGTCGAATAGGAATTCATTTGATGGAACAACGTGCCTCCTCTCCTCTGAATTCAGGTCCCATTGACAGTATTCGATTTTGTTTCATTTGAATTAAACATTTTGCAGATGCTGCCCTACTAGCTGCTCCGTTTCATCATGGGGGCAGTGGAGTGCCTGCAATGTAACATGTGAGCAAACTGGAAACCGAACAAGAACGAGAACAATTGTAACTCCAGCATCATGTGGTGGAAGCTGTCCAGAAGAGAACTCACTTATTGAAAATGGGACATGTTATGGATCCTGCTGTCCACGAGACTGTCTGTTAAGCAATTGGACCTCATGGCAAAATTGCACAGCACCCGATGGTAAGCTTCAGCAATCATCTCTGCAATTCCGTTTACCTGCAGGGATATCACTTTCTGAAACTTTTCTATCGCAATGAAATAACTTTTAGGCTCAGTTTGCTATTTTAGAATGGCAAATCACGGTGGACGTTCCAATTTTTTACTTTCTCATAACTCACTGTGGTGTCATGAACTGGGAGCAGAGGCCCGCAGTGAAGAATCTAACGAAAACATTTTCAAAATTTGTGATATTACTTCACTAATCAACGTTAACTGATACTATTTTTAATATCATTTATGAACGTGTGATCTAACTGTTAATCAACAGTTCAATGTTAAATGTCATAGCACCGACATCAAAATCACAGAATTCTCACTTATATTTTTCATAGCTTCCCTTCTCTTTTTTGCCTCTCTTAATATCATTTTATATTTCATCCCGTCCATCCGCGATATGCCAAAAAAATCTCCTATGCAAACAAATTTCTAATGATTTAAGATGTTCTTAAATCCCAATAGTCCAACGATCGCATCCGTAAGTGGCAGCCTATCTTTGTGTGTCTGGCCTAGATCTAAAGGGCGTTCCTTTGTTGAACATAGATGTGTTCTTAATCAGATTCTTTACAGCCACTTTTAATTCTCGATTACGTTGGCGAAATGTTTCAGCACAAGTCGTTGCAAGAAGTAGCTATACAATTCTTTAGCAAAAAGCCCATTTCTTTTATGTTACTAGCGTTTTGCCATTACTTTCATGCTTTTGGCACAATATTTTAGTCGCCATGCCTGCATGCGCACATTCCCAGCATCACATCACCTGATAGAACAACCATCTGCTGATAACAAGTAAAACAAGCATTGTTGAAATTCAAAAATTATTGTTCGCCAATTTTTCTTATGCGGAATATGAGTATATTACATTGCTCAACTTGCTTCGATGATTAAACAACGTACCAGAAATTTGTTATACCAGATAATGTCAAAATCTGACTTATCATTCCTAAACGCATCCATGTCATTAACATACTCACTTTAAAAAGCCCTCCGGAAGTTTTTTAGCAAACCAAGAAAACTGAGTGGTTTGAAGAGTAACGCTTTAATCTTTTCAAAGCACCAGAAGGGTTTATAAATTTATAAAAAAAGCCATACAAGCCTGTGCTAGACCATACAATGCTTTCTATTCAATGACGATATTCAGAAAAAACGCTGTGTAATGTCTTTATAAGTTTAAAGAGTGCTCTTTACAGCATTGATCGGAACATAAAAGAAGAAACACTTGCAAATTTTTTGAAAAGGAGGGCTGAAGCTAAAACTTGGTTTGTGTACAAAGCTGTGCGTATCCTCTATGAAGTTGTGAATTAAGACTAAGGAACCCTTCAAGTGTAATAGTATTAGGTATTTAATTTTATATTGACGTGAATTAGCGCATCAGCTTTGTCAAATAACAGAATTTACATTATTACCATGATTATAAAATTACACCATCCAGGTATTTGTGGAGCAAATTCTGGAACCCAAAATAGAACGAGAACAGTTTTGCGGAAAGAATCCTGCAATGGCGCATGTTCCGCATTGCAAGAAATGCGAAATTGCACTCCTGAAATACAAGCCTGCAAAGTAAGCTTCCTTATTTCTAGTTGTTTTTTTTCTGATGTGGCCTTTGTGGTAGTTAAGGTTTGAGACTAGCGATCTAAACTTTGTTGGATCGAATCTACACCTGTACCTTTCATGCGCATAGCGCCCTTGGACAAGGTGCTAACACAAATTTGTGCCTTTTTCAACCCACAAATTTGTGCACACCTAGGTACCTGATCCGCAGTGGTTGCTGCACCCTGCTATAAATGATTACGCATGGGGACTGTGGCCAAATCGGCGGAATGAAATAGGGCGAATTGTGATTTGTTTTACAATTTTAAACATCGTATGGCAGCATGGGAAAAAGACAGTAAAAAATAAAACAGTAACTTGCGCTTCTTACAAGCAACGGCCTCTGAGCATCTACACGGTCATTTCAGGTATCAGAATGGAGTGGATGGGACAACTGCACACTTACGAATGGCACATGTGGAACAGGTATTCAATCGCGCAATAGGACAATTAATTTCAAGCCAAATTGTGTGGAGTGTCCAACTTTGAATGAAACAAGAAACTGTGAGCATAGTTGCTGCCCTGTGGACTGTGTTTTGTCAAATTGGTCAGCATGGGGAATTTGCTCTGTGGATTGCGGTGCAGGTAATATATGATATTTGACGAGAAACAGATAATATATGATTTTAAAGATTCATCACTGGGATTTATTCCTATCAATAATTATCCATTGTTCACGTCATTGCATCAGGAATTACTCCTAGTGCACCATGTTTCCGAGCAGGTGAGCATATACAAGAAACCTTGCTAGAAGAAATCCCCTAATTCCCCTGCTGTGCCCCCTTACTCATTAAATATCGCCTTCGTAAAACAGAAAATGCATTTTCTCAGATTTTATAACAAAAGGGGCAAAGGGGGCAATGCAATAAAAAAATTCATTTCATTTTCATTTCAAATTTTTTAAACTATTTTACATAAATATTTTACTCTAGGTTACCAAATAAGAACAAGAGCGGTTATTACCGCAGCCAGTTGCAATGGCATGTGTAGCGGTGTTCTTACTCAAAATCAGTCATGTAATGCAACAAGTGAAAAGATTGACTGTGAGCTGGGAACCTGGTCATCATGGTCTAGTTGCAGTTCGGGATGCGGTGTTGGCATTTCTCAGAGAGTGCGCAATATCACGCGGCAGCCATCATCCTGTGGAGTTCAATGTGGTAATTTGACTCAAAGCAAGGTGTGCTCAAGCTATAGGGATGCAAGAGACTGCCTGGTAAATGATTCAAATTTTGCATTCAAAGAATAGCCAACGACCCCTGACATGATATTCACAGTTTAGGCCTGGTCTCGGTAAATTTGTAGAAATTCGCACCTTACAATAGCTCATTCTTTAAAGATAGCTTTGATATGCAATAATTGCCAATTATCCGACAAAGCAAAACATAAAAAGATTTTATCAATAAAATGTTACCTGAAAAGATACCCTGAAAAATTTACGGTCTAATCTTGTGAAATAATCTGATAGGTAAGTCGCTTGGGATTGTTTGACCTCCTTTTAGGTGATTTCATATTTTTTTCAATTTGTGCCTTGAATAACTTCCCTACCCGGTGGGTATCTAAGTGCCTTCCCTAAGATTGATAATTTCTCCATGAAAACCTCTTATTGTTATTGAAACATCAGTTTCGTAAGCTGTATTACAGAAGGTGTTTGCCTTTTTGATATGTTTGTATAAGAAACCTTTGCTGCTACATTTATTTAGGTTGGGAAATGGTCCAGTTGGGGATCTTGCAGTTTGAACTGTTCTGTTGGAATCAAAAACAGAACAAGAGAAATAACACAGGCGAAAAGATGCAATGGGTCTGCATGCCCCATTTTAAAGGTGAGGTCTTTGCCTTGTTATTCGCGACGTTAAAAGCTTTAAAGAATTCAATTTTTCTACTAACGTTCGAATGAACTTCATGTGGTAAACAATACAGGGGCGGATACAGACCGTCTTACGAGACTTACGGAAGACGGTCAGAGTTTTAGCAATATCTTCCTCAAAAACTCGATTTCTGATGAAATTAAATTGCACAGCATCGTTGTCCGACTTAAACTTTTTTCCTTTTTTGTTTGGCGTAGACAGTGTCTAGGAGGATTTCAAAAAGCATCTTCCTGACCACCGACTTACGGATAGAGGGTAATCAGAGGGATGATTTTTATTCATTGGAAATAGTGCTTGAGGAATAGAAGACCATATGGAATCTACTGTCAAGAAATAGTTTTTAAAAACATCTGTCTAACCACCGACTTACCGTAAGTCGGTGGTTAGAAGGATGATTTTTGTAAGCATTAATGTATATACGATCCTCTTGATTTACCTCCTTGCAGACCCTTGCAAAAATCATCCTTCTTACATCCAATATTTCCGTAAGTCGGTGGCCAGAACGATGTTCTCCAGCCACCCTGATGGCCATACGAAGCTCTGTTACTAAACCCGCTTAAAAGTCGGTGGCCAGAGCGATGTTTTTTATCTTGTTCCGGTTCTTGTTGGAGACCTCGCCAACGATTTAATTATTGCTATTCAAGTCATTTCTAACAAGATGGACTTTCTGAAGAGGTTGAATCAATTATCAAATCACAGGACCTCGAGAGTCTGGCAGACTTTGCTGAAAAAAATGAGGTAGAGATGAGTATTTTGATTTCTTGGAGCAGGACTAAGCAGGCTCAGCAAAGGATCCTGCAGAGTTGAAATTCGTCCCCAAATCTGTTTTTGATTGCCAGCACCAGAAAATCGTATTGCCTGCCAGGTAACATTTCTTTTATCTAAATACAGATAAAATTTGATAAGAGCCAAACCAGGGCATTTTTGATATTTTAAATACAGTGAAAGCTCTTTTGGAAAATGTTGGCCATTTGCATCTTTCCTTCGTAGGCGAAATTTCAAAGAAATATTGTTCTGGCAAAAGCTCCATGTTTTCACGGGGTTTTGACACAAATGTAGGAATTATTTGGCTAATAATTAGCAAGGAGTTTGCTATTAAATAATAATGCGGAGCAAAATGAATTTGAAAAGGAAAACAAAATTTTGCCTCCTGATAGCTTTCACCAAGCAGTCTTCTGAACTTCATGCTAGGTAGAAATTATTTTTGCTCAGATGGAAACTCCAGATTTCAATGAATTACCCCACAGTGAAAGATTCTGAACATCATGCAGGGTCGAATAAAAATAACATTTTATTGAATATTTAACTGGTAATATCCAGAAAGAACCTTGTACAAGTAAATAGAGGAACTGGAAAAATTTATGCCCTTTATGCCAGAAACTTTGTTTGCTGATAGACTAAAGTCAAAGTATATTCAAGGGGCTGTTACAGGGAAAGGCTCCTGGGGCTACCACACAAAAATGTTTGTGGAGATTCCCAGCATTGGCAATTACATATCATGCTGATGCTGTGTATTCCATAAACAGAGACAATTATAATGTTAAGAGATGTCACATAAACAAAATAAATTCATTGGTACAGTGTAATCCATCATCATCATCTACTTT
This sequence comes from Catostylus mosaicus, assembly GCA_964019065.1. Lineage (NCBI taxonomy): Eukaryota > Metazoa > Cnidaria > Scyphozoa > Rhizostomeae > Catostylidae > Catostylus > Catostylus mosaicus. The sequence continues at coordinate 16,040,596 of OZ025184.1, read as the reverse complement.
TCCCTTGTCTTCATCATCATCTACAAGTCCCTTGTTTCAATATTGTTTCACAAAAGTTTTGAAACATTTTTATCATTGTTGTCATCATCAACCAAGCTCTTATTTTGATTGCAATTTTTGTCAGAAGCATACTCACTGCTTCTTAGATGTGCACTATTAAATCATCCTCTTCAAACTTCAAAGTCTATCTCTGCCCTGGTTTACACTTGAGTTGCAACTCAAAAAAAGTCACTTTTAAACAGTCTTTATTGATTCCATTCAATTGACCTTAGAAATCTTTAATAGCAAATTATAGTTTAATGTGCAGAACTAATATTTGATTGCTAAAAATTTTAGGGGTGTAAAGGAAATGATATTTCTCTTAAAAAGTGTAAAAATTTTAATGCTTTTGTAGGAGCTCATATCAAAGGAAAGTGATCTGTAGGAGATCATATTTTATAACCTGGGGTTTGTTTGTTTTTTCTTGCCATATGATTTATTTGGCAATCGATAGACACATCTACATTCTTTGTAGTCAGGGTCAATGCTGATGGAAACTGCTTAAGCAATACTATATCTTTGGCCCGGACAGGTAACAAGGATATGAATCATCTTAGGGCCTTCACCCCTGCTGGATTATATTTGCATTCAGATTTACTTGCAACAGATAAACTTCAGGCCTTGTGCACCCTTTATTTTTTGTAGCCATGTAACATTCATCTTACTCTCTTTACTTTTATAAATCAAGATAGTATAAAAGAGAAGTATGAGAATATTTTTTGCAAACATGCACCATCAAATCTGTCCTTTTTATTTTCATCAAGTCAAGAGAGTATCAAAGATCAGTATTAGAATATTCTTGCAGCTAGCACCATTTATGCTGATAATTTTATACTTATCAAGGCAAGATAATATCAATGAACACTGTTAGAATATTTGCAACCATGCACTATCAAACCTGTTCTTTTCAAATTTATTAAGATAAGAAAGAATCAAAGAACATTATGAGAATATTTTTGCAACCATGCATTATCAAGTCTGTTCTCCTACTATTCATCAAGCTATGAGGGTATCAATGACTTGTTCTTCTGCCCTAGCCATCCCTCATCAAGAACTGCTTCTGTCAAGGATTCTTGAACCTTTGATTGTTGGTAACCTGGATAAACTCTGTGTATTTTCATCAGTGATTAGAACATTTTGTGCCTTAATTTATCTCTCCTACTTTTGTCTAATATTCCTTTCTCGAAATTTGTACACTTTTGCTGTTGTGAAGTTGGACAAATTGTGATATGTCATTGTTTTTGGTTTTTGCCAATTTTATATATTCTCCTATTTCTTGATTTGCTTGTTTTTCCGAAATCTAGTCGAAGAATTTTCATCTTATATGAACTGTTTTTTCAAGAAAGCTCTTGTTTCTGGGATCGGTTATTATGACACACTTACTTACCAAAATGTATCTAAAACGCAATATTTAATTTGTTTTTTTATTACTACTATGTTGCCATCTGGGGTTTTTTATTATTTTAGTGAAGCCACGGATAATGATCTGCAGATAATTCACTTTTTAGCCCGCATATTACTGTCTCGTAAGTCGGTCAAATTTTTTCCTGTATCCGCCCCTGAAACAATACTTAAGATTTTTATAAGGAATGATATACACAGCGATGAATTAAATGAATGTAATCTTAATAGTGACAAACGACGGCATGGCCCTCTTATAGCGTAATTCCGCTGACTCAAAAGTTCAAGATTGAGCAAGCATAGGTCAAGCACCCAGTTACCCACTTACCCAGTTACCTATTTGCACTTGGAAGATCTAATGCTAGGAACTTAAAACCGCCAAATTAAGAAACCAGAGCGTGTAGGCTTCCATGGCAAGAACATTAGGTATTCTATAGTAAATATTGCTAGTATTTGTTAGCTTCGTTGGTACCAGTAGATCAGGCCTGCGCGTAATAGGCACTAAAAGGCAATTATCCCTGTGTTTTCACCAATGACCTTTTCTATTTAAGCTGATCTAAGGATTGCGTTGTCTTGCAAATGACCAAAGAATACACCATCTTGCAATTACCATTACAACAAACTTAATAGCAATAAATACTTGGGACCATGGTGCTATTTTCAAACATTTTTTCACGGGCAACAATCGTACGAAGAATCCTTATATTATTGACAGTATCATAGGTTTATCTATGTATCTTTTTGTACCGAATCAGTTGATGGATGCTTATGACTTTATTGATGACAAGTCTTATTATGCATATAGGAATCAACATCTTGTGGCTTGATTAATGGGGGCTGTGAACAAAATTGCCTGCCCACAAATGGTGCATGTTATTGTTTTCCTGGATATGAGGCAAAGAACCAAACCCATTGTATGAAGAAGAATTGCGGCATTCCAGTCATCAATTACTGTCCTCCAGGTATGCAAAGCAAGCAGTAGTTTTGTTGCACTGTAAAACCAAAAAGTATATATTAGTCTGAACTTCGTAAGGCTTTAACGAAAGATAAACCATTTATGTCATGTGTCTCACTGAAGAATCTTCAATTCTTTCAACTTGTTTTGACAAAATTAGCCTTTAATAAATCAGCTGATCTATCAAGCCTTCTCAAATAATCTCTTTCCCCAAGCAACATCCAATCCTTGAAAAAGATGCCAAGGGCCTAAACATACATTTTTTTGCAAAAATCAGTTCCATTAAATGATCAATTGAATGTTAAAGATGACGAGTCACTCAACAAGTTTCTTTCTGGCTAAATGCAATTTTGTTTGCTATTGTAATGGAGTGCAAGTAAACTTTTTGCGTGAATAAATATAGAACAAGAAACTATACAAAAGACCTTGGATACGTTAAAATAACTTAAGCAGATTGCATCAATGGTTTTTTAAAAACCAATTTTTAAAAACCAGAACTCAGCAATAGTATATGTCAAGCAAAATGCACATGAATTCGAGAATCCTAGTTTCTCTCTCCGATCAGTTGAAAATAGCAATTTAAAAGCCAAGCATTCTTGTGACTTCAGTGTAATTGTCAAATTGATAAAGCAGTAGATATCGTGATAAAAAATGCCGCAAATTATCTTTTGGTAGCAAAATGGAATTAAATGGTTTGTTCGAAACAATAAAAAGTCAAAAGCCTTGCATAATTCTATTGTTAAGAAATCAGTCTACATCACACTCCTTTCGTGTTTCTTTATCTCTATGGTTTTCCCTTTGTCTCATATAGACTACACAAATTGTATTCTTGTTTTTAAAGGTTTTTATTAGTCACAAATCTACAGAACAGCTCATCATCGTAAATGGATAAGCTTGCATAGACCAACGACTTGTGGGCGGGATAATTTTTTGCGAAAGGTTGATATGAAGCAAGTCCCATTCGTTAGCAGTCTTCATAAGAGTTTATGAATAAATTGAAACAGCGAGATAACTTGCCAATTGTCGTGCCCCAAATTTAAAAAAATCTTGTTATTAAATAGAGTTAGAATAGAATAGAATGTTAAAAGGGGACCTAAACCTTACAAGATTCTTGGTTACATTGCAAGAGGAAGACGGGAATAATGAAATACTGAGGGTTTGCGTCACAAAGGGGGGTTCCTTTTGCCCCTTCCTCGTGCAGGACCGCGCTTTAGGGCCATGGGTACAAGGAACCGCTACGTCATACGGGGAACCTGTGCAATGTAGAGCACATGATTTCATTGGTGCAAATTAAGTGTTCGAGTCGTTGTTTTTTTTGCATGTAACTTGTATTCTTTTGTTCATTTTCTTACGATGGAATCTTAAGATTCAAATCCATCAATTGGCAGCAGGGCATCTTTTTTGTCGTCTCTCGGTTATTACGCTTTGGAATATGAAGGAGAATTGGGTGAAGCGTACACTAATTTCTTAGGATCGCGTGCGGCTTTAGTTCCCAGTATGATATCATTACATCCCACTAGCCCAACTACTCCCACTAGCCGGATCCTCCCACTGGCGTCACGCAACGCGGTCCTGCTTCAAGAAAAGCTCCGAAATCAGTCAAAATCGCGTCATTTTAGAAGCCATAAGATCAAAACCATTCCTCCGATTTTTTCGCTGCTCATTTCAGGAAATAGAGAAGCGAGACAATTTGTTTGTTTAGTTCCCCTTAAAGTAGAAAAGACCCACGACATGGTGGGTCGGTCAAAATGACTTCTTGCCGGTAGAATGCTTCATGTTCTTTGAGGGTCTTTGCGCAGGGGTCAACATGAATAATCAAGCCAGTATTAAACCATTCATGTCACCTTTTTATGTCTGTAATCACACTTTTGTTAGCAGTCTGCATCAGAGCTTACGAAAACATCGGAAAAGCGAGTAAACTTGAAAACTTTCTTGTTCCAAGCGTCAACTATCTAGATACTTGAATTGATACGTAATAAGTTAATATTGGCCTAGCGAATTTTTAATTGGTTCATCTGTAAGGGGCAACAATGAATGAAAAAAGGGGGAATACCAATTAAAAAACCAAAAGAAGAAGAGCTATCTTGATCTTTAAGGCTAGTATAAAACTGACCACAAACTACACCGATGATTATGTTTTTATTGGGAAAGTGGTCAAATCCAAAGCTGATTAAGCTGGCATAGATAGTGTTCTGAGTCCATCACCGTCTATTACTTCGGGTATCAATCACTTGTATAAGAAACATGTGAAGTTGATTCATTGCATTGATAACTATTACTGTCTACGTTTTATCAGGTGTATCTAATGGAACCTTTTGCAAACAACCACTCACCAGTTGTCCAAATGGACCAATGGTTTACGAAACCAACTGCACATTAAGCTGTCCATCACATTATCGCCTGATGGGAATGCAATCTATCAAATGTGAAGCAGATGGACTTTGGACTGATGGCTCGAATACGTCGTATTGTAGAAGCATCAACGAACCGCCAACAAATGTGAGTTACTTCCCTTAAATGCCCCATTTTTGTACTTAAACTATATATAAGTGTTCTGATTCCATAAACCACTTGCTGAAAATAGAAACGAGAGTAAAATTTTTCGGTCAAATGTTACCAGCATGGTTATGAATAAACTTGGATTATTGCCTTCCGCATGCATTATAATTGTACTGCTTACAATGAAATGATGCCAATGAAATTTGTAAATTTTTGTCAATAGATAGTTTTATCTGGGAACCATATTATCATGGAAAATAACCAGATAGGAGCAACAATTGGAAATTTGTCATCTATCGATGTTAACAACGGAGATAATCATACGTACGCGCTGGTTGTTAACGCCTCATATACTGGGAAATTCAGAATTGTTGCTGCTGAACTACTAGCAACAGTGCGGTTTGATTTCGAGACCGATTCAAGAAGGTATCCTGTTCTTTTATTTCAATTCGCTCCTCCACGCTAACGTTTTGACGAAGGCTAAACTAAACCTAATTAACTTAGCCTCTGTTACAGACATGCCAGCGTTAAACAAAGCTAATGCGACCTTGCAGAGGTCACAGGACTTCAACGGCACCAGGATCCCTGCACTAGATTGGTCAATTATATGCCATAGAGAAATCCTTTTAATTTGTGCCCTTAAGTGCCAAAAAAACTAAAAAGGTGGAAATGCACTGCTGCGACAAAAAGATAAAAATGGGGAAATGTCTATACTCCTTTCCCCTACCCATAAATCAATATCAACCTTCTTTGATTCCAATAAAGCAAAAATCCAAGGTACATTCAGCAATGATGGCCACAACTATTATAATGTGTGAATACAGCTAGGCACGGGTGGTAAAGCAGCATTAAGGACGACAAAGATTCATACTCAAAGGAAAAGCATGACTCCAAAGAGAAATGGAACTTGAATAAAATTCTGATAACAATCCTACTGTTTATATAAAATAGGTACATTGACTAACAGTTAAGAATTAACCAATAGAATTAATTCTACATAGCAGGAAAAGTCAAAGAGAATAACACGAAAAATTGACAATGATTTGAGCTTGAGTAAGAAATTATACGAAACACAATCAAATCATGTAATAAAAATAGGTACGGAAGAAGGAAATTAAACGAGGTTAGTCGTAGTAGGGCTGAAACGAGGCGATACAAACTGACTCGGAAGGAGCGGATAAAATAAATAAAAGAAATATGCTATGACGACAGAAAGGAGTAGAATATAAAAAATAAATTGGAAAACGGGGCTATCGTGATATGCGTAGACATAAATCAACTGAATTGATAATGATATTTTTGCAATGTTTACTCATTCAGCCTTTCAATCGGAATTGTGAGCACTGACGATGGAATCCCACCATTATCATTTACAAAATATTTTACGATTTACACTGATGACATGAATGAACCAGCAACAAATATTCTGGTAAGTGCGGCTTTAATAGTTTAAAAAACTTAACGTTATTGCATAACTCTGTTTTTCTTGAATATTCACAGGAAGGGTGTGTCAGATAGCGGCAAAAACCGCTGCATTCACCAAAAAACAATGCTGAATCACGTTAAAAGATAGCGTGTCCCTTTGGTTTTTACCAATTGTTGCATTTCTAATGTGTGGTTTCACAATATCTTGAGATTATAATCAACAATGTCTTTATGAAAAATCTTATGCAAGCATTGCTGATTATAATCTCAAGGTATTATACGCTACGCACATCAAAAGCCACGGCGGCCGGCCTTCTACTTTAATGAAAGGAATTAAAATATCATAGGGAGCGTTCAGCTATCATATTGTTGACAAGATTGAGAAGGAACCAAGTGAGGTTACGTTTTTCAAAGATCGACACTGACTCGGCTGAAAGATTATTGACGTAGGACTTTAAATTCCCACTAAATTTTAGTTGAAGTGAATCGAAAAAAGCACCCTTTTTTATACATATTATCATCACACTGTTTGAAAAGTCAAATTGCCTTTTGATCTAAATACTTGCAATCCTCCATAACCAATTATGGAAAAGTTCAACTACAACATATTCGTAAAATGGGCCAAGGGGAGACACCAAAAAATTTGATAGGGATGCTCGCGTCATTTTTTGGGTTTGAAATCTACGAAGTTGTCATTCCTGAGGTTTCTCTAAATTGGCATTATCTGTAAAGGATGGTAAAAATTGCTATCATCTTTATGGGTTCATTGAAAATTGATGTCTTTTGGGTATTAAAGTAAAGTGTAGAAAAAATAAATTTAAGTCTGATGAGCCTGCGCACAGCCAATAAATCATGATAACTTTGGAGTCGAAAGCAACCATCAAAAATTGAAGATGTGATACCAACTGAGAAAAAGACGACAAAAATAGTTTTTTCTTCCCCACGGAAACAAATACCTTCCACAACAAGCAGAGCATATTGCAATTTTCATATCAAAAAAGTGGGATGCTTTTTGACGTGCACAACAGATTCTCGACATAAAATCTTTTTGCATTATTTCACGTATTTTTCTATACTTGCAGAATCATTTTGGCTTGTTTGTTGGTATTTTGAACACTTTTTAACGGACCCCAGTATTCTTGGTTTGAAACTTTTGGCCTGTCAATTATTGGGTGGACAAAAATCTACCCAAACGAGCATCCCTCTCTTAACTTTGATAGAGAGCCCCCTTTGGAAAACGGGTACAGGTAATGATCGCCAACTCCCCTTGGCACCTTTACTGCATCCATGAGTAAGACTAGCTTGCAATTTAAATCCTTTGCCACATGAAATATTTGGTTAAGGCGTGCGGATAAATTTGAATCTAATTATATCTTTAATATCTAGCTAACCAATTCGACCGTTGCTGAAAACAGTGACATTGGAACAAACATTGGTACTTTTGTGACCGTTGATGTTGATACCAATCAAATTGATTCATACAGGCTAATTGATGCAGCAGGGGGAATGTTTCGAATCAGCGGAAATTCGCTAGAAGTAAGTTTGGTTAGATTTATCATAGCTTTAAAACTCTTGCACCAAAAGATCTGATCAGGAACGCCAAAATGGTCATCTGGATAAGTGGGAAGCGACGAGAAATGGGCACTTTGCATTGAAATCCAGCTGAGCCAGAAGTATTGTAAGAGGAATATACAAAAGATGTTAGATGCTAGACTGTTTAATTCCTCATTCATTCTTCAAAGTGTGTTCAAACACTTTTACACACTTAAAGCTAATTCCAGTGCGTACATCTCTGAATACATTAAGCGACTATGAAAATTTTAATGATATCGACATTGTGTTCCACGTTTATTACGTGTTTCAGTTTGCATTGGTACGTTTAAATTCGTTTAACAAACAAAGCTAATTTTTGAAGTATAAACATTATTCAGCTACGTTTCAAAGTATACAATTTCGAATATTAATTTCTTTTATGTATTTTCTTGCAGGTTGCTAAGCCCATGGCAAACTGCTTAGCTATTGGAAGTCCAAATTGCTCTTTAAATTATGAAACAAAAGAGATGTACCTTATTGAAGTGGAGAGCATGGATGATAAGACACCGTCTCTTAAAATCATAAGATCATTTAACATATCGGTGATCGACAAAAACGACCCACCCTATGATTTACAGTTATCTGAAAATAGAGTGAATGAGAATGCCACTGTTGGGACAATCATTGGTCAATTTACTGCAAAAGACGAAGACAGAAATCCAAAACAATCATTGACGTATACACTTGTTGATAACGGAAGATTTAATGTGACAAACAACGGAACATTAATTTTAGCACACAAATTGGATTATGAGAGAAGCAAAATGCATAAAATTGAAGTGAATGTTACAGATAATGGATCACCTCCGAAATCCGTAAGTATTAGCTATTAATGCAGCTAGTGGCAGAATTATTACATATTTGCTTAGCAATTTTTGGAAAATCTTGAGAGGATATAACATCCCTCACAAGTTTCTCGTACTTTTCCAAAAGTTATTTTAGATTGGTTTGCCAGCAATAATAGCATATGGTAAAAAAGAGCTTCAATTGTCAAGCACGAGAACAGAAGTAGCTGATTTTTGAAGGAAATACATCTTTTCCCTTCCCTGTCTCAGGTTATTGGGGCAAGCTACACTTGATGCATGGTGAAAATTTGGCCCCGACAAGATTTGAACTATAAGGGGGAAATTTTAAAGTAGATTTACCGCAGCAAAACATGATGAGCTGACTTTCAGAGATAGAAAGTAGAGGCTAGGCCCCATGCCTCCTTGTGATTGGATGCCCTACAATTTGAGTCAAACTATTTCTAGTTTAATAACTGACACTAAGGCAAAATCTCTCTTCAAAAAGAAATAATGCTATGGTATAAAAGACGTTGATAATGCATATTTCTTACAGATTTCAAAAAGGTTTCAAATAATTGTAACGGATGTGAGTGAGAAGCCAATGAAAATTGAGCTTGTTTCTAACAGTGGTCAATTGAACTTCCCAAAGAACGCTGCTCGGGTCAATGAAAATTCGCCCAATGGTACCGTTGTTGGAACTGTGACAGCTTATGATCAAGACGCTGTTCAAAGTTTAGCATTTTCCCTTGATGATGATGCCAATGGTGCTTTTGCAGTTGACAGTTCAGCTTCCTGCTCAAATCAAAGCTTAAATGATTCAACTGCAAATACAATATGCAGTACGCTTTTAAAAGTTGCTGGATTACTCAATTATGAGAACGCAGTCAGGAAATCGATTATTGTCAGGGCAACAGATAACAACGGTCTTCATCATTCTCAGCTGTTTTCCATAGCAGTGATAGACCAGAATGACAGACCAACTGATATCAAACTCAATGGAATTTATAATGGATCTGTAAATGAAAATGAGAACAATAAACTAATTGGCACCTTTTCGACTGAAGATGAAGACAGAAGTCAAACACACACGTGAGTTTTGCTTTAACTACTTTTTGCATCATTATTCATAGCATATATTTATTTATATAATTATATAGATATTCATAAAAAACTTCAACTTTTAAACGTTTCGACTTTCGTCCTCATCAGTAATGAAGACGAAAGATACTATATATACTCAGTTTTTATATACTTCGTTACATTCTGAACTAGTAGAATGGTAGTTGCTCGCTGTGCGAAACTAAGAAATATTAGCTGATCTTTCTCATTGATAAACCATAACTTTTAATATTATAGGATTATAGGGCAGCAAAATTACGGCAGACTTAAATTCGACACAATTGTACTTCGACAAAATTATACATTGTACACACGATATGATATACAAAACAAGAGCATCGAAGTCATGCCTAAACATACGCTAATTACGATACACTATAAAAACTTCAAGGAATATAACTGTGGACAAGATCATTGAAGATTTCATCATGTACTGACATTAAACGCAGAAGACAAGACAACAAATAATAGAGCTAACCGTGACAGAGAAACAACAAAATACTAAAAAATGCAAATCATAAATGATGAATAAATGTTTAGATGAAAAACTATTACATTTTGCTTCAACTTCTAAAAAGCCCTATCGACTATCATAGGTTATAGTAGCTTAATGAAGCCAAATTTCAATATTTTTGGCATTTTGAAGATCATTATATTTTCTTTAGGTTCTCCTTCACACTTAGGCCATTCTAGCGTTTATTTCTATTGCATTTTTGATTAACTGACCTTCAACTTGAGTCCAGCAGACAAAAGAAACTGTTATTGTTTTCATTTATTTTTTCTATCTATATTTTATCTAATTTCAATTTTACAATCGCTCTTTCTCTTCTTTTAGTTATCGAATTTTGAATGGTCTTAATAAACTATTCAAAATTGAATCTGGGAAGCTTTACACGACAGCAAATGCATCTTTAAACTTTGAGAAGCAGAATTTGTATACAGTCAATGTTGAAACGACTGATAATGGAAATCCAGTGAAGAAATTTAGAAGAAATTTTACAATACAAGTAAAAATCAGTTTTTGTCAAGATAAAGAATTTGTGCTTTCAGAATGAAGCAAATACATGTAGATCATGTTTTTATAAATTATAGAGGCACATTAAGTGATTAACGACTGATGCAAATGAGTTTGTAAATTCCTCAAACTCCTCTCCTCAGAGTCAACTTTTCTGCATTTTGGGTAACGTTTGTTAAAGAAATTTAAAATAAGCGCAACACAACATTCTGAGCGAAGGACGGTTGGTAACAAGAGTTCAAACAATCTAATCAAGAATGTTTTGTGTTACGAAAATTTTGTCTACGCTTGTAGGATTTCAGAAAAAGTAGCTATACTATGTTAATAATTATTTGCCATTATAGATCCTTGATGTTAATGAAGCTCCCACTACTCTCAGCCTATCCGGTAACCGTGTTGATGAAAATAGTCAAGTTGGTACATTTATAGGAAATGTATCGGTAACTGATCCTGATAATGAAGGCAAATTCAATGGAAGACAGAAAGCATTTTGTCAAGTTATTGATGATGCATCGAATATATTTGAAATCAAAAATGATGTTAAACTTGTTGTCAAGCAAGCGAGTCTTGACTACGAAGCACAACTAAGGTACATATTTGTGTTTTTCTACGTAAATCATTAAATAATTCACCTATATGTGCAGGCAGACACGTCTGTGCCAGGGGGCTGGGGCTGTAGTCGTCTCGTTTTTGTAGCCTGCGTCACAGACTGTTAAACTCTATGTTTTGCAATGTGTGACGCGGGCTACGTTTTGCTGATATGTGGTATTAATGGTACATACTCTCGATTGGGATAAGCAAGGGTATCTTTATTACATTTTGCGTATGAAGTATAACTAATGTCTCATGCTTAGGAGCTCATAAACTTGTGGAGCTGTGGTGGGCAATTTTTACCCGGTAACGGATATGCGCTGCAATAGAGCAATCCATTTGCAATTGTTCAAGATGGTTGGTATTTCTCATTAGACTCAAACACATGTACGAAAAATTTACTCATGATTTAATTTGCATCAAAAATTTCATTTTCCTGTGGGAAAAAATTTCAGGGTTATTCTTGGGGCTTTCTCACTCAGATTTTGACATAGATATATCTAAGACAAATAGTGCTCAGATTCCACTATTTTCCTGTATTCTCCCTGTTAGAGAAAACCTTTCAAGGCTGAGATGCTCTAGGCTACCAAAGCAAAAAGGAAAGTAATAAACTAGTTTTCCAATTAAGTCGTGGATTGGGAATAGGCTGGATCAATCACAGTCCTCCATAACTCACTACACTTTTATCAATTCATCATTTGGCCAATGCTCGAAGTATACTGAGAATAACGGACGGAAAAACTACTTTAGAATATGCCTAGGGGCGTTTTTAGTTTTATAGTATAGCCAGTTTTTCAAACAAGGTCATATACAAATTGTCGGTTAACAATGTGGACCTGTTTATTTGGAAGAAAAGCATGATAAAATGTCAATAACTTTAATAATTGTTGCTATCTTGCTATTCAACCAGATCAAATGTTTTTGCTTAGATAAATCTTGAATCTTTTACAGAATAAAATAATTTCAAAGTTTGATTGAGCAATCTCTTTTACGTATTCAGAAACGTCAGTGGAATATTCAGTTTCAAAATTTTTTTTATTTCAGCCATAACTTGACAATCCGTTGCTCAGATAATGGAATGCCCAACAAAACCATCGAAAAAAGCTTGATGATACACGTAAGTCCATTTCAGTTCCACAATCTGCTGCATAAATCAGGTCTCTATTACCTTTAAGTGTCTGTGACGTAGGTTACTTAAATCTTGCTGTCTGAGCATTTTCATCTGAGATTCCAGCTATTTGGCTAATTGATACAATCACTATATGGAGGTTAATTGCTTCGCGATTGAATATCAATCGATTGAATAGTGAATGATGCTTTGAGATTGCTTTGAACTTGCATCTGAGACCATGAATTCAGTAAAAGAGCTGGAACTGGAAACTACTGCCATGCTAAGCTATTCAAAAGTCAAGCGCAGATGCACTGAAAACGCATAGCTTCGAACCTATAATAAAATCAAAATGAACCTATCATGAAATACTCGATGACAAATTTTAAAACTACAGTTGAACAACTAGAAGAAATGAAAAGTATCCATTTTGTGGTAGATGAGATAAAAATGCCAGATGATTTTGTCTATAGTCTTTAGTTCTTGACGATGCTATAAAGGAGGAGGAACATGAAGATTTCGACATCTTAGATTGAATAGGTTGATTAATTTCTTGACGAAAAAGGTTCATACCTTTTGCAGTAGTTAATTGATTCAATAGTTATTGCGATATTATCCTTGTGCATATTCATTTTAACTAAGATTGACAACTTAGTAGGCACACCTATCAACGTTCATCTTTGAGCAATTCCGCTTTTTTTATAAAATAGAATTTGCAACACACGTCATCTATTCATTTGCATATGGTCTCTTCTATCCCCCCTTCCCTCTCCTCCCTATGATTCATATCAGTCCTTGTGATTCACGGTTCAAATAATAGACAATCTTCTGAAACAGGTGAATGATGTAAACGATCAACCAACAGACATATCATTGTCTTCAAATGCTGTTGCTGAAAATTCACCTAATGGAACCATTATTGGAAATTTAACGACAACAGATCAAGATTCAGGAGAAACCCATACCTTCTTGATCACTAACAGCATTGGTAAGTTGTCATCCTTTGCACCTTTTCATATGTTACCTGTTTTCTGTACGTGCTTTGTTATCGTGGTATTTTTTCTGTACAAGACTCTACACGATGCCGCTTTAGTATTTATCAATTTGCCTATGCTGAATCAACACACAAAAATGAAGCCTTCTAATATCAATTTCCTCTAAGACATGACTCTACTGTAAGAGGTACCATCTCAAGGCTTTAGCTGAATGGGTTTGTGGAAGAAAGTGAGAATCCCCGCTATTAAGAAATTTAAGATTATTCGATGAATTGTTTATGTTATGTTATCAAAAAATTTTCTCAAGGCTCTGTGCAATGCCATGCGAAAAAATGCAAAGCATATATATCCTGCACTCCTGCACTCAGATATTTAACGATCGCCTGGCAGTGCATGTATGCAGTAATTTATGGGAGATTTATAAATTGTTCTGTGGTTTTGATATGTAAAGCGAATATGATGATAATAATAGTTGGCATCCTGGTGGCAAAATTCTTGCATTTCATTTCATTTTATTTGATTTTATTTTGAATAAACGTCAAGGTGCACGATTCAGCTAAATGCTTATCTCAGTTACAAACTACCTTTTCAAAAATAAACAAAAGCACTTGAAAACGACATGATTAGACATCATTAGCCTGCGTACTCTTGCATTAAAAGATGATAAAATAGATGCAAGCAATCATTAACTCCCTTTGCTTTTTTGCAAAACAATATGTCATGAATCCTGTAAATTGCATTAATAAAGCAGTAACGAACTTTCATTGAGTGGCTAAAAATCCAAGCAATTGCAATTTGCCATGTGCAGGATATCAGCGTAGAGATAAAGGTCGAAAGGATGTGCTAACTGACTGATGAATTTAGATCAATATCTTGAATAAGTTAAGATAAACATTTGAATATATACATACATATGTAACGTCAAAAATGAAATCAAATATACAGTGATTTTCCAAAAAGTTTTTTTTATTTTTTTGAATTTGTTGAATTTAAAAGGTAAAACTTTCCTAAAGTCTATTAAAGTTTATCTTCACTTTACAAAAGCTCCGTCTTTAAAGTATCGAGCATTGCGTCAACATTTATACTATTCATAATCTTTTTTCATCCTAGGGAACCTGGAAATTCAAGGCAAGAATCTGATTGTATCTGGAAATTTAGATCATGAAACACAACCAGTAATCCAAATTGAAATAAGAGTGACGGATTCAGGCAATCCAGCAATGGATTACGATAAATCATTTAACATCACAGTTTCCGATTTGAACGAACCACCCTATGATTTACAGTTATCTAAGAACAGAGTGAATGAGAATTCCACTGTTGGGACAATCATTGGTCAATTTACTGCAAAAGACGAAGATAGAAATCCAAAACAATCATTGACGTTTACACTTGTTGATGATGATAACGGAAGATTTAATGTGACAAGCAACGGAACATTAATTCAGGCAAAAAAATTGGATTATGAGAGAAACAAAATGCATGAAATTGAAGTGAATGTTACAGATAATGGATCACCTCCGAAATCCGTAAGTTTCAGCTCTTTATTCACCTGGTGGCAAAATAGTTGCATATTTTCTTAACATTTTAAAGGAAATTTTGAGAGAAAAACACTTTCCTCTCAAGTTCCTCGCACCTTTTGTCACGCTAGTTAAGGTTGGATTACCAGCAATTATAACATACTGTAAAGTGGGCTTAAATTATCAGGTTTCCGGAAGGAAATAGTAGTAGTCTGTAGAAAGTGCATCGTGTGACTTGAGCCGTCTCAGGTTATCACTGTGAACTCAACATGGTTCATTGTACAAATTAAGGGCCCCAACGAGATTTGAAAAATGGGGAGAGCAAACTTTGATTGCAAATTTTTGTCGAGGCACAGAATGATGAGTTGCCTCTTAAGCAAAATCTCTTTTGAAAAAAGAAAATATGCTATAGTGTAAAAGAAGTTGATAATTCATATTTCAATACCACCTATTATAATTAGGTATTCTTTCAGATTTCAAAAAGTTTTCAAGTAATTGTAACGGATGTGAGTGAGAAGCCAATGAAAATTGAGCTCGGTTCTAACAGTGGGCAATTAAACTTCCCAATAAACGCTGCTCGTATCAAAGAAAATTCGCCAAATGGAACCGTTATTGGAACTGTGACAGCTTACGATCAAGACGCTGTTCAAAGTTTGGAATTTTCGCTTGATGATGATGCCAATGGTGCTTTTGCAGTTGACAGTTCAGCTTCCTGCTCAAATCAAAGCTTAAATAATTCAACTGCAAATACAATATGCAGTACGCTTTTAAAAGTTGCTGCATTACTCAATTATGAGAATGCTGTCAGGAAATCGATTATTGTAAGGGCAACAGATAACAACGGTCTTCATCATTCTCAGCTGTTTTCCATAGCAGTAATGGACCAGAATGATAGACCAACTGATATCAAACTCGATGGTATTTATAATGGATCAGTAAATGAAAATGAGAACAATGAACTAATTGGTAGCTTTTCAACTGAAGATGAAGACAGAAATCAAACACACACGTGAGTTCGGCATTTCACAAAATATTGAGGTTTTTTCAAGTTCTGGTTCATATTTAGGCGATCTAAGGATTGGCGTCTAATGCATGTTGATGGATATTGTTTTGAATAATTGGCACTCACCTAATCTGCGCTGAGTGGCTAGTCCGACTTAAGAAACAAATGATTGCTGTTTTCTTAAATCGTTTCTTTATAGCTAGCTACAAATTTCAAGATTGCTGTTCTCTTTCAGTTATCGAATTTTAAATGGTGTTGATACACTGTTTAAAATTGAATTTGGAAAGCTCTACACAACTGCAAATGCATCATTAAACTTTGAGAAGCAGAATATGTATACCGTTATTGTTGAGACGACTGATGATGGAAATCCAGTGATGACATTTAGAAGAAATTTTACAATACAGGTGAAAATTGTAGCCATTGTTGTTAAAAGTGAAGTATAATTGTGAAAAATGAAATGAATTATGGCTGTAGTCTACATACAATGATGCAAATACATGCAATCATATTATTATAGTTTTTGCAGACACAATCACAGTGCCTTCAGGCATATGAAAATGAACAGTCTTTAAAACTTACAACTACCAGGAGAAGTTTTCTCAAAGCATTTGTTTCCTAGGCGTGCGCTTTGCATGACAATGATCCCAAAATTCGAAATATATTTTATCTTACTGTTCGTTACAGCATAATTGAATAATGACGTTATTTATACTTTTTAATAACAAATTACGTTCTGTCATTTTGTGTTGTTTTTAATAGCTTCTTTTAATGTTGCATTTTTGTATTACTGCATAATTATACCGAGATTGCATTGACAAAACTCGGATTACAGAAGCTGCTAGGAAAACCAATATGTATTGAAGTAAATCAATGTACGACCTTTGTTTATCAGGGTCTTCAGATAATGTAGCTCTTTTACAATAATAGATTATCATGGACCAAAATTTACGATTATTTAAAGGGCAGCGTGTTTTAGAACTATGATTCATAAAATTTAATCCAAAACGCTGGCTGTCTCAACAATTTGGTCAGATTTGTGGGTTTTGAATATATTAAAAACTTTATTATGCTCATCATTATTTGCCTTTATAGATCCTTGATGTTAATGAAGCTCCAACTACTCTCAGTCTATCTGAAAATCGTGTAGATGAAAATATTCAAGTTGGTATATTTATAGCAAATGTATCGGTTATTGATCCTGATAATGAAGGCAAATTCAATGGAAGACAAAAAGCATTTTGTCAAGTTATTGATGATGCATCGAATATATTTAAAATCAAAGATGATGTTAAGCTCATTGTCAAACAAGCGAATCTTGACTACGAAGCACAATCAAGGTAGATATTTATGTTTTTGTACGTAAATGCAATCATTAAAACATTCCCTTACATGTGCAGAAAGACACGCCTGTGCAAGGGAGCTCGGGCTGTAGCCGTTTCGTATTTGCTAATATGCGGTATTAATGGCACATTCTCTCAATTGCGAAAAGCAAGGGTATCCTTAGTACAGGTCAGGGGCGGATCCAGACCACTGCAACTACTGCTCGAGCAGTAGTCAGATTGTGAGATGCTGGTCATCCTGGTGTTGACCTGGCCAGTGTCGTCAATCCTGCTCAATCCTACAATTCTATCAAAGTTCGTCAGATGTTTGTCGTTTCTGTTGCTTTTTGCCTCACGTTAGTTTTGTAGTACAGCCAGTTTTTCGAACAAGAATACACATTACAATTGTCAGTTAACAATGTGGACATGTTGGACAGAAAAGCATGATTAAGTGTCGTTAATTTCAATAAATGTTGCTATCTTGTTATTGAACCAGATCAAATGTTTTTGCCCATATATATCTAAAATTCTTTTGCAGGATTAAATAAATTCAAAGTTTGATTGAATAAATTGTTTGTCATGTTTGTTATAATATTTTGTTATAACTTCTCTTTTAAGAATTCAGAAGCATCTGTGTAATATACCGTGCTAAAATTTAACAGACATTTCCTTTTATTTCAGCCATAACTTGACAATCCGTTGCTCAGATAATGGAATGCCAAACAAAACCATCGAAGAAAGCTTTGTGATTTACGTAAGTTCATTTGAGTTCCATGATCTGCTGCTAAAATAAGGCCTGCGTTAAGTTTAACTTTCTGTGACGCAGGCTACTTAAATATTGTATTGTCTATGCATTTTAACTTTTCTAAGATTCCAACTATTTGGCTATTCATATACATTGATACAATCACTATATGGAAGCTGTTAGATTTGCGATTGAATATCAACCGGTTGAATAGTAAATGCTGCTTTGAGATTGCTATGAACTTACATCTGAGGCCATGAATTTATTGGAACTGAAAAGAGCTGGAATTGCAAACTAATGCCATGCTAAGCTATTCAAAATTCAAGAAGTGCATATTCAATGGAAACGCATAGCATCGAACCTTCGTAAAAAAAACTTAAAATAGACTTATCATGAAGTGCTAGATGACTAATGTTAAAACTGCAGTTAAACAACTAAAAGAAGGGGTGAAAAGCATCCATTTTGTGATTTTCTAGATGAGATGAAAATGCAAGATAATTTTCTCTATATTTCTTAATTCTTGACGAAGCTATCAAGGAGGAGGAACATGAGGATTTCGACATCTTAGATTGAATAGATAGATTAACTTTTGACGAAAATGTTCATAAGTGTTCATTCAATAGAAAATGCGATATTATCCTATTGCATATTCATTTTAACTAATATTGACCGTTTATTAGGCATCAAATGTCACCTCTCATTTATGAGCAGAGCCGCATTTTTATAACATAAAATTTGCAACACACCTAATCTATCCATTTACATACGGTCTCTTCTATTATTCCCCCCCCCCCTCTCTCCCCTCTATGATTCATATTAGTCCTTGTGATTCATTATGCAAATAACAGCAAATCCTCTGAAACAGGTGAATGATGTAAACGATCAACCAACAGACATATTATTTTCTTCAAATGTTGTCACTGAAAATTCACTTAATGGAACCATCATTGGAAACTTTACTACAACAGATCAAGATTCGGGACAGACCCATACCTTCTTGATTACTAACAACGTTGGTAGGTTGTCATTCTTTTACACCACTTCATGTGTCAACTGTTTTCTGTATGTGCTTTGCTACCGTAGTATTTTACTGTATAAGACTCTACACGATACCGTTTTGTTTATTCATTTATCTTTCCATACTGAATCAAGAGACACGCATGAAGGCTTGTAACAGCAATTTCCTCTAAGACATGACCCTACTGTAAGAGGCATCCAACTCAAAGCTTTAGCCTAATGGGGTTTGTGTATGAATTTGGGAGCTTACGCTAATACAAAGGTTATGAGCACTGATTGAATTGTTCTATATTATCAAAAAAGTTTCTGGCTCTGTACAGTGCCATATGAAAACAACAAAATTACCAAAGCATGGATATTATTATCTTTTATGGCTTTGATGTGATAAGCATATATGATAATATCAATAATTTGCATTCTGGACAGAAATGTAAACAATCCATTTGATGGGTCTATTACAAAATGTGCCCTTGCCATTCTTGCGTTTTATTTCACTTGAGTTCATTTTATTTTGAATAAATGTCAGGGTGCAAGTTACAGCTACATGCTTAACTAATTTACAAACTACCTTTAAAAAAATAAAAACAAAAATACGTGAAAAAGACATGATTTGCCATCATAAGCCTTGCTACAACCATACATTAGAAGATGATTAAAAGAGGTAACAAGTAATAAATAATTCCCCTTTGCTTATTCACAAAACAATATGTCAAGAATCCTTTTAATTGCATTAATAAAGCTGTGATGAATTCTGATTGAGCGGTTGAAAATCTAAGCAATTCGATTTTCCACGTGTAGGATATCTGCGTAGAGATAACGGTCAAAGGATGTGCTAATTGATAGATGCTTTAAATAAATATCTATAAGTTATGATAAAAATTTGAATATCAGACAACGTCCAACGTGAAATCAAATCGACAGTGTTATTTCAAGTTTTTTTGTCTTATTGAATTTCTTGAATTGGAAAGGTGCAACTTTCCTAAAGTCTATTAAAGTTTATCTTCACTTTACAGAAGCTCATTCCTTAAAGCATTGGGCATTATGTTGACATTTATACTATATATTATTCTTCTCGTCATAGGCAACTTGGAAATTCAAGGCAAAAATCTGATTGTATCTGGACATTTAGATCATGAAACACAACCAGTAATCCAAATTGAAATAAGAGTGATGGATTCAGGCAATCCTGCAATGGCTTATGACAAATTATTTAACATCACAGTTTCCGATTTGAACGAGGCGCCTACTGATCTCAATGTTACAATGCACCCAGTTTATGAAAACAACACAGTTGACCAGATTGTTGCTAATTTGAAAATCGTCGATGAAGATCGCGATCAGCAAGTGCAATCTTGTGTTATGATTGACTATCAAGATTATTTCTACTTCGCCAATGATACAAGCGGTGCTTCAATCAATATGTTAACTAATAAAAGCGCCCGCTTGGATTATGAAACGATGCAAGTAATCAATGGTAAGCAAAATCATAAAGTTATGTCGTCTATGCGACATCTAAAAAGGAGATATAGGGTCAGGATCAATACTAGCTATTGACATCGATTGCCAGATTGTTACATGGTGCGTTATAGTTGCTACAGAAACGCATGAAAGCGTGTAAGCTGCTGTCTCTACGGCATCAACAAGTAGGCATTGGGTCAGGATCAGAACTAGCAAATGAGTATCAACATCTAGAAATGGCACAACAACATGCAGTGAATAGAGAGAAAGGATCAAAACAGAACTGTCTCCATTGAAACTCTCCTTCATTATCCATGGCACATGGCCATTTAAGAAAACACCAAGAATAATTAATGTGCATGCTTTTATCGACATGTCTCTGTCACTTTACAACTTTGCAAAAGCTATCGAATAGCAAAAGTGCACATTTACAGCTGTTAGTGTCCCTTCAAAATTGTCTACTGGGTTGGCCTTCGTCCTTTTCTCCTTGCTAGCTCGCTGGCCTAAAAGTGGCCTAAAATTAGGTTCCAATTCATGTTTATAGAAAGATCTTGGTGTCTACATACCTATAAAAATAACCTATTTATTTAAATTGCCCTGAATAATGCACAAAATTGTTTTATCCGTTCATATTGTTAAACATTTCCGAAAATGCAGACCATCTGCAAAACAAATATTGTAATCCTATGATGTTTCCTTACTAACGATAGAATATTGAAATAAAGTACTTGAATAAGATGAGCTTTCTTTAATCTTTGTTTTATTTCTTGTTCAGCAACAATAAAATGTTTTGACAATGGAAGCCCAGCATTATCAATCCAAAAGATGATTGCTATAAAGATACTGGATTCAAATGATGCTCCGACTAGAATTTTAATCAATGGAAGTGATGTTGTTATGCTTGAAGAAAACTCCCCTGTGGAGGCGGTCGTTGGACACTTGAGTTGTCTTGATCAAGATGTAACCCAAAGTCATGAGTACAGTTTGCAATCATATGCAAATGTTTTTATAGTAAGTGCTTTTAACAGCATCAAAACTCAATTTAAATCAGGAGTGGTGCCAGAAGGGGCAGGGGGGGGGGGCTGAAAAAGTTTATGCCTGTCGGGAAATTTTTAACGGAAAATGTGTTCTTATGCTCAGAAACCTAGCTCCCTTCGGGTGAATTCTGGCTCCATCCTTGATTTAGATTTCAATTTTTGCAAAAATAAGCTTCCTCTAATTCAATTAGCTAGCTCATTTTGATTCATCAGTATAACCACTCCTTTAGACAAGAAAGCGATTTCAAACCTTTTCCATTGCTTAGTATATAATATAGTATACAAAGAATGGTCAAAATCTATTGACAGAATCTCGGCCCTAGTTTGTTTAGTTTTCTTTTTCGCCTCACATGGAACCACTTTTATTTATATTTGCATATTTAAATACTGAAGGAGCATCATAATAATAAATATGAGAAAATGAAAGTGAGTATCCCCTGTAAGATAACATGACGGGCTATATGAAGGGAGCCTCTAGCTTACTTTTCCAATAATGACAATTGTTGCACCCGGCACAGATTAAATATTTGGGCCTGCCAACACCATTTTTGAGTTCAGTATGAAGGTTTTGATCTATAATGGAAGATTCGCCACGGAAAACTACCACCCTGATCAAAACTAAAATGAAAGAGCATCTAGAGCTACGATAAACACCCACACGGCGGCCATATTACATCGAGCACCAGGCCAAGCAACATGGGACGTTACCAGACTTCACAACAGGCTGCCCAGCGGCACCGTTCTTTGGGTTCTGACTACTGGTTGATAGCCGCTGAGCTGTGGTTACATTATCAATAAGTTTACATTAGATTTATCGCAAGCTAGGTTAAGTGTCCTTCTCACATACATTGCAAAAACGTAGAATTGCAGGTAGCAGGCTTTCAGATAACGATCACAAACATATTTTAATTTGCCCTTTTTGTATTTAGATAAACAATACCTTGGCCACGCTGCAAGTAAGGAATTCTAGTATGCTGGATTATGAAAAGCTGCCAGCGTCAAAACGACTGAGTGTTCAAATCGAGGTCGTCGATAATGGACAACCACCACTGTCATATACAGAAACAATTGTGGTTCAAATTGTCGACGTCAATGAAGTCCCATCGAATATAAGGCTTATAAACATGATAGGTGCAGAAATACCCGAAAATGTGACAATTGGGAAAAACATTGGTGAGCTATTTGCAGACAATCCGGAAGAAACAAAACAACAACTGGAATTTTTCCTTTTAAATTGGAATGAAACATTTGCTGTTGAAAGGGTTAATAATCAATCTTTTTTATCAACAAAAAAGGAACTTGATTATGATTATGCAACTGGCTATAATTTGACAGTAGAAGTTACTGATAATGGAATTCCCCCATTGACTGCTCAAGGCTTTGTGGGGATAGAGATACAAAGAACAGATCCATGTGCTAGTGGGCTGCTCAACTGTAGTGAAAGAGTCGTCTGTCAACGTATTAATAAAACGAATGGTAACTGTGGCTGTATTGATGGGTATTTTCGTAAAGATTACACATGTGAAGAACTTAATGAATGCAACGCTAATTGTACTTATTGTGAAGATACAAAAAAAGCTTGCAGTGCAAAGGAGCAATGCCTACCATGTGATAATAATGGGACTTGCATTGATCAGCTGAATGCCTATCAATGTAGTTGCTTGCCAGGATTTTCTGACGCAAGATGTAAGACTAATATTGATGAATGTGCTTCTACACCTTGCCAAAACGGGACATGCCATGACCTTGTAAACAACTATCGATGCCAGTGCTACGCAGGTTACGCAGGACGTAATTGTGAGATAAATATAAACGAATGCAAGAAGAATGAGTGCATTAAGGGTAACTGCATTGATTTAGTTGCAGGATTTTATTGTTCTTGTCAGAACGGTTACTCTGGTCTCTTGTGTAACAGGCGAAAGAATGATTGTGCGCCAAGCAAGTGTGGCAATGATCTCTGTGTACCCCCGTCTTATAATAACAATTCAATAATAAGCCAAGGGGATGTCAAAGCAGTGTGCGCAAAGTCTGCTGAAGTTGTAATACTTAAATTTTCATCATGGAAAGTTCCAGAAGAAGAAAAAGAACAAAGTAAATGGAAGTATTTATTAAGAGAATTTATCACAGAAAAGGTCCAATTACCATTTGATGCCGTTGGCCTAAGTGAAGCTGGATCTAATGGAGGATTCTACACTGCAACTGACGTAATATTTTACAGTTTTACGACGGGTAGAAAGAGGCGTAATATCAATAACATTCAAGACAAAATCAATCTGCCATTTGTCGTCAAGGTTCAAGAGAAGATTATTCCTCAAGATCCATTTCTGCGGGCAGCCAATATCAGTTGTGGAAATGTTGGACCTTCATCTGCCTACTGGACATTTTGCAATGCTTCATTTGACAGGATTGAAGAAATTGGTCTTTTCAAAGAATTTTTGACGGAAGATTCAGTTGAAAAGGCAAATATATATATCGCCATTGTCTGCGCGATCATTGCCCTTTTATTGCTTGCTATGATCATTTTAGTACTTGCAAGGCAACAAAAAGTAAAGAAAGAAGCGAAATTGAATGCCCTAACTAAGTATTCTGACAGCACGAGCAAGTCATATGATAAGCTGGAAAGAATGTTTTGGGAAAGAAGTATTGCCAAGGAGTCATTTTCAAACATTGTGTATGAGAATCCTCATAACATTATTAAACAGCGCACAAAGTCACCTGATAATGGTCCATTGGAATTCCCGGAAAACACTGAGGAAAAAATCAAAAGCAGCCCTAGCATGAAGATTGATAACCTTCTACTTAGGCATGCAACTGCATATGGTGTCTCAACTCCGCAGCCAGAGAAGGTTGAATTTACTGCAAAAGGGAAGCACACTTGTACAACTGATGGATTTTATGCTGAACATGAATCATCAAAGGAAGAGTTTGACGATACTTATTGTTGAAACTGCATCTTTTTTACAAAGAACAACAGTTTGCTTTTTCAAATTCCAACTTAATCTCTTTGAATTAGCAAAAAGTTCAAGTGATGCTTTTTTCGTTTTCCTTGTAACGTCTCATATCTATTCTCTTTTACTTATACTTACATATAATCGTTTTTATATTCATTGTTTTGGGGCTATTTCTACAATTAACGAGTTTAATGCAGTTAACAAGCTAACCGATGTATACGGTGTATTTAATTATTTAATCATTTTTTTTATTTTTTTCATATTTTGAACTGTTACATGTTCTACTTTCTATCATGATTTTAAGACAGAGTCATAAAAGTTGTAGCAGTTTTATTCTAGAATCTTCCTGGTAATGGTAATCTTCGGAAAAGGGGGCTTTTCTTAGATATAGCCAGCGATGCCGAAAGAGGGGGTGCAAGGGGCAGCTGCTCCCCTGCCCTTTTCCAAAGAGGGCAGAGGGGGGCAAGTTATGTCCTGCTCAATTCTATAAATTCTTTTCGAAAATCAATCAGAACGAGGCACAAATCGTCTTGGAATGGAGATTTGAATGGACAGAGAGGTACCATCCAATACTACAATATGACGCAAGTTTTTTTGATTTTTTAAACAATTTTACAGGATGTATTTTGGGGTCAAGTGCCCTTCAAAGAATGTTTGCCCCCCCTGCGCCCTTCAATGCTTCCGGCATCCCTGGATATAGTTTGGGTTGCAGGTCCGAATCATGGGGTGTGGATATGATTTCCTGTAAAAATCCTGTCTTAGGGAGACTGAGATCATGGGGTGTGGATATGACTAAACAAAATAAAATTTTGTTCACCAGTTGATTAGATGCAGCTTTTAAACAAAACCAACAGTTTTGCTTTTGAAAAAGGCACAACTTGAGCCAATTTTATGATGGGATCACTGAGATGTTACACTTTGAGAATGAACAGGCAAAGTTCTTCTAGTTTTTTTAAAATGTTCTCTTAAGGACATTTGGAAATGGGCTTTTTTGCTTAGAAGATTGTGTTGCCCTTTACCTATGTATGGTTGCAAAGTTTGCGCCAAGTAATAGAGTGTTCATAGGGCGTAAGATTATTTCACGTAAAACCATCTATCCATCTATACCAATCTATCCAAATCTATACACACATTTTTACACATACCAGTGGTCCCAAGTGATCATACCATAAAAGTGATGTCAAGAGATGACAGCAAACAAACCTTACTTGCAGCATTCTTTTTTTTCTTTACCGGCAGTATTTGAAAACTGGTTGTGTTTAATTTTGTTCCCCATAAAAAACTTTCTTGAAAGCTTTGTTTCCGCACCAAACAATAGCAAAAAGTTTCATACTCCAGTCGAAAATCCTCTTTCCCGGTACCCAGGATTAGAAATGGCCAAAATCTAAGCGAGCCTTTTTTTGTCTATCGCAGTATAATCCAAAGGAGCAGGAACCTAATAACCGAGAAAGACCAGGGCACATGCCTTCAAGTATTTAGTTAAGAGTTCCTTTTTCAAAGTAACTGTTTTTAACGTTGAGGAAAACAGCTAAACATAGACAGAAATATTTGCAAACAGCCTTACTCCTTTGACAGGCTAAGAGCTTCACGCTAGAACTTTAGACCGCTAGAATTCGCGGCAAAGCAAACTTCTATGGCTGTTCCAGTTCCAAATTAGATAAGGCATTTGCAAATCAAAGAATACGCAAATATAGAGGGGGCTTTTCACGGTCGAGAGGGATATCATTGCGAAATAGCTGTTCAATATTGAGGGCTTGCATTTTAAGAAATCAGGCGCCACCCCATCACCAAAACGCTGCGCAAGATACTCCTGGTTTGTAGCCAAAGCAACAACTGGAGACACCGATCAGCAAAATGGCGGGGCCTACTAAACTCAAAATAGATAGTTATGGTGCTTCGTCAGTTGATGCATATTTGGAATATAAAAGGTGCATATGCCTTAATTTTATATTGAAGGTGATGATGAAACGCTGTGCGAGATTGTAGACCATTTTCTTACAAATTATGAAGTAAAATGTGATGATGTAAGAATTTGCTAAATTTTTAGAAATATTACATAACAATCTTCATCACTACCTTGAATATTTTTGCTTTACTTGTCATATATATATATAAATATATTCAGCATAAAGAAAAACAAGAAGCAGATCAATTGCCTCATGAAATGAGGAACAGTGCATATTTTTAGCTGGCTGCTTGTTTCACCAATAAGTCCCCTCCCCCCTCCCCGGGTTGGAAAAAAGCCTGGTTTTGCCCACGCGTAGTTGCGACAAACACAATTTTTCCGCTGCGACCTGCGAGCAAAGCCTATTTCGCACCGACATGCGACAAAATCTAAGGAGTTGCTAGCAAAGTCAAGCCAATATTTGATGAGCTGTGTGTGTTATTACCCCTTTCCCTTCTTATTAGCACTTCATTCAAGTTGAACCAGCCCCCCCCCCCATTGTCTGCCGTCACCATGTTTGTTTAAAAAAAGGCGTGAAACATCTATATTGTACTACTTCATGTAACAAAATAAGGTGCGACAAATGGTAGGGGGCAGTGCAACACATCAACATCAAAGGAAAGTATAGCTCGAGCACATGCAAGTTTTCCAGCCAGGCCCCCTCCCCATGGTAATATGGTATGAGTATAGGCTCAATATAGGTTCATCTGCAGTGTCATACTTTATATGAGTTTCCATCTAAAACCTAACACAATCAATATAAGGAATCATGACGAAAGCTGTCTGGTGCACCTGAGAGAATCAGATGCACATGCCATGCATGCAACCCCAAAATTCATCCATATACACATGAGATCATGACCCCCCCCCCCCCCCCTTCTTGATTGAAAAGTCAAATAAACTGAGAATTTCTCTTGATCATTTATCAGAACAAAACGAAAAAGGAAAAGAAAATGACACAAAAAGCCAAATACAAAAGTTCTTTGAATTATTTTCATACATAATTCTGTGGCCTATATAGCATATAATCAAGAAGTAATGTATCTGTTTGATGATTTTGTCACCCATGTCAAACCTTGCATCAGCCTAAGCGATTTTCAGTCAATGGAGTTTTATTGTAGAATTGTTGGTGATGATGATGGTGGTGTTTTATTCACTCCTAAACAGTATGAAGCATACAAGAAAAAAATCATCCCTCAAAGAATGGCAAACAGATTATTTGTAAGTTGGGCTTCACCTAATGGCATTGAATGTAAAATGGTTGGACCTGAAACAATGTGCTTTTGCAGACACAGGTAAGTACAGGAGCAAGTGCTCTTAGGAATTGTGAGACAATGGAACTGACAAGTCGGTAAGGCACAGGACTGTGAAGCCACCACCCTATAGGCTCAAGTTCAAGACCACGCCAGACTTTCTCTCCATAAAGCTTTTCAGCTAACCCAGCTGTCCATACTTTTGGTGTCAGTGAATAGTTACTCAGGAGAAATTATGAGGTAACAGGCTGTAGTGCCCCAGGCTTACTTCAGCTGGATAGCTGCCATTACCTCAGCCCAGGTTAACAAGTAAGATTGCTTGCTTGCTTGCTTGCTAGTGAATGTATCCTAGTTGTTCATGTTTCTAGGAAAATCTCCTCAAAACTAGAAGCCTGGCACATATGAGCTTGATTATTAGGAGAGGTTCTGGAAAGGGAAAACTGGTTATGACACAATCAAATCTAAAGACAAAAATAGCAGTTCACTGTTTTCGTCATATTTTCATATTTTGCTATTTAAGTTTGAAGAAATCCTGAATTTAATGCAATAAATTCATATGGTCCATGTGTGCATAATTTGTACAAAATAAGTAAGATTTTCTAAGGAATTAGTGATTATTACACATAAGGCTTAAATTTACAGTTGGCTACTTGTAGAACATCTCCAAGTTTATATAACAGAGAAGCATTTTATAATGTACACAGAGAGACATTAGAAAAATTCCTTTTTTCAAGTATCTTGAGATTATGTTTTCTTGTAAAAACATCCTAAGATTGGGTGCCATTGATTAATGTGTGCTTAAAGAGAGAAAAATATCTAAAGTTTTCTTGAATGATAACCAAAATCTTGCATACCTTACATGATCATCATATTTCAGACAGATTGAAAGATGCCCCTGCCTCAACTGAATCAAGCTCTCATGGTGATATCCAGCATTCCTATTATGCAAACACTTTTAATTAGATGTGAATGGTTTTTATTAAACTTTGCAACACATAACCACTCTCTTTATATGTCAATCAAAGGTACAGGCAACACAAAACAGATATGGAGATAATCCCAGAGACAAGACCAATTAAAGTGGCCTGTGGAATTAAAGGTTGTGGTTGCAGGTCATATGAATATGTCCCATTAAATGGATCAAGAACAATAAAGTGCAAATGTAAACACTTTGCAGATGAGCATGGAGAAAGAGCACCACACAAATGCAAAAATACCGGATGTGAATGTAAATCTTTCCATAGCTCATATACATGTGGTTGTGGAAATCCCACATATGCACATTCTGTGAGTAAAAATTAAGCTTGTATCTAATTAAGGAATTAAGGATGACTTTTAGGCACCTGTAAACACCTGTAATCAGTAAACTTTAGGCCAACACAATCTCCTTGAATTTTATATATTCCATTGAGTGATTTCAACAAGCATCTCTGTATCAGGACTAATGTTGATGCTGAATTCCCATTTCAATACCCATTTCTCTCATTGAGGCCAGTGCCTATGATCAATGTCAATTTCTTAACCAAGTTCAGTGTCCTTTAAGCCCAATACCAGTTTCTTTCATCAAGACCAGTGTCCCTAATCAATACCATTGTCTCTCTCATCAAGACAAATGCCCCCTAATCAAGACAAGTGTCCTTCATCTTAGACCTATGTACCTTATCAGCACCATGTTGCTCATCAAGGTCAGTGTCACTTATGTCCAGCCAGTTTCCCTCATCAACATATGTATCTCTCATTTGTATCAATGCTTTCCATTAAGGTTTGTGTCCTTCGTTCTCATGCCAGTGCCAATATCCAAGGTAGTGTATTTCCAATGCCAGTTTCTCCCATCAGGGCCTATGTATTAGATATAAGGTTAGATCCAAATCTTTGCATTCAACTTCAAATGATCTTTTACAAATGTTCTCAAAGAATTTGATGACACTGTCCTGATCAATGAAAAACAGATGCATCCTTCGGATATTTTGACAACAGATTTTAAGTAATAGACTGAATAATTTTACCACTATTTTCACTAGATGATCATAGAAACAAAAGAGGAAAGGGCAGCACGAGGTCGACCAATTGGCAATGCAGTACCTTATCAAGCCATGGGAGGATTGACAGGTTTTAGCTCACTAGCTGATGGTTACATGAGGCTTGATGACAGTGGTATTGGAGTGCCTTCCAAAGAATTCTTAGAAAAGCCCATAGGTGAGAACAAGTATAGTACCAGAATTGAATTTTAGCATAGGTCTTGTTAAAGGTGCAATAACTGGCAACCATTTTTTCTTGACCAAAGGGACAATAAATCCATTGCTTTTTGTGGTTATAAACAGTTGAATTAATGAAAAGAATCTAGTGTGATAAAAAGGTCCTGATTTAGAATGAAGTAGAAACATCTGGTGAAACTATATACTTTGAAATAGTTAAAAACCATTGCTTTTCCTGATTCATAGGTAGTTATCTTGCTTTGCCTCACGGAAGGAAACAACACAGTGTTATATTTGATAGGTGTCAAATGGGATGATCTTATTGAAGATTTTTAAAAACGTTTTAATTTTAATGTCTTGAGCTTTCTAAAGAACATGACAAATGAAGAAAACATTTGCCTCTGCAGTAGTTTTGGCCACCGTTTTTCAGTTGACTACTTGTCTATGATAAAAATGCAATAATCTTGAAAATTCGCTGCCTGAATTTCCTCTCCAGTCAGGTGATACGATCATGTTTCAACAGCCTTAGTTGGATTGGAGTGGATACCTTTGACGGGGGAAAGATTTCACCATAAACTTATCTTCATGCACAATGGGTTCATGAAGCTGCGCCAGCTTTTTCAACCAATTGCTTTGGAAAAAATGATGAAATTTATTCACAAAACACACGAAGTTGTCTTTTTCAGATACCAGGACTAATGTTAACAAAAGTTTCTTTTAAAATAAGTCGCCTAAAACATGGACAAATAACCAAATTACCACAAATCTTAAGTTGCTCTTTACACTTAAGTTGCTTTTTTTTATACATATCATTATCAAAAGTTACAATATAATGCTACATTCTACTATACTCTAATTACTATAGAATACTACAAGGACTATACCATGAGGAGCAAATGACAATTTCTACCCCATGGCAACACAAAAAGACATACAATTCATCTAAAAAAACACCCACAATACAGTACATACATGATACGATACTGACAGATCCTGGAGTCAGATATGTTAGAGTTTCATCTAAACATAGAACTTTATTTTCAATGGATAGAATCCTTCTTATCTTACTTAGGCATTTATTATACTTCTTAATATATTGAATTATTTCTTTGGTCCTTGCCAATGTATATTTCTATTTTTTTCTTGTAAATGCCCAATGACAGCCATGAAATTCAAATTTCATACTCATACTAACTTAATCCTTCAGGACATAATGTAAAACAGTAGTTGGCAGAAAAAGGAAGAAATTTGAGTTATTAATCGGGCTGGTAGAATATTTTAAGTATTCTCAAAATAGTCGCATAGAGAACTACGGAGACTTCATCACAAATGCACATATGACTACGTCAACAAATGACCCAAAAGCATTTGAAACGGGCGAAATTGCAACAAATATTTTAGCTGGTGTTCACAGTAACATTATTGTCTTAAAGCACGTTGAGATTTCAAGCATAAGGATCTTGATTGCCATCCTGCAATTAACTTAAGAAAAGGCTCTCTACCTTTTGCCAGTTCCAAATCTTACCAAGTTTCAAAATGATTGGGTGGAAGATTCCACATATTTGCTTAACAGCAGAAACATCACATCGAATGCTTAAAACGCCTCTTATCAGAGGGAAGAAGCAAGAGAATTAATTGTTGGGTGACAATTAATTATTATCATAATCATTATCATCATTATCATCCTCTGAGGATCTGTCCCACACAAAGTATTATTCATTGCTATTATTATTTTTACTTTTCTTCAATTTGCATTAGTATGATTAATGTTGTTTAATGAAAAGAAGTTTGAAAAAATTATGATTATCAAGTGAACAGAAATAATCTATCGGAACCGGAATTGGAATTAAAAACCACTTTTAACCAGGATAGGTGCATTTGATTGGGCGCTTGTTAAAACCAATCGGTTTCCACTCTGCTCGCACTTGATTGATTGAATCTAAGTTTATGCATAACTATATCAATGCTTTGAGCTCATATTGCGTTGAGACTACCGATGTATTTTCATAACTTTCTAGGCCCAGATGATCATCCATTCTTGCGAATGCATAAAGGATTTCAAAATTTATCTGTTGAGGCAGGAAGTGGAGCCGCAGGTCCTTTAGTGCGAAAACAGACAACAGAAGAGGAAGATATGGAATTTTTTGAGAAAAGATACCAGGAAAGGGTGAGTACAGATGATGCAATTACCGCTATTAACCAAATGGTTAAAAATAATCTAACGAAATTATGAACCTTACATTATGAATAATTAATGTTCAATCATTTAATGTTTTTTATTACAGTGGAGAAACACATCACAACAAAATTCGCTCAATGGCAACTGCAAGGCCAGAGACCTTTTATAGGCCCAAGGCCTTCGCTCGCCTTTGAATATTGGTTACTGTAGATTCGCTCACTTATAAAGTATTCGTTTTCCCAACACTTAATTTGCGATGCTGCTTTTTACAACATGTGACAAAAAAGATAACATATATGTGTGCCTTATCTTTTTTATCTTATCAGGTAATTCAGACAAAGCAATAGAGCTTAACAAAAACAAAGGATAGATGATTTTATGTGCATAACATCCACTTTTACGATGATTTGTTAATCTGAACTTAAAGATCGCATAATCATCATAAATAGGGGGCGAAATGCTTTTTAGCAGAGACTATAATCACATCCTTGGCTAGTTTTTACGGAAGTAGAAATGATATCTATCGAATAATGGTGATGATAATGAGGAACATAATGTGTAAAATATAATTGATTTATTTCTGCAGTTGCGGCTTGAAAAAGAAAAGGCAAGAGAACGTGCCCAGAAAGTTTTAGCAAGCAAAAAAGAGAAAGCGAATGCTGATAGAGCAAGAGCTAAAGCAACTAAAAGCAACAAGACTGTTGCAAAGAAATGAAACCCAAAGAACTGCACTGACTGCTTCATTTTTACAGTAGACACCCTTCCAAATTCAAAAGTATTTCATTCTTGTTGGCAAAACTCGTCCCATTAAGGTAATTTGTCTACTGAAGAAATACTTTCACAGTGTTATGTAGGATAAGACAAACCTGGCTTTCCTGGTTCTCACCGGAAATAAGGCCAGTCCTACCCCAATGCTATGCTATAAAGAATCCTCTTGATTGGTTAAAGTTAAGAAAAATCGTGATCACTTGGAAGACAATTATCTTCGTCTATTTGAGTATTGGTGTATATATAGATTAGGTAGTTCCAAATAGTACGCGGGCTCGCGCCACGGTTGAGGTTAAAAAATTCAATTAGGTAGCACTTTAATGGACAGTATATACTCTATGCCAGCAAATATTATACTAGATTTATAAAATTCCAAACGTTTAAAATTATCACTGCATTTTATGTATATGGTATATCTATAAACGCAATAGCTTGTGAGCAATTAGGATTTCTTATTTCAATTAATACGGGGAACCTCAACATTATGGCAAAAAATCGCGAGAATGACGCACCCTGGATGCAAAACAGGGTCTCCTTCTTTCCTTGCTAGGTCTCATATTTAATTATTTCATTAAGGATAAGTATATAAGATCAGATTTATAAAGATAGGCTTGATAAATGAAGTGAATTTTTATCAATGTAACTGGAATTTCATGACATTTAAAAGCAAAAGTGATATTGTGCATTTCTATGGCTATGTTATGCTAGGGCGCAATATAAGAAATGTATGTATAAAAGGTATTTAAAGTAAGAAATTAAAATTGAAATTAGAACTGAAAAAACCTGTTCGTTGAATTTCATGAATGTTTACAGCGAAAATATAGTTTTACAAAGAATTCCTCATTCATTTGCTGAAATTCCCAATTATTTTCCAGTTATTGAAATCCTGCCTCACTCAGGAGGTACGCAATGAATCATTTGTAAATCTGCGGCAGACGTTTTTATCATTTTTCATATTGCATTTTTCATATTCATAATTCAAATCATACACCTGTTTGACTTTAACTTGTTATTTACTGAGCTTCTACGATGAAAAATACATTCTGGAAATGACGTAGTTGCAGTTTATAATTGTTGAGCTTTAACATGTTATACGTAAGCAAAAAGCCTTATGCTTGATGAATTGTACACATTATTGCTATATTACCGTCCCTCGATTACAACCAGCGGACCACAACAGGCACCAGTGCCATTGAATATTACCAGTAGAATGCCAACAGGATATGATTTGTAGGCTCATTAATTTATTTGTATTAACCGGTAGCATCTAAAGAGTTGCAACGTTGAAACCTTACCATTGAATATGATTTTTCATGAAGGCAATCTGGTAATCAAATCCAAAATAAATATATTTGCAAATGAAAAACAGTTTTCATTTTTTGAACTGAGAAATTTACAGAACCAACGCATGAGAGGCTATAAAGAAAAAAATTCAGAATATTTGTATAGACATATTTTGTATTGGTCTTGGTGTTAACTGGTTTTTTCCCAATATCATTGTAATCTTTAATGTAATTACTGCTATGCTATTACTATAGTTAGGATACCACTATATTCAAAACTGCCATAATTACCGGGATAGGACCATTCCCTCTACCAACAAAGAGGGTGTAGTTATTGCATAAATAATCTCAAATCAAAAGGTGCAGAGAGCTGAAAATAATGTGTAACACTATCATTCATCAATAAGACTAGCATAAACAGATATGAGACTCTCTGCTGGCTTCATGGGCAATGATGCATAGTTTGATGGATGTTATACATTTTAAGAGATTCTTTCTATGATTTAAGAACTTGTCGCTTTCTTTTTTGCTTTACGCTACTTTCTCTTTACTTGTCCGCATCACATTCATATTTTGAGCTAGTTTTGGATTCGGTTTTATGAGGTCGAGGAAGGTTTTTTTTTTTGTTTTATAGTTTATTTGATTCGGTTTATTTAGATACTGAAACAGTTTTCTTGAACGCAATGATTTGAAATGCCAAAACGAAATTTCTACTGGGCAGCTTGGCTCTTCTTGTTTGACATTTGAAATTATCCCTAGGGAACATAGGAACAAAGAGCCCCCTAAAAGACTCTCAAGGTTGGCGAAAATCTGTGGCAAGAGAAAGCTGCAGAATGCATACTAGATATCAATGAAAAATTTCAACCTGTTCTCTCATGTTCCCTTCATCGAAGATTCTCGCTTTTTTAACGGATTCTCGTTCTTTTTGAAGTCTTATATCCGACTTCTTTGTTAAGTTTACAACTTTTGAAGCACGTCAAGGTGAAACAAGTCATCTTTTCACCGACAAAATGTTCATCTTCTCTATTTTTACCGAAAGCTAAATTTTCAGACAGAACATTGAAATTTCTGAAAATCGGATGATTTTTAGGGTAGGCCATACCCCCCTGCCCCCGGCCACAATGCCCTGACTGTGGTCAGCCCCATGGAGTGGAAAACAACAATACAATATAAGTTTTTTAACTGAATCGTTAATTGAGTTCCAGGCAGCAAAGATTGTCTCAACGTGAAAATTTTAAATGAGGATTTTTCTCAGGAATAGATTGACTGACCATTTTTTTCTTCATCTACAGCTCCATCAAATGTCGAATTGAATTAATTTTCCCCAAATTTCCACTTTCATCGAAACCTAGTTCCTTAAGTGACTTAGCTTCATTTCGTTAATTTGAGTTTTCACCTTCTCGAACAACTCCATTGCAAGAAAGTTTGAACAAAGTTTTTGAACTGCAACAAGTGCTACTGCTACGCTTGATTGACATAAGGAACTTGGAAATCGTTTAGTCTCTATGCTTCTAGCACGATAAAGACCAGTGCGACAGTACAACTTCAAACTGTGCACCGACGTCGTACTAGCTAGCGAGTTGATTGGTTTGCCGGAGCAAAATGAAACGTATGCAAATAAGTGCGACGTTGGCTAAAAATGATAGTGCAACGAATACCCCTGATCTGACTGCGTCGAAACCATGTTGTGGTCGGAATACAATTTGCTGTTTGGTTGATATCAGACCGATGGTAAATTGCTAGCCAAGCAAACGAAAGTCGCTGAAACTTAATAACGCGTTACTTTTTTTACTTCTCGTTATCAAGTTTCACATATAGCTCTGTTACATGCGCAAGAAATACTAAATAATAAGCGAGACGTGGTATCTCAATTGTTACTCAAGTGGTTTTCTGCAAGAAGTGTTATCGAGGAAAAGCAAATTGTTCAGGAAGCGAAGTAGGCCACAGCCGAATCTTTCCCTTCTTAACTGGAACCCAGTTTCCAGAGTGTGGCCAATCTTGACTAGACCTTGGGTGCGCCAACAGTCCCGCACCTCAGGTGCGGGTGCGCTAAAACCGTACAAAAATCGTAGGGTGCGTCACTACACTATGGATACCACAGCACAATCTATGGGTTACCCATCTGCGCTTTCTTAGGCATTTAAGAATTATGTTGGCTGCGCCATTGTTATACTCTGCATTCTAGATTGGAACAGAGCTTTTCAGCGGGATGGGTATGGCAAGAATGACTGGCTCTTTGTCAGCAAAGGTAAGGAGAGTTTTTTTTGTTGGCCATGCTTGATGTTTAGGCCAGCTCAGAATAAAGTCGGGAACAGTTTATTAATCATACAAATGTCACTGATCGATTGATCGACAATCAACAGCCTTAGTCCTCATCCACCATAAATGCCGTGTTGGAAGTTATGTGATCAAATCAATAGTATCACAAAACTAATATGAAGTGATCATTGATTTCTAAAACAACCTTATTTTGAGCCATGGCATAGATCATCAACCATTCACAACATGGGCAATGACAGGTTATGCTTATGTCGAATATTATGAAAAGGCCAAGGCTGGTTATTAAAGAAAAAGAATTGTTTAAATAAGATAATAAGATATATGGATATATATGAGACAAGAATTCTCTGGCTTTTTTCATTATGTGCAGTACAAGCTCCTTACCAGTCCAATAACATAAATAGTTTTCAGAGAATGAGATATTTTCAGGGGCGGGGCAAGGGTTGCATAATTTGTGTTTGCTTTTCCCCCATTCTTAGGTTACCGTTGTATAGCTGGGGCTCCCTCTGCCTTGAAGGGAAACTCATACAGAGGCAAATCCTTGATGTGGGACATGAGCTCATCTCAGCAACTAACATTGAAAACTAACTTGCCTGTCAACTTTTTGTGATTTTGTTGCCAACGCATTGCCTCCAGCAACAAAAATTAATTAATCTTATGTGGTTGCACATTTTCTAAAATTTCTTGTGGCAATTCGAAAACGTGCAAGACCAAATGCTTTCTTACAAAGTTTTATGTTTTAAAAAGCTTGAATGCATTTAGTCAATGAGGATAAGAAACTGCCAGTCATGCAATGGTTTTGGTTTTTTTTGATAGCGTAATCTAACGGTGTTTTTTAGAACCCTTGCCCCTCGCGCATCGTGCTTTGTTTAGTGTTACTACTCAATTTGACATAGGTTTTCTAGAGAAATTAACTAAAAAGTCTTTAGGGAAGCCAATACAAATTTAAATTCGAAAAATTGAGTTTTATTTTATGACATTAAAGGTTTAATTGTATGCACAACAAGTACTTCGATTTGCAGAACATAGTTTCAAATTCTAACTTCCAGATATTTCTTACTTTCCAAGAATCGAGGACATTTGCAGAACCATGCGGTGTATTTTCAAATACTGCATTGAACAAGCTGCAAGAACTTGTAATGGGGGTAAGTCAGACTTAAGTTAATATGAATTGGTTTAGATAACATTGGAATAGGTTTTTAGGAAGTAGCCAATAGATTAAATTGGATTTTGTAAGAAACAACATCCCTCGTCGATTAGGTATGAAATTTCGGAACACTGATTATTTTGGTTTTGGTGAGATCTCCATATTTTGATCAAATGTATTGTTCAAAGACCTAATCTGCTGAGGGCTGCTTTCCCCATTTCAAGTCATGTGACCATACTCTTTGAAAGTTTTACTGTAACCATTTACAGCTTTTTTAAATAGCAAATCTTACAAAAAATGCGATACTATGTTACCTAAAATTGCAATTTGTGATATTTTTGGGCACAAGATATTACAGAGTTGATATTTTTGGGTGGCCTATAAAGTTCTTGGACTTTACCACCTCCTTATTTCTGTGTGCTGAGTGCTCCCCTTGGGTTTTGTAACCATGGGTATGGAGCAACACAATAGCAAAAGAGCTCTTTTCAAATTGTTCTGAAGAGAACACTATAAAGAAACTAGAAGAATTTTGCCTTGTCATTCTCAAAGTGTAACATCTCATTGATCCCATCATAAAGTTTTCTCCAGTCGTGAATTTTTCAAAAGCAAAACTGTTAGCTTTGTTTAAAAGCTACATCTAATCAACTGGTGTACAAAATTTTATTTTGTTTAGTCATATCCACACCCCATGATCTCAGTCTCCCTAAGACAGGATTTTTACAGGAAATCATATCCACATCACATATGAGGAAATCATATATCAGAAAAGCGCCCTTTTCCGAATAATCACCATTACCGGGAGAATTCTAGAAAAAAACTGCTAAAACTTTTATGATTGTGTCTTAAAATCATGATATAAAGTAGAAAATAACATAGTTAAAAATATATAAATATCTAAATATAAAAAAATATATAAATAGATGAATGAATAAATGAATAAATAAAATAATAAATAAATAAATCAATGAATAAATGAATAAATAGATAAATACACCGTTTACATTGGTCTGCCTGTAAACTGTATTACACTCCTCAGAAACGATTATATGTAAGCATAAGTATATGAGCAAAGAAACGAGAAGTTACAATGAAAAGCGAGAAAAGCATCACTTGAATTTTTTTGGTATTCCAAAGAAATAAAAGTTGGATTATATAAAAGCACTTTGTAAACAAATGCAGTTTCAACAATAAGTATCGTCAACCTCATCCTTTGATAATTCAAGTTGAGCATAAAATCCATTAGTTGTATAAGTGTGCTTCCCGTTTGCTGTTTGATCGACTTTCTCTTGCTGCGGAGTGGAGACACCATATGCAGTTGCATGCCGAAGTAGAAGGTTATCAGTCTCACCGCTAGGGTTGCTTAATCTCTTTCCCTTAGCATTTTCCGGGAATCCCAATGGGCCATTATCAGGTGAGATAGTGCGCAGTTTAATAACGTTTTGAGGATTCTCATACACAATGTTAGAAAATGACTTCTTGGTATTACTTCTTTCCCAAAACATTCTTTCCAGCTTATCATATGACTTGCTTGTGCTGTCAGAATTCTCAGTGAAAGCATTCAACTTCGCTTTTTCCTTTACTTTTTGTTGCCTTGCAATTACAAAGATGAGCAATGCTAGCAGTAAAAGGGCGATGATAGCGCAAATAATAGCAATATAAGTATTTATTTTATCAACTGAATCTTTCTTCTCAACCTCTTTGAAAAGACCAATTTCTTCAATTCTTTCATATGAAGCATTGCAAAATATCCAGTAGGCAGATGAAGGTCCAACATTTCCACAACTGATATTGACTGCCCGCAGAAATGGATCTTGAGGAATAATCTTCTCTTGAACCTTGACGACAAATGGCAGATTGATTTTGTCTTGAATGTTATTGATATTACGCCTCTTTCTACCCGTCGTAAAACTGTAAAATATTACGTCAGTTGCAGTGTAGAATCCTCCATTAGATCCAGCTTCACTTAGGCCAACGGCATCAAATGGTAATTGGACCTTTTCTGTGATAAATTCTCTTAACAAATACTTCCATTTACTTTGTTCTTTTTCTTCTTCTGGAACTTTCCATGATGCAAATTTAAGTATTACAACTTCAGCAGACTTTGCACACACTGCTTTGACACCCCCATGGCTTATTATCGAATTGTTATTATAAGACGGGGGTACACAGAGATCATTGCCACACTTGCTTGGCGCACAATCATTCTTTCGCCTGTTACACAAGAGACCAGAGTAACCGTTCTGACAAGAACAATAAAATCCTGCAACTAAATCAATGCAGTTACCCTTAATGCACTCATTCTTCTTGCATTCGTTTATATTTATCTCACAATTACGTCCTGCGTAACCTGCGTAGCACTGGCATCGATAGTTGTTTACAAGGTCATGGCATGTCCCGTTTTGGCAAGGTGTAGAAGCACATTCATCAATATTAGTCTTACATCTTGCGTCAGAAAATCCTGGCAAGCAACTACATTGATAGGCATTCAGCTGATCAATGCAAGTCCCATTATTATCACATGGTAGGCATTGCTCCTTTGCACTGCAAGCTTTTTTTGTATCTTCACAATAAGTACAATTAGCGTTGCATTCATTAAGTTCTTCACATGTGTAATCTTTACGAAAATACCCATCAATACAGCCACAGTTACCATTCGTTTTATTAATACGTTGACAGACGACTCTTTCACTACAGTTGAGCAGCCCACTAGCACATGGATCTGTTCTTTGTATCTCTATCCCCACAAAACCTTGAGCAGTCAATGGGGGAATTCCATTATCAGTAACTTCTACTGTCAAATTATAGCCAGTTGCATAATCATAATCAAGTTCCTTTTTTGTTGATAAAAAAGATTGATTATTAACCCTTTCAACAGCAAATGTTTCATTCCAATTTAAAAGGAAAAATTCCAGTTGTTGTTTTGTTTCTTCCGGATTGTCTGCAAATAGCTCACCAATGTTTGTCCCAATTGTCACATTTTCAGGTATTTCTGCACCTATCATGTTTATAAGCCTTATATTCGATGGGACTTCATTGACGTCGACAATTTGAACCACAATTGTTTCTGTATATGACAATGGTGGTTGTCCATTATCGACGACCTCGATTTGAACACTCAGTCGTTTTGACGCTGGCAGCTTTTCATAATCCAGCATACTAGAATTCTTTACTTGTAGCGTGGCCAAGGTATTGTTTATCTAAATACAAAAATGGCAAATTAAAATCTGTTTGCGTTCGTTGTCTGAAAGCCCGCTATCTGCCAAGTCCAAGTTATTTGCAATGTATGTGAGAAGGACACTTAACATATTATGAGATAAATTTTAAACTTAGTGATAATGCAACCACAGCTTAGCGGCCATCACCCAGTTGTCAGAACCCAAAGAACGGTGCCGCTGGGCAGCCGATCGTAGAGTCTGGTAACAACCCATGCTGCTTGGTCTCGTGCTCCATGTAACATGGCCGACATGTAAGTGTTTATCGTAACTGTAGATGCCCTTTTAATTCAGTTGTAATAAGGGTGATCGTTTTACGAAGCGAATGTGTCATTATAAATCTAAACCGTTGTATTGAAACCCGAAAATGGTGATGAAAAGCTAACATATTTAATACGTGCCGGATGTAACAATTTTAACTATTGCAATTGTAACCTTGAGATTCCCTTTATATAGCCAGTCATGTTTCTTATATGAGATTATAGGGCTGAGATTCTGTTAATGGATTTTGACCATTGTTTGCATTCTCATATTCCATATTAAAGCCATGCAAAAGCTTTGAAATCACTATCTTGCCAATAGGAGTGGTTATACTGATTAATCAAAAATAGCAGAGCTATTTTGATTAAAGGAAGGTAAGTCTTGCACAAAATTAATTTTAAATTAAGTTTTGATTCTGTGGAAAGCACTTACCATAAAAACATTTGAATATGATTGCAATCTGTACTCATGACTTTGGCTTACATCTTGATCAAGACAACTCAAATGTCCAACGACCGCCTCCACAGGGGAGTTTTCTTCAAGCTTAACAACATCACTTCCATTGATTAAAATTCTAGTCGGAGCATCATTTGAATCCAGTATCTGTATAGAAATCTTCTTCTGCACGGATAATGCTGGGTGTCCATTGTCAAAACATTGTATTGTTGCTGAACAATAAATGAAAAAATAATTAGAAAAAGCTCATCGCAGTCAAGTACTTTATTGCAGTATTCTATCGTTAGAAAGGAAAATTTCTGCGACAAAACTGCCTCGAAAGAACTCTCCTGATGGACACGGTGCCTGGAAGCAAAGGCAGGGTAAGACCAAAAACTCCACTAAGCGAACACCTCAAAGAAATCGGCGGCCTAACAATGACTGAAGCGCACAGAACCGCTGGAGAAGGCTGGTGAATGGGGGCCAAAGCGGCTCGAAACTGAGGCAACCGTCAATGATGTAGGAAACATCATAGGATTAAAGGATTTTTATTGAAGATGTTCTCCACTAATGGCGCTGATTAAGAAGTTTTATCTATGCAAAATATATTAGGTGACCCCTGAAATTCCAAATTCTGGCTGTTGGATGAGGCTGTTTGTGGAATGGCTTGATTTATTGTCTGTCTGACCTGGTGTGGAGCTTTTTATTTAGGTAAAGAATAATGGGAAAGTAGGACTTGATAGATAATTATCTCCATCTAACCCAATAGTGCAATTTGGTTACTGAAATAGCACGCAGTACCAATTCCTTCTCTGGATCCGTGTCTGATGGATGGCTGATTGACCCATCGATAAAACAGCCTCAGTTCTGCTCAGCAATCAGGCATTTAGTTTTAATTTACTGTGTTTTGCAATGTTTCTTTTGCGTTTAATTCCTTAGATAATTGTCAGTGTTACTAATTTCGGGAACTCGCTGACTACGTGTTCTTTTCAGCAATAAGTAGAGAATCCAGTAGACAACTTTGGGGGGACACTAACAGCTTAAAAGGAGCACTTTTATTGCAACAATGGCTTTCTAAAGGCTGCAAAGTGACATAGACTGTCAATAATAGCAAGCACTTTTATGATTCCGGGAGATATTTTAAATTGCCAAGTGTCATGGATTTATACGATGAAAGAAATATTTAATGGAGCAAACACTATTTCTATCCTTTCCCTCTATTTATTGCATTTCCTCGTTTTTTTTCACGTTGTTTAAATCCATTTCAGTTTCTAGTACTCATCCTGACACAATGCATTCTTTTTAGATGTTGGAGAGACGGCAGATTACACGCTTTCGCGCGTTTTCTGTAGAATTTAAAAACCGACCATGAAATATGTCGACAAGAAATAATCTTCATTATTTTTCTTACCATTGATTACTGGCATCGTTTCATAATCCAAGCGGGCACTTTTATTAGTTAACATATTCATTGCAGCACCGCTTGTATCATTGGCGAAGTAAAAATAATCTTGATAGTCAATCAAAACACAAGATTGCACTTGCTGATCGCGATCTTCATCGACGATTTTCAAATTAGCAACAATCTGGTCAACTGTGTTGTTTTCATAAACTGGGTGCATTGTAACATTGAGATCAGTAGGCGCCTCGTTCAAATCGGAAACTGTGATGTTAAATGATTTGTCATAAGCCATTGCAGGATTGCCTGAATCCATCACTCTTATTTCAATTTGGATTACTGGTTGTGTTTCATGATCTAAATGTCCAGATACAATCAGATTTTTGCCTTGAATTTCCAAGTTGCCTATGACGAGAACAATAATATATAGTATAAATGTCGACTTAATTTTTAATACCTAAACGACGGAGCTTTTTGTAAAATGCAGATAAACTTTGATAGGCTTTAGGAAAGTTGCACCTTTCAATTAAAGAAATTCAATGAAATAGAAATACTTTAAAAAAACACTGCAGATTTGATTTGATTTTATTTGAATTGATTTGATTCGACGTTATCTTATATTAATTGGTTTTTGTAAATGAGTGATGCATTTAACCAAAACTTGCACTCTGACGTTTTCTCAAATTAAATGAAATGAAATGCAAGGATATCACGCCCTGAATGCCAATTATTATTATTATTATTATCATAATTGCTTTACACATCAAAACCACAAAACATGTTTCTAATTCTCTCGTAAATTACTGCATACATGCACTGCCAGGTGGTCTATAAAAACATGATTTCAGGCTATATATGCTTTGGTTTTTTTTCATATGGCACTGTACAGAGCCTCTTGAAAATTTTTT
Organism: Catostylus mosaicus; assembly: GCA_964019065.1. Lineage (NCBI taxonomy): Eukaryota > Metazoa > Cnidaria > Scyphozoa > Rhizostomeae > Catostylidae > Catostylus > Catostylus mosaicus. The sequence continues at coordinate 15,996,753 of OZ025184.1, read as the reverse complement.
TATATTATGGAACAATTCAACAGGTGCTCATAAATATATTATTAGCAGAAATTTCTACTTTCATCTACAAAATTCATCCGGCTTAAGCTTTCAGATGGATGCCTCTGAGAGCAGTTGTGTATCATAAGATGCTGCTGTTTTCATGAGTGTCTGTTGATTCAGTATAGACAGATAGATAAATACATAAAACAGCATCGTGTAGAGACTTATACAGAAAAATACTACGGTGATAAAGCACATACAGAAAACAGTAACACATGAAGCGGTGTAAAAGAATTAAAATCCTACCAACGTTGTTAGTGATAGAGAAGGTATGGGTTTGTCCTGAATCTTGATCTGCTGTCGTGAAGTGTCCAATGATGGTTCCATTAGGTGAATTTTCAGTGACAACATCTGAAGACAATAATATGTCTGTTGGTTGATCGTTGACATCATTCACCTGTTTCAGAGGATTTACGTAATGAATCACAAGGACTATCATTGGACATAAGGAAAGGGGGTTCACAGAAGAGCATTCGAGACCGTAAGGGAAAGTATGAATTTAGGGGTTTTGTGAATTTTATATCGTTAGAATGTCGTTGAATACTGCAAAATTTAAATTTTTTCATCAGAAACTCTTTTTATTAGAACTTTTTTCCTTGCTCACGTTAGGAAAGGGAAGCGGGTTCTGTCTTATCTTTGGCATCCTTGATAAATCCAAGTATCGTTACTAATATAAGCACAGGAGACAAGAGTGACAGTTTAATAGAATGACCAAGAGATGCCACTCTTTCAGGTCTGGTAAGTTAGCAATTTAGTTCAAAATAGAATGTCCGTTTATGAAGGGGTTTATAAAGTGGTGGATTTGAACTAGAATTGTATATAGAACTTGATAGCCCCGTCAAGAATTTAAGTGTAGGGTGAATTATTCTTCACTTTTGTCTCATCCAGTACAAAGAAATACACGCTTCTCGCCTCTTATAGATGTTTAACTGTATTTTTAACATTTGACAGCTAGCACCACATGACAGATCTACTTTGCTGCTATTTGCGAACTCTTAATGGTTTTCGTTGCCAATGAATATGCACGTGAATTTTGAAAAGCTTAGCACGGCAGTATTTCCAGTTCATGCTCTTTTCAGTTACACCTAATTTTTGGCCTTCGATGAAAGTTCACAGCAATCGCAAAGGAACATTTTCTATTCAACCGATTGGTATACAAAAGCGAATCATCTAAATTTAAGATTGTATTAATGTATATCAAAAACCAAATAGGAGGGATCACAGGAGAGTAAAAATGCTAGACAATGTAAGATTTATGTAGCCTGCGTCACAGATTATTAAATTTAAAGCAGGCTGGATTTGAGAAACAGTTCGAGAAACTTTAACAAACTTACGTATATCACCAAGCTTTTCTCGATGGTTTTGTTTGGCATTCCATTATCTGAGCAACGGATTGTCAAGTTGTGCCTGAAATTGAAGAAAATGTCTGTTAAATTTTAGCACTGAATATTCCACAGATGTTTCTGAATTCTTAAAAGAGACATTATAATCACACATCATAACAAACATCATAGGAATTTGGTCAAAAAAACATTCATGATTTATATGGGCCAAAACATTTGATCTGGTTAGATAACATTGAAGAAAAAATGTATTGAAATTAATGAAAATGAATCATGCTGTTCTTTAAAACAAGTCCACATTGTTACCTAATAATTGTTAGATTTTGTCTTGTTCAAAAAATTGGCTATTAGAAAACTACAAAAAGCCACTTAGCATATAGCAAAATAGTTTTTCCATCCGTTATATTTAGTATGAAACAGCGGAAAATGGCCAATGGTGGGATGAAAATAACAATTATGGTGGGCTCTGGTGGCTTCAGCCTATCCCTAATCTCAGGGGCGGATCCAGAGAAAATTCTGACTGCCGCACAAATCTTCTTGTGGAGTCAGTTGCAATTTCATTTTAAAGAAAAAAAATATCAAATTCTTATTTTTAGCCTCGTTTGCGTAATGCAACCCAGGGGGAGGCAGATTAGATCCCATCATGCATCCCAGGCCCGCCCTCTCCTAAATTTTTCGAAGTATAGTCCACCCAGTTTTTCTATAAATCATTAAACAATTAGGATTTGGCGGCTGTATATTTTCAGGAATTTTCCATTCATTGGCATAAATAATTCCTCATTCAGTTAAGATACTGTAGGTGTGAAACTGAACTGTGGAACCACTATGGTGGAACCAACTGAAGTTTCTACAGGGGTGGTGCTAGGATTTCCGCAACAATAAGGCTAAGTTCCCCAATAAGGGGGCTTTCTTAAAAAAGGAGGGCTAATGCTCCACAACCCCCTCTCTCGATTGCAAAAACTTTCGCAACCAGGGCGGAGCCAACAGGGGATCAGGGGGTGGACGCCCCCCCCCCCCCTCAATTCCATTTAAGTTTGCCAATATTTTTAGTGAGTCGGTCAAATTTTGGTTTTCTCAAACGCCAAATTTTTCTAAAGAAAACTTTGTGGGCTCGGAAATCTTTGTCTCCCCAGAAATTCTTTTACCTTACCCTAGCTGCGCCCCTGACTTGATGGAAATTGGTTTGCATATTGATAATTAAAGGTGTTGTCTAATTCCAAAAACAAATAAATATTTCATGAATCAATAGGTTGTGGTAGATATGTGCTACAAAAACTTTTTATCTTGCTTTAATAACACACGATCATACCGAGTAATTCACGAACGCTTCCTCGACTAGGCCCACGATCTTTCTACTTCCAACATTAGCAAATTTTCCAGTTTTGATCAGATGTCGAGATTAAAGCTGCCTCAACTGATCAACAGATCCAGCAATGATTTTAATCTTGACCTTTTTGAGAAGATCCATACTCCCAGGCAAAGAAAATGCTTCCGCAATTGAAATTGGCGCAAAGGTCAGAATGCATTGTAGTGCCACTCTAACGTGGATCAAGACAAAGACGATTATTGTGCGAAATTTTCGTTAATTGTGTGACATTACTCGATCTTTGTGTGATGCTCATACTTCATTGTATCAATGTCAGTTTTATTGTAATTTATGGAAAGGCAAAGTTTTGCTCAAAGCACCGTCCAATTGTTTAAAGTTTGAGATGCAGCACAAACAAATCTGATGTCGCACAATCAAGGGTGGCGCCACCGGAGGGGCTCAGGGGGGTAGGAGCCTCCCGCTATTACTGCTAGCCCCTCCGTCGGCACTTCATTTTTGAATATTTTAAGCACTGTCGGCACTTTGATAGTTTGCACCTCCAAATTCATTGACTGTGCTGCAATGAGTCGATGAGCGCCTGGGATTGAGATACAGTTATAGACGATTTTAAAACTAAATTTCCGACATGTAGAATTTTGATCGTTTAACTCATGTTTTTTTAATTACATTCTAAGCCTTAACATTTGCTTGATTGATGTTTTAAAGGCGTGGTCACATTTTAACCGAAATAATTGGGCGTGGTTGGCAAAAATTTTCTGGGGGTCAACTCCCTGCCTCCTCGATCATTTTACTTGCTGTCGACAGGGGACAATAGTGAAGCCCTCCTCAATTTTTTCTCTGGCGCCATCCCTGCGCACAATAGATCCTGCGAGCAACACAATGGTCCGAAGATGCAGCACAAACGATTTTGACAGCTAGAGTAGGCTAGATATATCGCACAGAGACAAGATTGCTAGCACAATCGGAGCTATTGTCTGTCGTCTACAATAAGACACTGCATATTTAGTTTCATGAATCAATTGAAGTGAGGCTGGCACGGGGGTAAAATGATGAAGCCGGGGAACGGCTCGATGAATGAAAACAAGCTCAGAATTTTGACTGCCTTAGGGCGGTGTGTGCGGCGGTTTGGACCCGCCCCTGGCCAAATCTCGATGTTATTGGAAAACGCAAACACCACAAATGGACGTACAGAACAAAACATTAGTTTATAAGTCATACACCAAATGACTTAAGTATACCCTTGCTTGTGCCGATCGAAAGTATGTATCTTTAATACCGCATACCCAGGCTCTTGGCACCGGCGTGTCTCAACATAAAGGCTCTTATTCTCTTATTCTTACTCTAATGATTGCATTTATGTACAAAAACACAAATACTAACCTTGATTGTGCTTCGTAGTCAAGACTCCCTTGCTTGACAACGAGCATAACATCATCTTTGATTTCAAATATATTCGATGCATCATCAATAACTTGACAAAATGCTTTTTGTCTTCCATTGAATTTGCCTTCATTATCAGGATCAGTTACCGATACATTTCCTATAAATGTACCAACTTGACTATTTTCATCAACACGGTTACCGGATAGGCTGAGAGTAGTGGGAGCTTCATTAACATCAAGGATCTATAATGGCAAATAATAATTATTATAATCAAGCCACATTCTCAGGAACCTACAAGCTTAGACAAAAATTTGTTTAGAAAAAGAGTATTCTTGATTAGATTTTATGCATCATACATTCACAAGGCGCTTTCTTCAGAATAATTACCTTATTGTTATTTTGTTGTTGTTGCTTTAAGAACTGTAACCCGCGATGCCGAAAAAGCAGTATTATTTCTATCAATAGAATTTGAATACAAAGCTATGAAGCCAAAATTTAAGAGAATTAAAAAGTATCTCGAGTAATTTTGTCCCTATTAATTATCTATTAAGAAAGGGCTATATCATCTTAAAGCCGTAATAGGCTGAGGTTGTAAACTGATTTCTTTCAATATATATTGCGCTTCCTTCCACCTTTTGCAAATAAATCTGAGTTCATATCAATTCAATCTGGCTACAATAACACATTAATGCAATGATACAATGAGACGATAGAAAATAAAACAATAACACCATAAAACAGTAACAAAATAATACAGTAATGCAATGATAATATAAGACAATGATACAATGATACAATCATAGAATGAAACAATAATTCAATAACGCAATAACACAATAACAGAATAAAAAAAATGATAAAATAATGCAATATGATAACACCACAATACAATAATACAATAATAAAATAAGAAATGACAAAAAACAAATCATAATATATTATTGAAAAGCATTAAGAAACTCAAAATATAATTGAGCTGCAACATACATTAAGATAAAATATATTATGAACATTGCAATCATTATTGATTAAATGAACCACAATTTGCTAAAGTAAAGAGGAGGTCCTAGAAAAAAACTATTACAGAAATATTCTAGAAACTTTTAATTTTGATATGGAAAAAGTCGAATTTGAGAATCCTTCTTCTTTGTATCATTCCGAAAAAACGCAAAGTTCATTTTTAAAAAAAATGGCTCTAAGATTTACCTGTATTGTGAAAGTTCTTTTAAATGTCATTGCTGGACTTCCACTGTCTCTCGCTTCAACATTAATTGTATACATATTCTGCTCTTCAAAGTTTAAAGATGCATTTGCAGTCGTGTAGAGATTTCCAGATTCAATTTTAAATAGATTATTAAGACCATCCAAAATTCGATAACTAAAAGAAAGAAAAACCAATTATAAAATTTGTAGTAAGCTAGAAAAAGAATTTGAAAACACAGTAATCGCATATTTTGTTCAGTCAGACACTCAACTAAGCACAGATTAAGTGCCAATTAGTCAGAACAATATCAAGTAACATGCATTAGAAGCCAGCCACTAGAATGGCCTGAATATCAACCAGAATATGAAGAAAACCTCAACATCTTGAGAGATGCCGAACTCACGTGTGTCTTTGATTTATGTCTTCATCTTCAGTTGAAAAGGTGCCAATTAGTTTATTGTTCTCATTTTCATTTACAGATCCATTATAAATTCCATTGAGTTTGATATCAGTTGGTCTGTCATTCTGGTCTATAACTGCTATGGAAAACAGCTGAGAATGATGAAGACCGTTGTTATCTGTTGCCCGAACAATAATCGATTTGCTAACATCAGCCTCATGATTAAGGAAACCAGTAACTTTTAAAAGCGTACTGCATATTGTATTCACTGTGGAATCATTTAAGCTTTGATTTGAGCAGGAAGCTGAACCGTCAACTGCAAAAGCACCATTGGCATCATCATCAAGGGAAAATGCTAAACTTTGAACAGCGTCTTGATCGTAAGCTGTGACAGTTCCAACAACGGTTCCATTAGGCGAATTTTCATTGACCCGAGCAGCGTTCTTTGGGAAGTTCAATTGACCACTGCCAGAAACAAGCTCAATTTTCATTGGCTTCTCATTCATATCCATTACAATTATGTGAAACCCTTTTGAAATCTGAAAAAACAACGCAGATTTAAAGTAGATATGAGCATTGCCGGTCGAACATGCTGCAGAGTTTGATGTCTGCTATTCTGGTTTTGTAGTCTAACATACAGACAGATTTTAGAACTCCATAATTCACAGCTGACCTTTCTTGTCTAGCGGTCCAGAAATTGCCGTCATTATATCTGCACTACATGTGTCTGATTTGCATTTAATTTGAATATTGACTGTACTGCATGTTCACGATGGCTTGTCTCTTTTTGTAGATATTTCTTTTGGGGACCGTAGAAACAAGCTTTTACAATCAGTCCCCTTATCCAACGCCAAAGCGTTCTACATGGCGAGTTTTAAGTGCGTAATTTTGGCTATTTCGAGTTCTTCAATATGAAATAGTAATGCAATTAAGCATATTTTTTCTTTTTATCGATATAGATGTAGATATAGATATAGATATAGATGTAGATGTATAAAACTTGGACTGTTGTACTCTTAATGGACAACTGATTACTGAAGCCTTGATTTCAGGACAAGATAAGAGCAGGGAAAACATAAAAAGAGAAAAAAACACTTCCAGCCCTAAAGCTACAAAAAGCCAACATCTTTAACTAGAAATGAATATTTTAAGAAAAAGGTTTTCTCTCTCGTTTTTTTATATAGCGGTAGGTAAATTTTCCATATGTAATAATTTCGCCACCTGGTGCATTAATAACTAAAACTTACGGACTTCGGAGGTGATCCATTATCTGTAACATTCACTTTAATTTCATGCATTTTGCTTCTCTCATAATTCAATTTTTGTGCTAAAATTAATGTTCCGTTGTTTGTCACATTAAATCTTCCGTTATCATCATCAATAAGTGTAAACGTCAGTGATTGTTTTGGATTTCTGTCTTCGTCTTTTGCAGTAAATTGACCAATGATTGTCCCAACAGTGGCATTCTCATTCATCTTGTACTTAGATAACTGTAAATCATAGGGTGGTTCGTTCAAATCGGATACTGTGATGTTAAATAATTTGTCATAAGCCATTGCTGGATTGCCTGAATCCATCACTCTTATTTCAATTTGGATTACTGGTTGTGTTTCATGATCTAAGTTTCCAGATACAATCAGATTCTTGCCTTGAATTTCCAAGTTCCCTATAAAAAGGAAAAATACCAATGCTGACTAAATGGTCAAGACCCTACTGACGGAGCTTGTGAAATGGAAATTATTTCTAGTAGCCTTTGGGAAAGTTGTATTTCTTTCATTAAAGCTTATCTAGTTCAGTTGTATCTGCTTTAGAGCAAAATTGAATTGGATTTCGTTGCATCTCAACTTATGAATATTGAGCTAATGCAGCAGTCAATTTGCGCATCATTTTCAGTGCAACTGTTACATCCAACCTGATAAACTAGAAGTAGCAACTTACCCATTTGCTTAAAACTTTCGAAAACAAAATTATACTTCATTAGAGCAAATATACACACTCGACTTTTACAACAAAATTTTGTTTGAGCACGAGTCCCAAAATTGTTTGGACATTGAAATCAAACTTGGAAAAACTAAGGCCTGGGTACTGATTTCTATTGATTTCTGCCGTAAAGATTTCATTACATTTCATTTGAAGATGTGGAAAATCTTTAAGTGCAACTGATTTAAAGCTCTACACCTTAAAGAACATTGTTATTAAGATTGTGTATACTTTCCCTATCTTGATTATGTTATTGAAAACAATACCTGTTTGACAAATATCCGATGCTCTATGCTGTATAATGTCTATTTTCTTTTCTTATACAAATAAGAATATTTACAATATGTCTAACATTTAACTATACGTATTCTAATTTCTTCACGAGCACTACAGGTACGTTTAATTTTCCTACACAATAACAATTAAAGAACACATTAAGAAAGGTTCAGCCTCATTAGTTTGTATAAATTGATAACCTCGACATTGCTAAAAGGCTAGCCATAAAATTAAAGTGTATTATACATTATAAAACTCCGAGTGAAAGTAAAGACCTAGATTTGAGAGGATAAAAAGGCATCATCCAGAATATCTATGGTAAACAAGCACATTGATATACAGAAATTTGGTGACATAGTAATCGGTGTGAATGGATAAAAACCTACCAATCTTGTTAGTGATCGAAAAGGTATGGGATTGTCCTGAATCTTGATCTCTTGTCGTTAAGCTTCCAATGATGGTTCCATTAGGTGAATTTTCAGCAACAATATTTGAAGACAATAATATGTCTGTTGGCTGTTCGTTTACATCATTCACCTGTTTCAAAAGAATTGTCTTTTATATGCAAAATTAGTGACAAGGACTATCCTTGGACAAAAGGAGGGTGGGGGTGGGTTAACGGAAGAGAATTTGAGACCTTAAGCGAATGAATCGATTCGGGTATTGGGCGTTTGTTGACACCAGAATGTCTAAGGCTGTGCATATTCATAACAAAATTTTTATATTAATGATAATTAGCTAAAATGTCAGAAAGTTTGGATTTCTCAATGAAGTGCTTTCAAGGAGGCAATCTTTTATTTAATTAATTAAATGCAAGAGCAGCTGTTTGTGGTGTTCAATTGAACTTACATATATCACCATACTTTTCTCTATGGTTCTGTTTGGCATTCCATCATCTGAGCAAAGGATTGTCAAGTTATGGCTAAAAATTAAAATAAGGTTTTGTCAATTATATAATTATTTTCGGTAGGTTCACATCAAAATTATAATCAGTTTCCTCTGCAGCGAAATTAAAGAATTATATACATGGGAAAAATTATTCAAAAAAGCGTTCACATTATTCTGAAAATCATCAGCAATTTCTCATATATCTATAGAAAGTAAATTATACAACTTAGAACGAATAAGTAAAAAGCCATTTTTATAATCTCTATAATTCTTATGATAAATAAGTCATGGCGTCATCAGCAAATATAGAGACCAAAATAGCACATTTGAACATCAAGTTAGCAAAATTTAAATATATTCCTTAAATAATGAAATTAATAATAAGGAGTAAGGCAGTTTTGTCAAACATGTCCACCTTGTTCCAGGAAAAGTTTAAATTTCATAAGTATCAAGTCTTATTTTTATAACTAATTTTCAGTCCGTCTTTCTTTGTAAGAAACTTCGGGCTTTGGCCAAATGAAGAAAAGAAATAACAGGGAAAAAGATTATGGAGAGCGGTGTTGGACCCACCCTATCCCGAATTTCAACTTTGTTGAATATTTGAAGCACCAGAAATCGTTTTTCTTTCTACTATTTCAAATTAATTTTTGTTTTATTTGGCAGCCCAATACATCTCAGCGTTAAAAACTTGTCTTTTTAAATGAAAATTAAGAAAAAAGGAAGCAAAGCATGTTGGAATATGGGCAACATATATCTTAAATATTTATTGTTCAAATCTGAGAGACAGAGCCCCAGAAAAACAACCCTGAGGTTTTCTCCCACAGAAAAGTAAAATCTCGGATGCAAATCGAAACATAATTACTTTTTCATACATGTATTTGAAACTACTGAGAAATCTCAACTTTCTTTAACAGTTGCAAGTGAATGGATTGCTCTGTTGCAGCGCATTTTAGTTACACGGAGCAACGTGCACACTACACTTCCACTGAATTATGAATTGCTGTTAGCTTATTACACCCAGAAGTTAAAAAAGTATTTATACAACAAGTGAACCATGGATACCCTTATTACCACCACTTATTTATACAACAAGTGAACCATGGATACCCTTATTACCACCACTTATTTATACAAAAGGTGAACCATGGATACCCTTATTACCACCACTTATTTATACTGCAAGTGAACCATGGATACCCTTATTACCACCACTTATTTATACAACAAGTGAACCATGGATACCCTTATTACCACCACTTATTTATACAACAAGTGAACCATGGATACCCTTATTACCACCACTTATACCACTTATTGCAATGGAAAGTGTGTCTCTTGGAAACCACGCACTAGCAAGTAGGGGACGGCAACAGGATCCATTTCCCCAAGCACCCCTGGCACCGGTGTGTCTGATTAAACCTATTGGATTTTATTCCTAGAATTGTATTACGAATAAAATCAGACAAATTTACCTTGATTTTGTTTCGTAGTCAAGACTCCCTTGCTTGACCACGAGTTTAACATCATCTTTGATTTCAAATATATTCGGAGCATCATCAATAACTTGACAAAATGCTTTCTGTCTTCCACTGAATTTGCCTTCATTATCAGGATCAGTTACCGATACATTTCCTATAAATGTGCCAACAAGGCTATTTTCATCAACACGATTACCGGATAGGCTGAGAGTAGTGGGAGCTTCATTAACATCAAGAATCTATAATGGAAATAATTATTAACATAGTATAGCTACACATTCTCCAATCCTACAAGCTTAGAAAAAAATATTTGTGGCGCAAAAAACTTCTTGATTAGATTCTTTGAACTCTAGTTACCAACCGTCCTTTGCTGAGAATGTTGTGTTGCGCTTCGCTTGAATTTCATTATTAAACGTTAACCAAAATGCAGAAAGTGCAAAATTGACTCTGAGGAGAGGAGTTTGAGGAATTAACAAACTCATTTGCATTGGACATTAGTCACTGAACGTGTTTGCAGAAAATATAAAAACATGGTCTAGATGTATTCGCTTTATTCTGAAAGCACAAATCCTTTATCTTGACAAAAACTGATTTTTACTTGTATTTTAATCCTTCTTCTAAATTTCTTCACTGGATTTCCATTATCAGTCGTTTCAACATTGACTGTATACATATTCTGCTTCTCAAAGTTTAAAGATGCATTTGCTGTCGTGTAAAGCATCCCAGATTCAATTTTGAATAGTTTATTAAGACCATTCAAAATTCGATAACTAAAAGAAGACAAAGAGCGATTGTGAAAATTGAAATTAGATCAAATATAGATAGAAAAAATTTATAGACAGTAACCGTTTCTTTTCTCTGTTGGACTCAAATTGAAGGTCAGTTAATCAAAACAAGAATCCATTTATATGCAACTGAAAGAAACACTAGAATGGCCTAAGTGTGAAGGAGAACCTAAAGAAAATATAATGATCTTCAAAATGCCAAAAATATTGAAATATGGCTTCATTAATCAACTATCAACTATGATAATCGATACGGCTTTTTAGAAGTTGAAGCAAAATGTTATAAATTTTCGTAATATCTATTTATATATATATATATATATATATATATATATATATATATATACATTCAAATAGGCAATTTTGTAATGATTCAAAAAATAGTTTCTCCAGATAAAGCAGAACTCACGTGTGTCTTTGATTTATGTCTTCATCTTCAGTTGAAAAGGTGCCAATTAGTTTATTGTTCTCATTTTCATTTACAGATCCATTATAAATTCCATTGAGTTTGATATCAGTTGGTCTGTCATTCTGGTCTATAACTGCTATGGAAAACAGCCGAGAATGATGAAGACCGTTGTTATCTGTTGCCCGAACAATAATCGATTTGCTAACATCAGCCTCATGATTAAGGAAACCAGTAACTTTTAAAGGCGTACTGCATTTTGTATTTGCAGTTGAATCATTTAAGCTTTGATTGGAGCAGGAAGCTGAACGGTCAACTGCAAAAGCACCAGTGGCATCATTGTCAAGGGAAAATGCTAAACTTTGAACAGCGTCTTGATCGTAAGCTGTCACAGTTCCAACAACGGTTCCATTTGGCGAATTTTCATTGACCCGAGCATCGTTCTTTGCAAAATTCAATTGACCACTGTTAGAAACAAGCTCAATTTTAATTGGCTTCTCATTCATATCCATTACAATTATGTGATACCTTTTTGAAATCTGAAAAAAAACAACGAAAATTTAGAATAGATTTGAGCCTTGCTGGTCGAACATGCTGCAGAGTTTGATGTCTGCTATTCTGGTCTTTTAACCTAAAATACAGACAGATTTTAGAACTCCATAATTCACAGCTGACCTTTCCTGCCTAGCGGTCCGGAAATTGCCGTCATTATATCTGCATTGCATGTATCTGATTTGCATATATTTTGAATATTCTTTGTACTGCATGTTCACGATGGCTTGTCTCTATTAGTAGGTATTTCTTTTGGGGACCGTAGGAACAATTTTTTTCCATCAGTCTTCTTTGCTCACTGCAATGTGTTCTACATGGTGAGTTTTAAGTGCGTTATTTTGGCTAATTCAAGTTCTTCAATATGAAATAGTAATGCAATTAAGAATATTTTTCTTTTTATAGATATAAATGATGTATGAAACTTTGACTGTTGTACTATTAATGGGCAACTGATTACTGAAGCCTTGATTTCAGCACAAGATAAGAGCAGGAAAAAACATAAGAAGAGAAAAAAGAGCTTCCAGCCCTAAATCTATAAATAGGCAACAACTTCAACACAAAAATTGAATATTCTGAGACTTTGAACGTTTTCTCCCTCGATTTTCTATATTGCGGTTTAATTTCGCCCCCAGGTGCATTAATAGCTAAAACTTACGGACTTCGGAGGTGATCCATTATCTGTAACATTCACTTCAATTTCATGCATTTTGCTTCTCTCATAATCCAATTTTTTTGCTTGAATTAATGTTCCGTTGTTTGTCACATTAAATTTTCCGTTATCATCATCAACAAGTGTAAACGTCAATGATTGTTTTGGATTTCTGTCTTCGTCTTTTGCAGTAAATTGACCAATGATTGTCCCAACAGTGGCATTCTCATTCACTCTGTTCTTAGATAACTGTAAATCATAGGGTGGTTCGTTCAAATCGGAAACTGTGATGTTAAATGATTTTTCATAAGCCATTGCTGGATTGCCTGAATCCGTCACTCTTATTTCAATTTTGATTACTGGTTGTGTTTCATGATCTAAGTTTCCAGATACAATCAGATTCTTGCCTTGAATTTCCAAGTTCCCTATAGAATGGAAAAATACCAATGCTGACTAAATGGTCAAGACCCTACTGACGGAGCTTGTGAAATGGAGATTTACTCTGGTAGTTTTGGGAAGTTATAGTTTTTTCATTAAAGCTTATCTAATTCAATTGTATCTGCTTTGGAGCAAAATTGAACAGGATTTCGTTGCATCTCAACTTATGAATATTGAGCTAATGCAGCAGTCAATATGCGCACCATTTTCAGTGAAACTGTTACATCCAACCTGATAAACTAGAAGAAGCAAATTGCCCATTTGCTTGGAACTTTTGAAAACAAGATTACACTTCATTACAGCAGAGATACACTCTTGTCTTTAAAACAAAATTTTGTCAAAGCAATGGCCTTAAAAATGTTTGGACATTGAAATCAAACTGGGAGAAACTAAGGCCTAGGCACTGATTTCTATTGATTTCTGCCGTAAAGAATTCTTTACATTTCATTTGAAGATGTTGACAATGTTTAAGTGCAACTGCTTTAAAGCTCTACATCTTTAAGAACATTGCTATGAAGGTTGCGTATACCTTCCCTATCTTAATCATGTTATTGAATATAATACGTGTTTGACTAATATTCTATGCTGTAAGATGTCTAATTTTTTTCCTTGTACAAATAAGAATATTAACAATATGTCTTACATTTAACTATGCATATTCTAATTAATACACAAACACTACAGGTGCGTCTGATTTTCCTGCACCATAACAATTAAAGAACAAATTAAGACAAGTTCAGCCTAATAATTTTGGAAAAATTGAAAACCTCGACATTGCTAAAGGGCTAGCTATAAAATTAAAGTGTATTATGCATAATAAGAAATAGCTCTTAGAACTCCGAATGAAAGTAAAGGCCTATATATGCGAGGATAAAAAGGCATCATCCAGAATATCTATGGTAAACTAGCACATTGATATACAGAAATTTGGTGACATAGTAATCGGTGTAAAAGGATGAAAACCTACCAGTCTTGTTAGTGATCGAAAAGGTATGGGATTGTCCTGAATCTTGATCTCTTGTCGTTAAGCTTCCAACGATGGTTCCATTAGGAGCATTTTCAGCAACAATATTTGAAGACAATAATATATCTGTTGGTTGATCGTTTACATCATTCACCTGTTTCAGAAAATTGTCTGTTATTAGCGAAGTGAATCACAAGGACAATCGTTTGAAAAAGGGGGGGGGGGTTGAAAGAAGCGAATTTGAGACCGTTAGCGAATTAATCGATTCGGGTATTGGGTGTTTAATTACACCAGAATGTGTAAGGCTTTGCATATTCATAACAAAAGATATATATTAATGATTATTAGCTAAAATGTCAGAAAAATTAGGCGTTCTCAAGGGAGTGCTTTTGAAAGAGGCAACCTTATATTTAATCAGTTCAATGCAATAATCAATTCAATCTCAAAATACAATAAAGAAGCTGTCAAAATTGATTAACAAAAATTTTACTGGGTATGGGGTCTTCCAGAAACAACGAGAGAATAAACGATGGTTGGAACCTATTCAAGCAAAAGTTAACGGCTGTGATTGATCGCCACGCCCCCTTTGTTTAAAGATTGAAACGAGGGCGTAGCTGCGCATGGTTAACCGAAGAAATAAAACAAAAATGCACGAGAGGGATTAACATCTGAGGAAAGCAAGGGAGAGTGGCAGTGAACGTGAATGGTCAACTTATAAATAACTATGTAATGCCGTAACGAAGGAGAAAGCAAAGTAAAGCCAATAGCTACCGCATAATGTTCCGAGACAACATAGATAAGCCGTAGGATTTCTGGAAACAAATCAAGCGATAGTATCCTTCAAATAAGAAAAGTTAAACATCTAGTGTATTCTATGTTGAAAGTGAACTTGTGTCTGATAAAAAGAAGATATCGAATGGATTCTGCTCCTTAGGTCTTCCCTTCAAAGAGACGCATCTATGTTAAATGATAAACCTTGGCAATTTCTCAACGGAAAACTGATCTCTCCTCAAATGAATTCAAGTTTAGAACTATAGAACTGAGTGAGATAATGTCAGCCTTGTCAGCCTTGTCAGCCTTGTCAGCCTTAAGATCTATAAAGGTTTCCAAGTCGGCTGGCCCAGATAATAGATGGTGAACAAATCGCGGCAATTTTATATTTTCTAGTAAACCAAAGTCTACGATCAGGATCATTTCCGAACAGCGAGAAATGCGCAAGACAGACTCCGATTCACAAATCTGGTGAAAAGTCTAACTTTGGCAACTACAGACCTATTTCTGTATTAAACATCCTGGCTAAAGTGCTAGAAAAACTTGTGCATCGACAACTCTCAGATTACTCAGAACGTAACAACCTTCTATCTTGAAGCCAATTCGGGTTTAGAAAAGATCGATCAACGTAGCATTCAGTAACTCTTTTCACTGAACACATCCGAAGCAAGATGGAACAGAGCTGCTGCACAGGTGAATTATTTATGTACTTAAGAAAAGCTTTCGACACTGTCCATCATGGAACACTGTTTGACAAATTAAGATGCTATGGCATACAAAATACAGAGCTTGCTTGGTTTGAAGATTATTTATTCAATAGAAAGTAGTTTGTTTGCTCCGATCAATCAACATCACAACCTGAACAAAGGACTTATGGGGTGCCTCAAGGATCAATCCTTGGGCCACTCCTATTCATCATTTTAATCAATGATGTTCACATGATATTGGACAAAAGCAAAGTTCTTATGTATGCAGATGACTCCGTTATATTCTTCTCGGAAAGATCAGTAGCGGCTGTTGAAGAAGTCCACAATCAAGAGGCAAACTTAGTTGGTAAATGGTTTTACGAACAACAATCTAATACTGAATCTAAAAAAAGGTAAAACTGAACTTGTTCTTTACCGGACAAGTCAAAAGCTAGCGAAACAACCGTCGTGCAATGTCTCTCTGCATGACACTCCGATAAACCAAGCTACGAGCTACGAATATCTAGGAATCACCCCTTGACAATCACCTAACAATGAGTATGCAAATTGATAAGATCTACAAGCCGGCCTCAAATCGGGTAAAACTACTGCAAAAAATTCGTCCCAACATCGCACCACTTGTTGCAGAGAAAATATATAATGTGATGATAATGCCTGTGCCATTCTATTGCTATCCAGTTTATCTATGCATCGTTGAAAATGCCAAGAAAAAGTTAGAGTTGATCCAAGACAGAGCCCATAAGATCATAGCTCCTACTAAGACAACCCTCATGAAAATAGACACATTGGATCAAATTCGGAAAAAACGAGTCTCGATTGATGTTTTTAAGTCGTTTAATGACTCTTGCCCTCCACCACTGCGAAACATGTTTGAGCGATTTGATCACGGCAAGGACACACGAGGAAACGGCTCGCATCTTGTGCTACCAAAAGTTAAAATTAAAGCTGGAAGAAAAACTTTTGCCTTTCAAGGAGCACTGAATTTTAACGGATTGCCAATCGACCTCATAAATCAACCTCATTTTGTTAACTTTAAACGGAAGATAGATACTCTAAGTTTTGATTCAAAATCGTCTAATATCTAAGTCTTTAAAACTTTACATTGTGAAAAGTTCCTTTAAACAGGACCCTTTGATAGCAGTACTTAACTTGTACTGAAGAGGCGTATCCTGTATGAATATGCATCATTATTATTATCATTATTATTATGCAAGAGCAGCTGTTCGTGGTATTCAATTGAACTTACATATATCGCCAAACTTTTCTCGATGGTTCTGTTTGGCATTCCATCATCTGAGCAACGGATTGTTAAGTTATGGCTAAAATTAAAATAAGGCTTTGTCAATTATATAATTAGTTTCTGTAGGTTCACATCAAAATTAGATACAGTTTCTTCTGCAACGAAATTAAAGAATTATATACAGGGGCAAAATTATTTTTTTCAAAAATCAAATTAGCAAAATTTAGATTTATTCCTTAAATAAAAAGATTCACGTCCAACCTTGTCACAGAAAAAGTTTTAAATTAATAGGTATCAGTCTTCTATATATAACAAAATTTCAACCCGCCTTTCTTAGTAAGAAATTTCAAGCATTGGCCAAATGATGAATGAAAACAACATAAAAAACGATTATGGACTTTATTGGAAAACTGAAGCACAAGAAACCGGTTTCTTTCTACTATTTCTAAATGCTTTCTTTGTTTAATTTGGAAGCCCAATGCATCTCAACATTAAAAATCTGTCTCGTACAATATTTATCTAAATATGTTTTGGTCAAATCTGAAAGACAGAGCCCTAGGAAGACCATCCTGTGGCTTTCTCCCACAGAAAATTAAAATCTCGGCTGCAAATGCAAACAACTGAACATTCCCATGTTTGCATGGCAGTGCATTTTAGTTACACTGCGGAAACGTACACCACACTTCCACTGAATTACGAATTGCAGTTAGCTTAGTACACTCCGAAATTTAAAAATTATTTATACAACAAGTGAACCAAGGATACCCTTACTTGTTGCAATGGAAAGTGTGTATCGTGGAAACCACGCACTAGCAAGTAGGGGACGGCTACAGGATCCATTTCCCCAGCACCCCTGACACCGGTGTGTCTGATTAAACCTATTGGGTTTTATTCCTAGAATTGCATTACGTATAAAACCACAAAAATTTACCTTGATTTTGTTTCGTAGTCAAGACTCCCTTGCTTCACCACGAGTTTGAAATCATCTTTGATTTCAAATATATTCGGAGCATCATCAATAACTTGACAAAATGCTTTCTGTCTTCCACTGAATTTGCCTTCATTATCAGGATCAGTTACCGATACATTTCCTATAAATGTGCCAACAAGGCTATTTTCATCAACACGATTACCGGATAGGCTGAGAGTAGTGGGAGCTTCATTAACATCAAGAATCTATAATGGAAATAATTATTAACATAGTATAGCTACACATTCTCCAATCCTACAAGCTTAGAAAAAAAAATTTGTGACGCAAAAAAATTCTTGATTAGATTCTTTGAACTCTAGTTACCAACCGTCCTTTGCTGAGAATGTTGTGTTGCGCTTCGCTTGAATTTCATTATTAAACGTTAACCAAAATGCAGAAAATGCAAAATTGACTCTGAGGAGAGGAGTTTGAGGAATTAACAAATTCATTTGCATTGGACATTAGTCACTGAACGTGTTTGCAGAAAATATAAAAACATGATCTAGATGTATTCGCTTCATTCTGAAAGCACAAATCCTTTATCTTGACAAAAACTGATTTTTACTTGTATTTTAATCTTTCTTCTAAATTTCTTCACTGGATTTCCATTATCAGTCGTTTCAACATTGACTGTATACATATTCTGCTTCTCAAAGTTTAAAGATGCATTTGCTGCCGTGTAAAGCTTCCCAGATTCAATTTTGAATAGTTTATTAAGACCATTCAAAATTCGATAACTAAAAGAAGACAAAGAGCGATTGTAAAATTGAAATTAGATAAAATATAGATAGAAAAAATATATGAAAACAGTAACCGTTTCTTTTCTCTGTTGGACTCAAGTTGAAGGTCAGTTAATCAAAACAAGAATCCATTTATATGCAATAAAAATAAACGCTAGAATGGCCTAAGTGTGAAGGAGAACCTAAAGAAAATATAATGATCTTCAAAAAGCCGATAATATTGAAATATGGCTTCATTAAGCAACTATCAACTATGATAATCGATACGGCTTTTTAGAAGTTGAAGCAAAATGTAATAGTTTTTCACCTAAACATTTATTCATCATTTATGATTCGCATTTTTTAGGAATTTTTTTGTTTCTCTGTCACGGTTAGCTCTATTATTTGTTGTCTTGCCTTCTGCATCTAATGTCAGTACATGATGTAATCTTCAATGATCTGGTCCACAGTTACTTTCCTTGAAGTTTTATAGTGTAATGTAATTAGCGTATGCTTGGGCATGACTTCAATGCTCTTGTTTTGTATATTCTATCGTGTGTACAATGTATATTTTTGTCGAAGTACAATTCTGTCGAATATAAGTCTGCTGTAATTTTGCAGCCTTATAATCCTATAATATTGAAAGTTATGGTTTATCAATGAGAAAGATCAGCTAATACTTCTTACTTTCGTACAGAGAGCAACTACCATACTACTTGTCCAGAATGTAACGAAGTATATATAGTATCTTTCGACTTCAGTACTGATAAGGACAAAAACCCAAACGTTTTAAAGTTTAACTTTTTTCTGAATATCTATATATATATATATATCTATATATATATATATATATATATATATATATATATATATATATATATATATATATATATATATATATCTACATGCTATGGATAATGATGCCACAAATAGTTTCTCCAAATAAAGCAGAACTCACGTGTGTCTTTGATTTATGTCTTCATCTTCAGTTGAAAAGGTGCCAATTAGTTTATTGTTCTCATTTTCATTTACAGATCCATTATAAATTCCATTGAGTTTGATATCAGTTGGTCTGTCATTCTGGTCTATTACGGCTATGGAAAACAGCTGAGAATGATGAAGACCGTTGTTATCTGTTGCCCGAACAATAATCGATTTTCTAACATCAGCCTCATGATTAAGGAAACCAGTAACTTTTAAAAGCGAACTGCATTTTGTATTTGCAGTTGAACCATTTAAGCTTTGATTGGAGCAGGAAGCTGAACTGTCAACTGCAAAAGCACCATTGGCATCATCATCAAGGGAAAATGCTAAACTTTGAACAGCGTCTTGATCGTAAGCTGTCACAGTTCCAACAACGGTTCCATTGGGCGAATTTTCATTTACCCGAGCATCGTTCTTTGCAAATTTCAATTGACCATTGTTAGAAACAAGCTCAATTTTAATTGGCTTCTCATTCATATCCATTACAATTATGTGAAACCTTTTGGAAATCTGAAAAAACAATGCAGATTTTAAATCGACCATTGCTCGTCTAACTTGCTGCAGAGTTTGATGTCTGCTATTCTGGTCTTTTAGTATAACATACAGACTGATTTTAGAACTCCATAATTCACAGCTGACCTATCCTGCCTAGCGGTCCAGAAATTGCCGTCATTATATCTGCAGTGGATATGTCTGATTTGCATTTAATTTGAATATTGACTGTACTGCATGTTCATGATGGCTTGTCTCTTTTTGTAGGTATTTCTAGGGGGGACAGTAGAAACAAACTTTTACAATCAGTCTTCTTAGCTCACTGCAATGCGTTCTACATGGCGTGTTTCAAGTGCGTAATTTTGGCTATTTAAAGTTCTTCAATATGAAATGATAGTGCAATTAAGCATATTTTCCTTTTTATAGATATAGATGATGTATGAAGCCTTGACTGTTGTACTATTAATGGGCAACTGATTACTGAAGCCTTGATTTCAGCACAAGATCAGAGCAGGAAAAAACATCAAAAAAGAAAAAGGCATTTCCAACCCTAAAGCTGCAATAGGCAACATCTTCAGCACAAAATTGAATATTCTGAGACTAACGTTTTCTCCCTCGATTTTCTATATTGGGTTTAATTTCGCCACCAAGTGCATTAATAGCTAAAACTTACGGATTTCGGAGGTGATCCATTATCTGTAACATTCACTTCAATTTCATGCATTTTGCTTCTCTCATAATCCAATTTTTTTGCTTGAATTAATGTTCCGTTGTTTGTCACATTAAATCTTCCGTTATCATCATCAACGAGTGTAAACGTCAATGATTGTTTTGGATTTCTGTCTTCGTCTTTTGCAGTAAATTGACCAATGATTGTCCCAACAGTGGAATTCTCATTCACTCTGTTCTTAGATAACTGTAAATCATAGGGTGGTTCGTTCAAATCGGAAACTGTGATGTTAAATGATTTTTCATAAGCCATTGCTGGATTGCCTGAATCCGTCACTCTTATTTCAATTTTGATTACTGGTTGTGTTTCATGATCTAAGTTTCCAGATACAATCAGATTTTTGCTTTGAACTTCCAAGTTCCCTATGAAAAGGAAAAATACAAATGCTAACTAAATGGTCAAGACCCTACTGACGAAGCTTGTGAGCTGGTGATTAATTCTAGTAGCTATTGGGAAGTTATAGTTTTTTATCTAAGTATATCTAACACAGTTGTATCTGGTTTGCAGCAAAAACGAAGTGGATTTCGTTGCATCTTAACTTATGAATATTGAGCTAATGCAGCAGTCAATTTGTGCATCATTTTCAGTGAAACTGTTACATCCAACCTGATAAACTAGAAGAAGCAAATTGCCCATTTGCTTAAAACTTTTGAAAACAAAATTATACTTAATTACAGCAGAGATACACTCTCGTCTTTTAAAACAAACTTAACACAAAGCACTTGCCCTAAACTTGTTTGGACATTGAAATCAGATTGGGAAGAAACTAAGGCATAGGCACTGATTTTTATTGATTTCTGTTGTAAAGATTTCATTACATTTCATTGCAAGATGTGAACAATGTTTAAGTGCAGCTGATTTAAAGCTCTACATCTTAAAGATCATTGTTATTAAGGTTGCGTATACTTTCCCTATCTTGACTCGGTTATTGAAAACAATACCTGTTTGACAAATATCCGATGCTCTATGCTATATAATGTCTAATTTCTTTCCTTATACAAATAAGAAAATTTACAATATGTCTTACAGTCAACTATACGTATTCTAATTTCTCCACAAGCACCACAGGTACGTCTAATTTTCCTACACCATAACAATTGAGGAACACAATAAGAAAAGTTCAGCCTCAAAAGTTTGTATAAATTAATAACCTCGAATTTGCTAAAAGGCTAGCTATAAAAGTGTAATATACATTATAAGAAATAGCTCTTAGAACTCAGAATGAAAGTAAAGATCTATATATGAGAGGATAAAAAGGCTTCATGCAGAATATCTATGGTAATCAAGCACATTGATATACATAAATTTGATGATACTGTAATCGGTGTGAATGGATGAAAACCTACCAATTTTGTTAGTGATCGAAAAGGTATGGGATTGTCCTGAATCTCCATCTCTTGTCGTTAACTTTCCAATGATGGTTCCATTAGGAGCATTTTCAGCAACAATATTTGAAGACAATAATATGTCTGTTGGCTGTTCGTTTACATCATTCACCTGTTTCAAAAGATTGCCTTTTATATGCAAAATGAAAGACAAGGACAATTCTTTGCCAAAAGGGGGGAGCGGGTTAACGGAAGAGAATTTGAGACTTAAAGCGAATGAATCGATTTAAGCGTTGGGTATTTAATGACACCAGAATGTCTAAGGCGTTGCATATTGATAACAAAAGATAATTCTTAATGATAAGTAGCTAAAATGTCAGGAAATTGGGCGTTGTCAAGGGAGTGCTTCTCAAAGATGCAATCTTATTTTTAATCAATTCAATGCAAGAGCAGCTCTTTGTGGTATTCAATTGAACTTACATATATCGCCAAACTTTTCTCGATGGTTCTGTTTGGCATTCCATCATCTGAGCAACGAATTGTCAAGTTATGGCTAAAATTAAAATAAGATTTCGTCAATAATATAATTAGTTGCTGTAGGTTCACATCAAAATAACAATCAGTTTCTTCTGCAACGAAATTCAAGAATTACATCAACGAAGGTATTTTTTTTTCGAAAATCAAATTAGTAAAATTTTAATGTATTACCTAAATTATGTAATTAATCAATAATAAGGAGTTAGGCAGTTTTGTCAAACACGTCTACCTTGTTCCAGGAAAAGTCTTCATTTCATAACTAAATTTCAGTCCGTCCTTCTTAGTGAGAAACTTAAGGCATTGGCCAAATGATGAATAATAACAACATGAAAAAAAGATTATGGAGGGCTGTGGTGGACCCAGCACTTCCCGAATTCCGACTTTATTGGAAAACTGAAGCACAAGAAATCGGTTTTCTTTCTACTATTTCTAAATGCTTTCTTTGTTTTATTTGGAAGCCAAAGGCATCTCAACATTTATGTTTCTTACAATAACTATTCAGAAAAAAGAAGCAGAACATTCAGGAATCTGGGCACCAATTATCTAAAATATGTTTTGTTCAAATCTGAGAGACACATCCCTAGAAAAACCATCCGGTGGCTTTCTCCAAAGAAAAATAGAATCTCGGATGCAAATCAACACATAATTTCTTTTTCATTCATCTATTTGGAACAACTGAACATTCCCAGGTTTTTTTAACAGTTGCAAACGAATAGATTGCTCTGTGGCAGCACATTTTAGTTACACGGAGCAAACGTGTAAAAGACACTTCTACTGAATTATGAAGTGCAGTTAGCTTATTACACCCAGAAGTTAAAAAAGTATTCATAAAACAATTGAACTATGGATACCCTTATTTATTGCAATGGAAAGTGTGTCTCTTGGAAACCACGCACTAGCGAGTAGGGGACGGCTACAGGATTCATTTCCCCAAGCACCCCTGGCACTGGTGTGTCTGTTTACACATAGTGGCTTTTATTCTAAGAATTGTATTACGTATAAAATCATAAAAATTTACCTTGATTTTGTTTCGTAGTCAAGACTCCCTTGCTTGACAACGAGCTTAACATCATCTTTGATTTCAAATATATTCGAAGCATCAACAATAACTTGACAAAATGCTTTTTGTCTTCCATTGAATTTGCCTTCATTATCAGGATCAGTTACCGATACATTTCCTATAAATGTACCAACTAGACTATTTTCATCCACACGATTACCGGATAGGCTGAGCGTAGTGGGAGCTTCATTAACATCAAGGATCTATAAAGGCAAATAATTATCAACATAGTATCGCTACATTTTCGGAATTCCTAAAAGCTTAGAGAAATTTTTTTGACACAACACATTCTTGACTAGATTGTTTGAACTCTAGTTACCAACCGTCCTTCGCTCAGAATGTTGTGTTACGTTTATTTTGAATTTCTTTATTAAACGTTAGCCAAACTGCAGATAATGCAAACTTGACTCTGAGGAAAGGAGCTTAAGGAATTAACATACCCAGTTGCATCAGTCTTGAATGACTAAATGTGTTTGCAGAAAATATAAAAACATGATCTACATATATTCGCTTCATTCTGAAAGCACAAATTATTTATCTTGAAAACAAATGATTTTTACCACTATTGTAAAATTTCTCCTAAATTTCTTCACTGGATTTCCATTATCAGTCGTTTCAACATTGACTGTATACATATTCTGCTTCTCAAAATTTAAGGATGCATTTGCAGTCGTGTAGAGCTTCCCAGATTCAATTTTGAATAGTTTATTAAGACCATTCAAAATTCGATAACTAAAAGAAGAGAAAGAGCGATTGTAAAATTGAAATTAGATAAAATATAGATAGAAAAAATAAATGAAAACAATAACAGTTTCTTTTGTCTGTTGGACTCAAGTTGAAGGTCAGTTAATCGAAAATGCAATAGAAATAAACGCTAGAATGGCCTAAGTGTGAAGGAGAACCTAAAGAAAATATGAAAATTTTAAAAAAGCCAAATATATTGAAATATGGTTTCATTAAGCTACTTTAAGCTATAAAAATTGATACGGCTTCTTAGAAGTTGTGGCAAAATGTAATACCTCTTTACCTAAACTTTAACTCATCATTTATGATCCGCATTTGCTAAGTATTTATTTGTTTCTTTGTCACGGTTAGCTCTGTAATTTGTTTTCTTGCCATGTCTTTTAATGTCAGTGCATGAACCAATAACTAATGATCTTGTAATCAGTTACTTTCAATGAAGTTATCATAGGGTAACATAATTAGCGTATGTTTGGGTATGACTTCGATGCTCTTTTTTGTATAATTTATCGCGTGTACATCAAAGTACATTTGTGTTGAATTTTAAGTTCATTGCCGTAATTTTGCTGCCTTAAAATCCTTTAATATTAAAAGTTATGGTTTATCAACGAGAAAGATCAGCTAATATTTCATATTATCGTACAGAGAGCAACTACCATACTACTTGGTCAGAAAGTAACGAAGTATATAAAACTGAGTATATATAGTATCTTTCGTTTTAATTACTGATAAGGACGAAAGTCAAACGAAAGTTTTCTGAATATCAATATATATATATATCTACATGCTATGGATAATGATGCAACAAATTGTTTCTCCAAATAAAGAAGAACTCACGTGTGTCTTTGATTTATGTCTTCATCTTCAGTTGAAAATGTGCCAATTAGTTTATTGTTCTCATTTTCATTTACAGATCCATTATAAATTCCATTGAGTTTGATATCAGTTGGTCTGTCATTCTGGTCTATTACGGCTATGGAAAACAGCTGAGAATGATGAAGACCGTTGTTATCTGTTGCCCGAACAATAATCGATTTGCTAACATCAGCCTCATGATTAAGGAAACCAGTAACTTTTAAAAGCGTACTGCATATTGTATTCACTGTGGAATTATTTAAGCTTTGATTTGAGCAGGAAGCTGAACTGTCAACTGTAAAAGCACCAGTGGCATCATCATCAAGGGAAAATGCTAAACTTTGAACAGCGTCTTGATCGTAAGCTGTCACAGTTCCAACAACGGTTCCATTTGGCGAATTTTCATTGACCCGAGCAGCGTTCTTTGGGAAGTTCAATTGACCACTGTTAGAAACAAGCTCAACTTTAATTGGCTTCTCATTCATATCCATTACAATTATGTGAAACCTTTTTGAAATCTGAAAAAAACAACGCAGATTTAAAATAGATATGATCATTGCTGGTCGAACATGCTGCAGAGTTTGATGTCTGTTACTCTGGTCTTTTAGTCTAGCATACAGACAGATTTTAGAACTCCATAATTCACAGCTGACCTATCCTGCCTAGCGGTCCAAAAATTGCTTTCATTATATCTGCACTGCATGGGTCTGATTTGCATTTAATTTGAAAATTGACTGTACTGCATGTTCACGATGGCTTCTCTCTTTTAGTAGATATTTCTTTTGGGGACCGTAGAAACAATTTTTTTCAATTAGTCCTCTTAGCTCACTGCAATGCGTTCTACATGGCGAGTTTCAAGTGCGTAATTTTGGCTATTTCAAGTTCTTCAATATGAAATAGTAATTCAATTAAGCATATTTTTCTTTTTATACATATAAATGGTCTATAAAGCTTGGACTGTTGTACTATTAATGAGCAACTGATTACTGAAGCCTTGATTTCAGCACAAGATAAGAGCAGGAAAAAACATAAAAAGAGAAAAAAGAACTTCAAGCCCTAAAGCTACAAATAGGCAACATCTTCAACACAAAATTGAATATTCTGAGACAAAGGTTTTCTCCCTCGATTTTCTATATTGCAGTTAAATTTCGCCACGAAGTGCATTAATAGCTAAAACTTACGGATTTCGGAGGTGATCCATTATCTGTAACATTCACTTCAATTTCATGCATTTTGCTTCTCTCATAATTCAACTTTTTTGCTTGAATTAATGTTCCGTTGTTTGTGACATTAAATCTTCCGTTATCATCATCAACGAGTGTAAACGTCAATGATTGTTTTGGATTTCTGTCTTCGTCTTTTGCAGTAAACTGACCAATGATTGTCCCAACAGTGGAATTCTCATTCACTCCGTTCTTAGATAACTGTAAATCATAGGGTGGTTCGTTCAAATCGGAAACTGTGATGTTAAATGATTTGTCATAAGCCATTGCTGGAATGCCTGAATCCGTCACTCTTACTTCAATTTTGATTACTGGTTGTGTTTCATGATCTAAGTTTCCAGATACAATCAGACTTTTGCCTTGAATTTCCAAGTTCCCTAAGAAAAGGAAAAAGACCAATGCTGACTAAATGGTCAAGACCCTACTGACGGAGCTTGTAAAATGGAGATTTACTCTGGTAGCCTTTGGAAAAGTTATAGTTTTTTATCAAAGTATATCTAACACAGTTGTATCTGCTTTGCAGCAAAAACAAAGTGGATTTGGCTGCATCTCAACTTGTGAATACTAAGCTAATGCAGCAGTTAATTTGCGCATCATTTTCAGTGAAAATGTTACATCCAACCTGATAAACTGGAAGAAGCAAATTGCCCATTTGCATAAAACTTTCGGAAACAAAATTATACTTCATTAGAGCAGGGATACAGTCTCGTCTTCAAAACAAAATTTTGTTTGAGCACGAGTCCCAAAATTGTTTGGACATTGAAATCAAACTTGCAAAAACTAAGGCCTGGGTACTGAGTTCTATTGATTTCTGCCGTAAAGATTTCATTACATTTCATTTGAAGATGTTGACAATGTTTAAGTGCAACTGATTTAAAGCTCTACATCTTGAAAAACATTGCTATGAAGGTTGTGTACACTTTCCCTAGGTTGATTATTTGATTGAATACAATACGTGTTCGACTAATATCTTATTCTGTATGCTGTATAATGTCTAATTTTTTTCCTTATTCAAATATGAATATTTACAATATGTCTTACATTTAAGTATTCATACACTAATTTCTACACGAACACTACAAATACATCTAATTTTCCTACACCATAACAATTAAAGAACAAATTAAGAAAAGTCCAGCCTCAGTAATTTTGGAAAAAGTGATAACCTCGAATTTGCTAAAAGGCTAGCCATAAAATTGAAGTGTATTATGCATTATCAGAAATAGGTCTTAGAACTCAGAATGAAAGTAAAGATCTATATATGAGAGGATATAAAAGGCTTCATGCAGAATTTCCATGGTAAACAAGCACATTGATGTACAGAAAATTGGTGATAAAGGATGAAAACCTACCAATTTTGTTAGTGATCGAAAAGGTATGGGATTGTCCTGAATCTTGATCTCTTGTCGTTAAGCTTCCAACGATGGTTCCATTAGGTGCATTTTCAGCAACAATATTTGAAGACAATAATATGTCTGTTGGCTGTTCGTTTACATCATTCACCTGTTTCAAAAGATTGCCTTTTATATGCAAAATGAAAGACAAGGACAATTCTTTGCCAAAAGGGGGGAGCGGGTTAACGGAAGAGAATTTGAGACTTAAAGCGAAAGAATCGATTTAAGCGTTGGGTATTTAATGACACCAGAATGTCTAAGGCGTTGCATATTGATAACAAAAGATAATTCTTAATGATAAGTAGCTAAAATGTCAGGAAATTGGGCGTTGTCAAGGGAGTGCTTCTCAAAGATGCAATCTTTTTTTTAATCAATTCAATGCAAGAGCAGCTCTTTGTGGTATTCAATTGAACTTACATATATCGCCAAACTTTTCTCGATGGTTCTGTTTGGCATTCCATCATCTGAGCAACGAATTGTCAAGTTATGGCTAAAATTAAAATAAGATTTCGTCAATAATATAATTAGTTGCTGTAGGTTCACATCAAAATAACAATCAGTTTCTTCTGCAACGAAATTCAAGAATTACATCAACGAAGGTATTTTTTTTTCGAAAATCAAATTAGTAAAATTTTAATGTATTACTTAAATTATGTAATTAATCAATAATAAGGAGTTAGGCAGTTTTGTCAAACACGTCTACCTTGTTCCAGGAAAAGTCTTCATTTCATAAGTATCAAGTCTTATTTTTATAACTAAATTTCAGTCCGTCTTTCTTAGTAAGAAACTTCGGGCATTGGCCAAATGATGAATAATAACAACATGAAAAAAAGATTATGGAGGGCTGTGGTGGACCCAGCAATTCTCGAATTCCGACTTTATTGGAAAACTGAAGCACAAGAAATTGGTTTTCTTTCTACTATTTCTAAATGCTTTCTTTGTTTTATTTGGAAGCCAAAGGCATCTCAACATTTATGTTTCTTACAATAACTATTCAGAAAAAAGAAGCAGAACATTCAGGAATCTGGGCACCAATTATCTAAAAGATGTTTTCTTCAAATCTGAGAGACAGATCTCTAGAAAAACCATCCTGTGGCTTTCTCCCAAAGAAAAATAGAATCTCGGATGCAAATCACAACATAATTTCTTTTTCATTCATCTATTTGGAACAACTGAACATTCCCAGGTTTTTTTAACAGTTGCAAACGAATAGATTGCTCTGTGGCAGCACATTTTAGTTACACGGAGCAAACGTGTAAAAGACACTTCTACTGAATTATGAAGTGCAGTTAGCTTATTACACCCAGAAGTTAAAAAAGTATTCATAAAACAATTGAACTATGGATACCCTTATTTATTGCAATGGAAAGTGTGTCTCTTGGAAACCACGCACTAGCAAGTAGGGGACGGCTACAGGATTCATTTCCCCCAGCACCCCTGGCACTGGTGTGTCTTTTTACACATAGAATTTCATTCCAAGAATTGTATTACGTATGAAATCAGACAAATTTACCTTGATTTTGTTTCGTAGTCAAGACTCTCTTGCTTGACAACGAGCTTAACATCATCTTTGATTTCAAATATATTCGATGCATCATTAATAACCTGACAAAATGCTTTTTGTCTTCCATTGAATTTGCCTTCATTATCAGGATCAGTTACCGATACATTTCCTATAAATGTACCAACTTGACTATTTTCATCCACACGATTACCGGATAGGCTGAGCGTAGTGGGAGCTTCATTGACGTCAAGGATCTATAAAGGCAAATAATTATCAACATAGTATCGCTACATATTCTGAATTCCGACAAACTTAGAAAAAATTTTTTGACACAAAGCATTCTTGGTTAGGTTGTTTGAACTCTAGTTACCCACCGTCCTTCTCTCATAATGTTGTGTTACGTTTATTTTGAATTTCCTTATTAAACGTTACCCAAACATAGATAATGCAAACTTTACTCTGTGGAAAGGAGCTTAAGGAATCAACATACCCAGTTGCATCAGTCTTGAATCATTAAATGTGTTTGCAGAAAATATAAAAACATGATCTACATATATTCGCTTCATTCTGAAAGCACAAATTATTTATCTTGAAAACAAATGATTTTTACCACTATTGTAAAATTTCTCCTAAATTTCTTCACTGGATTTCCATTATCAGTCGTTTCAACATTGACTGTATACATATTCTGCTTCTCAAAATTTAAGGATGCATTTGCAGTCGTGTAAAGCTTCCCAGATTCAATTTTGAATAGTTTATTAAGACCATTCAAAATTCGATAACTAAAAGAAGGGAAAGAGCGATTGTGAAATTGAAATTAGATAAAATATAGATAGAAAAAATAAATGAAAACAATAACAGTTTCTTTTGTCTGCTGGACTCAAGTTGAAGGTCAGTTAATCAAAAATGCAATAGAAATAAACGCTAGAATGGCCTAAGTGTGAAGGAGAACCTAAAGAAAATATAAAAATTTTTAAAAAAGCCTAATATATTGAAATATGGTTTCATTAAGCTACTTTAAGCTATAAAAATCGATACGGCTTCTTAGAAGTTGTGGCAAAATGTAATACCTTTTTACCTAAACTTTAACTCATCATTTATGATCCGCATTTGCTAAGTATTTTTTTATTTCTTTGTCACGGTTAGCTCTGTAATTTATTGTCTTGCCATCTCCTTTAATGTCAGTGCATGAACCAATAACTAATGATCTTGTAATCAGTTACTTTCAATAGAGTTATCATAGGGTAATGTTATTAGCGTATGTTAGGGCATGACTCCGATGCTCTTTTTGTATATTTTATCGTGTGTACAATCGAAGTACATTTGTGTTGAATTTTAAGTTCATTGCCGTAATTTTGCTGCTTTATAATCCTTTAATATTAAAAGTTATGGTTTATCAACGAGAAAGATCAGCTAATATTTCATATTATCGTACAGAGAGCAACTACCATACTACTTGGTCAGAAAGTAACGAAGTAAATAACACTGAGTATATATAGTATCTTTCGTCTTCATTACTGATAAGGACGAAAGTCAAACGAAAGTTTTCTGAATATCAATATATATATATATCTACATGCTATGGATAATGATGCAAAAAATTGTTTCGCCAAATAAAGAAGAACTCACGTGTGTCTTTGATTTATGTCTTCATCTTCAGTTGAAAATGTGCCAATTAGTTTATTGTTCTCATTTTCATTTACAGATCCATTATAAATTCCATTGAGTTTGATATCAGTTGGTCTGTCATTCTGGTCTATAACTGCTATGGAAAACAGCTGAGAATGATGAAGACCGTTGTTATCTGTTGCCCGAACAATAATCGATTTGCTAACATCAGCCTCATGATTAAGGAAACCAGTAACTTTTAAAAGCGTACTGCATTTTGTATTTGCAGTTGAACCATTTAAGCTTTGATTGGAGCAGGAAGCGGAACTGTCAACTGCAAAAGCACCAGTGGCATCATTATCAAGGGAAAATGCTAAACTTTGAACAGCGTCTTGATCGTAAGCTGTGACAGTTCCAACAACGGTTCCATTTGGCGAATTTTCATTGACCCGAGCAGCGTTCTTTGGGAAGTTCAATTGACCACTGTTAGAAACAAGCTCAATTTTAATTGGCTTCTCATTCATATCCATTACAATTATGTGAAACCTTTTTGAAATCTGAAAAAACAATGCAGATTTAAAATAGATATGAGCATTGCTGGTCTAACATGCTGCAGAGTTTGATGTCTGCTATTCTGGTCTTTTAGTCTAGCATACAGACAGATTTTAGAACTGCATACTTCACAGCTGACCTTCCCTGCCTAGCGGTCCAGAAATTGCCGTCATTATATCTGCAGTGCATATGTCTGATTTGCATTTAATTCGAAAATTGACTGTACTGTCTTGTCTCTTTTAGTAGGTATTTCTAAAGGGGACCGTAGAAATAATTTTTTTCAATCAGTCCTCTTAGCTTACTGCAATGCGTTCTACATGGCGAGTTTCACATGCGCAAATTTGGCTATTTAAAGTTCTTCAATATGCAATAGTAATGCAATTAAGAATACTTTTCTTTTTCTAGATATAAATGATTAATGAAGCTTTGATTTCAGGACAAGATAAGAGCAGGGTAAAACATAAAAAAAGAAAAAAGCACTTCCAGTCCTAAAGCTACAAATAGCCAACATCTTCAACACAAAATTGAATTTTCTAAGACTAAGGTTTTCTTTCTCGATTTTTTAGATTGTGGTTTGGTTTTCTCACCAGGTGCATTAATAGCTAAAACTTACAGTTTTCGGAGGTGATCCATTATCTGTAACATTCACTTCAATTCCATGCATTTTGCTTCTCTCATAATCCAATTTGTGTGCTAAAATTAATGTTCCATTGTTTGTCACATTAAATCTTCCGTTCTCATCATCAACAAGTGTATACGTCAATGATTGTTTTGGATTTCTGTCTTCGTCTTTTGCAGTAAATTGACCAATGATTGTCCCAACAGTTGCATTCTCATTCACCCTATTTTCAAATAACTGTAAATCATAGGGTGGGTCGTTTTTGTCGATCACTGATATGTTAAATGATCTTATGATTTTAAGAGACGGTGTCTTATCATCCATGCTCTCTACTTCAATAAGGTACACCTCTTTTGTTTCATAATTTAAAGAGCAATTTGGACTTCCAATAGCTAAACAGTTTCCCATAGACTTAGCAACCTGTAAGGAAATATACATACAAAACTAATGTTTGAAATTAGAAACTTTTAAATACAAAAATGAATGATGTTTATCTTTCAAAAGTTGGCTTTTAAACAATACTAGATTTGGCCTGCTACAATGCGAAAAACTTAATAAATTTGGTACACACGGTTGCTATCATCAAAATTTTGAAAGTTGCTTAGTTTATGCAAAGATGTGTGCAGTGGAATTTGCACTAATTGTGCAGATATGTTTGAGCACACTTTGGAGAATAAACAAAGAATTCCACAGTCTGACTATTTCAAAGCAGTAAATGCACGGGAGCAACTATTGCCTTGTCTTCACTGATCAGAGACTAATGGGAATGCAATGCATCATTAATGTTTAAGCACTTTTTCTTCCCCATTTTTATCTGCTTTGCTCATAATTCTTGTAATTCACTGACATACAGAGCTAGATACCATTTCCTTGTCTTCCTTATATCATTCCAACTGTTCATAGTCTCCCTTACAAATAATATACATTACTAATCACGTTCGAAGTAATTTAAGCCAGTTAAAGATTTCTCTTGGACTTCATGCAATGCAAATTTTCAAGGATAACTGTAGTAGCGTATAATTTCATTTGCATCAAACACACATTCAAATACCTATTGGTAGAAATGCAAATTCATCTTCAAACTGAATCCAAACAAAGTAGCTTTCCTTTGCGAATTTTGACTGGGACCTCTTTTTAAAAGAGAATTTTTGGAGGTTGCCTAACAATTTTAGGGCTTGAGAAGACAGTGTAACAATGCATATAACATTTTATCAGAAACCCTTTAGTAGAAGCCGAAAAATATTAAAAACACAAATATATTCCATATATGCAGTTTTATGCGTACAAATCTAGGCAAGAAAATTCTGCAGATTAAGTCATAAATTCATTTTTTATCCATGCAATTCAGAGTTCATTTTCAGCGTTTTCTTATCGCTCAGCAATGCTTAACCTGAAGAACTGTTCACTAGTCTTTCATTGCTCAGTTATTCGAACAATTGCAACATCCGGTACCGAGACGTTTCAAAATTCTTTTGTGAAATTTTTGCTTTTTGATAAATAGGGAATTGCCTCAAAAATGCCGATTTGATGTTTTACACTTTTATGTTGGTCCTTAGGTCTATTACATCAGATATCATCATACATCTTTTGAATCTACCCCTGACTCTACTTCAGGCTCAGCTCGATTTCAATGCAAAGTGCTCAATTCTCTTTGCTTTCCTCTAAGCCCAATAACACATCTAGCATTTCTCAAAAGATCTTCTGGTGCATGTGTTTAAAACTATGATAAATCTAACCAAACTTACCTCTAGCAAATTTCCGTTAATTCGAAACATCCCCCCTGCTGCATCAATTAGCCTATATGAATCAACTTGATTGGCATCAACATCAACGGTTACAAAAGTACCAATGTTTGTTCCAATGTCACTGTTTTCAGCCACGGTCGAATTAGATAGCTAGATATTAAAGATTTTTATTAGATTCAAATATCTCTGCAAGCCGGAAGTAAATATTGTAACATTTTTCATGTGGCAGAGGCTTTGCGTTGCAAGCTTGCTTATTCATGGATGTAAGGTAACAAGGGAGTTCTGAATTATATACACTTGATTTACGTTTCATTATAATCTCTCGACTATTATCAAAGCTAAATCATTTGTTCAAGGCGTCAAGTGCCTTCATCTGGAACACACAATATATGAAACGATGTTTATCTCACATAAGGAAGCGACCACATATCAAGTCAGCGGCCTGGGGGGAGGGTGGTATGGAAAATTCGAAAATAATGACATGAAAATCAGGGAGGAGGTTTTGCCATGTCATAAACGTACTTCAGCGTGTGTCAGAATTTGATTAATTAGTTTTAGCTTTTTATGCACTGTAGTGGGATTTATAATATCAGGAGACAATGGCTTTATGAAAAATATCAAATGGGCCACGCTGTCCATTAAGGTTTATTGAATCTATTAAAGCTGCACTTACCAAAATATTTGTTGCTGGTTCGTTCATGTCATCAATGTAAATCGTAAAATATTTTGTAAATGATAATGGTGGAATTCCATTGTCAGTGCTCACAATTCCAATTGAGAAGCTGCATGAGGTAACCATTGCTTTAATTCAATTATCAAAGCAGTTGAATTTTTTCTACACTTGTCACGATAACCCCGATTTCCCATTCATTTTTGACATTTTTTCCTTCTATCGTCATAGCATATTTTTCTTCTTCTATTAAATCTACTCTATCCGAGCCAGTTTATCACATCATTTCAGCTCTACCTGTCTTGCCCTCATTTACGTTCCTTTTCAGTAGCTAATTTTGAAAATGACTTGTGCTTTGTAAAATTTCTCACCGCTCAAGCTTATATCATGTATCACGTTTGTCAATTTTTCTATTATTCTTAATTACTATAGATTAATTCTATCCTATAAGTCAACGTATCCTTCTTATATAAACAGTAGAATTGTAATTACATTTACTTTTAGTCAAGTACCATGTCTCATTGGAGCTTTACGTTGAGTATGAATCTTTGTCGTTTTTGATATTTGCTTTACCGCTTGTGCTCAAGTGTCATCATACACTAGATACATTATGGCCGTCACGTCTGTATGTACCATGGATTTTTTCTTTCTTCATTGTCCCCTTTTTCAGCAATTTTTGTCAAGCAAAATGAATCAATAAAAAGGCCAATTTTTATGGCGCATATATAATAGTCCAATTTAATCCAGTGCCTGCTTATATCACTTAAATCACAACAAGATATTATTCTAGAAATATATTTATCTTAACTTACAATGCATTTCGAATGTTACTTTTTGTTTATTGCCTTCGGTCAAAAATTCCCGAAAAGCTGCACTCCAACGACTTTCGTTGCTTGCCGCCATGAGGTACTGTGTGGAATCAATGCAATATGGTTGATAGCATCTTGTCGCGAATTTTTGGCCAAATACATTGTAAGTTTAGATGAATATATTGCTTAACGCCAACACACAAGTCTCCTATCACTCATGAGTGGAGCAGCGAAATGCATGCAAACTGCTCTGAGATCAGTGGTCCACACAGGCTAAAGTAAATTGAAATAAAAGAACAGCATACCTTCTTGAATCTGTCTCGAAATCAAACCGCGTTGTTGCAAGTAGTTCAGGACCAACAATTCTGAATTTCCCCGTATATGAGGCGTTAACAACCAGCGCATACGTATGATTATCTCCGTTGTTAAAATCGATAGATGACAAATTTCCAATTGTTGCTTCTATCTGGTTATTTTCCATGATAACATGGTTCCCAGATAAAAGTATCTATTGACAAAAATAACAAAATTTTATTGACATCATTTCATTCCATAATATACAATTTTAATGCCGTAAGTCAAATCCAAGCGAAAGACGACAAACCACGTTTTTAACCGTGCTGCAACTAATAAACTCAAAAACCTGCCTCTCATGCCTACTCTAAGCAACGTGGCTGATTGAAGCAGGAATGTTACATACGTAAGATACGTACTAAAATAGAACATTGATGGACTAACTCACATTTGTTGGAGGTTCATTCATACTTTTACAATACGTATTATTTGAGCCATCAGTCCAAAGTCCATCTGCTTCACATTTGATAGATTGCATTCCCATCAGGCGAAAATGTGATGGACAGCTTAATGTGCAGTTGGTTTCGTAAACCATTGGTCCATTTAGACAACTGATGAGTGGTTGTTTGCAAAAGCTTCCATTAGCTATCCCTAATCAAAGGTAGAAAGAAATGATTATCAATGCAATGAATCAATGTCATATGTCTCTGATACAAGTGATTGATACCCAGAGTAATAGTCGGTTATGGACTCAAAACACCATCTGTGCCAGCTCAACAAGCATTGGGATTTGATCACTTCCAAGATACTATAATCATGCTTGTCAATTGGGCTAGTTAGTTTTATACTCACCTTAAAGATCGAGATAACTTTTCTTCTTTTGGTTTTTTTATTGACATATTACTATTTTACGGTATTCCCACTTTTCAATTCATTACAGTCACTTACGAATGAGCCCATTTAAAGGTCACCAGGCTAAT
This sequence comes from Catostylus mosaicus, assembly GCA_964019065.1. Classification (NCBI taxonomy): domain Eukaryota; kingdom Metazoa; phylum Cnidaria; class Scyphozoa; order Rhizostomeae; family Catostylidae; genus Catostylus; species Catostylus mosaicus. The sequence goes on along the minus strand of OZ025184.1, from coordinate 15,960,109 downwards.
GATAAGTTATCAATTAAATTATCAGGATTTTTGATGTTTGGATCAAGAAAATTGTCAAGTTTACTCGCTTTTCCTATGTTTTCGTCAACGCTGATGCAGAACTAACAAAAGTGTGATTACAGGAAGAAAGGCGACAGAAGAGATTAAATACTGGCTTTACTATTTATGTTGACCTTTGCGCAGCTATCCTCAAAGGACATGAAACATTATGCAAACAGAAATCGCTCAGAACGAACCAAAATTTCTTTGGTCTATTTTATCTAGATTTTCTTTTCCTAAGCTTGGTTTTTTCTTGGTTCCCTATGATTCTCTCTGCGAAGCATTATGCGCAGTCGGTAAATCCAAAGTTTCCTTTTGCGAGTGATGGAACAAACCATTTGCTACGAAAAGATAATATCAGGGATTTTCATTACAATACCAACTTTGCTATAACAAACAAGTGACGAGAGCACTCGGTGGCGATAGTCCCATTTGTCAACTAATGCAATAGACCTACCATGGTATTGCTGCGTACATATTTATGGCAACACCATAGATGTAATCTGCTGGCCTTCTTCTGCCGTCGTTATGAAAACATGTTAACGCTTGCAAGGTTCTTTGTATAGTTTCTTGTTCCTTATTAATCCATGCAAAAAGGATATTCATTCCATTACAAACCTGGAGAGGTACTCAAATTTTTTATGTACGCGGGAGGGGGGGGGGGTCTATCCGATAATTATAGGTAAGAAATTTCTTTAAGACCAGGTACTTATAGGTAGCTGATAGCTAAATTCATGTCCTTTTGACAGTTGTGGGTAGCTAATGTATATTGTTGGGTTTTACAGTGCAACAAAACTACTTCATGCTTTGCATACCTGGAGGACAGTAATTGATGACTGGAATGCCGCAATTCTTCTTTATACAATGGGTTTGGTTCTTTGCCTCATATCCAGGAAAACAAGAGCATGCACCATTTGTGGGCAAACAATTTTGTTCACAACCCCCATTAAACAAGCCACAAGATGTTGAATCCTAAAACAAAATATGACTTATCACCAATAAACCCATAGCCATTCATCAAATGATTTGGTACATGAAGATTTGTACATTAACTTATGATACTGTTCATAATATATGAAATCTCCGTGCAATTGTTAGTAAGATAGAATAACTTTCTGAGCCTGTGAAAAACAGTTTGAAAATAACAACGCGGTCACAAGTATTAATTGCAATCAAGTTTGTTGTAATGGCAGTTGCAAGATGGTGTATTATGTGGTCAATTGCCATGCTTACATCAGATTTGAATAGAAAAGGCCATTGGAGAAAACATAGGGAACGTTGCCTTGTGGTGTCTATTAGGCACATGCATGATCTACTGGTACTAACAAAGGTAACAAATACTAGCAAAACATACTATAGAATACTTAATGTTCTTCTCATGGAATCCTACGAGCTCTGATTCCAAATTTTGCGGTTTCGAGTTCCAAGCATTAAATCTTCCCGGTGCAAATGACAACATGTATCGGCTTCACAGGATGGTCCGTGAAATATCATGTTGCATGAACACCTGATGCGATTATCGTTCTTTTATTTGAAATAAAATAGCAGGCATGCTTGAGCCAGGGGGGGGTGAGGGTGCTGAACATGGGCTAAAGTCCCAATTTTTGCTGAATATGCTAGATGCATATATTTCTTACCAAAGTAGACAAGGTTTCTGATAGTTAACTGGGTGTTAGAAATATTTGACCTATACTTATTGCATTTGTGTCCATTTGTTGACCATACCCTTCACAAATCTTGAACTTTGATGTCGTCTGAATTACGCTATTAGAGAGTCAATCGTTTGTCATTATTTTGCATGCATTTATTTGATTTATCGCTGGGTATATCCTTTTAAGCATTTTAAGCAATGTTTGCCACATGAAGTTCAAGGTCAAATTTGAAATAACGATTAACAAGGCAAAGACCTCACTTTTAAGGTAGGGCATGCAGATCCATTGCACCTTTTCGCCTGTGTTATTTCTCTGGTTCTGTTTTTGATTCCAACAGAACAGTTCAAGCTGCAAGGTCCCCAACTTGACCATGTCCCAACCTAGATAAATGTAGCAACAAAGGATTCTGATTTAAACATATCAAAAAGCCAACCTTCTATAATACAGTTTACGAAACAGATGTTTCAAAAACAATATGAGATTTTCATGGAGAAATCCTCTGTCATAGGGCGGGCACTTAGGTACCCACCTGGTAAGGAAATTATTCAAGGCACAAATTGCAAAAAATATGAAATAACCTAAAAACCAAAAGCCTATTTGAATACTTTAGATTAGGGTAGCTATTATCCCCTGCAAAGGTTATATCATGCTAAAATAACATTTTCAGCAAGGGAAAGGTTATATCATGCTAAAATAACATTTTCAGCAAGGGAAAAGGAGAGTTTGGTTGAAGAAGCCAATTTTGCATTGCAAAAAAGCAGAATTTTTATTTTTGAAAGAAAATCACCCCTTTCTTTCCTCTGAAAAAGATGCCCCTGCATTTGAGGGATTTAATTAATTGCCTCCGGACCCCAATACAAAGCTAGTATGAAAAATCGTGATTGAGGGATTCTATTCTATTTCAAATGATATAGAGGCTGCGTATCGCAAATGCGTAAGGCTGGCCAATTTCTACAAGGAAATGTTTGCAATTGTGTATGCGTGTAGAGGGGGGATAGAGGGGTGAGGAGGTCAGACAATCCCAAGCGACTTACCTCTCAGAATATTTCTCGAGATTTAAGCCTTATTGCTCTTTTTCATTTCAGAGGTTAGTTGCTGGTAATATTTTGTTGATAAAATCCTGTCAAATTTTGCTTTATTTGATAATTGGCAATTATTGCATTTAAAGCTATCTGTAAGGTGCGAACTACTGTCAGGTGCGAGTCTATTTTTCGAGACCGCGCCCAAACTGTTCATGTCATATTGGGGGTAACTGGCTATTCTTTAAAAGCATAAATTTGAATCATTTACCAGGCAGTCTCTTGCATCCCTATAGCTTGAGCACACCTTGCTTTCATTCTGACTACCACATTGAGCTCCACAGGATGTTGGCTGCCGCGTGATATTGCGCACTCTCTGTGAAATACCATCGCCGCATCCCGAACTGCAACTGGACCATGATGACCAGAATCCCAGCTCACAGTCGATCTTTTCACTTGCTCCATTACATGACTGATTTTGTGTGAGAACATCGCTACACTTGCCATTGCAACTGGCAGCGGTAATAACCGCTCTTGTTCTTATTTGGTAACCTGGAGAAACATATCTTTTTGTAAAATAGTATAAGCGGAAACAAAACTCCTTGCAAGGACGCCTGTAACAGGAGCCAAATTCTACCATATACTAATGTCTTGCCTTGATCTTTATTGCATTGCCTCCCTTGCTCTGGAGCTGGAATGCAGCAGGAATCCCTGAGCCCATTTTGTTATGAGAACTGAGAAAATAACTTTAACTTTACAGTAACCTTTGTTGCTACAAGCTTGTTAAATCTGAATATTGTAATGAAAAGAAGCGCGATATTTTAGTAGGGTCATTTCCCTTTTGATTTCTGTTTTACCAAGGCGGTATTGAATAAGTAACTTTTTCTCATGATAATTGTGATTTCACTTTTCTTGTTTTTGCTCACCTGCTCGAAAACATGGTGCACCAAGAGTAATTCCTTGATGCAGTGACATTCATCAAAAACAACTGATCATTCAAAGGAATAAATTCCAGTAAAAAATCTATAAGCAGTTTCTCGTCAACTAGTATAAATTACCTGCACCGCAATCCACAGAACAATTTCCCCATGTTGACCAATTTGACAAAACACAGTCAACAGGGCAGCAACTATGCTCACAGTTCCTTGTTTCATTCAAAGTGGGACACACTGTAGAATTTGGGCTGAAAACAATTGTTCTATTGCGCGATTGAATTCCTGTTCCACATGTGCCATTTTTAAGTGTGCAGTTGTCCCATTCGCTCCATTCTGACACCTAAAATGACAGTGTAGATGTTCACAGGGCTCCGCTCTTAAGAAGCAGAAGCTTCTATAGTACATTTCCCTGTCTCTTTTCTTTGCTGCCATACAATGTTTACAAATGTAAAGCATATTGCAGATTGCTCTATTCTATTCTACCATTTTACCTTTTGATACGGGCACTATGCGTAATCGTATAGAGCAGTGTGATGCCACGATAGACCAGGTACCCATGTGTACTTATTAGTTGAGAGAGGCCAGTTCTGTGTAAAAACATTGTCCAAGGGCTCTAACCTCAAAATGGTAGAAGATGGGATTCAAACCAGCGAAGCTTAGGTCGTTAGTCCTAAATCTTAGAAAATAAAAACTTGAAATAAGGAAACCTACTTGGCAGATTTCAGGAGTGCAATTTCGCGTTTCTTGCAATGCAGAACATGCGCCATTGCAGAATTCTTTCTGCAAAACGGTTCTCGTTCTATTTTGGGTTCCAGAATTTGCTCCAAAAATACCTGTGTTGAATAGTGTAAAAATGAATTGTGGCAATTGTGTTATATGACGTACCTGGCGTGCTAATACACGCATACAAAACGTTAAGAACCTATTAATATTAAAATTGAACGGTTCCATTAACTTGATTGATGAGTATATAGAGAATAAGCTCAACTACGTACTCAAACCAAGTTCATTTGTGACTCATACAGCTTTAGCCCCCCCTCCTCAATAATTTGCTAGTGTTAATTCCTTATTTTTTTGAAAAATTCTGAAATTGAGCAACATGAAGAAATGGGATTTTCTACCAAAGAATTATGTAGCTTGCTTTTAACGACATGGCTAGAACGTTTCGCCAATGTAATCGAGACTGATTAAGAACATATCTATGTGTTGCTGCTAAGCAAAAGAACGCTTGTTAGGTCTAGGTCAGATTTTCTTGCATGGAAAGAGAATTGCAGAGATAATTGCTAAATCATACCAACTGGTGCTGTGCAATTTTGCCATGAGGACCAATTGCTTAACAGACAGTCTCGTGGACAGCAGGGTCCATAACATGTCCCATTTTCAATGAGTGAGTTCTCTTCTGGACAGCTTCCACCACATGATGCTGGAGTTACAATTGTTCTCGTTCTTGTTTGGTTTCCAGTTTGCTCACATGTTACATTGCAGGCACTCCACTGCCCCCATGATGAAACGACACAGTTAGCAGGACAGCATCTGAAAAATGTTTGAATTCAAATGAAACAATAATCGAGCACTGTTAATGGGACGTGAATTCCGAGGAAAGAAAGCTCGTTGTTCCATTATATGACAAATTGACTAATGGAATTATTGATTGATAAATTGGTTGATTGAATGATTTATTCATTTTATTTATTTATTTATTTATTCATTTTTTTATGTATTTATTTATATATTTAGTTGTTTATCTAATTATTTATTTATTAATTTATTTATTTATTTATTTGGTTATTCATTTATTCATTTGCTTATTTATTTATTAACCTTTTTTAATTAATTTATTCAATTATGTATCTATTTATTTACTTATTGATCTATTTATCTATTTAGTTATTTGTTTATTTATTTATTTATTTATCTATTTATTCATTCAATTATTAAAGACCATTAAATGATCAAAACCAGGAAAATGAAAAATTTCAATGAAGATGCATTCTTGGCAATTGGGAGCAATTGGCTACAGAATCTGATAATATTAGCAGTGTGGTCAGCAATTGGTCACATTTGTTCTCCCTGACGATTGATAAACATGCACCTATAACTGAAATGCGTGTTTCAGAGAAATATTGCCCCTGGGTAAATAAAGACCTTAAAGGACCTAATGCGAACTAGGCCAGCTTGTGGAGCTAGTATTCATTGATTTAAAAAAAGCCTTTGACACTGTAGACCATAAAATTCTCTGTGAAAAACTCCAAATTTATGGTGTTCAACAGAGAGAGCTGTCATGGTTTAAGTCTTACCTATCCATGCGAAAACAATTCTGCAGGGTAAATGGTGTTTGTTCAGGTCTAGAGAATGTAGAAGTAGGAGTGCCACAAGGCTCATGTCTTTGCCCTCTGCTTTTCCTCATTTATATTAATGATCTACCACTGGCTTTCCGGGGTTCTACTGTGTCCATGTATGCTGACGACACCAGTTTGTGCCATCAGGCAATGAATATGACTCAGCTGAATGGGGCTCTTAACAATGACCTTGCAATATTGGACACTTGGCTTCAAGGGAATAAACTTTCTTTGAATGTCGCAAAAACACAATCAATGCTTTTTACAACAAAGCATAAAGAAAACACCCTGAAAAACACAGATCAGATTTTTGAGCTATTCATCCGAGACAATGAGCTTGATATGGTTCAAAAAACAAAATATCTTGGTGTACAAATAGATTCAGCCTAACATTAAGGCTACCTCTGCCAAGGTTTCTAAGGCAGTTGGATTTATAAAGTATGCCAAGAAATACCTACCAGAGAAAACCCTTAGAACCCTTTACAAAAGTATTATGGAGCCTCATTTTCAATACTGCTGCTCTGTTTGGGGATGCTGTGGTATAACTCAAATCAACCAGCTGCAGAAACGTCAAAATCGAGCTGCTAGAATCATAACGAATAGCTTCGATACCCTAAGTAGACAGCTTATCGAACTGCTTGGGTGGAAGACCATTGAACAACTCATTGACAGCCAGTCAAAAACGATAGTTTTCAAGTCGCTTAATGGGCAGGCTCCACAATACATGGAAAGCCTTTTCAAAAGGAATTCACAATGTTCCACCCACAGCCTCAGAAACACTGAGACAGACCTAAGGCTATCAAAGAAAACATCTGCAAATGAACAAAAATGTTTTTCATTTAGGGATGCAAGGTTGTGGAATAGCCTTTCAGCTGAGTCAAAAAAGGCACCCTCCCTTAATATTTTCAAGAGATCTATTGAGGGATCTAATTTTCTTTTATAAACTTATTTTTTCTTTTCTCTCCTTTTATTGCAAATATTCAGTTATACATTTTATATATTCTAATTGCAATTGACCTTTTCTTTTGTAATTTTAGTATTTTATAATTTAGGGTTTTTAGGGGGGTTTCTAGCAGTTTTTAGTAGGCTTTTTGGTGGAGGCTTTGATAGTATTGTATGTTTCATTGTAATTAGGTTAATTCAGTTGTTTATTTATAAACGATATTTGTCTGTAAGTTTTATAAATGGAGAGCCCCTTGTAAAACAGCTTCTGCTGAAGGGCAACCCTCCTTAAAGAAATGAAATAATAACGGGTCTACAAATGTTTTGAGAACAGTGTGCGTACCCAGCCATATTTGAGTGAGTGGAAACGATGGGAGCACTGCGTGGGAGCTAACCGTTAGGAGGCGCGCCATCTGAATATGTTTCTAGCAATGGAGGATAGGCCTAACCTTTGCAGCGACATGAACGAAGAAAACAAAGCATTAACAAGGTAAGAAATTTTAATTTCTAAGCGACCAACACGATGCATTATTGCCCGTGATAAATATGGCGAACTAAAAATACTACTTAATTTAATAGATATAAAATCATCCTTTAAGTTTAATAAAAAAGTTGTGTAAACGATGTAAAGTTATGTTTTTATGGCCTGCTTACACTCGGGGTCAAGGTTATTCGAACTTATGAAAAAACATTAGGGTGCATTAGAAGATCTAGGTTATCGATACTCAGAAGGTTAATTGGCACTTTTTGTGGATAAGTTGCCCATATACTGTGGGACTAGCCCATGAAGAGCTTTAATAGCGATCAGATCATATCATGATCTATGAGGTCCTCATTAGTCTACCAGCCCAGCCTAACCGCAAGTGGTATGCACGGCACGCCAGAACTGTTTTGTGTAAGTATCATAGTTTTTCTTATGTACAGCACAACATCCCCCAAAAAACAACAATAAAGGTAGTAAGATTCATCTCTTCTAACCTGCGTCACAAACTGTGAAAAAACAAATTCCTTGTGGGTTTAAATTGAACTTCGTATATTTTTGTCTTTTGTGCAGGATAGCTTGCGCTGGCCTCAACTTTCAATTGGCAAGAAGAATTTTGTGTGTATATGGAAATCAACTGCATTTGAAGTTCTTAAGGAAGGCAAACTAATGTGACATTTGGACTTTTATAAATATTTTCTTCCCTTTAGCCAAGCTTCCAGCTTTATTAGATCATTATTAATAGCCTTGGAAAGAAAGTCAAAATACTGCAATCTAGCAGGACGTGTCTGACGACGTAATTCCTGTGTCTCAGCAGCAAAATTAAGCTTCCGAAAGGTTAAATCGCTCGATAATGGAGAGTGCAAGATCAATGCTGCTCCATGCACATCTCCCATTGGGATTCTGGGCTGAGGCCCTCAATGCAACGGTAAAAGTTGATCAAATGTTGCGATGTTGAATTTTTGGAAAAAGATTTCAAGGGTTCTTCATTTGAGGTCACAGGAAAACACACACATTTGTGTTCATATGATGAAAATGCAGAAAATAATGAACAGGTTCGAGAAATTAGAAGATCCACAAGAATAAGAAATGTTCCAGAACTAACAGAAGAATGGTGGCATCATGAAAATTTTGCAGTGCATGACAATGAAGAGCCTAAAAGTCTAAGAAACCATAAACAGTAAACTTTTAACACAATAAAAAGGTGCCGCTGACAGTGAAAAAGAATCTCTATAAAAGAACAAAACTTTGCAGCTAATGGATTATCACCTGACAAGAAATGTATTAGCTGGAAATGCAGATGTAGCTTCAGTCGGTGTATATCACGTCCAGTGCCGCTGTGTTTCTATATGATATTCTAATGGTACTCGCGAAAGATATCTATATGACACAGCCTGCTGGATACGTAAGGGATGGCACTGAAGAAACAGTTTGCAAGTTAGAGAAAAGACCACACTGCCTTAATGAGTCACCACGATGCTGGAATTTGGAAATTGTAAGATTTCAAAAGATTGCTGAATACAAACAAAGCAATGCAGAATCGTGCATAAGCAATAAAGTGGTGTTTAGCTTTGGAAAGAAAGTTTCGTTTGGCATTCTTTCATTATGGGCCTGCAACAAAATGCTTAGGAATGCTGATTATGCACAAACTAGAAAACGGGACTCTCTTCGTCAATCAAAAATTTATCTAGAAAGTGTTCTGAAGAGATTTGGTATGATTGACTTATAACCAGCATCTATACCAATCGAACATGGTTAAGTATACAGAAAGTTTTCTGCTAGTGACAAGATAGATTACCATGCAGTGATTGTATCGTTACACTATGCTATGATTGCATCAAGACGAGAAAATATGTTGTTGTTGTTGGAGTTTTGAGTCAGTTCATGTCAAAACCTTCTTCAGATCATTGGCAAGGAGTTTAGAGAATATTTCGTTACCTAAAAGGCGCACTCAACTACTGTCTTACATTTGATGCAATTGATGCTAGTTTAAGTCACTAGGGTATTCTGGTGCAAATCGGGCTGGTGACGTTGATTCAATACGATCTACTTCAACGTACACAATTCATCTGGCAGGTTCTCAGTTTTGCGGATAAGTCAGCGGCAGTGTGTTTTTGTACTTTCAACAACAAAAGCTGATTACATTAGTATCAGTACAGCTACGCAAGAAGCTATCTGGCTTCTAAGCTTAATAGAGAGTGTAGGACCTGAAACATCTACACCCACAACAACATTTGAGGGCAATCAAAAAGCAATTGCTCTATCAAAGAATCAAATAATTCACTCAAGAAATGCATATCGATATAGAGTATCACTTTCTTCGAGAAGCTGTGGAAAAGAAATAACTAAATCTGAAGTATTGCCCATTGTAGCAAATCATTGCAGATAAACTTACAAAGGGATTAAATAAAGATGTGTTTGAAAAGTGTTGAAACTTGATGGGTCTTAGATTGAGAGCTAATAGAAGATACTCGTCAAGGGGGACTGCTGAATGATGAATATCTTATTTTTTAGTATGTTTCGTACCTTTCTTCCGTGCATCCTAGAATCTTGTAAATTTTCTATATTCAATCTAGCTTGTTGACATGTGTTCTGGAATCGTTTTCGAGTTCTTGTTATGTTATCGAGAAAGTCCATCTATGATTTCTGTATGCAATTGATGCAAGTACAAACATAACATTTAACAATGTGCATAACCTTTTGATAACCGATAAGAAGTGTGATGGCGCTCAACGAGGAGTTTATAACAAATTGGCGCTCAACGTAGTGAGCAAGAATCTTGCTTAGAATGGAAGAAGAGTTCGAAAGACTAGAAGCGACTTAGAAGCACTGATCGCAAAAAAAAAGACTGGATCGAGCTTCTACTTTTTAGAAAGTGAAGCCAACAAATTTTGATGGCGGCCATCTTACTAGGACCCATAAAACTGCGGGTCCTAGTGTAGTGTCAATGGCAAGTCACTAGGCATGGATTTATCAAATGCCATTTAACAGATTTTAGAGCTTTTAGATGGTGTACTTTATTGAGTGTATTCTCCCCCGTGTTTGCTGTTGTTCATTGTTTGGGTCCTTCCATTATGGCGCCGCTTCAAAGAGTTTGATTGTAAAACAATAGGTTCCAGTCTTATTTTTTAGATCAGGGCCTAGAAGCCAATCGTGGAGCACCACCCGGATTGGACAGCGCATTGGATATCGCGCGCACATCTAAATTAATTTTGGCTTTCAATTTGCGGAAATATAATTCTAAGAGAAAACTATAAAAACTAAGAGAAAGTAATTCCAAATCCAAGTCGACAATGGGCAGTGAATTAGAGCAGAATAAGTCGCAATCACAGGAGGAAGACTCCTTGTTTACTAACACAATGGTAGGCAGTCATACTCCTACGCTAATATTAGATGAATTGTTTTTTAGTTCAATTACATCATTATGTATGGAAAGGGCTTGCCTGTAGCAAAACGTTCACTTCTGAAGGCACGTCCAACATTGACTGATCCGTTAGGTGCACTTAGTCTCTTTATCGTGGGAACGAAGGTAGCCTCTCGAAAGCGCTTAACAGAAAGGTCTCACTGAATCGCTTTTGCCTGCGTGGGCAAGGATGCAACAGGGTGAAGATTGCAACAGGCCATGGGTCAAAAGTATTATTTATCAGGGGATACAGATTGCAAAAACAGTGCAATGGTTTAATTATGAAAAACACAGTGAAATTTGGCAACTGTGCCTGATGCTATAGAAATAAATTGGTCAATGAAAACAACAAGTTAAGATAGAGAAAAGACTGCTAGCTAACAGGTCTATTTCAGGATAGGACATGAAGACGGACGATCGTAACTCGTTGTGTATCATATAAGGCTACGGTTGCAAAATTGTCACGTCAACAATTCTAAGGCTAGAATTAATGGGTGCTAATTAATTAGCGCAGCACTTTAGTAACGTAAAGGAATACCTTTCATAAGAGCTGGGAACGAATTTCTTCACCACAACATTATGGATGGATGCGCATACAGTTTTATGTTGGATTCGTGACGATAAACCGTGGAAATAATTCGTAAGAAATAGAGTTCATCAAATACAGCGTATAATCGATATGGATCAATAGGTTCATTGTTCAGGGGGCCACAAACCGATCTGATTTACCCTCCCAGGGATTGATGAAAAGGACTTTGCCCCCATTCGTCTTTGGTGGGAGGGACCTGAATTTTTAAGCTCAACCCCCAGTGAATGGCCGGTTTGTATCGTAGACATTAAGTAATTGAAAAATCGCGGCCGCCAGTTTGTATCGTAGACATTGATAAATTGAAAATATTTTACAGATGGATCGCTCTTGTAATAAGGCCAAGCTTTTGAGAGTCGTTGCAAATGTCAAAAGCGGACTGGCCAACCGGGACACCGGGAAATTTCCCAGTGCGCCCTTTCAATCGACTTTTTTAGAAACCTGTATTAAAAATACTTCTTATCGAGGTCTGAAGGCCTTGAGATGCTGGAATATTGTAGAGCACACTGTCTGATTATCTATCTGTGAAGGTTATTAGTTGTGCTGTAACCAGGTGCACATTAATTAGGAGCGAGGTTATACGGAAGTCACGGAAGTTTAAAAGAAAACAGAGAATATTTAAAGAAGAGCATTTTCCGACGGTCTAAATGGTGGGGTTTCAAAATTTTCCGATGGCAGGCCGACGAACTCCCATTTTTTACGCTTCACTTGCAGCCTAACCAGTCCACGGTCCATTGAGAGAGATTTAAAAATACTTAGTATCATGAATTTGTATTGAAAACGAAACTGATTTTCCGCCACTGAAAGCTTTTCGAGGCCATGTCTTACTGTAATAGAGTTAATTTTAGGTTGATTTGAGTGGTAGATTATTTTGAATTTAGGTAAATCGCAAAGAATCTATTTAGGATATTTTCCCTTTTAAGAAACTGTCTAGGCCATTCTATTGTGATTTATGACACACGGATTATCCAGTATTCCTCCACCTTCTAGAATCCCAAATTTGCGGTTCTAAGCATTATTTCAGCAGTGCAATGATAATGTAGGTTAACCTCCTTACTTGTATATAAAGTAGGTAATGCAAACATTTTAATCAGCCCTTACCTTACCTTAGCCTTAGCCGATCGTCTAAGTATTTCTGTCATAGGCATTAACCCTTTGGCTTTGCCTTTGGCACTAACTTGCCATGGGACACATCTAAGTAATGTATGAAAGTCTCATTTAGTTTAGGAAATATGAGTTAAGTCTAGGTAGAAACAAGCAGGCGCCAGTGTCTTGCGAAAGCTTTTGTGACCCTGATTAGACTCAGATGCCACCTGTTGCATGCTGAGGTAGAGATTTTCGATTATTCATGTATCAGGTTGGGACCTGATGTTTGCCGTTCTTGTATGTAGTGCTTGAGAAAGACTACATTGACACTCGAGTTAATTTGTCGTGTGCATTGCTGTATTTAAATCGCGACTGCGGTCGGCGCCCAGGGGGTACTTAGTATATTTTGCGGACGGGATGTGTACTCCCTTCAAGGTATATTGTTTTCCCCTATTTTTTCTAACACCGGGTATCGAATTAGAGCACTTTATCTAAAGCCGGTTGCCAAAAGGGAACTTTTGCAAGAGTGGGGGTGTTTTATTACGCTTTGGAGTATCCTTTTTCGCCAATTTTTCCCAAATCTAAGCAGCATGACCGTCTATTGACGCCCTTTTGGTTGCATTTCCCGGTGGGTTTAATGGTGGCCAGTCCGCCACTGGCAAACGTGTTAAGATTTCTTTCGAATATTCGATAATCGCTTAAAGGACTTGAAACGCCAACAAAGGAGCCTTCTGTGGAAGAATTAAATGAGGCAAAATCAGCCTCAGCCAGAACAGATGTTAAACCTCTTACTATCGAGTCCATGATCAAACTTCTTATTGATAAAGATGATTTATAACACGTTTTAAACATGCATTAAAGTGAAGGTATTTGATACTGTAGGGGAGAGAAGTAGTTAAACGTTTACGTAGGAAATGTATCCTTTGTAAAAGGCTCAAAGGCCTTCCTTGCAGTACAGGACAAACATTGATAAAAACAATTTTGTAATTGTTGAAGTTTTTATCCTGTTAAAAAATTCGTTATCATTATTATTATTATTATTTTTATCATTATTATTATTATTACCGTTCCAGATCTCTCTAATATAGAGTAGATGATGGTCCACCGTTTCAAAATTTAGGCTTAGATTTTGCAGGGCAATTATACGTTCGCAAAATAAGTCTAAGCAACAGTCAAAAATGCGCATCTGCCTATTAACTTGCTTGTCGATCAGAGCTTTACATCTTGAATTTTTTGAGGCCTCTAATAACTTATAACTATTCATGAGCAATGTAGAAAATTTAAATTTAACAATACAAAGTCTAAACATTTCCTTACATTCCTGTATTGCATGATCTGGATTCTGAAGAAGGACCAGAGCAGGAAGAACCACCGCACGAACTTTTAGTTGCATAGGAGCGACCCCTTGTTTGGGTGCCTTGGGAGCCACATGAATGCGAGCAAGCAACCCATTGCCCCCATGATGACCATTGGCAGTTAACAGCAGTGCATCTTCTTCTCCTCCAACATTCTGATACAGCAATGAAGCATGCAACAAGATAAAGGAGCAAGAGACAACGCATAAATGGCGTCATCGCGGTTCTTGCAGAAAGTAAGTGATTGCGTCTCAATTGGGTTCTGATCATTAAATTCTTAATTTTCAATAGTTACGCTGTGTTTTTTGCTGGAAACACAATGCACCGAACAGAATAATTGTCAGTAGAATTCTAGAAGTAAAGAGCTTTGACTGTTTATTGTTTTCTTGTTGATGATGAATGTTTGGACAAAGCGAAGCATTAACACTACTATTCGGTGCTGCAACTAAGGAAACAAAGGGAGAAGCCAAAAATAACTGCGACACAGGAAGATGAAGCATCGTATCATATAAAAGGAATCAGGCAAACATGTTCGCGTGCACGATGAGCAGGGCCACCGAGAGGCAGCCAGGGCCATAGGGTAGGGCCCTAGTTAGAGCTCTTAAGCCGTAAACAAAACATTTTTTGGGCCATAGCCATTTTGAAATGGGAAGCGCCAATCATTTCCAAAGCGTTTACAAACGTTATTGAATGTGTTTGAATTATACTTAATCTTCATGAAAAGCTTTAATTTTAATTGAAAGCAAATTTTTATTCCATGTACATTTATTTTAAATAGTTCTTGAAAACGCTTTTCAGTTCTTTCGTTTCTCAATTATAATTTTGATATCGTTTTTCAATAAGAATGACCTGCAACGTCCAGACAATTTAGTCTTAATCGAAAGCTCTAGATATGGTTATCATGGAAACCAGTGTTCCCACTAAGCCTTTAGTGTTTTCTTCTACAGCGCATGCCTTTCTCCCCTACTGTCCCCTACTTTCCCCTACTTTCCCCCAATTTTCCCTTCTTTTCATAAATTTTCTCTGCAATTTTCCTTAACCGAGCAGTGCGTAACTAGATAATTTTTGTTTGGGGGAAGAGGTAATGAAAGGTGATAGACAAATGGGCACTGCCCGATATAAATCTTCCAAAATCATGTATGTGGTTTTTTATGTATAAACAATGTATACAGGTAAACAAGCAGACAATGCTAGCAAAAATTTCAATCAAATTTATGCTATCATCAACAGATGTAAAAGCATTGTTTCTTTTGTTTTCACGCCCTGGTTTTGAATATTTCTGCATACAAGTTTTTTTATAAGAACAACCTTTATAATAAACACCAGGCTGGGATTAGGCCAAAAAATAAGAACAACTTAAGAAACAAGGCAGGCTGAGATTAAAAAAACTCAAGAAATAAAATATCATTAACAAGCGAAAATAACAATCTACTACAGAACAGAACAGTATAAAGTGCTAAACAGCGATTAAGCAAACTTATTGTAAGAGAATTAATTCAACACCATCGATATCAGTTTCTTTATGTAATCTATGCTACCATCTGTAAATGTAACTTTGTATTCTTCAAGCTTTTTGTTGAAGTAGTTTATGGATCCATTAGACCAACCATTGTCATAGTATCCTCGGATCTCCCTGCCTACTATTTCTTCATCTGAGGCTCTATCTTTCTCATTATCTTCCAGTTCTGCCTCATCATCACATGGTCCGCTGTCCTCAAGGTGATTTGAGTCGGGATCAGCATCAGCATCAGCAGCAGACTTGGGTGTCTCCATAACTGGGACAGCAATGTCTGCCTCGATAGGAGCTGGGTGTAGAAAATCCTGTCACAGATTCCTAATCGTGGCTGGAGACAGAGATATAAACAGAGTTATTCCTCACCAACACTGACAGGTTAGGCGTTACCAACTCAATGGTTCGCAAGTAAGTTCAAAGGATCAAATCCACGAGGACTGTATATAAACCATGTTATACCAACAAAACATTAAAAACCATCTAAATATAATAATACGATATAAACTAAGCTAAATAAAGAAGGAAAAGATCACCTCGACAGAATAACGTTAAGAGTCGTTGGAGACGTTCCGTTGAAAGTGTTCTTCAGGGTTCTTCATCGATTTATTATTGTTCCAAGAGCTATATATATACCGTATCAGCGTGTTAGTTTTCAATTCTTTATATTCCAATTTCGACTAATTGCGGCGAGCGAGCGAGAGAGAGAGAGATACCGCACCTTCCAGACTGCCAACAGAGTTCAACTAATCAAATCTATATAAAATTCAAAAGGAGGCTGAGTGTAGCGCCAATAATTTTCCACACTGGGGGAGAAACCTTATAGTTTGGTAGACCTTCTTGTTGAATCAAGTGATCTTCAGATCCATCAGCTGTTATAAGGCAACCAGTTTTTTTGCCAAATTTTTAATCGGAAGCTGTCATACTTCGGTCCACAAGTTTTCTGTAGGCTTCCCCATGAGTGTGTTATTAAGATGCGTCTATCTCTGGTGCTGAATTTCTCTGAATTTTCATACCCCTAGTTGCATTCTCATCAAAGGCAAGCCAGGCATGTTGTTCTTGTACAGTCAATGTTTTCAGCAAATTGGCATAGCCCGCGTCAACAGGCTGCCAGATATCAGTGGCATTGGGAACCCCAAACCAGCACACCCCAGATAAATTACTGACTGACTTTTTGAATTCGTCGCTTACTTGTGCAGACAAATTACGGCAGGAGCAAGTGTATGGTGAAAATAAACATCAACATCAGGATCCTAAGCCGTTTTCTCAGCCTCTATGATACGCTTACCTGTACCACGAAAGATTGCAGCAAGGCGAGGCTGTTTACCTGTTGGACGAAAGCAGACCTGAAGAGTAGACTGTCTTTTATCAGGACCGCCACCTGGCTGAGAAATCCATACTTTGCGATATCGATTTTCTGGATTTCCTGGCTCAATCATTTCATATGTTTTCTTCACATTTGCTGCAAATGGGCAGGGTGATTGGTCGACACTAAATCGTTGCTCAGGTGTGAAACGCCCCAATTTTGCATCGTAGTTTTCCTCTTTTCCGCGCCTTACTAAGCGTTCTATGGTCTTCGCGTGCCAGCTCTCTAAAGCAGATGGGTAGTTTTCTTTGCTCTGCTTTTCGTTTCTTTGTCATGCTCTCATTCGAATATTATTTCTTTTGATAAAGTTCACATGTTTTCGAAGTTCTCCCTTTTCATTCTTCGTCAACTGCCTTTACAATACCCTCGCCTTTGACCATAGCCAGTTGAAGTCAACAGGGTGCCCTTTACTCCGAGCTTGCAAAAACAACTTTCAAAGTTCTTTGTACATTTCTTTATACTTCTTTGCTGGTCAAATTTTTTAGGTGTGATTTATGTTCAGTTGCAGCAGCTTTCATGATTTTGTTCTTGTTCTGAATCCATTTGTGTATGATCGATCGATTCACATTGTATTTTGACGCTAATTCTGAATGGTTTTCTCCTCCTTCAGCATCTGATATAACCTTTGCCTTGAAAGCAGCAGAGTACTGATGTCTAGTTTCTAGTCCACGTCTTCTACTGGGGCCGGGCTGCGGCTTAGCAAGAGGCTTAATGGTGGGCGGTTGAGCTTTTTCTGTTATTTCTATCGAAGTATCCTTTGTCGGCTGTTGGAGCATAGACAGTGCGCTTTGGGCAACTGTGGTGCTTTCTTCAATAAAATCGACGTCGTCTTCGGAAACTCCGGGATGCTGACATTTCATATGGACGGTCAATCCTTGTTGATTTTTAAAGGTCGAGCTGCATTTCACACATGACAACTTTGGTTCTTCAGGTGGTGTACTGGGAATAGCAATCGTTTTCTCTTCTCCTCTATGACAAACTTTCTTTTTAAACCAAAACTCCAAGAGGGACCTGCTTGCACCTTTCCTTGTTTAAGACTGAATTTCCTTTCGCAGTCAAAGCAATCAAGAGACATATCACTGTGATTTTATATGATAAAAAACTAATGGTGATTTTGTAGCAACGTGTCCTGAAGTAAAGGCTCAACAGATTAGTACCTAAAACATTGCTGCAGGGGCGGATCCAGGGGGGTGCTATGGGTTATCGAGCACCCTTCAAAATTCCAAACATGATTCTCTCGGAGCTTTTAATCTTCAATAAGAGAAGAGTTTTCGTATCTTTGAAATATTTGAGACGGGTGGCTAGTAACCATCTCTATTGATAGTGATATTAACAAAAAGTGAGCAAGTCATGGACAATTGTACCATTTTTGTTCACCCAAATGAACAAGTTCCTCTTTGTCTTGGTCGGCCTTGATATTCTGCTGGTCTGCGTTTACCAGCTAAGTGACCATTCATATTCGCGATCGAGGGGTCCTCATTTTTAGCGGGAGCACCTGTGAATTCAAATTTTACAGCTTTGACCAATCAAATCCGTTTTTGAGAGGTGTTCAGCTTCGATTCATTATTTTTAGTCAATTTGCCAGAATTAGAAAGAGAAATATCAGCAAAATACTGCGTAACACTCGTCATGGCGTACGAGGTTGACGATTTCAAGTCTCTGCTTTTCGACGATAAACTGACAAATGAGGAGAAGAAAAGAAAGCTCAGGACATTGCAAAACGAAAGTCTTGATTGTATCAGAAAGGAATTTTGAGATGCAGGCATGAAGAGGATAATGAAAGCAAGTCGTGGCGGAGTACCACCGAAAGATTTAGGCCTAAGTTATGCGATGCCAGTTGCCGTTGAAGGAGAGGGCCAGAGGAGAAATGACACAAAAAAACAAAGAGCAAGTATCAGCAACTAAAATGATTTTACATTCAATAAATGTCTCTCTATATTCCTCAGAATAGGAGGCTCCATAACAGTGAAATAAACAGATTTATCTTTTAAAAATGTGTTTGGAGCAATCCGTCACATTTACTCCAAGGATAGTGATATTTTTATCCCTGATGAGCTTCCCCAACTAGCACATGACTATGTTTATTTGTGACCAATTAGAGATTTACCTGGAAATTGTGGAAGACCGTCTCACCTGAGATCACCTGAGTGTAAGCAGGCATTATCCATCACCAAATAGTATTTAGTATTACTGTACATTATTTTTTAGTTTTTACTATTGAAAGAATCCTCAAAATGAAATGAAAATGAAATGAAATGAAATAGGTAGTGTCAATAGTACCGTACATTTTTTTTGTACTAATTCATAACCAGAAATAACTCAACTATGATTATAAACTAAAATATAAATGATTATGAATTTATATGTGATATTCTGTAAAGCCAGGTTTAGGTAGCCTGGGCAATTTCAATGAGATGAAGCTGCAGAGTTGATCATTTTTTATACAAAATCATTAAATGTTCACCTAGCAAATATAACAAAATAAACAGCATCTGTAACCCACACCATAACACTTTTCTGAGCACTGTCAATAAATGTCCAACAACATATGCACTCACCAAAGCCAAAAATTGCAAAGAAGAACGATTAAGAAAGAAGGACCTAGAAACAATGTGGCATAATAATTGATTTGAATGATACTTTGATGGAAAAACCTAGATATAACAACCTTTACTATATGATAATGAGCTCAAGTGAAGTGATCAGTTTATTGTATGCATCCTCAATCAGACCATCTGTGTCTATTCTAAGATGAGCACTATCTATTTATGCAATTTGTCCTTCAAGTAAGCAAACTCAAATTTCACATCAGCCACTCCCTAGTTGATGAGAATATAGTTGTGTTGTAAAGAAAGGGTGTTGTCATCTTTGCCCAGTGAGTAAAGGGTGTAGTCATGGACCCTCGCTTGTTATTTCTAAGCGCGGATCCACCCCTAGGCGCGGATCCAGGGGGGTTCGAGCGTTCCTTTAGCCACGGTCAGATTTTCAGATCGCTGCATTGTGTCATTGAAGCAACAAAGTGCCATATCATGTTTTGCTGACTGCCCGACTTGAGCACGCGAGAAGCTGAGTTCCCAATCAGACATTGATTTCGGAACCATACTACCAATGAGACTTCAGTATTATATAATTTCAAATATTGGCGGGAGCCACGGTAGTCTGCATTTTAGTTTAGCACATTCGTTCAATTGACCAATCGTGTTCTTACTTTTTTGGCGGAAGCCACGGTGAGCCACGGTGAAATTTCAAATTTAGCTGCTCAGCCATTAAAAATGTAGAATCAAGCCACTCTTTTTGGCGGGAGCCACGGTGAGCCACAGTGGTGTTTCAAATTTCATTGCTTAACCAATCAAATTTTACCTGCAAGCCAAGGTCACGCGCACGTTGCTTAGACCTTGAGGAAAGCAATGGCTGCCTCACAGTCACAGCAACTTCAATAATTTGAAAACGATTGAACGAACTATCTGTGAGAAGTCATCACTAGAAATCGTACATGAATTGCAGGATCGCTGGATACAAGGTATCAACTGCGAGTAAATGGAATGTGGTGCTCCCAATAATCGCTGCAATTGTCAGACTCTCTTGAATCGAGAGCTTTCAGCCGTATGCCAATTAGGTATGTGATGCCAGACCTGATATCGCCTGTTTTAAATATTATGTTAATTAATTTATACATTGCCACGTTGTGAATGGGGAGGGGATAAAATAGCTTTTAAAATAGCTTTTAGTTCTAACCATGAAATCTGTTTTGCTTTGTAACCAGACCAAGGTTCAGAAAAGTAATTGATTCATCGGTAGTTTGGACTTGCAAGTCCACTGATCCTTTCAGATAAGATTATCAAATTTGGAACTCTGATTCTCACTCTCTGGCATTCTTTTGCTGGGGCAGGAAGATTTGTTGTATTTTCAAAGCAATCTTACAATTTTTTAAGGGGTATTCTTGGATAAATGAAGGAAAAATGACATATTTCAGCCTTTTTGTTTCTTCCTATTTTCATGCTAAAATTAGAAATGATACAATTTTAGAAAGTTTACCATTCAGTTTTTTATAATTAGGGCATAAGTATTCATCATGCAGTAATTTTTGATGCATTATGTGGTTGGTTAACTGATTCGACAATGATATATTGATTGATGCAAATCTACACTCCTTTGTAAAGCAAATACAGCCACTAGATATTACCATTGCTCTACCGCAACCAACACCTACCCTTAGGTTATTTATAAAATTTTATTGTTATATAGTCAGTTTGGCCCCTGTTTAGCCAATAATAAGCCTTTCCTGTAATTCAAGATTTGAAGGGATAATTTTGTAGCTGGATCTTATGCTACAGATTGGATTCTTTGTCACATTACAAAGATTTTCATTCTGCAGTCACTGGACTTCTCTGTCATATGATTACTTCAGAATTGTGACCTCTTTATGAAAATCAATTAGCTGATATTCACATCTAACCATGGACGGCGCAGCCATTGGGCTAGGGGGAATACAGCCCTCACTTATAGCCCCCACATTTTTCGAAATCTAGATCTGAAAAAATTCATAAAAATATGAGTTTAAATATTGAATTCAAGACAATACTTTCCGCAATACAAGACTGTCTAATGCGGTTCTTGTTACCCTTAAAGTTGGGTCGGGGTCAATGCTACGATTAGGCCAGTGGCATGCTTGGTCCAAAATCGGAAGTCGGAACAAAAATTTGTCAAATTCAGCCAAAGGCACTTCTTACCCATTGTCATGCTTGTTCTTTGAGTTTAAGCGTAAAAGACACAACATCGGACAGCAAGATATTATCAGACGTAATAGACATTTCGAGAGAGATTGTAACGCTTGTCAAATGATCCCAAAAAGGGGGAAAATTCTCGGCGAAATTAATGATTTGGTAGGTCTGGATAAGAGCCCTGCATCTCTAACAAAGCTGAGCACTACGAGGTGGACTGTGCGAGCAACGGGTTTTCAGCAGAACATCGATAACTACGATCACATAGTGAGTTATGGCGTGTTTGTTTAGAATCTGGAAAACTGGATTCAAATGCTACGCCTAGGATAAAAGGTTGCGACCATAGAATGAAAAGCTTTGAATCTTTTTGAGCTAAATCTCGGTCAGCGGCTATTTGTAAATACGGATAACTTGTCGAAGACATTGCAAGCAACCAAACTTTCAGCCATCTCCGGAAAGCGTTTGGCACTCTTGACTAAAGCGTCTCTTCAAAACATTCAAAATACAGAGAGCATCAATTTTTTGAGATCTTTCTCAATGGCTAAGCGCCTTAAAACCTGGCTTCGTTCAAACATGAAGCAAGCAAGATTTAATAGTCTAGCGATACTGAACTGTCACAAACATAGAACAGACATGATGTCCCTCTTAGAAAAAGCTAATGTTTTGTTAACAATGACAATAGGCACCGCAACTTTGGAGAATTTACACTGGCGGATCTTTAGGCTAATAGCAATAGTATTTTTCCAAAAACTTTCTTTGCTGTCTAAAATGGTACCTTTCTTTTTTTCATAGTGATAAATACTTTTTTCTGCACTCAGGTTTAATGAGTATGGAGAAAGAATGGCAAGCTTTTTTGAAAGCGTATACTAGGGCATCATGAAAGCGTTTTGAATATTGACTTCGAGACATAAAACTTGAGTAGTATATAGTGCCCTTAATTGCCTTCCACCTCCATGCAAGTAATTGATGTTTGATGAATTGTCTGATTCTTGCAATCGGATCTTATGCAGTGCCAATACTGCCCTCATATTCCACTGAGCAAGACCTTCCATGGAAGCGGAAGTTTTCATATAAAAGAGTTACGTATTGGGAAAAAGTTGGGCTATGAAGTCAAAATTGCTCCCATGGTAACTATTTTCAAATAGAGACTTAAAACACTTTTAAAAGAGCTCAATAATCTAAATTCTATATCAATGATCAGCATATTCCCTTCCCCTCCGAGCCCATTTCTTCTTTTGTTCATCTTTATTCTTTTATATAGAATCTCCAAATTGAATTGTGATTTATCTATGTGATAAAGCGAGTTACTAAACAGGGCGCATTGCTGTCACATTTTATTTATATTTCTTGAAAATAACCCTGTTGAAATAAATCAAAATTGAATAAATTTTAATTAAAGAGGCCTTTTACGACGTTCCAAAGGGCGTGGTCTCAAAATGCTCTCAGGAGCCAGCTTCCAGTGTCCCATTTCAATTCGCTTCACTCACCAGTCAGCCCCCCCCCCCCCACTTTCAAAACGCTGTGCGGTCCATGCAGACGCGGAATAAAGTTGATAAGCTGAATACAGATTCGAAGCGAGAGTTTTTTGCTAACAAAATTGCCTCGCTCAAACACTTGGAAAATTATCAATACAGTCCTTAACAAGAATTCAAATTCACCCAGATAGCTTCACTTAAGGTTGATGGGAGGCAAATCCGTGATAATGATAGTATTGCTGAATCTTTGAATAAATTTTTTGTAGTATTGGCAATACCCTTAGTGGCAAGATACCTAAAACATCAAATCCACTTCTAGAGAATGAGTACTCAGTAAACCCACAAAAACTATGCTTTAAATTCGAAGCTATCAATATTTCCCAGATAGAGGGGGTTTTCGGAAATTTCAAAACATAGGGGATCTGGTCCTGATGGTATTGCTAATTATTTTCTATAGATGGGCCTACCCGTTATCGCTGAATCACTTTGCGACATTTTCAATCTTTCAATTGCAACTGGTGTATTCCCAGTTCATCGGAAAATTAGAGTGGCCCCTATCTTTAAAAGTGGACAATCAAATGATCGTTCTAATTACAGACCGATCTCAGTGCTGCCGTTCCGGTCCAGGATTTTTGAGAAGTTGGTTTACAACCATCTTTACGACTACCTTGACAGAAACAGGCTTTTTTTTCCAAACAATCTGGGTTTAGATCACCGCACTCTGTCGTCACCTGTCTGCTTAACTGAACGAACGAATGGTATATTAACATGGATAAAGTTCAATATACTGCGAGAGTGAATGGGGTGTTCTCCTTTGCCATAGGTGACTCACAGATTGAGATTGTTGGGAAAACGAAGTACTTGGGAATTCAGTTAGATCAACATCTTGTTTGGGGTTTGGGATGAGCACACTAGATTCTTGCGTGCTAAGGTCTCTCGTGCCATAGGGGGTAAATACTTCCCCAAGTATGCTAAAAAAATACTTCCCCAAGAAACTCTTAGCAAAATGTAAAGTGGTATCGTAGAACCGCATTTCCGCTACTGTTGCCCTGTGTGGGGGCGCTGTGGGAAATCCAGAAGAGCTACTCTGCAGAAGTTACAAAATCGCGCAGCCAGAATTGTAACAATCAGTAGCTATGATGCACCTGCTGATGCCCTTATAAAAAGGTTAAATTGGCCAAATATAGTTTCATTGATTGATTGATTGATTGATTAATTGATTGATTGATTGATTGATTGATTGATTGATTGATTGATTGATTGATCGATCGATTGATTGATTGATTGATTGATTGATTGATTGATTGATTGATTGATTGATTGATTGATTGATTGATTGATTGATTGATTGATTGATTGATTGATTGATTGATTGATTGATTGATTGATTGATTGATTGATTGATTTGATTGATTTGGTTGAAATCATAAAAACGAGAGACCGTCAAGCTAGCGCCCTCTTTGTATGCTTTTAATCGGCTGTAAAGCTTGAATTTTATTACGTATTATTCTATTTTCAAATTAGCTTTGTAATTAATTAATTTATCTTAGTTTGTAGATTATTTCAATTGTAGCACTGTTGACTTAAAATTTTTACACGGCCCCCTGAAAACGGCCTTTGCCGACGGGGTTACCGTGTGTAAAGAATGAAAATGAAATGAAATGAAATGCAAATATGATCGTGTAGTCCAGTCTTAAAGGAGACCTGCAACGTAAAAATGACTTAGGCTTGTTTTGTACATTTTGCATGGGGAAACTGGATTTAAAATCAAAATTTTGATATCTAAAACGGATTTTGAGATAATAGGACTTAAAATCCCCATTTCTGCTGTTTGGAGGCCGGTTTTTTGAAAGGACTGGATCACCCGCACTATTTCAAGTGCGCTCCCTTGACGTCAGAGATGAATATTGCTCTGAGCGAGCAGACAAGGCACCAAGTGATTGAGTTTGAAACATGCGTGCAAAAAGTTGAAAAAAGGAAAGCAGTAGCGCCGAATTTGACTACGCAGCCATCGAAACCGATGAAAAAGAGAAACATCCCATCCAGTTTGAAACCACTGCCTAGTGCTGCTAGAAATAGAAACCGAGGTGCAGCAAGATCAATCCATGGATATGGTGGGTCTTAAGCCAGGTTTCCATATAGCTTAAACTGCCGGCGACACCATGCTTACGGTACCGCCAGCACTGCCTGGTTTCCATAAAACTTTACCCATCGGCGGTGCCTCGCCGGCAACTTAATCCCAGTTTGCCTTGCGTAAAAATTTTGCTTGCGAGTTTCTTCCATACAACAAATATGGCAGCGATCAATCGACGTCTTTCAACCAATCTTTAACTCGGGTTGCTTACGATTTACATTCGGAGACGACAACGACGGAATGAAGTGAAAAGAAAGCACAAATTCTGGGTGCGGGAAATATTTCGTCAGGGTCAACAGCATGGGCAATTTCATACTTCGTCTACTTTGTTTTCCATCATATCATGTACCGAATTTTAAAAAGCTACCAACCAAACAAACAATTAATCAAAACTCTTTTCGAACTGAAGAACAAAACAACTCTGTCGTTATTCATCAATAAAAATGGCGCATTTTTAAGAAAAGTTGATTGGCTTCTCCAGGTTAGCTGTTCACAGGAAATCAAAAATGCAGAATTTGAGCATCTAAAGCACGTTGTTGCCGTTGTTGCGGCACCGCCGACTTACCGCAGTCATGTTTCCATATAAATTACTCTCAATGTCGCCGGTGCCGTTCGAACTTGAGTCAACTTTTTCAATGACTGCGGTGGGTCGCTGGTAGGTCGCCGGCAGTTAGAGTGAAGTGTTTCCATTAAAAAATTTAGTGCCGCAAGGACGTCGCCGGTGGGTTGCCGGTAAAAAGTTATATGGAAACCAGGCTTGACACAACATTGGCGGACGTCGCCAATGAAACAGAATGAAACAGAATCAAGCGACGGTGGAGATGAAGATATTAACCTTGAAAGGATTAAGAACACTGACTGGTAGTTACTCTTAAGTAAAGGCTTGTCTTCATTTTTGACAAATATCAGTCTTTAGGTTTATTGTTGCTGTTATTGAAGCAATTGTAAGGTGCACAAACAACCATCTTCGTTCAGTGCGGCAGTTGAAACTTCAGAACTCTCTCACACTCGGAAATCTATTATTCATCTCTGACGTCACACTGCATAGTCTCAAAAGCGAGGCTTAACCTCCCACGGGAGAGATTTCGCAGTTTTATGTGTTAATTACGCAAAGATGGTGATAGATTTTAACAAAATATTTTTGTTTCAATGATAACCACATCTAGTGCTTTCAATTAAGCCTAAAGCCCACTTTACACTACATTTTTTTAACCTAGGTTAACGCTAAACCGGGCTTATTTTTGTCGTGTAAAGTGAGCCAACCCAGGTTGAACCCGGGTTAAAAAAACTACTGCTCAAGAGGTGGGTTGCATCTGGGTTGAACCTGGGTTAAGTGCAGTGTAAAGTGAACTTGTGTTGAACCTGTGTTTGATTGGTTCAATATGCATGCGTCATAAAGAAGCGCGCCAAATTTGCAGTGATTGCTCCTCGTGTCGATTCGATTCCCAGCCTGTTTGGATATTGCATTATTGAAACTAAGATGGAAAATCGTGCTCGTGCATCTCTCTTGGATGATGAGGAAGTTCTTTCCTTAATACACATTTGGAGTGACTCCAATCCCCATCTGTGAAACTGCCAATGACTATACTGTCCCACCAGTTGTCACTTCTTGCCCTAGTCCAAACACATCTTTGACAGGTAATGGGTGGCGCATAGAGCACCAATAATCTTTGTAAGAGCCATTGCATTCATTTTCTGCCGCATCTGTAAAAAGCATTTCTCTCTTCTCCTTGCAGCTGCCCTTTGCCTTTTATCACGTTTTATTCTCAAAATAGCAGAATTTCGTCGAAAAATAAAAACGAGCAACTGGAAAAGTCTTATGAATATAGCCATAGTACGGTTTTTCGCCATTTTGCTTAATTTTAACCAAGATTCACCCCAGATTCACTTTACACGATGAACGACCGATTTTCCAACCTTGGTTAACGTAACACAGGCTCAACCCGGGTTGAGAAGTGCCATGTAAAGTGGGCTTAAGTTGTCTGGACGTTGCCGGTCCCCTTTCAGTGACGCCGGCAGCATTTTTTATTGGGGGGGGGGGCAAAAAATTTCAATTTAGTTGACGGGATTCTGAGGAAACCCGATCAATACAGTGCGTAGTCGAAACGAGGCTTTAATTTATGCAGTATCACAAACAATTTTATCAATATCTTTTAATCAACGTTCTTTACGTCTCTACTCTAATTCTTTACGTTTCTCTAGTACAAGTCCTATCTTCTGGGAGAATTCTCACTGAAACGTGCAATGAGGTCTTCAATGCCCAGAGATTTTGTAATGTATGATTCAACAGACATCAGCATCAGACAGTTTAACCGGTCCTGCCCCATGGTGGATCTTAGCCGGTTCTTTATGATTTTCAGCTTTGAGAAGGAGCGCTCGGCGGTAGCAGATGTCAGTGGTAACGTCAATGCCAGTCTGCATAATTTTCCAATGACAGGAAAACATTCAGGCTCCTGAAGTAGGGCACAATGCAGATCATGCAAAGATGGCTTTCGCTTTTCAGCTTCTGCCTTTTTCAAAACTCCATATACAAGCAACGATTTGCGAATCAGTTGCAATTCTCTCTCTAAACTGTGATGCTCGACATCAGCCTCGTACCA
The DNA here is from genome assembly GCA_964019065.1 of Catostylus mosaicus. Classification (NCBI taxonomy): domain Eukaryota; kingdom Metazoa; phylum Cnidaria; class Scyphozoa; order Rhizostomeae; family Catostylidae; genus Catostylus; species Catostylus mosaicus. The sequence continues at coordinate 15,932,466 of OZ025184.1, read as the reverse complement.
ATCAGCTGCAATTTTCACATGTTGTCCTAGTGGGATGCAGGTATCCAATTCCCCTCAAAGCTGCTCTGTTCTCCTCACCATACCTCATTTCAATAGCATTAGTCATTAAGTCCAGTATCTAAACAGAGAAAAGACTTCTTTAAAGTTGGAGTAGGACATGTTTTTGAGCGTTTTAAAAGATAAAGAATCTAACTTCAAAAGTGAAATTTCAATAGAAAGTGTAAAACCCCTTCTTCCTTTCTTCCTGTGTCTCTATTCTCCAGCTCCATATGTTTCCTATTTACTGTTTCCGGAACAGTTAACTGCAAGTGTTACCAAGTAGCTGGGAAACACGTTCAGGCGGGATGAAATTCCTACATGTTTACACGTTACAAGTTATTTGTTACTTTTCGTTCCTCTTTTTTGCCAATATTTTTATTGTCAACGCCATTTCCTTAACGTCCCATTACCCAGAGAATGCGTATTTTAGACTTTGGTATCCTGCTCAGGACGAAAACTCGGCAATTAGCGTTTACATTGTTTGGTCGGGCAACTAGGACAATCTGCCGGGATACGCCGGGAACTTCGCTTTGCCAGGAACCTCGGTTTGTCTGGAAAGTCGGCTAGCCGGGAAACTCACCTCCATGTAAACCGGCCCTTCAATTTAATTAAATTTTGTAGGTAAGTCTCACTTACCGAATAGAAGAAGTTGGCTCTAAGTCCATCTTTGCGAGACAACTGGACTGCAGTTTCGGGTCGTTCGTCAATTCTCTTTGGTATCTTCCTCTGCCTTTCCTCATCGGGTATTCTAACATTCATCTGGTGGCAAGTTTCCGTTAACTGCTCCCAGAACCACTCAAAACACGTCTCGTTCCGCATTTACAGAAGCAATTAGATCTTCCACTCGATCGCAACCAGTGACTATATCCAGGTCTTCTGACTGCAACTTGTCTGAAACTCCTTTACTCAAATTCAGCACATGGTCAAGTACCTTTTGAAATAGGATAGATTCAACAATCAGACCTGTCTTATAGGAAAAGTTTCAAGCAGCTTTTATCAATATTCACAAAATTAAAATCAACCAAATATAGGAAATCACCATGGACTACTTTCTAAACGAAGAATGACGAGAAATAACCAAATGCATTTTGCGATGAAAATAATTAACAGATAACGACTTACATTCAAAGAGAGTATGAATTCGAAATCAATGCTGGCCAAGAGACCTTTCGCTTCAGCTGCGATGTTTGCCTTTCTCTCTGTCTCAAGTATATGTTGAAGGGTGCGATAAACTGATTTCAACGAAGCATTGATGGTGTTGATGGCATCTGCTCTGCATGCCCAACGGGTCTCACAAAGGCTCTTTGAAGTACGCACTTGAAATCTTTTAGGATTCTGGTCTTCTTGGTGAATGTCAACTTGCTTCTGGGCGTATACTGCATGACGTTTTGTACACGTTTTGTGATGAAGACGTACAAATTTTGGAGCACTCCGAAAAAGTCTCTGGCTGTTCGATTGCTGGTCATGGTGTCTACGATGACGAGGTTGAGAACATGTGCATAGCAATGCACGAACATCGCCGAGGGTGATAATTCTTTTAGCCTTGCTTGGAGGCCCGTGTAGCAACCGGATACATTGCTAGCTCCGTCATAGCATTGGCCCCTTAAATTCTTCACGTCAATATCGTGCTCCTTTAATGCTTCACAAACAGTCTTAAACAGTATCTCACTCGATGTTTCATCTACGCTCTTGACTGAAAGCAGTCTTTCTTCGACATTTTGGCCATGCACATAACGGACAGTGATGGATAACTGCTCTTTGTGGCTAATGTCCGGTGTCTCATCAACAATGACTGCAAAGAAAACTGCCTCTTTCAAGCGTTGAACAATTTCATCAGAAATCGCTGTACCAATTAAATCAATCATCTCGTTCTGGACTTGATGACTCAGATACGTTGCATTACCTATAAAAAAATTGTATCTTGAAGTTCAAATATTGTCGTATGAATTGAATTTGTACACAATATGTATTTCTTTGTCGAATAGATTCGTTTCTAGAACCCATAATTTGCACCACTAACCATATTCATTTGAGGCTACCTGATTACACTTCGACAGTGTGAATATTAGCTGAACTTGTGCCGAAAAGTGACGGATTGGTTTTCATAATAAAAACAAAACAAGGACGTACACGCATTCTTATAAGGAATTGTTTCATAACGAAGGTAGCTAAAAACTAAAGTAATTTGTAGTACCGGATGGGAGACGGCTATGGCATGTGAAAATTAAATCTTTTAATGAAGTTGTTTTATTCCACCTAATGTTTCTTTTAAAAATATGAAGCTTCATTAAATTTCCTTTGCATGTAAAAACAGTGCAAACAATTTTTAACGTCAATTGTTTTCAATTATTCATTTTTACTTGTGTTCTGACATCTTTATTACCAAATTGGGTGGCCTCAGAGAAGCCAGTACGACCCTGAAGGGAATAATAGCGGGTAAGGAGAGAGGATTTAATACATTAGGAGGGCTGGAAAGGGAATGCAAACTTTCATACAGGTAAAACAATGAAGATGAAGAGCAAGAGGTAAGAGAATAAGGGAGACTGGAAACAAGGGATAGAAACGAGGCAAAAGGTATAGAGGGCACAATAAGGATGGTCAGCGATCGTTAATCCCCTATTTACAGGGTAAACAGTAAGTTAAGAAATTTTCAGTATTGAGACGTAATCGGTATTCCTAATGAGAAATGCGTGTGTGTGCTAATGACACAGAAATATACAGAATAAGAGCAAAAGTTTGAGTGTATCGAACCAACCTTTAGCATTCTCCAAGTGAAATTTCATCACTGCATCGTTCTGTGAAAAATGCTCAATGATCTCCCTGAAAATGCCTTTGTTAAGTTTTGTTTTGATCTTCCTTGTGACCTCTAAATGGTAAATTGAGTCTCCCAAGAAGCCGAACAACATCAATGATGCGCCCGATCACAGTACGTCTGCGTTTGACCTATGGAAGAAGCATTAAATATGTCAACATTAAATGGGCATGGCATATTGCCTGACAATCTAATAAACATGAAATGACAATTAGCCTGACGCTGTTGAAACCTCAAACAGATTTCCACTGTTGTTGTCGTTTGCTGGTGTCAGCAGTTTTAGCGATCGCGTGACCATGTCTAAATTGTTTGATATATAGGGTCTAATACACGGCTTTACTACCGTGTAATATGCACACTAATTTGGCCCAAATTTCTTCAAATATAAAGTTAATGCCCAAAGTGAGTGCCCAAAGTGTGTGCGCAAAGTTTCTGAAATCCTTCAGAAACTTTCAGTATGGACTCAGAAATTGTATAGTAAGTTTCTTGTAAGCGCTTGAATCACATGAAAAACAATTGCGCTACATTTACGACACAAAACTGCTTCTGCATCGCTATTGTTCGGTTGTAAATGATGCCTGGTTTATCTCAGGACCGTAGCAGCTATTGGGGCCCGGTCCCCCCTCCCCAAAAATTTCCCGAAGTTGTAGTTTCTTATTCATCATAATAACGTAGAAAAATGAAACGAAATATGAAATCACTCTCCAAACACCCAACGTGTGCACTGTTACGAAAAAATGTACAGCACCCGTGTCCAAGAAATCACTGAGAAAGGGTCATTAATTGAATTATCACAAAGACCTAGGATTTGAGAAAAAGAGGGTTTCTATGTAAAATGCACTCGAAGGATCGTAACAAGTGTTCCTTTGTGCCCTCCCTCTATCAGTACTGTTAACGTCCCCAAGGGCGTTGATCAAAAGAAAAAAGCATGCGGCCCGAAAAAGGGTGTGGCCCTCAGTGCGAGGTGGTGCCCCCTTAATCTGGAAAAAGCTTCTACGCGCCTGTTTAAGTTTATGTCAACCAGCTCATAGATGAATGGAAAGAAGTAGAAAGTGACCCTATTTATCTCATTTTCTCTTGCTGACGCTTGTCTTGCTACATCTCGGTCTAGTTGCTGGTCGATGGGCCTCCTTTGCAACCAAATTCGGTGTGCCTCAAAAGACATTTTATGGCAGTCACTCAGTTGATGCTTTGAGGTTCCCCCTTTTTTCCAGTTGGAAAATCCACTTGTTATAAAAGCCTTGTCGGACTTGCACCTGATCTATAAGAAAAGGGAGGCAAATATATATTTCAAAAAAGACACAAACAAATGCAGCAGTGTGGTAAGATAATGTCATGATTAGTTGGGCGTCATAATTATCGTGTTAGTTGGTGTTATTAAAATAGGAGACAGCGCTCAATTTTTTTTAAATATTAGCCCAATACAGTTATGACCAAATTGTTAACTCCATTCTTCTTTGGCTAAAAAAGTGGTGGCCCCGTTGCATTAGCGCTGACTATTTTGTAGTATTTTGTAGTTTGTTAGAAATGGTGACCGGCTGCCGGTCAAATAGTCACTTCGAATAACAAATGCGGTTGTTTCTTACTTGGCGGTTGAAAGTCCAACAGTAAAAGCAGAATGCCTTCTCAGCTTTCTTTGAATATTCCAACCACTTAAATTTGTCGTACCAGCTTGAAAGAAACCCTCTTCCTTTCTTGTTCCTCGGAAACTGGCAGTCTTTTGGCTGACAGGGACCATTTGCAATGACATATTCCCTTGCTTCCCGATTCACTGGCAACGGCGTCGGAGGATCGTAGTCGTAGCCGCGAAGATCGTCTTGTGGTATGAGCCCAGAGTGGCTGATTTTCAGGGGCCGTGGAAAAAACCTAATTACAATGCTAAAATAAAATGATACTAAAATAGAATTTTTCAAATAAAAAAGAGAATTTACAGAGTTAAATTACAATAAATAGAAAATTAAAAGCTATTTACTCTTCAATCTACATTTAAAAGTAGACAGAGAGGGGGCTAGCTTGACCTCATGTTCTAATTTATTCCAAACCTTTGATCCACGGAACGAAAATGCTTTTTGGCCATTACATGTTTTCATTCGCGGAGCAAGTAAGTCAGTCTCACAATTTCTCAAATTTACAATGTTCCGTGTCGAGTTTCTCGTGAATAGAGTAGAGAGGTAAGTGGGTGCGAGGCCACTTATTGATTTGAAAACAATGGTGGCCGTCTCTTGTTTGATCATGTCGTGAACTGTCGGCCATTTGAGCTCTTTTATCAAGCGAGCTGTTGGTGCATCATAGCTACTGTTGGTACCTATTCTCGCAGCACGATTTTGCAACTTTTGAAGCATTAACAGGCGAGAGTCTCCACAGCTACCCCACACAGAGCGACAGTAGCGAAAATGTGGCTCAACGATACCTCTATACAACTGACTCAAGGTATGCTTTGGAAGCAATTTCTTAGCATATTTTAGGAACCCCAAAGAGCGAGAAATCCTTGAACGTAAAGCCTTAGTATGCTCATCCCACACAAGATGTTTATCTGGTTGTACTCCCAAGTATTTCACATTATCTACAACATCAATATGCGACTTGCCAATGGTGAAAGACGGGGTCGGTACTGATTTGTCTGATATCTTCTTTATATTAGGTCTAGAGCCTATTACCATTGCTTGTGTTTTGATTACATTCAGAGACAGCTTATTACCTATAAGCCACTGTTTCAAGAAGTCTAGATCGCTGTTAAGGGTTTCATTAAGCTCGTCAATATTCTTAGAAGAATATGATATACTGGTACCATCGGCATACATCGTTACTTCACAGCTTTTAAGAGAAAACGGCAGATCATTTATGTATATGAGGAATAAAAGGGGCCCAAGGCAAGAGCCCTGAGGAACTCCACATTTTATTTCTTCCATATTTGAGGCTACCCCATTCACTCTACAAAGCTGCCGCCTGTTTTTCAGGTAGGAGGAAAACCAGATATGTTCAAGGCCAATTACTCCATACTTTTCTAACTTTTGGAGTAGAATATCGTGATCTACAGTATCAAATGCCTTTTTCAAGTCAATAAATACTGTAGCAGTGAATCTACCTTTGTCCATATTAACGTACCAGTCATTTGTAGACTACAGCAGAGAAGTGACAGTGGAATGCAAAGACCTAAACCCAGACTGTTTATAGTAATAAGCTTGTTTTTGTCTAGATATTCATAAAGCTGGTTAAAAACCAACTTTTCAAATACCCTAGACAAGAAAGGAAGTACTGAAATCGGCCTATAATTTGATCGTTCATCAGATTTACCACTTTTAAAAATGGGGGCAACTCTAGCAATTTTCCAAGAATCTGGGTATACAGCAGTTGCTATAGAAAGATTGAAAGTGTTGCAAAGTGATTCACCAATGACAGGTAGCGCAATTTTCAAGAAATGATTGGCAATACCATCAGTGCCAAAACCCAAGGACTTTTTTAATTTTCCAAAGACCTTCTCCACCTGAGCAATATTTACAGCTTGTAATTCAAACCGCAAATTGTGCTCGTTAACAGATAACTTAATTTCAAGAAGGGGGTTTTCTGTCTGTGGCAGTTTGTCACTGAGGCTTTTGCCAATATTACAGAAAAAATCATTCATCGATTCTGCAATGGCTCTATTGTCGCAAACCTGCTTACCATCAACATGCGGCGGCTGGACGAGTTGGTAAGGCGCAGGTCTGCGAACTCACGAGCCTAGAGGCACTGGGTTCGAGACCTCAGCTGAACTCTCTCTCCCCACAAAAACAGCGCAGCCAACCCAGCTGTCCATCCTTTCGAGGTCGGTAATTGGGTACTCAGGAGAAATCTTGAGGACACAGGCCTTAGTGCCCCAGGCCCACATAAGCTGATAAGCTGCCAGAAAAACTTAGCCTGGGTTAACAAACAAACAAACAAACAAACATCAAGGGATGCTATTTGCGTGGTTTTTGATTTTTTGTGTAAAACAAGATTAATGGTCTTCCATGTGTTTTTAAGGTCTCCATTATGCGAAGCAATCTTATTCGAAAAATACTCGTGCTTAGACTCTGTGTTAAGTTTGTTAACCTTGTTGCGCATTTGCCGATAGGCTTGCATCAATATTTCAGAGTTTGAGCGAACCGCTAGTTTCTTCAACTTATCTCTAGCAGCAGACATAAGCTTAAGATCCTTCGAAAGCCAAGGACAGAACTTTTCTGACACACGTCTTTCGCGAAGTGGCGCATGTTTATCAAGAATCAGCGAGAACGAAGAGGTCCACTGCTCTACGATAAGGTTAACATCATCGTTGTTATTGACAATACCATTCCAGTCAATTGAAAGCAGATCGTTTACAAAGACAGCAGAGTTGAAATTTTTTGAGTTGCCTTGTTGAAATATTTTTATGCTGTCTTCTAGAAGCACCACGAAATTTTCTAACACAGTATACCATATAGTGATCACTGATGCTTGTTTCATGCACCCAAGACGTGACTATATTTGATTTATTTGTAGTTGCATATGGTCTATGTGGGTGTTGGATGTTAAAGTTACCCTGGTACCTCTGTCAATTATCTGCTGAAGTCCAAAAAGATCATAGACTTCTAATAATCTAGACGAGTGTGTAGGAAGGTTAGCACAGGCAAGAGCACAGTCTCCTTTCCTCAAATTAGGCAAGATATCGCAATTTGTATCTCCCAAAAGAATGATTTCTTTGTTCTCATTGTCTAAAAATTTTAAGGTGTTTCAAATTCATTAAGAGTGTCGGGAGATGCATCAGGGGGGCGATACCAGGCCAAAATGGAGAAAGGGGGGCCCGCACTGGCTTGACTTCCACGAAAATGGTCTCCAAATATGACTCGGGGAGATCATTATGGAGTTAACATTTATCATAAATAGAGTCCTTTATGTAAATAGCTACCCCATCACCATGGCGGTTGCGTCCATGTCCTTGCACGACGATAAAATGTGTAGATACTGGTCCAGTCGCAAATTAGCGGAAACTTAATGTCCCTCCAGGAAATCGACACTTTCCACGAGGGAGGTGTCTTTTGATATGTTTTGAAAAACAAGTTGTATGAAGTGCAAAGTAGGCGTCCTTGCAGCGCAACACTTGCATCAGATCCCTTTCTTTTTCTGTGGTGCATTAATGACCCTCCAGGAATTTGACACTATCCATGGGGGGAAGTCTTTTGATATGTTTTGAAAAAAATTTGTATCAATTAAAAAGGAGGCGTCTTTGTTTTCTAACGCTTCATCAGATCTCATTCTTTTTCCGTGCTAAAGGAATGGCAATAAACAAACAACAAAGAAGCCCGCGTGAGTCTCAAGGACGTTCGTCATATATGCGGCAATTATTGTTGAAAAACGAAAGAACTGAAAAGCATATTCAATAAATATTTGAAATAAAAGTGCATGGAATAAAAATTTGCTTTCAATTAAAATTAAAGCTTTTCATGAAGATTAAGTATATTTCAAACGCATTCAATAACGTTCGTAAATGCTTTGGAAATGATGAGCGCTTCCCATTTCAAAAAATGTTTTGTTTACGGCTTAAGAGCCCCAACAAGGGACCTACCCCATTTCCCAGGCTGCCTCTCGGCGGCCCTGCTCATCGTGCAGATGAACATGTCTGCCTGATTCCTTTTACATGATACGATGCTTCATCTTCCTGTGTCGCAGTTATTTCGGGCTTCTCCCTTTGTTTCCTTAGTTGCAGCACCGAATAGTAGCGTTAATGCTTCGCTTTGTCCTAACATTCATCATCAACAAGAAAACAATGAACAGTCAAAGCTCTTTACTTCTAGAATTCTACTGACAATTATTCTGTTCGGTGCATTGTGTTTCCAGCAAAAAACACATTGTTACTATTGAAAATTAAGAATTTAATGATCAGAACCCAATTGAGACGCAATCGCTTACTTTCTGCAAGAACCGCGATGACGCCATTTATGCGTTGTCTCTTGCTCCTTTATCTTGTTGCATGCTTCATTGCTGTATCAGAATGTTGGAGGAGAAGAAGAAGACAATCAACATGCACTGCTGTTAACTGTCAATGGTCATCATGGGGGCAATGGGTTGCTTGCTCGCATTCATGTGGCTCCCAAGGCACCCAAACAAGGGGTCGCTCCTATGCAACTAAAAATTCGTGCGGTGGTTCTTCCTGCTCTGGTCCTTCTTCAGAATCCAGATCATGCAATACAGGAATGTAAGGAACTGTTTAGACTTTGTATTGTTAGATTTAAATTTTCTACATTGCTCATTAATAGTTATTAGTTATTAGAGGCCTCAAAAAATTCAAGATGTAAAGCTCTGATCGACAAGCATGTTAATAGGCAAATGCGCATTTTTGATTGTTGCTTAGACTTATTTTGCGAACGTATAATTGCCCTGCAAAATCTATGCCTATATTTTGAAACGGTGGACCATCATCTACTCTATATTTAGAGAGATCTGGAACGGTAATAATTATAAAAATAATAATAATAACGAATTTTTTAAAAGGATAAAAACTTCAACAATTGCAAAATTGTTGTTATCAATGTTTGTCCTGTACTGCAAGGAAGGCCTTTGAGCCTTTTACAAAGGATACATTTCCTACGTAAACGTTTAACTACTTCTCTCCCCTAGAGTATCAAATACCTTCACTTTAATGCATGTTTAAAACGTGTTATAAATCATCTTTATCAATAAGAAGATTGATCATGGACTCGATAAAACTCTTATGAAAGGTCTTCCTTTACGTTACTAACGTGCTGCGCTAATAAATTAGCACCCATTAGTTCTAGCCTTGGAATTGTTGACGTGACAATTCTGCAACCGTAGCCTTATATGATACACAACGAGTAACGATCGTTTTTCATATGCAATCGTAGACCTGTTTGCTGGCAGTCTTTTCTTTACCTTTACTTGTTGTTTTCATCATAGTCAATAGTAAAAATTTTCATTTGACTATGTTTTCATTGACCAATTTATTTTATAGCATCAGGCACAGTTGCCAAATTTCACTGTGTTTTTCATAATTAAACCATTGTACTATTGTTTTGCAATCTGTATCTCTTGAACTGAAAATACAATTCATCTATTATTTGCGTTAAGAGTATATGACAGCCTACCATTGTATTAGTAAACAAGGAATATTCCTCCAGTGATTGCAACTTATTCTGCTCTAATGCAATGCCCATTGTTGACTTGGATTTGGGATTACTTTCTCTCACTTTTTATAGTTTTCTCTTAGATTTATATTTCCGCAAATTGAAAGCCAGTATTGTTTTAGACGTACGCGCGATATCCAAAGCGCTGTCCAATCTATGTGCTCCAACCCGTTACGCACGTTCTGAATAGATTAAAACTACCATTCTAAATTTTAGAACGCTGTTTTCATCTTTGTAAGATGGGTGAATATAACATCCGTTGATTTAGAATATAGGCAATATACCACTTTCTAAACATCCCCCAATGTACCGTGCTACCATTCGTTTGGAGCAAAAAGCATGCTGGAAAGGTGAGCAAAATATATCTATGCAGCAAGCAGCAGGAGTGTGGAAGGCAGAGGCACATCTCTCGGCACCATTGATCAAAAGTGAAGACATCTCAAACCTTTGAAAACGTCCCCCCTCCCCCCCCCCCCTCCACTCCACGGTGCTTGTGATCAATATAAATCATGACAACATCACACTTCTTATCGGTTATCAAAAGGTTATGCACATTGTTTAATGTTATAAAAACGATTCCGAAAACACATTTCAACAAGCTAGATTGAATATAGAAAAGTTACAAGATTCTAGGATACACGAAAAAAAGGTACGAAACATACTATAAAATAAGATATTCATCATTCAGCAGTCCGCCTTGATGAGTATCTTCTATTACCTTTCAATCTGAGAGAGACACATCAAGTTTCAACACTTTTCAAACTCATCTTTAGTCATTCCCTTTGTAAGTTTATCTGCAATAATTTGCTCCGATTGGCAATACTTCAGATATAGTTATTTCTTTTCCACAGCTTCTCGAAGAAAGTGATACTCTATATCGATATGCATTGTTCTTGAGTGAATTGTTTGATTCTTTGATAGAGCGATTGCTCCTTGATTGCCCTCAAATGTTGTTGTGGGTGTAGATGTTTCAGGTCCTAAACTCTCTATTAAGCTTAGAAGCCAGATAGCTTCTTGCGTAGCTGTACTGATACTAATGTAGTCAGTTTTTGTTGTTGAATGTACAAAAACACTCTGCCGCTGACTTATCCGCAAAACAGAGAACCTGCCAGATGAATTGTGTACGTTGAAGTAGATCGTATTGAATCAACGTCACCAGCCCGATTTGCACCAGAATACCCTAGTGACTTAAACTAGCATCAATTGCATCAAATGTAAGACAGTAGTTGAGTGCGCCTTTTAGGTAACGAACTATTCTCTAAACTCCTTGCCAATGATCTGAAGAAGGATTTGACATGAACTGACTCAAAATTCCTACAACAACAACATATTTTCTCGTCTTGATGCAATCATAGCATAGTGTAACGATCCAATCACTGCATGATAATCTATCTTGTCACTAGCAGAAAACTATTTGCATACTTAACCATGTTCGATTGGTATAGATGATGGTTGACAGTCAATCATACCAAATCTCTTCAGAACATTTTCTAGATAAATCTTTTGATTGACAAAGAGAGTCCAATTTTCCAGTTTGATGCACAAAAGACACGTTTTCCTGCAAAAAAGACAACAATACCCGAAGTTCATTTAAAACCCACAAGGAATTTGTATTTTCACAGTTTGTGACGCAGGTTACAATAGATGAATCTTACTCTCGTTATTTTTGATTTTTTGGAAGATGTTGTGCTGTACCTAAGAAAAACTATGATACTAACAAAAAGCAGTTCTGATGTGCCGTGCATACCATTTGCGGTTAGGCTGGGCTGGAAGACTATTGAGGAGCTCATAGATCATGATATGATCTGATCGCTTTTAAAGCTCTTCATGGGCTAGTTCTACAGTATATAGGCAACTTATCCACATAAAATGCCAATTAACCTTTTGACTAACGATAACCTAGATCTTCTAATGAATGATAATGTTTTTTTTTAAATTATCGAATAACCCTGACCCCAAGTGTAAGCAGGCAATAAAAACATAACTTTACATCGTTTACACAACTTTTGTAATAAACTTAAAGGATGATTTCATATCTATTGAATTAAGTAGTATTTCTATTTCTTTATATTAATATGTTTGTCTTTGATTAAGCGGAGGGCCATTTGAGAATCAACAACGCTGACGACACCTTCATTAGATATGTTGAATCAGTAAATAAATGCATAAATAAAAAGTTAAGTGAACGGAAAAATAAATATATAAATATATGATAAATAAATAAATAGATAAATGAATAAATAAATAAATAAAAAATAAAAAAATAAATAAATAGATAAATAAATTAATAAATAAGTAAATAAGTAAATAAATAAATAGATAAATAATTAAATAAATTAATCAAAAAAGGTAAATAAATGAATAAACAAATAAATAAATAAATAAAATTAAATAAATCAACAAATAGATAAATAGATAAATAAATAAATAATTAGATAAATGAACTAATTAATTAATTAATGCATAAATATATGAATAAATAAATCAATCAATAAATCACTCGAACAATCATTCAATCAACCAATTAATCAATAAATAAATTAATAGTTCAATCAATCAATCAATCAATCATTCAATCGAGAATTCTATTAGTCAATTTGTCATATGATGGAACTACGAGCTTCCTTTCCTCGGAATTCACGTCCCATTGACAGTGTTCGATCATTGTTTCATTTGAATTCAAACATTTTCAGATGCTGTCCTGCTAACTGTGTCGTTTCATCGTGGGGGCAGTGGAGTGCCTGCAATGTAACATGTGAGCAAACTGGAAACCGAACAAGAACGAGAACAATTGTAACTCCAGCATCATGTGGTGGAAGCTGTCCAGAAGAGAACTCACTTATTGAAAATGGGACATGTTATGGACCCTGCTGTCCACGAGACTGTCTGTTAAGCAATTGGTCCTCATGGCAAAATTGCACTGCACCAGTTGGTATGATTCAGCTATTATCTCTGCAATTCTCTTTTCTTGCAGGAAAATCTGACCTAGACCTAAAAAGCGTTCCTTTGCTTAGCAGCAACACATAGATATGTTCTTACTCAGTCTCGATTACATTGGCGAAACGTTTTAGCCATGTCGTTAAAGCAAGCTACATAATTCTTTGGTAGAAAATCCCATTTCTTCATGTTGCTCAATTTCAGAATTTTCAAAAAATTAAGGAATTAACACTAGCAAATTATTGAGGAGGGGGGGGGGCTTAAGCTGTATGAGTCACAAATGAACTTGGTTTGAGTACGTAGTTGAGCTTATTCTCTATATACTCATTAATCGAGTTAATGGAACCGTTCAATTTTAATATTAATAGGTTCTTAACGTTTTGTATGCGTGTATTAGCACGCCAGGTACGTCATATAACACAATTGCCACAATTCATTTTTACACTATTCCACATAGGTATTTTTGGAGCAAATTCTGGAACCCAAAATAGAACGAGAACCGTTTTGCAGAAAGAATTCTGCAATGGCGCATGTTCTGCATTGCAAGAAACGCAAAATTGCACTCCTGACATCTGCCAAGTAGGTTTCCTTATTTCAAGTTTTTATTTTCTAAGATTTAGGACTAACGACCTAAGCTTCGCTGGTTTGAATCCCATCTTCTACCATTTTGAGGTTAGAGCCCTTGGACAATGTTTTTACACAGAACTGGCCTCTCTCAACTAATAAGTACACGTGGGTACCTGGTCTATCGTGGCATCACCCTGCTCTATACGATTACGCATAGTGCCCGTGACAAAGGGTAAAATGGTAGAATAGAATAGAGCAATTCGTAATATGCTTTACATTTGTAAACATTGTATGGCAGCAAGGGAAAGAGACAGGAAAATGTACTATAGTAGCTTGCGCTTCTTAAGAGCGGAGCCCTGTGAACATCTACACTGTCATTTTAGGTGTCAGAATGGAGCGAATGGGACAACTGCACACTTAAAAATGGCACATGTGGAACAGGAATTCAATCGCGCAATAGAACAATTGTTTTCAGCCCAAATTCTACAGTGTGTCCCACTTTGAATGAAACAAGGAACTGTGAGCATAGTTGCTGCCCTGTTGACTGTGTTTTGTCAAATTGGTCAACATGGGGAAATTGTTCTGTGGATTGCGGTGCAGGTAATTTATACTAGTTGACGAGAAACTGCTTATAGATTTTTTACTGGAATTTATTCCTTTGAATGATCAGTTGTTTCTGATGAATGTCACTGCATCAAGGAATTACTCTTGGTGCACCATGTTTCCGAGCAGGTGAGCAAAAACAAGAAAAGTGAAATCACAATTATCATGACGAAAAGTTACTTATTCAATACCGCCTTGGTAAGACAGAAATCAAAAGGGAAATGACCCTACTAAAATATCGCGCTTCTTTTCATTACAATATTCAGATTTAACAAGCTTGTAGCAACAAAGGTTACTGTAAAGTTAAAGTTATTTTCTCAGTTCTCACAACAAAAGGGGCTCAGGGATTCCTGCTGCATTCCAGCTCCAGAGCAAGGGAGGCAATGCAATAAAAATCAAGGCAAGACATTAGTATATGGTAGAATTTGGCTCCTGCTGCATGCGTCTTTGCAAGGAGTTTCGTTTCCGCTTATACTATTTTACAAAAAGATATTTTTCTCCAGGTTACCATATAAGAACAAGAGCGGTTATTACCGCATCGAGTTGCAATGGCAAGTGTAGCGATGTTCTCACACAAAATCAGTCATGTAATGGAGCAAGTGAAAAGATCGACTGTGAGCTGGGAACCTGGTCATCATGGTCCAGTTGCAGTTCGGGATGCGGCGATGGTATTTCACAGAGAGTGCGCAATATCACGCGGCAGCCAGCATCCTGTGGAGCTCAATGTGGTAATCTTAATGAAAGCAAGGTGTGCTCAAGCTATAGGGATGCAAGAGACTGCCTGGTAAATGATTCAAATCTATGCATTAGAGTAGCAAAAATCCCCCAACCTGACATGAACAGTTTGGGCGTGGTCTCGGAAAAATTGTATAAATTCACACCTGACAGATAGCTTTAGATGCAATAATTGCCAATTATCCGCTAAAGCAAAATTTTACAGGATTTAACAACAAAACATTACCCATCAACTAACCTTTGAAATTAAAAATTTGCTAATAGAGCTTAAATCTTCAGAAAGATTTTGAGAGGTAAGTTGCTTGGGATTGTCTGACCTCCTCCAACCCCCCCCCCCCTACACGCAAACACAAACGCAAACATATCCCTGTAAAAATTGGCCAGCCTTACGCAATTATACAAGCTCTATATCATTTAAAATCTGTTTCAAAATGCTGTGTTAGAATCCCCAAATCACGATTTTTCATACTAGCCTTGCATTGGGGTCAGAAGGCAATTAATTGAATCAGTCAAGTGCAGAGGCATCTTGTTCAGTGGAAAGAGGGTGATGATTTGCTTTCAAAAATATAAAAATGCTGCTTTTTTGCAATGCAAAATTGGCTGCTTCGAGGCAAACTTTCTTTTTCCCTTGCCGAAAACGTTATTTTAGCATGATCTGACCTTTGCAGGGGATAATAGCTACCCTAATTCAAATTATTCAAATAGGCTTTTGTTTTTTAGGTTATTTCATATTTATTGCAATTTGTGCTTAGAATAATTTCCTTACCAGGTGGGTACCTAAGTGCCTGCCCTATGACAGAAGATTTCTCCTTGAAAATCTCATATTGATTTTGAAACATCAGTTTCGTAAGCTGTATTACAGAAGGTGTTTGCCTCTTTGTTATGTTTGTATCAGAATCTTTTTTGCTACATTTATCTAGGTTGGGAAATGGTCCAGTTGGGGACCTTGCAGTTTGAACTGTTTTGTTGGAATCAAAAACAGAACCAGAGAAATAACACAGGCGAAAAGATGCAATGGGTCTGCATGCCCCACCTTAAAGGTGAGGTCTTTGCCTTGTTAATCGTTATTTCAAATTTGAACTCGAACTTCATGTGGCAAACTTTGCTTAAAATAATTAAAAGGATATACGCAGCGATGAATCAAATCAATGCATGCAAAATAATGACAAACGATTGACTCTCTAATAGCGTAATTCCGCCGAATCCAAAGTTCAAGATTTGTGATTGGTATGGCATACCATAGGACACAAATGCATTTTTTTATATCCAATAAAAACATTACAATTATATTTTACTGAATACTCTACTTACAAAACTACTCTAATAATTATTCTACTTACAAAATTTCTCTACTATAGTACTATAACGATACCGCAAGGAGCAAAAGCGTATGTCTACCTTGCGACCACAACATAACAGGTAAAAACTACTGATGTTAAAACGAGACGAAAAACAACCAAACAAACGATACATGTGACTACAACAACAAAAATTTGCTATAGGGGCTATGGTGGTTGAGAAGCTTATGATGGAGTTTGAGATTTTCTAATCAAGTCGACCAGGTTGGTGGATAAAATTCAAAGTTAGAAGAAGTATTCTTTTATTGAGGGCATCAGGAAGGTTCTTATCACCATACAGTAAACTGCATAAGAGCCTCATTTGAATTTTTGATATATCCATGTGGTCGGAACAGAGATAAAACTCCAGTGAGAAGACCCGTTCGCGGTACTGCAAAGGAAGTGCAGAGCAACAAGAAGTGTTTTGTATCCTCGATGCCATCGTTCGAAGGGCATAATGGGTTTATGGTGTCCCTAAAATTATGCTTAGATTTGCATAGGTCAAACATTTGTAACACCAAATTAACTATCAAAACTCTTGTCTATTTTGGTTGGAAATATATGCGTCTAGCATATTCAGCAAAAATGGAGACTTCAGCGCCCTCAGGCTCCTGGCTCAAGCATGCCTGCACCTTTATTTCAAATAAACGAACGATACTCGAATCAGATGTTCGTGCAATATTATAGTTCACGGACCACCCTGTAAAGCCGATACATGTTGTCATTTGCACTGGGAGGAGCTCATGCTTGAAACTCTAAACTTCAAAAATAAACCATCTTGCAACTGCCATTACAACAAAAATGATTGCAAAAAATACTTGTGACCGCGGTGCTATTTTCAAGTTGTTTTCCACAGGCTCAGAAAGTTATTCTATCTTACTAACAATTGCACGGAGATTTCATGTATTATGAACAGTATCATAATTTTATGTACAAATCTTCATGTACCGAATCATTTGATGAATGGCTATGGGTTTATTGATGATAAGTCTTATTTTGTATTAGGATTCAACATCTTGTGGCTTGTTTAATGGGGGTTGTGAACAAAATTGCCTGCCCACAAATGGTGCATGTTATTGTTTTGCTGGATATGAGGTAAAGAACCAAACCCATTGCAAGAAGAAGAATTGCGGCATTCCAGTCATCAATTATTGTCCTCCAGGTATGTAAAGCATGAAGTAGTTTTCTTGCACTGTAACACCCAACAATATGCGCTAGTCTGATTTTCGTAAGGAAAGATAAGGGAGAGATAAACCTTAATGGAAAAATAAACCTTTTTGGGATGTGTCTTATTGAAGAATCGTTAATTCCTCGACAAAATTCAGCCTTATCAGCTGATCTAGGTAATTAGGCCTTCTCAAAAAAAACCCCTTTCCCCAATGCAACATTTCATCCTGGAAAAAGATGCCGGGGGGCCTATAAAGCATTTTTTTCTCGCAAAATCAGTTTCATTACATGGCTAAACGCATTTTAATTGCTTTTTGTAATCCAAGGGAGGGAGGTCACTTGAAAATTTTATAAACGAGGGTCCATCCGCGATTTCCCATCATCACGCGATTCGTAAACAAATTTTACTTGCACAGACGTATCAACTAAATACTTTTTATGAAAGTTGTAATGTTCACATAATTAGTATAATTAGTATCCTGTATGTACATGAAGTCCCGTATGTAATCCGCCCATGTAACCTCGTATGGACGTCTTTTGGTTAGAGAGTTCTCATGTATGGAGTTCAGATACAGTTGTCATTTCTCTATGATCAGCTCCTTAAACATTATAAAAGTCAAAGATATCAAAGACTTCTTTTTGAAGGTTCAAGCTTTCAAGTTTGAACTTCATCAACAATGATTAAATAACCTGTATCTTGCAACTTTTCTGCATCGATTGTTCGCAAAAGCCTCATTTCCAATGATGTGGGAAGAAAACCTAACTTCCTCCATCTGTATGTGTTAATTGAACCCAAAAATCTCATATTGTGTAGATTAGCTACCCACAACTGTCAAAAGGACATGATTTTAGCTACCAGCTACCAAGGAGTACCTGGTCTTAAAGAAATTTCTTACCTAAAATTATAAGATAGAACCCTCCCCCCCCCCCCCCCCCACGTACATAAAAAATTTGAGTACCTCTCCAGGTTTGTAATGGAATAGGAGTAACCTTTTTGCGTGGATTAATAAGGAACAAGAAACTATACAAAGAACATTGCGAACGTTAAAATGTTTTCATAACGACGGCAGAAAAAGGCCAGCAGATTACATCTATGGTGTTGCCATAAATATGTACGCAGCAATACCATGGTAGGTCTATTGCATTAGTTGACAAATGGGACTATCGCCGCCGAGCGCTCTCGTCACTTGTTTGTTATAGCAAAGTTGGTATTGTAATGAAAATCCCTGATATTATCTTTTCGTAGCAAATGGTTTGTTCCATCACGCGCAAAAGGAAACTTTGGATTTACCGACTGCGCATAATGCTTCGCAGAGGGAATCATAGGGAACCAAGAAAAAACCAAGCTTAGGAAAATAGAATATAGATAAAATAGACCGACGAAATGTTGGGTCGTTCTGAGCGATTTCTGTTTTCATAATGTTTCATGTCCTTTGAGGATCTTTACGCAAAGGTCAACATAACTAGTAAAGCCAGTATTTAATCTTTTATGTCGCCTTTTTCTTCCTGTAATCACACTTTGTTAGTTATGCATCAGCGTTGACGAAAACATAGGAAAAGCGAGTAAAATTGACAATTTTCTTGATCCAAACATCAAAAATCCTGATAATTAAGTTGATAACTTATTATTAGCCTGGTGACCTTCAAATGGGCTCATTCGTAAGTTACTGTAATGAATTGAAAAGTGGGAATACCGTAAAATAGTAATATGTCAATCAAAAAACCAAAAGAAGAAAAGTTATCTCGATCTTTAAGGTGAGTATAAAACTAACTAACTCAATTTACAAGCATGATTATAGTATCTTGGAAGTGATCAAATCCCAATGCTTGTTGAGCTGGCACAGATGGTGTTTTGAGTCCATAACCGACTATTACTCTGGGTATCAATCACTTGTATCAGAGACATATGACATTGATTCATTGCATTGATAATCATTTCTTTCTACCTTTGATTAGGGATAGCTAATGGAAGCTTTTGCAAACAACCACTCATCAGTTGTCCAAATGGACCAATGGTTTACGAAACCAACTGCACATTAAGCTGTCCATCACATTTTCGCCTGATGGGAATGCAATCTATCAAATGTGAAGCAGAAGGACTTTGGACTGATGGCTCGAATAATACGTATTGTAAAAGTATGAATGAACCTCCAACAAATGTGAGTTAGTCCATCAATGTTCTATTTTAGTACGTATCTTACGGATGTAAAATTCCTGCTTCAATCAATCACGTACGGCATTAAAATTGTATATTTTGGAATGAAATGATGTCAATAAAATTTTGTTATTTTTGTCAATAGATACTTTTATCTGGGAACCATGTTATCATGGAAAATAATCAGATAGGAGCAACAATTGGAAATTTGTCATCTATCGATTTTAACAACGGAGATAATCATACGTATGCGCTGGTTGTTAACGCCTCATATGCGGGGAAATTCAGAATTGTTGGTCCTGAACTACTTGCAACAACGCAGTTTGATTTCGAGACAGATTCAAGAAGGTATCCTGTTCTTTTATTTCAATTTACTTTAGCCTGTGTGGACCACTGATCTCAGAGCAGTTTGCATGACTTCTACGGCGCCCGAATATACCTGCACTAGATTAAATTGGTATATGCGCAATAAAAAGTGGCCTTTTCATTGATTTACTTTGAGTGATAAAAATAGCTGAAAAGGGGGACAATGCCCTGGTCGGTCAGAGCCAATAAAGCAAAAATCCGATTACGTCGATTATGGCGATTACGACATGAAGTGGTGGCCATAATGCATCTAGTGTGTGATGACACTTGATGGAAAAGCTCCAAAGAGACATGGTAATTGACTAAAAGTACAAATTTAATTACAATTCTACTGTTTATATAAGAAGGATACGTTGACTTATAGGATAAAACTAATCTATAGTAATCAAGAATAACAGAAAAATTTACAAACATGATACATGATAAAAGCTTGAGCGGTGATAAATTTTACAAAGCAGAAGTCATTTTTAAAATAAGATACTGAAAAGGAACGTAAATGAGGGCAAGACATAGGTAGAGCTGAAATGATGTGATAAACTGGCTCGGATAGAGTAGATTTAATAGAAGAAGAAAAATATGCTATGACGATAGAAGGAAAAAAGGCCAAAAATGTATGGGAAATCGGGGTTATCGTGACAAGTGTAGAAAAAAATCAACTGCATTGATAATTAAATTAAAGCAATGTTTACCTCATGCAGCCTCTCAATTGGAATTGTGAGCACTGACAATGGAATTCCACCATTATCATTTACAAAATATTTTACGATTTACATTGATGACATGAACGAACCAGCAACAAATATTTTGGTAAGTGCAGCTTTAATAGATTCAATAAACCTTAAAGGACAGCGTGGCCAATTTGATATTTTTCATAAAGCCATTGTTGATTACATTAATAATATCTCCAGATATTATAAATCCCACTACAGTGCATAAAAAGCTAAAACTAATTAATCAAATTCTGACACACGCTGAAGTACGTTTATGACATGGCAAAACCTCCTCCCTGATTTTCATGTCATTATTTTCGAATTTTCCATACCCCCCTCCCCCTAGGCCGCTGACTTGATATGTGGTCGCTTCCCTATGTGAGATAAACATCGTTTCATATATTGTGTGTTCCAGACGAAGGCACTTAAGGCCTTGAACAAATGATTTAGCTTTGAAAATAGTCGAGAGATTATAATTTAAACGTAAATCAAGTGTTTATAATTCAGAACTCCCTTGTTACATTTACTGCATCCATGTATAAGCAAGCTTGCAACGCAACTCCTCTGCCACGTGAAAAATGTTACAATATTTACTTCCGGCTTGCAGAGATATTTGAATCTAATAAAATTCTTTAATATCTAGCTATCTAATTCGACCGTGGCTGAAAACAGTGACATTGGAACAAACATTGGTACTTTTGTAACCGTTGATGTTGATGCCAATCAAGTTGATTCATACAGGCTAATTGATGCAGCAGGGGGGATGTTTCGAATAAACGGAAATTCACTAGAGGTAAGTTTGGTTAGATTTATCATAGTTTTAAACTCATGCACCAGAAGATCTTTTCAGAAATGCTAGATGGGTTATTGGGCTTAGAGGAAAGCAAAGAGAATTGAGCACTTTGCATTGAAATTCAGCTGAGCCTGAAGTAGAGTCAGGGGTAGATTCAAAAGATGCAAGATGATATCTGATGAGATAGAACTTAGGTCGAACATAAAAATGTAGAAAATCACATCGGTATTGTTAAGGAAATTTCCCATTTATCCACAAACAAACATTTCACACAAGAAGTTGGAAACGTCCCGGTACAGGATGTTGCTAAATGCTCGAAGAACTGAGCAAAAGAATACACTTAAAATGAACTCTGGATTGCATAGATTGAAAATACATTTTTGACTTAATCTGCAGAATTTTCTTGCCTACTTTTGTACGTATAAAACTGCATATATGGAGTATATTTGTCTTGTTAATATTATTCGGTTCCTACTAAAGGGTTTCTGATAAAATGTTGTGTGCATTGTTACACTGTCCTCTCAAGCCCCAAAATTGTTAGGCAACCTCCAAAAATTCTCTTTTAAAAGGGGGTCCCAGTCAATAATCGGAGAGGAAAACTACTTTGTTTGGATTCAGTTTGACGATTAATTTGCATTTCAACCAATAAGTACATGAATATGTGTATGATGCAAATGAAATTATACTCTAGTACAGTTATCCACAAATATTTACATTGCAACATTGCATGAAGTCCAAGAGAAATCTTTAACTGGCTTATATTACTTCGAACGTGATTATAAATGTATATGATTTGTAAGGCTATGAACAGTTGGAATGATATAAGGAAGACAGGGGAATGGTGTCTAGCTCTGTATGTCAGTGAATTACAAGAATTATGAGCAAAGCAGATAAAAATGGGGAAGAAAAAGTGCTTAAACATTAATGATGCATTGCATTCCCATTAGTCTCTGATCAGTGAAGACAAGGCAATAGCTGCTCCCGTGCACTCAATGCTTCGAAATAGCCAGACTGTGGAGTTCTTTTTTTATTCTCCAAAGTGTGCTCAAACATATCTGCACAATTAGTGCAAATTCCACTGCACACATCTTTGCATAAACTAAGCAACTTTCAAAATTTTGATGATAGCAACCGTGTGTACCAAATTTATTACGTTTTTCGCATTGTAGCAAGGAAAATTTAGTATTGTTTAGAAAGCCAATAATTGAAAGATGAACATCATTCATTTTTGTATTTAAAAGGATCTAACTTCAAATATTAGTTTTGTTTGTATTTTTTCTAACAGGTTGCTAAGCCCATGGGAAACTGTTTAGCTATTGGAAGTCCAAATTGCTCTTTAAATTATGAAACAAAAGAGATGTACCTTATTGAAGTAGAGAGCATGGATGATAAGACACCGTCTCTTAAAATCATAAGATCATTTAACATATCAGTGATCGACAAAAACGACCCACCCTATGATTTACAGTTATTTGAAAATAGGGTGAATGAGAATGCAACTGTTGGGACAATCATTGGTCAATTTACTGCAAAAGACGAAGACAGAAATCCAAAACAATCATTGGCGTATACACTAATTGATGATGATAATGGAAGATTTAATGAGACAAACAACGGAACATTAATTCAAGCAAAAAAAATGGATTATGAGATCAGCAAAATGCATGAAATTGAAGTGAATGTTACAGATAATGGATCACCTCCGAAATCCGTAAGTTTTAGCTATTAATGCAGCTAGTGGCAGAATTAAACCGCAATATAGAAAATCGAGAGAGAAAACGTTAGTCTCAGAATATTCAATTTTGTGTTGAAGATGTTGGTTACTTTGAAATCAATCACCAAATGTGTACAAGAAAGAATCAATGTCTAGTAAAGCTTCCAAAAATTTAGAACGTAATACGGAACGGAAATCATTTCGTTTCATTGGAGAAAAAATCTATAACGAATTGCCTGTTAATATACGCAAAACTGAATCATTCAACACCTATGAACAGCATCTTAAACAACATTTTACCTAAACATCCTTATTTCAAATAAGTAACATATGATGTTTATACAATTGCTGTGAATTCCTTATGATCTAGATATATTTCTTATTTATTCTATAAGGTTTTAGTAACTTCACTCTCTTTTATGTTAATTAGGACACACATTGATAACAGCAGAAACGTTGAAGTGTAAGTCCTGACAAAAAATTCGTATCATGTCAGCATGTCAGACCAACAAGGCTCATATCTATTTAAATCTGCGTTGTTCTTTCAGATTTCCAAAATGTTTCACATAATTGTAATGGATATGAATGAGAAACCAATGAAAATTGAGCTTGTTTCTAACAATGGTCAATTGAACTTCCCAGTGAACGCTGCTCGGGTCAATGAAAATTCGCCAAATGAAACCGTTGTTGGAACTGTCACAGCTTACGATCAAGACGCTGTTCAAAGTTTAGCATTTTTCCCTTGATGATGATGCCACTGGTGCTTTTGCAGTTGACAGTTCAGCTTCATGCTCCAATGAAAGCTTTAATGATTCAACTGCAAATACAAAATGCAGTACGCTTTTAAAAGTTACTGATTTCCTTAATCATGAGGCTGATGTTAGCAAATCGATTATTGTTCGGGCAACAGATAACAACGGTCTTCATCATTCTCAGCTGTTTTCCATAGCAGTTATAGACCAGAATGACAGACCAACTGATATCAAACTCAATGGAATTTATAATGGATCTGTAAATGAAAATGAGAACAATAAACTAATTGGCACCTTTTCAACTGAAGATGAAGACATAAATCAAAGACACACGTGAGTTCTGCTTTATCTGGAGAAACTATTTTTTGAATCATTATCAAGAGCATATAGATATCTATATATATAACATTTTGCTTCAACTTCTAAAAAGCCGTATCGATTATCATAGTTGATAGTTGCTTAATGAAGCCATATTTCAATATTTTTGGCATTTTGAAGATCATTATATTTTCTTTAGGTTCTCCTTCACACTTAGGCCATTCTAGCGTTTACTTTTATTGCATATAAATGGATATTTGTGTTGATTAACTGACCTTCAACTTGAGTCGAACAGACAAAAGAAACGGTTACTGTTTTCATATATTTTTTCTATCTATATTTTATCTAATTTCAATTTTCACAATCGCTCTTTGTCTTCTTTTAGTTATCGAATTTTGAATGGTCTTAATAAACTATTCAAAATTGAATCTGGGAAGCTTTACACGACTGCAAATGCATCTTTAAACTATGAGAGGCAGAATATGTATACAGTCAATGTTGAAACGACTGATAATGGAAATCCAGTGAAGAAATTTAGAAGAAAGATTAAAATACAAGTAAAAATCAGTTTTTGTCAATATAAAGGATTTGTGCTTTCAGAATGAAGCAAATACATGTAGATCATGTTTTTATAATTTCTGCAAACACGTTCAGTGACTAATGTCCAATGCAAATGAGTTTGTTAATTCCTTAAACTTCTCTCCACAAAGTCAATTTTGCATTTTATGAATTTTGGGTAACGTTTGTTAAAGAAATTCAAAAAAACTGCAGCAAAACATTCTGAGTGAAAGACGATTGGTAACTAGAGTTCAAACAATCTAATCAAGAATGTTTTGTGTCAAAAACGTTTGTCTACACTTGCAGGATTTCAAAAAATGTAGCTATACTATGTTAATAATAATTTGCCTTTATAGATACTTGATGCTAATGAAGCTCCCACTACGCTCAGCCTATCTGGTAATCGTGTTGATGAAAATAGTCAAGTTGGTACATTTATAGGAAATGTATCGGTAACTGATCCTGATAATGAAGGCAAATTCAATGGAAGACAAAAAGCATTTTGTCAAGTTATTGATGATGCTTCGAATATATTTGAAATCAAAGATGATGTTATGCTCGTTGTCAAGCAAGGGAGTCTTGACTACGAAACAAAATCAAGGTAAATTTGTCTGATTTTATACGTAATACAATTCTTGGAATAAAAGCCACTATGTGTAAAGAGACACACCAGTGCCAGGGGTGCTGGAGAAATGGATCCTGTAGCCATCCCCTACTTGCTAGTGCGTGGTTTCTAAGGTGCACACTTTCCATTGCGATAAGTAAGGGTATCCTTGGTACACTTGGTGTATGAATAGTTTTTTAACTTCGAAGTTTAGTAAGACATTTGCAGTTTATAACTCAGTGGGGGTGTGGTGTTCATTTTTGCTCCGTGCAACTAAAATGCGCTGCCACAGAGCAATCCATTCGCTTGCAACTGTTAAAAATAGTTTAGATTTTTCTGTTGTTTCAAATGCATGTATGAGAAAGTAATTATGCTTTGATTTGCATCCGATATTTTATTTTCCTGTTTTAGAAAACCTCAAGGTTGTTTTTCTCGGGCTCTGTCTCTTAGATTTGGACAACACGTATTTTAGATAAATGGTGCTCAGATTCCAGCAAGTTCTGCTGCATTGTTCTAAATTGTTACTGTAAGACAGATTTTTAATGCTGTGACAGATTTGGCTGCCAAAAAAAAGGAAGCAATTCGAAATAGTAGACCGAAAACCGATTTCTGGTAGTTCAGCTTCCCAATAAAGTCGGAATTGGGGATAGGATAGATCCAGCACTGCCCTCCATAACCTTTTCACTGTGGCTTTTATTCGTCATTCAGCCAATGGCGGACAGAAATTTAGTTATAAATATAAGACTTGATTCCTATAAATTTAAGACTTTTCCTGGAACAAGGTGGACGTGTTTGACAAAACAGCCTAACTCCTTATTATTAATTTCATTTTTAAAGGAATACATGTAACTTTTCTCAATTAAATTTTCGAAAAAAATACTTTTGTCCATGTATATAATTCTTGAATGTCGTTGCAGAAGAAGCTGATTTTAATTTTGATGTGAACCTACAGAAACTAATTAGATTAATTGACAAAATTAATTTAATTTTAGCCATAACTTGACAATCCGTTGCTCAGATGATGGAATGCCAAACAGAGCCATCGAGAAAAGTTTGGCGATATATGTAAGTTAAATTGAATACCACGAACAGCTGCTCTTGCATTGAATTAATTAAATATAAGGTTGCCTCTTTGAGAAGCACTCCCTTGAGAGCGCCTAATTTTTCTGACATTTTAGCTAATTATCATTGATATATATCTTTTGTTATGAATATGCAAAGCCTTACACATTCTGGTGTAATTAAACACCCAATACCCGAATCGTTTAATTCGCTTACGGTCTCAAATTCGCTTCTGTCAACCCCCCCTTTTTCAAACGATTGTCCTTGTGATTCACTTCGCTAATAACAGACAATTTTCTGAAACAGGTGAATGATGTAAACGATCAACCAACAGATATATTATTGTCTTCAAATATTGTTGCTGAAAAGTCACCTAATGGAACCATCGTTGGAAGCTTAACGACAAGAGATCAAGATTCAGGACAATTCCATATCTTTTCGATCACTAACAAAATTGGTAGGTTTTCATCCTTTTTCACCGATTACTGTATCACCAAAATTAATGTGTATCAATGTGCCTGTTTACCTTAGATATTCTCATGAAGCCTTTTTATCCTCTCATATATAGGCCTTTACTTTCATTCGGAGTTCTAAGGGCTATTTCTTATAATCTATAATACACTTTAATTTTTTGGCTAGCCTTTTACAGTTAAATAGTTAAATGTAAGACATATTGTAAATATTCATATTTGAATAAGGAGAAAATTAGGCATTTTACAGCATACAGAATCGGATATTAGTCAAGCACGTATTGTATTCTATAACATAATCAAGATAGGGAAAGTATACACAACCTTGAAAACAATGTTCTGAAAGAAATAGAGATTAGTTGCACATAAACATTGTCAAGATCTTCAAATGAAATGTAATGAAATCTTTACGACATAAATCAATAGAAATCAGTGCCTAGGCCTTAATTTTTTCCTAGTTTGATTTCAATGTCCAAGCAATTTTAGGACTCGTGCTCAAACAGAATTTTGTTTTAAAACACGAGAGTGTATCTCTGCTGTAATGAAGTATAAATTTGTTTTCAAAAAATTTTAAGCAAATGGGCAAGTTGCTACTTTAGTTTATCAGGTTGGATGTAACAGTTGCAGTAAAAATGATGCACAAATTGACTGCTGCATTAGCTCAATATTCATAAGTTAAGATGCAACGAAATCCACTTCGTTTTTGCTGCAAACCAGATACAACTGTGTTAGATATACTTTGATAAAAAACTATAAATTTTCCAAAGGCTACCAGAGTAAATCTTCATTTCACAAGCTCCGTCAGTAGGGTCTTGACCATTTAGTCAGCATTGGTATTTTTCCTTTTCGTAGGGAACTTGGAAATTCAAGGCAAAAATCTGATTGTATCTGGAAACTTAGATCATGAAACACAACCAGTAATCAAAATTGAAATAAGAGTGTTGGATTCAGGCAATCCTGCAATGGCTTATGACAAATCATTTAACATCACAGTTTCCGATTCGAACGAGGCGCCTACTGATCTCAATGTTACAATGCACCCAGTTTATGAAAACAACACAGTTGACCAGATTGTTGCTAATTTGAAAATCGTCGATGAAGATCACGATCAGCAAGTGCAATCTTGTGTTATGATTGACTATCAAGATTATTTTTACTTCGGCAATGATACAAGCGGTGCTGCAGTCAATATGTTAACTAATAAAAGTGCCCGCTTGGATTATGAAACGATGCCAGTAATCAATGGTAAGAAAAATAATAATAATTATTTTTTGTCAACATATTACATGGTCGGTTTTAAAATTCTACAGAAAACGCGCGAAAGCGTGTAAGCTGCCCTCTCTCCAACATCTAAAAAGAAAGCATTGTCAGGATAAGTATCAAAAACTGAAATGGATATCAACAACTTGCTCGGAATATGAAGCGGCTAAGTTGAGAGCCTCAAGGAATCCCCGAGAAAGGGCTACAGATCGCATGCGCAGTAACAGTTTACTCAACCGTCAATGGAGCAAGAAAAGATTTGTTGTTGCGAAGAAAAATTTAAGGGCAATGTCAAGGAAAGGAAAGAGCGTTAACAGCAATTGGTACCAAATTTGCAATGTTTTTTTATCTACTATGATTTCAGGATGATCATAAGAATCTTGCTTCCTGATTAATGTTTAAATCCCATCGAATATCTATTCAGATGGCCTACAGTAGAAATGAACAAGAACGACCAATTTTAATTGTTGCAACAAAAGTGCTCCTTTTAACCTGTAAGTGTCCCCTCAAAGTTGTCTACTTGGTTGGTCATCGTCCTGTAAGTGTCCAAGGTTACTAGAATAAGAGGAGCCAAAAATGAATGTCTGATACATGTTTATAGATATATTGGGTGCGAAGATAGCTACAAAAGCCCTATTTATTGAATTGCACTGAAAAATGTACCAAAATTCTGTTACTCAATTATTGCATTAGACAGAGAAGTGGTAGAAACTGAATAAAACAATGCATGTCTTGTTCACAAAGTAAAATTGCAACTACTGTGCCACTTATTGCTGAAAAGAACACGTAGTCAGCGAGTTCCCGAAATTAGTGACACTGACAATTATCTAAGGAATTAAACGCAAAAGAAACATTACAAAACACAGTAAATTAAAACTAGATGAGAATGTTTTATCGATGGGTCAACCAGCCATCCATCAGACACGGATCCAGAGAAGGAATTGGTACTGCGTGCTATTTCAGTTACCAAATTGCATTAAAGGGTTAGATGGAGATAATTGTCAATCAAGTCCTACTTTCCCATTATTCTTTACCTAAAAAAAAAGCTCCCCACCAGGTCAGACAGACAATAAATCAAGCCATTCCACAAACAGCCTAATCCAACAGCCAGAATTTGGAATTTCAGGGGTCACCTAATATATTTTGCATGGATAAGACTTCTTAATCATTGCCATTAGTGAAGAACATCTCCAATAAAAATCCTTTGATCCTATGATGTTTCCTACATCATTGACAGTTAGCTCAGTTTCAAAACAATGACCCACCATCACCAGCCTTCTGCAGTTATCGTGGTGTTGTGCGGTTCTGTGCGCTTCAGTCATTGTTAGGCCGCAGAGTTCTTTAAGGTGTTCGCTTAGTCGAGTTTTTGGTCTTCCCCTGCCTTTGCTTCCAGGCACCGTATCCAGGGCCGAAACCAATAGGGGGCTGGGGACCGCAAATTACCATTTCGTCGGAAATTTGACTTTATTTAAACAATTGTTCTTTGAACAATTGATCTATTGTTTAGCAGTCAAGCGTCGGTAATTTTGTCAGAAATTGTCGGAAATTTTGTCTCTCTTGCCCCCTGTTCGGATGTGGCTAAATTCGGCTCTGACCGTGTCCATCAGGAGAGTTCTTTCGAGGCAGTTTTGACACAAGAAGTTTCCTTTCTAACGATAGAATTTTGCAATAAAGTACTTGACTGAGATGAACTTTTTCTTATTATTTTTTAATTTATTGTTCAGCAACAATAAAATTTTTTGACAATGGACGCCCAGCATTATCAGTCCAAAAGATGATTGCTATAAAGATACTGGATTCAAATGATGCTCCGACTAGAATTTTAATCAATGGAAGTGATGTTGTTATGCTTGAAGAAAACTCCCCTGTGGAGGCGGTCGTTGGACATTTGAGTTGTCTTGATCAAGATGTAACCCAAAGTCATGAGTACAGTTTGCAATCATATTCAAATGTTTTTATGGTAAGTGCTTTCCACAGAATCAAAACTTGATTTAAAATTAATTTTGTGCACGACTTACTTTTGTGCAATATAACCACTCCTTTTGGCAAAAAAGCGATTTCGAAGCTTTTTCATGGCTTTAGTATGAAATATAAGAATCAGGGCTTCCGACGGCGGGGGACTTTTTCATTGATGTTAATTAAAAGTACTATTTGCACATGGTAAAATAAACGTTTTAATTGCTTAAGACTAAGATAGTAAACATTTTCGTGTAGCAGAGATCTTTGCATTAGTTGTTAAAGGCAGTTCATCATGCTATGATATGGTAAATTTCTTGCTTCGAAGTTCGGCCCCTCCACTTTTTAAGTCTCGTCGGAGGCCCTGAGAATACAAGCAATGGTCAAAACTTATCAACAGAATCTTAGCCCTATAATCTCATGTAAGAAACATGACAGGCTATATAAAGGGAATTTCTAGGTTACAATTGCAATAATTCAAATTGTTACATCCGGCACGTGTTAAATATGTTAGCCTGACATCACCATTTTCGGGTTTCAGTATAAAGGTTTCGATTTATATTGTTTGCTGATTACAAGTGAATTAAAAGAGCATCTAGAGTGACGATAAGCACTCACATGTCGGCCATATTACATGGCCAAGTCGTAAACGCGGAACACGCGGAACACGCGGAAATTTCTGAAATCTAAGAAAACATTATCTGAGTTAATGAAGAGGGTTGCTTGGATACTAGTCTTCACAAAAACGCTGCTGTCTTTGGGACACATACGTAGTTGTGTTTTTTTTATCAATCAGAGCAATTTCCGTGATTTCCGCGTTTTCGAATTTCACCATGGGAGAATATCGACAACGTGGAAAACGCGGAAATTTCTCGATATTCACATTTACTAACAAAAGCCCATTAAAGCTTGAGAGAATGAATGTTATAAAAGAATTTTCAACTCAGCCAATTTTCCTCTTAGACATGTGAATAGGAGAGGGGGTGGGGGGGGTTGGTTTCAAAACTTGGAATTGAATTGAGAGGGAAATCTTGATTTCATGCAATAGATAAAATTGTTACATCCGACACGTAGTAAATATGATAGCCTGTCATTACCATTTTCGGGTTTCAGTATAAGGGTTTCGATTTACAATAACACATTCGCTTCGTAAAACTACCACCTTGATTACAACTGAATTAAAAGAGCATCTACAGTTACGATAAACACTCACATGTCGGCCATGTTACATGGAGCACGAGGCCGTTCTTTGGGTTCTGACAACTGGGTGATGGCCGCTAAGCTGTGGTTGCATTATAACTAAGTTTAAAATTTATCTAAGAATATGTTAAGTGTCCTTCTCACATACATTGCAAATAACTTGGACTTCGCAGATAGCAGGCTTTCAGCTAACGAACGGAAACAGATTTTAATTTGCCCTTTTTGTATTTAGATGAACAATACCTTGGCCACGCTACAAGTAAGGAATTCTAGTATGCTGGATTATGAAAAGCTGCCAGCGTCAAAACGACTGAGTGTTCAAATCGAGGTCGTCGATAATGGACAACCACCATTGTCATATACAGAAACAATTGTGGTTCAAATTGTCGACGTCAATGAAGTCCCATCGAATATAAGGCTTATAAACATGATAGGTGCAGAAATACCAGAAAATGTGACAATTGGGACAAACATTGGTGAGCTATTTGCAGACAATCCGGAAGAAACAAAACAACAACTGGAATTTTTCCTTTTAAATTGGAATGAAACATTTGCTGTTGAAAGGGTTAATAATCAATCCTTTTTATCAACAAAAAAGGAACTTGATTATGATTATGCAACTGGCTATAATTTGACAGTAGAAGTTACTGATAATGGAATTCCCCCATTGACTGCTCAAGGCTTTGTGGGGATAGAGATACAAAGAACAGATCCATGTGCTAGTGGGCTGCTCAACTGTAGTGAAAGAGTCGTCTGTCAACGTATTAATAAAACGAATGGTAACTGTGGCTGTATTGATGGGTATTTTCAAAAAGATTACACATGTGTAGAACTTAATGAATGCAACGCTAATTGTACCTATTGTGAAGATACAAAAAAAGCTTGCGATGCAAAGGAGCAATGCCTACCATGTGATAATAATGGGACTTGCATTGATCAGCTGAATGCCTATCAATGTAGTTGCTTGCCAGGATTTTCTGACGCAAGATGTAAGACTAATATTGATGAATGTGCTTCTACACCTTGCCAAAACGGGACATGCCATGACCTTGTAAACAACTATCGATGCCAGTGCTACGCAGGTTACGCAGGACGTAATTGTGAGATAAATATAAACGAATGCAAGAAGAATGAGTGCATTAAGGGTAAATGCATTGATTTAGTTGCAGGATTTTATTGTTCTTGTCAGAACGGTTACTCTGGTCTCTTGTGTAACAGGCGAAAAAATGACTGTGCGCCAAGCAAGTGTGGCAATGATGTCTGTGTACCCCCGTCTTATAATAACAATTCAATAATACGCCATAGGGGTGTCAAAGCAGTGTGCGCAAAGTCTGCTGAAGTTGTAATACTTAAATTTTCATCATGGAAAGTTCCAGAAGAAGAAAAAGAACAAAGTAAATGGAAGTATTTATTAAGAGAATTTATCACAGAAAAGGTCAAATTACCATTTTACGCCGTTGGCCTAAGTGAAGCTGGATCTAATGGAGGATTCTACACTGCAACTGACGTAATATTTTACAGTTTTACGACGGGTAGAAAGAGGCGTAATATCAATAACATTCAAGACAAAATCAATCTGCCATTTGTCGTCAAGGTTCAAGAGAAGATTATTCCTCAAGATCCATTTCTGCGGGCAGTCAATATCAGTTGTGGAAATGTTGGACCTTCATCTGCCTACTGGATATTTTGCAATGCTTCATATGAAAGAATTGAAGAAATTGGTCTTTTCAAAGAGGTTGAGAAGCAGGATAAAGTTGAAAAAATAAATACTTATATTGCTATTGTCTGCGCTATCATCGCCCTTTTACTGCTAGCATTGCTAATTTTTGTAATTGCAAGGCAACAAAAAGTAAAGGAAAAAGCGAAATTGAATGCTTTCACTGAGAATTCTGACAGCACAAGCAAGTCATATGATAAGCTGGAAAGAATGTTTTGGGAAAGAAGTAATACCAAGAAGTCATTTTCTAACATTGTGTATGAGAATCCTCAAAACGTGATTAAACTGCGCACTATCTCACCTGATAATGGCCCATTGGGATTCCCGGAAAATGCTAAGGGAAAGAGATTAAGCAACCCTAGCGGTGAGACTGATAACCTTCTACTTCGGCATACAATTGCATATGGTGGCTCCACTCCGCAGCAAGAGAAAGTCGATCAAACAGCAAACGGGAAGCACACTTATACAACTGATGGATTTTATGCTCAACTTGAATCATCAAAGGATGACGTTGACGATACTTATTTATGAAACTGTATCTTGTTCACAAAGTGCAACAGTTTGCTTATAGCAAAAATATTCAAGTGATGCATATTTCGCTGTTCCTTGTAACATCTCATATATATTCTTATATACTTATGCTTACATCTAATCGTTTTTCTATTCATTGTTTGGGGACTATTTCTACAATTAAAGAGTGTAATGCAGTTTACAAGCAAACTGATATATATGGTTTATTTATATATTTATTTATTCATTTATTTATTTATTTATTCATTCATTTATCTATTTATTTATTTATATTTATATATTATTAACTATCTTATGTTCTACTTTCTATCATGATTTTAAGACACAATCATAGAAATTGTAGCAATTTTATTCTAGAATTCTCCCGGTAATGGTGATTATTCGGAAAAGGGCGCTTCTCTGAGATATAGCTTGGGTTGCTCGTCAGAGTCATGTGGGGTAGATGTGATTTCCTGTAAAAATACTGTCTTAGGGAGACTGAAATCATGGGTGTGGATAGGACTAAACAAAATAAAATTTTGTACATCAGTTGATTAGATGTAGCTTTTAAACAAAGCCAACAGTTTTGCATTTGAAAAATTCACAACTTGAGACAATTTTATAATTGAATCAATGAAATTTTACACTTTTAGAATGAGGAGGCAAAATTCTTCTTGTTTCTTTATAGTGTTTCCTTCAGAACATTTTGAAAAGAGCTCTTTTACCTAAGAGACTGTGTTGCTCCATACCCATGTGTGTTTGCAAAACCCAGGAGGCGCACTCAGCACATAGAAATAAGGGGGGGGGTTATGTCCAAGAACTTTACAGGCCACCCAAAAATATCAGCTCATTTTCAATCAGACCCAAAAATGTCAACTCTGCTTTTATCTTGTGCCCGAAAATATCACAAATTGCAATTTTAAATGAGATAGTATCACATAGCAGTATTTTGTAATATTTGACAAGCTTTTCGGTTCTAATGGGAATAGCCTTTACAAAGCAACAAGAACCTTGTTTCGACACTTGAAAGTTCCAAAAACATATTTCTTTGAAAACGGCGTACAAAACGGTGTGTTTGATCTTTGACGGACTAAATTGAGGTGTAATAATGGTTTAACGACAAACTAATGCAAGCCGCTCTTATTTCTAGCTCCTTTAAAAAAACTACTGCAAAAGAATTGATAGGCTGTTCGGTTTCAGTTCAAAATTTGTTTTCCTTCAAAACGCGACTATGATGGAAATTTTTGGTGTTAAAAAGTTGAATTTGATGTAAACTTTAGCACGTTTACACGATGTATTCGAGCACCAAATTTTCTATGCTCTAAAAATTTGATGTGAAAATTATTCGAATATGATCGTATAATCCCTATTCGTATAATCCCTGATCGTATAATCCAGCCTTTATGCAAGATCGAACTAGTCACGAGGCTTGAAAGTCTTGCTTGAGTCACTGTTAAACTCAAAAGGTTCTTTATTTATCCTAGTTTGCTGAAAGAGTCCACACAAGAAGCGAACCTGGGATAATCAGAAATATTCGCGAGCAAATGCAAACATAGTTATATAGAAAGGGCCATAGTTATATAAAACAAGATCTTATGGGTTACCTAAGTTTCTGTTTTTTTTATTATATGGTTTATTCAGCCTTTCTCTGGATCTATAAAATCTTGTTTTAATCTATGCCCCGTTCTGGTTAGCTAAAGCTATTGGGCGACGCAGCGGTTTGCAAATGCTTTTTAGAGGGGCGAAGCACAAGGAAAATTTATTCATGGCCACGCCCTTCGAAATCACGAAAAACATTGACCCTTTTACGCAATTAATCAATTTCAAAGTGAAAGAAATGTGGTTACGTAACGGAAAAAATTGATACATTTATTAGCAACTATTTCTCAAGATAATGACCTCATATCCCATAAATTTTGAAAGACTTATCTTTTATCTATTTATTTTCTAAGCTTATCGAACTTCCTTAACTTTGTTACTTGCCCACCTTGGTGCATTGCTGCAAAATTATTAAAAAGCTTCTCCAAATCGAGCGTCGAATGTCTAGGACGTGCAGTGCAGCCAATCCATGCAGTCGCTCTTAACCGATGGTGTTTGTACGCCTTCAGCCTTCTCAAAGGCGATTTTGATCGCTCGGATTCGCAGGTTGTTACGGGAAATTTGCTGAGCAATCTTAAGCAGCAATAGAGGCTTGGAAAAGTAGATTCATCGCAGCTTTTTAGAGTGCAGAGTACTTTCTCTGGAAAGACACCAACGAACCTCCTTGTCCAAAACATTCCCCACAAATCCAACTCCGCAGCCACCATTCTTGGGGTTCATACTCGTACTGCTCTACAAACTTTGCAAACTCTAACTTCCTTGATCCTGCTCCATGATTGCCAATTTCTTCTATCATGACAGATGGGACAAGGTAAAATCCCTTGGTAGTAGTGTCGTTATCTTTGTTGAACCTCCTTTTCAATTCTGTAACGGTGCGAGGCAAAGTGAACAAACAAGGCTTTCAGGAACTCTTGTTTTATCAACGTGGAAGCACCGTTGTCCTTCCCTCCATATTGCCTTCTCCGTCATAACTCTGTTCGCACTGATCTAGTAAATCTGGGCCAAGCTCTCTAATCTTTTTCTTTGTCACATTTGAAACATATAGATATGTGAGTACCAGTGCCATTTGTTCTTTATTGCTTACATTCTGGCCTTTGTCGGCCAAAATCGAGAACAACCTCTACTCGCTATCCACTGCATTCGATGATCAGGGACGTAAGAAGCCTCTAAAAGTGGGTGCCAGGTCAAAAATGGGGCACATGACCACTTCCTCGTAAAGAGTCTAAAAGAATTGGAATTTCTACGAAATCAGGCTCAAATCGTTTATGGATGGGAATTGAAGTGTTATATTTTTATACTTGGAAGAAAACGCTTAGATAAAAACATGTTCTCGAGTCGATACTCAAATTACAACTAAACTTAATGTAACTGACATGTGCTTAATACGCAGGGTGTCCATATCACAAGTTTACAAAAGGCTATCCACCTTGGAAGGTACCTCAAAAACTGCTATCTCACATCTCATATAGAAATAGAAAATTTCACATGTAGAATGGATGAACAGAATGCGTAAACTTCCTGATAAATTAATCCTCCTAATGAAAAGCCTTGGTTGCAAACATCCTTTTACTTAACTTCAGCTTTTCCACAACTGACTGGCAATTGAACATCGCACTCCGCACGGCAAATATTTGTGAGAAATTAGAACTTGCCACCACTTTTATTCCAATCAGGGCGTGCTTCTTTCCTGGCATGCGCCTTATACATTGGTATTTCATTAAGGATGAGTATATTAAGATTTATAAAACAGTTTAATAACCGTAGTTATAATAAGCAAAATTTCAACTTCAATCTTATAATAAAAAAACCATAATAATATTGCGTATTTCTATGACTATCTACAGCTCGGCACAATATAAGAAATATATGAAGTTGAAATTGAACAAAACTGCTCGTTGAACTTCTGAAGTGTTTGAAGCGAGGAAATAAATTTACATTACAAGGTATCCTAATTCGCTTGCTGCAATTCTTCATCGTTTCCCAGTTATTAAACCCTGGCTCATTCAGAATTCATATGATGGATCATTTGTAAATCTGCAAAAAACGTTGTTGTCATTTTCACAAATCAACCTTCTTCTGCCATGAAAAATGAAATATTTTTGGGAAAGACGTAGTAGCAGTATATAATTGTTTAGCTTTAACATGTTACACGTAAGCAAAAAGCCTTATGCTTGATGCATTGTACACATTATTGCTATATTACCGTCCCTTGATTACAACCAGCGGACCACAACAGGCACCAGTGCCATTAAATATTACCAGTAGAATGCCAACAGGATATTATTTGTAGGCTCATTAATTCATTTGTATTAACCGGTAGCATCTAAAGAGTTGCAACTTTGAAACCTTACCATTGAATATGATTTTTCTTGACGGAAATCTGGTAATCAAATCCAAAATAATATAGATATTTGTAAATGAAAACAAAGTTGTCAACTTTTGAACTGAGAAATTTACAGAACCAACCCATGAGTGGCTATCGAGAAAACAATTCAGAATATTTGTATAGTCAGATTTTGTATGGCATTGGTCTTGGTGTTAACTAGTTTTTTCCCTATACCATTGTAAACTTTAATGGAATTACTGCTATGCTATTATTAGGATACCACTATATTCAAATCCGCCATAATCATCGGGATAGGACCATTCCCTCTAGCAACAAGGAGGGTGTAGTTATTGCATAAATAATCTCAGATCAAAAGGTGCAGAGAGCTGAAAATAATGTTACACTATCATTCAACAATCAGACTAGCATAAAACCAAAATAACACTTTCTGTTGGTTTTACGGGTAAATAATGTATAGTTTGATTTTATACACTCTAGAGATTTTTTCTATAATAAGCCATTAGTTGCACATTCTCATCGCATCATTTCAAGCAAGTCAGGCAAGTCACGCCCACGTATCACACCCCACTTGGATCTTGTGATGAATATTTAGTCATTGGTTTTGTTCTTGGCTTGGCATGTAATGTGTCTTGATGTTTATTATGTTCCTTCAGTTCCGTTGTTTGTTGCCTTGCGATCCACATTACATGTAATTGCATTATGCTATTTCCAAAGTTTTTCCCGATGTTCCTTTGTTTGAAGTAGTGAGGTTGTGCTCTATCTTAAGCTCATTGGTTAAGTATGTTATGTTGAAGCGCTCGTCAAGTGCAATAGTGTTGTGTTTTGAGCTGCCATCAAGTAATTACTGATTATTCTTAAAGGGTTAAATTCTAACGTAATGAATAGAAACTAATAACGGATTTTTCAGTATCGTTTTTGATCTTTTAAAACTATAGTATTACACTTTAACAACGCAGGAAAGGACATGAGCGTCGATAGAAATAGACAAGCATGTATCATTTAGGGACAAGACAACGATG
Source organism: Catostylus mosaicus (assembly GCA_964019065.1). NCBI lineage: Eukaryota > Metazoa > Cnidaria > Scyphozoa > Rhizostomeae > Catostylidae > Catostylus > Catostylus mosaicus. The sequence goes on along the minus strand of OZ025184.1, from coordinate 15,894,026 downwards.
GACAATCAAGACAAAAATCACAAAGCAACAATACAAATAAATGAACTCATGAATATATAGGACGATGATATTTATATACATAATATGATACATATTGATTACTTTACATGGCTGAAAATCCACACAATTTTCCTATCGTAACACAATACCTTACCAATTCTGGATGATTTTCTAAAGCTTGCACAAGAATTTTGTTTTTCTGATTAGTTCTTAATATTGCATTTAAATGACCAAAGAGGATTGCATCTGCCTCAGTAACACTATAAAGAAAAATTAAATAGTTTAGAAATATGGAGTCCTAAATAAGAAAATGCAGGCAACAAATTTGGCATGATCAAAGCACTACTGTTTGAAGTCATGGATGCAAAATGCAAGGCAGTTCTATCATTTACAAATCAATCAGTAGAAGATGGGGGGAGCAGTGGTTTTTATCAGCTTTTTTGTGGCACAGTGGTGAAGGAGTAAGACTATTTAAGTTAAAGCAATAGACAGCACCCTGGAGCAAGGTGCTATTAAAATCGTGCCTATCTCAATTCATAAGTATTAAAGGGCATATGATCCATAGTTATAATTCTGCGATATTCTACTGACCATAGCAGCTAGAAGGTAATGCAGTATTTGGCTGAATAGCACTACAATGTCAAAAGCAGTGAAACTGTTACTGCCATCACTACATTACAACAGTGACTGAAGTTGTAATTCAAATTTTGAAAAAATAGTTTTATGTCCTTTTTTATTGCCTTAAATAATTTGGCAGTCCAATATTTCAGTTATCCAATCTCCTATATTCTATACTTTGTGAAAGATCCTTACAATACGGCACTTACAATTTTTCAACTACAACTTCAAAACTAAAGAAAATTAAACAACAACATAAGGGACAATACGAAGCAAAGAAAGGTAAACATCACACGAGTAGTTAAAGAAGAGAAAGGACCTGGCAGTTCCACACAAGCCCAAACATTAAAATCGGTCTAACCCTTAAACCGTTGGTCTAACATCATTTTGTACCACCACATCAAACCTGTATGGTATATTGATGATGGAGGTAATGCACTTTGGGAGCATTGAGATAGCTCAGTGTGGAACAGCCTAGAAGATAGGAAGGAGAGCTGCTAGATGCTTTTGTTATGTCAAATTTATTTTGTGCTGATCTGCAGATACTAATGCAGATACTTTGTTATGTCAAATTTATTTTGTGCTGATCTGCAGATACTAACACGCCACCCAACGAAAGGACGAAGAAACCCATCCCATCACCGAAACTTTCGTATGATGATAGTCTTGACATCATCTCAATTGAGGTTGTTGATGGTGTTTACACGATCAACCAATAAGCAAAAAGGTCCTGATAACTTTCACGTGAACAACCATGATTGGTAAACACTTCAATTGGTAGAGAACATGATCCTTCACTTATCTTATTAAAAAAATTTTCAATAGAAAGCTCCTTCTCTTTAAAGGCATTGAGACATGGCAAAAGGCTCCACCAACAGGGATCCATCTCTTCTCAGCACGTCAACACTGATAACAAGTAAATATTGGCTACTCAAGATATCTCATAACTTTGAAAATTCGGTAGGTAGTAACATTCATGTTACTAATCCATGCTTCGTCAATTATATTATAGTAGGAAAATCATGACTGAATGACTTTGCATAATCCCTCCTTTTATCTTGATTCGATGCATTCAAGTAGATTCTAAAGAACTTACGCATCTCCTATTAGAAAGACATTGCGTTCTAGCTTCAGTGATGCAACTGATAATGCATTTTTTATTTCTTTTGATACCTAAAATGACAACAGGAAAGTCTAGCAAACACATGTTCAAAACATATAATTTGACCAATTCAAGAAACTGGCAGTCTGGTTGGCTGGTTGATCTATTCAAGTTTTATAGCAATTTTTTAAAATTCACGGTAAATTTTGCTCATTAGGAATATAATAAAAATTGATGAAAGCATAAGATTCTTATTCTATTTCACGCATAGTTTATTACCTCCCACATGAGAATTAATGATCACCTTCTTGTAGTTTAATTTTTGTGACTGATAATCTACGATACTCACATCATCGGCTGACTTTTTATCCCATCCAATAGCTTTCAGCAGTGATTTGACTTGGGCTTGCTTTTTTCGAGTCAATAGGTATTTCAATGGTTGTGGGTAGACAGATCCATATGACTGCATCGTCTACGTCAAGAATAAAATAAGAAAGCTTTCTTTTATAGAAAGGCCTCAAAGTCTCAGCAACATGGTTCTCAAATTCAACTCAATAACAGATTTGAATTTCAATTTATTCGAAATCTTTTTAAGAAAAACCATTATCAATAATCATCTATCATGTAAATCACAATCAATCACCATCATCATTATCATCATCGCTGCTTGGGGCCTCTAGCGACTGGGAGCCCTCACTTTATGAGACAAAAGAAAACCTTTTAACAATACAGACTTTAAAGCTCACTAAGAATTTCGTTGTAATTGTGATCTTTTTAACAAAAACCAAAAAAAACGTTAATGAAACCAACCAAAAGAAGAGTTAACGATTAAATCAAAACTTACGTCTTTAGCATTTTCAGGATCAATCCAGCTACAATATAGCTACAAAATTCAAAGATATGATAGATTATTTCAACGACATAATAACAGGAATCTAATATGGCGTAGCAAGTATCAATGTCTTTGTAGAACGCGACTGAAATACCTTTAATCATCCAATAAGCTCTTCCATGAAAAACAGTTTATCATGGGAGCTTTATGTCGGAATAAAAGTACTTTTCATTGTGTTTATTACCTCTGCATTAAAAACAAAAGGTTAAGTCGATATTCAAAAACGCCAATTGTTCCTTTTTAGAATTTGCCAATTGCAAAATCGGACTCCAGGATTCATGACTCAACAGGCATGTTGAATCTTTGCAAAACAAGGAGCAGTCATAGCAAAACCAAAAGCAATTTTAGGGACACCTTTTGGAGTAAGATAGGACTATACCTCAGCAGGAACAAGGGTTGTTTCAAACAATGAAATTAAAGATTTCACTTGAAGCTTTTTGTCATCTCGTAAATGCTTTGTTAATGAAAATCCCTGAAATCAGAATTTAATTTGATCAAACTAAAACACATATTGAACACGAAAACAAAAAATACAAATTTTACAAATAAATGCACATTAAGTTAGAGTGGCACAAAGGAAAGCAGACAGAATGCAGGTATCTAATTGCGACAAAATGATAGGAAAAGCTGGGCTTCCCTGTAAATCGCAAAAGGAAAATAAAGTTGTCTGCAGATTTGAATTTTAGCATATAAGCAGTTGGTGCACCATATTTGTGAATTGGTTTAAATTCTTCACAATATTTCGTCGAAAGTTATGTTAACTGCTTTCGCTAATATTCTATGTTCATGACTGACTTTGCTCTGTCTCAGCAATGTAAATCGTCCTACATGTTAACAATTATCACAAATCATATTCTGTAGACACAAACTGTATCATAAAATTAGAATAGAAATGATTTCACAGCAACATATTCTATGGTTTCTAAGTTGCGGCTTAGCGCAATTAGGCTGGTATATGTACCTGGCTTCTACTATTTGTAATTCTTGTTTTTTAACCTTTATGGATTTATCTTATCTCTAAGTGCCTGAAATTATTGCTACCTATAATTTCTGTTTTCAATCTGAATTTGGTAAGATTTCTGACAATGCAAATTTTAGATCACTATGTCAAATTTTATGGTTGCAATTTTGTAGTGTTGTTGTCCTAAAAGCAGAAGTATGAAAAATCAGCCATTTTCATTAATTAATAAAATGGATTTATTCTCAAAAAATCTACTCATATATCTCAGGACTGTTTTGGTAGTGGAGGAGATTTCAATGCAAAAACAGGTTCTGGTTGGTGAGAATTTAACAATAAAATGGGTAAATATGGCAAAGACCACATAAATTCCAGTGGCTGATTTCTTTTAGAATTACTATCGAAACACGATCTTGTTATTTCAAACACTCTTTTCAAGCACAAATTTGCCCATAGAACGAAATGGACTGCACCTAAAAGACTAAAAAAATCATTTTCCCAAGATGGAAGTCTTAGACGAAATCCATAAAGAAACCAAATAGATTATATAATAACAAAATGTAAACAAAGAATGTTCATCAAAAACTCGAGATCTCATGGGGGAATAGAAACAAACACAGATCATAAAATAGTAAAAATGGACATGACAATCACATGGTGGAAACTAAAATATGCAAATGTCAAAAAAAGATAGATGTTGAAAAGCTAGAAAACATCAGGGAAAAGTATAGTGAGAAAACAAAAGAGATTCACTTGGAGAAACATAACTTTGAAAACCCACAGGAACAATGGGACCAGTTAATGAAATGGTTGAAGAATGCAAACTTGAAATACTTATTTTTGTTCTTGTTGTTTAATTAGTTGAATCGTTGACCCTTTATTGACCTAGCGCTTTGACTTGAACTTTAAAACATGTTTTGTTCTGTTGAATTTCTTTCACGCTTTTCCACACTTTGTTCGTTGCCTCGTGGCTATCAAATCACAGCCAGCTCTTTCTTTTTCGGTACAAACAGACGCTCGGTAAAGAAGTCTAAAAGGTTATCACAGAAGTTGGCTGCATGTTTTGTTTTGCCTGACCTGGTTTATAGGCTTAGTTTTGGTCAAGCTTAGCAGATACGGACTTTGCATTTACGAGGACATATAGATTTTTAGTTTCATCATTCTAAGTTTCTTAGTTTCTTGTGTCTTATATCTTTTTGGTTGAATTTATTCATTTTCTATCTTAATACGTTAGTAAGCAATTATCAACTTCTACTATTTGCGTTCTGTTGTTTTCTTTAGTGATATGATTCGAATTTCTTAACAGCAAACCATTGTTATTGTTACTATCATCAATATCGTTAATAAGCAACAAGTTGTATTTGAATTGTATCTGCGTTGCTGCTTGGCGTGGTGAAGGTAAATGAGTTCGATCCCCTTCTGTAGTACGGTTTTGGTGACTACAATCGTGTTCAAATGCAGGGAAAGAAATCCTTGGTGTAAGATTGAAAGAAAAGCACCATGATGACATCACATTAGAAGATCTATCAAATGAAAATAATTATTAAAAAACCAAATAGATGCATGTCAAGAGAAAGGGAAAAGGCAAGAGATAATGAAAAATAACACAAAATCATAAAACAGAATACTAGAGAATGAAAAATGAGCAAGCAACTAACAGAAATAGAAAGAAAAAAAGATGATTCGAACAAGTGTTATCTGGCCATCAGAACCCTTAAAAAAAGAAAAGCAAAATAACCCCTCATCGTAAAAAAGAGAGGATAGCAGCATTGCTGGTTCTGAAAAAGAACACATAACTTAAATCACGAAGCATTTCAAAATAATGTCCTCAATGGAAATGACAGAATTACTCTAAACAATACCATCTGGTGAAGTGAAAACACACTTTCCTGGCGAAGAAATCAAACAGGCAGCAGAAAGTTTAAAGAGCAGAATAAGTGTTGGAGATGAAAACCTAAATGCAGAATTTGCAAAGTATGGACCACCGGAATTAGATGAAGGCGTGGCCAAACTGCTGAACAATATGGCAAGCACAGGAGAATACCCAGAACCGATCGAACAGGGCATCCTTAAACCTCTCCGAAAACCAGGCAAAAAGCCAGGACCGTCCTCAAAATCTACGACCAATCATACTGTCATCTGTACTAAGAAAATTGCTTGCCATCTGTACGATTAGAAGATGTTGGAATCACATCAACACTAGAATCCCAATAGGACAACCTGCCTACCAAGCTGGGCGAAGCACGATAGAACAGGTTTTTGTAATCTAGATGCTAGCCGAGAAAGCTACGACATAAAGCAACTACATCTACTTTTTACTGATAGATATGAGTAAGGCCTTTGACACGGTAAACAGCGGAAGATTATTAAAAGACCTGCAAGAAATACTTGAGCCTGACGAGCTACACATGATGTCCAATTTGGTAAAGGATGTAAACTTATGTCAAAGTCGGAAAAGAGAAATATCAAAATATCAAAATAAAAAATAGGAAGTGCACAGGGTGACTGTCTCAGTGCAGTACTCTTCATCTTCGACATTGCCAGATCCATGGAAACCAAGAACGAAGCAAGAGATCCACCCAGAAAGAACAGCTACTTTGAAATAAACCCTTAATACGCTGATGACATCACATGAACATCAACTGCGAAACATCGAAAACCCATATTAAAGAAACTGTTCCTGGTAAACTTGAAGAAAGAAACCTACGAATAAATGAATCAAAAACGGAAAATATAACATCGAGCAAAAGGGAAATGAAGCATGGAAAGAATGCAAGGTTCTAGAAAGTTTACTCGGTATAGAAAAAGACATCAACAGAAGAAACATATTAGCAAGTGATGCATATAAAACATTCAACAGCATTATCAACAGCAAGAAAAACTCCATCAAGATCAAACTGAGAACTTTTAATGCCTATATAGCAAGTGTCTTTTTGTATAATAGTAAATTGTGGACTCTAACGCATAAGCTTGAAAACACCATCGACACCTTCCTAGAGCTCTATGCCAGAACAAAATGTGAACCATGGAGTGAAATAATAAGATGGCTAGGACATCTCATGCTGTTGCATCTAGAAACACCAGCATGTAAATCCTTTGAAGAATACCACAGAAAAAGTAAAATGGTCACAAGGAAGACCAACGACGACCTGGGTCCAGACATGGGAGGGATTACTGCATATTGCATCTATTGTTGTGGCCGTCTTGCTTCAGTTTGTCTATGATCAAAAATTGAAATTTGACTTTTTTTATAATCATTTTAAACCAAACCTTTGATCAATCATAAGATGAAGGTTATGTTTCATTGTCCATGAACAACCTTTCTAAGCCACAAGTCGCTTTTAAAAGCAACACTTTTCAAATGTCTTTTTTTGTGCAGAAGGGGTTATCCCAATCAAAATTCAAAATTCTCAACTACAAAACTGCCCATCAAGAAAAAAGTCATAAAAAAAAATAGGAACCTTAGTTTGCAACCAAGATAAGATTGATTCCTCTCCAATTACGTCATCATCCATTCTGAGTAATGGAACCCTTCCTGTTAATCAAACAAATAATAGAGGGTAACCAGAATTGATTGTTTGAGTGATTATTTGAATTGTAGCTCAATGGTTGATTTAATGATTGAATGATTGATTGGATTGACTGATTGATTGATTGATTGATTGATTGATTTACTGGTTGATTTAATGATTGAATGGTTGATTGGTTGATGTAATGATTGAATGATTGATTGGTTGATTTAATGATTCATTGATTGATTGACTTATTGATTAATTGTTTGGTTGATAGATTGATTGGTTGATTGATTCTTTCATTCATATATTTTTCATTTGTTCATTTGTACATTTCTTGAATCATCCACCTAATTAAATTTTTTCATATTGAAAACTCATGCTCTTTTTGTAGCATATAATGCATTAAAAATTCAAGGAAAAATCAAATTATGTTACTATTCGCTGCAGATATATCATATATATTAGAATGTAAAAAGACAAAAAAACTCAACAAACCTGAAGGTGAAATGAATTCTGCATTAGATCTGAACACAACATCGTATTTCAAATCTTGAAGTCTAAGGACTGCCTAAGTGAAAATGTCAAAAAATTATTTCACCCTACAAAATTTCAAAACTATTCAAAGCAGTAAAACATAATTCATTAAAAACTTCAAGTAACTATCCTGTTCAAATGACACCAGGGTCTTTATTAACTCATAGCCCCCTGCAGACGCCATATGGCACAGTATAAGTTACTGTAAATCAAAGAAATATCTGGGGGCAACGATGTCAAGATTTGTAAAGTTGATCAGACAACATGCACTGCAAGTTTATTGAAGCTTAGTTCCTGTCTCTATGTACCCCCGTGCATTATTTGTTCCCAGAGATAATTGTGTGTGAAGAGTTAAACAATATAAATAAGGCAAAACAAAGAATTGGGTCTATGAACTAGCAATACAATAAGATCCCTTCCCAACCACAAGACTTGTATAAAAAATTTGTTATTGTAATTCTGTTGATTCTAATTCCTTGTGATTCCTTGTTGGTTGAATTGAAAAGTTTTATGTCAAAGTTTTTATTATCAATAGCACTAAAATTGTGCAATTGTGCTTTTGTCATGCTAATTTATGATATTACATAGATAATATTCAGTCACATAATATGAAATACCTCCATTCCATAACATCTTGCTTGCTCAGGAAGGGTCATTTGATCTGAAAAACGCACAACAAGATATATATACTGACAGGAAAATGCAAGTTTTTCTTTCATTTAAACTAAAGAAAACTTAAAGAGTTTTTCTCCTTTTCAAACCATTTTGGTAATGTTGTCATTATTTTCATGGTTTTTGATTCACAACTGGTCCTTTAAATTCATTGATTTTTTTTTAGTGTTATTGAATGTCTTCATACTCTAAGGTGTATCAAACAGAAGATGACTTCAGTTTGCTACATGTTTCCAGTTACAACAAAACTGCTACATTTTGCAATTTTCACAATGAAAAGAATTACTCTGAAAGCTTTCCAAACAAAATGGTATCAGCATACTGTTCAATATTGCAAATATATTTAATCAAAATTTCCCATCTATAGCAATCCTGGCTCTTTAAGGACCTGGGTTTTCTACTGTAGGGAAATTTTGATAAACATTTTGAACAATGGTGCAATACTTCTGTATAGGACTGGGAATTTTTGGATAAACTCAATCAACTTTGGGTTAGTGAAGAAACAACACAATGATGCAAAGCCTCAATCTTATTGGTGGTTGTGTGTAAATTGAAATGAAAAAGACATAATGGTTTACTTTTGTTCACCATTGGTAGCCTAAAATTCAGGAAATGTTCCATTACATTCAAATGCAGCTTTCAAATTACATTATGTTTTTGAATGCCATGATGATGATGAACAAAAAAGAAAAATAAACTTTGACTTATCAAACTTATACTTGCATTCATTTACATAAATTTTTCCATGAGCCTGAAAGGTGTGGCAAGCTCCTATGGGGACTGCAAATATAAAACAAATATTTTAGGCCAATGGAATGAAACAGTTTATTATATTTCCAAAAATAATGTTACCTGGCAGAGGCTTGTAAATTTGTGCATCTTCTGGCCATTCAGCAGCTCCTTAAAATTTAGAAATTTAACTTATCATTTTAAAGGCAAAAAATAGACAGGGTAGCCTACTCAGGGCAATCGCTAGATGTCCTGTTTCAGGGGGGCCAAATGGACGTGAAATCCCTTATTTGCCAGCTAGTTAGCAAAATTTGCCAATGAAATGCTCCTCCATGGCCAAACAACACCTTGTTTTTGAAACAAAATTTTTCCCTTGGAGCTGTCACACCTTCACCTCTGCTTTAGCTATAGCCCTGGCTGCACTCCAGAGATTACAGTTTGATGCAAAAATGAGATACATTCTTGCTCATTCAGCAGGAAGGTAGAATTATGGCAATTTTTAATTCCAAGTCTGCTGTGTAAAAAAATGGTATTTTCTGTCCACAATCAGTATCTATCTTGTGTGAGGAACACTACATTTTGAAACCAGCAATTAACTCCACTTTCACAATACGATAAGTTGTAAGTAAGTGGAAAAGTTGAAGGCCACTTTGAACTGTTTCATGTCCAAAACATTATGTGGTTGCAAGATGCCTGGACAGTAATTCTGTGTGGCTGAGAAAATGACCCTAACAATGGTGTTAATGTACAGATTAAAATTGCCAGAAGAATCCAATGCAGCTGAAATAATCATTTAAGATGAAATTTTATGGCTGCAACTACGGCTGGCAGGTGTATTGAGCAGGTAAATCTTAGAAGCAAAACTGAATGTTTTTGTTTTAAGATAAAAAAGTATATTTTGTTTGTAGAAAATAACCTCAGAAGAACATGATTTGGAATCTGTTGGCAAATGGGCAAATACATAGCAAATGAAATTGAATGTTGAAAAGTGTCATAGACTGCAAATCTCTGGGATGAAAACAAGCTGCCCTTATCAATACAGTTTAAATGATAAGATCTCAGAGAGAGTTAAGCATCACTCGTATCTAAGAGTAGAGATTGACAAAGATCTAAAATTGGGAAGTCACCTAGGAAATGTGGTCTGCAAGGCAAATAGATCCCTAGGGTTTATCAAGAGGAACCTCTCAATGTGTCCAAAGGAGATAGAGTGTGCTGCTTATTACACACATCAGACCACAGCTAGAGTATGCCTCAGTTGCTTGGGATCCACACCTTAAAACTCAAAAAGAATCACTTGAGCAAGTGCAAAAGAAGCAGCCATATTCGTAGCTAATGAATACTCTCAGGAAAAGGGTTCAATGACAAAAATAATCAGAGATCTTGAATGGCCATCTCTTGAAAATCGCAGATCTGTTGCAAGACTAACCTCGTTTTACAAAATTTTCAATAAACATGTGGACATATAGCTAACTCAATACACATCTCAGCAAAAATGTAATACCAGAGGCTCTGATATAAAAGCACCAAAATTTATTCAGATTAAAACTGAGAGAGAGTATTCTTTTTACCCTAGGACAATCGTAGAATGGAGCTCAACGCCACCTGGCATTAGGGCGTCAACAAGCACATGCATTTTTAAAGACAGATGTGCAAAGTTGTTAAATGTTTAAGTGAGGTATAAGTAGTTGCATTTGTTTGTAGTGGACTGTTGTTCAGTTTATTCATAATTTTATTTTTTTTGTAAAGTTTATTTGTCTTCCACTTAAGATCATCACACAGTTTATGCATATCTAGCCTACATTTTCACTCGCACGCCTCATCTCCCTAAGCTGAGTCTCACAATTTCTTATCCTCGCATCCTTCACTGCCTTTTACATGGCATATGATGGGTGTGCATGGCCTGTGTGTTGATCTCCATCAGCGTGATGCCATTTTAGGTTTTGCTGATTAACATGTAGCCTAGATGTAGAAGGACTGGAGGAGTGTCAGCTCGCCATGACATTTGATATAGGCTGGATCAAATTCAGTTTGGGCCAAAAAGAAAGAAAAAAGCCCCTATCAATCAGCTGATAAAAACACCAGGCATAAAAATGACACTCCATTAAACTCTAATTACCTTGAGAAGCCGCAAGAAGAGCTTGATTCGCTAGCACTGACGTTGACATCTTGTTTTCGGGAAACCTCTTTTGCTACCTTTTTAGCGTTGCCTCGCATTCAGTACTCTCTTCATTTTATTTCTACCTCGTTCACGAACTGAAATTTCTTTTGCTTATGGCCGCAGTGTTGCATGGTTGACAAAGATGGCAACACATTATAATTTCAAAAAAATACAGGTTGTCCCGACCTCAAAGGTATTGATCGTTTTTTATTTAGCAGTTAAGTTACTGAACAAATTATATGTTAGCAAATGCTAAATTATTTTAGCTTCAGGGGAGCTTTTTATTTATTCAATGGGGTTCCGATTCGAACAGCCTGAGCTCAGGTTCATTCTCATGAGAATGAAAGAAGTGTAAAGATCTATTGATATCTGTCATAAGGATTCCACTACATTTCTTCAGAGACACTGCCAATTTTTAAGTGCAACTGATTTGAAAATGAAATCTTCTGAGAACATTGCTATTAACGATACGATTATTTTTCATCTTTAGCTAATTTCATTAAGAATTTTGAATTTTGTCTAATGACTTAATTGCCGACACCATGCTTTCTTAAAGACAAATTAAGAACAGTTAAGCCTCAAAATTTTTGGAAAATTGATAAAACCAGTCTGAACTTCAGTTTTTATCTATTACTCAACTATGTATTTTACTTCTAAAAGTTTCCTTTACATCCATCATGTCTTGATTTAGGACTTCATTGATATCATATTATCAAAAACTCAAAGAAAGACACCAACTGTAATTCACAAGTAAGAGCAAATTCTTTTTCTTTTACACTACTGTATAAGCTGGTTGATATTTGAAATTTAAAACATATGCAAATGCACCCTATCACTTTATAATTGGTCGATTTGTCAGGAAAATACATGGCTTAGTTCAGAACAAGCCTTTGTTTAATCCTCAACAGAAATGAGCCACTAGAAAAGAAAACAAAAGGTAAATATAATTGAATAACGAGAAATGCATTTAAAGCTGCAAGAAAAGAATGATGGAAATGGACTTTGCCTTCAATATCAAGTGTGTTCACCAGTGGTAGCTGGTTGGTATAATATGAAGGCTGAAAACGGGGGTCTAGAGGTGCATTCCAAGGGAAAATTGGTGACCACACTCTTTAGATAGGCAGAGAATGCAATAAACAAATGGCTTTTGACCTGCAAAAGTTGGTTCAAAATTTAGGCAAAAGATTTAAGTTCATGCAATTTCAAGATATTACAGTGTCTTTATTGGCAATGAATGCGATTACCTTCACAAATCTTAAACTAAATGTGAAATTTGCAAGCCATTCACCTTTATGACAGCTAATAGCCCAAAATGCCTACCAGGATCCAGTGTGACCATGTCCATAATGAACCTACTTTGCTACACACAGTCTTACCTTTTCTTTTGGAAAGTGACAAAAATTAAGTGAATTTTGTGATTTATCAGTGTAAAATGATTGAATTTCTCAGTGTAAAGCACTTACAAGAATTTTTAATGCAAAAAATTATGCAATATCATTTCAAAGTTCTTTTGATCAGATTCTGACATGTCAAAGATTGTAAAATGCTAGGTTTCTAATTTATCATTTTTTTACAAGTCAGGGGATGAAATCTGTTTTTTGCTATAATGCTCTTCGTCATGTGAGGTTTTTTTTTTAATTTTCTTACTTTTTAAGACACTACAAGATTTCAAGAATAAGACAGTTTTATACCAAAAAGATCAAGTTTACGCAGCAGAATTATCATGACAAACTTACACAAATCATTACTGATTTTCCGAGACTTGAGGTAATTAGATTTAGATTCCGAAACTTGAGCAATAATCATCATTATAGAATTTGTGTTATGGATAAAAATATCTTTTTTTTTGGTTAGGCCCCTCATTTTTATTCCACTATAGCTTTTTTGGCATGTTATAAATGTAGAAATATGTTGTTATATTGAATTTGTATGTTCCTTTTTATTCATCTTGAAATATATCAGTCTGAAATCTAAATGTTTTGAATCCCTTGGAAATCTGCACTTTGCATGTGGCACATTCGTGGCATCTATGTGATTCATCCGACACAGATGAACTTGTAATGTGTAGCCAACTACTGATTAGTTTTCTAGACACTTCTCAGTTTCTTGGGATTTGCATTAAATTTTTTACCAACATGTGATGTTGATAAAATGAAATTAACAATGATTGTAATCACTTATTTCATCATTTGTTTCATGATGAATTTTTGTATTACATTTTATATTGTCTTCATATTTTTGCCCTTAATTAATATTTTCCAACTCCAGTGAGAGGCATTCTGCTCCTTACTAATTATGGATAACTCTATAATATAACTTTATAATTATATCTTTATCTTTCAGGATATTCATCCTTTTTATAGTGATCTTTTGAATATTCTTTATGATAAAGATCATTACAAATTAGCTCTTGGACAAATCAATACTGCTCGGCATTTAATTGACAAGTTAGTACCTCTATTTGAGTTGTTCATAAGCAATTAAAAGTTAACAGTTTCTTCAATTGTTAAGAAAAAAATCTTTGTGGGACCTTAGATTCTTGTTAACTTCATGCCAGTTCAGTTTATTTCAGTTCCTATCATCATAATTCCACTACTTACAATACATGCATAAAAGCAATTCAATGAAATAGAATCATGAGACAAGTACAAATTCAAAACAAGTAGAAATACATAAACAAATTGAATAAACAAATGGGCCTGTAGGGAATTACTTAAAGGTGGAGAATCCATTAGATACATCCCTTCCCATTGTAATTAATAAATGTATATTGATGTTCATTACATTACTAAGGCATTAGTACTGCAAAGGTTTCTTGCAAAAGTATGACATTGTGATTTGGATTCTTAGGCCAGAATGGCATATATTCTATTGCTAGAGCTGCTAGTCACTTTGAAACCTTAATTCTTTTTGTTTGTTAAGATTTACTAGCATATTTGTAAAGTACCCCATTAAGCCTCTGAACACAATCTCTGATCTCTTGCTGGATTGAGACTTGAATTTGCTGCTAGTTTTGGTTAGAATTATTCCAAAAAAGTTTGAAGAACACACAAAAATTAGACTCTGAACAGTTGTAAGGAGATAGTGCATCAATGCCTCCTCATATTAAGTGAACATTAATCAATTCTTAATTTTTCTTGGAGAGGAGAAAATTGTAATCAAATATTGGTTGTTTACTAATGCAATTTGCTATTTATAGTGTTGCCAAAGATTATGTAAGGCTTATGAAGTATGGAGACACGCTGTACAGATGTAAACAGTTGAAGAAGGCAGCTCTTGGAAGGTATTTCATATTTTTATATTTTATTCTTATATTGATATGAGCATTTAAAGATCATGCTGTTGCAATATATTTAATCAGTTGGAAATGAAAAATGTTTTATGATATCCTTTTTGTTATTTTAAATGTTTTTAATTAAGTAGGCCTTAATTTTTTTTGATATCATCAGGGAAGTTACCTGATGGGTTTTGTTGGGAAACTGTGGTTATCAATTTGTGCCATCTGCAGGAGGCATTAGAAAACCATTGTTTTTTAACCAAATTCCATTAGCATACTTACGTGTCCTGTGGTTGTTACTTAAGTATACACTTAATTTTACATTTTAGAATGTGTACAATCATGAAAAGACAGAATCAGAGTTTGCAATATTTAGAACAAGGTGAATATTCTTGAGTGTTTACAGATAGATATCCTTTACAACTAAGAAAATAAATTTTGCATGAAACAAATAAGTGGAGTTGCAGATTATTTTCTTTAAAGAAAAAAGAATCAACAAGTAAACTGGCACTGACAAATTTCCACCAAAATTTAACGCAATCACTGACTACTAAAATGTTCTGTTCCAAGTGTTAAGATTAAAATCACTTTTTGAGAAAAAACTCTTAGCCTTTTTGAATTTGGAAAACAAATTCTTTAAATTCTTAAATAACATCATTGCATGGAATGTTTGGTGACAAAAGAACACTCGTTATCTTTGTCTGCCTATTTATATATGACAATCTGCAGTGTTGCATCCATCACTTCACTTAAAGAAATCAAATTAGGAAGCAAAGTTTTTTCGATAAAATGGAGCTAAAATTTTCTGTTTGCATTCTAATGATAAAGTTGATATGGTTGCCATATATATTGCCGCCACTTTAGAAATCTTCTTCTTTTATAGTGAGACAACATCTGTCACGTTTGCCATCAATTGACCCAAATACAAGAACTCTTCTCCTTTGTGGGTATGTTATCTAAATTTGTTAAATTTTGTGTTGTGCCAAGATTATCAAATTTCCCACCATTTGAATACATGATCTATGCATATGCATAGGTATATAGCCTGATATTGTACAAAACATGCTATGAATACCCATGAAAAAAAGCAAATTGATTAAAAAATTTCTTTAAGATTCACCTGAAAGATCATCTTTCTTATATGTATTGTTCCAGCCAGGGTCCTCCTTCTTTGCTGTTTGTTTAATTCTACAATGTAAATGACATAATCTCACTTTTTAGTTGATTCAATGACACATTTAATGACCAATTTAGTTTTAACATTGATTTCTTTTCAAAGGTTTCCAAACGTTGGAAAGTCAAGTTTTATGAACAAAGTAACTAGGGCTGATGTTGAAGTGCAACCATACGCATTCACTACAAAGTCTTTATTTGTTGGCCACATGGATTATAAGTATCTACGATGGCAAGTGATTGATACACCTGGTATTTTGGATCATTCTTTGGAAGAAAGAAATACTATCGAAATGCAGGTACACTAGTCTATGGTACTATTATGATCTAAACAATAAAAAGGGTCTCAAATAAAGGCAGAAAGGCACTGCCATTCCTGAAATATGATCAATGGGTTGGCGCTGTTGCCACTGTGGATCAATAATAATAAGTTGTTAAAGACTATATATAATTGGTTCCAAGTGCGGATTTAATGTAACCAGCTAGGGTAGAATCCATGTGACATATCGCACACTTACTGATACCAGTACTGTTGCTGAATAGGCAGCCTTGCATATAAAATATTCGGTCAATCTTGCTTCTTTTTCTTTGACACATGCAAAACTCTCAATTGAAGAATCCATCTTAACCACCCTCACCACTGATACCACCATTATATGGTACTAACCCATAAGTATTCATCCTTCAATTGTTTCTATATATATTTTCTTATGATGCTCACTATCCCTTCAGGCTGTAACTGCGCTTGCCCACATCAGAGCTGCTGTTTTGTATGTCATGGACCTGTCGGAGCAATGTAATCATTCATTGGAGGAGCAAATAACCCTATTCCAGAATATCAGACCGCTTTTTACTAATAAACCAATAATAGTCTGTTTGAATAAGATTGATATTGTGGCTGTTGATGATTTGCCTGAAGAAAAGAAGAAACTTCTTGATGTACTCAACGAAGATGGTAGGTAGAAAAATGGAAGACATTGCACATTTTGCTACACCATAAGATACTTCATTTATACTGCTTAAAGTCCATAATTGATGGACCTTGACGGACGCAGTTACTTCAACACCAAACAATGCTTAGGCAATTTTATGATTACCAAGATACTTTGACTTATTTTGTGAGTAGAAAAGGCTTACAACTAATACGATCTTTGAGTCTAGATTTAGAACATTTTTAATGTTTTTAATTCTTTGATTAGACTATTTAAAATATTATAAAGTTGTAAAGTTGTAGTATATTCTAAATAAGTTTAGATAACGTTGAATGTTGTAACCTATTCTATATTGACATAGGCTTCTTGGACATTCCAGAAAACTATTTTGATCAGTAGGTTGGGTGGAACAAGAGTGTTTAATAATTTTTTTTCTGAATTCTGAATATGTTTTGAAACAAGATTTATATGGTACTTGAAAAATATCAAAAACTAGGAATAGAGTGTGAAGTTATTAGGAGGAATAATGCTGTTATATGAAGCATAATGTGCTACAAAGTGCTGTTTGTGATAGTATTCTTAGGAGTTGCAAGAGCAAGCATTCTTTTAATTTTTAATTATTATTTCAATAATAGCATCATATGTCCAGGAATTCATCCTTTGAATATTGTTTGCTTTAGGCGTATCTGTGATTCCAATGAGCAACATCACAGAGGAAGGTGTGATGCAAGTAAAAACAGATGCATGTGAAAGGCTACTTGCCCATAGGGTAGAAGTCAAAATGAAAAGTAAAAAGATGGGAGAAATTATCAACAGGCTGCACGTTTCAATGCCGAAACCAAGAGACAACAAAGAAAGGCCAGCATTCATTCCGGATGGAGCCTTGAAGAAAGGTTGGCATTCTGATTTCTGTTTAACTGCCTTTGTATCTGAACATAGATTCATGTGACATTAGGAGTGTGAAGTTAATCAATTACATTTTTATTATACATTTAGATGCATGTTTTAGGGCAGTTGTCAGCGATTGGTCTTCTTAATTGCTTTGTTGTGTTAAGAAGGCCTAGTATACTAGAGAACATAGTTCAGCTACTTTTTTTATTTTTTTAACTTTGTTGCTCTTTCATTAGACTCTTTCATTATTTTACGAATAAGGAATGGTCGCCTAAAAATAGTTGATAACAAATGATCGATTTGTCGTTGTGCGAATTCCAACAGCCATCTGCCGTCTGCTCCTTACTCCTTTGAGATTGTGACGTAGCTCACAATTCCTTCAATTTTTTGTCTTTCTTTTAGTATGGTAATAGAAATTATTATGTGCTGCTCATCATCTGCAGCAAACGATGCTTACTTTTAATTGTAGAATGAGTGCATAAATGTTTGCATTTCTTTTCAATTTTTCATCATGAGATTTGTGATGCAGAGACATTTTGTTGAACTTTCAGGTAAAGGAATGGACGTTGACAAGCCATTCAAGAAACTTCAAAAAGATTACGAAAGAGAACTTGGGGAGGACTACAAATTTGATGACAAGAAACTTTATGTGTTACCTGGTGAACAAAAGTATGATGTGATACCGGAACTAATTGACGGAAAGAATATTGCAGATTTTATTGACCCAGAAATTTTGGAGAAATTGGAGGCACTGGAAAGAGAGGAAGAGCTGAGAGAAGCAGCGGGAGTTTATGATGAAGAAGTCGACGATTTGGATTCAGAAGAGGAAGAAACGCAAAAGCTTGCTGAAGAGTAAGCATTACATTCAACATCAGCATTACATTTAACAAAAAATTATAAGTCATATTCAATAATCTCGTTATACCGCTTATTCACTTGATTAATTTCGGTGACACAGTCAGCAATGACGGCCCGCTGAAAGTTATCAGGGACCCCGGCAGATTCAGGTGTTAAAACCTCCATCGTAACCCCCTTTTTGCAAAGTAATTGATGAGACGAGATCCAAAGACTCGTGAGCCCCACCCCACTGCATCGTTATTGCCAGGCCTGCATCTGTGAACGGCTTTCCAACAAAAAGAGTACTTTCACGCCATTCGTTAACATGCGAACATTTCATTCCATCTGAGACGAATCGGACCTTGCGAGCATAGATCTCACTTTTCCGGGACAGCGTACCTCAAATATTAAAATTATTAGATTCAACAAAAGAATCAATTGGAAATTAGATCTCATGTAGGGTGACGCAGCCCGGCTAACCGGCCAGCTCGACTCTTGTAAACAGGCCCTAAGTAATGATCGTAAGAGAATTTTGTAAGGACGTCAATACTATTTATGAAAACCATTTGCAGGATTCGCAAGAAAAAGAAAATAAGATTGCAAGAAAATAGAGAAAAGAAGAGAAGAAATTACCCAGCACTGCCAAGGAAAGCATCACTTAAAGTAAGAAATTATTTTATACTACGCTGAAATAGTGTGAACAGTAACAGTTTCTCAAGATTCTAGTTTTGAAAAATTCAGTTAGAGTCTTTGAATAATAGAAAGATGAAAAATAGACATCTTTTTTTCACTATTTTTCTTTATCCCATAAGTGGTGACTAAAATCGGTAATGGAGACGTAAGCAACGGTTACTCAACTAGACTTAAACGTTGACCTTTCGACTTTGATTACAGTGAGTATTTTTATAGCATCGGTAGTGTTTGCTCTTATAGCATAATGCTAATGGTTATAAGTATTTCAAGTTATTTTTTTTCGAAATTCCTGCAAGAGGATCTATTTCTAAAATGAAATTAGACGACTCCTTCGCGTTTTTTTGTATTCTTTTACAACCGACGCTTACTTTTTGCAACTAAACTGACGGTTAATACTTCGACGAAAAAGTTCTTTCATTATGAGAATTTATTTTTCGCTTCCAAAGCAATATTGAATCCTAAAGCGATCAAATTCTTCCACCTTAATCCATTAAAGTAGTGGTTTTCACGCGATTTTCACGCGATTTTAAATCTCCTTATTTCTCCGTTTCCTTCAATGTAAATTGTTCTGTCTGAAAATCCATCTGTTTCTAAGAATTATCCTTCAAATGACCAAAATCTGATCTACGGCCTGACCTTAGTCATAAGTCCTTCTATAGACCTGACTGGCATTGTTTGTTTAGGTTGATAAGTTTGGAAAACAAAGGAAGAAAAGTGGAAATGATGATGACGATGAAGGAATGGAATACAATATTGATGGTGACCTTGAAATGATGGTATTTATTCTCACTGTTTGTTTCATCTTTTTTATCTCCCCCCCCCCCCTGCAGTCTTTTTTTATTTTGTATACCTGGGATTTTTTGTATCAAGCGTATGAGATATGAATTAAGAAAAGTCATATCGTAATTAGGAAAGGAGTCTTTATTTGTTTTAAATTTTCACATAACTGTCAGTTTTAAGGCAAATAATTTCATATTTGCAGCACTGTTTTGTCTTGACTTAAGTTTTGAGACTGGGTTATTGCCTATAGTTTGAAGCTATACCACCAACAGGTTATCATTAATTTATTATTGATAATGACGTCAATGTTTTGATTTTTTCCTGTTGCTCCTCCGCTAGGATGCTGACTCAGTTCGTGCAAGATCCGTTGGTCGGAAAAATCGAAAACGAAAACACGACGATAGCGTTTCAGCCAGTACCACACGTACACGTAGCTCATCAAAAATTCCACGAGACCAGTCTGGCATTCCAGATCCTAAGGTATGCAACTAAATTCTAGACGGTATAAATGGATATCTGGGTCGTAGTTATAAGTGCCGTCTATGGGGACTCACCCTGCTATATGCGATTACGCAAAGCGACCGGGGGAAATGTCAATTCGGTAGATTAGCACAACTAAACTCAACAAAACCCAAGGGGACAAAAGGCCTTTTCTCTCGAAGTTGTTTGACATTTAGCTTTGCCTCTGCTGTGATTAACTAACTTCCTTTCCAAGTGTATTTGTATGTTTGTATGTTTTTATTGAAAAGGATGCGGTGATTGATTTCGATCTATATTATTAAGATCATCTTATTTGAAATCTATTGTCTTTACGACGGAACCAATTACTATTCCTTGTTCTGTTAGAAACGTGCAAAGGTTCGTAAGATAACCAAAATTGCGCAAAGGAAAATGAATCAATTTGGTAAAGCAGGTCAGTATATCTTTTTTTTGCTGTAGAATTTCTATTATTAAGATATTGTGCTAGTAACATGGATTTTGTTCCTGAATTTTTTTAAATTTAGTATACCATAGCAGCTACACTATTGCATATTTAAACCAAAAAAGCAGTTTTGGAGGTCTATAGAGACGAGGATGTATTTCGCTTGTTTGCAATTCTCCAATGAGTTTACTGATTAGTCAGGGGTCTTTGAATACATAAAATATGATAGTTGCAAGAGTCGAATCAAGAATGCATCAAAGACTTTTTATTCTTTAAAAATGACCATTTAGTGTTGCCTCAACTTTTAGAATATATACATTTTTCGCGGTGCTTAGAACTTTCTGGGCATAAAACTGTTATTTATAAATAATGTTATAAGTCAAAAATCGAACATCCAACGCCCTCCTTTCAGCCTAACTCAATCAAAGCACGTTAGGATGGTCTGTGGTATTTAGTAATGTTTATGAACTGAAAACTGATTATTATTTTTATAGGAGAAGCTGATCGAAAAATTCAGTCGAAAATGCCCAAACATCTATACGCAGGAAAGAGAAAGATGGGGAAAACACAACGAAGATAATTTTGAACAATTTCAATTTCAATTTTCTGTCAAAGATTTTGCGTTACTATCACTAAATGTCAACCGGAAACCTGCCTTTAATTTTAACCGCCTCTGTCCGCACTTGTTAACCACCTTACAATGAAACCTTTGGGGCGGGAGGTAGGGAAAGTAACTGATCTTGGTTAATGAGGCTCCAGTATGGAAAAAAATGCGAGAACTGCGACACATGGAAACATTTTTTTCGGTCTTCATCTTTGGTCGATTTCAACTCTTCTGATATGCAGTCAAAAACATTAATTTGTGGAGTTTTCGCCGAATTTAACAAGCAGTGAGAGGACTGAAAAAATTCAAGTACTTTTTGAAGAAAAAACTTTCATTTTTTTTTACATTAATCAAGACCACGATTAAGTTGTTATTCAATCATACAAAATTTGAGAATTAATGAACTTTTTGTAAATCTACGACCCGAAAGCATAATTTATACAAATTTATATGAAGACGATTGAATGAAATTTTCTGAGTAGAAAACGAAATTCTCGTTAATTACTGGAATGTTTGTTTATATTAAGATAAATAATCACACATCATTTATCAGATTCAATTTGTATAAATATAAACTAAATTGGATTTGTTCACTGGATTTAAAGGATTCAGGAAATCGGCAATCTTCAGAAGTCGTTAATGATCATTTAGGCCATTTCATATACCTTTTTAAAAAAATACAGTGATTTCAGCTCTTTGATCTCTCAAACAAAACCCAACGCCGGTTTCGATTTTTTTGGCTATTTAGTTTTCTTTTACCGGCCGTTTTCACTTATGATCGTGGCAGCTGCTATTTGCTTTGTCCAAACTTGTACTTGGTAATTTCTTCCGTTCCAATTTTGGTACAGTCAACTTTATCTAGATTGAGCTCTTTGGAGATCCTGAAAATGGTGAAATTTCGGAAAAATTCGAACGTTGAATTCCTTAGGTTTGATATTGCGTTTTGCTTTTTGAGATTTAACTCAACGTTTATTCGGCTTGACGCATCTATCTTCCAATACCTCTACCATTCCTTTCATCTGTGATAATAGAATTGTGGATTGTAGACAAAAATATTTCTTTCAATAAGCCTTTGACTCAAAGGCATTCAAAACTTAAAAAATTAATAAGCAGGGGGTGGCGGGGGGGGGGGGGGCTATCAGGCACCTAAGAGTACAAAACAACTTGATACACATTCAGGGATTTGGCGTGTTCTCTAGAAAAGGTGTCCTGTAATTATTGGCCCTAAATCACACTCTGCAAATTTTAACAACATATTTCGAATTAGAAAACTAATGAAAATAATTTTTAGAAATATGAACATAATTTGCATTTTTCTACTTTCAAAAGAACACTTAGTTCATTCATTTGCACTGCAAGTTTCTTTGTTTGAAAGTTGACAGACACCGTCTTGAGAATTGCAGCAACAAGTGCAACCTGTTACAGGACACTCTGTTTCATCTCTGGAGAATAAAAAAAAAATTAAGTGAGAATTTATTGTTACATTAAATTGGCGTTTTATTTTTCGTCAGCTTTAATTTTATAAAAAAGCTGCTTTTCCAAAGTCTAGAGTTTCAAATCAAGCTGGTTTTAAGACTATATTCAAGAAAAAGTTTATTGTTGATTAACAACATTTCTCATAAGAACTATTACAATTTTCAAACGGGTAAATGAAAATTTTCCAATGAATCATGACAAAAACACACGTCCCCACCTCCACAGCAACTATAAAATACAGGTTTTTGAAAGTGGAACCAAACGTAAGAGATGTGAGTGAAAATAAAAATGGATCATGACCGTCCAGCCTGAAAGCAGGTAGAATGCTAAAGATGATATCATTTTTCAAATAACTTTGCATTAAACTAATTATACATTAGAAAGGCAACATATAGGAACTTTGTCTATGCAGGTAAAAATAAAAAATTGTTTGGTTTGAATTGGTTTCTTTACCTTTAACAAAAGCAAGATTTTCTATTGCAGAATCTTCCTTACAGCTGGAAGCAAGAATTTAACCAATCGTATTATGAATATTCCCTGATTCTGAAAACTATAACCCATTTTCTAAAAACTGACGTTAATTCGTAGTATTGCGGCGTCGTTATATCATAATGCACTTACCGAAACCATTCGATCAAATGCAAAGCGTGTCCACCATGCTTGCAATTTTGACACCATGTGAACCAATTATCAAATGGATTTTGCTGATAATCAGTTTTCGGTTTGCTTCCACCTAGTATGAAACAATATCAAAAAATTAATATGGCGGCACTTGTATGCACTCCTTAATATTAAAAAGCTCAAACTGATGAAAGCCGTGTAAATTAACCTAGAATGCTAGGGCAGGAAAAAATTTGTCTAGAACTATCCAGAAATAGTTTCAGTAAGGTATTTCAAACCTGGTCGAAATATGATGATATACGAGTTTCAGAAGCAAGCCATTAATCGTGTCAGGACAACATAACAAATAGTTTGTTGTAAAGTGATTGGCATGGGATATTACAAAGCTCCTCCCCTCACAAAATAAAAAACATAGCAGAAAGTTAATTTCTATATCAATGGGGCAATGTGGACTGAAAATTTTCTTCTTTCCTTCACAATAACATGTTTTGCTGGCTATTTTCCTAAGAACTATTAATTAACGAAAAACTATCGAGGATCTCAAAAACGTACCAACTTATCTAGTATATTTGCAAGGGAATTCAGACATACATGCAAAGTTAGTTTACTATAATTAAAGGTAGGCAATACCTACCATGCCTTTGCATATGTGATGATGGAGTTCCCATATTTATAAGACAAACTGCACAGCGTGGCAGCGGCCTTCGACAGCTTGGGCAAGCCATTACCTAGAAAGAAAAGCAAAAACTAATGCTATATACAGACAGAATTCTTTTAATTTCGCTTGATAATGGTGTACATCGTATTCCACCAAAGCAGTAAAAATGAAGATAACCTCAATTCTACATAATTGCAAGTAGTCAAACCTTTTAATGCTTTCATAAAACTAGTCACCATGCATTTCACTGGCCATGCGTATTGAAAATGTTGAACTGAAGTGGATGGTTTCCGACTTTCATGAAAAAATTATCCTCCGGAATTCAAATTGGATTTAAAGGCAACAACATCGTGTTTATAAATTATTTAACGTTTATGAAATAAGATATACTGCCTAGCACTGCAAAACAAGGCAAAGCTTACAATGCTGAAACATTTTCACCTCTGAGTTTATTAGGACCTCTGTTTATCAATTTTCTCGTGGTTACGCATCTAAGCAAGATTCTTCTATCCGAGAAAATCTGGTCACACCCTTAAGACACTTTACTCCGAGACACCATTAAAACCGAAGATTCAAATACTAAATAATAACTTGGAATCCATAAAAATAAATAGAATACCCAAAGAAATACGCACATATTTTACAAAGAAAATTGCCAATAATTTGACCTTCGTTTTATTGCAACTCTCATCTAGTCTATATTGGAGAAACCCCCCACCCAATTTACTACGTTCTAAGAAAGTCTCTCCCCCCCAGTTTAATGAAAATTCTCACCAGCCCTGTTTCAGACTCTTTCAGTCGAATTGTAGAGTATTAAAGAAAGCAAGATACAAATGAAGATGTTAAAAAATATTTCAAAAAATGAAAAGATAACTAAATAAATAAATGAAACCAAAAAAACTAAATAAGCAATCATAAGTACCTTTGGCTTGCTCGAGGAAACACCTGGATAACGTGACAATCTGGAAACTATAAGCAAGAAAATAATATAAGAATCAAAAACAACCTTTTGGAAAAGAATTTTGGTTCTTAAAAGTATTCATCGCCTTTTATACTTCGATTTATTTGAACTCTTTAAGTTGCTTCAAAACATAAAAACAACGTCTTGGACAATAGTGTCTACCACTGATTATTTTTGCGGTTATATGGCCCTTACCTATACAGCTAGATAATTATAGAATTACAACAACACTTACATAAGAAGCAACTGCACAGGTCAATAGAGAAAGTCAATCGACATTACGGGAGTACCAGAAAGAAACGAAAACGGGCATGAGAATTCCGGCATAAAGCAAAAGTAGAGAGCAAGGATACCATAGAAATGAGGAAAATTCAAGTTTCATAACTTCCAACATTAAATACAATATAAAGTAAACAAACCTCCTGAATTGAAAAAGTTTGCTGATACAGGTTTTCCACAATAATTACAACTAATACAAATTTGATTGGGTACTTTTTTGTTAGATTCTGCTCCAAAAATGAATGCATCCAATTTGGCTCTAAAACAAGGTTAAATAAACCTTTTGCATTGAATACAACATGAATGAATTTACTAAACAGGAAGCATACTTGGTACGTAAAAATTAAACTCGTAAATTTTTCAAAAAACCTGTATTCATGCCGAAATATTAGCATATATATATTGTTGGTTTTTTAATGTTTTCCTGCTACTCGTAATTTATTAAAACGTGCGCAGTTAACTTTAAGCATACATCAACTGCGGGAATCTGTTGCAGGCCAACCACAAAGTTTACATGGACTGCTGGTACCTCAATTAAGTGAAAAACGCATTGTTTATACTGTCTAACAAATAGCAAAAATTCGTACCTCTGGTGCCACAAACGCCAACAGTCAAGCAAATCTCTGTAGCTATAGAAGATAAAAAAAATTCAGCTCAAACAAGTATCTTCTTTTCGAACAACAGAGTGGTTTAATATTGTAGATATGTTTGAATTTTCCTTTATTTAAAATTATAAATTTAAAAACACGTCATAAAACAGGGCCAAAATATATTGTGAAATCTTTATCAAATACAGTTGCTTGCTTGTAGAAGAAACATAAAATGACAGCATTATTACGTGCATAATAGAACCGCCACTACGACTTAGATTTCAATTTCCAATTCTCAGTATTTGAGATTAATCTATTACCCAGGCAATCTCGTTGCTTTTCTGTCTTGATTGAATTTCTATATCTGTTGCTGCATTATTAAGTTAAAATGATAATCAGACTTACCTGTCTAGCCAGCCAACAACCCTTGGATCTCTTAATGTCTCGGCAACTTTTGCGTTCACGATGATGAGACTTACGGTTTGTACATCCGCGGTCTAAATGAGAAAAGAGGCATTACAAAGCGAGAAATCACAAACGTACAATTTCAAAAATATCTAAACATTTATGAAGAAATGATATACTTCTTTAATTTCTTAACTATAAGCTTTTCCATCTATCAGACTAATTCAATGTTTATTGATATTGCCTGATTCTCTCCTCATTAAATTTCTATAAAATTCATGTGTAATTGGAATCATTGAAGAAATATTCAAAGAAAAACAGAAATAACATGCAAATGACCAAAACCCCCTGCACACAATGTCAATACCGCATAGGGTTTTTCACTACCCTATGTCCATTTCAATCAATATTACCAAGGTAAGCTGTATTCAACTTCCATAGCTTCCTCGAAAAAAAACCAATTCAGTTTGACCTCTGACCACAAGAAAGTCATATAAACAAGAATTATTTTGGTTTCCAAAGGTTTTTTAAAAGTATATAGATTTGTAAATGTTTTGTCACAGTATGCAAGGTACAATTTGAAATCAAAAGTTTGTCCTGTGGTTAAACGCTGGGACTTAACGCTAAATTTTGTAAACAAAGAAAGATTGACAAATTTTCGAGAATAAAAGTGCCTAAACATGCAATATGTATAACAGTAATATGTACCTTGGTGACGTATTTCTCCAATAAAGTCAAACCGTCTGGTGTCAGACCTAGGAAAAGAGTAACACCTCGACATTTATGTGAAACTGTTTACAGAGCTAAGTAATGCATACAACGCACTGAATCTGCAAAAAATAAGCCACTACGAGATGAAATATAAGAGATAATCATTTAACCTCTTTAGAAAAACTACTAGACGTTGGTGATTTTGAACAAATGATCATCGAATCTTCCAACAATTGAAAAAAGCTCATGAAAATTGCTGTTTTATCCGCCTTTCTCAAAACAATCATTATACGCTACTCGCCACTTCATATGAGTTTCAATCCTCAAATCGTATCTTTATCGGCATGCGTGTTTTACATTCCTGCTAATTAGCAGAAGTTTCAAAAAACGTCGTGGCAACTCTACAATTTTTTCGCCAATATTAATAATCCTATCATCACATGCACTAAATACCGATTGGTCACCAAGATGTTCTCTTTATGATATAGACACTGAAAAGTCACCCAAGATTGTGGAAGCATCGAATACCCGGGTAGGTTATAATTTATTCGAATGGGGCTAGATGATGCTCCTCTTAAAACCTTCAAGTAGGCTTGAGGTGGTTCTGCTTCACATCACAGAGGCTAGTCAGAGAAGACGATGGAATAAGAGGCGCTTATCAGTAAAATCATTTCAAAAGAATTACATAAAGAAGGAGCGTACAGAAAATGGAGTCTCTTATGTTAAAGAAAGCGAAAAATCACCAAAAACTAGTCTTATAGTTCAGTTCAAGTTGATTTTGAATAAACAATTTAGCATACCAGTTAAAAGGAGCCCTTCCAAGTTTCCTTCTTCTATCATTGCAGCTGTTAAGGTGTCTATGTATGAAGCCAACTATCAGAAAGAATCAACAATTGTCATATTGATACAGGCGTTTCTACCTGCAAAATTCTTTTAAATCGACATTATACTATATTGAAAGACAAAGATTTGTTATTTTTCGCTTCAAATGGCAAGCATAATTTCGCTTCATTTAGATAGGTCTGAACAAAGTAAATATATCCAGTTTCCATGGCCCTTGACGGTTGAAAATGACGCCATAGAGAGGATTGGTCGCATTCGGTGCCAAAACTTTGTCACTACTCCACAACATGAAAGCACAAGTCAACCATTTGAAAGGTTTACTTATAATTCCCTTTAAAGTGTTGCTCGCCAATGTCATGGTTCAAACATGCCTCGCATTATTTTGCATTTATTGCGTTCACACTTTTCACATACAAATTTTTTTTAATTGCTGAATGGCTTCTTTTAGCAAATCAAGATCCACAAAAACCAATTTCACTTTGTCTTTCAAAATGATAACTAGTAGCTTCATTATTGAAGTAATATTGGAGGGCAATTTAAGTGAGAAAAGCAGAAAAAAATTGCACTATTTGAAAGAAAATTATCGTATGGAAAAAGATAAATATATTTAGGTGAAAAGACATCATTAGAGCCTTTTGTGGGCCAACAAACTATCCGAAAGTATATACTTTGAAATGTTTAAGTGAGTATGCAAAAGTTATACCGTTGAATCTGGAAGGTATTTGCAAGCGAATGCAACACGGTCTTCTAAATGTATTTCTGCCTCTCGCTGGAAAATCAAAATTAATTTTGCTCATTTGAAAATATCAAAAGCTGTGACCTTAGTAGCGATGCATTATTGTAAACCCTATGCGGTGGCCTTACTAACAATATAAAATTGTTTATGCATAGTCTAGATCCTAAATTTTTAATTATCTAAATGTTCTTAATCATTTGGATCTGTTTAATTTCATTTAGTTCAAATCCCCTGAGCCACTTTGTGCCCTGAACCATCGTCATTGACCTTTGGAAAGGTAAAAGGTTTTGCTATAATATAATACTCGCAAGTGAGCAGATAAAAATTGTCAGATCAACCAACAATCAGAACTAGCAGCTATTTTACTTACTAAAATTGAATTGAAGTTGTCGTCGTCTTGTGTTAAGAATGAAAACACTCCACGAAGATATGGGTTTTTCAACTAGAAAAGCAAAATAAAATTAATCAAGTAAAACTAGGTGCATATTACACTATGGCGTATCTGTAGATTGCCTGTCTGTCCGTCTATCTGCCTTGTCTGTCTATCTGCCTTGTCTGTCTATTCTGTCCCATCTAATTGTCTGCCAATCTTTCGATTAAATGTTTTCAGGGTATTACAAGCACTAGTGCTAAAAATTAACAAAACAGTTGGAGAAACCATGCAAAGGCCCTAAATCCTTTTCATATGGTACCCACTTGTCTCCTGGGACTTCTTTAAAGGGTCCTCCATTATACACTTGTAAAAACATCCACAAAATCAAAGCATACACGGGTTGTGTGACTGAAAAAAGCAATCAATCTACTTTCAGCTTAGAAGAAAACATAATCAACCTTTCTAATGAAACAGGACACTGTTTTGATATGGCATTGTGATTTCTATACATCAACTTTCTTAGGATTGCCCCATCACTTTTGCTAATACCTTTTTCAACCATTGTAAGATTGTTAGAATGACACAAGCATTTTTATAAGGTATTTAATAGGTGCATCAGATATCTACCAAAATCATTTTTTGCTAAGCGTTTATTTCATGGTTTTGGGATAACTAGACTCTGCAAACCTGTGGGCTTAGATTAACACACATTTCCCTCCACAATGAACGCTTATCCTCGGAGAAACCAGAGAGAGCCATCGCCACAACGTTCATAGATGGATCTGAAATGAAAAACACGGGAATCATAACGAGAAAACTGCATGCTTGGGATGTGAAATTACAGAATGTGAAATTGTGACATGCACAGCGTAATTGGTAGGCACTAGGAGTGGTTTTGAAATCAGGCGAAATTTCCGCGATTTGTTAAGTTTAAAAAATTACAGTACAAAATCAACTACATACTAGTCACAGAGCTGATCACTAAAAATTTTAACCATTAAACACCTATGCAAGCAGCTACACGAAATTTACTGCAATAATACAAGATGAATGAAGATCTCAGAGTTGGTGAAAAAAGGCACATTTTGTTTATCTTATACCAAAATGGATAGTTTTCTGAATAAATTTTTATTCCTTTGAGATATCCTTGATTCCAATATGTTACGAGAAGTACCTTAATATATTTGACACATGTAAGTGATGTGATCTTACCGGGAGATTGCCTTTGTTGCCGAGGTCCATTTTCCGATTTGATTTCACGAGTATTTCTACCGCTTAAGATGTTAATGGCCAATCTCATCTGATTGTTAAATAAGGCCGTTGCTGCTGCTCTCTCGTATTCTCCATTTTGCTCAAGTCTACGCAAATGAAAATTTTATTAAATGAATCGCAATACTGAGTACTATTGAATACTGAGCAGCCTCTTTTTAAATCGAACCTATAAAGCTAAGCCAAACGGTGGTCGCTATAGTCTGTAGCACAATGCAAAAGTCATGAATAAAAGTAAAACTATATGGGGACAGCCATTAGCTTTTGAACACAATCTTAGGCCAGGTGAAAACTCTAGTCAAATCCCTACTCATACGGGACTAATGGTATAATAATAAAGAACCAAATCGTCCATGTCTATTTATTTCACTTTTATCTGTTCATGAAATCGTTTTGTATATTAACAATTGTAGGTTAGATATATGTTTTGTGGCAAAGGGGCAGTCATGATGTATTTCTTCTCCTGTCTGTTCTTGCAGCGTAGTATGTATTTTTTGTGATATTGTTGTTAGTAATTCTGCAACTTTTCATATCGAATAGAATAAAAATGGTATAATGCCGTGAAGAAATTTGAAAACCATTCCAATGTCTCTTTAATTGTTATTCAAGTCGCTTACCTCGCAAGATGTTCGCTGAGTGAATTTCCAGTAAAATCCCAACGACAAAGCTGCAGTGCCAATTTTCTAAAAGAATGACACGTGTTTTATTATTATGGACCAAGAAATTGCAGCATCATATGCTTAGCTATTATATACAACATCTTTTGTTTCTGAGCGTTACTCGAGAGTTACATCGGTGAAAATCATGACACAGCTAACGGCACTAAGTCATAATGCAAGAAGATGGTATTTCCGAAGAGGCTGAGTCATGATTTTCGTGCTAATTATCGGTAGGGCATATTGATCATATGAAAATTACAAATATTGAGTTTGCAATGCTATATGCAGATCTAAAACATCCTCATTAAAGCACAGCTTTTACTGCCGATCACATGAACACAGTCAGTGTGAATTGGGTTGTTACTACATGAATTGCAGCTGAATAAACCTTTCATCAAGACTCAATGCCTTACATAACACTTTCGAGTCACAAGTTGCATATTAATACTTTCAAGAATCAACATTCGAAGCGATGCAAAAAATACTTGAAATCATCCCCCACCAATGATGCGACAGGGCTGGCAAACTTCAACTGAAAACATTTATCGTTTAAGAAAGAAAGTACTTGTTCTAAATTGGACAGTTTCAAAGGAACAAGCGTCAAGGACACCTCTTAAATTTGACTGCGGAAGCAACTCTGGTGGACAAATAAGAGCGAACAAAAACAATGCAGGTGTGCGATAAGAGTCTAAGCTTTATAATCAACCCACAAGGAATAAATGCGATATCTTCAGCATAAATCGTAACATTTTAAATATACAACAGAACACCATACCTATCTTCACTTAAATAAGGAACAGCGATTGCTGGACTAGCCGCTCTACTTGAATCATCATGTTGGCCTTTTTCACATTTACCTACAACAAACAGCTTGTCAATATTAGCAAATTTGCAAAATTACTGTTTTGTATTGCACGGCTACCAAACATGTTTTAGCAAACTATTAAGTTCCTTTTCGCATGGTACCTCAAAGGGTATGACAATGTCAGCAAATAATTAAAACTTTCATTTAATTATCAAAGCTTTACTTCGTGTTGCATTTAATTATTTGTCCCGCACTGTCTTACATGAAATAATCTTTTCAATAAATGGTGTAGCCTCGCCGTTACCCATTCTATAACGTGCAATTCAAAGAAGAAAATTTATTACTGGATTTAAAATTTATGTTATTGGCAAACCTGGTTTTTAAAAATTAAAAGACTGTTAGCTTTTAAGTTTACGTACAATATTCAAACAGCGTAAGTAGAATTTGTTTATAGATTTGAAATTAAGAATCAGAATCAAGATTATTATTCATTTAAACATATCACAATGAGATTATACATTTAAGTAAAGGTTATCGAGTTGAATATCATTTTAATGTTAATCAAAATTTGATGATTTTAATCATGTTTTAATCGTATATAATCATTAAAAATTTACGATACCTCCACTTTTAGTTCTATTTCTCGCTTTCATTCTTAATTTTTCGGCTGATAAAATATAACGGCAGGTAATTAATGGAGGCGGCAATGAGTTCAAGATAATATGCAAAAATCCTGACTACAATTGTAACTGGTATTGATTGTTAAGTCTTTGTAAAAAGCAGAAATTTAGTTTAAAAGTCCTGCTTACACCACCGTGTATTGATCATCGTCATCATTTGATGACTGCTGCAATTAAAAGATCCGTCGTTACTTCTCTCTAGAGGTCACGATCTTCAGCTCCTCTTTTGCATTGCTCAAAGTTTAACCGTTTAGTAACGATATAAATAAGTTATGGTTTCATTGTAATGCATGAGTTGTTATTAAACTCTTCGCAAGTAGTTTCAATGTTTGATTTATGATTTTATTGTAGTATTTCATTTATGTTTGCATGTTATTAAATAAATTGTTGAGATAAATTTATTTGAAAAAATTAATGACACCAACTAGTAAAGTCTGTTAATTCGATCATTAGTAATTGACATATTATCAGCCATATTATTATTGATAGTTTTAAGCTCCAATCTGCTTTTCTATACATGAAATAGACATAGAACGCTGTTGGGTTAAATGGGATCAACTGCAAATCTTTAGCGTTTTATCTTTGAGCTTTAAAACCGCTATATTGAGTATAAAAGCAGACTTCTATGCTTTAAATATCTCGAAGTTATACATCTATGGTGTACTAGCTTTTGATTGGATAAAATGTTTAAAAGCATGTTATTGTGCGCGCGACAATCAAGTTTACAGTGGATACTGCTACATGTGATGTAGATTGATCAGTTAGTAATTTATTTCAAAAAGCAGTATCTTTAGATGACAGTATAAAATAGATAGCAGATAATGGAGTGCTATAAACGTAAGAAACTGAGCTTGTCAATTGCCGATGTGAATGTGAATTTTCAATGTGAAGATACGCAAAACAACTTGACAGGCACATAAATATCTCAGAACTTAACAGCCTAACATCATAAGAAATGAAGACATACAACTTAAGTACCTGTTAAAATGGCACCGAATGATCTTTGGCACACAATAAAAAACGATTTTCATCAAGAAATGACTTCTATAAGATTTGACTGTATGATTCCTATGCTTAACAAGCTGCCGTAGAGAAATGTGTACATGATCGGGTCTTTAAAAATAGGATGGGTGGGACAGGGTTAGGGTTAAGGCCATTGACATGGAGGCTAGGGAAATGGCTTCTACAAAATTTCACTGTATGATTCCTATGCCTAACAAGCTGCCATAGATTAATGTGTACATAATCGGGTCTCTAAGAATGGGATGGTTAGGACAGGGTTAGGGTTACCGCCAGTATTATGTAGGTTAGGGAATGGATTACATTTGCAGGGTGGCTACTATAATTTGATATGTTTTGTACCTCATCATAGAAATAGCAAAGAAAGATTAGTTAAAGGATTTGCTAGCAATCATAAAAAGCGACTCACCCGTCATGTTCGCCTCGCCTTTGATGATTGCTTTAACGCCATAAAATTTCCTTCCTTTTCTCGTGTCTATAAAACAAAACAAAATATAAGAATTGCAATCACAGATGGATAATGAAGACAAGAAAAACTGCTTACAAACAGGGCTCTAGATTTTTGAGTACTATTTTGTTTCTACTTTCAAAGCTTACAGGTCATACGTTCATACACTGGCATTATACTACATTTCAAAGCCTGGTGCCTGCTAACGCTTACAATAGATGCACAGTTGGTATCTCCTCTTCGTTGTCCAACGAATACCCACCGCTGCTTAAAGGTTCTTTCAAGTTTTGCATTAGAGCATGTTTTTTCCTTTTCTCTGGCGACATTTCGGTAATCTCTTCAATTTTGTGACGGCTGATAGTGACGTTCGTAAACAATAGTAGGCGTTACCCTTATTATACCGATATTTCAGGTCATTTTATTTGATTTCAAATTCTTTAGGGAGGGTAGCCCTTCACCAGATAAGCTGATTTCCAAGGGGTCCATCTATCTACGTTATCCATATACCCGAATGGGCGAAACTCTATTGGTGTTGCCACGTGGACGAGACCCTATTGCCGCGTTATTTAATCTGATGCCTTCAACGATCCAATAAATGAAACCACCATGTATAAAAGTCACCCGTTAACCCTTGACTCAAATTCAGCATTTCAAAGCAAACCCTGTTGTTAAAGCAATCTCACAATCCGCTACTATCTTGGACTGGTTGATTTGCCCTCTGATAAGGGGCGAAGACATCAACCATTTTTTTTAACGAAAGAAAGCTTAGCGCCCCTTTTAAGCTGAGAATTTTCCCCTTAAAATTACGTTTATTTAACCCGCAATTTCATCTTTTTACGCCATCATCAGTTCACATTCACTGGTTTACATTAAGAATTTATACCCTATTCATTAACTTTTTCACCATATTCACCATATAAAACAGCATTTGCTGGATTCTAATTTGAATGAGTTAGAGATTCAGCATCATTCAATGAGGTAATTCCTTCCTTCCCAACATGTTCTTAGGCCCCTGCTATGCATGCTCAGTCAAACATCTTATGCTGACTGACTGAGCTATTATCTGTACACTAACAGAGTGATGATGACTAAGTACATTTCATAACACCAGAGATCATTAGAATAGCAAATACCTTGATCCATGGGTTTACGTACATCTGGGATAGATCAGTCAAGGACTTTGAAACAAGACAATATCATACTCTAAGCTCAACAATAATCTTCTATTTTGACGAAAACTGTTTGCTTTCAAGAAAAACATAATCCAGATTGACAGCCCTATCATCTGCAAAATCTCCATCCTACCTATCGTTTTACAAAATAAGCCCGAAAACATAGACAAGCGGCGACTGTGAACACTGTAACAAAATATCGATATCAGTTTAAGGTCCCCATTGCTCGCTTAACGTGACCAACGAAACTTGTCTCCGTTTGCCAATAGAGGTACTTTCTTAAACAATTCATTCACTTCAGGTGTCATAATACTTGAAAAAAGTTTCCTAAATCTATAAATTCACATTGACAATCATTCCCACAAGACTCATACAAATGAAACATGTTGGAATAAAACTCCCTCCACAGCAAATGTGAGGTATTTCGTGCTACAAAACCTTGACAGCTTTACGTTTTGTGAGCCATTTAAAATTTGCGAATTGAAATAGTGACCTAAAAACAACTTAATTATTTTTCTATTATTTTCCACTTACATTCTACGTTACATCTTATGTACGACCATCCTCCTTTCTAATCCTATGGGCTTTGTTCTGTTGAAAATGTGGATACGTGTTTTATAACGACAAGAAGTACGTCGCACTTCCAGGCGGGACTCGATGACCTCATGTTTTTTTCCTACTAATATGGCATGGATGAAAAATTTTGCTTTTACCTTTAATTAGATTTGTTTTCAGATGATGATGTCAATATCTGGCTTAAGAATAGAAAGCATTTAAAATACATTTCAGTACATCTTTAGTAATATCTAGAGTAACAAATATCTAATCTGATAAAAGGATACGTTTCAACCATGTCCACAGTTTTATCATCATGGGATCCTTCAAAATTTCTTTAAGCTTCTGAAGATCTTTCATCTATAAAAAGTAATACACTGTTTTGTCGACTTTTCGTTCTTGGCGTAGATTCAAACATTTAGTGAAAAAGAACAATTTACGTGTAAAAAACATTACGGAAACAAGAGAAGAAAAGACGTTTAGCTGGAGGACTTCTTTGGGGGGGGTTTGTATAAATTTTATTATGGAATCTGGGGACTCACATACAATTTACCATGAAATCCACATACTTATAAGGTCATCTTGCTTGAAATGCATGGAAAGTTTTTAATTCGCTGGCCTAATGAAAAGCTAGAATTTTGAGAAGATTCTTTCCATTTCTAGTCCTTCATGTACACTGGGATGGTTTTCCAGAAGTTATCTCCATAAAATCATGTGATGCATTTGTACAGCCAAAATCAAAATAAGATAATAGCAGTGGCAAAAAAACCTTCAAATGACAAAATACTTGTTCATGGACTATGTGTCTTACGGAAAATTCACATGTTTTTGTGGAAAGTGTTCCGCCTACCACACGAGTTAAATTTCTACGATCTATACTTTGATTCAAATGAAATACTTATTCGAAATTTTTTGCTTCAATATCCCAAGATCCATTTGAACAAATTGAATAAATCAATTTTTATCTGTAGCCCATATTACAACAGACATTACTCTCGCAAACTTCCATCAAAAGCAATTAATCATCGAACATTGAGATGTTCAGCCATTTCAACAACGGTACTGTTGTTTTGAAATGTTATTTTGCATATAATAAATTTCAATTTGATATGTATTGAGTGTATATGGTGAGAGGAACAAGAAGATAAACGCCAAAATTGAGTTAATAAAACTTACAACTGACTTTTCACCATAACCTTGCTGGGCTCTTTCTCTCATAATTGTTGAAATATCTTTACAATCAATCGGCAGGTCATTGCTCTGTAAAAAAAATTCATAATGAGATTAATAAAATCATTTGTTTATAGCTCTTTATTTTTCAGCGAAAAGAAAATATAGTATTGCATAGGAATCTGGGAGTTGGGGTAAGTAAAACAGATAATTATAAAATTCACCATTTTCTCTTTTTTTTTATATATATATCAAAGAATAATTTACAACTACAACTTAATCTCTAAATACAAGTTAAATTCACCATTTGTCTACAGGTGAACAAAAAATTAAAGTAATCTTAAAGAAATTGGTTGACAATCACACAAGCAGATTTTTATGTGAAAGTGTGCACGTCATATCCATTTTGCAGATAGCAAAACGTTCAGTTATTGGTGCTCATAGTTTCAGAAAGAGTAATATTTTCTTCTGATGCATTTTTAGTCCATCAGTCAATGGGGAAATTGATGTAGTTCATCATCGTTTTGAATTTAACTATGCTGTTCTGAATTAAATTGGTTTAGCTTCATTATATCAAAAATTGATTCTACAAATGATTTGAAGACAACATGTATATAGCAAAAAGAAACAGTTTTAAAATTATCAAGCTTCATTATAGTTGCAAAATCTAGTTCTAAACAACCTAAACAACAACAAAAGATGTCATGACTCATGATATGTTATGAGAGTTTCCCTGAATGGCAAAACTTACATTTTCAGAACAGGAGAGCATGCTATTGCCACATCCCCATACAAGACCACTTCCAGAGGACCAGCTCTAAAGCAAAACAAATAATCGTTGTGAGATATGGCAACGGGTGAAATAGCGTGAGCGCCAGACAAGGAAGTTGGGAAAACCGCCTTAAAACAACTGGAAGTAAGAACATTTGATCCAGTGCAAATAATCCAATGTTCTTGAATCTCTAACACATTTAAAGTAAAATCCAGCAAATGCTGCTTAATACAAATATAGTGAAATAGTTAATGAATAGGGTGTAACTTCTTAATGTAAACCAGTGAATGTGAACCAATGACCACGCAAAGATATCTATATAATAAAGAAAGGCAGTAATATATTGATCTGAATGATAAAATAACCAATAATTCAACAAGCCTTGGATGTCACTATTCGTCCAATTTCGTTAATTATCTATTTGTTTTAGGCTCAAAAGATAAGCCCATTACGCGGTCAGACATGCAGACGCAGACCCTAGCAAAAGTATCATAAAACTCTGAGAATTAAAACCCACAACCTTATCGCCATTCGTAGATACGATAGTAGCAGAGACCAAAATGGTAAGAGAAGGTTGTTCTTTAATATTTTTAGAATGCCAAAGACAGCAAAACAATCACAAGAATGCCCGTAAATTTTCTCTCACTATTGAAACGATTATTGACCTTGAACGAACAAATGTAAATTTGATAACACTCGCAAATCACTTACCAAAGATATTCTCTCGAATATTTTCATGTAATTAACATTCCCTGCAAAGATATTCAATTAAAATGAGAGTTGGCAAATCTTGCTATCCTACACAAGTTTATGATAGACGAAATGAAAAGATAAATGTATAAAACTATTCATACAATACATATGAAAGTAGAAAAAAGCTTGGGACCAAGGCTATTAGATATGTGCTTAACTTCAAATTGTTGAGAATAGAATTGCTATCCTCTATTCAACCGCTCTCTCAGTTTTGTGATGACAGTTCTAATAGCAGTGCGACAACCTTGCGTAAGCTAAAAATTTGCCAGGATTCGATAAGTCTCAGCATACGCCCAGGGATCAACACACAAAATCACAAAGTCGATCTAGATTATTGTAGTTAGTTGCTCTATTGACAGCGAAGGCATTCGTTCCATCATTATTACACTGCAATCATTGCGGAAGCAACTGCAATGGAAAGAGAGGGAAGGCTGATATCTTCACTTAATTCTAGCTCTAATGCTACTTTCCAAAGGGGTTTATTGAATATATCTTATGGCGTGTCATAGGTTCGCACATTAGAAGATACCACATACACCTACAGAACTGAAGAAGAGGGATGTTATGACAAACCTGAAATGCTTGCAGTTAGCATGATATTTTGATGTGTTGGATGCCAACTGAACGATGACAAGGCAGATTTTGAAGCTATATGATAGCGAGAGGATTATGTTAGCATATTTAAAACTGTTACGATAACGCCTTAGGGTCATACTACAAAAATACGACAAGAAAACACACGAAGCAACAAATTCACCTTGAGTTGCAATATAAAGCAATCAATATGTAAGCCATTAATAATCTGCGGTTGTTGGCCTCTGGAAATCGTAATCAAATGGCTTTATTCTTAAAATTACAAAACAAAAGTCTGAATGTTGATAGTTATAATCAAAAGAATGCTCAGCTGGAGAAAGTTCGTAATGATTTAAATGATCTGACCTTTTATCAAAGAAGATTAATAAATATGAGAGGTGACAATCCAATGATGATTTTTAAGCATGCAGTCATCTCATTAGAGAGGCTCGTTAGTTCGAGATTATGTCATTTCTATAAATGAGTAGCCTCTAGGCAAAGATTTAGCTTCTACATGCAATACTTAGGGTTTACGAGAATCTTATTATTTATCAAGTGAGTTCTTTGAATATCCATTGGGCTAGATGTAGCACAAAAGTAATTTTTTCAGATAGCTGTATTCGTGAAAAAAGTTTCATTTCATTATACGCCTAAGTAAGCGCTTGCATCATTCATCCATTAAGTGGAATGCTCAAAATGTCTTTTAGTGCTAACGATGAAAATAATTGGTGAACAATCCACAAATATCAGTTCAAAGAAATCAATTGAACAAACCAAACGCTGCAAATAAAAGAGGACTGAAAACTCTCTTAGTTTTGCTCTTCAAATGTGGATAGAAGCATCTTTCCATAAAAGCAAACAGCCATTCAGATACAAATTTAAGACGATTAACACTCACGTTGAATTTTCCGTTCTAAAATCACTGCTTCGCTTTCCTCTTCCATACCAGATGAAAATGATGCAATGTTCTCTACAAAAAGTATTTACATTACTGGCATGTATCAAGTTATCTACGGGATGCCTCCTCAACCAGGCATAAAAAGGGGCCCGCCTGGACCATTTCAGATACACAAAGAAATATCAACTTCTATGGTTTCTTCACTTCACTACTACAAAGGTAAGGAATTGCCAATTAGAAGTTTTATTTCGCTTTAAAAGCACTTGTTATCAGTTTGATGGCCAAGCTTTCATTCAAACCCAAAAAATTAATTACTTGGGACGATATTATTCCTAAAACATTTGATTTGAC
Organism: Catostylus mosaicus; assembly: GCA_964019065.1. Taxonomy (NCBI): domain Eukaryota; kingdom Metazoa; phylum Cnidaria; class Scyphozoa; order Rhizostomeae; family Catostylidae; genus Catostylus; species Catostylus mosaicus. The sequence continues at coordinate 15,853,961 of OZ025184.1, read as the reverse complement.
TTCTGCATGGCCGGTGAAGAAAGACTCCCGCCATTTAGAACTTCTAAAACTAACAGAGATTTGTCGAAAATACGTTCATAAAAAATGCCAAGTACATAGGACCAAAAAGAGTTGTAAGTCGCAAATTTCAATAAATTGAAAATTGTCCGGTTAACATGGTGTAAATTTAGAGGTTTGTCACAGATAAGGACGCAAGAGAGAAAATCAAATACGCTTAGGCCATGCGGCTTTCAACATATAGGAAGTTCTTCATATAGATAACAATTATGTAATGTTCGAAGTAAAGAGTCTCGATTTCAGTTCCAATAATGTCACTTCATCACATCATTCCCCTTTTCTTTAAGCTTACTTGATGCGGCAGTATGATGGAAAATATTGCACCTCCGAATCTCTCAGATGGGTTACTTATAAAAATTGTCTATTTATGATAATCATAACAATGAAGATTCTTGTTTCAAAAGAAAAAAAGCGAAGTTGAGATGCATCAAAGATCGATGTTCATTCTTCACTCTAGTTGACCTATTTGATAAAACAATAGCTAACCTATATTCGACAAAATGAAGCCTGCATTCTACGAAAAGTAAACTGGATATTTTCTGATTTCGAGCCCACACCTCCCTTTCCTGGTTAAAAAACCTAAATAAAAATTAAATTTCTTTCATCTTCACCGAACAGGATTTTGTGTTTCTACGTACAAATTCTCTAAAGCCTTAGGTGAAACGACGAATTTCCTTCCCCAATATTCTAAGAAACTTTCGTAAATGAGACTGCGTCAAAACATGAATTGACAAAAATTTACGGACCATAGGATGAGCTAAAAGTACCACAAGGCTAGCAAAAATGATCTTCTCAATTATCAACTGTTATGCTAGTCGTGAAATATTCAATATCACTGTAGGACAAGTTTGCTAACAGCCATACTCACGCATGTCTAACGGGCAATCTGTATCCTTAACTTTCTGCCCTAAACTACTTTTAAAATACACAAAGTAAGCAACACAGAAATGAACATACCAGTTGGCAAATGCGTAAGGTCTGTTAACTTAATAACGGGACTGTTTTTGAGTAATATTGCCAGTAAGTTGCTCCTACGACGAAGAATAAAAATAATACCAGAAATAATAATTCAAAAGAAGTTTGAAAGATAGCTCTCAAATAAGACTCTAGTGTTATCAGCAAACATGGTAACCATGGTGGGATAGCGTAAAGAGGTATAAAAATGGATTGATATCATTTCAAGAACTCTATCGACTAACTCTTTTTTTATAATTGAATTTGATATCCAAATACGAGACAATAGAACAAGTTATAATCCAAGGGGTACCTGGTTGGACACCATGAAATCCTTGATATTTGCTTTGTTTGGTTAATTTGATTCAATGATATCACTTACAACTAGTTAAAGAAAATTGCAATCATATTGAAACTATCGTCTCATATTCACAAATGTTTTACCGCCCTTTTTTCCCTATATCACAGTTATTGGCACTTCAGCATTTGACTTATGAAACGATGATATATTATTGTACCGTATTGCATCCTGCCGTGTTTTTTTTCATACTGTATTGAATTGTATTGCACTTATAGATGAGCTATTTTATAGCGTCGTCTTGTGCTGTAATGTAGCGCATTTTATTCTTTTGTATATTAATGTCTTGTATTGTTTTCCACAGTATGATGCTTCATTAAAATGCATTGCGTTTTATTACATTGTATTACATCGCATTATATTGTGCTGCATTGTGCTGTGCTTTGCAATCATTATAAACTACAAAATGGTTATTTTGCCTCTACTTCCACGAACTTTAGTTGCCTACAAGAAAATATCCCTTCCAACAAACTTTTTTGATATGTTTTTACTCTTTTATTTTCATATGATTTACAATAACAATAAAGTTAATTAGAAAGGATATTGGTTCTTTGAAATTTCGTGTGTCCCAGACAAGAACTGGACCTTGTGCTCCCTAAAAAGCGGAAACAAAGAAAATAGCAGTTAAATCTGTTGATACAAACACCGAAATTTGAGATTGACATTTTAAGATCTGATGAAAAAATGGATTTGACTCCTAACGATTTGAGCTGAAACCACGTTTTGTAGCAAAATTAAGAACGATTGCATGGGTACAATGAATGTACAAGAGGTTTGGATTCCAATTGTTCGAAATTTTTGGACGAAGTCACAATACAGAATCTAATCGCTGATGGTTTCCAGTATGGTCTATGAAGCAACGATTGTAAGCAACGTTTGTCTTTTTTGATATTGATATTTCCGGTCACAAATTGAAATTAAAATTAACAAAAAGAGCTAAGAACAAAATAGCAGGCTGCCTATTGGATTTTCGAGGAATACTTGCGACGATGTATGTATGAGGAATTATACATATACATATAGGAATTATCAATTATAAATATGAGGAACTATTTTCTGAATGATAAATATAAAGTGCGAAAAGCAGCAGGAATAAAAAGCAAATTCTACAAAATTATGATTTATAGGTTATAACTAATAGTTCATAAATTTTGATCATGACATGGAAAATTGTTAGTAATTATTTGTAAATTATAATCTCATGAATTTGCATTGTATTCCAGCCGCTTTGCATTGTGCCTTTTATCTATCATTCAGAACATGGGAATAAAAGTCCCTTTAATGAAAATAACGGTCAGTACAAGACCTTTTGTCCAATCTAAAAATCCGCGATGGTCCACCTATTATATTGCAAATCAAACGAAAAGCAAAAAACTACAAAAATTACCTCTGCAAAAGAAGCGAATCTGTATTCACTAAAAGGATCAACGCAAACGCCATTCATCGCTTTACAATTAGTTACACCAAAGCTGACCAATTTACTTTGATCTAAATCAAATGAAATAAAAAAACCAAATAACAATTTATGCTAATTTAGAAAAGGAACTGTTGACAGACTTTTTCATTGCAAATTGTTAATTCTTAATAATTTCTAAAATGTTAAATTTAATTTATTGTGAACAGTACCCCTTCCACCTGAACTCATCGTCAAAAAATGATAATCATTATCATAATGATAACCATGAAACAAAACATTGTTATTGCAGCAGAAGAAAGTATCTGAAAAGTTGAAGTTCTATAAAATCAAAGTCTGGTGCAAAGAATGATAAAATCTTCAAAAGACTTTGAAAAGGTAGAAAATTAGAGGACCACTTAGCATAATTAGATAGGCTGTTCGAAAAGCTAGCCCTCTTCAGAAGCAATCATTTTAGTTAGTATTGTCCCCTTTGAAACCTTACTTAATATTATAGCAGTATGATTATTTGCATTGAAACTTTCAAAAGATTGTGCAAGTATAGCTATTTGGTTGCCGTTAGTTAAGACCATGAAATGCAGGCCTGGACTTTTTTAAGGGAGAGACACCTGATCAGAAATGCTCAAATCTAAGTAGAAGGTGGTGATGCTGGCTCATAGGTGCCACTGATATGGCTGGAAGCAAATAAAAGAAATAACATTGTGCATTAGATGTTAGTATCAAATATATCATATTAGCTTTTCTTTCTAGTTAAACACTATCAATAACTCTTATATTTCCATAACACCCTTTGATAGTTATAATTTATTAGATCTTTGTCAGCTTTTTTATTATTTTTAAGCCGTCACTAATTTGCTATTTTTTTGTTTTTTCATTGCCCAATTTTATCATCTTTAGCTTATGGTTCCCAGCTAATTATCACCTAAACTTTTGATCAACGGAGGGACCAATATTCCAAATGACCTTTAGTGCGAATTCGTCATTTTTTGGAAGGGGAGTCTACCCCTTTTCAAAATTCATTCATTTATTTCGTTTCCATTCATTTAACACTTATAGGAAGGTTGCCCTTCAGCTTAGCTGATTTTCAAAGGCCCTCTATTTAAATACTTACGATGTACCACATTTTATTAAGCTAAAAAGCGAAGTGAAGCTTAAAAGTTCATATCCTAAATACAATGTCTCAAAATAAAAATTAAACATCTGGAAACACCGTCTTCCAAACATTTGCAAAGAATTTCGTTTCAACATCATCGACTTTTTTCCCCCTTGCAATCTGAGCAGACTCTTTTGCTGTTACTGTACAGCTTTAAAATCTCACCGGGGGTGAAAAGGCTAAGTTTGTGGCTACTTACCCCGAAGGTCATAAACTCGGAGAAACTTCTGCCCTTGTCCAGCTACCAGCGTCTTGGGCTGGGAAGGAAACCAAGCCAAGGAAACCGTTGTTTCTGATAGCCCTGTATGTTAGAAAAAATTGGTTACATAAAAAAGAGACATCTCAGTAAAGGACTCGTAAAAGAAGAATGGATAAAAAACATTTATCTCAATTACTATTAACAGACCGTGTCTTATGGCCAAACTATTCCGTTAATAGACGCTTGCATTAGTTGAAAAAAATAACTGATTGAAGTGATTAATCATTCGCAACCACCATATTTTAGATATCAATTTTTGGCACATAACGCTAAGGCCTGAACGGATATTCTTGCAGCGGAAATAACTTTGAGTAGTCAAGTAGCAAATATGTGTTTTACGCACCAGTTTTTTGTGAGGGAGTCATGACTGGAGATGATTCAGATCTACTGTGTCTAGAAAAAGAGATTAGATGTTTATCTTAAAATTCTTGCATAGCCTTATATCAACTCACTATTACAGCTATGATAAACAACGATTTTTTGCACCTTCAAGCAAACTTTCAGTGTCAAAAGACCAGGTTCAGTGGGTAACAACTAACATAGATTTCGGCTTATTAATTAACTACATCACTTATGGTCTTTTAAATTGGCTGCTAAGAGAACAATACATGAGAATCTTTTATCTTCGTTATCATAATTGGGCAAAAAAACTTTGTGATAAAGATATGAGAAGTGGTTTGACCTCAGCAGAAAAAGGAAAAACTAATTCAAAGCAGCTTACCTGCCATGTGTGATTTTTTGACCCAGCGCTAAAGAGCAATGAAAAAGTTCAAAAATTTAGACCTCAAGAACTACACTTATGAAAGCTTAGTGCACCTTAAAGCTTTTCTGACTTAACTCTATATGGTTAATATTATTTGCTTACTATTCGACATCCTTATAGGAATCTCTGCACAGCATATACAAGTCAAATAAACCGCCATTAACCAATTGCTATGACCCAAAAAAGGCATTCGTTTTATTGTATCTTATTCTTTATATTTAAACTATTACTGTTCCTGTTTTTAGGCGTGGTAGTAGTGTGCCACTGATCAATTAAAAGGATTTTGTCGGATATTTCTTCATATCTAAATATAAGGCAAAAATGGACGATCGTTTTTTCAAAAATAAGTCTTTTGTTCAACCAACAATTCATTTTCTCCATGTCCAATCTCCGGTTCCTACGCCACTGATATAGTTATATGATTTTAAGAATTCCTTACAATTAATATTGTACAATCCTAACCACAGCACATTGAGAAATCTGACCTCCCCTTCCCATTTCATTAATGATATTACGGGAAATTGTTTGGGTCAAAATTGGGTTTATGGGAGGGGGCACAATAGGTGGAGAGATGTGTGACGATATAAAGATACCTTGATAAAAAATAATTTGGTTTGAGTTTTGCTGGAATTGATTTGATTTGATTTGATTGTAGGTGTAGTCGCTTAAAGCCATGTAATTAATGGTAATAAACAGGATTTCAAAGCAAAATGAATCAAGCTAACGCGAAAGTATGTAACACAAGTGAGCAACAATGCACAATGATAAAAGTAACGTGAACTAAGCTTACTCTGAGCTACCTAACACAAAGCAAATGGATGTACAAAGCTGTGGTTTATCTTGATTCTGATTGCTTTAAATTTTTTTAGAGTGTTTTAGATTGTTTTGGATTATTTTGGATTGCATTAAATTCTTTTAGTTTGTTTAACACAATTAAAAATTGTTTTACACTGTTTTTGACGGGTTTAGACTAATTTAGATTCTTCTGGATTGTTTAAGATTACTTTAAATTGTTTGAGATTGTTTTTAATTGTTTTAGAACATCTTAAACTGTTTTATATTTTTATAGATTGCATTCAAATGTTTTGCATTCTTATCGATTGCTCTAGATTGTTTTCAATTGTTTTAGACTGTTTTAGATTTCTTAAGATTGTTTCAGATTACTTTAAATTATTTCACATTGATTTAAATTTTTATGAAATTGTTTTCAAATGCTTTGCATTGTTTCAAATTTTTTTTAAATTGTTTGAAATGCAACCTTGGAAGCGAAGTAAATGACATAGGCAGCTATATAACATAGGCAACGCTATGTTCAATGTTGTATTTTACATTAACATACGTGAGTGCAAAGTTAAGAAAATTGTGGTTTAAGCTCAGTTGAAAGTGAGTACAAGGCAATGCAATGTACGATGACAATAGACTTCACTCAACAGCATTCCCATTGCACTTTACGTATCGATAACATAACAGAAAGTTATGATATAACTTGATTTTTTTTTATTACGTAATTTAATATCATATTCATTGTTCTGCTGTGTTCTTGTTAAAGATTTGAAAATTTTTAGTGGCAAATTTGCACCTGGTTGCAGGCAAGAATGATTTAAGAATAATCTTAAACTTGTCAAAAGTATTGAGGCTCAGCAAAAAATTAGGTACATATTCTAATAAGTTGGTATAAAGTGATCAACAATAACATTGAGTAATGGCCAGAAATATAAACCAAAGTACAATGACGTTATTTGGTGTTTCAAATGTCATTTGTGGAAAGGAAAAATTAAGCAAATGCAAAAAACCACAAACCAATAACAATGATGTAATGCAGAAACATACAATAAATCAATAAAGAAAAAAGAATGAATTTTGTGATCAATGCATAAACATAGATGGCAAACTGATAAACAGAGACCGTGGTTTGACATTGTGGTGAGATAATAGATAATAGAGGAGGATTTTCCTTATATGAAAACATCTCACACTCACTTGGCGTAGATTCAACATCCCATACAAGAAGTGAGTGATCATTTCGCACTTTATCAAGAGCGACAGCCAGCTGAAAATATAAAGCAAAAATCCAATCTAAAAATGTTCGTCTTTCATTTCGAATGATTGTTGAAAAAATATTCACTTGTAATTAAACACAGAATAAGGCAGGTGGGGGTAACATTGCAGTTTATCATTGGATAGAAGTGGAGAGTAAGGAAATTAGACCAAAAACAAATGGATATTCAAGTAAAAAGCATACGTTGTTGAAAACTGCTATAGCACTCCAAAGCATTTTAATATTTTACTGGACAATGAAATCAGTCACTGAAACCCAGTTCGCCGAGTGTGGCCGATCTTGTCAAGATCTTGGATGCGCCAACAGTTCCGCACCTCAGGTGCGGGTGCGCAAAAACCGTACAAAAATCGTAAGGTGCGCCATTTCACTAAGGGTACCACTGCACAAATAAAATGTGAGGGGAACCTAGGTGTGCTTTCTTAGGCTTTTATGAATTATCTTGGCTGCGCCATTGCCATACTCTGCATTCTGTACTGAAACTGAGTCATTGCACTTGGGAAAACACCGCGCAACGGCGAATAAACAACCATTGAAATGGATAACGTTATACGTTGATTCCACAAATCGTCCCGGCATACATGGCTTAAACAGGACTCAAGAAATACTTAGCAATGAATAGGCTTGAACAAAAGCAAGTGTTGAAAAGCTTAAGAATGTTGACTGGATGCCAACTTTTCCAGTCCAAACCCCATGAGCTAATCTTCAGTACATAAACAGATCTTTAAGGTCTCGCCCACATTATCAACAGGCTTTAACAAAATCTTGCCAACATTGGTTCACATGAACGGAAAGCCGGAAAGGGTTAAAGTTTGCGCACAATTCCAGGACCGATCGACCCTAAGCCAAAACCAATAGAAAGGTTTGCAAATTCAAAAATATCGAGATACGTATAACCTGGTCCTTATATATAATGCCAAATAAATTTTGCGCTAGTCTTTTAAATAGATTCATTTATATCCCTCTTTAATTATTCAATCAATCAACAATTTCATCAAGTCTTTTGCCTGTAAAACATTGTAATGAATCAAATAAAAAAACGGAAATTGAAAAACCAAAATAACAAAAAATTGGCTGGCAATAGCAGACGTAGGTTTCTTAAAAGGTGACAACAAGAACTGAACTGAGACATGCACAGGCCAGTATGAGATTAAACAACTAGAAATTAAAAATGTCATACCAAATTGTGCTCAGTTGGATTCCAGGCTAAGTCATTGCACATTCGATCTGATTTTGGAGCTAAAATTGATTATAGCAAAACATTTTAACATCATATCAAAAATATTTTAATTCTAATTTGCTTTTATCAGAGAGTAATTTTAATCATTTCGACACACAAAACCATTAACTAGATTTATGCAAAGTTCACCCCACATTGTCAATCCTAGCTTAACGGTACAAGTGTGTATGAATTCAAGAGCAAACCTAACTACAAGACCAAATAAGCTGTACTACAAAACTGTTTGGAAACATAAAACTGATCATGCTGATTCTATCTCAGTTATTTACAGTGTGATCACTCATGTTCCACTTAACTCGTGCATCTTGACATGCAATCTAGCTAAAAAGGTTTAATCTGTCTGGCTACAAACACTTGTTCGATGGAACTTAATAGATTTCAAAACAACAGCAATTCTCCACTTATGCACTAGACTTCTTGAGTTTTTTACGTGCTATATGTCACTTCCTAATGATCTATGTGTTTATCACAGTTATAAGCAAAGACCATAATGCACTGATGAGGTTCAAAGAATCAAAGAAATTTTGATGAAAGATGACCATTCAAAAATGAAATTAAACAGGTCAGGGTGTTGCAAAAGACCCAAGGTTGCTGCTTGCAGGTTGACAAGTCCAAACATCTTAATAGATAGAATAATACATTTTCAATAATTCCATTTTTCATATATAGCATCAGTCTTTGGTTAAAAGGGAATACATATTTCAAAGGCTTGTTATACATGAGAGGCTGTTCAACAGTGAGGAAAAAAATTACAAGAGATGTTACAATGAAATTGCCTCAAAGGTGATTGAAGAGTGTTTTGACAAGTAGAAATCTATGAGATAAGAGCACTTTACATGATAAAGTCATGTAAATAGATGTGGGAAATTACAGATCAGGGAACACAATTACAAGATAATCTGCTAACATTGAAAACAAAGAAAAAATCTTACGCATTGGAAAGTTTACATTTATTTGTCAAATAGAAAGTTTAGATGGAGAAAATTTAGAAAAAAATATCACCAATCTTCTACATGAATTGAATTATTAAAGTGACTCTAGATTATTTTGTGGCATTCCATAGTCAATTAGGTAGTTCATAGTTCATAATCTATTTCACATAGCTCTTCCAAGGTGGATTAGCCTATGCTACTTGGGCTAGTACATAAATACTGATATTAAATGTACAGATTGATTCATGTCTCTTTGTCAAATAACAGTTGCCCCTTAAAAATTCAATAACTACAAAAAATAACAAGATAAGAAGAAACTCTTGTTAACCTTACCAAGTTCCAACCCCAGCAGATGGCTGCTTGTAGAACTTGTTTCATGCCCAACACTGATGAATGAGAAAAGTGAATGAGATGATGGCCACTATGTCATGAAAGTGTTAACAAAATAATGTTTAAAAGAGTGAAAAGAGATCCATGGATCAAAATACCTTTTCATACAATTTGCTGCAAAAATATAAGCAATATTACCAGCATGCTTTTGCTACTTATCTCAAAACCATTCAGAAATATAAATTTAAAGGTGACCTTTGAAAGGCAAATGTGTATCAAAATTGTCAGCAACTGAAAATCTTGAAACGAATTGAAATTGATAGTGCATCTCTATTAATATCAAAATTTATATAACTGAGCAGTAAAAAATGCCAGGCTTCAACCCTTAAAGTATTTCATGTCATTTCACAAAAGTGCTAAGTTGAAACCTCATGAACATATAATGACACACCAATTCCCATAAAAATCCTTCCAAGATGAAAATATTCACAAGATTCATATCTCCCTTGTAGTCCCTTTAACCAAAAGGATTTATTAAACAATAAGTGCACTTTGCATCCCATTCTTTCACCTCTAACCTTTGCAATATCTCTATATATTTGACAATGGTTTAGCTTGAAAATGAAATCAAGTTGACATGAAAACCCCAAGAGATAAAAACATTTCAAGGAAAGATCGCATATCTCCAAGTTATTATAGCACTGGCCTTTACTCTAAATTGCTACATGATGGAGAAACCTTTCTTTGTAACTTAAAAACCTGTAACAGAGTAAAAAAATCAGTTCCAATGGGATCCAATGTTTAAAGTTTTGCTGTTTCTATAAGCAATGCCAATCCCCTTGTTAAACGCCATTCAAAGATAGTAAGATAAGAAACTTTTATACTAAAACATACTTAGCTAAAACTACATGTCCATTTGATTGACCAATTGCAAGCAGATGCTGCGCATCTGGTCTTCTGCACCAAGATATTTCCTGGAATGATATAAGTAGAATCATTACAACAAGAACGCTTGAAGGTGACCCAATTTCTTCAGACAATGGAACCCATATTGGGAAAAAGGTTAATTTATCTTGTGGAGAGTGTTTTGAATAACAATTTGCAAGAAATGGAAAATATTGAAATATCGAGACCTGCCTGGTGTGTTCAAAAATTTCCCTTGAAAAATCATTTTTAGGGGGGACGGGCTTTGTCGCAAAGGCTCAACATTAGGGACTTTAGTCATGTACAAGCTAAAAAAGGTCTTCAAAATTGAAATGATATATTAAACATTTAGATGCTTGTGCCAAAAAGATCTTTATTGCCATAAACAAAGTTATCAATTTAATATATCTATATATATATATAGTTTTAAAATGATCTTCACTTAACAGAAGAGTTGTAAGACAAATGTTTATATAAATTTGATGAAATTGGAAACAACATGAAAAGTTGACAATATAAGAGTTTTGATATTGGAACTGCAATCAGACAGTGAAAATGTGGCAAAATCTCTAATATGTTTTGTAAGCAGGGTCATCATGATATGTTAGCAGGATATTATAACAAGTATTAAATAACCAGCAGTTTGCATACCTTTACAGAAGAAACCTCTGAATTTACTGCAAAAACTGTTCCAGATATATCATCTGAAAGTTTCATCACTAAAAAGGAATAAATTATAAAACATGCTGATTTTATTAGCAATACAGTATTTTATTTATATATTTTCTAAGACACCATTGACAAAACAAATACTTAGTTCCCATTTTAAGATGTGGTTCTACATAAGAGGTGGGTAGCTTTCATCACTATCAAATAGTTTTTAGCAAAATTTAGTATCTATTTTGCTTAATTGGGGTCCAAAACTTGGGCTCATTTCCTTGTTTCTATTGCAAGTTTTGGTTGCTAAGTCTCACAATTAAATTAAAATGCAAATTCAATTAGCATTGTAAAAACAAATGGATACACTAAATTAAATTGTTCTTCTTTATTCTTTCTATTTAAAACAGATTTCATGTTGAAAACAATATTTCAATTGCTGAAAAAGCAATCTCTTGACAAAAAACATATTATTTTACAACACCAGGTCTCTCCTACAGAACTTTTGCTGATACACAATTACTTGCAATTGCCAGCCTCCTGCATTGATATCTATTATTTTTTGTGTGCATTTGCAAACGTGTTTTTGATGAAGGTAGTTCAGATTTGATGGTATAGTTTTTGTAATTTGAAAGAAAGTGGATATTGTTAAGAGGAGATCTTCAGAGGCACAAAATCATTGAAAAATTTCTTCATCATCGAAGCTTACTTTGATGTTTAGAACTGAGTGCTTTCTGGTGCAGGTCCTAGAAAGAAAATATACAAAAACTGTAAAAAGACTAGTACCACTAAGCAAAACAAATCTATTCCCACTAAAATCACAGGAAACAACATTCCCTTTTTAAATAATACCTAAAAGAAATTTTTCATCCTTTTTTGATTTGACATCTAAATGTAGCATTTACCTAGTATGATTTCCTTTGGCTAAGATAGAAATTGCCTGCCAGTTTTAAAGAATGGCAAATGTCTCTAGTATATTTTTAACTAAACTCAGTATCTTAGTATTAATTTAAACTTTAGCAATTGAATTCAGCTTGCTTAATTTTTCTTTACCTTGCCTTTTTAATATTTCCAGAAAAAAAATTAATTTTCCTTCCCCTCCCCATCTAAAAACAAGCCTCTTCAAGAATGCACAATTAATTGTAATTTTGTATAAAAATTGATGCAACTTGATCAAAACCAAGAATTTTTCCTTAGCCAGCATAGGATGCTTGATTTCTATGTGCTTGACAGCGATTTCTACTTCAATTTCAGAAACCACTGCTAGATATGCATCAAAAGTTTACATCTTGCAGGCTTGTGGTCTCCATAACTCTTCTGACATAAAACAATTTTCAATTTGTGCACCACTGACATTTAACCTAGCATCAAATTGGTTTTTTGGATGGATACCAAAATTTTTGTAACTTTAACCAACCGGCCAACCAACAGATGCATATTGCATAGTGAAAATATTGGCTCTAATGCACTAATATACCTTCAAACAGCAAAAATATTATTAAACGCTGTAAAATACTATATATTCTGGGGTTACCTAAAAGGTTTGGAAGGGAATAGGGATAGGGTCAGGGTCAGGGTCTGGGTTAGGGTTAGCATCAGTTATATCTGGTCAGGGTTAGGGTGAATGCATAAAACCCATTATTTTTAAAATTGGTGTTACTTCCTGCGCATGCAAGGTACATATCTGCCTTAGCGCCGAAAATATCATCAAAAACCATGTCTCCAATAATAATTTTTAGCTAGGAACCAATCCTTGCACATATTGTTTTACCTCCTCAGTCATTGTCTTGTATAGGAAAATATCATTGCAGTAGCGAATGAACTCGTTGGAATTGTGAGGTGACCAGGTAACCTCCCAACTTTTTGCCTCCATAACTACGATACAGGAAAAATGAGCTGGGCTAGTATTTTGATGGCCTGCCTTTGGTGATAAGGCCTAAATATTAACGTTGCAATGCCGCGGCACGGTTTAAAGGCTGTTGTGACATGCAAATACTGCAGCAATCAATAGCTAAATAAATGCAGTATGCTGAATCTCTTGAAACTGTAATTTGAGTTAAAATTTGAACTATAACTTTAAATTGACATCCACATTGCTATCATCCATTGTACCGGACTGGTGGTACAACATACAACAACAGTTTCGATTTTGGTTTTACACGAAGTACCCGCAAAAGGATCAAGCTTCCTTTGTTTTTGGCGGGAACCAAAATACCCAATTCTTTTACAGCAAAAACATTACAGGTGCGCGCATATTAGGTGGGGATGGGAAGATGCAGATCATAGGCGCCGACTTTTGATTTTAGCAGGGGGGGCTGAAACTAGAAATGAAAAACAATTACATACCAATTTCTCTAAATTATCAGTTATAAAGGCGCAGTTTGGTTCTTTGATTAACGATGTATTGTATCCTATTCATTAAAAATAGATGAGGATACTATGCCTATTCGGGAAATTAAGCTAAAAAGCGATAAAGAGCAAATTTTTGAACATTTCTCAGAGTGGGCTCAGCCCCCCGTAGCATTTTCCAGGGGTGGCTCGAGCCCCCAAGCCCCCACGTAGTCGGCGCCTGTGATGCAGATTCTCCTTGTTTATAACTTTCAAGACTAATGTCGATCATGTGATTATATACAATTAAATGTGAAATACACTGTTAACATGAGAGCAATCGTTCATAGAATGGTAAATGAATTGTTTCAGTGGCAGGGTGGTGCAAAAGAGCTATAAAAACATGGAACAAGTAAAGTAATGAAAGAAGTAGCAATCCGCCTACCCAATGGCTGCTTACTGGATGCTCGAGGAATTTTGGGACAATGTTTATAAGTAACGGAGATAAGAGTCAACGCAAAGCGGCATGAGTACACAGCAAATATAAGCAGATAACAATTATAACATATCAATTCATTCTGTAGTTATAAGATAAGCATCTGTAGATAAGTAGATCATAAGTAGATGATAAGCATCTGGCCAATCGACTTGCTTGTTATGCACCAATTGAACAATTTGACAGAATTCAGTAAAAATAGATACTACTTCCGGCGGAGTCGCTTAAAGATCAATTCACAAATGAAAATTCTAACATATAAGTGGGGATGAATGGATCCAGGCACCGCCATCCAGTCATTGGGCTAGCAGGGGCTATAGCCCCTCCACTTTTTTCAAAGGTAGTCCATCTTTGTGGAAAAAAGCCAACATTATTCCTATCCATAAAAAGGATAGCAGACAAACCAAGAAAAACTACAGGCCAATCTCGTTGTTACCAATCTTTGGGAAAATATTTGAGAAGCTCCTCTTTGATGATATGTATGAACACTTGAACGCCAATGGTCTTCTTAGCGAAAATCAGTCTGGGTTTCGTCCTGGTGACTCAACTTTAAATCAATTGTTGGCCATAACCCACAAAATCCACAGTGGTTTTGATCAAACTCCAAGTAGGGAAACGAGAGCTGTATTTCTGGACTTATCCAAGGCTTTTGACAGAGTATGGCATGCAGGTCTCCTTTATAAGCTTGAAAGTAATGGTATTTCGGGTAATCTTCTGAAACTAATGAGAAGCTTTCTATCACATCGACAGCAGCGTGTGATTTTAAATGGGCAACAGTCTGAGTGGCAGGAGGTTTCTGCTGGTGTACCCCAGGGCTCGGTATTAGGGCCGTTGTTTTTTCTTATTTATATTAATGACCTAACAGATAACCTAAAGTGCGATGTAAAATTATTTGCTGACGATACCTCTCTGTTTACGGTGGTCGAAAAAACAAAAGCATTTCTGCCCAAAAAATGAATAGTGATCTAGAAAAAATTTCCCTGTGGGCATGGCAGTGGAAAATGCAATTCAATGCTGACAAGACTGAAGAGTTACTTCTTTCTGTTAAAAGGCAGCGCCCATTGCACCCCCCTTTGAGACTTGAAAACGAAGAAATTACAAGTAAAACAGAGCACAAACATCTTGGAATGATTCTTGACTCCAAATTGAGCTTTAAAAGTCATGTGAATGAAGCTATTTTGAAAGCTAAGCGGGGGATTGGGTTAATAAGACACCTATCACAATACGTATCAAGGGATGTACTTGACCAAATGTACAAACTGTATGTCCGCCCCCATCTAGATTACGGTGATATAGTTTATCACAAATATGACCCTGACCTGTCATCAGTTATTACAAAGCGTCTTGAACAAACGCAGTATGCAGCATCTTTGGCTGTAACTGGGGCATGGAGAGGTACAATTAGGCAAAAGCTTTACGATGAACTTGGTTGGGAATCTCTGTATGAGAGACGATGGTACAGAAGACTATGCCATTTTTTTAAACTAAAGGTGACACAGTACCCAGTCTACCTTTTTTCTCTAATTCCTCCACAGCGGCAGATATCATATGATCTGCGTAATCCTCAAGCCTATGCACAAAACAGAGCCAGGACTGATCGTTTTTCCAATTCCTACTTTTACAATACGTTACATGAATGGAACAAGCTACCAACTGAAATATGCTCTTCTAAATCCCTTGCTGAATTTAAACGAAAACTGATTGCGTTAATTAGACCGGTCAAAAAGACTACCTATGGAGTCACTGATTTGAAAGGTATTAGAAATATAACCAAGCTTCGCGTAAAATTCAGTGATCTAAATGCGCACAAATTTCGTCACAATTTTGAGTGTCTTAGGCCTATATGTAATTGTAACACGGCTAACGAGGACAACGAGCATTATCTCCTGCATTGCCCTCATTTTGATACATTGCGAGGGGATCTCTTTGGCACTGTCACAGAAGTGTTGGGTATTGATATCGCAGACCTGGATTCAGAAACTCTGTGCCACTTGCTTCTTTATGGGAGTTCTAGCTTGAATATAATTGAAAACAGGATAATAATTGAAGCAACGATCGAGTTCATTGAAAAAACAAACAGGCTACATTGATTGTGGGTCCTGGCGTGTTGCCTGGGTGAGGGGATGGATTTCTTCGTCCTTTCGTTGGGTGGCGTGTTAGTATCTGCAGATCAGCACAAAATAAATTTGACATAACAAAAGCATCTAGCAGCTCTCCTTCCTATCTTCTAGGCTGTTCCACACTGAGCTATCTCAATGCTCCCAAAGTGCATTACCTCCATCATCATTATACCATACATGTTTGATGTGGTACAAAATGATGTTAGACCAACGGTTTTAGGGTTAGACCGATTTTACTGTTTGGGTTTGTGTGGAACTGCCAGGTCCTTTCTCTTCTTTAACTACTCGTGTGATGTTTACCTTTCTCTGCTTCGTATTGTCCCTTATGTTGTTGTTTAATTTTCTTTAGTTTTGAAGTTGTAGTTGAAAAATTGTAAGTGCCGTTCCTGGTGTAGGCCAGATGACTTTATGTCTTCTTACGCCAAGAGCAGTACATTAATTATGTATTTATATTAGTTTGATTTTGATCTCTATGAATATAAAAAAAAAAAAAAAAAAGGTAGTCCAAAGAGCTATTACAAATATCACATTTTCAACTGAAATATTTTCTGCACCGAACTGTTTTATATAAACAAGGACGTAAAGAAGCAAAGTCTTTTTGAAAGGGGCGTTTGAAATAGAACTTCTTAAGGGCGTGGTTTCCAAAGGTTCCCCCGGACCACCACTGCGGGTCGATCAGCCCCTCCACTTTAAACAGCTGCGTGGTCCCTGAATGAATCCCTGCCTCATTGAACATGATTTACAATAAGTCTCTCGAGTTTTCCCCATGTATTGACAACATGAATCTTCCTGCTATGGATCCAATACTTGCAGAAATGAATGGATAGGAATCAGCCAGTTTATATTGCACTTAGATACAGAGGCGCCGGAAGCTTCATGAAGCGGCGGGGGCCGAAACAGCGGAAAGGGCACCTCAAGGTCAGTGGCCGGGGCAACACTTGAGAAGTGGCGTTGATGGGGCGTGGCCCAAGGGAAATTTTGCTCGACCACACCATTTAAGGTTTCGGAAAACAAAGGCAACACCACATTAGCGTGATTTAGAGTTAGTTTTACATACGTAGAAAACTTTATTAGATTGTTTAATTTAATACATCTCAGCAAAAAAACTTTGAAACGTAAAGGGCATGGGACCCCACATTCCTCCTCGTGGCTCCACCACTGCTCAAGGTATCAAAATTTGTCATTGAAACTAATCAGGAATTGCTGTTTAGCATGTAGTTCGGAAAATTTCTCACAGCATAGTGTGAGCTTGAATGAATCGTTCTGAATATGTGTGGTGCAATATTGAGAAAAGTCGAATTGTTAAATTTTGTTATTGCTTATAGAAATCTTTATGATAAATTTTCAACAGATTTCCAAATGTCCTTTCACAAAAAAAATATAATTATGCCCTTTCATAGCAAACAGTTTCTACTGGTTTGCACTGTCTCTGTGTATAATTTCCATGTAAGCGTTGCTGTTGATTTCAATTTCATTTCAATTTCACCTCTGAAAACGAGATTTATTAGCATTTAGATACTGATAAGGCACTGTGCTGCCCCCGCGCTGCCCCCGTACCACTAGGGCAACGGGGGCAGCTGCCCCCGCTGCCCCCGTGGCTCCGGCGCCCTTGCTTAGATATCACTTTGTGTGAAACAGATTGTTTAACGTAACGTTCGTTACTTGACATGAGTCTAAAAACCCAGTCATGTATAGTTGCATTTATCCTCAGTCCATTCTGTTATGTTTACTTCAGAGAACACAGCATAAACTTTGTTAATAATATCAACTTCAATCGTCAATGTGTCACTAGCGTGGAGATTTTTTGCCAAATTTGTACCCTTGATTAGATAATTTTTGCCCCCTCCCCGGATATATTAAACTTCTTCCTGACTGTTTTTCATGAGTGAAGTAATCAACCCATGCCCTTTGTGGCCAACTGTAATCCTGTTCTTTTGAGTACTCTTCGTAGGCTATACAATCACGACTTCCAAGAAGATTAAGTCCGGTACTAACTATTTTTGGGCTGGGTACATCCAGACAATTTTTGGTAATGAATCATTTTAAAGGTTTTGAGACAAATAAGAGAGATTGCAATAAACGCGTCTTGCGAGATCCTAGCCAGGATTAAACATTCCTAAAAGCCTTACGTGTACCGACGTGAATATTCACAAGCCCGACTTGGCGAGAAGAGTGATTAAAATGATTTTGTCTTTCAAATCAGAATAATTTTACATCTAGATAGTCGAAGTAGATTGGATTCCACTTTGTCAAAATATTTTGTACCGGGTTTTTGGAAAATATCATTTCCCGGATCAAACATGGTTGGGCCCTTAATCTGGGATGCAGAAAGCATTGAGTGGCGTGCTATGCTATCAAATACCTATAGAGGCATGAATTTGCTAAGTCAACCAATCTGAAATTTACGAAATTTTGCAAAAGCACAATTTTTCAACATAAACATTCATCACTTTGATTGACGGGGTGTTATTGTCCATTCCAAAACAATTTGTGGAAAAGAGTTTATAGAATTGAGAAGGGCACTTCTTGCTCCCCTCTGCCCCCTTGGAATAGGGCAGGGGGAGCAGCCACCCCCTTGCCCCCCTCTTCCGACTTCGCTGCCCGTAATAAAATGCGCCACAGTTAATTTGTATTCAGAAAGTTAAGACTAGTTCAAAGAAACAATGACAAGTAAAAAACGGAGTTCAGAATTTAGGATTAATTGTAGAAGATTAAAATAATCAATACGCACATGCATTTATCTGCTAGAAAAAGCATGAATTACTTCGACAAACAGCAAATTATGAATTACTTCGACAAACAGCAAATTATGAAAGTAGATATAAAATTACTAAAACATAACCCCGTTAATGATTATCTGTTAATAGAAAATTATTGTTAAAATTACAAATACTGTTCTCGAGTTCAAAAAGTTCTTCAATATATTACAGGCTGATAAGTCAACTTGTCAATCATAAATAAAGCAGTTCAAATTATACTGTACTTTGATAAATAAGGCAGGACGTAAACTGTGTGCAGAATGTTAAGAGCGGTTACTAGCAAGGGGTAGCCAAGATATACAATATAGACAATGGCGGACTGGCTTAGAATTGCTCACCGGCCATGGAGAACTTAGTTGGGCTCTATAGGGTGTGGCTTGAAGTTAGGGCATGGTCGTGAAAGTCACTGAGCTTCTTGATCTCTTTCCAATACAACAATTGGCAGTTAACATAATGACAAACTAATCTTACATTTACTTCGCATATAAGATGTAAAAATTTCTCCAAACCTGTGATGACGGCAATGGAGAATTTTTTGATAAATTATGAAAAAGTAGTTCTTTGCATTTGCCCCAACCACCCCTCCCAAACCATGGTCGATCCCTAAAGAGGCCGATTGCAGCTCATCATCTATTGCATCACTTCTTCCAAGGGCAAAACATTTGTATACTAATAACAACTTAAAATAGCCTACTGGTTTTACAGTTATATGAACAGAATCTTACGTGCCCGAGTAAGATTGACAGCCTCAAGATATCAGGACCACCCAACAGAAGTTTACGAGATATGAGAAGGAGATAAAAAAACAAGTCGTCTAGTATATGAAATATAACAGGGTATTGAAAATATAAGCCAGAAGCGAATATGCCGGATTGAACAATAAAAACAGCAAAGAAAAGACTTTCTTTCAGAAGTTTTGTGATATGCCACTTCAATATAGATCTTCTATCCCGCCCAAAATCCCACAGAGTTCCACTATGGGCAAAATTGTTGCCCCTTACCCAAATTTCCTGTCATTTAGTATCCAATTGATGCTGGAATGCTAAGAACATGCAAAACCATAGACCATAGGTACCCTATTCTCTGGCCATTTCGCAAATAGGCCTTAACAACAGTAATCTTGTTCAGTGGTCCAATAAACAATAATTGAATAATTAAGGTACCATGCAAAGCCGTAATGTTCACACAATGATCTGAATAATACTTAAATGCAGCACACCTTCTTCATATGCATTTCCTACATTTCCTACTGAACAACAGAAGACTATGGTCAGAAATACAAGATTCTTAGTGCTTTCAGCAAATTGGAAACAGCTAGCTTCCGTATATTACTTAATAAAGAGGGTTTAAAAATGAATATAAAAGTAAAAATAGTTCGTAGCATACCGCAAATCCTCGAAATGCCCCCATTCTGCCTTGAATAGGCCCCCATCCTAGCACTAATTATTGCTAATTAACCTCCTCTCTAATAAGACCCTATTGCAAACTATTTTACTATCTGGGGTTCCATCTGTGACTCTTGCCATCTAGCAATGAAAAACCATTTAGCAATGATAAATTAAATGCTCATAATCGAATAACAGACTTCAAGCCTGAAAAACCTTGTAGTCCTGGGCGAGAAACTTATATGCAATAAGCTTTACCGAGATTCCTGCATCGGGACGAGGACGTTGTAGAGAATAAAGAACTTTATACGGTAAACTAACTTTTATATACACATTATCCTTTTCGCATCATGAAAAGATAGGCAATTTGAAGATGAGCCCTCATCCAAAAACATGAAAAATAAATATTTGAGGAAATTTGAGGATTTTACGGTACCAAAAGTATTCAATACGGAAGTGAATATGCAGTTGTGGATTGATAATCAAGTTGAAATGGAAACAGTGCGTTTATTTTGACCGATAGGCACAGATTCAGCCCTCTTTTGGCTAATGTCCATAACTGCACGTCGGTTTACATTTTTGTTAACCTGAAAATTTTGAGATGAATGACTCGTTATTTAATTATCTAAATGAAGAAACAAAGCAAAAGCATTGATAGAAACGTGACACCTTATCTCCATCACATTTAGAAAAGCCAGTTTTTCATAAGCGTAATCTTGGGCGATTATGAGCGATAATACGCCCACTACTAGCTCCCAATGACGATACAATTTTACCTTAAAACTTGTCTTCGTATACAGATATCAGCAACATTATCGCAATACCACTAAGAATACCCAGATGAGGCGAAATGAATGTCCAGAGATCGCCAACATCGTCTGCAACAGCTGATGTGAGTTCAGGAAGCTACAAAATACAAAAATTTCCTTTTAGTTTGCATCATGAATTATGTCACAAATAACATTCTATTCAGCTTCTACTTTGTAGTGCTCTGACGATCAAGCACGCTATTTTGAAGTGAAGACCAGCGGCGGACTGGTCCACCGGACAGGCCAATGGCCGGTGGGCCTCTTGAAAATTCTTCCGAAAGGGTCTCTTTTAAGGAAAACAGGCCCCTTGGAAATCGCTTTCCACATTCGGAGAAAATGAATTAAACTTTCTTGCAAGGAAATGAAATTGGAAAGGGTATCGGGGAACAGGTTTTGACAAAATAGTTACATCTTATATGCGAAGTAAATGTGAGATTAGTTTGTCATTATGTTAACTGCTATGGTATTTGGGAAAGAAATCAAGAAGCTCAGTGACTCTCAAGACCATAAACTAACCTCAAGTCAACTAACCCCAAAAGAGCCCAACTAAGTTCTGTATTGCCGGTGAGCGATTCTGAAGCCAGTCCGCCACTGGTGAAGACCCATTCTGCCGACCCTTTTCCAATTTATCCTGGCTCTTCAAGAAATGCCAGGAAAATTTTGGAAATCGTGCAACCAACTGCTGTTTCTTCCTTCATTCACAAAAGCGCTGCAAATGGCCTCTCGCATACATACCCCTAGACTTACATAAGATCCACTTAAGGGGAGGGAATTACTAGGTGAAGATTTTAGGGGAACGAGAATAGAAAAAACAGGTTTCGGAAAAGAACACGGGGAAAAAATAGAAGGCAGAAGGGTGAATAGAGTTTGGGAAATAGGGAATGAAAAGTGAAAAAGGAAACTCGATTTCTACTCCAAGGAAGTGGTAATCTTGTGGCGCAACTTTGCCGAAATTCGCTCAGCGGTTTATCACCTATAAACAGGAACTTTTTCTGGAGCGAAGTTAAAAGTGCCTTTGCGAATACAAACAGTTAAACCTACCATATTTGCTAGTGCAACATACAGAAAAAGTCCAGCAGTCAACGCCAATGCAAACTGTTTGCCATCCTCAGAGTAATTACCAACCGCGATTCCGATTACTAATCCTATATAGCTTAGTACAGCAGACACCAAGTTGTAGCAAATCGCTTGCCTTATGCTCATGCCAGACTTTATGAGAACTGCAAAATCACCTATGATGCAAAAACCATGTTGTTAGTTCCATGTTAATGGCTCATTTGAGTTCAACGATTTCACCATACAGGGTGCAAAACATTTGGTTAGCATGACCGTTATTTCAATCAAGATATTAAGATACTTTTCAGTGTGTCAAGCAATGGTTCTCCTTTTTCCTGCAATCATAACAGGAATAACAATGAAGGCCATTTTTTTTTCATTGAAGGAGAATATTATTTTTCCTTTCGTTCTTTGCTGAGGCTTCAAAGCCTATATCATATTTATTGTTTGAGGAATTTCGAGAAATTGTTTCAATGTCACACTATGATCACTGTTTGTAAAATTGTCCCTTCCTGAATACAAAAGGTGTTAAGCATCTGCTTTCCTGGAAACAAGTTTCACACTTAACATTAAATTATTCTCAACTTTTTTGCCACCCATTCTTAGGCTTAATCGCATCATGGTAAATATTTAATACAAGTTTATCTTGTATTAAATATACAAGTTTACCTGCTCACCTTAATGAAAGCTAAAAGCCTTTAGTAATTGTATTTCTCCTATTGCAAACAGATACGGCTTTGGTAGTTTTAGACGGGATCTTCATTATTGGCTATTTTGAGTGCTTGTAGATGTTGCGGTATTTGCTCATTATTAGGCGGCGTTTTACCACCTTTTAAACCAGAGAATATTCATAACTTATACAAACGTTACTGCTTAATAAAGACCCATTACAGTACAAGTACAAGTGTAAATGAAAGCATCACATACCCAGCTCATGGGGAAGCTCATGACAAAAAACAGCAATAGCTGTACTGATACCACTTGAATACGAAGCAGCAAATGCAGCACCAATAGCGAGGCCATCACTAAAATTATGAAATCCGTCACCGACAATAACCATCCACGCAACAGTAGCGACTGAGGTATTCTTGTCAAGTTTACCATGGGAGTGTCCATGGTCATGCTTCAGGTCGTGTGTTTGCTGTAAAAAAAGCATGGGTTATGAGAAGATTAAAGGGAAATTCTTTTGAGGGGAATGCAATAAAGCGTAGAACGGATAAAACTCATACAATTTTATGTTGCAATATAGATACATAGTATTGATTTCCAAATAGGCCCCCAGACACGACTTCGATGCTAAAAGCAAGTATAAATTATTTTCTAGTATGCCATTGTAAATAAAAACTAGGGACAGGAGTATCAAAACATTCTACCATTTAATAATTAATTAAGCAACTTTTTAGGCTTAATACGAGGAATTGGGTCACGTTTCTAGGCCTGTGCCTAAACTTCCAATTGCGTTTCGCTGTAAGAGGTCAGCAGTTAGAGCTCCGCCCAGGTCATGTCATTAGCTCACATTTTTCTCTTCAAAAATAGGCCTAGCCCTCTTATATATATTGACTGCATTTTAATACATTTGATTCAAATTACATAAAGCCTATAGTATACATACAATCAAAAGGGAAATGGATAACGAAAGACTCTTGACCAAATGGGGTCCTGAAAGAGCCCTAAGACTTATTTAGGATAATGCTTGTTAGGAGATAGTGCAAGCATGAGTTCACCGCTTATTATTATAATTGACATATATTCTTAACGGAGCTATCTAGAGCCACCGATTTACGTCTACTTAAAGGGTCCTTCCCGTCTTCATTGTGCTATATAGTCCGAGGTGATGAGGTGGCATCATAAAATGGTCCTACGTCTTTCACTGCGCAGTATTCGAATGCATCAAGATCAACCCTGAATAAAAATGGTAAGTAGCAATAAATACTTACATCGTGGTGATCATGATAATCAAGATGGGCATGCGGGTCATGATTATCATGTATTTTCTTAACTTTGCTAGGCGGGAATGGAAGTAATTCTGAATTAGACAGGCCACTTGGTGATTTCTGAGCATCGTTGAGGGCTTCTGCAGAACCATGACAAGAGCAGTTTTCGCCATGAAGTTTATCATTAGAACCTTTGTCATTTAAATCCTTGAATCTCAGTTCTTCCTCAGGTACAGAGTTGTTGTCCGTGCTTTTGTGATGACTGTGTTCTCTTTGTCCCTGCAAGAGATAGATTAGTATCTGTAAGACCGAAAGGGATCAATCTCGCCTGACAGAATCGGTGGGATAAGTCCAATCGAGAGGGGAAACGGGAAGGGAGATTTATACGTCCGGGTCTAGCCTCCTGACATGTGCTTTAGAATGAATGCTGGATGCTTAGACTAGTGACAGTATCGACAGCGCCTTGTAAACAAGGTCTATTGAAACGCTATTGCTTATGACATAGGCCTTCAGGGCCCTTTTTTGCCGTGAAAGATGAGGCCGACCCAAAATTTCAAACTAGTGTCATAGTCGAACTTTTACCTTCTTGCCGCAACAGTTAATGTATTCTTTTGCTTTCATGAGCTGTTCTACCAGGAAAAATGCATACATTCCAACAAGAATAAAGCATGATTTCCAAATGTTTCGCTTGTGCTCTGCTTCAGACGTGCTCAATAAACTTTGAAATGCCTGTAAAGTGAACGTATCTTTAATGAGGACACAATGAATTCACAAACACAGTTGGGGATGTGTAAATATCATATCTTAAAAAGCTTTTTCTTTGTAAGAATAATTTTCTAAGGGCAAAAACCTCGAAATTGTTTCGAAATTAAGAATGAACCAAGGACACGCCGAGGCTGAATAACAGTCGTAAAGGTTTCTATTGATTCCTGTCGTGAGGAGTTCATTGCATTTCTATAGTGGATATTGGCAATGTTAAAATGCAACTGATTTAAAACTAAGAATATTGTTTGTAAGGATGCACACATCTGGCATCTTCTGTTAAAGTCATTAAGAACAATACATGAGTCATACACCACAAATGCTGCATATTGTCGAAATTGCCTGCCTCCTAATAACGTAGGAACAAACAAAGAACAATCAAGTATTAAAAATTTAATATAATTTGGAACTTTCAGCCAGTCTCAATCTTACTGGTTCTTATAAAAAGAGTGTCGATGAATTTATATGGAACTTTTAATACAGTAAATATTAATTTAATAACTAATTTGATTAATTATTATTGCACTTTTAATAAGCAGAATGAAAGAATACATGGGAAAAACGTGAGCATGAATACAATCTCCATTAATGTACCTGGCAACAATAAATACTGTTGAGTTTATGTCAAAGTGTTTTCATGGTGCGGTAGATTATTACAATTATCGTTTTCAAATAATCTTTCAAAACTACATGGCATAGAACAAATTAGAGAGGCCAACTGCAAAAAGGGGGCGTGGGATTTGCGAAAAGTAGGCGGTGGACAAAGCCACAAGGATCCAGTTTCTATAAAGAACCGGCGCCAACGGGTAACTCTCCCCATTGACACGTTTTACCATTTTACCGTTTTACCATTTACCATTTACTGTTTTACCATCAGCACAAAAATTTGTGAAATTAAAAGCAGGAGCGCCGAAATGACTAGAAGGTGGCAGTGACACACAAACCGAGGTTGTAGACCACGAGGAGTTATCACAACAAAGCCGACTATTGGGAAAGTTCAGTACCAGCTTTGTTGCTAAGATGAACACAGTCCACTATTGGCGGATACCGAAAAACAGCGTACCGGATACCAGTATGTTAGTGTAAGTGCAAGAGTTATCCAGGGCCGAATTCAGGCATAATAGAAGGGCAAGAGAGGCGTAATTTCCGACAATTGAATGTAAAACAATAGATCCATTGTTTGCAGAACAATAGCCTAGTGTTAAATCTTTTGTTTAAATCAAGACAAATTTCCGTCGAAATGGCAATTGGTGGTCCTTGAGGGGGCGCTCTGCCCGCCCCCAGCCCCTCATTGGCTTCGGCCTTGGCGTTTTCTGATATAAAAATACTCTTATAAAAACTACTATAATAACAACGCGGTATATAAGTAATGGTGGCCTTTGCATTGTTGGAATAGTAGCTGTCTACAAACAGGTTTTCAAAGTCAACTTTAACTATGACCTTACTTTAAAAAATTGACCTGTTTGGATTTGCAAACAAATTTGCCGTATCGCCAACACAAATCGAGTAAAGGTGAGAACCGCAAAATGCTTTGCTTCTTAGACAATAAATCCACATAAGCCCTTTAAATGTGAATTAAATGTTATGTAAAGAAGGGAATCAAAGTAGGATTATATTTCAAATCGTATCAATCGTCCAAAGCACAAAACAACGCTTCAAAGGATGCTGCTCAGTCAATTATGCTACAAGCCTAAATTGGCTTCCAAAGGTTCCAGTTGGAAAGCGCTTCACTTAATTTTGATGGATGATTAATATTGTAAGAGGGTACCTATACATTAAAACAAATGTACTTAACAACCTTTGATAGTCAATGACACTTTTTAACTTTGGATTGTCTTTAATGCTTTGTCACAGGAACCTATAAAACTTGTTTTGGTTTCCAAAAAAAACTCAATCAAACACAATATTAAATCCAAAAATTTCAGGGATTTAGAATTAATAATCTCATAACAAGGCGTGTTGTACAGACAGGCCGTCGAGAGAGGGGGGGGGGGACGTTGGAGGTCCGGGGCCCCGAAAGGACCCGCAAAAGTTTCACTCAATGAAAAAATTGATTGCTCACTTGGGCGCGGCACAATGAAATACCCTGGGGCCCGCACTGGAACTCGACGGCCCTGTGTACAAATGTATCCTATACATCCTACAAAAAGGATGTATAGGAATGATAGGGTCATCCTTGTTATTTTCCGTCACAATACAATATATCCAGCTAAAAACTATTTAATAATTCAAGGGCTTTATGAAATCACCGTTACCTAATTTCCTGAAAAATTACGTCACGACCTTTCAGACATATCGATTTGGGATCTTAAAAATTTGAATGAACTCAGAAAATATTCTGTTTGAAAGAAGACTGTCCTAAGATCTGGATCCAGACCCTTTTGAGCAACGCTTCTGGTCCATTGCTTATCATGTGATCTTTGTGCACAAACTTGGGAGCGATTTCATTTCATTTAATATATTTAAGAAGAGTAGCCCTTCAGCAAATGCTGTTTTTCAAGGGGCCCTTCATTTAAAAAAATACTACAATAAATACAATACGTAAATTACAAAATATTCTTAAAATCTTATTACAATACAAATTAATAGAATTTTAAACAGTAGTTAATATGCAGAAAAAAGATAATAGTAAAATGGAATAAAGAAAGAAAAAGGTAAAAGGTAAAAGGTAAAATTTAATATGAATGGAGCAACTTTTTAAAGATGATGGTCTAAAGAGCGATTTTTAAAGAGCGATGATTTAAACGATTGTGCGACATTAGGCCCGATTGCACTATCAAATTGAAGTACAATTTTCTGTGTTGGCGGTCAATGAGAGAATGTGAGAATGTGATAGTGTAAACCACCTCTTCAAATTGCTTGTATTTGATCGTTGTGTGGAATTTTAATCCATACAAATTTTCGACCTTCCAAACCAATCCGATCACAGGAAAAACTGAACCAAATTGAACCTACATGTGATAGAGTAATCGGGCCTTTAATTTTTGATACGTGGAATACGAGTGACGAAGGCTAATAAATGATTGTTACTAGTAGTTATGGTTATTATTATAACAACAGGGCCGTCGAGAGCCAGTGCAGGCCCCGGGGTATTTCATTGCACCGGGCCTCAATGGGCAATCAATTTTTTGATTGAAAAAAAACTTTTGCGGGCCCCGGACCTTCGACCCCGCCCCGCCTACCCCCCCCCCCCCCTCTCTCGACCGTCCTGTATAACAAACTTACTGAATTACGTCAAGCGCCTGCGCTGAAGATCAAAAGATACTCTTAGAATATTCAATCTCCCAAACAAACGTTCGGCTCACGAGTACTGGCGACGCAGCGCATGATATAAATCCTATGCCTTATTAAGGAACCTAAACGCTTTGTAACGCAGGTTAAGAAGTGAAGCCCTTTTCTGAACTCTGTTAGACTTAGTTAAAGTCTATTTCACTGTCTATCATCATAAGAAGAATAACAATTTCTGCTGCGAGGGCACAAGAAATAAACGAAAATGGAGATTACTGTTGAAAAGATTTATTCTTATGATGTTATGTTACCGTGGTTAGCACATTTATATTGTATACTTATCACGTGACTATAGAAATAACGTACGATGTTGTTACTGTTCGTTTTCGGGAGACTTGAAGATTGAACTCAGTTCGAGTAAGACGTCACTTGACTACAGTGGATGGAAGGAGCACATAACAAGTATCGCTAGTTAACTGAAAAAAAACTAAATTGTATTGAAAGTGCTCTACAATACTTGACAAATGATACAAAAGATCTTCTGTTCAATTCTCTAACCCTGCCTCACATAGACTACTGCAGTGAGGCTTGGAGTTCTACTACAAACACATACTTGAGAAAGTTGGCAAGTATCTTTAAGCGTTATGATGGGTGAATAAGGAACATTGCAATCTGAATACCAGACTGGAGAATAATATGCTAAAGATGATGTTGAAGATCGTAAACAAGACCAGTCCAGTTTATCTTCAAGAACGATTAAAGCTAACAAGTGAAATACACTCGAACACAACAAGAAGTGCATGATCAAAAAAGATATTCATCACAAAAATAAGAACAAAGTCCGATGCTAAACTCTTTACCACAAGGGCAGCAAGTGTATGGAACTCTAAACCATATAAATTTACCTCTATGGAAATATTTGTACAATTCAAGAAGGGTGTAATTATACTCAAGTAATAAATCCAGGATGCCAAGGCTACATGCTAAAGAATTTTATTCTTTCTCTGTATTACAAACTGATAATTATTAGATACTTTATGTAATATAAGAAATAAGATATTTATGTTCTCTAAATTTTTGTTGACAGTGGGCCCTTTTGTAAAGAACTGTGCACAACGGTTATCAAAGGTTACCCACTATAAATATGATATATTATTATTATTATTATTATTATTATTATTATTATTATTATTATTATTATTACTATTATTATTATTATTATTATTATTATTATTATAGCCGTTTGTTATTAGGATTATTATACTCTACTCGAGTTTCTCGCCGTATTCATATGTTACATTCAAGTATTTTTCTGTTATATTAGTTAATCGTGTATTCAGATATTTTGTTCAGTTTACATGCTATCAGTTTTCTTGGAATTGCCTTAGACTAAGATCATCGAGTTAACATCACGATAGACTGGACAGATCGTAATTTGCATAAGTGTTGAATGACGCCATAGCACGTTTACGAAAAAAGACTTGGCTTAAAACTTACATGAGGAATAAGATGAAGCAATGCGTCACCAGCTAAAGTCCCGACAGCCAATGCAACGAGATATCCCATGATACGTTGATAAAAGCTCTTTTCCAGGCAAGGTATCACGGCAATGATGCAAAGAGATGCAAGACTAACCACAGTAATCGCAACAAAGCCATATGCCCAAACTGAAAGAGAATCCAGTTGTATTATCATTTTAAAAGCAACATTTCTGACCCGTTAATGAAATGAATTGAAAAAGGCATTTACTCCACATTTTTGATTAGATTTAGTTGTGAAAGGCAAGTTATTTGCGTGTATTGGGTCACTAAAATATTGGGGTGGACCTAGCTCAAAGGCCTTCGGTATATTTTGGACTCTAATTGAGTGCGGTGGAATCTTTCCTTAAATTTTTACAGCATAGAGAACTTGTGCCGTCTTGTGCGGCTCAATGAGGCAGTGGATGTAAGGGTCGCATTTTTATCGCATTTAATTGACACTTTCGTATTCTACCGCTGTTAAAATTTGATTCGATGCAGCCGTAATGCGACCTTTAAATTAGGCCTAGAGTACTTGTATTAGCGATCTATTTAATGGTGAGGTTCTTCGTAGGTATTTAGACCATATTTCATGTATAAAAAATTTTTGGACCGCCTTTGAACAAATTGGGGATGTGCTTCACCCTTCTCCAACCCCACCCCGACCCCCCTAATTTGCATCCCTGGCAAAGACGTGCTACTCGTCGTATTTTCTAACATACGGATACATTACAGATATTGACACAATTAACATAGATTATATCAATCGTATAACCATCGTCCAGTCGTATTACGCAAGACTGGGATGTGAGATGTGACTACACATACTATGTACATGCACTTACCCATATTTGCATTGACTACGATACGAAGATAGTAAGGTTTTTCTGAACAGTTGTGTCTGTGTATGCAAAACCCGGCATTTATTTGCTGTATTAGTGCTGGGCAAATTTTGACGAAATCGGCTTTAGAAAGTGGATCACCATCGCTCAAATTATGCTTTTGAAGAAGACGCTTTCTGGAAATACACTATAAACCAGGTAGAAAAACTATAAATTAGTGTTCAATCAGGTCGTAGGCAATGCGGGCTAAGGGAGAAGGGTCCCACGTCATGATTTGCAGTGAGAGGGTGGCAGGGCCGAAGCCAATGGGGGGCGGAGACTGTAAATAAACAATAGATATAAACAATAGATTAAACAATGGATCTATTGTTTTGCTTTCAATTGTCGGAAATTTTGTCTTTCTTGCCCCCCCCCCTGGTCGGAGATGGCTGGATTCGGCCCTAGAGGGTGGTGGAACATTTACCCTGCAATAACCGACTCCTCGAAAAATGCAAGTGGGAAAATTAGGCATGAATAAGTGCCCGTCGAATTTTCAGTTTTTATTTGGGAGAGGTCAACCATCCCTTCAGCTGGAACCATAAGCTTATTTGTAAGAGAAAGTCAGATTTTCAAAATTTCAAATCTTGTCAAGTCAAAATGTCTATGACCTCAAGCCTGAGGGCAGGTAAAATTATCTGAGGGGGGGGGGGGCCAAATTCAAAAAATACTACAAAATGTGCTATTTTTCTACTATTTCTTTTGTCTTATCATTCGGTTCCCTTCTGGCTTCAGGCCTGTATGACCTGTAAGACTTGCCTCTCAGAGTTTCGTGGAAAGACCGGCTTTATTTTGCATAAGCTTATGAAATTTAATGCAATCAAATGGATCATATTAAAATGACACGCATTATATTGACACCATCGAATTCAGCGTGTCAGAAACTATATTTTACGCCAAAAAAATGATATAAAATTTTTGGCTGGAGAGGCCCTTTAATAAATAGCAACAAAATGAGCTTGCTTATGCTGATCTAATCATTGCACTCTTAGAACCTCCTCCAGTCCTGACCTGCCTGATTTGCAGAACTGTGGCCTCTCTAGACAATGTCTAGCTCTAAGTGGTTGGATGAGTTTAACGGACAGTTTATGACCCATCTTGAAAGTAGGTCAAATTCAGAGCAATAAAATTCAAACAAACACATTTTCGATGACCTCTTTTGTGTCCTGCGTTTATTATGAAATCGGTTATGAAGAGGTGGCAATACTCATTGAGTGGATACTTATCAAGAACTATACGAAACCGTAGTCTTATCTCCAAGTGTTCGCTACTGGTCACGATTCAAAACGAGAGACAGGGGTAGAGAGGGCAGTTTGCCCAAGGGCCTCAGGGTCCTGGGGCCTCATCAACTAACATCAAAATTTTTATTTACAACCTCTACAGATGTATTCAAGGGGCCTCCCAACAGGAGCAGCCCAAAAGGCTCCAAGAGTGAAGTTTTGCCCCTGGGCCTCGATAACCTCTCGACGGCCCTGCCGGCCGTCATCTTCACCGCCTATGGTTCGAGAATGCATCGTCAAAAACGAAAACACGCCCTGTTGGGGCGTAGTCTAAGTTTTAGTTTATGATCTTTACGCCCACCACAATGCGGTGTTCGGGGCTAGTTTTCCAGGACGAATTTGCCGACCAAATTGGCTCTCAACCCTTCATTTGCCGGGAAGTTAATATTAGCAGAATTTGCCAATGAAATACCCCTTCATGATCACAAGTGCTATGCTTTTAAAACAAAGATTGAGTGTGGGGTTGTTACACCCCCTCGACCCACATAAGTTCAGTCCTTTGGGTATCAATGTGGGCAATGAGTGAGGGTAAGTTCAAGGGTGTATAATTCATGATTGTGCCCCCCCCCCCAAAAAAAAAAGTTGAGACTTTTGCAAAACACATCTGACCATACATCTTTTTACACGTGCTGTGAATTAGAAGCAGAAAAGCTTTAGCACTTGAATTGAATTCCAAACACTGTGAGATTAAGACCTGCCAAGATATTACATCTTCTGTTTCAAATTGGTGGCAATTCGATTCCCATTTTACAAACGAAGTGCATAGATTCTTCCTTCCTCTTTCCCAGTTCATGCATTCCTGCCTCTAGAAGTAGCTTTTAAATGATGGAATTTCTAAAGCTTCGAGTTACAAGAAAGAATGTTAATGAAACTAAAGAAATGGAACGACTCTCTGGCGCCAGAATTTTCCCACAAACTCTGATATAAAAATTTTGATAAAATACTCGATATATTTACATAGGGCTATGAAAAATCCTACAAGTCCTTACTTGAGGAGAGAAAATTGGTTATTGCTCCCCTTGGTAAAGAAAGATTTTAATTTTCATGGTTGCTAAATTTCAATGGGATGGAATGGCAATATAACTTAACACGAAGACAACAAGGTGATTGTTTCAATCATGCAAAATTTATTAAGGAGACCTTACCTTGCTGTTTTGACTAGCTGAGTCTGTTAGCAGGCCATAACCTATAGGATTTTGTCAACAACTCTAGTTTATCATCTCAAAAAAATGTAAAACTGCTATGGGTTTGTCCCAAAACAGGTTTTCTGAATTCTGAGTTTACCGATGTTTAATTTTTTATTTACTGTACTGATGGAGATGCTGCAACCCTGCCACAAAATGGATTGCTAGTTTGTCACAGAGAAAAATTCTTAGCCTGTTTGTATAAATGTAAATAACTTACCTGTGTAATATGAGTTCTGAGATGCTTTTTATGCTTTGGATTTTCCGTTTGTTTCCCATTTTTGTCACCGTGATCCCCAGATCGCCTTCTACGCAACAACTTTCCTTCGCTTTTCTGTTTGGTAACCTCGTCAGTTCTTGTAGGTTCCTCCTTATAACCACTGTGTACTCCTTTATATAGGCAAGATTTATCCAATCTTTCGATGTAAACATTGCCCAGCGTAAGTTGCTTCAACAAATCTCTAAATCGTTCTTGGCTTACTCTGGTTTCGTTTTTCTCACCGTATTGGGCAAATATTTCGTCGATAAATGTTGTCTCGCTGTAGGTTTGATTGTAAACAGCACCTAAAGAACTCACTTCAAGGCACATAAACGCCACAAGAAAGCAGCCAACTGAGAACTTGCTTCGATAATGCACCATGCTCGCTTAGGCCTTATAAACGGTCTGCCTTCTCTTCTCTACCGCAGAATGCGTAAACAACTTGTCATGTGTAACTGAGTTTGCTCAATCTTTCTTTCCTTGATATCGACTCGAGTTGGCAGACAAACAATAGAATTTGATATCTCACCCTGGGGTATCCGGTCTCTTTTCGGTTCTGAAAAATTCAGATTAGTGTGAAATAGGGCTTTGGATGGTAATCTAAAAGTTGTTTCTGGGGAACACCCGAGAGTTTCTTGGGATTTGCCCAAGTCGTTCCTCTGAAGAAGTAATTTTCACAACCATCATACTAAATAAAGAAAATCCAAGCATTTTTCAAATTTGTTAGCTCTTTCTGGCATTGCCAAGAGAATGTGTGACATGAGTTACGCAAGAGCAAATCACTATTTGTACTTCTCATTCATGAGATCTGAGATCTACTTCAAGCCTGTTCGAACGAACCTGATTATGGGGGGGGGGGGGGCTGCGTGGGGAGCAAGGTAAAATAGCGGTACGAAAATTTTCCGGGATCAAAACCTTTAGATCGCTGGAAATACTGTTATAGCACTATTGTTATGTTTTGTGACTTTGTGAAATTTAGCAGGCTATTGTTCAGGTAAATGCTCTTCGTTGTTACATCCCTGTTTCATACAATTGTGTCATGTTATTGTTGTCATCGGTTCTTTTTATGGAATGGTTGTTCTGTTTTATGCTTAACAATGTCATTTGTTTTAAGTCTTCCTGCTGGTGTAATTGGGAGTGATACTTCTGATTTTTATGTTGTGTTCTCGCATATGGATTTAGTCTTTTTGGTGAAGCCGTTCAGTGAAGCTGTAGTTTAAGTCGTTCATCAAACTCATTAAAGAATAGCTGTTTTAGTGTTTGGTTCGACCAAATTTTAGCAAAATATTGGGGCTGAAGCCCCCAGCTCCCCCTCCCCCTGCTTTCAACGGGTCTGTGCTTGGATATCTTTCATCTCACCTTCCATAGGCTACCATGTAAGGAATATGACTTTGAAAAGTAAGTTTTGTGACAGAGTTTATTTTTGAATAGTACAGTTCCTTAGAGGTTTTTGTAAATAGATAGCGTGTCGTATTTCAACATCTAAAACTAGGTGGGTTTCTTTAGGGGTGAAGTGATAGGGATGTGCCATTCTGAGAAAAAATTGGGGCCATAAATCTGTGTCACTGTTTGAAAAATTAGACCCATAATTCCTTGTCACTGAACATGTAAAAAATGTTGCTCTCCTAAAAGCATAAAAAGCATAAGGTGCACCCCGTATGTGTAGTTTCTTTGATAGAAAGTGTGTGTCAATTTGTGTAACTTGATAAGCGCAGAGTCACAAAATAGAAGGCATATTGTAGACTATAAAATTCTTAGATTCATCAAAATTGCTTAGCCTCCCCTTACTGAAGCTTGGCCCCCTCATATGGATTATCTAGATGTGAATTTTGAGCCAATTGAATAGAAAGACGACGAACCAAAAGAGGATCAATCTGATATTATCTCTTCAGTCCAGTTCCCCTCTAATCCATATGTTCCTATCATTGGCTTCGAAATAATGGAAGTATACAGTATGGTAGCTTTTTATAGCTAGTATCACTCTTTTTTAAAGAAATATCATGACGAACCCTCCAAAAAACTTTATGTACTAGCACAAGAATGGGAAGAGCAAATAGCACCCTCCATCTTCGAAATTTTAGAGTCCGTCACAGTTCCATCATAGAGTTTGGCTTAACCCCCCCCCCCCCCCTAGAGATTTCTACTGGCATCGGGGCTGCATAATGAGCTGTCTTTCACGACTAATGTAAAAATCTAGGTTTCATGAAAATGTGAAAAAGTTAATGAATGAAATCAAAACGATTATTTAAAGTGCTTTCAATTAATGCCAACAAAAAAATGGAGGGGTTATGCCCCATAAGCTTCTGCGTTGTTGCCTAAAAACTGACTTTTCGTTGATTCATTTTATGGCTTTGTGCGTGAATCTTGCATCAGCGTTTTCAATTGATGTCCAAATGCTTTGTTGATGTTCATAAAACAATACGTTACCTGCCTCCACCAGCTATAGTAATGAATGTATTTAAGCATAGAAACATCATGTTCACTGCCATGACTTCACTAGAAATCGAACAGCCATTATTTATTATTTTAATAACAAGAGCACGAATGGCAAACACGCACCGTCTAAATCCTTCCATATGGCCTGCCTTTTCAACATACCCAAAGATCCTTTGCAATCAAATTGAATCTGAAAATTGCAGGCAGGCTGATGTCTGCATCTAATAGTGTCTCTGGGCGCGAGATATCTGGACGTGCTGGCGCAAAAGAAAACCCCAGATTTATAGTCATGTGGAAAATGATACCACCAAAGTTTAAACAAAAATTCATCTAAAAATTAGCACATCCAGTATCAGCTTATCAATTAGCTACCCCCTCCACCCATTTTTGGCTATGGGGGTATTTGTAGGAAATGTTTTCCTTTTGCCAGCGGTTGAAAGAAGGTGCGCTTGCTTTGTCGGCTAATTTATCCTTGGCACCCATTTTCTTTGATTAAAACATCTGTTGAATATCTGGGAACTTAACTTCAACAAAGGCTGCGGTCGCATAAAGCGTACTTATTTTAATCCTCCTTGTTGCTAGAAGATTTCCTATTCGATGCTGATTTCGCTGGTGACCGCATGCGCAGCCAAGTGGCAGAATCATCGAAACTGCTCAAGCTGCAGAAAAGAGTTAATATGCAAGAATGCCACCTCCGTTCTTTGTGCTCAATTTCTCGGTTTTGTTCATAACAAAATAATCAAATTTTTCATGGTCCCCATGTCACAATCCAGATCTTGGCATTGATACAAATTGTTTAATAAATTTCATGTGGTTGATACGGGAAATTCACGCCAGAATAAACGTATTATTTCATATGTATAGGGTCTTGGGTGCTCTTAGCAGAAGGCTACTTGAGGGGGGCGCACTAAACACACTCCAGATGCTGTTAGACACAATGTTATTTAATTAGCTTTATAAGCCTAGTTACGTTGCCGCAATCTTTGGTTAAACAATTCAATTTACCACAAATCGTTCTGAATGGTTTGGTTGAAAACAAGGCCAACGTGTTTTGGGTTTATTCACATAATCGTAAACAACAGCGAGTTATATTTGATTGGTTGCAAGACGCTTGCAACAAGGAAGACCAAAACCCTTTGTTTCTTTTTGCCAATTTACATGAAGATGCGATGGATTTTGTCGAAATTGCAAGTTGCACGGGAAGTTGTGCAAGCAAATGCAATATTTATTTCAAAACCGGAATGACAAGAGCTGGAAATACGTTTGGAAACCAAAAGGGACCTGGATCCAACAGATTGCGATGGGACGTAATTCCTCTCTTAACAACTCTTTCAAAGATGTTTAAAATAACTCACTTTAATCTGTTGACGCAATCTAATGCTTTTTCTCAACATTGGCAGCATCACCACGTCTTCTGATGTACTTTGTTTTAATATGTCTTGCAATGCTATCAACTTGAAATGTAACAAAAACTGTTGCAGCAGAAAAGTTCCTTTTATCAACGTTTGTCTTGTAGTGCTTTAATAATTTGCATAACACAATGCAACGTATGAGAACACACACATCTCAGTAAATTTTGGAAAATGCATACACGTTATGTGATTTTTTGTTGCCCTTTTCCAAAGTTCACAATCGTCTTCATCCTACACGCCACCACAACCACTTTTCATCCCGAATTGTCAAATTTATCCACATCCTGGCTCCTTTGCGATGCATCATACATTTTCCTATCCACCAATCACGTGCCAGCACACTTGTTTTAAAAACATCTAATTATTTTTATACCATAAATGAATGCTGGAGCGAAATATTAGTTATACATAGTGGCGTAGCTAGAGGGGGAGCAGAGGGGGCAAGCCCCCCCCCACCAAGCTTCCAAAAAGGTGTTTTTCAGAAAATTTGTCAAAATTTCTAAAGGATAATTGAGGAATATTTTCCGGTTTCGCAACCTCACCAAAATATCGTAGCTACGCTACTGGTTATACATTGTCTAATATGAAATTATAATAATTATCTGGTCATATTTTCTGTGTACTCCTGCCGCTTTGCGTTGTTCTTTATCGCTGTTATTGTTATTTTGATGATGGGGAAGTGCCTTTTAGCTGCATAGAATAACTTGGTAGTGGGACACTAATCTGGATTCGAGAGCGTTTCTGTGCAAAATCTGTTGGGCGGAAAGCTCTATCGTGCTTTATCACGACCCCAGAAATATGATGAACATTTCTTAGCGCCTTTGAAAGCTACGTGAAGCTGTTTTAATTACAACATGCCAAGATCAACATTTTGAATGTATTGTTTTGTTGCGTTTGATGGCTATCATCTTAACAGGAGAGGATCTCGGAATGCATATCTACCTGTATCAAATTCTGAATTAAATTTCTTTTCATTTCATGTGCAGCCTTTATTGCGGAAAAATTCACTGCATGGCTAAAATTATCAACCTATTAAAGCATGGCTGGCATCAAAACGTCCAGGCTGGCTGTACATCGAAGTAAAATTGGTCTCCGATGGTTAATCATACAAATTACTCAGACATGAATATCAAAACAGGCAAGGATATCGAATTAACAAAGGTAGAAGCTACTTACATTTGCTACAATATGTAGCTATAAATCCTATAAGCGAGAATCTCCATCAAGAGCTGCAAAAACGTGTTTGGGATAAGATGCTGCTTTGCCAGTCTCTGGGAAATCGGCGATGCAATTCATAGAGTAATATGAAAACAAAAGGGGTTTTGAAAGAAGTCCGCATGTCGTCATCAATTTGTTTACTCTTTTATTGTCTTGATTATTGTTACCCGAATGAAGCGTATTGCCAAACAATAGATTATGTGTAACCAGAGTAACCTTGCAACGCCCGCCACAGCACAGTGCATTAACTTTAACAACATGTTAAGCTTCATGTATTTCCCGAAAGAAAATGGTTTATAGATATTTCCTTTTTGGGGTTTTTGTTTTGTTTCTGATTATATGAGAAAAAATTAAACCTTAAAGGTAATTTATGCTAGGTCAGGATTGAAAATTGAAGGTTTTCATAGCAAAAATTTGAGGTAGCAGGAAGGTTTGATGCCTTTCTGAATTCCGGCAGTGTGGTGAAATGGTGTGGTGAATGATAAGGGCAAAGGAGTAGCAAAATCAGGATGGTTTTGTTTTCTGAGGACATGCGGGGCAACTGTTCAAGACGCTGAATAATATCTCATGTTCTTTACTTTTGAATCTGAGGCAAATTGAATTTGTGGATAAGTTATCTGAAGACCTAGCCAAAATGGTCTGTCATGAATACACACAATGCTGACGAGTAGTAGAAGTAGATATTTAGTTTTAATAGATCTATTTGTTACACTGTCCGGAGATATGCGGCACTGCTTACAAAGAGCTACACAAAATATCAGCTGCAATTGCTTAATAGATATTCGGCTGAGTTTCTTCAAAACTGTTCTCTTTCAATGTGAAACAACGAAGCCCTTTTGCAAACGACTTTATTTAGAGAACAAAAGACAGAAATAAAACCTCATGTGAAATCTCATTTGGTCATGGACTGAATAATTTTGAATTCATTAAATCTGAAAATAATCAGGCACGAAAAAATAATCATTTGAGGAATTTTTTTTTGTACAATTATCCATGTCAAAACATATTAAAGTTAATGAAATTTTCCTACTATTGTCTATGCAGTTCACCAGATGCAAAGCTGAAAATGCCTTGTTTGCTAGGTTGTTGCCTTTCAATTCAACTTTGACCCCCTTTAGAATAATTAAGAAATAATTAGTGTTCCATGTTAATTCAATTTTCATATTGATTTATGGTCCTTTATAAGAAAGTATGAGCAGGGGCGTACCTTGACCTTTCTGAGTGGGGGGGGTGTAGATAAAAATTTACCGACTAAAAGGCAAGTTATACCGACAACAGCATATAGTATTCACAGCCCTTATTTTAGACGCAAAAAGAAAAAATAGGTGTGGCTTGATATTTTCCAGGTAATTTATTCCTTATCCTGGACTGTTTTTTAATGCAACTTCAAACAAATATCGAGAAATACACAGCTTTCATATTCTTCGCCAGCTACTCTTGTAACAATATCATATTCGGAGGTCTTCTAAACAATTTTTGCTACCTTAGTTTAAACTCACAGACCAAACGAGAAACTCGTATGAATGCTTTTTTTGGATTGGTATGTTTTTGAGCTAATTGTGAGGGTTTTGCGAAATCTTCGCTACTTTCCAGGGTCTGACAAATTTTGTATCATGCGTTTGAGCCTTTGAATGAAGAACGAATATCACCAAAAAGCATATAATCAATGTATGAGATACATAATATAGCAAATATATGATATGATAAATGAGAAATTAATCCTTACAACCAATTTTTAGTCGTTTGCATCTTTTGAATTCTTTTTTTTTTTGGGTTTCAATTTTGGATGATTCTATTTTTTGGGTAGTTGAAATTTGTTCTCAGACGAGCATCCTTTAAAAGAAATGCTTGTGTCTCCCACCCCAGGTTTCTCGTATGAGTTTCTCGGTTGGTCTGTAGGACTGCCACTACCTATACAAAACATGAACATGGCACTGATAAAAATGATCCGTCTAAATTATATCTTTGCTTTCCGTCTTTTTAATTTGGACCACGAATCAGCTCTGCTGCCAAGGTTTAGAAAGTCTAGAATATCATTGGAACAAGCTGCCCATGTGACTCAATTCGAACTGATGATTGCTAATTTCTACATTATTACCGACCAGCTAATTTTTGAATAAACTGATAATACATATTTCCTTTTAACCGACCAAAGTATGTTATTGACCAAGAAATTATGTGTTGGCAAAATAGTTATCAGAATTGTTGCCGAATCCTTTTTAACGACCAACGAAACTTTGTAGAAGCTGATGATAATTATTTCAATTTTACCGACCAAAATTTCACTTGCGACCAGAGGATCTTTTCTAGAAACTGATAAAATTACCTCCATTTCATCAACCGAAGAAATGTTGCCGAAACTGATGATTATTTCCCTTTGAACGACCGACCAAGAACCTTTATGAAAACTGGTAATAATTGTTTCCATTTTACCGCCCTAAGTATTTTTGTTAAAACTGATAAATATTATTTCTGTTTTACTACTGACCAAAGTATCTATGTCAAAACTGATAATAATTATTGTAACTTTACCGACCAAAGAAACTTTGTCGAATCTAATGATAATTATTTCATCTTAACGACCAAAGTATTTGTAACTGTTAATAATAACTGTAATTTTACCGACCAACGTATCATATTACCGACCATCTTCATTTTTACCGAAGGCTTTCCAAAAAAGTGGGGGTGTTGCATCCCCCCAACACCCCGCGGAAGGTACTCCCCTGAGTATCCCTGAGTATGAAAGGCCCCTTAAGTAGCAGAGTGAAAAGTAGAGTACTGTAGAGTTCTGCTCGCAGACTGCCAAAGTATTGCTAAAAGTTTCTTAATTTGCCATGCAAATATTGGCGTTTAATACAAAAAGTTTCTTAAGTGGTTTCTTATTTTCACAACCTAAAATTGCCTTATTGCTTTGCAGTTGAGTAATTAAGGGTTAAAAAAAGAAATCTACAATAACATCATGTTTACACCGTTAATATCATGTGTTTAACCAGATGTTCCTTGCAGAAAAATGCCTCTCTTATCTTATGCACTGTTAGGCATAACCAAAATTTGGGGGTTCATTGCAATTCAGTAGCGAAGCCAAAGGTCGTGCTGGTCCTGCTGAGCATGAGTAGCATTTTGCAAAGATAGGATTTTTTTTATCCTCTTAAACAGGCATTGACCCTGTGAGGTTCATTGCGAGGCTTTACCACAGGGAGCTTTTCATAGGCACTGATTAATCGGCGTTCAAAGGGCCGCAATTGTCATGGCCGCAATTTTCATGGCCGCCGCTCGCTGGCTGAACTCCTGCTCAAAATGGATCTGCACCCTATGTTACTCCTGCTTAACAATTAAACATTCCCAGATGCCTTTGTATTTACTCCTGCTTCACAAAAGGAAAGAACAATGGAACTCCTGCTCCAGAAAAAATAGCAGGACCGCGTTAATTTAATCATAAATTCTCGGTTTGAAACCTGGAGAAATTCAGCCATTTGATTGGCAAGACCGAGGTGGCCATTTGACAACGGACCCTAAACTCCTCATCATCATCATCATCATCATCATCCAACGGCAAAGGCCACTGCCAACATTAATGCTGAAAACGAAGGATCGTGTATTTCAAGGAACAATCATATAATATTATATTATATTATATATTATATCATATTATACTACAATCAAATTTTGCTGCTGGCCATGCAAGATACTTTTGATAGAAATTTTCCTTTTTGTGCATTATTACAATAATATTTTGCTGCTAACTAGACAATAGCAGGCCACAGAGGCTACCAATTTGGAAATAAAATCTTTTGAAATGCAATGCATTCCTCAAAAGTTTGCTTACTCCTCAATTATATTGTTGCTAGCGAGTCTGCAGAGCGTGGCACCTGCACGCACAAGAAAATTTGCTGCAGATTGAAGTGCACCCCAAAAATTAGGCCTTGCATGCGCGTATTGTATGCTTTTAGGATCAATATAGATTGATCTCAGTGTGACATTTGCATTGAGAACTAATTTGCCTGGCAACAGTTGACTTAAAGAAGCTCAAAAATAGAGCAATGATTTGATTAAGCACCCATCTTCAGACTAGACTCAAACTTCCTATGTCAAAGGTTGTTTTGGTAAAAGGGCTTAATACACTTAAGGGTGGTCACTCCACCTTTGTGTACTTCTGTTTTTGAGCTATATTAAGAAGTTTTTGTGGAAACCAGAATGATGAAAATTTTTTTTGAAGCAAACTGATTTCAATCTAGTACTCAAATGACAACTTTAATCATATGTCTTTGCTTAAAATGGGAACAAGGCTTGTTTTATACTGCCCTCCTCCTATCATGGACTTTTTGTCAACAGCTCTTCTCCTTTTAAATCAAAATTCAAAGTTATTTAAGTAATTTCAAGTAATTTGGTCATTTTTAAAGTGCTCTGCCTATTTTTGATGACTGATGGGGTGGGGGTAAACTCATTTATTGGATAAGAAGCATTAGTGATATTGGTTCCAGAAAAGTGGCACCCAGTATATTGTTATTGTGTGCCACAAAGCTTTTGAATATTTGGATGCATTTGTCTTTCAGGGTTATTTTGTTACTCCCTCAGTATTGAAAACCTTAAGGATTGATATTTACTACCAACACAATACTGGTAATGTGGTCTTGGGTTTTTGTCCAAAGTTAAGTGAAGCACACCTTTATTCCTGGTGAGCTGCTTTTTGGTCAAATATAAGCCACAAAAATAAACTACACAAAAAATTCATAACATGGAGAGTTAGGAAAACTAGCCCAGTACTTTAGGACAGCCTAAAAGTCTGTTAGCAAATTTTGTTCTTCAGCACTAGAAGTTTTTTTGAGACTTCGTATGTTTTAGGAATTTTAAATTGAACGCAAAATCTTCGTTATCGTTAGAATTTTAAGAAAAAGCATACAGGGACAGAGCTATAATGAAGCCTCACGGACCTTATTGTACTCTAGCAAGTAATGTATCTCCCCACAACCCTCTGCAGAGAGGATTTACCATTGGTTGGCAAGCTAACAAGACGGTTACAGCAAAAATCTATTCCTATCCCAATAATAGCATGACCAACTGATTTAGGCTGGCTTCTCAACTGATAGGGAAAAACAAAGGACTGCCTTGGATTGTAACGATGAAGACTTTTTTGTTTTTAGAAATTCATGGCCTAGACAGAATAGCATAATATCGGTCCCCTTATTAATTTTGAAACATGAATTTTGTTAGTTCAAGTTTATTAAGCTTGTCGAACTTCAATAGTCCTAAGCGGCTTAAGATTGGGCACTGTGTGCAGTATACGCAGAAAAGTCAGCTACTCTAATAGCTTTCCGGAAGTCCGTGCGTTCCATTTTCGGGGTTCTAAGGTCGATTTGCTTTCACATCCCCAATTCAATATATCATAGAGCGCATGGGATTGAATGAGTTATAAAGCCTCCTTGAAGTACTTTCGGGGAAAAAAATTTCCTAATTTGTAAAGAAGCTCAATACCTTCAGTTATTTTAATGTTCACTTGTTATATATAATTTCACCAAACTCTGGGAAAAGTTTGACCTCAACAGAATTTTAACACTATTTGAAAAATAATTAGGCCCCTGGAACTCCATTGAAGATCAGTGATTGAATTCCACTACACCTCGACATGAATACGAGATCAATGTATGGAGCCAATGCGAGGGAAAGTGTTTGTGTTCGTAACACTTGGAAACGTCTGCAAACCGGTATCTTTCAAAGTTTTCTCAGATTCTCATGCAACAATAAAGTTGTTTTATTCTCCAGTATGTGTGGCAAGTGGCAATAAATGATGCCTTCTCGGGTAAGCCCATAAATAAAACTTTAATGGCGGCTTAGGAGGAAGCTCATGCTGTTGCTTGGTAATTTTAAGCGTCGACAACACCAAAAGAAAATCAATTTAGACAATTCTGTTGCTACATTCAGACAATTCTTGGAGCATTTATGCTAAGATTAATCGATAACTTCTAAGTGGTGTACTACTGATTTATTAAACATTTTGTTCTTTTAAGCCATATATACTGCCTGCAATATTTTAGATTTATGTCCTTTTGCCCTACTAGAAATATTTTACAGACCTTATTGCTCTGTC
Source organism: Catostylus mosaicus (assembly GCA_964019065.1). Lineage (NCBI taxonomy): Eukaryota > Metazoa > Cnidaria > Scyphozoa > Rhizostomeae > Catostylidae > Catostylus > Catostylus mosaicus. Next base: position 15,809,718 of record OZ025184.1, on the reverse strand, counting down.
AAAAAGTTACTTCAATTTTTATCTGCATAGTTTGAAACTAAAAAAGTCTTGTTTAGTAAGAGAGTTTGTGCTTTCAGAAGTACTCTAATAAGATAGCTGTAGTTAACTATGAGATACAATTGTTCCTGGCAATTTTATGATAATCCTGTTAGTTTTCTTTTCTCTTCTCCCTGGCATGTAATCTAATAGAAAACAAAGTTTCATAGAAATATTATAAGTGGAGAAGCATTTGGTCATGAACATTATTGACACTTTCCCTAAACTCTTAGAGGTTGCCATGTTTGTTGAAAATTTGTGCCGTTTTCATAAGACAATGTACATCTCTCTACCAGTCAACATCAACTTTTTGATACTTCTGATAAACCTTGACAACATTTTATGAAAATATCAAAATTGAGTGCAGCTAGGGATTATATGGTGGTTTAAAAGTGATATTGTTTGGATACAGTTTGCAACTGCAAGTTTAGACTAATTTTGTTGAAAGATGCAATTGGGCAAGTAAGATACGTACCTTTTATAAATTTCCTGGGAATTGCAAACTTTAATTATAAATGCACAATAGATCTGTGTGCTAAAAACTATGCACTTACTTGTTTTGTCAGTTTCAAGTACAATCTTCTATTGCAATATTACATTTTTCATGTTAATTGACAGATTTGTTTTTTTGTATAGAGAACAAAAGAAGACACATGGAAAGAGGAGGAGCTCTTAGATGCAATTCAGGTCTCCGTTAGTTTTTTATCAGTGAAAATATTTGAACATGATACAGACAAATTAGATTTATCTCAAATTTTCCTGGATTTCTCATTTCAACACCACTCCCCTAAGATTACCTTGCATAGACATTATAGCATTTGTTTCATGGTTGACATTGTCAATACTATCAACAATTTTGCTTGGCCAGTTAATGTTTTAGAAACATGATTTTTATCACAAGATTTGTTTCTTCACTTTCTACAAATCACCAATATCATCTAAGATATATAATGCAATTGGGAAGTCCCAATAACCCTGACTTTAACACTCTGCATTATTTTGGTTTGCATTTAATGCACTGCATGCATCCAGTAGATTACAGTTTATCATGTTCTATTTCTAGTTAAAACAGATATGCTGACAGAATCTCAAAAAAATGTGGAATGATTCCCATAAACATTGCTATCTCAAGAATTATACAACTGGAAGTTTCATATTTTAATTAATCAGAATTGACATTTTTACAATCAAATGGATTGGATTTTGCACCCTGCATCAAAATAAAATGTCAAGACTGGCACAATAAAGTGATGCTCCAAGAATTGCATTTTTGTGGATGAAGTCATAATTTCTTCAAGAAAAAAATCAATTCTTGTCAATTTGATTGCTTTTAATGCCAGTCTAGCATAAAAGCATGGCAGAAAAATGTATCTATTTTTCATCTGTCTCTTTCACATTTAGGGGGCAGAAAAGAAGAAGAAGTCTAGTTCTTCAAAATCTTCCAAAAGGTATGCTTTTTCATCTCGCTGTTAATATTACTCTGTATGCATACACAGTTTGATTTGGACTTCTTTTAACACTCTTCAACCCCCAGTCACAGTCACAAAGTGTTTGAAAAGTTTTCACTTGTCTTCTGCATATGTTTTGTTGTTTTTTTCACCAATATTTTGGTAGGATTCATAGAACAGCCATAAGCCCTTGCCTTAGTTTTTGATCATCCTTGATCTTTACAATACATAGGTATTAGCAGTTTGCGTGGAGTTGAAAGTGTATTTGGTTCATTAATTTGGATATTGTGGCTTCAATCTTAATGCTGTTGTTTTTACCCAAGTAAAGTTAATACCAACCATGTTCATTCAATTGAATAATGATAAAAGATAATGTAAAAAGGGCAGAGAATGTAACTTCGAACAATGGAGGATTTTTTGCATAAAACTCTTTACGGTTAATGTTCAAAGCATGATTAGATATTTGAATACAAATATGAAAAAAGTGACGAAACCCTTATAAAGATGACTCAGAAAAATGGCTTTGATTACTAAGTTGAGAATGAAATTCATCAATTCTGAAAATTTCTAGGCTTTTCTTCTCTGTAGATATCTGCTTGTTATTCTAATTAAATTATAAGATTTTTTGTTTTTCTTTTTTCTAGTGGGGAATCATCTAGGCATAGGTCAAAAGAGGATGGTAAAGAAAGAGACAAGGAAAAATATGTGAGATTTTTCAGTGTTTATTCTTGATTCTAAGGTTCAAAGTAAATAGGAGATGCTGAAGAATCCTAAAAGCAATATTCCAGCTTCTAGAGTGTTGTGTACACTTTCACTTGCAGGCTCATCACATAGAGTGTCATAGATACGACATCTTTATCAGCATACATTTATCACTACTCTCTTTAGAATATTGATGAGTGGATAGCTTAATTATACAGATTTGAGTGCTAAATTCACATTCTCTTGACGTGTCTGTAAATAACAATAAATAATAATCTTAATGATAATAACAAACCCTTTGACAAGTCTATAATGCCAGTACTGTTTTGAGTAGCATTATTCATACCGTTGTATTTGTTTTAGAGACGTTCTGAAGCCGAAGGAGGCCACAAGAGAGAAGGTGAGCGCAAAGAAAAAGAAAGAAGGAGAGATAAGGCAGAAAGCAAGGACAGAGACAAAACTCGGGACGAAGGAGAGAAATCTAGAAGGAGGCATAGAGAAGAAGATGGAGAGAAACGCAAAGAAGATAGAGAAGGATCTACAAGGAAAAAAGAAGATAAAGTAAGGACTGAAAGTGAAGATGAAAGGTCGAGAAGAAAAGAAAGAGAGAGGGAGGAGAAACATAGAGAGCGTAAGAAAGAAAAAGAAAGTAGAAAAGAGAAAGAAAGACACAGTGATGAAAGTAAAGACAAAGAAAAAAGAAGGAAACACCGAAGTGAAGGTAGAGATGGAAGTAGAAACAGGGAAGACGAACATAGAAAGGAAAAGCGATCAGATGCAAAAGAGGAGAAGAGAAAGCATAGATCGTCAAAGCTAGAGGGAAAAGACCGAGACGAAGAACTGGCTGGTTCCAGGGGAGAACCGAGTAATGTAGAAAAGTCGTCAAAATCAAAAGATAAAAAAAGCAGACATAAAGAGAAAAAACATGACGAGGATGATGGAAGTGCAGAGAAGCACCACGGATCCAAGGAAACGAAGTACGAGAAAAAGCCTCCACATGGAAAAGAAGTCTCACAAGGTTTTAAACGGGGAGATAGTTTGAAACAGGATTCTTTGCAGGTAGCAATGAGAGTTAGCCTTTTTTTCTGAACGTTTTTTGTTTCTTACTTGAAAGTTGTGCTTTATGGAATAGCTGCTTTAGATGCAATTTTTAACATTAGGAGTGGTATTGAACGGTTTGTTAGTCTCAAGGTGGTCGGTTTTTTAAATGATAGTGTATAATGTAGATATTTCTTTTCATTTTTTGGCCAGTGTTAGATAATCTAATAATCTAATATCTAATAAGCTTTGCCGAAGCCTATGATTAAATTAGTTAGAAGGTATAGTTTAGAAAACGGTGAATATTATCATCTGATTTTCTGACTATTTCATTTCAAATTGCTTGAAAAATTCCTCTGCTGTTCAGGAGGGTCTTGTTGATTAATCATCATTAATCAACAATCAATCATCAAACACAAATCATTAACCATTGCTGAAAGCTACTTAAGCACATTTGTGTTACCACCTCGCTCGATCTTCTTAACCTTTTTTAGAATTATGAAGAAGAAATCGAAGAAGAGACGACTCCAAAGCGACCAAGTATTTCAACCCGAAAGTCGTCGATTCTGAACACTGAGGAAGTAAATGAAGAGGAAATCGATGCTAACGATTATGATGAGGATGATTTTGAAGATTATGACGACGATTTTGAGGATGATGATGGAGATGACGGTGTCGCTAATGCGGAGTCAAATGAAGATTTAACTCATGAAGAAATAGAAGGTGTTGATGAGATACGCAAAGCGATTCGGGAAGAAAACCAATTAGCAGAATCGATCAATAGCAGCAGATCATCGAGCCGGGTAAGCTTGAATCGACTTTTTTTACCTCTTTTGACACAGTAGTTTATTGGTTTTTTTTATCATGGATATTGTTACTATCATAATCACAATGATATCTCCGAATATACTGTAATCACTACCATACTCTTATGAATACTTTATTAATCACGATCATTGATCATCAACATCATGATTACAATCTTATTTGGGAGTGATGGACGGTCGATTGATGTATAAATTGGTGATTGTCTAATTGCCAATAGTTGCCACTCAGAGCAACTCGTTTTTACATTTCCCCGCTTTTCAGAAGCATTTAATTCGATGTCTACACCTCTGCCCTATTGAGATACAGAAATCTTTTATATTCAGGGAAAGCAGGGTCTTACTTATTGCGGGGAGCGTACTAAAAGTTAAGAATTTATATTTACCTATTTGATGGACCATAGGGGTTAAAAGTAATCATTTCCTAACTTGTTTTTTAATTTAACTTCATATGGAAATTTATGCTTTAGAAGAGAAACGAATTTTTTTTATCCTGCTGTAATGACTAGACCTAGGAATATTCCATAGCCCTATGTTCCTGCAATGGCTTTCATTAGTGCTAAAAATTTTACACAAACCAACGTACTAGAGATTTGTTTGATCGTTACATATGTGCGATCATACGTCTACGTTCTCACCTGCATGCTTTTAAACATCTGGTTATCAAGGCTGTTCTTGGCCTCATTTGTGTTTGGTTACAAGATATGTAACACATTTATAAAGCTATAATTAGAGTAATGCTTATAAAGTTATCTTTTCACAGCCTAAAAAGGCTGCGTTGTATTGATGTGAGATTCATGCAACCTAAATGCTAATTTTGATGGTTTATCCAACCGAGCTCGATCGTGAAGCAGTTGGTTTCAGTTACTCCTGAAGCATCTCATTGCGTTTAACTGTCCTATTATTATAAAAAATAGATTTCAATCACATTGACGTAAAGAGAACTGTTTCAGTGGATTTGGATCTTTTCTGTTCCGTCAGATCTCATTTGACACACGTGGAATTGCAACGTAGCTTTAAATCACCCACCGGCTCTAAACTTAGTTTAAATTATCGAGTGATGATGAAAAGAGAGGGTTATCCAAATATGATGAGACCAAATGGATTTCACCTTTAATGATTTGGCTTTAAGATGTCAATAGCTTTTAGAAGTTGAATCTTGTATCAATTCTGACAGACTGTCTGCAAAATAGGCCTCCCTGAGGACTTTGCACCGGTTGCTGACGTATACGATCTCATTTAAAATTATTGGCACCTTAGCTTTCAATGTTTGTGTAAAAGCTACCAACAATATCTGTATTCTTGCCGCTATTATGTTTCTGCCAGCTGAAGATTCCAGTATAAATAGACTCAGTGCCTGTTTATAGTCTCTGTTCTGTAATTGTTCGACTGATTTTGATTTCATATTTGTCTTTAATTTCCGATCCAAATGAAGATGGTATCGTATTGTTACTGTGTCTCGTGTGTGTGTGTGATAGATTGAAGTATAAAAGAAATTGAAGGTCCAGGAGGTGTACTAAAGTATCATATAGATATATAACACTGATCAACAAAGCGACTGTTCACAGAGTAAACTTAGAAAGTCCCAGATTTGACAAAATAGTTCAACTATCATATTATCAAGTTTCATTGTTTGATTAATCGATTGTCTATTTGTAGCCATCAACGAAAGATGAGCAAAGAGGTATGAATTTTTTATTTTTTAGTCTAAGACTAACACATAGCCAGATTATAGAGGGTAGTTGAAAATCATTGTTATAAATGATTGTTGTAAATTGTTGTTGTGAATTATTGTTTTGAATATTTAAAATGAAATCCTACCCAACACCAATGCTCGATACTTCAAGCCTCTGCTATATTTCTAAAACCCTTGTGTACCATAGCTTAACTTTCTCCAACCTTTCTTATTCTGATGACTCAAATATCAATCTTATATCGTTTCAAAACATTTGATTGGCCTTTTTCTTCGAAGGATGCGAAGGCCCAGAGTATTCTGCTCTAAATCTCAAGTCTAAAGTTAGAGTTAGGGTTAATATATTATTTGTTGGCCTCTTTGAGTTAATATAAAGAATGATTTATTAATCCGGTGCTATCTTGCTTGTATGAGATTATGCAAAGGAGTCTAACAATACGACAATGCACTTGGAAATCACTTGTTTACGTATGTTGGTATAAGCTTCACATCACCTTTCCTTAAAAAGACTCTATGAGAAATAGCGTCCTTCTCGGTACGGACATGTAGCAGTGCGGATCAAATTATAAAGTGAACTTTAGAAAGTCTGAGCATTAAACGGTGCAAATATCTGCAAAGCTTTTTATCCCGAGCTTGTGCTTAGCAATATACACGTTTGTAGCAAAGTCTTTAAAGCATACTCAAATGAATCATATTCCCGGCCCTAAAGTTTGTTTGAATATCTTTTCAATTAAAGATCTTATGTAAAATGCAATGTTTTTTGTTTCAGGCCGCTTGCCAGCTTCTAATTCAACTTCTTCGTTGAAGTCCCAACCTGGTGGTAAAATAAATTTTATTGCCGCCAAACAAAAACAAGTCAGTGATAAAGTTGCAAACAAGACAAGGCGAAGGGGAAAGGTTTGCTTAAAGCTTCTATTCAATTATTTGATTTGATTTGATTTGATTTGATTTTATTTTATTTGATTTGACCTGTTTGACTGTTAAACTTTACAAAATCCGCCTTGTTTGCATGGGATGAAGAAATTAGCTGAGGCCTCGGTAGATCCCTAAATCGTGATTAGATCTATATTGTATTTATATTGGAAGGCATATTGATCACGTTACTCTTGCACTTCCCAGATGATATGAGAGTGAAAAAGCCGTGGGGTAGAGATCCCAGGAAAGCCATGAATGATAGGGTTATGATTTTAAGGTAGAATTGAGATATGACCCAATGCTCAAAGATTGCGGGGTGGCCATAATTAATGGAGGAAAATGGTGAACTATTTTTAATGATTTGATTAAGAGAGATTTGCCTTTTTGTATGGGGTTTTCAGCGTATAATTTAAGGAAGAATTGAGATGTTGCCAAATGCTCAAAGATTGCCAGGGTGGCTGTAATTAATAAAGGAAAGTGGTGAACCATTTTTACAATTTGATGGAGAGATTTCCCTTTTTGGATGGATTTTCAGCTTATAATTTAAGCAAATAGATCCTTCAGTTACTTGGTTGGGATAAGTATCTTACCACCAATAATCTTATCATTTTCCACATTTTGATAAACTACACATTTCTTTTCATGACTTTTATTCGAAGGCATTTAGTTTTCTTTGAGAGGTGCTAGCTAATTAATGTAGATACACAGTCATATTTCTGGCAAACTCAGTAGAATAGGGGAGGGTCATGATAGATTCAAATCGCGAGATTTTTCGCCAAATTAGTAAATTTATCCATGTGCTAAAAGATTGTTAAATTTTACTTAACATTCTGTAATAAAAAATTATTAGATTCAAACTAATTTTTTCCAGGAACTGAGTAAGCTCATCGAACTAGATGTTGTTGGAATGGATTTATTCGAACTTCAGCCTCTGAATATCTACGAAGTGTACATGAAAAGCTTTGGCAGAATGAATACCGAACAAGTTGCAGTACAGACCAATGACGATACCTTTGATCAAGAGGTACAAACTGATGAAATTGAGACTGAAACAAAATGGAGTCAGTTTTCAAATGAGGTTCAATCTTTTGGAGGTACCGTTTGTATGATAGTTTGACGCATTCCTTTGTTTATTAACAAAATTCCTTTAGTAAACAAAATTTAATTAAAATATGATGGCTTAAGTAAAATGTAACAAAGCTAAAACTTTTTTATTAACTGGGAAATTAATTTAGCTTCCTTCGATACAATGAATTTTTTCATAGAAAGTCTGTGTTCTAATCAACCAAATCTTCGGTGAAAGCTGTTGGGTGTATCTTCTCCCTTAATGAATTTGCAATGCAGGCAATCAGAGGCAGATCAATCATTTTCAAATTTGTAAAAAAATCTACTTCTATTTTTTCTGCGTGGTAAACATAAACTTACAATTTTCGTAAACGAGGTAAATTGTGTTCAAGTGGAGCCTAATTAAATTATTTATTTACAAGGAGGAGATGAAAAGGCATCAAATGCAAAGAACGAAGATAAATCAATATTAAGACAAGATACCAGGAGATTGAATAAATTTTTGAGTAAAGCTTCTCAGGTTGGTAGTTTTTCAGCTTCTTGTTTTGCTCGTTTTCAAAATTATTTTGTTATATTCTACAAAGAATGGAAAGACCGGGAGAAGCAAAACCCAGCGTTGAATAGTTTACAGTTTCGTGTTCAATGTCGAATATCATGGTTCCAGGGGGAAACAAATACGAAACATAATAGCCCCTTCCTATCAATTCAGCCAGGCATCTTCAAGGCTTCTTAATGTCAAAGATAGGTCATGTAATTAGCATTTACTTCTTATTTGCTAACCTTCATCTTGTCGTGTATGAGTTGTATCGACAAATGTGTTTCCTCATGCCTGTTGTTTGCTCTTGTGCTATGCATTTTCGATTTACCTCCACCAGCCTTTAGCCAATTATCGAATCAATGTTTATCGTGTCCAAGCATGCAATCATGTCCAGTGAATGTCGCATGCTGTATTTTTTATAAAGATCAAGCTTACTTGGAAAGGGTTTAATATCAGAAAGGAGGTTTTTATCATTATACTACAGCGATCAATCGCACTTTTATTGGACTTCAGCACTGGGTAATGGCACTTGATTTATTTTCAGACAAGCTTTTAGCTTTCGACAAATGCGTTCATCATTCCCCATCTTTTATTGAAAAGTATTAAAATTTGATGTTATGTACCCCTTACAACTTGCTCAATTACATTTTATTATTTGCGTTTTCTCCATAGCTTTGTATAACATTGTTGAATGAAGTAAACACTGACCAGGATAGAATAAGCAACAAATCTACCGAATCTCGCACGAAATTTAGTGACAGTTTTACAAAGCATGTTATGACGAATGCATTTATTGAGGGTGAGTAGCCGACTGTGTTCTTTTGCAATACCTGTTCATTTAGTTTGTTATTCTTCTTAAGTTCAATAACTGTAGCAATGCATACAATCTACAAACCAGAGCCCATCCTAGCATGCACGACTTCCCCGATGTATATTTTCACTAGAAATGTGTATAATGTTCGACGCCTATGAAGAGTTTGGGGATTTATCTATTGAAAAACGCAAAATCAAGGCTTGTGCAAATAGATGGGATTACTTTTCTGGCTAGGTCTCTTCAACCATGATTGGATAGGTGGAAATAGATTAATCAGAGAGTAGCCAGTTAAGAGTGCTAATTCTTCTCTACAAATGTTTCACTTTGATGACATTTAAAGTATGAAAGTCGTTAAGTACTAGAACAGACTCTAATCTCTTGGTTTATTTGCATTCAACCGTATTATATATTATCTTGATATAGGGACATATGTCCTGTGTAGTCATCTTTGGCTCGAAATAAACTTGTCAGAACAACGCTGGATTGTACACATGATCTCCTGATCATGTATGATTTCATTTGTACATGATGTATATGAGTATTTTGGGTATGTTCTTCCTTCTAGGTAGGAAAATTATTGACAATGACATATCACAATCGAATTTAATTCTTATGGCATACGGAAAACGCGATAAAGAGCAGAGTGTAAGTCTCAGTTCAATTCTTGCTCCTCGTGATTGTTCTTTAATGAAATTGTCAAGTTTGCAATCTCCTACTGGTATTTAAACAGGGTTCTCATGATAACTTCAAGTATTAAATGCTCAAGCAAAGACGGTGTCAACAGCACCACATCTCCTATAGTCTACTGTCAGTCAAATGAGAGTTAAATGATTGACGTTATTGACGTAGAAAGTACGAGATTTATGTAATCTAAAAGTAATAATGGTCTGGGTCTAGCAAAGTCAATTTTTGTCACTCGCGATCTGTATATGCTCTTAGAAGTACTGTGTAATTTTTGAGCTTTCTAGACGGATAAAAGTAATAGTAATATCCCTGCTAACGTAGCTCCTTTCACACAAATCATTTTTAGCTGCGGATGCTTTTGATGGTTAGGGTCTTTAGAATTTTTGGTAACTTTGGTTCCTACCGCTGCCATTATCCACTTTGTGGCAGATAAGTCATTCTCAGTGTTTTATTTTAGGATAATGCTTTCCTGCTTTTACGACTTCTTTTAAGATTGTAGGTTTTAGGTCAATAACATAGTGATTGTGATACCCCCATCCCCTCACTCTTTTTAGACCGTCTTTGAGATAAAATTTTTCGTCATTAGTCTTTGTACTGTAAAAATGCTCTGTGAGAATATACTTCTTGTTGGTCCATTTTTCTGCCATCACAGAAAACATTTGATTGTTAAGAAAATGCATCTCGGGGAACCTACAGCAAATGTAAAATCGAATATAATGTGAAATAGATTAACTAACATAAAGGCAAAATCGGTGATGATGCATGATGTAAAATGCACGTTCTTATATCTTGCAGAGGCATTAGATACAGGCTGTTAATCATTCCCCTTGTATTTTCTACCTTTGCCCCATAGAGAGATTCAATTAAGTATACTTCTAGAGTCTCTAACCTTCTGCTAATCCTACAAGTCCCCTGCATACTAAATCTATTTTAAGATTTTAACCCCTTTCCTATTAATTCCACCATCTCCCCTTTCTGTTTGTTGGACTCTTTAGATTCTGTTCAAAGCAATCATGCGGCCTGAAACATCAATATGCCTGCCTTGCATAAATAAGAACATGAAGAAATGCATGAATTTGACGTTCCATGATTTTCTATGATCGTCTTTACGCATACTACTAGCTGTTTAAGTTATTTATCTATTTACATAAAATTGCATAGTTATCTAAAACTACAATTAAGCCAATTTTTGATAAATCAAATTTCACACTTTTGTTTGAAAACTTAAGACGTACCTCTTTTTTCCTTTGTGAATAGCATATGCGAGTTGAAGACTATTTCAGTATATTGATGTAATTGATTAAATTTGATTAAATCTGAAAACCTTTCGTGGGTGGCATGTGGTAGACCAATTTAGAGCTCTTGTCTATGAGGGAAATGATTTTAATAGACTATTCGGCCATCTTATGGTCTAGCTCAACTGTAGGTGAACCGTCATTTGCCAAACAAATGAAAACTGAAATAAGTTATGGCAAGAGTATGTGCTGATTTTATTTAGCACTCATTGCCACCCGGTCCCACAGTAAATGTTTAAGTTTAGATGAATAACATGATCGTAACAGAAACGCATTGGACGATATATATTTTGTTCTATGAGAGTTCCCTATAAAGTAGACTGATTTGCCTTCTTTTTCCTTGTTAGAACTATACTGTAGTTATTCGGATTTAGCATTTAGATTTGTGCTTAGCATGCAATGCTAAATCTAAAACGTTTGCAGATTGCTCACAAGGTTTATTTTCATGCTGTAGCAGATTAGTGAAGCTGTCTTTTAAATGTCCTCTATCTTTACTAGGAATCCATTTCGCCTGATGGAATCATTTGTATATGGAATCTTAATACTACATCAGAGCCTCAGAAGTAAGTGTTTGGCAGCTCGATTATTTTACTTGTAGAAAACTGTAGATTGGCCTTGGGCTGTTCTCATCTGTCATTCCGTCGATGTCTAGAATATATTTCATGAAATATTTAGACTGGTGTCTGAAACATTGCCACACCACAGTGGGTCTTTTGGTGAATTGATTTGTAATAGATTTGGCATATGATAGAAGGGTCTCTTAAAACGAACCTTAGGAGACTTTTATGAAATTTAAAGTTGAGCCGCGAACATTAGCCAACAAATATTTGTAAACAATATTTCTCCTTCAATTTTGCAATTGAGCAAAAATAGTTGCAAAGTTTCAAGATTATAGAATTTCAGAAATTTATGAAACGCATGACTTTCGTTTTATCTACCTAAACTTATTTGGCATGATTTAAGTGTCTTTTATTTTTTAAATCATCATTAATATTTTGTATCTTTCGCTCACTCCATTTGCTTTTTCTTGCTCTCTAAAATCGATTAAATTGAGGAAAATACGACCAATGCAACAGATTGTTAAGAATTCTAATAGTTTAACCCTGTAGGAAAGATACAAACATGTAAATCTGTTAGCATGATTTTAATTCAAAAGAAAATTTTGTTCTACATAAAAAATTCTGAATAACTTTTTATTACTGCAAATCTTAAGAAAACACCATATATTGGACAGAATCCTGTTATGTAAGTGCAGTTTCACTTTTATGTAGACTGAGAGAACATCGTCAAGAGCAATAATGAAAAATGATTTTACTTGTAAATATTGCTATATGCTAGTTTACTTTTACTTTTACTTGCTTAATCCTTGGTGTCTTTATTTACAGATATCTATCTTGTGGATCAACACCCAAATGCTGCTGCTTTAGCCCAAGAAAACCGGCTTTTGCTTTTGCTGGAATGGTAAGATTGTATATGTCTTACCCGGGTTATTGACCTTTTTGCCAGTAGTACGATATGTATAAGGGGTCGGATGATGATTTTTTCGAAGATTGAAGGGGGGCAGGTTTGTTGGGAATGCCTCTCTGAATGATGATGCTACTTTGTAGAAAAGGAGCTAGAAATTCAACCATTTTGCAGCTAAAAGGGGCCGCGCGCCCCCTTTTGAATAATAAAATTTGTGATTGCGGTTTAATTTGAATGAGTTATTAAATGGGGGAAAGCTAGCATTTGCAAGCCTTCAATCCATTGTTTTGCTGCACCTTTCGGGTCGACCAAATCGTCCTTAGCAAAACGTTGCATAGGCATTTACTACCCGCAAGTTCGTTGACGGTCTTTTTGCCGATTCATGATAAAAAATTGAAATCCTTTCTAATCCGGATTGTATAGAAGTCTGTCGTAAAGAGACAAGTCTTTTTGGAAGAGGGCATTTTCCGAATTTGTTTTTGGGTGTGGTTTCAAAACTTTTTCCGCTGGCAACCCCCTGGACCTTAATTTCCAATCTCTTTCTCCCTGTCCAGCCTTCCTCTTTAAGAACGCGTCGTGGTCCCTGGTTCTCCCTCATTGCTTTTTTGGACAATATTTAATAAAATATTGCGCTTGTCAAAAATTTCATCGTTTTTTCATTGATATCAATCCATTGAAGATAAACGCCTCCAATGCGTCAATGTTCTGTCTTATGGAAAATTTCGTCTTAATTCATTTCATGTGGCTTGCGGCTTCACCCCTTAAAAATTCCTGGCTACGTCGCTACGTTTTTCTCCTATTTCTTTTTGCTCTACTGTTTTCTCGACTCGTACTCAATTTATTACTCCCATTCATAATTCCTATGTTGTTTTATTGTATCTTATCTCTGTTAGTCTGTCTTCTCAGTGTTGTTTTGTTCTAATCTGCTTTTCCTGAGACACCTTCAGTAACCATTTGATGGACGCACTTGAGCTGAAACTCTTAATCAAACGTATGGATATTTCTCAGCTCAATCGAACCAATCTGAGGTATCCGTAAAAACAGGCTCCTCATGCGAGGAAACGCTGTTTTGCGAAATATGTTCGGAAATTCAGCCCCTTGAGCATAGCTAATTTCAAAATAACTATAGGAACTTCAGTGTATTATTATAAAGATCTTCCGGATGATGTTTACAAAATTTTGTTCAAACTGAGGAAAATTTAATTAGAAATTGATTGGTTTCACTAATCGAGTATACTTTCTTTCTCGTCACCAAATCTCAAATATCTTCGTTAAAATGGTCCAAGGTTAGTTGTTGCATTTTGCTTTCGGGTCACCGTGTTGTCTACTAGATTGTATGTAGTACTTATGTTATTTTATTTTTTTAAATTGAATATAAAAAATTATTTGCAGGAAGATGGTTCTGTTTCCGCGTGGGACCTGCGGGAGCCAGACTCGATGCACGTTCGCCGTAAATTTGGTAAAACTGAAGCAGTGATGCGCTCAGAAACGTTTTCAACAGGTAGCTTTAAATGTTCATTTTTATTTATACCAATTCTATATTGTCTATCCAGCATCTTAACTACAGAGGTTTTGACGATGTAAAACTAACTTTCGGAGGGAAGTATTCGTTGGTCTCCGGGTGTCTAAATGTGTTTACTCAAATCGAAATCAGATTTAAACCTATTAACTGTTTCTTGCATTTGTTGTTCTTATTTTCATGTGCACCGGCACTTTAAATAATTGAATCATTTAAAGGTTTTATGCACTAAAGATAAACTATAACATGATTTATAATTGAAATTAAATTCATGGGATGCAACTGTTGCAAAGGACCTACAGCACTGGTCATTATATCTGAGAGTGGAATCTGAAATATTTTACCTTTTTGTCCATTCTCCAATTATTATTGAAACTTGTAATGAAATTTCACCGTCCTTAAAAGGTGTCTTATTGCGCGTTTAAAAAGCTGATGGTTTGGCCATGCATATTTACCATTTACTGCAAAAATGCATCTTGTTGACAAAACTGTTGGTTCGCTACATCCGCTCTTAAAGCATTGTAACAGTTTTTTCCACTTTGATTCCTTTACTCTTTCTTGCAATAAATAAGGCTTTGTGATAACCATCTTTCTTATAAACCATTTTCTATTTTCCAATCTAGCATCTGTTTACAGTGATGAAACGCATTCGAGTAGTGTTGTATCTATCGCTGCTATTGCATCACCAGCCGATGCTAGGTATGTTTTATATATAACTCGAAGTATATAAACATTCTTTCTATTTGCAGAGTTTTTTTAACCTTATGCTTTAGCCTCGCTCCGTTTTGGAACGGAAAGTCTTTCCAAACTTGGCAGCGTTTTGCTGCAGTAGCTTTAATGATTCTATAAAATTTTGATAAAAATCTGCCATTATTATTTAGGTACTGACCTTTTAAGTATCTAGATGTTACGCAGCTTCAGGTTTTGAATTCTAGCCACATACTCTTTTTTATTTTCGAATAAAAGTGCATCCATTTTGGCCTTGCTTTCATATCGATCCGTTGTTATAAAGAGTAAGCCCCAAAACGTTTTACACTAACTGCGACATAAATAGATTATAGATGTTCACCTCTGATACAATATCTATCCACCGAATCCACAAATGCTGATAACGTTCTAAACTTTATTCGCATGAAAATAGAAAATGTGCGTGATATGGTGTGCTATAGAATTAGTAACGATCTTCTCTAATGTTTTCTTGTGTACCCCCTTTTTGTATTAAACACAAGAATAACTCAATATAGCCTTCAAGTGCGCAGATTGAATTTTCTACAAATGCAAATGCAATGGCATCAATTTTTTTGTCGACTTGGCTATCCAGCTTGAAAAGATAACAACGGAAAAAGCTTTTTCTAAATCATTTTTCGACAATAAATAGGAGAATATTCTTCGCTGATGAATATGATTTCCCCTTATCCAATGACTTCCTTCCCTAAGTTTAAAAAAGGGTCTCTTTTGAGTTGCTCTCGTTTTGGAGAATGCATTGTTTTAAAAGCTTATTTTTTTAGTGATTCCAGTACAAAAGATTCGACGAACTCTGCAATAGGTCTGTATGATAATATGTTATTCACAATCTCACTCAAGGGACAATTATATGGGGGTTCAACCATGGGCAGTCCTCTTTCCCTTAGTGTGTTTTAAAACTGCATTTTTAATTATGACGACATTTCTCATCGGGTAGAAGCTGAAAATTCAGAGCCAATCCAAAACTAAAATTCTGTACACAGGGCGCTAACATCTTACCCCCGTGTTTGTGCAGCCATTTAAGCTCGGATTCTATTATTCCCATTAATTTCTCACCAAGGATAGCATTCTTGATATAAACATATGCTCATTCAATCTAGGATAGACGTGCAGCAATTTTAGCTACGACTGAAAACTCTCATAAAATCATCCCCTTATTTTTATTTTAGAAAAGATAAATTTTGAAGTATTAGTCAGTTCCTCAATATATTTGAGAATATCCAGTACTGCATTTAGTAAACTTATGCGAAATGCTTTGGCTTACACGTGTTGACAAGGAATTATATGCTTGGCATGACTGTGACTATTTGACAGACTTAGTTTCGCTATTTGATATCAAGAAAAATAAATTTTGATCTAGATTAATGATTTCCAAAATTGCGTTGGTATTTGTGAATAAACATCGACTGACAAATAGAGTACTATTGCTATTCCTTCCCTGGAAACGTTGCAATAATTTCAAAGATAATAATATAATAATAATAATATCGTGTTGTCTTTCGACATGTTATGATGTGTATCATTTCATTTAATCTCAAATGTTTAAAGAGGGTAACTCTTTTAAGAAGCCTTATTTTACCTGTTTACGATTAGATATAATACAAAATACAAAATACCAAATACGAAGTAACTGATGCAATATGAAATTTCAAAATATAATTACATTATACTCATAGCTAAGTAATATTATATGAGAAACGCACTAACAATGACCTGGTTTGGTTTGGGCTGATTTGGCTTGGCGGTGTGGATGGGGGATAAGCTAGCTGTAGCGTAGATGTTAGTCTAGTTCCATGTCTTTATGTTAAGGCCGTGGTGTAGTCATTTATTTTTGCTCCCATGGCATCGTCCTGTAGTGCTGCATAGTTATTTAGAGTATTGTAGAATGTAGCCTATGTTTGCAATATCTTATATGGATATAAAAAGAAGAAGGGATGATAAAAGAAAAGGAATAATAGTAAATGGTAAAACACTGATTTTTGAAAAAAGTCAAGGCAAAATAAAGTATAATAAAGTTAAGCATCATGATTTTTCATTTTTTGTTAAGAGAGTCAATGGGTTCCTTTGAGAAATGTATTTTTTTTAACTTAGTACAAAAATTACATTTAATGACTCTATGTTTTTATGGCCCGTAATTTCTTCAAGTTTTATAAAGAAAATCCACACATTGTAAATGGCAGAGCCATATAAATTAAATAGGAATGAAAATGTAAGTGGCAAGACAGAAAAGCGATGACTATGAGATGGTAAGAGTAGCTATTCATCCTCACTTCCTTATCTCTACCTTCCCCTTCTTCTTTATGACCTCTCCCAGTATGCACGTTCGGTAATTAATTTTATGATAATCGGAGTCTGTGAACACATTTTCCGTGTGATTGTATTTCCTTTGGTACATCTAACCTTCTATGTGTTCTTCTATCAATACTTTTACATGTTAAAATTTTTTAAATATTGCAGCAATCCAAACTTGTTTGTTTTTTGACTTGACTTTTTTGCACCAACATGATAAATTGTCTTATTTTTGCAGATAGCGGCGGAGATGGAGCGCTTCAGATAGCATCTCTAGAAGAGAATGGGACCGTTAATATTTGGGTGAGTTTCTTCTTTTTGTATAAGGGTTTTGCCTCTTTATCTGTTATTGGATTATGTCTAGAAAGATTTACAGATCTACTACGAATGGCATATCCACTGAAATGCTTTGGGATAACAATATTTTTAATTTGATTCATTTTTCATTACTGCTTTTGACGGTGCTCTCTCAGTCTACATAAAAATGAAACAGCGTTTACATAACGTGATTTGTCCAACTTATAGTTATTTTTCTTACGTTTTGTAGTAATAAAAATTTATTCAGAATTTTTTATGTAGAAAGAATTTTCTTTCTAATTACAATCAAGCTAATAGTTTTACATGTTTGTATCTTATCCTACATAAGGTGAAACTAGTAAAATTTCTTAACAATCTGTTGCAGCAATGGATTTCCCTATTTAACTTGTTGGCAAATCATAAAAGATTTGCCGTAAATACTTGCATACATTTTTTTTAGTTAAATTGAATTTTTTGTTTGCTCTTTGTGATTTGGGGGACACAACGAGCCTGGAGGAACGCTCTACTAGCTATTTCCTATTCTATTTGAGTAGCATCGTTTGCCACACGAAGTGGTGATTAATCAAGAGATTCAACTTATTGGCAACTGAATGCGAAAGGGTAACTGTTGTCAACTTAACATCTTAATCAAGAGTATGGCAATTCAGTTAACTAGTTCTGTCAGTTGCTTCTTTTCTTTATGATATAAAGTACGTCTAGAGCAACTACATTCTCTTGCTTCCATCCTCAATTCTGATGCAAACTTTCCTTTTCATCTAGGCTCTCAGGGCCCCTTTACATGAGCAAACTCTGACCAATTTTTGCTCCTAGAAAATCTAGTTGGTTTGAAATTCCATGTAAACGCAACGTTAAAAAGCAGACATAGCAAAACGTCAAACCGATACCGATCTGAAAATCAGATTGGTCTGAGTTTCCTCATGTTAAGGGCCCCTTACTCACCTGTCTAGACTGCTATCCGTCTGCCGTTATCTGCTCACCAACAATTGAATAATGGATGATTCGATTATAAATCAATTACGCAAACCATTATTTAAAAATGAAATTAAGCATTCCCTTTATATGAACGCCCTTCACCTTCGACAAAGTTCACATTACAATTCAATCAATTTTGCCTTAAACGTTAGATGTAAAAAATGCTTTTTTGATTTATTGCCCATATACTTTCAATATAAACGCTGATCTAGTTTTTAATAGTTTTACTAGAAATTGTTTCCTTGCGTCGAATTGATACGCTGCTGTTGTCTTTGAATATTCGTTTTGAACCCTCAGTGAATCTTTTGCCTTCCATCGTTGCTCTAATTAAACAGCAGAGTCATTCTCCCTTCCTTTTTCAGTTATCTCCGTTAATTCTAATACGAAACCAGCTACACATTAACCAAAAATGAACTACCCACACCACACAGACGGACAAGAAAAGCAATCAATTTATTCCCTAAAAATGCATGTAAAAGCAGACGGACGGCCGTGAAGTGATAATCCATCATGCCAAACAAGTTCTCCAAACGAAATGTAATGCTTCATTAATCTGTGAATCTTCAAAAAAATTTCAGAATTAAGGTTTCAAGAGATTATTCATGCATTTGTATAATGGAAATGGAACTGAAACTTTTATGCAATATCTTAGTTTTTGTGATATGCACCCCTTGATAAAGCACCCAAAGAAAAGTGCAAAAAGTGAATAAGAGCCCGGGTGCTTAACCGTTGCTTTACGGGTTGTGAAAACAGTCCATTGTAATAAAGGACATGACCGCAAAGAGCTCTTGGGTGTTGGCTAACGCAAAACCTTATCACCCGCTTAGCTGTTATCAATTCTAAACCATCAATTATCAGTCTCTTAAAAAACATGCTTTGAGATGTTTTTAGTAGATAATATCATTTACCTCTAGGTTTGTTTGTTGTGACTGTCTGATTAATCCAGAAAGTGTTTATTTATATGGGTCAATGATAGTGTTAGTTCTAGCTGAAAATCATAATAACCTTTATCCTTGCTTCTATGAAGAGATTAGCTTTTATTGATTATCAGTTCATGTAAAGACCAGCTGACACTCTCTGCGATAACTGGAAAATCTATTTTAAGATTTAACGTCACGGAAAGGCAGAAGCTTATTAAAACCCTACTTCCTGTGTGGTAATTGATGCGGGAAATTTACTGACCAATGTGTATTATCAAAAATATACACATATAATACTGCATTGATAAAGAGATTCTACCTGCTAAAGAGAAGATCTTTATTTTTGAAGAGTTCATTAGGTGACCCTTTTACCACTTACATTTAGTAAGGCGACTCAGGAATGCTTAAATGGCCTTTTTCCTGGTAGTTATCATTAGCACATCGCAGATTATTACCTTCTTCCAAAATTCTGGTATATCTATGTAAAGCTGCCTTGAATAAATTAGTCAGCCCACTCCCTTTCGAAGCGCTACATTAGTAACAAGTGGCATTTTATCCAAATGAATACATACTAATACCGCTTCCTACTGCTAGGCAGTGTTTGCACACCGCGAAATCCTAACACCTTCCGAACTCTAATGTTAATTTGTCTTAACCATAATGAATAAAATCCACACTACTGCTGACTATTAATGAAAGGCTCTTTATACAAAAGAATGCTAGCTTCGAGCACTTTCTTTAAATATTCTGTTAAGGATAATATATTCTCTTTTTTTAGGTTGTTATTGAAGTTTTTAGTCCAGATCCAGGAGGGTCCCAACAAGATTTAGGTATGTTAAAATACTGGTCTTTATAATGATTGCCATTGATAATCATTC
The DNA here is from genome assembly GCA_964019065.1 of Catostylus mosaicus. NCBI lineage: Eukaryota > Metazoa > Cnidaria > Scyphozoa > Rhizostomeae > Catostylidae > Catostylus > Catostylus mosaicus. Next base: position 15,789,562 of record OZ025184.1, on the reverse strand, counting down.
GCCTGTCATAAAAGATCTTTGTAACGTTAAGAGCATTTGTAAGCAGAAAGTAATTGTCAACTTATGATTGGATTGAATGATGGACTGATCGACGGTTTTTTCATTGATTCCCTACCTTAAATAGTTTTGTAGAGATTGATGGACCCTGGATGTTTTGATGATTGAAAGAATTGCTAATTGCAATAATTGGTTGAATAGCTTCCGTAAGATTCTTCGATCCGTATTTTGATTGGCAGGTTGATTGATCAATTGATTGATTGATTGATTGATTGATTGATTGGTTGATTGGTTGATTGATTGATTGACTCCCTTTTCAGGTTTACTGCCAGGAGGCAAAATAAAATTGGTGAAAAGTGGAACAATACTGCCACAGTTGCCAAAAAGGTTAGTTTTTATTGTATCGATTGTTTTACCTTTATCGTTATCTGTAGATGTTGACAACTTAATTTCTCTTTTTCTTACACAATAGATTAGACCTGGCGGAGAAAGGGGGTATCGTCCCCCGAAGACGAAATTTATAGCATATGATGGAAATGGTCAATTTTAGGGTGCTGATTTCGAAAATCGATGTTATACGGGGAAATTCTGGGACTTTCAGCCTCGTTTTGATGTTTGAAATCTCGTTTAAGGCCAAAACACGATTCTTCTATTGAATCATATCTAAACGTGTTTAATGCTATCTCAATGGAAAAAGGATTTATATTTTGTGTCTAAGGATACAAATTCATTATAATATAATTTTTCAGCAAAAAGTTGTCTTTTCTTGCCTCGATTTCATTCTTAGGAACACGTTTCCGAAGGCAATTCATCATAGCATTTTTAACTGTATGACTGGGGAATAAATGTCGCCCAGTTCACCAAAATTGTTGCTCAGGGCAAAAAAATTTATAAAACAGGCCGACAAGGCTCGATGAAAACTCACAGGCAGAATGGAGATAAAAACCAACAATAGAATTATAGATGTTGTTTTTGCTTGCCTTCAATTTAAGTACTGCAGCTACTGTAGCAAGGAGTAGCAGTATACTAGAGCATGAAAAATTTTTAAACCAGTGCACCTTTATGGTCTGCATTTAGCACAACACTCAAATGTTTCCTTTCAAAAACGCTGATAAGAAGAATCTACACAGAGCTACAAGGCAAAAAGCATGTTGGGTTGGAACATTGGTTGGGTCACTCCTTTTTGCAAGATGGCATCAAATAGGAAGACTGCGTGCCAACTAGGACAACAGACGTTATCTTAAAGAACATCATTTCATTTATTTTGTTTGAAATGTCATATATTTTAATATTCATAAGCAGCTATGACATAACAGAAATCCCCTTTAAATGGTTCAAAAAAAGTTTTACTGGAAGATTATGCAAGGATGTGTATTTCTTATGGTTTTGCTATTAAGGTGCAGAAGGGGAATTTTCAGGATCCTGTACCATTTTAAGGCCTCAGAGATAGTAAAATACCAAAGCATTTTTAAAGGAATTTTTACTGGGCGACAAAGCTGGAGGTCTGGAGCGTTGTAACCCCCCAGTGGATAGAAGTGGCGGAGCCCCTGGGACCTCATGGTATTTTACTATCTCTGAGGCCTTAAAATGGTACAGGATCCTGAAAATTTCCCTTCTGCACCTTAATAGAAAACCATAAGAAATACACATCCTTGCATAATCTTCCAGTAAAACTTTTTTTGAACCGTTTAAAGGGGATTTCTGTTATGTCATAGCTGCTCATGGTATATTGAAATATATGACATTTCAAACAAAATAAATGAAACGATGTTCTTTAAGATAACGTCTGTTGTCCTAGTAGGCACGCAGTCTTCCTATTTGATGCCATCTTGCAAAAAGGAGTGACCCAACCAATGTTCCAACCCAACATGCTTTTTGCCCTGTAGCCCTGTGTCGATTCTTCTTATCAGCGTTTTTGAAAGGAAACATTTGAGTGTTGTGCTAAATGCAGACCATAAAGGTGCACTGGTTTAAAAATTTTTCATGCTCTAGTATACTGCTACTCCTTGCTACAGTAGCTGCAGTACTTAAATTGAAGGCAAGCAAAAACAACATCTATAATTCTATTGTTGGTTTTTATCTCCATTCTGCCTGTGAGTTTTCCTCGTGCCTTGTAGCCCTGTTTTATAAATTTTTGTGTCCTAAGCAACAGTTTTGGTGAATTGGGTGACATTTATTCGCCCAGTCATTCAGTAAAAAATGCTATGATGAATTGCCTTCGGAAACGTGTTCCTAAGAATGAAATCGAGGCAAGAAAAGACAACTTTTTGCTGAAGAATTATATTATAATGAATTTGTATCCTTAGACACAAAATATAAATCATTTTGCCATTGAGATAGCATTAAACACGTTTAGATATGATTCAATAGAAGAATCGTGTTTTGGCCTTAAACGAGATTTCAAACATCAAAACGAGGCTGAAAGCTCCAGAATTTCCCCGTATAACATCGATTTTAGAAATCAACGCTCTAAAATTGACTATATGCAACATAGGCCATAAATTTCGCCTTCGGGGGACGATTCCCCCTTTCTCCGCCTGGTCTAGATCTATAATATGATGTTAACTTGTTTCTAGCTTGCCTCACAGACCATAACTCATTCATGCGGTTATTTTGTGATTGTCAGGCTAACTTGTTTCACATACTGATCGATTGTTTGCCAAGGGTGCCAACACCTGTAAGGAAAATAGGTTTAATTTCTATCATATATATTGGCCAAATTTCTTCACAGATTTGCATGGTTTTATTTCTCTTCCCCCTCCTTTCTTATGTATTAAAGTAGACTTGTTTGTTGAGTGGAGCTGTGACTTAAAAATAGTTTTAGGCAAGATATTGTTCATATTTTCTACCTAATCAGACTGTATCGTTTGCTCGTTAGATATTAAGCGTGAAACTTTAAATGATCTGATAATACTAATAATTATAATTTTGTTACGCCCGTGCTCCCGTATCACAGGCCCGCTGCCTTTTTCTTCCTTTTTAAGTTGTCCAATCCTGTCATTCCTTATGTATTCTTTTTAATCGATTGAAAGAAAACAACTAAAAATACTAACTACTACTTCCGTGCCAATCATGGCCGAAATGGATAATGGGTCATCGGAATTACTACTGTGGTGGGAGAAAGTATTATATCTTTAGGTATCATACTCAAAGAAGAAAAAACAACAGAGCTCCAAAGGGACATGGTAATGATTGTCTCACATTAGATGTTCGGCATTAATATCCGCAAGTGAGACAATTTCCGGATAGATGCATTCTGTATTCTTACATATTCTATTTGTTATTAAATTCAGTAGTTCATCTACTGGCCCTACCGTCCTAGAAAGTCTCTGGCAACGCTCATATTGAATTGCCTTTCTAACTCCATAATGCTCGTAATACAAACAATTCCACCATTTCCATTCGTTCCGTTGTGCGTTTCCTGACTCACCTAAACAAAACTTCTGCTTTGATGAACCATAAATCAATGATCCTTTTGCTTTGAATTAAGTTTGGAATTCTTTGTTATTTGGATATTTTTTTTTGATAGAAAATATTTGAGCCTTTTACTACCTTTAAAATACAGCAGATTGTCATATTTCAAGAATATTGTTTTTCGAGGTATATTCTTTTTAATGACTACCAACCCTTTTGCCTCTCAGTATTTTGCGGAGCAGTGATCACATTTGAAATCTGCTTTTGCAGAAAACAAGAGCGATTGAATCTCCTATTGAACGCCCTCACTTTATAAGTTAGAATATATAAAAGCCAGTATTTTGAAAAAGTGTAAGGCATCTTAAGCAATAAAATGTTGAGTTCGATTAACAATCGTATGTATCAGATTAATTACAGCTCGAAAAAGTCCAAGGTAATGTTGCAAAAGAAATCATGTTGATAGCAGTTTCGTCTGATTGTTTAGGAAAAAATGGCAGTACTGAGAAAAGAAATGTAATTAAGGGTTTATCATTTGGATAAAATTGAAAACTTTGAATTTGCCATGAAAAGATGCGAGACCATTCATTGTGTAAAGCAGCTGAGTCTACTAAAGTACGATAGTATAAGCATATAATAATTTATTAGCATTTTTATCATTTAAACGCCTTGTACATTTAATTCCCCACCTTTGAAAAATTTGTTAATACACCAGGGATTTGCTATACTGCAATAGTGCAACACCAACGGTCTGTCTAACAATTCTTTATTGTCATATTTTTATGGTTTAGATTTTTCAATGTGTGTAAGGCCGTGTTTTATTTGAAGGTACATTCCCATGGATGAAACTAAATTTTTCAGTGCAACAATACTTCATGTTGAACCAACTCATGGCAAATCATTGTTTATTGGAACTGATCAGGTATTGCAATCATCAGACTTTATTAATTTTTTCATTACGATGTCATTTGGCACTTGTCATTAAGTATATGTCATAATTTTACATAAGGCTTAAATTTGGCAAAAAAGGTCGCAGAATTTGAAAGGCCGTCGCAAAGCTGCCCGTCGCATTGTAAAAAAGATCCTAGCTACCGTGATGCTAGCAGTAATCAATAATATGCAATAAAATCGTCCATGCGGCAAGATAGAAGCACATAGAATTAACTACGTTGTATAGAATGATTAGATATGTATGCTAGCATTTTGCTGTATTGTACAAAGCTTCCAAAAAGCATACTGAAATATAAGCTAGTATGCTTGTTTATTTTACATAAAATTGTTTGTCCTTTTCGTCGCTTCGCAGCTTTCTTTCAGTACAAAACGAGCATAAACCTCTGGCTCACGGTAAAATGTGACAATTAACCACACCTTTTTTATTGCTGGTAATTTCAAATCAAACGGAGTTGTCGCTTGCTAGATGGTTTAAAAGGCTTTGATTGTAAGAGAGATACTGAGGCATTGGGCTGCAGAATATTTATTACCAAAAAGTATTATGCCTGGTGAAACATTTGACGCACTTGCTGTAACATCTCACAAAGACAGAGCAACATCGATCGTTGTATCTATGAATTTTTATATAAAATGGTATTTAGTATTCCTCAAACGAATCAAATGAAAAGAAAAGAGAAACAGAAAAAAATAGAAACAGACGGAGATTGAAATTATGAATGAAAGGCGTTTTTGCTAAATTGCTTGTTTGATCTTTGTCTTTGTCAACTCTTCTATTTTCAATCTACTGAGGGTTGCATATAAGCCATCATATATACATACCATGCATATACATCATAGATACCATAGCATCATGCGTAACATACAAAAGGCTACATTTACGTCATATATATTTTCGAAATCAACGAATTCCCGAGCCATTTATAAACAAAAGGTAGGTTGCTGGCAATAGTTTTAATTGAGAAAGATAATCCATCTACGAATTTTCAGGGCTGAAAAATGTTGGGTAATATTCTACCCAATGTTTACTGATCATAATGAATCTTTTTGGTGCTACGATTGCCTCTGTTGCATTTTATTTGCATTATATTGCCTTGATAATCTGAAGTAATAATTTTTTAGGCTGTGGTGCTGCATTCAAGTAGATTTGGTGATAAAGTGAACCCTAAGTACTATGGTGTCAGTGAAACTGGTAAGTTTTTTTTATAGTCATACAATGATAGGCTGATAGGCTATCAGTTTTTAGCAACTGACTTATCATCAATATTACTTGTAAATTTGAGAAGGGTAATCATTTAAATCCAAGCTTTGCAAAGGGGGCCCGTGTGTTATGATTCGTATGATATAATGATTTTCTTAATAAGATTACAGAATTCTTAGCACTTGACGAGCAGCTAATAAGGGGCTTGGACAATTTAATCTGTAAGTATTAGTGTATAAGTATTAAAAAAGCAGATGTAGGGAGATACCTTTTAAAAACGGTAGCTGTAAGATAAATGAAATCTTTAGGCAATTCCAACAGAAAAGAGAAAATCGAAGATCTAGCATTGATGTAAAAAATTGAACGTAAACGAGCAAGAGGAAGACAAAGGACGAAATCTATGAATTTTCGTCTGTAAGAGAGATGCGACAGACCCAACAGTGTCATCCGACGAATGGGGCAGCTTTTGAAATATTGCAAGTGTCAAAGAATGGAACAATTTGGCTGACTTAATTGCTAATGTCAAACTAATAGATAGATTCTGAAAGTAATTTGATATCGATGATAATGATTATGAAGATACTTTTTTAAACGTGCTGTTTTAAACTTTTTGTTTTGTTGTAGACGATGTAAAAGTAGTGTCATCAATTGATCATTCTCCCTGGGAGCTGCCATATATATTAGTAAGTCTCTTTAATGACACTTCTCGACAGAATACTCGATTTTAAGCCTCCTTTGAACATTTATCCCACGCTATTGTACATAAGTAAAATAGTACAAAGTAGTGCATTGTGGGCAAATATACTGTTAAGGTATGTGTAGAAAACACCTACGCATAACTATTTTAGAACAGGTAGGAGGTAAGTATTTTTCAGATGTTTGCAATTTTTTTTCGATGGCAAAGAATCTCATTCTTACAAAATGATTGAAAATTCCTCCTTTATTCTATTCGGATAATCCCAGTTGAGGTAAGTAACTTTGTAAGCTCGGATTCGGATTAGATAGCTGAGATTAAGCAAATAGTTGTGGCTTACGCCATTTAAGCAGCTGAGAAACATGCAACATTGGTCACGTCTACAGAGCTTTTTTTGAAAGCCATCTTCACTATGTCGAGATTTTTTAGAATGTGCTTACCATCACCAAACTATCCAAACTTGAGGCATTGTAGGCAAAGGCAAGGAAGCTAATGGAGTACTTTAAGTATTAAAACGCTTTGAGTTGTAATTGGCCTGGCGTAAAGCTTCTACTTTTCAGTGATGAAGGTGCAATCTTTTATAAATTCATTGAAAGATCCATGATTTCAGAGTATTGAACAAATAATTATGGATAAATGCAAATTCGCAGATTTAGGTAAGAATATGAAAAGCCAAGTTTCTACTTCCGTAAGAGCGCCTACATCAATATTTCACCTTAAACGATTATTGCGACAACCTTCATAGGAAGTGGACTAAAAAGCGGCTTGTACCTCTCAAGCATGAAGTGGTCAAGAAATTTGTATTTATTTTGTTACACAAATTCAGAGCCTGTGAATAGGTTCTTCGTAATTCAAAGTAAGACACATATTGAGAGTCTGATCACATATTAAATGTACATCGATCTAATGGAAGACTACCTAGAAGTACTTTGTGTGAAGTTCCCTTACTTTGTCCTAACTCGTTTAGAGACTCAGTACCCTTTAAATATACTGCTGTTTTCATCCTGCCAATTGGGAAAACTCGAGCGGATGGATGGCTCGCCTCCTCCTAAACAGGTCCAGAAAAGTCCTTTATTGGACCTGGTTATGCTACTGTGCATAAAAAATTTTGAAATAAGATAATTCAAAATGAACGCCGGACCAAAATGATTACTTTATAATGAAAAACTGCGTTTCTGCTTTTTCTTGGATTTAAAACCATATAATTTAATTTTTTGGATGGTCTAGTTGTTCACAGTATCATGCAAATGTCGGGTCAGTTCACAGAAAAGAGTCTCTTAGCAAACTTTTCAAATGAATAATTTCATAGGCGCAGATGGTCGCATGTTGTATTGTGCAACAGATTTTGAAATAATGGATTTTCATGCTATATTTAGAAAAAAGTCGCTGTCGAAATTTAAAAATTTATAGCAAGACGCTGTTTTAACAATTTTAACAATTTTAGTTTAATCTCCACATGTCTTTTTATAGTTCTCATAAAAAATTTAACTGAATCTTACTCTACACCACAACCTAAAACACATGTTAATCGCATCAATTATGGAAGAGTTTTAAAGGAAATAACTATTTCTGCTTGTAAAAACTGTAAAAAGATTAAATAATCCAACCTAAAAGTTAAGTGTTTAGGATTCAACCAAGTTAGATCAGCCTGATTTGTTTTCGCATGTTTAATTTTCATTCATCTTTTTTTAGCTGCTCTGAATCTGTTTTCGTTAAAAGATCGCACTTGATTTAATCATATTTGCCATTAAACTACAGCATTTAAAATGATTCATTGTTAACATCATCTTCAGCATCATCATCATAATTATCGTTCTGTTTCTCTTGTATGTTAGCACTCTCAAAGTAGACGCCATACATGCTAATGTTTTTGACCTGTTTCAGGTTGGATGTACTGATGGCTCCGTGTCCTTGTTTAGTTCAGACAAAGGTGATTTTACTTTGAAATAATGAAAATTCGCAATATTTCGTATAATCAGTTATATTTCTCATCATATGTTGAAGCAAGGGTGATCTTTTTCATTTTACTTTATTTTAATGAATAAGCAAAAAATGATATGCAAAATAATCAATTGAACTTGCAATAAATTTTCATCAAAATTTCAGTTCCGATATGCAATTTTTTATGAAATTTTACTTGCACGAAAAAGTGATTGCAAAAACTGCAATGAACAAGAGTATTACCAGGCATTACTCCAAGGTTCACTGCTAAAGATCCAAAAGTAACCATGGGAGAAGTGGGCCAAACATGACGTCATTTTGTGTTGATCATGTCACTTATTTTTAGAAGATCTTTACTTTGCTTCTTCAGATTACCCGTTAACAAAATGGCTGTTGTTTAGCCGGGGCACCTCAATTTCAAAGGTTCAGTGGTCACGAAATAAAGCAGGTGTATTTTATACACTTGATGAAGATGGGTGTTTTTGTGTTTGGTATGTTTGACTTTCCCAGGCAGATACTGTCATCTACTTTATTTAAATTTTGCATTGAATTCCGTGTTGTACAAGCGTTCCTTTCTATTCATAAATAACTCGCGTTTCTGGATTCCCAACTATTCAAGGGGGGATTGAAAATCTTATAAAAACTTTTGTTGCGATTATACCAGAATTGATAACTGAATAGAGTACTATTTTATATCTAGGAAGCCAAACTAGTTCAGTATGCAACTTTCCTTTTAGATTTAATTGTGTTTGTTATTGGTTACGACCGTCCGGTATTAAAAGGATAGATTGATTTTGAAAACGGGATTTTGAAATTTCTGTTGGTAATGAGCTTGCATAGGATAAAAGCTATTATATATTGTGATAAGATTATGCATGCATTTATTTATAGTCATTCAAATCGCAGACTGCAGCAAAACTTTTCTATTAATTGTGTCAATTTGTAGCGAGCTTTGTATCTTAAGGTAGCGCCCATTTGTAAATGATTGCATCCTAAATTCATGGTTTAACACGTGTTTTTCAGGGACCTACTTGCATCTGAGTCTGGCCCAGTACTGACAGATTCAATAAAGACAAATCAATCCAGGTAAAATACGTACAGCGGATTGATGTTGAGAGATGGTAGACTAGATTATTGTTTTGTTGGATAAAGATATAGATATAGTTATAGATATAGTTATAGATATAGATATAGATAAAGATATAGATATAGTTATAGATATAGTTATAGATATAGATATAGATATAGATATAGATATAGATATAGATATAGATATAGATATAGATAGAGTTATAGATATAGATATAGATATAGATATAGATATAGATATAGATATAGATATAGATATAGATATAGATATAGATATAGATATAGATATAGTTATAGATATAGATATAGATATAGATATAGATATAGATATAGATATAGATATAGATATAGATATAGATATAGATATAGATATAGATATAGTTATAGATATAGATATAGATATAGATATAGATATAGATATAGATATAGATATAGATATAGATATAGATATAGATATAGATATAGATATAGATATAGATATAGATATAGATATAGATATAGATATAGTTATAGATATAGATATAGATATAGATATAGATATAGATATAGATATAGATATAGATATAGATATAGATAAAGATATAGATATAGTTATAGATATAGATATAGATATAGATATAGATATAGATATAGATAAAGATATAGATATAGATATAGATATAGACATAGACATAGATATAGAGATAGATATAGATATAGACATAGACATAGATATAGATATAGATATAGATATAGATATAGATATAGATATAGATATAGATATAGATATAGATATAGATATAGATATAGATATAGATATAGATATAGATATAGATGCATTCGCTTTTCACATCCAAAACATCTAATAGAAAGCCTTCTCTACTCACAAGCACTGAGACTCAGACGCATTTGCTCTAATACTACGGATTATATACACCACTGTTCTAAGTTAAAGGAAAATTTCCTTAACAGAGGTTATGACAAAAATCTATTCGAAAAATAAATAGAAAAAGCAACAAAATTACCACGCCGAGAAACGTTATCATACAAAACCACCCAAACTTATACTCGCATTCCATTCGTAACAACATTTAATCCAACTCTTCCACCAATTATTAAAATTTTCAAGTCAAATTGGAATATCTTACACATAAAACCAGACATTAAGACACACTTTCCAGAACCACCAGTCGTATCATACAAGAGAAGCCGGAATTTAAAAGATCTGATAGGATCCAATCCATATCCTCTGGTAAAACGTATAAAATATTTCATGAAACCAACTGTAAAAGTAAATTTGTTATGTATCTCCTCCAATGTAAACTTTGCAAAATACAGTGCGTTGAAAAATCTGAATGGCAATTCAACATCCGCCTCAATAACTACCGGTCGCGCATCAAAAATTGCGATAAAGATAAACTTCTACCCGTTGAAAAACATTTTCTACTGCCTAAGCACAATTTCAACGAGATGCCATTTTCACCATTGTAAAAAGAATAGAAGACACAAAGCGCGAAGACGCCAAAACAATACTAGAAAAGCGTGAAACTGCTTGGATGACCCAGTTAAAGACAATCCACCCACAAGGATTAAACTCTAAGTTAGCTAACCCTCTGTTAAAACAATCAACAAAGGTTCTGCTACAATCCTTGTTCTTTCCACTTCATCGTTTCCCTGTGTAGCGAACCAACACAGAATATCATTAAGACGTCTGGTTGAATTATATAATCTGACGTAAGACTAATATATTGTAAACATTCAAATAATGTAGTATATGTTTTTAAACTTATTCTCCTGAAGAAGGCTCGATTGCGATCGAGAATATAAATTTATCCGAATTGTCTTTCTTCTTTGTTCCTTTAGATATAGATATAGATATAGATAGATATAGATATAGATATAGATATAGATATAGATATAGATATAGATATAGATATAGACATAGATATAGATATAGATATAGATATAGATATAGATATAGATATAGATATAGATATAGATATAGATATAGATATAGATATAGATATAGATATAGATATAGATATAGATATAGATATAGATATAGATATAGATATAGATATAGATATAGATATAGATATAGCTAGTAAGAAAGTGCAAGGCCTTTAAAGCCATGTTTCTTTATCCCCTATTCGCATGTTGGCTTTTCTTATGATAAAAATATAGGTAGCGGAAGGGATAAACATTCTAAATAAAAGTCTAACGTCGCAAATATAATTGAATCGAAACGAACAGTGTGCAAAAAAACGCTGTCTGAGGAGGAGGATAAGGCTTGAGAGAGTTTTCTTGATGTAGGCGTACATTGCATTATTAATGGACGTACTTAATAATTAAAAGAATTTGCTAGAGTTAGCCTTTCCTTTGAATAATGCACAAATATCTCTTCCCAACAGCGCTATTGATTTCTTCCTTATGAGCGATTCATCAGAAAAGAGCCAGCGATTGGTAGGTTCTGTTATCAGTCTTAACACCTACATTTTTATACTTTCTTTTTTTAGAAATCTCTTTTTTTGCATCCTTGACCCACGCCACATAACAACTGAAGACCACTTATAACATGCACATTCTTGTCTATATATATCTAAGACGATAATCAACGTGAAATTTCCTTCCTCCAATCTCTTATCCTTTATGTATGAGATAAACGTTTGAAACATGATTATGGCATTGACTACTTGATCTACTGAAGTCAAGGACCAAAACACGTGCTCCATTCAAGGCTAGAGTATGGAAATAATTAGGTGGGAGCGTTGTTTTCCCATAACTTATGAAAATGTTCTTTACCGAAGAAAATCCACCTTTTTGGACATTACACTCTTCTTTTATAAGAACAAGCTTTAAAAGAACAATGAGGCTCGATTTCCCAAAAAAATAAGAACAAGTTTAGAGCATGCTCAGCCGCGGATGAGAATTTGAAAAAGAAATAAGAAAAATACACAGTGATTTTTGAATTTTTTCACTTTAACAAAACAAAACCATGCAATTCCTAAACAAAAGTCATTCATATGACAACGTGTTATGCCGTAGTAAAGTAGCTGAATACATGTAAAGCATGTAAATGTAAATATTATCTGGGTCTTATAAAAAAAAAGTATACTTTTATGGCAGTGGATTTTTCGCAACACATGAGAAACACAAATGGATTGGAGGTGCACATTTCCACCCTTCACCCATGCAGTAGCGTGGAGTGAGTCTCCAGATGTGATGATTTACATTTTTATGTATAGCTACTCAGCTGACCTGTTTAGTTATAAAAAGATGTTTTTATTGATTTTTTCTTAAATGGAGGAGGGCACTTTTAGGCGAGTATTAACAACGAATATTAAAGATGATGATTGGTTCGCAGGAAGGTGAATAAGGTTCTTGCCCTGAGCCGACAGCACGGTGATGAGGGTGATTAGTTCCTTCTCTTGGGGCCGCAAGTGTGCCTGCTATTTAACAAGACGTGAGAGAAAAATCGTGGGAAGATCCCCAACCAAAGGTTTGACCACCTCAGTGCTGCAAGCAAGCGTCTTAATAGGTTACTTTTTGATTAATTGACCTATTACGAAATAGAGCGGATTCCATCACGAATCTCTTACACAAAGGTGTAGATGCTTTACAGCAGAGATAGGCTTTACCTCATGCTCAAATTTGTTTCATGTCTTGAAACCACTCGCGTACTATTCGCTCCTTACCATGTATACTTGCTTTATAGGTAATGTTCTACGATGATAATACAATCGAAGTCCATAAACTAAAGAAATCTTTATCAAACTCATCAGAAAGGAAATTAACTGAAGTTTGTGCACGTCTCGAAGAAATATCGTGATGCACATAAGATTTTAGCACTAGTTCCAATTCCTTCTACATAGTGATTGCAGTTGTAAATATTTGTGATTAAATTTTATTTATTTGCAAGAATGACGAAATGTATGAAGGTATGGCTTATTTGACTCAGTCTTTTGGGTGCTATTTTGTCTAAACCGCTTCTCAGAGCTGCTACCACAGCATTGCAATAGCCAAAAACAAACCACGATCTATGTAACAGTGGGTTTACTTACGGGCCGCATACAAATCCATCCTTCCACGCATCAATCGGTTGTGATTTCAAAACCCGTTTCTATCGAACCTTTTTTGATGATAAATAATGTCTTTTATTATTGGAACCAGGCTAGCCAGTTAAAAAATGCCTAATGTGATAGCATGTTTTGTAATTGTAGTGTAATCGGAATTAAAAATGAGAAGTTTCTGTTATTCACGAATGATTAGAATGGATAAACACATAGCTGCGAAAAGTTGTTGTTATAACTGCGTGTCCAGTAAAATAAAAGAAAATAATAAGACCATAATGAATTTGATACATATATGAATTTCTTGTAACAACATATCGAAGTAAGGCTGCATCTACAAATAGAATAATAAGGCTGCATCTACAAATAAAATAACAAATATAATAAAATAATCTTCTCATACGACTTCCCCTGCCATCTTCTATTATCAACGTGAAAGGTCGAAAACAGCAGAAGCAGAGGCCTATGCGTAACTTTGATAGCAAAAGTGGTTGCGCCATAAAACCAAACAAGAAATTAAAACGACCTGACCAGGGGCAATAAAAATTATTTCTTTGGAATCAAATATACCATGTGTACAAACTTTTTCATCATATATGGCGGACACATTTAAAGTTTTACCGATACAATGATATCGATTTACAATTTGACGTCATTTAAAAGCACCTGCGGTAATTCAAGGTGCTGTGTACTGTTTGGTTTCCTTTTATGGCCATATTCTCACGATAGTACTGTATCCATGGATGTCAATTAGTAAGCGATCCAGATAGCTGGGCAGTCAGAAAAGCTTAATATAGTGTTAAAGAAGAGAACTTTCTCATCTGCTTCACTCAATGCGGATGCTTCAACCTTAGGCAGTAAGTTACACATGGAAGGGCTATGTGAAGTTTTTGAAAGTAAAGACAGTTGAATTGAACTAATCACTTAATCTTTCCTTTTTCCCTTAAAAAAGCTGTCAAAAGGAATGATTTTAAGGCAATACATAGGGATAAGTCATCAAGATAGGTGTTGTAAGAGATGCACTCTTCAAGAGATTATCGAGTGAAAAAGTGCTTGTCTGGTCCTTGCAAACTTTTTCCCATCCAATTTAGGAAGTCCTAATCTATAACCGTGTCGTTATTATATCCTTTTACGAATATATACTGTAATACCGGGGCTGATAGCAAATATGATATTCCTATCTCATTGCAAGCCTATTCAGATGTTCACTTCGTTCGCTTGAACGTACCCTTTCCATTGTCGGCAAATCTCAGATAAGAATTTCGTCACATCATTTTTGTACCAAACACTCAATTTATGAAGAATCAATCATTTCATTGTGCTGTTAATTCGATTACATTCAGATATTTTTATAAGGGAGATGCGGCAACACCCATTCAACCTCCAAAAAAGTAAGCATCTTAAAGGCACCTTAAATTTCAGAAAGGTAGCAACTAAGACAATTGGTTCCATAACGCCTCATGCCATTGACTGCTGTTTCTGCAGAAGTCCCTTTCTTTAGCCATGTTTTGCTGGCAATATACTTACTGCTCTGTTTTCGTTTTCTTCAGGCCTTTGTAGACAATTATATTAAACAAAGAAGGACCAAGCTTGTATAGTTATCAGCATCGCCTTGAAGAAATTTGACCAACTTTTAGGCGAGACTCTTATTTACAACCACCTGCAAGATTTTGCCATGGCGGTCATGCCTAAGACCGAGGTCAACCATACCTGAGACAGATACGCGCTTTTTTATAAGGAACCACTTTATAAGGAATCTACATGCAGAAGGCCAAAATATTTAAAGAACTTGTACTGCTAAAAGCGAAATACCTAAGGAACCATTCGATTTGAAAAATTTTTATAACCGCAAGCTACAAGAACAAAAAGCCGGTTCCATTCATTTACAGCCAATACTCGCATAGACTGTATGCTATTCGTGTGTTAAGTGCTTCATTGAGTAGTTTCCGCATATGCTGTCTCGCATGTGCTTCTAGGACCTTTTTCCTGTTTCTGTACTATTTTTATGTTACTTAATTTACAGTGAAAATTAAGGATGTCTGCTAAGGACTATTTACAATTAAGGAACTTCTGGTACTATAATTTGATGATTTGAGGTCTACGAATAAGGAACTCTTGGAACCAGGCCTTGAGGTAGGCGTGATTTGATCTAGAAACTGAAGCAAACAATGAAACTGATACCGAGGTGACAATTGCATCGACTGAAGGTGTTTTCTGTAAGTATTTTTTTTCTGTCTTTAAGATGAATAGTTTAGCTCATGTTTATTGTCTGAAGCAATGTAGTATTATTCTCTCAGACGTTTTTGGTGGCCCCTTGGAGTTCTTCTCATCTCATTCTCTATGACAGCTCTCAAGCCGCAAATGCACACTATCGATTTCAATTTTCAGTAAACATGTCTGCTATTCAATTACTTTTGTGAGCGAAGAAATTAAGCGTCTATTTAAACCATCAAATGTACTTGTTTTCCAGGTTCTTTCCTGGGATATTAACCGCATGCTTGACATTCTTAAACCATGGTAAGGAGATTTGTAAGATGAAAATAATGGCAGGGCGTGGTGTATAATGGGTAAGGAATTGTATCCAGTAATTAAATCAGAGAGGAATTCGTTTGATGCAGAAAATTGATTACCAATAATGAATTCTATCTTCTTCACAATGTCCAACAATTCAAAATAACATTAATGTCTCTGCGTTCCTCTGTATTCCACGGATTTTCGTCAAACTTGGCCAGGAATAACAGGGGGTAGAGGGGGCAATAAACTACCTACATTACGAAGGAAGAGCAACTGGAAATAATAAAAACTTAATATCTATATTCAATCTAAGATATGATTACAAATCTTACTAAAACAAAGATTACATGCGATTGGCGGGCTTGGGTTTATAATATAAAAGTAAATAGTAAGGGTATAAAGATCAAAATTGAAAAAGGGGGTTGTCCATGTAAAGAACAGAGGATGCAGAAACTAACGCAAAAACGGGTTGTTGACAGCTTAGAGAAGAGGTAGTTTTGGTGTTGTTCGTCAATATAAAAGGTAATACTGATTAGCTGATAATAATGCTGAAAATTTTTTCATGTATATTCAATCTAAGATACTATTTAAAGTCTCTCTATTACAATGATAATATGAAACTGGCTAGCCTGGGCTTATAGTTCAAAAGTAAATAACAAGTGTAAAAAAGTCAAACTGAGAAAGATAAAAAGAAATTTCGAAATTGGAGTAGTTTTTGGTTGGTCTATGACTTATTTATACAACAAAAGATGAAGTAAGTAATGCGAATACAGGTAACAATGATAGTAAAAATCATGATTATATGAAACTTCTGAAACCTGCAGTAGTTTGTCTCAATTTGTTTCATTTATTTATAAAATACATAAAATATATTTTCCCCTTCCTAAATGTTGTAAACCATAAGAGCTTGAGACAAATCTAGCTAAGGCAAGATTTTAAGAGAAAAATCTAGCTAAGGCAATACCCTCCAAAAGGATAAACCAAGACATTGCCATGCTATGCTTAAACAAACGGTGAATGCTACGGTATTCCCTGTCAAAATTTCCTACTCAGAGGGGTACATTTTTTTTTCCTTGATTTTTCTCTCTTTTTATTTTTCTTTATTTTTCCTTGTATATGCAATAACCTTCAGCTTGTTGAAGTTTGCATTATTTGGTAGATAGATAGAAGGCTTCAGTTGCCAACATTGTACTGGAGGGGGGGGGGAGGTTTAGGCGTTGCAGCTGAATTATATTGAGGCTGAGAAATTTCTATAAGGAAAGAAGAAATGAGTCTTCGTTGAAATTTCCTTGGTGCACATTGAACAAGGGAGGGAACTGTCCCGGTGGGTCAACTCTCATTATCAGGTGTAAGCACCCACGTCTGAGGTCCTTGAAAATTGACCCCTTTCTCTGATTTTTAACTTAAATTTTACCCCTCTTTTTCTCGGAAACCAAAGACCATATTGTTTTTAAAACGATGAGTTGGACCTAAGAAACCCCTTTTCTTGAATTCTTTATTTTTTCCCGCTTCACCAAATTCTATGTCCGTGGTTTGGGATGAAATTGAACCCCTTTCTAAAAAGATTTTAAAGATACGGGTGCTTACACTTGACAATGGGAGTTGATCCACCGGGGGAACTGTAGAGATAAAATTGGTCAATATCTCAGTACACACTACACTGAGTTTCTTCTTGAAAAAGGTAAAGTAAGCCAATCACTTTGTTGTTTACACTCTTCATATCATTATCTTATTAAGTGTAATCATAGTTGTTATTGTAAATCTTGCTCCTTATCTAATTGCTGTTGTTTTTCTGTCCTTATTCTGATGTTTGTGATTATCAGTATAATCATCAGGCCTTTGCTCTAAGAACTTGAATTTTGATTGGTGTAAGAAAGTCACATGATGCGAACCCAAGGTGAGTATATAAGATGGAGGGGATAACCATGTTGATGTATCTTGTTTACAGTGATGGATGAGCGGTTGGTGACCATGGAATGGTTTGATCGCTGATTATCAAACAGGATTTGTCAAATTTACCTTAAATCTGTGGTTATTTATCTAATCGACAAGTCCAGTAGTCAGCTAAAGTAGTCCGACGCTGTCGTAGTTTTGAGACGTATCTCTCTGCTGTTTTGATCACGCACGGAAAGCTTATGTCGGAAAACACCAAAGACGATTTCAAACCAGGTAAGTCAAGCGAAAACTCGTTATTTCTTAGTGCTAAATGTCGTTATAGCGGTACTGCATCATAGTATCCATTTGCGTTGAGTTTGAAGGATCGCGTAGTTTCAGAATGTGGTAAATGAGGTCAATTATTAGCTAACTTGAACACTGTAGGCCTTCTGTTTTTTTAGTTTTATATAAGAGAATTGGTCTACACAGTACGTTCCCACAGGGGAAGTGATCTATCAAATGGAGCATATTGATTCTGCTTAAGAAGTAAGCATCATATGAAAAAGATGAGTCACTCTGTATTTAGTGGTAGAATCAAGTCGTAGCTGAGGATGGCCTAAACATATTTCCAACGCCATTTGTACTGGAGTCGTTTAAACGGGTTTGGCATCATTTGTCATTGATCTCAAGGAGAATGGTTTGATACTTTTCTGTCTTTTTGTTACGCATCTTTTCATATTGATTATTAGAAATCTTTCAGGGAGGTCAATTTTGCCATACATAATTTGCTCGCTTATGATTGGCACATCGATGTATGTTTGAGTTTATGTTTGAGAAGAGGTTAAGGTCTCGTTTGATGGGTCATGCACAGTCGCTTACTGACAATATTATTGCTTTTGGACAGGGCACTGTTTTTTGAGAGCTTGAGATGTGCTTTCTCATCGGATAATCAATTCTGATAGTTGATACTTTATAGCTAAATGGACAAAGAGGGGACTGTACCGACCCCTTGCAAACTTTGGCTCTTGTTCTTATTTTTCATGGATGTTGTCTCATGATATTTAACATTTTAAAACAAAACATGATCCTACCATTTCCATCCTCAAGGACATGATTTTGAAAAGGTTAAATCTATGGCAATTTGTGTTTGTACATAATGCTCATTTGTTTGTTAAATGTCGTCTCTGCAAAGTGTAACTAGCTCAGGCGTTATTTTCAATACAAATATTCGCGTAAGTTAGGACGGTTGCTCAGTTCTAAGAAATGTGAACTCTTTTCAAAAATTGAAATTTTATATGGTCTAAACGAAAATCATTTGATACATTTTATGACAACTGGATTTAGTAGGTACAAGAAGCTGCAACTACCGGTGGGGATGGGTGCATCTCTCTCTTTGCTGCTTGAGGTTGATGACATGATAATTTACTTGGTCTGACCAAACTTTTGTGGTTTTATAATCCCGGTGTGCTTTAGTTTAAGTAACAAGTTCTTCGATTACAGCTTATCCGTCTCCTTGAATAAGGATCACTTAAACTAGGAATGCAATTTTCCACAGTCAGGCAAATCCCCTTCTTTGGAGCATGCGACATGAATCATGATTGGGGCTTAATGACAAATGTTTTCCTTGCGCTTTGGTCAGTGCCCGGAAATTCGCATAATGTGGATTTAAATTAGCTGCATAATTTTGCAATATACGAAAATTCAAGCGGGAAAACTGTGTCACCGCTGTATACCTATTTGTATTTACTTTAAAATCCTGCCAATGTTTGCTGCTAGAAACAAGTCATAATATCTCGGCTTTGTTGGCTGGCTAAGGTAATTACTGTCCATTGACTTGTTGTTTACTTTCCTGCAATGTTAGTTATCAATTGATCAACATTAATTGTTTGCCATGCCATCGGGTTTATTTTGTTAGCGGGCTTGTCATGCTTTGTTAATATGGGATTATGTATATCAGTTAGGTACGTGTTTTCATTTGAAAAGGTCCATTATACACAACAGAGATAAGATCTAGTATTGTAAGGAGCGAGAGAAGATAATCATAGTTCATTGCTACCTATTGTATGGAAACCAAGCCTGCTTTTGGGTCATATTTTGAAAGTATTTTATAACCTTTTTTAGATTTCACCATGGTCTGTTTATTTTGATAAAACCTGATTACCCACACTGCCCGGATACTCATTATGGTTCCATATCTATTTAGTTTCTTTTTAGCCATAAAAACCTCTAGTTTCCTTGATAGATGTGTTTAATGGACATCATTTCACACTTATGTTCTATTAAGGCCCTAATCTATTACATTTTACAAACTCAAGCACTGCCATACTATTAGGTTCACTTTTGCTGTTAAAGGAGAGTGATACCTTGCCTACTCAAATCTTTTTGCATGCATGCCACACCACAGTGTTGATTTTTTACTTTGAATTTCTAGTTGGGGTTACTGTAATGGGAAATTCCCTTATTCATACATACATTTTCCCATATCTTCCCAGTTTCTGATACATTGCTATCAAGCCTCAAGGGGTGTCACAGTGTTATCATTGGGAGCAAAGCATTACATGAATGCTCAAATATAGATTAATTCATTTTGATAAGAAGCTTGCATTTAAGCTGCTTAATCTCAGCTAGACAGTTATGGGCCACTGTTGTACAGGGATAGGGAGTATTATATATTATAACCATTATAACCAATATATTTAAGGTTTATGTGCAGGGGTCATTTCAAAATCAACAATATCTGGGCTCTTTATACATCCACTCAGCATCCGTCTTCTAAACAACTTTTTTGCTTATGTATGTACCCTCTTTGTCAAGAGATTGTTTATGATTAGTGCTTCATGGCCACATGTATAAACTATTGTTGTATGTATGGAAACATCAGTGATTAATTTTGAAAATGCTGTTTATTTTTATCATGCTATAAAGTGCTTGGTTATCTAGCATTGTAATACAAGGCAGGGTTTATTTGAAAAATATATTGGCTGACTCCTCCTTTTAAAAAACATGCCACTATTCACTATTATTTATTTATTAAAGATCCATCTCTTATCATCTCTCACCCCTCACAAACAGTTATGCTCAGGTCTTCTTCATTATCAATATAACCTGCTTTTTAATCTTCACTGCTGCTTGTTTCTACCGAGCATTACAATTTTCATGCCAAAATGCTATAGAACCAAACCTGATAATATTAATCCAAGAAGGAGGTAAAATGCTTTGTTTGTTTCAGTTCATTGTTATAAGCAGAAACCAGTCAAATTCACAAACCTTAAAAGCCAGGTATGCAAAATAATTTTAAATTTTTGACAACTTTCATTAAAAAGACTGAGTTGCTATAATTCAAAACAAGCTAAAAGTTAATTATCTTTAATTGGCTAAGCATATGGCAAGCTTTTCAACTTTTTCATGTTAAAAACCACCCAGTCAAATAGTTTTGAAATTGAATAATGTTCACCAACATTAAAATGGTTTAAAAGTCAATGAGTAACATGTTTATCTGTTCTGGCTTGAGAAAAAGTATGGATTAAATAAATGCAGCCCAACTCCTTGTCTCAACAGAAAACATTTAAACCTTTCAATACATTTATAGAGGGACTATCAATACCTATATTGTTAGCAAGAAGAGAATTAAACCTTTTCTAGCATTAGGTTGGAAAGGTTTAAGATTATGAAATTAACAGCAGCATTTGGGAGAGTTTTGTAATGATTAGGTTCTTTTATGAGTTGTTATATATATATAAATAACATTCACAAGCTCTATCACATAGAAATTTTTAAATCTTAAATAGATATTCAAAACAAAAACTTTTAAACGTTTCGACTTTCGTCGTAATCAGGCAATAGACTTGTTTGTATTATTAGATTGTGTGATGTCTTTTGATAAATTTAATGAATTGCCTGTATTTAAGCTTCATTAATGTATTGCCTGTATTTAAAGCATGGCCTGCAAAATGTTAGCATAATCAAGTTCTATTCTTCTGAAATGATGACCATCACAATAATAGTACTTGGATGACACCCAGCATGTCTGGGCAAATTGTTGACAAATGTTGAACTTACCTATGTTAAATCTTCTATTCCTGCATTTCTCCTCAATTCTGATATATCAAGTGAGTTTCTTGTACTATGGATTTTTATATACATTTGCCATCACTAAAACTACAGGTGGTTATAGTTGTAAGCAGCCTTTTGAAGAATTTTTGTTTTCATCTCACAATCACATATCTTACCATTTTGTGGATGCAGCGAGACAAACTCCCAAAAGTTCACCAAATTGGAAAAATCCAATTGAAACTTACTGATCCCTGTTAAAAATTAAGTCCAAGCAAAGAGGATTTTGACATAAATGTTGATACATTGGCAAATGATAAGCACTCCCTTTGTAAAGTAGGTTCATGTCCATGTTAACTTTCAATTGAATATTAGATTTTATGGCACCCTTCAAGGTTCAGGCTGACATCTGCCTTGTTTTACAGTGAGTAGAAGTATGTGACCTATCACAATTTTGTTCTTGGCTTTGTTTCTGCAAATTTTTAAAGCATTTAGAATATTGTATTTTCATAGTCTTGCAAATGTCCTTTGGCAATTTATTGTTTTTGAGCACAAAAGTTGTGTTTTCCAGAATTTTCTTTATCTCTTAGACTGTTTCTAAACATTTTAAACACATTTTTATATTTTCTGAGTTACGATTGCAACATTTTGACAGACACTCATAACAAATAGCATAATAATAGCAACTTAAGTTCATTGTTGTTAACTGATGTTTTTCTTCCTTTTGTTAATATGATTAATCAGCATGCAATTTGCTAATAAGATCAAATGTTGCAGCTGACCTCACTAACATGTAAATAAAGTCTTATTCCAATCTTCTCTAGACACAATAAACTCGTATGTCCATGTTTGTTCTTCAATAGGAAAACCACGAGGCCTCTCATTTTGTTTTTAATATAACACCTCTTAAAATTTTTTAAAAGTTAAGCTTTTTTAAAAAATGATGAATTTTGAATTCAAATTTTGGAACTTCTAAGCCAGCTTAGTTTAGAAATTAGACTTATACATTGATTTTGACTGGACTTTGAAGTGAAAATGATCAGATAAGTATCCTGCTTGTATGACATTTATAGGATAATAGAGAGGAGTTACAAGTTGTATGATCAGCTCACTGTAATATCTAGTCTGCTCTGTATACATGACATTCAGTGCTTTAAAACAGGCAAACCAATACTATTCCTTTAATAATTCAAGGGGTAGATTTAAATAGCCTTGAAATGATGATAAGGCTGTGAGTACATTTCTTTGAAGGAGATTATCTTCTTGCTATGTTTAACTGCACCATGGTAATAACTCCTCTTGCCTTTTTTCAGGCACTACATAATGGTTACATCATCTCACATAATTCTTCATAATTATAGGCATGGCAATATTAAAAGAAATTCTTGATGTTTTAAGAGAGACCCTCCTTAAGCTGTGATACGAGATTTAAGGATTATCTTCTTGATTCCCTTGAAATTTCTACATTTTTATTTTGTTTGCAATTAAATCGTCTTTGGTTTTAAATTATTCAACTCAATAGTGATCTGCTAAGTTTGATATGCTCTAATTATATGCAAGGTCAAAAGCAAGCGAAAGCTTTGATTTCGTCAACGATTCCATTGTGAAAAGAAATTATTAATAATCCACAGTGAAGGTTATTTTCAACTCGCGGTGTATGTGTTAAAGCGTAATGAAGAATAACTGAGAAATTTTCACTTAAGTACGAGGCAGATGGTATCGTGCTCAAACAATCGACATCTCCATCGCAACTGCATTCTTTGGTGATCAGTTTTAATATGATGTCTCAAAAGTACTGTAGAAAGACATCCCACGAGGCAGGGTGGAAATTTTTGGACACACGCATAAGATCTTCAACTTGGAGCCCACACTTCAACTTGTTTTGCTCCTTTTCGAAACTTAGTGAGCATTGTACAAAAAACATAGCTGTTTAAACGAAAACAAGAAAATTAAATTACAACGTAATAGCGTACACAAATGTTTTGCGGAGGAGGACAACCCCGCAAGTAGTTTCGAGTTGGATGCCATTGATCGGCAGGCAAACCAGTTCTGCCTTTTTGTGAGATCGTTCGATTGGGACTTATAGTTTAAAAACCCATCCACCTGGTTTTAATGTAAGACTTTATCATCGTCTCTCACAGACGATCTTAATCTAGAATGAGACATTGAATTTGGTAATCATTTAACAATTTGACCGTCATTTGTGTACATGCTTTTTACATAAGGAACCTACCTCAAGGCCTAGTTCCAAAAGTTCCTTAGTCGTAGACCTCAAATCATCAAATTTTAGTACCCAAAATTCCTTAATAGTTCCTTAATTTTCACTGCACATCAAGTGCTATAAGAATAGTACAGAAACAGGACAGCATATGCGAAGACTACTCAATGAAGCACCTGATTCTCGAATAGCAAACAGACTTTAGAGTGTTGGCTGTAATGAATGGAACTGGCTTTTTAGTTCTTGATTCTTGTAGTTATAAAAATTTTTCAAATCGAAAAGTTCCTTAGGTATTTCGCTTTTAGCAGTTTAAGTTCTTTAAGTATTTTGGCCTTCTACATTTAGGTTCCTTATAAAATGGTTCCTTATTAAAAAAGCACGTATACGAAGCAAGATTTACAATGCACTTAACCTGGGGCTTGATTGCTCATCTGATGATGTATTTCTATTCACATCCCAAAAATTGTTCTTTATGTGGTGTTTCATACTCTTGAGCAGTGGCAGACAAAAAATCTACTTCAATGTGCGAAGTCATTCTTCTAACTTTTTTTGCAATTATTCCATTTTTTGGTTTATGCTGCCAATAAGTTAGGAATGCTACCCATCACGTTTTCTCAATTTCAATCGATTTAAGTTCTGATTTCCCACATTTAATTTTGAATTTGAAGTTTTTGTTGGAAAGAAAATCATGTTATTTCAAGTTACTGGTAGCTTGATTATAGACCTGCTGCGGAGTTTCTTTAAATTAGACTTTTCCATGTACAAAGTCACTGTGTGTTTGACTGGTGTCTCTTTATCCTATCTTAACTCATGTCTAAACAAATGTGTTTGTGATATCTTAAGAGATCGTACATCTCAGCATGTTTTTGTGTATAATCTAGTCTATGTTTGCTGCAAATTGCAGTACGAGACCTCTATCGTTGAGTAATCTTGAAGTTCAGGATTCTGCCATAACAAGTAATTGCAAACAATATTCAAGACGGGAGTTAGAATTTTGATGTAAAGAACTTAGTCCAAAAATCACATGCAAAGTTATTGTCGAGAAGTCCTTGGAACACTTTTTATGAGGCTACGCTTCTTAGTTCACCAAGGCTTGATTTGCCAGTTTATAAGACAAACCTTAAAACATGCCGTTGGAAAAAAACAATGTGAACATTTCGTCACAATACGGGTCATTCATAGGGTGAATTAACTGTGTTTGTATACAACTCCCTTTCCTTTTATTGCCAGAATCAACCGTGACAAAAAAAGATTTAAACGCCAAGCTGTTATTTATTGGTTTTAGAAACAACTTATTAAGTGCAGTGTTCGAAATATGAATGCTTAGATAAGAGTATCGAGCCTTAGCAAAATTAATCTTGAAGATGCATTGTTCTTATAGTTAGCGCTGAACCATATGGCAATGAACCTTTTCTCGTCATTTTGTGGGCCGCTTCCTTCATGTTCTATGCATTAGCTGCGTCAGTGTTCTCCTTTCAAATTAGTTCTTTTCCAATTAGTGCTCTGTTCCAATTGTTTATAGCCATTCTGTTTTAGTTTATTTTTTTATTAGCCCTAAGTCGTTGTTTTTTCGCGTGATTAGGCCCACTTCTGAAACTTCTAAGAAACACACTCAAGCTCAGATGCTGTTGGATGGATCAGTTATTTTTAAGCTGCCATCCAAGTAGTTAATCAAACCATACGTGATAGAAAATGGCGCCGTTGTTTTTTCTTTCCAATTGCTATGTGATATTACTTGGGAATGGGTGCGGTGTGTCCAGATTTAGCATAATTTTATGCTTTTAGCATAGTTTTCATGAAACATTGCTCGTTAGCATATAGCATACTTCAGAATCTGGCATATTTTAGCAATTTTCAGAAATTGAATGTTGATAGTAGAAACAAGCTACACGAAGAAAACATTTCCTTCCAAATGCATCCCTTCTGGGTGAAAGTTGGCAAGATAAAAGGATTTTCTTTAATTTCAACTCCAGCAACGAAGTCATTGCCAGTTTCTAAGTCATGTGAAAGAATATTTCCCAAAGTTTATTTGTTGAAGACAAATCTAAGGAACAGATTTACTGTGAATGTTTGAAACTTTTATATTGATCACAGTTTTTTGGTCTGATATTTACTTTGCTGGATTGATAACCTGGGCTGTTTTTGTTGATAAAAAAAATCGATTCGCCACTGTTCCTTATCGGCAGTTTTAGGTCTAAGAAATGTCGAGCAAAAATGAATTTTTAAATTTGCTAAGTCATGCTTTTGCTTATTCTTTGGGTGTTAGTTTTGCTTATATCTTGAAATATTAGATTCTCTCGCGAAATTTGACTTTTCCGATTATCTTTTTATAGTGGCAACATGAGCACAACAACGGTCACGTCGTCAACACATACTGTTCAGCTAACCCCACAACAACAGCAACAGCTGACAGAGCAGCTTCTGCATTTAAAGCAACAGCAACAGCTGCAACAGGAGTTTTTATTTCGTCAGTATCAAGAGCAACAGGACTATTTACGGCAGCAACAACAGAGAGAACTACACCAGCACCTTGAAAGGAAACCACCGCCATCGAGGATCATACCAGGAAGCTCTTACGACACGAAGTCAGAAGGTGATATTTGCAAAAAGGTATGTATTATTTTGTTTGTAAAAAGGTGATATTTGTTGTAACAAGGTATGTACTTTATACGATCTGGTCTTTCGATACAAAATGTTGAACAAATGTTAGAGGGAGATATTTCTTAAAAGGTTTGTCTTGAATTCTACAAAGTTAATTTTTTCTTGCAATTTAAAGCTCTGGAATTTCAAGGCATATCCGTTATCTAGAATAAAATTTTTAATCGGAATCTGTTTGGAGTCCATTTGTACCTTAGGTTTCTTGGAATCTTTTTTGCCGTCGTTGAAGAAACGCGAATCAAGGTTCTTAATATCAACTAGACGCCTCCTCCCACCTGTCCACGTCGTCATCAAAAGGGTACGAACCTGCTACAATATGGGGGTTAAAGGCATCGGGGTATGGGAGTGATCCCTCGAATTAATCATGCTGTTGGCCCTTAGCAAGTTTATGCATTTCCCCTACATTAGACTCTACGCCACATTCATCTTTTACCTTATGTTTCAACTCCCAAGGAGCCTTTTTGGTGATGTATACAATCTTTTTGATTTCGCACGTTTGAGATTGTCATTTTTGCTCTCCTTTTGACTGTTGGCTGTATGTCTGTGTGCAGAGTTAAATTTTACACAAATTGCGCTTTTGGTGGCTTCTTGGTTTTGTCAATCGGGGCTCATTCTGCTTTGGGAATTTTGATTTCCAAACAGTTCCTGATCCCTTCATTCGCAAGAATCCATTAGAACTTCCCCATACTCATGAGTCAGTGTCAAAATATTGTGGCGTATGGATCTTAGAATGCCTTTCTTTCATCAACATAGCCTGAACGGAGAATTCAGCTGGACTTGGAAACTTTACCCTTTGGTTGCTAATAAGAGCAACATCAGTTTTGAATTGTTCATAATCTTTTGAACTATGTTTTTAAGAACTCATGCCGTTAAAAATGCCAAAGCCAAGTTGATCTGATGGCCTATCCTAATGCCGTTTTAGGTAATTGATGTAAAATGCTTCATTTCTGAAGCAAATGCGTTGTCTCTAACCTTTCATAACTACATTGTCAAATTTGGAAATCTTTTGCCACCTGTTAAGGTACATTTGATTAGATATCTCGATCGTCATGGATTTGCACAACGAACTGGACTCTTAAACTATTGTCACCTAAACTGAATAATTTCCAAGGTGTATAATAATGCAATAAGTGCCATATGTTTTATCTTCAGCATCGCCAGCGTATGATAATAATTATATAATATGAGCAAAGCCAAGAAATCATTAATTCATAATATGCAGGTTAAGGCAGCTGTTCTGCTGGTCTGGGTTTTTTTTACCTAAAAATGTTTTCAAAAATCTACGCTCAAAACCCATTCCAGTGGATGATAAGGTTTGGAAAACGAGAGCGATTCAGTAACAAGTGTATAGCTTTTCTGTTTTCGCCCTTATAATCGGTGCATCTTTTCCAAAGCTACGGCTCATACGTGCGCGGCATTTGTATCAGCCCTTTTGCTACTGTGATCCATCTGTACACATTTCATAAAAAAGGCCTAACATAGATGCCTAACATAAATGGAAACTTTTGTTGTGTATCAGTCTTCATACAATGCAATTACTTAACATCATAATTAATGAAAAATAGATAGGAACCTCAGAAGCTCAACTCCAATAAGATAAGAAGGTGCACCTATAATCATGAATTGTGAATTGGCTTCAAGTGACAAAGTCCTAGCAATCACTGTTTGTCTTATGGCGCAGACACTGTAATCGCCAGGTCTTCTTGGATTAACATTCAATCTTAGTTCAACTCGTTTTAATCATGTCTTTGTGGGGAAAAGTGTATCAACTCAGCCGTGCTGTGACTGGGTGTCTGATCTTGATGAAGATAAGCTTTGGCTAGGCCCGTTGTTTTGAAAAGACACTTTATTATGATTAATATACGTTCTCCTCCACACAACACTCTCATTGTTTAGTAATACTATAGTAGTGAATGCAGCCTTTATAAAACTTTCAACCGTTAAGCCTTTGAATTCAAACTGTATGGGGATTAGAAAAAGTTTCACGACAGGTTAATCGTCGCAAGTAATACAAGGCCAGTTATTGGCTGGTTTTTCGTAACTGGATCAGCTCAAATAGCCAAAATGCGCAGTGTAGGAAGTGCTAACTTTAGAATGATTAGCTTGTAGGAAACAGTCAACCCCCGCGTACGTGATTCAAATAAATGTGGCATGTGGAATTGGACTGACGACAATGGCAAAGGCAATGTACCTTTCTTTAATTACTAGCTAGGCACCTAAGCAAGTGAAAATTTGAATGTTATGAATGTTTAGGTGCACTGCTATTTTGGGATTAAGAAATTTTCAGACATCTTAAATCCAGAGCATCATATAAGGAATTATTTTGCAAATGAAATCTAAAACCGCGGAACCAAATAGTTAAAGATTGACAATAATGGACACCTGCGTAGATTACTAATTGTAACAAGGGTGACTAAAATGAAAGGCATATACTAGCTGTGTCTCGCCCTATTCAAATTTCCATACTATGTTTGTTGCCTTTTCCTTAATTTCTTTTAAGATTTTTTTTCTTTTGAACATTGTTGAGATCTGGCCAACCCAGCTGAATTGTCGTGGAAATTTTTCTCAGTTTTGCAGCTTATCGCCAATTGGCGTTTTGAAAAGCTGTCATTTAACTTTTGTCTGCGAAATTGTCTGGCATTTGCCAATATTAACTTTTTGCGTATAGATTTTTTTTGGAGTAATTCGGCCAGCCTTGAGCATGTATGACTATTGCCGTTCTCAACCACTGTTGATGTTTTGGAGCTTTTTGAATTGTACATTCCCGTTTTCTAGAAAGGTTGTCCTTTTTTGATAGCAGGTCATGTACCTTTGTGGAAGTTAGACACAGTTAGTCACTTGGGGACTTTGTGGTGCAATTAGGTACATGTTTCTTTTTGGACTTAGAATTCGATGAAGTTTGCCAGAATTGTAGTTCTATTC
Source organism: Catostylus mosaicus (assembly GCA_964019065.1). NCBI lineage: Eukaryota > Metazoa > Cnidaria > Scyphozoa > Rhizostomeae > Catostylidae > Catostylus > Catostylus mosaicus. The sequence continues at coordinate 15,759,995 of OZ025184.1, read as the reverse complement.
GGCATCTGGTCATACTTTCCATTCACTTTTCATTTATCTTCCAATGTTTCATACTGCATCGGACAAATTAGCCACTTGCATTTTGCAGAGCATTCCAGCCACGTTGTAGCAAACACATTCTTGAGCTTTTATGCCTGTGGATCTTGACAAAATTTCTACACATCCATAGTTTGTCACCTGTGGATTGCATTTGGTTCTGTTGAATAGACACAAAGTAAGTGTCTAGAGGAAACTATGATCCGAAGTTTTTTTGGTCTCAATTTTATAATTCTGATCGTCGTTTTGTCTATTGATTGCTAACTGGGGCCCGGTGCAATGAAATACCCTGGGGCCCGCACTGGCTCTCGACGGGCCTGATGAGAATTGTTTCCTCATCTCCAAATATCTGACAAGAATTGCCGGGTGAGGCAAAGGCGTTTGTTAATTCGACCGAAAGTAACCTTTGATTCAGATCTTTTCACTTATGGAAAAGTGTTTGATTTACTGAAAAAGATCAAGCTGCCGTTGCGAAAAATACACAGTATTGTTCTTACGACAATCCGATTCATCAAATGAAAATGTTAGCAATGCCTTGAGTATTGCCAAGTACCTACTTACATTGAGAACCAGTAGCCATATGGCTGAATGGACTGGCAATTTCCGCCACCTAGGAAAAGTGCAATTTGTCGTTTAGACCAATTTTAGAACAGAAAGAGGAAAAATATTCAAGTTTTCTTTTTCACGCCATGAAAGAAGAAATTAAGTAATATGGCGGCGCTTCAGTCCCCCGCAGCGGTCTCTAATGATCGGTTGAATCTTGTATAACTTTGAACAAATCTAGGCACTGATGAACCAAGTCTTTTTACTTCATTGCGGAATTAATCTTTTGTGAGCCAGGACTGCGACTTCCACGGCCTTGATTTGCAATAAGTAGCAGGACTCAGCCTTGGACATTTGGTGCAATATTTGGACTCGCATTCAGCACGCTGCCTTGTGCATTGCGTTGTCAGTGTCTTTTTAGTTATCAAAACAGACGCACGTTTTGCACAGCAGCTCAACCTGTCATGGGTGTGACTTTCGTTGCATTTCTATCTTTGTAAATGCGTTTCAAAGGAAGTCTATGCAGTAGGATACACCGTTGCGCTTGACCAGGCTGAAATTATGCCATATGAAAGAAAAAATGCAACATTTATTTTGTTATGAGAACCTTCTGATTAGTAAAAAATGAAATTGCAAATGCTGTTGTTTGGGTGCTTGGTCGCTTTTATAATCCCGTGTTTTTCTTTACATTTACATGGATGTTACTTGGTAAAGAATTGCTTTACTAAGAGCGCAGTTTTATCGACAAAACAATTTTTAAGTTTCATCGATAAGCAACCCTTTAAGTCGTAATTAAAGGGAAAAGTATACTCGTTGAGTCCTGATTTTTATACTACAATGTTATCAGTTCTCACATAGATATTAGTAATTATTGAGTCACTTCGCTAAGAAGCTCTATGGAAACTATAATGACCTCATTGCAACCCTGTTTGGTTTCTGATCACATAAACACAGACGAGACATGCACAGATGAGGGCAGATTCTTCACCATGACTCGCTCTCTTCTCCACATTTATAACTATACATTGAGAAATGTTGATTATTTTGAAACTTTGAAGCCTGATTGCACCATTTGCTCAAATTTCAAATGTTGACACTCACAAGAGATTTTTGCACCTTCACTGATTGCATATTTATATTTTCATTCACAGGTAGTACTGCCTATCATTTTTAAGTACGAACAAGCGATGACATTAGGCAGGAAACTCAGATGCTTGCAAGAGAATGAAACGTTGAAAAATGACGAAAGCTCCCTCTCTAGCAAGCCCTTTCTTTCGCCAGCCCCTGCTTTAGGAAGCCGTTTCTTTGTGAAACATCTTCCCTGGCTTGCTCCCTCTCTGGCAAGCCCCTTTCTAGCAAGTCTCTTCTTTAGCAAAGCCTTACTTTGGCAGGTCTCTTTTATTGCACGCCCTGCTATGGTTAGGCCCCTCTCTAGGAAACCCCTTCTCTGGCAGGCCCCGTCTCCAACAAGCCTCTTCTATTGCAAACCCCTTCTGTGATAAGCCTCCTCTCTAGCAAGCCCCCTCAGTCAAGCACCCTCCAGCAAGCCCAAAGGTAGACAGGGAGAAATATGACGTATTTTAGGGATGGGTTGATTCGAGAAGCTGTACCAAGAATTTACCATGCAAATTTCTTTTCTTCAAACCATCACCCTGTTTAGAGGAAAACTCAATGTCAATTCATTATTGTTTTACATATTTTTGATTTGATGTGTGATTCATGAAGAACCAAATCAAGCATTTTTGTAATTCGTTATAACTCGAATAAGTTCTCTTGATCATATCAACAACATATTCCGCTAGGTTTTATGTAAAAAAGCCTGATTTGTACTGCACCTTCAGCAGAACATCTGTTGAGCTGTTGTCCTGCTCCAGGCTCAGTTTAGTGGGATTTTATGCCTCACCAAAATAACGTGGTGTTCATCTGCGCGAAATTTAACAGATTCGCCATTAGATTATACTGCTTGATTATTCATTCCACGAGGACGTGTTATTTTTAGCTTTTTATAGGTCAAAAGCTCAAAGGTTTGTTGAAATATTTAAGGTTAAATGTGGACAAGACAGCAATGTTTGTATCATTAGTTTGATAAATTTAGTATGCGGATATGGTATTTTGGGTTGACGGTGCGGTTAATAGAACCCATTTTTGGAAGATATTCTACTTTAAAAATAGTTTTAAAAATAGAATTCCACATGTTTTTCTGAAAAACCAATTGAACTTTGTACAAGATTAGGAAACGTTTATGAGTTTATACTCTTTTTTTAAAATTGGGATTATACTGCACTGCCTGGTTCTAGGCTGGATGCCTTTATACTGAAATATAGTTGTGGCTAAAAATTCAAAAGCTCATATGATTCGTGGCAATAAATTCCAAAATTTATCAAGATGATTAATGCACAATAAGGAATCGGTGAATACACAACAAGGCCTGGAGTTCTGTTAATATTAAGCTGTAATCAAAATAAAATAAAATATGTTGCCTTTTGTTATGGTTAGTCTTAAAACTTGATTTCAGTTGGCATCGTATGAGAAAGCGGTTTACTTCAGTATGACTCTAGGTTTTTGTGCACCGTAAGGACTCTGCTAACCCCTTCTTTCTACAATTCCCTCCTTTTGAAATCCATTATTTGCAGCGAAAATTTGAAGTACGACCATGTGAATAATGGCGAAACGAGGAGTTTTTATCGTCCCAGTAGCCTGGGGAAGACCATTCTGTTACAGCCATTCCCGACTCCAAATGTCCCCCTCGCTAATGGACCCGGTCTTGAACTTCAAAAGCTAAGGGCCTTTTAGAACGTGTACCCAAATACACACAAATATGGGTTCTGATCAGGTATGTCAGATCAAGTTAACATAACTTTAAGACAAAAAGGACCAACTCTTCTAGATATTCGATCCTTCTTATTTGCTAATTTTTCCATTCTCGATTTATTGCTCTTGTTGTACGAAGGCACTTGAACAGAAACATTCAATTGAATTTTATGTTGAAAATTCTTTTTTATCTGGCGCTCAGCAGAACAGGTTTGAAAATCGTTGATAAATGGTTCATATCAAAACTCATTCCCTTTGAGTTACTAAAAGATCTAATCGACTATTCTTTCTTTTTCGCTTTTCTACCAAACTTTCTCCTTTTATTGGCGCAAGAATTTCGCCGATCAAATATGAATCTCGTTTCCTTGTACGCAATGATCTGCGAGCAGCCATTTTGATTTCAAACTTGAAGGAAAAATGCATGCGCAGTTGTATGCGCATATGGGTTACTCACGGACTTGGACGTTTGATCGTTGGCAGAAATTAACGACAATTAGTTTTTTATGATGGGAGGTAAATGTGGGCTATTAAAATCAAATAGCCTTTAAGTAGTAATTGATATGACAGTTCATACTTTAGATAAACATATAAGTGGTCCAAGTTAAGGACAACATATGGATATAGGTTAGTCAGGGCTGCCTTGGTGTGAATTGGTGCTTAATAGATGAATGCTTTCACCTGATAGCGAATGCTATTTGATAGAAAGACATGCAATATTTGAACGTTTTATTTTAAACTTTGAAACTTGGATAGGTTATTTCAATTAACCAAGCAATTTTCTGATTTTATTCTTTTTTGGCCAACTATTCACACAAAATAAATTCAATTTTTCTATTTTCATTTTGCAATATGTTCTTTACTGAGTTGCCAATGTTTTTCAATATTGTTAATGAAATTTAATTTCTTTTAAATGCCAACTTTGTAAGCATGTTTATTTCCTTCCTAAATTATTTATGTTACTTCTGCAGAAAATGAATCAGATGCGAAAGTAGACTATTACATATGTTGCAAATACTTTTATCATAACAATTCAGGATTTGAAAACAAGATTTTTAACAATGATACACTAAATTTTTATCGGGATAAGATGTATTTACAATGACTTGACATGGTCCCCGATTTTAGGTTAAGACGACTTTTTATTTTCTGTTAGCTAAAATTTTCGTGCTACTGCACCTTAAATTGAATTCCCTAAAAAATGATAGTGCATATCAACGAACATTTTCTTTAAACCTAGGCCCAATATCTCTTGAAATTTTTACGATTTTTTCCTGTGGAAACTTCAGGACCTAAAATAAAGTTTGACCTTCTATTCCCCTTAGTAGTTCTACTTTTTTACAATTGCAAACAATATGCTTTTGCCCCTTTTAAAAAGAAAACATTGCCCCCAACAGTTTTATTCTTCATACAGCTCTGCTTAAACAGCGAAACTGGCTTTAAATAGCAAGTCCGATAAAACTGACTGTTAAATGTGACGTCATTGGGTTACAGATTAATAATTTTGGGCTTGGTCACAAAAGTTCCCTGCCGAAGGCGCTCTTACTTTTGCAAAATCCCGATATCCAAAAACCGCATATATCAAGAAAAACACAACTTGATTGAGAGGGAAAATATGAAGCCGAAAGTTAATTAATATTTGAAGGAGTGATCGGAAAGCGTTGTTTTCACCATGATTATGCACATAAATGAGATTATTAATGTATTGTTACTTCTGAATTTTTTGTTTTGTGATTACTGTCTGAGAACACGCTCAATAGATATGTAAATAGGTCTATTTATAGATGCAAAGCACGCACGTAAAAGCGGTGATCATATATAGCTATGGTTTTCCAAAGACACGCACGGTTCGATGATGTTCTATTTACAGTGGGCGCTCTTTGCGATCTGTTAAAACCTTTTTGCTTATGGGACGAATAAGGTTCATGTTTTAATAGCAATGAGAAGTGGCAGTGTAGCGTAAATATCCCAAAACCCTTCCGCTTTATCGACGAATGAATAATTGTTTCAAACATTCTAGAATGAGACTGCTTTGCATGGTATGTATAATACATAATTATATTTGCTAACATATTTAGACATAAAACGCATATATTTATTTTTTTGTCAAATAACTTTCTTGTTTAAACGAGGCGTTGTTCTGTGAAACTTTAGTATGACTTTCCCAAAGTGGTATTTTTACTACTATTTTCTCTCGCACAAGTTATTTGACCACGCATAAGTTTCTTGTAGCGTTCTTGGCCTATTTACACTTGTGTGTACAGGTGTCCGGTCTGTTATTTGATCGCCGTAATTGCTTATGGATTTCACGTAACTTCTTTGCAAAGAAACTTTCCGTTCTCAGTATTGGGAAACCCCGAAGTAATTGCATTGTGTTGAGGAGCAATGCCAACCGCGATCTTTTGTAGATGAGTAGGTCAGGAACGCTGGAATATAATTGGTTAGAGAATGCTTGACTGGTGATGAATATCTTCGAGTGGGTTGCCTTTCATTCTATTATCGGCCTTCTGAGAAACATTTCATGTCATTACATAATTTAACCTTCTTGTTCTAGCTAGGTTTTTGAAGCTGTTTTTGCTTTGAATAATTCCCTCGCAAAATATTTTGGGTGTACGTGCCTTGTCAGCATCTTCTTTTCTTGCTGTTGTCATTCATGATATAGTTCATAAAATCATTCATCCTCAGGCTACTAAAACAAAAATTAAATTAAGAATAGCTCAGTCTTCAGACTTCATCAAAGCATGATTTAGTGCTCATCTGATGTTGCATTATAGTTCTGCACCTAATTGCATTAAGATTTTCTTATCCAACGCAAACAAGTGGGCTTTTTACATTACGTCATGTTTTACTATTTCCTCTTACCGCTTTTAGAGAGAATTAACCCTTCGAGGTCACTCCAGAATGTTGTAGGGCTAATTTAGCCCTAAATTCCAAAACTTTAAAGAAAATCTATCCTCAATGAAAAACTGAACTATTTTCATACAAAATGCGTAGTGTGAAAGTGCGAGATGTATAATGAATCACTATCATTAAAATTTTGAGAATGCCCTGAACCTTGTATGGCATTTCTCCCAAGAAAAACAACATTTAAAAAAGTACCCAATTTCAGCAACGTCTGCTTCCGTACTTTGGAATGAAAACAGGATCGAAAGATGCCATCTTTTTCGTAAGCATTCTGCTTTGTTGCTTGATGTTAGCAACCTGTTATTATAGGCACAAGCTCATTCAGAATTGTTATCGCTAGGGACGCCTGATGCAATGAAGGCAAAAGGACAAACCACGTAAAACTAAGGGCAGCAGCGGCAGCAGAAAAAAGGAAGAATTAAGGTTTTCCCCTAAGAGTAGGAGGGTCATTGCACCCACCCCTGCTAGAGGCACCACCCCTGCTAGAGACACCACCCCTGCCAGAGGCACCACCCCTGCTAGAGGCACAACCCCTGCTAGAAGCACCACCCCTGCTAGAGGCACCACTGGTTATCATTGTTTTGTTTCACTTGAAAATAAAAAGTTTATTTCATATAGACTAGTATAAAACAACATATAGATCTCGTTTATCAATATTTATAGAAAAAGGTATAATTTCTTGCTGGAAATGATAATGCTAGTGCTAGTATTTGATAGGCAATACGTTTAGGTCATGTTTACATTATCAAAGGGCTAAGCAATGCGGGATATATTAACGAATTAGTTTGCAGCATAAACAATTTTATAGCCTGACATAGCAGTTACGTTATGTTTTGTTTATTTATTGGCAATCATTGCATTTTGAGGCAATCTCTTAGATGCAATTTGAAGGTCTACACCCGTTTACAAGAAGGACTTAGCTTTTTAGGAGTTTTCACCTCGAAAAAATACTTACAATGGCTTTTCGTGTCATATACTTTAATTCTTAAATATAATCTTTTGTTGGTTATTTGTTGCTTTTTGCAGTACAGTTTTGATATGAAAATATAATTTTAAAATAAATATGGGTTATTTTTTAGCTTAACACTGCAAAAAATCTTGGAAAAAACTTACAAAAAATGCAATTTCTTATTCATTTGAATCTGTCTCATAATTTTAATTATAATTGTTTCAAGTTTCTGTAGTCTCTCACAAACCGTGTGCACCTTAAGCATTGAAATTTTTTCTGTCTCTCCTCTCATTACTGGATTTTACCCTTATATTACAGAAGAATACTTCAAGAATATGTCCTCGCTCAAAAGTGAGAATGCTAAGAATCTAAAGGCTTAAAAATTTAAGGCATTCTTATATGGAAAAATGTGATAGCAAAGTTATAAAATACAAGATAATGGAAAATTATAGCTATAATGAATCATTTTGCAATCCTTTATTGTAAATTACTTTTAGACTTTTAGTCTAGCTTTGCAACTTAGAACTCTACTAAAAGGATAGGGCGCAAACCCTAGTTAAAGGACTTTTTGTGGAGCTCCACCGCAACCCTGAAATCAGGTGGAAGGTGTTAAAAGCTTAAATAACAGTTATACTCCCCATTGGTTTAGTCCTGTAAAAAGGATGGTGAATTTAGTTATATTGGCCTTCTTTGCAAGGGGAAAAGCTGGTCTACTGGAAAGTGGGCTACTTGAAGGCCCGGAGACTGGCAGTTTGAGGGGGTGGAGCTCAGGAGGTCGCTATCATTGACATATTATTTGCTCTGATAGTTAAGTGTTTTCTAAAAAATGGATAAATTGTTTTAAACAACAATTGACACTCCTTACTAAGGTATATTTGTTTGAAATGCATTGAAAGCGTATTATTTGTTTTGAAAGAGATGTGTTTCTTTTATTTTATGGGTATTAAGTGATTTTTTCATTCAACGATGTTTCAGTGATGTTAAGGGGCATAGGATTTTGCTCATATAGCTTGCGTCCCTAACATTTTAGGTTGGCCCCAACCTAGACCTAAGCTTCATAGATGTATAATTTTTTTACTATTTTTAATATCATTACATGTACTGAATCTTTCTATGATATTAGTTATTTGTTAAATAGTTTACTTTTGTTTTTCGTTCCTTTCTAGAGTACCTCTAGTTCAGCAATGAAATTTTTCACAACAGCTGTTTTTTGAGGACAATAGTTTTTAAAGTTAGCATATATTGTTATTAGGAGCCGAGAACTAATTTCTTATAAGCCATTCCATGTTAAAAAAGAAATGAAAGAAATTCCTACAATTGACCATTCGCTGTTCATAAAAATTTACAAAGTGCAATATCTTTCTAATTTTAGAAAAAACCGTATCTAAATATGGCTCTAATGTTTACAGTCTGCAGTTAAAATTTTATAATGGTTTTGTTGTCTCTAAAAATAGCTTATTATTTAAGAAAAAACAGTTTGGCACTCACCGTTGTTTTTGAAAAAAAACTAACTTAGCACACATGTTCTTAAAGGAATTTCGTTTTGGTACTAAAGTGAAACGACTGTCATGTGGAAACGTGCAACAATGCTAGACGTAAAAGCTTTTTTTTATTTTCATCCTTATGGTAATTGTATAGTATTGCACAGTAGTTTTTGAAGTCTTTTATAAACAAAGTTCGAAATGACTCGAACGTTTTTGATTAACAACTGCATGTTTTCAGTATTCAAGCTTGCTTGGAACTGTCTTTACAAAAATTAACTATTTTTACCCTCACTACCTAAAGCACTTTTACGTATGACGCAATTCTTTAAAGAATTACATTTTTGACAACATAGAGCCTTAAGTGTCTTGTTTAACAATTTCTCAATAATGCCGTGTTTTATAAAAAAAGGAACATAATTTTTAATATACATAGTTGCAGACTTCCTTATGTTGTAGACCCTACTTACATTTTATGAGGGGCCTTCTATTACTTTTTATGAATCTTTTTGTTACTAAAACGTGTAATTTAACTAGGAATTATTGAACTTTGGAGGTTAGCAATTTACTGGTCTGAGAAGTTCGCTTTGTTTGTATTACAGTTTATTTGTTTTATTTTCAGGAGAAAAACGCGTCCTTGAATGAATCTATTATTCAAAGACCAAAGAAAGAGGAAGGTAAGTTATTTTATGTGATTCCTAAACTGTCCTTATTGTGAACTCTAGCTTGAGTAATTATAATGATAATGTTTTGAGGCAGATTATTCTTGGCCTTCTGGTACCATATATCAGGAGTGCAATTCACAATCCGTGGAATAGGTATAATAAAAGATGTCGAAAGTAACCTCAGCTGACCTAGGTCTGGGTTCATATTTTGCGGCATATATACCTAGGTTTGAGCCGAAGACTATATTGTTTGAGCTTGAAAACACTAGAAATCCTGATAGGCTAGATTACTGCATTTAAGGCCGCTGCTGCTTCTGCTAAAATTTAGCATTTTATGCCAAAATTATTTGGTTGCTTGTGATGAATAGTGTAGAGCTGAAATAACAGCAATAAATGTACGTTGATCAGTTTGAGCCTGTTCAACGATATAATTGAATGATTGTGCCCAGCAAGAACAATGGCGACTGTCTGAAGCATTGATACAAAACTAAAAATACATGGCCCACGAAACTGTAGCATTTTACCCTTTAAAAGTGATTCTGACAATTTCCATTCGATATTTTCTTTAGCAAATGCCGTCGTATTTATAAAACTTCAAGGCTCTTACAATGATATGTATTATAACTGAAATATAGTATACTTATATTTAAGAACAAAACTTTTCCAAAAGTGTGAAGAGTGCCCACGCATGCTATAAGAAACTGTTATATGATAAATTATTGAAAAAAAACTCACAGTACTACAACAAAGAAGTTAGGGGGCCACAGATCTATCTGCTCCAACTCTCACACTCTCTACACAAATTAACATAGTGTCAAGTAATTATGTGGATATGGTGTTACTTTGAATAATCAGCAATCTCGAAGGTGATTTCTTTAACCTGCAATGGTTAGTTTCTTCGGTAAAAATATCTATAGTTCGGAACAGTTGCTGTTACTGGATTAAATAAGATCTCTCTGTAATAATATAAACTTTGTATCCAAAAATAGAATTGAGAGAGTAAGAAAGTTTTAGAGCTAGGACACAAGTAAGGCTTGTGAAAAACGTGCAATAAAAAACGAAAAAGTTACTAAAGGTCAAAAATTCTAAGTTGTTTTGGGGTCATTTTTATTGTGCATTGTTCTTTTGTATCTTGGTTGTTCAATTCCCACAGCATATTTTGTTTTGATCACAATATGTACTATATTGTGGCATTTAGCAAATACATTGTAGATAAATGGCAACATGCATTTGAAAACCAATCTAAAAAGATGCTGCATAATGCAGAAACATAACTTATATTGTAGCTAAATTTATGCTTTGACACTTGGTATATCGCTCATTCCGATTTATCTCATGTATTTATAGATACATCTGTTTTCGTGAACCGCAGATCGTATCAGCCGCTGGTTTTGACAATACTTTTGTTCTTATAAATTCTCGTAACTGTACGTTATTCTGTGCTAGCTGCTACAAATAGCACAAAGTTAATTAATTTGATAAGACTACGACATAAGCTTATTCTAGATAAATATCGTGAAGATAATACAGTTAAAAAGATAAGACTGATTTTGTGCCCTTTGTTGCTTTATCTTATTACGGTCGATTGTAACATCACGAGACAAATATTTCTGACATTTCAAAACGACTGCTTTTCGATGTTCCCCGTCAGGATATCCTTACAGGGTAAGAAAATTCCACGGACCGAAGGTGAACGTTTGCGAAATCCTAGGAAGAAAATACAATGTTTTGGCTGAGGTCACGATAGACCGACTGCTGAAAGGAAAGAAACCGTTCGCACTTAAAGGTAGAATTGGTATCTCCAATACAATGCTTTCATAATTTTCACGGAATTCCGCAGATCGAAACCCCTTTTTAGGCATTGTTACCAGTATCAGGCTATCCAAGACCAGGAAAGATTTATAGATTTATAACCTTGATGGTTTCCTTCAGGGCTGGCTGTTTTATAGGGGTGGGGAAGCGGAGTCAAACGACCAATCCACTGCGCCACACGGGCACATATTTAAATAAAATATTATAGCCGGCTGCGTTCATTTTGGTATAGGGCGTATTGTTAGTTTACCCTAACTCTTTCATTAATGATGTAACTTTGTACTTTCAGCAAACGTTCTCGTTTTAGCAGCTCTGTGTCATTGTTGGTTACAAAATTATATATCTTGAAGGAATTGTCACCAGGTTGGGGTGGGGGCAGGTCTTGATATGGAATGCATAACCTGGAAATTCCTTGCCTGTCCCAGTACCTCATCCCCTTCCTAATTCACCTGTTCGAAAAACCAGAGGTTTCTGCTTATCTCCTTCGAAATCAGTTTCTTATGAAGTGGGCACAAAGCCAGCTTATAACTTGCATGCTTGCCTGGCAACTTACTTGCTAAAGGAATCCATAATGTGCTGCACTGCAAGTTAACGAACCTGGATAATAAAGTAGCACTGATTTCTATCGTTATTATGAAGAAAGGTCTGAAGAAAAATGTCACTTCATGTTTGCGCATGCCAGCATAGTTTTGTGTAATGTTGAATTAAAAATATGTACAAAACAGGTTTTAAAAGTTGATGAAAACTAAGTTTCTCAGTATTCACTATTTAAGAATGAAGTAAACAATGCCAAAAAAATCACAGAGCGCGTGATCCCACGCGAAGTGCTGATCTCATGCGGGATGCCTTATCCTACGCAGCCTATGCAAGTGATATCCTGGGTAAAGTTGCAAGTGTTCTAGGCCTACCGTCGTGGCATGCAGACAATACAAAGCTAATCCTCCTCTTGCTTGCATATGGTGTTTTTTGTCCTGTTTTTTGTGTGAACTTCATACTTTTGAGCGTCTAGCGACTAGATATAATAGAACAAGTTTTAGGAAACATCAGTACCATCAGTACTAAGGTATAAGTGAGAGCGTTCACAAAATACATGGACACCTTTGCCGCCTTTCACTGGATAAAAGACCACTTCTACCAATTTCTCCACCGCATACAGGTTGATAAACCAACTATGCAAATAGTTTCCTATGGCTAGCCTTAAAGATAATATGCAACCCGCAACTACTACACTCATTACCCAAGGTGACGTTTGAAACGTCATTCTCCTGCAAAGGAATTTAAGTTTCGCGGTGCAAAGGTCCATTGTACTCCCCCCCCCCTCCGTTGCTGTTTTTGCTTGTACTAGATGCAGCATTTACCCTACTAATTGATATCCACCTTAATGAAGTTTAATTAAAAAACCCCTCGCCTTTTAATCCCCATTACCTTACTGGTATTGAAATTATAAATTTGTTATTGCAAAACTTGCGCGATGTTGTCATCATGTCAACTTTCTATTCTACCCGACATCTTTTTATGTCTAAAATATATCTAACGAGTTGAACCATAAATAGCGAAATCTTCATCAACTTCATTAACTCTATTTCTGTTCCTAATTACATCGTAATTATGCATTTTTATTTTGGCTTATATTTTTCATTCCAATAATTGCTTGTGTCAGGGGGGACCAACTTGTTTTTGTGGCGACCTAATTAACAAAGGTTTTTTTTCTAGTTTAACCGAAATCTATGTGGGCATATTATGAAATGGTACTAATTCTAGTTAACCCATGTGTCGACCCATGTATGGCTACATGCACAATAGGCGACGCCATATAAACGTAATGCACTTGCATCCTATCTTAATGATTGCGGTCCAAATATAGCCCTGAATTTCTGCCACTGCCTGTTCATGTGGTTAATTTTGGCCTTTTGCTGACTTCTTTGACATCTTTGAAGCGACGACTGCTTTGTTTGGTCTATAGGAGGACTGTAATCAGTATGCTTGCTCTACCAGCCAAGATGGTTTAACGTTAAAGATTACTCTTTGGTTTAATACGAAAGATGGGCATAACTGCCTCAATTGGACTGAGTTCGAAATGTGTTTAGTACTTAAACTTCTTTGTAGTCCCAGGATTTCAGTGCTTAAACTTTCTCATAAAATTGTTGTCAAAACCCCTTCACCTTATCAACATATAAGCCAGTTTGCAATCCTCATACAATTATTTTATGATATAAAATCATAATTGTATTTTAATATTTTGAGAAGCCGTATAGAAAGGTGTTCCCAATACAAAGAGGCTATGTTTGAAGGGATAAAACAAGTGAAGCTCAGGAAATTATACTCCTGGCTCGTTTTTGTCTTTTGGGGCAGGGGGGCTACGCTGTATCGCATACCCAAATGCTTCGTTGTTTGCGAGTAGTGGTATTGACCCCCTGATTGTGTTACTTAGCAATTCCCATGTGCTTGGAGATAATCAGAACGGGGGAGGAGTTATTCAAGCTATCTGAGTTGTTGTTGGATTTCATTGAAAGCAGGCATCTTTATTTAAGTATGTGGACCATAAAACCTTGAAGGGTCAGAGCTTTGTATATTGAACTTCATAGTAAATGCAAGGTATGATTTTACATTGAAAGCTTTTATCGGTACAAGGCTTTGAGCTGATACTCATATATTCAAGTATGATTTCTTACTGCCTTTTTGCTTTTGTGTCGTGCAATAGTTTCGTTATTGATAATGCGTCGGTTTTATATTCGATGGTGTTAGTCCGTTCATTCATTTGTTCTTTCGCGACAGGAACATTTTCAGCAAAATCACTTGCTTTATTCATTTGTTTGAAAGCCTATTATAGCGTTGTCTCGCAAAACAACCCATGCATTAAACAAATGATCAGCCTTGTACAGGCCAGGAAATAGTTGTTTATTATTGAGTTTTAATGACTCAAAGGTTTTGCATCCTTTTTTAATCCAGTTTACGAAACTATCTTTTGGCCAAGTCTATCGGAATCATTTAATGTGTTCGGGACATAGTTTTACTATCATACCAAATTCTCTGAAAATGCCAACGTACATTTAGTTTCTTAATAATGCCAGTCGTGTCACTTCAGGCTGATGATTTTCCTGTATGAGAGACTAGATTCTTAACAGATGAACTCGGATGAAATCGAACCCTGTTGTTTCCTACAAATTTCCAGCCAATAAAGTAGAAAAATGATAGTGTGATACAAACTATTTATAAATTCTCAACTTTAGACCCTATGGTCTCAAGGAGGATATTCCAATGGCTATAAAAGACTCATTTTATTCTTAGAAATTTTGTTGAGATGGAGGCAAATAACTGTTGATTTCATTGACGGCAAATCGTGTATTTTAATTCTTTTCCTAAAACTAAGGTAGTAAGGTAAACACGCGTTCCAAATTAATTTTCTGGTCATATCTTATCTTGTTCCAAATTAGTTAAAGGTCATATCTTATTCGGGTTACACGTTATCCGATACTGTCTCGTTTAGATGCAGAGAAATGCGGAACAAAATCTTCAATGAAGTTTAATATGCTACATTCTTTGTCATTTTCAAAATTTAGATAAAGACCTAAATTAATTGAATGCACCTATAATCTATGTAGTTAGTAGCTATATAGTTCAGTCCCAGTTCAGCCCGGTTCGGTTCAGTTCAGTTCAGTTCAGTTCAGTTCAGTTCAGTTCAATTCAGCCCAGTTCAGTTCAGGCCAGTTCAGTTCAATTCAGCCCAGTTCAGTACAATTCAGCCCAGTTCAGTCCAGGTCAGTTCAGTTCAGTCCAGATCAGTTCAGTTCAGTTCAGCCCAGTTCAGTTCAATTCAATTCAGCCAAGTTCAGTCCAGGTCAGTTCAGTTCAGTTCAGTTCAATTCAGCCCAGTTCAGTTAAGTCCAGGTCAGTTCAGTTCAGCCCAGTTAAGCCCAGTTCAGTTCAATTCAGCCAAGTTCAGTCCAGGTCAGTTCAGTCCAGTTCGGTCCAGGTCAGTTCAGTTCAGTAAACTAGTTGTTTAGTTAAGTTTGGTTTTTATTAGCTTTCTGCAGCCATTCTCTAAAAAAACAACTGGAAATGAAATAATGAAAAGAAACATTCAGCTTTCAACAGTTCAAGTCTAAAAACGTTCAACACAGGATAAATTTAAATTTTTTTTTGGTTTTGCCTAGTTTTAATTGTCATTTGAATCGTGCATTTAGCAGTTGCAGCGTACTTTCCATGACAGTGTGTCTTTCATTCTACTGCATCGTCTAGTAATTTTTTCTTTTGAAATTGGTTTTTTAAATGAAGTTGATGTTGGGCATACCATGTATATTTGTTGCGTGCAAAGTTCTCCAGTGCACAGATTTTTGTTTCAAGTATTTATATAGTTTCCTTATTAAGCAATTTGCTCCATTCCATTGTCCCTTTATAGAAACCCCATGGTGTTGATACAAAATCTCTTTCAGTCTCCCTTTCAAACTGAAAATTGTCTTATTTTTCAATGCTTTCGGGCTTCAAGACGCATGCGTCGAATTTAATGGAATTTGGCGATGAAAATTGCGCTCAAGCATATTATTTATCAAGGAGAATTCTTTTTAACTCTGACTTGTATTCATTTTTGCAGGATCATCGCATTCAGTTTCAAGCGAGGTCAAGCAAAGGTTACAAGAATTTGTTTTGAATAAGCAACAAAGGGAGGCTGCTCTTGCATCTGCCTCGGTATCACAGGATCGCTTCAGACAATGGTAAGTTATAGGCACAATTTTGTCAAGGTACCCATCGTCTAGATTAAACGCTTTAGAATTTGTTTTTTTTCAGTAAAATCATTTCTGACACTTCAAGCTTCATGCATCCTGACAGGATTTTTCCTTCTTTCACTCAATTTCACTACAGTCCCAAAAAGTTTTTGATTTTTCTAGAAACCTCATGTTTGTGCTACAGAAATGGAATTTGACGAAAGCTAATGAAAGCTCTTCAGAGTTTGTAGGGGACAGTTTGCAAGTTTGTATGTAATGTCTCGAAGCAATGGCAAGAAAATGTCTCCTTGGCCCACCAGTCAATCCTGGAATTCATTCGACGCTTTTTAGTTACGTTTGATAATAGAATTGCTGGAGTTTGAATTGCATTTCAGGTATGCAACCTCTGGACTTCCATCCAACGCAGAGGATGATGACTTTCCACTTCGTAAGACGGGTAAGCTAACAGATGACTACCAACACTAATTTCTTGTAACTTCAATGAATGATTTTTTTGCGGTCAATAATTCACTCCGTCATTTAGACATTCATTTTATCATTCACT
Source organism: Catostylus mosaicus (assembly GCA_964019065.1). Taxonomy (NCBI): domain Eukaryota; kingdom Metazoa; phylum Cnidaria; class Scyphozoa; order Rhizostomeae; family Catostylidae; genus Catostylus; species Catostylus mosaicus. Next base: position 15,743,529 of record OZ025184.1, on the reverse strand, counting down.
TATGCATGTATTATCATTCTCGCTCATCATTCTCTCAATTACTTATTCTTTCGTAAATTCTACATTTATCTGCTCCTTTGAAGATTAACAACTTGGCTCTTGGTGATAAAGTTTTTGCTAGAGCATATCGGATGCTAGTTACTTGGAAATATATGTATGGGAGATTATAGTATTTTAGTGTAGCGATGTGTGGCCAGTGTTTGTTGTATACTCCAGGAGAAGCTTGATTCTTCAAAGAAAAATTAACCGAGCGATAGAATCACATTTTAATATGACTTGCCTTTCTTTTAATTGTAGCTTCCGAACCAAACTTGAAATTGCGATCCAGATTACGTCACAAGGTTGCAGCTTCGAAGAGAACAATTAGCTCTGGCAGTCCTTTGGCCTTCAGGCGAAGAGAGAAGAGCGTCGGGGCTCACAGTCCGGTTGCGAAGTCATTTCCAGGTAAAAGACAATCTAATCATCATCATCGTCATCATCATCATCATCATTATCATCATCATCATCATCATTATCATCATCATTTTCATTTTCATCATCATTAATCATTACCATTATCATCATTATAATTATTATCATCATTTCCATAATTATTATATTATCATCATTATCATCATTATCATCATTATCATCATTATTTTTTTTTGTCATTATCGACATTATCGTCATTATCGTCATCGTCATCTCAATCATACAACATCTGTCATTATCCATCATCGCTGCCATTGCCACCATCACTAATATCACTAACCACAAGTAAAATAACCACATTCACCAATGACAGGACCTAAGCTACTACCTAAGATGTGACCACCACAAAATAAGCTACAGTCATCATTGTGGTTATCATTGTCACCCTTGTATTAATAATAAAATCAATACGAACCAAATGAATATTTAAAAGCTGCATTTTAGTGTTTACTTCGTCATAAAGTCTTTCAAATTTCCTTTTTAAAATTGATTTTAATATCATTTTGCAACTTTTCATACAAGGTGATCCATTCTGTGATTCACCGGATCGAGATCTCACCTCACCAATTCGAGATCATGACAAATCTGTCCGACACGAGGTATGCAACATTACTTTTATTGTTACATAAGATAAGCATAATTAACATACAATATGGGTAAGGTTTTACCTTTAACCAGCACAGAACTAAGGTTTACCTAAGCATGAAAATAGTGAGAAAATTGCATCCAAGATGTCGACACTCAAGTAGTTTTTTGGTTGTACAAGCAGTTTGATTTTCTTTTTCGGCCCTGACTGTCACTTTATAGTGATGCAATTAATCCCGATATGAAAACAGTGGCTCCCAGTAGGGCTAAATGCCATCTACCCTAAAAAAATTTCTGTCATTAAACTTTTTCATGTTTTAGCGGGAAAGAAGTGCCGGCACCCTCACAGACCGTGAAGTAGCACCCTTAGCTCCATATAACATTGTGTTTGAAATTGTATGCTACAAATTTTTTTGTTTCGCTTGGCAGCACGTTTAATAGGAATGCGTACAATGTACTTCATCTTTCTTATTTTTCAGTGCGTAGATTCTAGTTCTTGATAGAGTACTTTAGCAGAATTGTTAACTTTTTAAAGATCGATTTGACATTATTAAAGTTAGTTTAACTTGGTTTATTTCAGGATGGAGGTGACAGAGAAGGATATAATGGGCATAGTCGTGATTTTACTCATGTTCCATTGTACGGCTCACCGTCATTGCCAAACATTTCACTTGGAAGCAGCCGGGGTACAATGCATCCAACACAGGCTACGGTAAATATATATCTCTTTGTTGCAATATTTTGCGTAGGGCGACAAGGCTGCGATTGAGTTTTCTCTGGATGTTCTCGGTGTCAATTAACTTATGAGTATGAAAGTATCCACACGCTTTGGATTGAAAATTAGTTTAATTTCAAAAGCTCTTAAAAACAGTGGTGTCATAACACGTGGCATCTGTTTGTAGCCTTCATTGAGAATGCAGTGGTGATGGGCGGAATCTAAAGGCAACTGATTGTCATAATGTACGTCTAATAATTATGCCTGAAACCGCTTTTCCTAATCGTTGAGGACCTCAAAAACGTTTATGGTTCGAGTCCATAGTGTTGAATGCATTGAAAACTGCTGCTATTGTTATCGTTTAACTATTTCGTCAACGGAAAGATGAATGGAAGTGCAACAACATGAAAAATATTAACGGTTGTGGAAACCAATCGGGCGCCGATTGTGATCGGTTTGGTTTTTAAGTATTTTCAAACATACAAACATGCGACGTTATTAAAAATTCACATATTTTATCATTTGTAGAATAATTCACACTTTGCCCTGTGCCTAAAAGAACATTTCAAAATAACATAAATTGATTTTGTCACTACTATGGCTCCAGTAGTGGCGTGTATTTTATTTTTAATGCATAATGAACATTATTTTTATGTCTTTTTGCCAAGCTTATTTGTGGGATTACTTCTGGGGAAATGAATGTAGATAGATGCAGTTTCGTTTTAATTGGGTTGGTTTTTGCTCATCATCATTCTTGTCTTATTATCATTAATTTGGTTACTGTCTTTTGCTTGAATTTAACTCTTTCTTTAATTGATAACACCATGCGATTCCTTCTTTGCCCAGGCGCAGCTCACTGGCTTTTCGTCAGGGTCGAGTCCAAATTTGATGTCACATGTCCGATCTGATCATCCATATTATTCTCATCTTCTCTGGTCGGAATATCTCGCGAACCAGCATTTGCTCACGCAGATTCTCGCGGTTCACGGGAAGGACGCCAAGGAGTTACCACAGATGCTTGCACAGCGTGTTCCTAGCGATATTTTAGAAGATACAAACGGTCTTTCGCCGACTTTGCAGCAAGCCCGTGTTAAAGCAATGATTGATGCACAGTATCAAATATTATCGCAGTATCATAGCACTATCCCCTTGTTGTATCCTGGATTAGGTCATCTCGGAAACGGTGCCCATCATAGTCCATATAGCAAATATTATGAATCTCCTTCCCCGTCATCAACTGGCAGCCAGGAGCATTTGTATAGGAAGCCAGGGGAACACGGTAAAGAGAAGGTCTCTGCATTTTCCACGATATCACAGCTTCAGACATTGCAGCAGAAGCATGCTGAGGATATTCTTTTGCAGCAGCAAGCTGTTATGCATCACGCTTACCATATGCAGCTACAGGAGATGTTGAAGCATAGATCGGGTAATCCTTTGCTACGACAGAAAGATCATGCGACCGCTAGAATGGCATTGAAGGAGCATTTAATATTACAGCAAAAGGAAAAACAAGCTGCAGCCGCAGCTGCGGGGATGAACCAAGTCTCGTTAAAAGAGCATTTCAAAAGACTTGAGCGTCAGAACAAGGAAGTTGAGGAGGAGGATGAGGATATTTCTGTTGTCGATGAAAAGGCGGCAGAAAAGAATCCAGCAAATGACCGTTTAATTGGGGATGATACAAAAGAACTGGAAAGACGTTTTGAGATGAATAGGAACCAAAATAGTAACGAAGCAAACAAAGATTACGTAATGGGTTTATCGTCTGATGATAGCAGTTCTTATAGTAGTAGTTCCACTATTGTTCGGCCTCAAGCATCGCCGATTTTCCCGCCCGTATGTAGAAACCTACCGCATACGGAAGTCAGCGGACTAGCCTATGATACTTTGATGTTGAAACATCAGTGCACCTGCGGCAATACTGGACCACATCCAGAACACCCTGGTCGGTTGCAGAGTATATGGGCACGGCTACAGGAAGTTGGATATATCGCAAGATGCGAGGTAAACATTTGACTATCTTAGTTATGTCTATTGTTATGGCTTTTATTGTTTTCAAAGAAGAGTTTTTACCACGTCTTCAAGCTTTCTTTTATGGCCCTGTGCTAGAGAGAGTATTTCACTCTCTTGGTTTTCGTAGCAGTATTATTGCTGGTTCCCTGTGTGTATCTCATGGAATGTAAATATGATATATAGAAATATAGATAAAAATTTGCCATTCTTATTTGTATACACAAACGTTCCTTGCCTTTTTCATGGCTAAATAAATACGAGTCGCTCCAAAGTGCTGCTGAAATCCAACTATTCACAACAGTGTACCAACAATTAAAGATAAAATAAAAAACTAATACAGGTGAGGCAATTGGAATAAAGTACCGACACCATTTCCTGGTTTGATTAACGCTCTCGCTTGGAGTTATGGAGTTTTGGAGCAAAAGCCCTGAATCCTACGTGATTTTACATTAGTTTCCTTTAGCTACTAATTTGTGGTATGGGTGTGGAAATGTAGGCTCAATTCCGACCAGATTTGCATACTCTCTCTTCAATGGCAGGAAGTCACGAACCGCGAACCGTTTTCAAAAGTCGAAATGAGCCTATGGAAACCTGGTCTAGGTTGTTTTAAAACTTGCCACTGTAGGCCACTTTTGGCTTAGCCATATTCTTGTTTTGATCATAATGCCTTTCCGGTGATGAATTGGTATGTGCAAAGTGTTATGATAAACTGGTTATTTGCATCGTCTATGGAATGTTCTTTTGGAGAAGGTTAGAATATAATTGGATGACAAAGAGAAAGTTGTACACTTGAATATACACGAATAAAATTTTTTTGGGTAAATCATGTTATGCTTTTGTACCAACACACCTTAATGCTTTGAAATAGTGCCAGATACAGTGCATTCTTGTTTTGTATCTCGTCTATTGTTTTACCGTTATCTTCTCTATTATTTTCTTTCAGCGAATCCGCTCTAGGAAAGCCACATTAGCAGAAATTCAGACAGTCCATAGGTTTGTTTTTAATTTTAACATTGTTTCTGAATGTTTTTGCAGTGTCATTGAATATAAGTGACTTTTGTTTGCACGGATAAATAGGATCTATATCAGATTTAGAATCATGTTTTGGAGCATCAGTGGTGCATAAAATATAATAGCAAGATCTAGTTTATGACTTGTTTGTATCCGAAAAGCCTCCTTAATAACCTCAGGCAACAAATGTATAATTTAATTTATCAAATTGCGATTTCTACTTGCCAAAATAAGCTAAGAATTTTATTCCATAACATCTTGTTTATATGTACTAGGTACTAGGTAGAGTCCTGATAACGAAGTATTTTTATTGTAGTGAGCAACATACTTTATTGTACGGTGGCGGTGCAATTGCCCGAAAAGAAGGTAAGACACAAGTGTTAGTTTTGACGGGTTTTTCCGAGTTTGGTTACACTACAAAATTTGTAACTCATGTCGGCGTCAACACGGACTACGTTCGGACGGTTCCAACACAATTGATGATGTAAACGGTGTTCAGGGATTGTGCAAAATTTGATGCATGAAAAATGAAATAAAAAGCTGATACATAATAAGTTGAAATAAAATATTGCAATTAGTTTCTGCAAGTTGAATTAGAGATATTGATATAATTGGGGATATAATAACTTTGTTCACATTCAAAAACAGTGGGGTTTATTTTTTAGTGTTTTCTCAAACTTTTGGAGATTTGTTGATATTTTGGCTTCAACCTGAAGGTTATTCCACATTTTTGCCCCCCCCCCCCTATAAGAAAGCTTTTTGATCCTTCCGGCAGAGAAGTTAAGTTTGGGCATTTCGAACCCCAAAGTATTGATTTGTTAATTGGGAGCAAATGACATGACCCATTCCAGCCTGTGTGGAGATATTTTATTCAATTGCAAAACAAATTAAGCGATGGACTCAAGAGCACAGTATCAAAGGTTTTGGCGGCAAGTTTTTGCGATAGGTGATTTATTACTTTCCCAATCAAGTGAACAAGAAATCGCCTTTTCGGTATACGTTTTCTTTCATTGGGATAAAATTCTAAAATAAATTGTTGAAAGTAAGCATATCTATTGTTTAATTTTTTGCGAAGATCTGTCAGGCAGTGCTTTCTTGCTGACTCATTTAGCAAAGTCGCATGATGTGATATCTCATGTAAGATACAAGGTTTTTTTAATACATACTCTGAGAGCGTTAGAGAATAGAAACATAATGATGCCATAGCGATGCAAAGAAACAGCCCCGCCTTTAAGCATAATATAAACTGATAAAGATTCATTGATAGAGTTGCACGGGCTTTTGCGTGTTTCTAAGAGTTTACATAAGAAATTCGGAGGAATTATCAAATAATCTGTGGCCTGAATATAATTAAAAGCTGCCGCGAAAAGTTTCGTATTTGGCAAGTTTTTCTGATCGGCGGACATTTTTTTCAAAGGTTAAGTGATTGCTCCTCAGCCAATTAGAAGTGAATTATGAAGCACACAAGATTTGCAGTATCTTTGATTGTCTTTATTCAAGCTCCTAGCTTCTAACTATGGCAAACCTTATGTTTCTTTATTGGTGTTGGCCCTATTCAAATACTTAAGGCCTAGCATAACTGTCTGCTTGGTGGATCATGATGGACACTTTTATGCGGATAAGAAACCATAGCTCCCAGAGGCATGGTTTTTATTTTGAGGCAAATACTTAATATTTTTTGCAAGATGAACATTTTATGGGTCTTGTAACTTCTTCAATGATTGTACAATGTGATATTAATTGGGTTTGTTGACGTCTGAGTTTGAATAATGGCATGAATAGTTGAACATTGTTTTCAAAGCTGTCATTTCACGGAGTTAATCTCATATTTTGCAGGAGGGATACAGTCTTTGAAATGTTTCAGCTCATTACCATGTGGTGGATTAGGGGTAAGCTTAACTCAAATTATAACCTAAATTCAATTAAAAATTGGTTAGATATTGTTTAAAACCTTCCTTGAACATTCATAAGATCTTCCTGCTCTAATAGGAAATACGTCATTCTATTCTGTTTAACGTTTTATTCCCGTTTTATTTGATAAATGGCCTTTTGTGTCTAATCTTCACTTGCCCTTGTTACTTCCAATAAGATTTTTTGTAAACAAAGCTCGTTACATTCAATTCTTTGTGGAGAATGTTATAAATAAGCCGAAGCATACTCAAACACGCTTAAATGCCAATTTGATACTCCTCGAATGATACCCCTCAAATTCACGTCTCAAGAGCCCACTAAGATCGATAACTCGGATATTAAGGACAAAGCAAACTGCAGGGTTTGAAATAACGAATTGCTGGAAATGCTGACTATTTTAGGGGAACAACCTGGTAAAACTATACTGAAGGTCTAGACAGCCTTTTATCTGTGGTTATTTCTTGCAAAGGTTGATTTCAAACTGTATTCGTAGCTAAATTTTAACTTTTTTGCAAATGTCTCCTCTCCTTCAATTCACTGTGACCAATCATTAGCTGGAATAAGGTATGTAAGGTGCTATCGCGTGAATAGAGCTCTATGGGTAGGATGTGACACTTGACAACTCTACAGAGCGTCATCTTTGATTATTCAATTCCTAAGTCAGAAAGCAGGTTTTTTCTTTTAATTCAACTCATTACCTTTATGCCTCAGGTTGATGCTGACACTATATGGAATGAGTCTCACAGTGCTAATGCAGCTAGAATGGTACGTAAATACCAAGGTGTCTGATTTGATTAGAAAATTCAATCGCTGTGGTCCTTTAGTGGCCCATCCGGTCCATGAATGCTTTGCCATGACTCTATGCCATTAAAAGCAAAGGGGTTAGAGTCACAAATTAGAGCAAGCACGTTCCACTCGTCTCTCGACATTGTTCGGCCACGTTCCGAAAATTTGGGTCTGATGTTATTAGTAGGGCTATACTTCGTTAGAGTATCTATCTACTAAAATCTTTCCTGTACAACTTATGTTTATGGCAATATTTTATTATCGAACACTAAATCTGGAACCTGCAGGCATCCCCAAGGCAGCAAAGTATTTTTACGCACATACTATTGCTCTGGCGTCGCATTTATTTGAAACGTACTCTACTCTTGTCTGGTAATTAAGCTGGGTTCCCACTAGGCGCTTAAGTGCGTATTAGTGAGTTTAAGTGTGATGATTTTCGTGCATCTCAATTCTTGTGACTCGTGAGTGCACGAAGGTTTCTACCCGCAAATTGCTGATGACGTAGCCTGGTCAACAAACTTAACAAAGCAGGGCACTGATTGTATCATGATTGTATAAAGGCTGTTTCTTTCACATTGATGGTTGGTCGAATAAAAACTGGCCTAACACTTTGTTTGCAAAGATCATGAAGATACTTGATATTATCAATGGACAAGTATTCCTGATTCTAACACTTCTGTAACACTTCTGTTTAAAGGATGAACGACAATTTCCAAAGGTTGTACGCCTACCGTTGACCTTATGTTTAATTATTCGAAAAATCTTGTGTGAGGATCATTTTAACGAAAGAAACAAAGACGAGGGCGTTTTCATGTGGGTTGCACATTATCAATCGTGACCTCCCATTCCATTGAACCATTCATTGTGCTTGCTTATCAATAGTGAATCTATTTTCTTTCGAAGAAAAATAAGCTGATAAAGATCTCTTTAGATGATGTATTCCTGGGTTGATGACGTCAATAAAAGTAGGGATACCAGTATGTGGGCATAGTTAATTAACTGTTTGTTTCAAACGTATTTTGTGAGGTTCTATGAATAGTTCTAAGTCCTGATTTGACCAAGGATTTACATTGCTGCTTACAATACACTCAGTTGCAAATGTTGAGGCTAAATTGATTTGACGAGGCTAAAACTAGCGAGGAAGGAAATTGTACATCTGCTTCATTTCAAGCTTTTCTTCTTCATATTATTCTTCATTTGGGCTCACCTTGACTTTTATATAAAAAGAAGCGCAACTCTTTGTGTTAACCTGCTGCAGCATATACTTACCGCATTTACTTGATTTGGTATTTCCTTACCATGACAGTTATCTTTTCTTGAAATTAATAACGCCTCCAAAACACGAAAGGGCAGCAGAACTTTGAATCGTGGTATAAGCGGATAGAAAATTCAGAAAATTTAGATTTTCTTGGCAAGGCATTCAGACAGATGTACCCGCTATCCCTGTCCTGCAAACATCGTTGCAAGGAATTATCAATGATGAGTAGCCTAAATTTATAACTATGATTTTAGCACTGCGCGAAGCTATATGACAGCATATTTAGAGCCAATGAATGTTTAATATTTGCTTTCTCACATATTGCTTCAGATTATCTGTTGCAGTACATTCGTTATTCTAGCCCCAACAGAACTATAGTTATTAAGATACATGTGATTCATTTGTACGTGGCCTAACGGCGTAACACGACTAACATTTGCGCATTGCGAGGCAGTCCAGCTATAACGTATCAGAGTAACTAGGTTGCAGGGCTTGCTCCTTTGTTGCACGCAATAACATCATTAAATCGATTCTTGGATCTGCTTGTAGTATGTGATGCAATGGATGTCAATTTCCCAAAAGTAGATAGAATTTAACAATTCGGTGTTGTGACGTCTGCCAACTTAATTTTGCCCCTGCTATCGTTCTCATATTTCGTGTAGGCCAAGACGCAGAAAAATTAATGATTTGCGTTTTTTCCTTTTCTTCACTCTTCCAACATAACTATTCTTCGAACGTAACCAACTTCTTAACTAAAAAACCTTTTACAATCATAGTTATACATTAGGGGTTTGGATTAAAAATAGAGTAGGAGGAAGGGTGGAAGGGTCGATGATGACAATAAAAGGAAATGGTATAGGCCTAATAATGGTTAGAGGTATGCGGTGATGCGCGTGAAGGGGAAATGGAGGAAATCAAGAGGTATGAATAAATGCTAATGTATGGCAGAAAGAAAAAAAAAGTTGCTGAATGAATGGATGAAAGAAAAAATGTGTTAGGTCACTACAAGTACATCTCTTTTACGTGGCACAGGGATAGAGCTTGATTGATTGGCATTTTAAATAGTTTATGCGACAATGAATTTCAACTGAATATTTTAAAGCTCCTAGAACACGTTCTACCACACTCTAGAACTACTTGTGAGACATTGGCTGAATCTCCCCATAAGCGCACAATAAATTTATTTGTAACTTTCAACTTCCAACTACCTTGTTCGATATACATCTGTTTTGTGTAGCTGCGGCATCAACTACCATCTCAAGTATTTTAATGGATTACCTCTCTTTCAACATTCTCTTACGGAATTGAACCCCACGTGATCCACTGTTAAAGCTGTCATTCCAAGAAATGCTTTCGGTTTTACTGTATTCTACCCAAGTATTTATCCTGCCATCCAAACTTATCTCCACATTTAGTTACTTCCCAGTTGCTGTCTTCTTTTTGATTTCGGTTCTTTTTCCATAAGCCATTACCTCACTCCTTCTTTGCCCCTTTTTGCTTGACCCCTTTATGCGTGTTGCCATGTGTTTGGCCATTCGTCACTTTTAACGGCTGCACATGATCTACCCATTGACCTTAATTATATATTTAAATTTAGTTTAGCCTTTCTTAACCTGAACTTAAATATTACTCGAATTCAAATTAACCTTTAAGCGTCTCGATTTTTAGGCTGCAGGAAGTGTCATCGAACTTTCCATGAAAGTCGCTACTGGAGAACTAAAGGTAAATATTCTGTCCACGTTTTGTTTGTTTAGGAATTACCATATGCAAGGTTTGAAACCCTTCTTGACCATTGAATCAGGTAGCTTAAGGAGATTTTCATGTAAGATATTCTTTAGGGTATATTTTACAATAACTGTTTTGTTTCTGTAAGGAAAGCCGGCTCAAGCAATTAAATAGTATTTGGTAAAACATATCAGTACTAGTACTAGTTTTAGCCCGACAAAATCTTAGCATGAAAGCGTTCCATTATTTCATGAGGCTTGAAGTGAAGGACGTGCCAAATCTTTGGCAAGCCATTCTTTGTTGTTTTTGCTAGGCAATGGAATGCTTGGCTAGGTTTTGCGAGGCATAAGAAGGCTTTTCCAAACACGACTAGGCGACTTTGGGCGTTTTAGGCATTACAAGACAATGCTTGGTATTGCTAGGGGCATTGTGGAGCTCTGCTAGATTTCTTTAGTGCTAGGTATTGTTGGTGTTTGCTATGCATTGTTTGGCATTGTTAGATATTGTTAGGCATTGTTAGGTAATACTAGACCATGCTTGGCATTGCTAAACTTTGCAATGTTTTGCTACGTTTTTTCTGCAACATTTTGCCATGATTGACATTGAAACAACTGCATATTTTGCTTTCAGAATGGTTTTGCAATTGTTCGTCCTCCTGGACATCATGCTGAGGCACATGTAGCTATGTAAGTAATGTTAATTCCTATTTCTGTTCACCTATTTAAGGTATTTTTGAAAGAGTAAAAAGGTATGCTATAGCCTATGTCATGTATATTGTTCCGATCACACTTTAAACATTAGCAGCTGCAATAAAGATAGATAGTTACGCCAAACGAATCGAACTTTAAATAATTTATAATATAATTAATATTATAATATTGTCATTGCTTGATTAGATTAGATTCCGATAAAAATTTTAACTGTCTTCATCTTTTTTTATTTTCTGTTCATCTTTTTATTATTTATTCCAGGGGTTTCTGCTACTTCAATAATGTTGCAATAGCTACTCGATTACTTCGCATGAAGTTGGCTGTGGAAAGAGTTCTCATTGTTGATTGGGTAAGTTATAATCAAACTGTTAACGTCACGACTAGAAAACGTTTTTTGCCTTGACCTGATCGGTTTGAAATTCATGAAAGATAATTTCTTATTTTCCAATGCATAGCTTTTGTATCTCACTTTCAGTGGTCTGAAAAACCTTCAAAAGAAGCCCAGTCTAAATGATATCTTCATGTTGATTGTAATGTCGTTTTTGCCAACTCCATAATTTTCAACTGTCAAAATAATAACTAATTTCTTCATTCAGTTCGTACAAACTAGCACCTTTCATTTACTTTATATTTTTGCCAGTCCCTTGGTTTGTTTGCTTAGTTGTTTCTATATATTTTGATAAATTTTCATTAGTATTTTGTGCATTTGGCTATATATGCATTTAATTACTAAATCATTTATTTCTAATTGCTTTTTTAAAGTAAATTTTTAATTCTGTACCTCATACATTGTTACCCTTCTGTTAGGATATCCACCATGGAAATGGAACTCAGCAGATGTTTTACGATGATGACCATGTTCTTTACATCTCCGTTCACCGTCACGACGATGGTACATTTTTTCCTGGAACCGGAAAGCCGGAAGAGGTGAGAAAAATTCTCCCATGGTTAGTTATGAAGTGCAAACATTTTCTGCAGGCATGCAAAGTATCTTAAAGTGTCATGCAGCTTTGCACCAAAATATTGAAAAAGAGAATCAAATCTACTTAAGCTGTGTCTGTGTTCTTTTGTTTTATGGTAGACCCCTAATATTTGACAAATGGTAAAATGCTCTCGCTAGTTGACTTTGCTTATCGTCTCAAATTACAACCATTTTTTCGAAACGTCTCCAGGACCCATTGGTAACTCAATTTCTTTAAGCAACGAACTTGCTTTAAATGCTGAGCAGCTAGCACAAGAGCAATTATGTGACTAAATTGTCTTGGTCTTGGTGTTTGATTCGCCTTGGTCAGGGTTTCCATCCAGGAGGTTCTTTTCAGAACTATTAAATGCTTTAAAGTTTCATTGTAATTCTTTCAATCTTAGTGTGGTGCTGGAATTGGCATGGGCTACAATGTCAATGTTGCGTTCAGTGGTGGCCTAGGTGAGGCATTTTCCTAGTCTTTTTCTTGCTAGGATTGTGGTTACCTCGATATCTATATCCATTTGAGTATATCATATTCCCTGCTTATTAGAATGCTAAAGAATGCTAAGCCAATAAGTCAAGAATTCATTGAATACAATGTTATTGAATTAAATAAACTGTGGAATAACCTTATTACACTGCACCGTGAAAGTTTAAAAAAGCACTAAAAGCTGTAACATAATTTAGCACATTTGAAAGTGCTCTTGATCACTCAGATCTCGCCTGGTGAAAAATCAGTGCTATAAAAAACGATTTTATGGGATACCCTAAACCCAAATCCTGTTTTTCACGATAATTAGTCGTCAGAATATCTAATGCTGTCTAAATATGGTTGCGCATGGGGCATTTATGTCTAGGCAGTTATGTTTTACCAAGCCAATTATAAACGGGATATGAAACCCAGCTCCGCAACGATACTATGCCCCCTCATATAAACATCCCCTGACGCACTACATATTTACGAATGCTTAGGTATCAAAGATCTGAATATTAATTAACGGGCCATAAATTATTGAGTCATTTTTTGCTTTATTATTTATTGAGATTTTGTCTTTTAGATCCACCGGTTGGTGATCCTGAATATCTATCAGCGTTTAGGTGAGTTGTTATAGGCATGCATTGTGTAGAGTGTTTATTGGGTCCAGGATTGCAGGGGAAGGTTGCTGCAAACAACAGGGTTTTAAGTATCGCACCTAATTTACACAATGTTTCATTCATTTCAAGACTGGTTTAAGACCTCCAACGTTCTTGTTTACACAATGTTGTTGTGATCAACATCAATCTAAACGTGTCTATGCATCCATCTCTCTTTTGCCAGATACATTCTTTCTTTTTGTCAATTGAGTGTGGTTGACATGTCAGGCTGATGTTTATTTCTTTAACGAAGATTGATTATTGCATGTTTGTTTGTGAGGATTGTGACACCAAACTACATTTAAAGAATGCGAGCCTTCTTTTTTGGTATAGTACCTACTTTATTTTCTCTGTACAAATACGTATTATTTTAATATATTTTTCCCTCCCAATAGAACATTGGTCTTCCCAATAGCAAAGGAATTCAAACCTGACATCGTATTGGTATCTGCAGGCTTTGATGCTGCCACTGGTCATAGTCCTCAACTTGGAGGATATCACGTAACACCTCAGTGTAAGTTTATTCAATACAGCTACAGCGGCTGCCTTTCCAATATGGTTCAAGTTAGCACTGACACTTTTTATTATTCAGGACTATTGATAGTTGCTAACGTGTGTCCCATGGCATAGCAGAAAATACTTTATTCCAGGAATATTCTCTGACAGTACCTTCAAAGCATTGCATGAATAGAGTTTCTGCTTTCTCAAAGGGTACGCAAAAGCCTTCCTGCAACACTGGTCAATAATCAGTTACCATATATAAACCAGGCATTAGGTTTTCATAAACTGGTCATGCCTCAGCTTTGTTTTACTTAATGCTTCTTGCATCTATCTTGTTCTTTTAAAGTTCCTTCCCCTTCATTAGTTTTATCCTATCTCGGCACTAATGATGTTTTGCTGATGAAAAACATAAGGGTGCCCCCGTCCAGGGGCCCAGTAGAAGTCTTCCTCCTCAATTAAGATTGCATCATAATGTGACATATCCTTTATTGCACTGGAAACTCTCTTCTGTATTAGTAGGGTTTATGTTGTGTAATATTATCGGGGCCTTAAAACACCTTCCCAATACCGTCGGCTTACATCCAAGATACTGCTGGTGCAACGCAAAATGTGTTGTATGGCTCGCTTAGTAGCTGTGAATTTGCAAGCCTTCTTCAGTTTTCTTTGTAAATAGACTCCGCTATCTCAAGGCACTTCATATCATAATCATCATTCGTAGTTGAAGCTATAATGATAATATACCTAACTTAGAAAAATGTTTTTGTTTTTCAGGTTATGCTTACATGACTAAGAAAATGATGTCATTAGCAAATGGCAGAGTCGTATTGTCTCTGGAGGGAGGGTGAGTTATTTTCTACATTAACGTGAAGAGATATCAGTTATTTTTTTTTATATTACCAACATCACTAGTAGTATCTCGGTATATATTATAGAAATACTGTAGCAAAAGCTCGCCCCCAGTTTGCTGTCATTCGTACGACCTTTCCAAATGAACATATATACCTTAACCATTGGCGTTACTGCCGTAGATTGGGATTAGGACAACTCTTAAGGGCCCCTGAGCCTTTTTGGCCCCAGAGGGCCCCTCAGCGGTTTTCAAGAGACGTGCAATTTTTGATAATACTTGCAAGATATAAACATATCCTTTAACCTTAAAACATTTACCTATTTCGGATTTTTTACTGTTTGAAGTTTTTTTTACCATTGTTGGTCCTTCTTGTTAATCGAGCACAGTATTCCTACCATTGATTTTGTCTAAATTTGGGACATGTCTAAACGCCCCGAACTGTTACGCTGCTGACTCTTTCTTTAGATAAACGCACTTCGCACAAATTATTCATTCGATGATTCTCCATTGAAGCATGTTTCCATTGTGAGACAAAGTTTCTCACTTTCTTAAGAATTTAAATGATCCTCTAGATTTTTGTAGATTTCAACCGAGTTTGAAAATGATCGTCGCATAACTGTCTACCCCTAGGAGAATCACTGAAATTAGCATAAATAATAATACCATCGCAGGCCATTTGTTTCTTTCATTTTACGAGTAAGGTTCATCGAGGGCGAGATGTTGGATCAGGGGAAGGTTTTCCCATTGTCGATGCTGTAATCGAAAGGTTTTCTAACAATACCCTTGAATGGTCCTAGTTTTTT
Organism: Catostylus mosaicus; assembly: GCA_964019065.1. Classification (NCBI taxonomy): domain Eukaryota; kingdom Metazoa; phylum Cnidaria; class Scyphozoa; order Rhizostomeae; family Catostylidae; genus Catostylus; species Catostylus mosaicus. The sequence goes on along the minus strand of OZ025184.1, from coordinate 15,728,098 downwards.
CTAACTAAGGTTTTTGAATTTCTTTCTAAAGTCTTTGAAATGCTGCTGCATTTAACCATTATCAAACCATTAATATTTGGGTTCGAATCTAAGCTCTATTTTAAGGACAAGTTGCCATTTTTATCGATATTTATTTTCCTTATAATTTACTCGTTTTTGCTTGTCAAATTTAATAAACTTATTCGTAACGGAACATTTTTTTTTACTTATATTGAATTACGAAATCATTCAGATTTCCAAATCTACAAGATTCTCAATAAATTTTTGCTACAATGGCATTGACCGATGTCATGTCAATGACACTGAATTGTAAATTTCACGATGTATTTTGTCATACGACGAATCCAAATTGTTCAACGTCTGTGATTCACGTTACTTAATTCAAAATACAGAGCAGTAATGGTAACAGTTTGCTACAACAAGTAATGTATCATAGAAAGGTGCTGACAATGATCAAGGTTAATCAAAAAGGATGCGAATATCCAATTTGATAACTTTCTATACGCCAAACATTGGTCCGCATAACACAGTTTTTCACATTTCATGGCTCTGTAATAAAGGAAATTATCTTTTGTATGAACTTTCTAAAATTACAACTCGGCAAACAGGGATTTTGCATTGCATTACATTGCGTTTTTATGTTGATAAACATCAAATCACCCTTAACTATAGAGATCATACTTAAATCCTTATCCGAGTCGGTTATGAAATTTCTTATTGTATTTCCGCTCTCCTTTCAACTCATCGCACGATTGTATTTGACTCCCAGACTGAGGTCTTTACTCACAAATCAATAGAACAGCTTTTCTTCTGTTGACATAAGTGGTTTCTTCTCTTATGGTCGCATTTGATGTTTGTTGACACTGTTGAAATAGCACTTGAGAAGGTTGAAATCCACTCTTATTCTCATTATCTGACCCGCATTTTCAAAGAATATGAAATCGAACTTTGAACTAAAGTATTCAGTAGAATGTTGTAGTTCCACCTTGACCCATGATGCCCTATAAAAGATGACGTTGTAAAATCAAGCATGTAAAAAATTAAGTTTAAAGGATATGCAGGAAAAGCTCCCCAAAAGCTTATGTGACATGAATACAAAAGTTATTGTCATTTTCTTTATAGCTTTCTTGCTTTAAAAGGTGCTAAAGGCCATGATATAAGTCATTAGTGATGTTTTACTTCCAACTTGTGATAAGAATAGTTACATTTTGTATAGCAACAAAAACACTGCATCTGAGTATGTACTAGTATTATGCTTTGTACGACAACGATTTTGGTATCCAGACGAGTGGCAAAAATCCAATGCTTTTTCTCCACACTTCACGTGCTGTAAAACGTTCTATATGTTGGTCACAACCTACATCACGACTTAAGGCTTCGGGTAACTAAAAAACCCCTTCAGTCCAGTCAGAAATCGAAATTTTGTTGGTCATTAATTTTTTGATGGACAGTAATGATATGATAGTTCCATATATCAAGTTTGCTTCTTGTATATACCTAACTACTAACAAATGTCATATAGCTTCCGTGGTAATTCATTTGTGGAAGGATATCAAAGATTTTAAGTGGGCTTTAAGTTTAAGAATTTTTCATTTAAACAACACTGTTTGACACGTGAAGAAATTGATGAATGTAAACTGTTGGAATATTGGCAAATTTGACTTTTGCTGGCTCTTGACGACCTTTTGCAGATAATTTCGGCAAATTTGAGTGCCTTCACTTGAAAAACATTAATCTGCCTTGGAAGATGGGACCAAGGCAGTATGTGATTTTGGACCAAGGAGGGAGAGGTTTCGAGGCAAGAATGTTGCCAGGACGAACATTTTCAAATCCTATGCTGCATGAAAGTTCCAAATATTTAAATCAGCTCCTTTGTGCTAGAGTCAACTCAAGGGTATTTAGTCGTTTAAGTGATTAATTCCATATGTCCTCATGCCTTGTCTTTTATCGCAAACTATCTTTGTTTTAGGTATAGTCTACCATCTCTTTGTGACTCTGCTGAAGGCTGCATGCGAGCATTACTTGGTGAAGAGGTCAGTTTTAAAAAACTTCACCCTCAAGATAAAACAAGCAGTTGAAAATATACAATTTACTTTCGTTAAGTGGTACTCCCAGGAATCTTTGATATAAACCATGGTACCAAAACATTAGCCGTTTTGAAGATATGGGAATGATTATTAGGGAATGTCAAGTTTTAATATTCAACAGATTGAATTTATTACTTATTTTGCGAACCCTTATTGAACTTTTTAGATTTTAATCATTTACCACTTGAAATACATGATTATTTTGCACGGTCAAGATTTATCAGATAACAAAACAAATAAACCCAAAGCTTACCTTTTAGCAGTGTACTTTTTAAAATTTTCTACTTTTGGTAACATGTCCATAATAGTGATTGAGGATAAACATTTGTTTCTAGATACCAAATATGCAAGAAGAGAGTCTGGTGAAAAGACCTAATCCAAACATAGTGAAATCTTTAGAAAGAGTTGTCGAAGTTCAAAGTATGTTTTTTCATTTTCTACCCTCAACTGTGCAAAGACCTGTACTTAGGGCGTATTCAGGTCATGGAAAGCGTGTGCTTTTACTGCTATCTAAACGTTCTAGCCTTATAAATATTATATGATAATGCTGCGACTTTTATAGTGCCAATTATCTACAGAGCTCATGGGTGTTTAACAACATAATTACAAAGGATATAATTTAAGTCCAGAATAAAGCTTCTTAACATAGGATTATTAAAGAAATTTACTTAGAATTTCTCAACCTGTTCAATAACAAATTTTCATCATAGGATCAAGTTAATTAGTACTTTTTGAAAATACTTTTGAACCTTATTGTTCCTACATGTTTTAAAATCTGAAAGTTGCATCTATAGGTAATTAGATTAGATATCTAGTGAAATCTTATTTCTTCTGAGAAAAATACGATTTAGAAAGATGTCTTTAGTGATTGCTTGAAAGTACACAATTAATCTAATGATCGACTGAATACATAAGGTTGATCCACAGAGTTTTGGCTGAATAACTTTTACATTTGGGTGGAATAGGCTCGTTCAATGTACACTATCTTTTGTCTTACATAACAAAGCGTCAGCAGCATTCAATAGCAACAATTGGGCTGTGGTTGACGAGGTATCTTCCATAGGTTTTTTCAAAGTTCGTCAAAGTTAAAGAAAGGTTAATCCGTTGTGGTTAAAATGGATCCATCTTTTCAACAGCAACTTCATCTCCATAATCTTTTTAATCCTGCTTGGTCGTATTGGTATACCTTTTGAAATGCACAATACAGTTGCAGGGTTAGTACAGAGTGGGGCTAGTTAACTTAAGTTTTTACTTGTAGTTCTTGGCCAAAATTGATAAGATCAGTTATGATAGCGAAAGGATTGTTTTGAAAGAGCTAGGGCAATATGTAGCAATAATAGCAAAGTTGCTTGATTAGGGGAAGAAAGTTCTCGAAGAAGGATATCCTTCCACCCAGAGAAAACATGAAAGAGCTTCGCTTTTCTAATGCAGCATTGGAAAATCTCGAGGAGCAGTTTTGTGATCGCAGTTTTTCGTCATCAGATGAATTCCTAGCCTGCGTTGTAACTCTATTAAATTTAAAATCGTAAAAGGCAAGTTATAGCACATCACAAGCATTAGATTATTCCCATCATTGCACCAACAAAACTATGTCTTTATTCAAGCTGAAACAAATCTTCAAAATAGTCGTTGTTTTTTATAGGTAAGTTCTGGCCTAGTATTAAGCGAATTGCAACTCAGTTGGCTAAATCTCAACAAGAGGCTGAGAAACTTGAAAAAGAAGAAGCAGACACTGTTAATGCTTTAGCCTCGCTTTCAATGCAAGGCATTATTCAAGAGAATAACAGGTAAAAAATTTCTTTCTAGTTTATGCTCTGCTTATCTTCTGTTTATGCTAGTTTATTTATTCTTGTCATATTGGGTAGAAACGATGAAGGGAATCATGCATAATTTTCGTCCTCGTATGTACAATTAACTCAGTTCATTCAGATGTTTGGAATACCATTTTTAAGAGCCCTCTTAGGACCTTTGGTGAAGTGCCTCTATCTGGTTATTTGGTATTTTTTAATGCAATTGTTACCTTTTTAGAGTGAGCAAGGAAGAGCCAATGGAACAAAACTAACGATGGTATTAATTCTTACTTTGATCGAATGAATGCTATTGCTCACACTCCCAGTAATGCCTCATACCAACAGAAGTTTACCACTAGAGGAATCCCTTTTGATTGTATTGAGTACTAACCCATTTCACGTCAGACGCAGCAAATAACTTCCTTTGGTTCATCGACCTATTGTCTCAGAAGTATACCATGCAGCTAAATTAAGCAGCATTTGCTTTTTTACTTAAAGCCCAATTTCATTAAGTTACCTACGTGATATGCGCTTGCGTCTATCTCATGCTTTGTTCCAAAGGGATTATTGAGTAACCCTTCTATACTTAAAGAGGTTTCTAAGGGCGCTGCGTTCTTTGGTAGAATTTTGCTAGATATTTTCGAGGGTACGCCTCTGGTACTAAGACGCTTTTTAAATCCTTGGCTGCTGCAGTGTTGTGATGGCACTAAACCTTTGAATGTTTGAAAAAACCACGCATTTTATGAAGCGAAGGCTAGAGTCCGGAAATTAGGTCGGCTGGCTGGCAAGAGCCGAACGAAATTGGAAACAATGCCAAATGCAAACCCGGTCAAATTTCTTATATTTAGATATGAACTGGTTTAGTATATAACGGGATTGGTTAAGAAATATCGCATGCCCTGCAAGACGATATTAGACTTGAAAAAGATACCTAAGTTTGGGCGTTCATTTACAACTATTTCCCAGTTATGACATATTGCCTTTGCCAAGGGTGTAAGGCAGACTAAGTTAAAGTGGAGATGGGCAAGCAGTGGCACTTGCTCCCTTCCCCGGTCGTTGTTGAATCAAATGAATCCTGAATGAGAAGAATAAACCTTATCCTTAGCAAAGAACATGGCTTTGAGAGCCTGTCTCTTCAAGTTGCAATATGTTAGAAGATGATTTCTAGTTCTAGCATGCGGTAGAAATTGTCATCTTGGAATGGAATTTACACTGCAGACTCCAGGAATAGTTAAACTTAGATATCTTGTCCCCAGATGTCTTGCTTTGCATAGCAGAGTACTGCTAGGCTAACTTCTTCATTTCCTAAAGAGGAAGTAGCACTTTTAGGACGTGATTCCTTACCGGTTATGCTGAAAAATCGTCCTCAGTCACTCCCTAATAAAAGTTTACCCGTACTTTTAATAGTGTCGACTACTGTTGCGCGCATGAATTTAGCTTTCTGAGGTAATGAGGACAATTTTTGTTGGATGCGACGTAGCTTAGATAAAATACATCATGTAAATAGTTCATTTTGATCAGATTTTGATAAATTCTAACAATGTATTATTAGAGTTATATATTACAATGCTTGTCATGTTTATGAAATGTAAAGGTTGTGTCTTGAAATTCATAGACTAGATTTGTCACAGGTCCATCCGATATTGTCACAAATAATGATTTTTGTTTTATTATGTAAATGAGTTCTAAGCGGTCGGAAACCCCCTTGTGGTTCATTTAGAGGTGTTTTAAGGAAAAGGGAAATGTCGTAGGAATAAATTGGATAATCAGTGGGGGAGGGGGGGGGGGTTATATTTTAGATAATCAATGTGTGACGTCATTTTTCTTGCAAAATATTATTAGGCGGCTTTGGCTACCAGCCAACAGGGGCTATTTATGATGGGTTGCAAAAAGGATTTGTTTTTATCTTGTTTAGTGAAACAGTCGATAATTGATCGTCGTATAATTGATTTTTGTGTGGCAATATGGATTTTGATTTAGGGCAAATCAGTGAAGTGCAGCTTTAGCCGTTACCAGCTTAAGATTACATTCTGTTTTTGAATTGTACTTATTGTTTGATAATCTGCTCGGGGCCCTAAACTGCGTTATTAAAAAGATGTAAGCCTACCAACTCGCCTACAATGTCGCTGCAAATATCTTTGCACAGTGAGGAGAGCGAAACGAAGTTGCTAAATGGCTTGTACCATGGCTTTTTATGAGGAAAGTGCGCATAAACAATCTCATTTACACAGCATTGGAAAAAACGGTGGCGTTAAAGTGCATTTTGCTATATACTTTTTGGGGGTTGTAATACCGGCTTACATGCCCCTGCCCCAAAAGTCGTAATTCTGTCAATGTATTATAGTTTTGTCGTGTATTGCAAGGATTATACCCCTAACACATCAGGTTTTTGCACTACAGGCATATGCAACCAAGGCGTATGCACCCCATATTATGAGGAGAGAGATTTGAAGAGCTTCAATCCCCGTTTCGCTGGATATGTGTAAATATATTGACCACTTGTCAATTAAATCATTCTGCCCCACCATTTGGCGTCGGTAAGTTGTGCCACAGCTTATCTTAAAACTTTGTCCTTTTTAAAAGACTTCGTTCGGTCTTGTCTATCGGCTTCGTTTGGGTCTTTTGCATCGGCGTATTGACATAAGAGTTTCGCTGCGCATTTCTCTTGCATTGAGGACCTTGATCTACTTGATCTGTTGGCAATACATCGATTTAGAAATGAATATGATGCATGCAAATACAGATCACATAAACAAGTGTAGATCAAACATTTATTTCCTAATTAAAAGGTTCCGCAGTGCTTGTGAACATGATAGGCCTAAATGATTCAATGGGTAAAGGTATGCTGATAAACCCTTTGTTGCTTGATGCATCCTAACACCCTTGAAACACAGTTGTATTAGGTATTTGATTGCTAGATGGTTTTCAAAGGGTCATCAATGTAACAAAATTAATCCTTGTTTTTGAGATACAAATGTCGTAGTTTGGTTTTGTAATAGTGAATTTTGATTACTTTACGAATTAATGAAATCATTGATGATACATATACAGTAGAATTAGCTATGTTTATATGTTTCTTTTCAATCTTTTTTTTAACAATGACTTATTTATTGTATTCATTTAGTTACTGTTGTTATCTTTTAAGAGATTTATCATTATAACCCGAACATTTTATGTACATTGCAATGTACCTCTTAGCATTGAATTTTTTTATTTTCCTCCTGTCTTGTTGCTCATTTGTTTGTGAACTTTTGCATCGCATTGGAACGCCAGTCGTACGAATTTGCCCCCCCCCCCCTCCTCCTTCAAAGGTTATGCTTACGCTGTGCACGTTTCGTTATAAGAATGTTCAGAATGATCCAATATGTAACTTTCTTAGGAAGTGCATAATTTCTAAAACGCAGTACTGAAACATTTATAACACACAACTTGTTCGAAAACGTAAATTATTTTTACCCTAGTCAATTCAGAGGCGTCACTTTGGGGGTTTGGAGGGGGGATGGCTCACGCTCCCAATTGTGAATAAATCACCTTTTCGCAGGGCAAGAATAAGCGATATTAGACAGGTTTTCGCTACAAAAATGGGCAATCTCTACAATCTTAAATGGGTAAAAAGTGATTTTTGCAGGGCAAAAGTGCCATCACCCTCCCAACACGGATCATATAGTGACGTCCCTGAGTTCATTATACATTTTAAAAGAATGACATTCTCGAAGGAATGGGATGCCTTGTTGCACCAGCTTCTTTAATACCGGTTTTTTTTTAAAGGATAGAAAATAATTTTTGCAACCAAAACGCTTGATACTTTCTTATGGTTGAGTAACCCAGGGCTGTTCTTTCCCGGTGTAGAATGGCCGACTGGGACAACAGCAAAATAAAATCCTAGATATATGTATGAGAAATCCCTAGAAATTCTTTACTTAGCTCCGGTTGTTTCTTGCAATAAGTTGCATTGATCGTGATTGTAGAAGAAGAAATTGGTAAATCGAACTTTAGCCACCCCTTGAACTTTCTTAAATAAACTTTGGAGGAGCTGAATATAGAATTCGTCTGCTGCTTTCTAATGAAATGCGCAGATAGAGGCTGGCTTGAAAAAATAATTCCACGGACGGGAGCGTTACTACTTAGTGACGATATACAAATCAATATATGTAAAGTATGTAGAATGATACATTTAACATATGGGATATGGTACTAAAACCTTTGAATCCGCCGAATAGATTGGCTGCCGATACATAGTCAGGAATTGTCATGGTCCCGCATTAACAGGGCACTCACCTCCTAGATTCGCCTCTTTGAATTCTGTCAAACACCGTGTATTGTGAGATCTTGGGTATCCTTACAGCAGTCGTTTAAGGCAGGTGTCACCTCCAAAAAGGGGGGAGGTACTAGAAGGTTGATGACAATGGTGGCGTGAATGAGGCCACAATCGTAACACTTTTCCACAGGCTTTCACCATAGACAGCTGTCCATTTCCAAGGAAAATATGAATTTTTTTCTCAGATAACAAGAATTGAGACTGCCCCAGCACTTGAACTATCTTAGCAATTCTAGGTTTCAAGTACTCGTACTCTCTTAAAACTTTGCTGACTAAAAGTTACAACAAAAGCTAACTAATTTACCATTATTTACTTGTCATTTTGAAGAATTATACTATCCATTGGAGTAAAATGTTCTCGACAAAAATTGAGCCATAAATGGTACGGATTCTAAATTAAGCTATGAGACATTTTAATACCGCTGCTTTGTTTGATATTGGTAGTTATTTCATAAAATGACTCATCCATACATTTTCTTACGCTTGGGAAGCCAGTACTAAGACAACTCTGAGGGCCGATTACTACTTCGTAATAAACATTAATGTAAAATCCGAATGACCGAAACGAAAAAGAACATCTTCATTTTAAGTCCATCATACAAAGTTGTATGATTGATTTCCTTATTATTTCTACATGCTTATTCCTCAAATTCACATAACGTTGATGATTAACAGGTTTATTGTAAAAAAATCAAATTTAGTTGATAAATTTTTATTTGTTTTTATCCTGCTATAAAGCTTCTCTACTCGAGTTGGTAATGTTCAATTGAAAGCATCCAATTGGATGAGTCTTCCCAAGTCGATTTCAAGAAACCATATAGCTTTAACACGTATGTTTTTGTAGATTATGTATGAAAATTTCAATATGATAAAACAAATTTGGAGCTAGTGTTTCTGTGCCTTTCACAGATATAACTACAAGTGCTAAACTACTTAAAACCATCCTAAAATTACCAATACTAAAAATACGATTAGTAAACACTACCCTAAGTGGAGGCATTTTGTAGCAGGTCAAAATGTATCCAAGTCCAAAACTGCAGAAGAATTGACAAAGCGAAAAAATTTAATTGCAAAATACGGAGTCTAAGCCAGAGAGGCGCAAACATTTAATAAACAAGACTACACACGTCCAGGTGCTGCCTCTTCTAGTACGAATCCTTCATTCTGTATTGCTTCAATATCGGAAGAATTAGAAGCCGTTCCTTTTTTCTCATCCTTCTTAAATTTGACCAGAACTGTAATCTTTTTAATTGTTCTATCATATGGCTCAAGTGAACGCAGCCAGGTTGGTGTCCATTCCCATGACTTCAATTTACGAGGTAGCATGCTTGGTCGTTTCTTTTGAATAATGTTGATGATTATTATACTGATGATTAACAGGAAAATAGGAACCATAATTCCGATAAATACGTATGTGCCAGCAAGCGAGAGACCAAAAACTGAACCTGGTATGACAAAGAAAATTAGAATGATGTATGCAATAGCAAACCAACGGAATTTAGCCGTTGTGTTACCAAGAGCTTTCGCCATTTTGAGCGGGACTTTCCTCATAATTGGCACTGGGTACCAGACCAAAATACCCGAAATATTGAAGAAAAGATGACAGAGAGCAATTTGCAGCGTGTAAGGAAGCTTGGATGAGTCTGCTGCGAAGGAGGCTAGGAGTGATGTAGTTGTTGTGCCTATGTTTGAACCAAGAGTCAGTGGGTACATTCGATCAACCGTGATGACGCCTACACCAACCAATGGGGTCAAAGCTGAAGTGAAAATTGAACTTGATTGAACGAAGAAGGTTAATACAGCACCAAATAATATTGCCAGATATCCAGCAAGAAAACCAAATGGCTTAGGGAAATCGGTGTTGACGACTTTTCTTGTGAGGGTAGCCATCCTTCCTCTGAACATGGAGTGCAAAAGTTTGACAATGGAGATTAGGCATACGCATAAAACGAAGACGGAAGCAATTAAGAGAATAGCACCCACTGCACTGTCTGACAGTGAAGTACCATGGAACAGAAACTCGCAAGGAACGTCTTTGACGTCAACAAGCTTTGTTTTGTTTTCCAATCTAAATGAATTCCCAACAGTGACATTAGCCAGATATGTGACATTGCGTTGACTTTCACCGCAAATATACTTGATCATACTACTCTCCTCATATTTCGTGCGCTCCTTTATCGTCTTTGCCTTTGCGATCTTTTCAATCAGCTTTTTGTCTAACTGAATGATCTTATCTGTGAAGGGCTTGGTGATTTTTTTAAGATAATCTTGCTTCAGTCCTTCGTTAGTTTTCAGTTTCAGTGAACCGATTATGGCGTCTGTGAGGCGAAACAAGTACCCTGTGATGACTTCAAGGGGTAGGAATATCAACACTGTGAGGAAGTTGAACATGTCATGGACTGTAGCAGCTGCGAACGCACGACGAAACTGGTCTCTGTCAATTGACTGCCCAATGGAGACAAGAGTATTTGTGACCGTTGTACCAATATTTGCTCCCATTATAATGTAGATGGCATTCTCCACTTTTAAGACTGAAAAAGAGCAAGTGAAATTTCAGAATGTTAGGGGGTATACTGGCATTGCCAGGCAATAATGTTATACCTTTGTCAAAAGAAACTGTGTAGGACTAAAATTTCATAGTACAGATAAACGTATTCGCCGTTTCACCTGTTAAAGATGAAATTAAAGAGCCTTGCAGTTGAGAAGCCGAGTTTTTCTCCGTACATAGTCTAGGAAATCCTTGCATCTAAGTTTAAGGGTCGGCAAATGAAGCTGGCAAATATCTGTTAGTAGGAAGAGGTGTCTGTTGATTATATTAACGCTGGTAAGAATGTTTTGAAGTTATGTTAGAGTTTTTTCGTGCAACTTCCAGGTATTGTAGTATGATACACTAGTGCAAAAAAGTTTTCCTATAAGAGCAAACTTTATAGGAAGTATCAGGCTGAGATCTGCGTAGAGAATAAAAGAAAAGCATAAGAAACAAAACCAGCTAAAATACAGCCAGACACTAGAAATGAAATACCAAAAAAATTGAAAATACGCCGTCAATGTCTAGTTTTTGAATATAAATTACAAGACAGAAATAAGAAAGAATATAAGAAAAAACCTCAAACTGTATGGTAAAATAAAATGAAACGCGAGGCTAAAACTGGAGCCAAGGGTTTCTTGTGAAAATAGTGTGTAGTTTAAAAACTTACCGTCGCCAGCAACCATTGCTACAACAATTGATGTTGATGTGGATGAGCTTTGGACTAAGACTGTGACAAGAACACCAATCATGAGTCCAGCTATGGGGTTGCTAAGGATCTTGTTTTCTGAGAACGCTCTTCCAGCGGCTCTGCCACCAAGAAGACGAAATGCTGAACTAAGAAAACTTAGCGAGCAAATGAACAAGTACAGCAAGCCAAGCAATGTTGATATTTTTACGAAGAGGACCACAACGCGTTTCACTTTTCCCTTGCCATCAAGTTCTGTAAGTAGAAATAAAATTTCAAGAATATCAGCAGGTTTTTAGAGACAGTTATCGCTATAACCTTCCCTTTTTTATTCGGGATTTCTTCAGAAATGTTTTTACTGAATGGTTGCTATGCTACATAAGAAGATGACGTTTGCTTGAATGGAAAATTTCACAAACCCCTCAGCTTATAGTCAGGACCTCCCAGTTCTCAGTTCTCAGTTCAGTTCTCATTTTAAATATAAATCCATTCAATTGAATGACACTTACTATAAAAAATTACAGAGTAAAATTCATAACAGTGGAAAACTCCATAAATGCATGAAGGCAAGATAGGATGTATGGAGGGATGGAGGAACTTTAGAAATAATTTTAAACTATTCAAGGAGAGAGGACCTCTTCGTTTAATTAAAAGAAAACCTTTTATTTTTTAAATGTAAAATGAAAAGCAGACTGCCTTAGCCACTGATATATCCGCCGAAGTATAAAAATGTGTTTCAGAGCAATTCAGGGACGTAGCCAGGAGTTTTATAGGGGGGGGGGTTATTTTGGCAGTTTCAAGTTAAAATAGTTCTGTCTCTACCGACCGAACGAATACGTTGTGAAGACTGTAAATAAGACTAAAGACTAGGAACGGCACGGTCACGATGGAGCACGAGTATTAACTATTTTGCTGTTTTAAGTGCTCAAAAATGTTGGAAAAGTAACAAAAACAATTTTTCCTCTTCCAAAAGGGGGGAGCGGCGACTCCCATGACTCGCCCCTAGCTACGTTTCTGGAGCCATTAACTTTCAAAAAATCTTTTCAAAAAGACATGCTTCGAGTCATCCCAGCTCTTTGCTCCATAATAACGCACTGACCTTTGCCCATATTGGAGGATATTTTTCGAGTCAGAAAAATATCACCTCTAGTAGATTGCCGTGTACCATGTACCTCCGGCGTCCTTTATCATTATTATTATCATTATTGTTATTATTAAAAATATTTAGGAGGGTAGTCCTTCACTCAAAATGGTCAAGGTGCGTTCCTACTTATAATTGCCGAAGGCTCCTAAACCCTGTATGTTATGAATAAGGTAATTTACTTCCCACATACAGGGAGATCTTTGCTAAAATACGTTGGTCAGACCTGTGGTTGGACTACAAGTTAGGCAAATTTTTGCTGGCCCTTTGGCTGTGAAGTGTTATGTTGGTGTTTTTGAAACAAAATCAAAGATTCTAGTATCCTTCTCCCCTTTGCAGCACTTATAATCAGGAGTGGTAAGTATTTCAAAATAAGACAGCTTATCATCAAATATTTGTGTGAGAGCTACACCCTGTACCTCAATTCATGCGAGTACTTCTTTCCTTAAGAACTAAAAATCACATACCTGACCATTTCATTCCAGGGTCCTGCAGTTCTGGCAGTGCCCATGGGTCATTTTCAACGATGCTTGGATCTTTCATTATGTCCTAAAGCAAAAATTTAAAATTATGAGCATTACATCAAAAGGTTGTCAAGACATACCTAAACACAAGCATTTCTGTAAAAAAGCATTATAATTCATTGATCAATTTTTTCAAATAACAAATTGACGTGCATTTGGCCGTGTGCAAGGAGCGTGTTAATCATACGTGTTTGGTGTTTGTTGGGGAATGGGGTGTTGGGCGTTTTTCCCCCTACGATTAGATATGACTCTGAAAATTTTCATAAAAGTCGGATGTTATGATCTGGGCAGTGGAGAAAAAAATCTGATTCAGTTTCTGATACGGTTCTATTAATGTAAAATTTTGCAACAAAAGACCTCAAACAAAGGACATGACTATTGGGTACGTGTAGGCCCATTAATTTCTTAGGATTTCCTTAGCGTTTAACTTTTTGATGATGGTAAGTGTAAATAATTCTGTCTAAGGGTTGTAGCATTGAAATGTTGCACTTAGAGCTATTTTTTGTATTATAAAAAGGGCCTGGTTACAAAACGGGCGTTGTCATCAAAAGGAGTGGCCTTTAAAGGGCTTAGTCGATAAAGGACCACGCTCCTAACCCCTCATTTTCCCGGATACTTCACTGCTCTTGCCCCCAGCCCCCACTCAAAAGCTCAATTTCCGCCGCTGCATAGAATTATAGTGTGTGTTGGGCGTATTTTGGATGGAGTCAGATGTATCTTATATGAAACGATACTAATTAATTAAACTGACTTCACACAATGGCAGATCTCCCAAAATGTTCGAAAAATCTGAAAATATTGATTTAAAAATTCGTCTTCTAACCTGATTTTGTGGCAGGTTTACAATGCAACATGGCGATAGAGCACTTTGAATGATTATACCAAGCGGAACCGAATTGAGGATGATTTGCAACCAGTTGATTTGAATTCATTATTTAAGGATATTTGAATAAGAAAAAACATTTTGCCAGGGTTCCCCCGGACCACCACTGCGGCTCGACCAGCCCCTCCACTTCAAGACCGCTGCGCGGTCCCTGCTGCTTTTTTTCAACTTTATAAAAAAGATCAATAAGATTTCTACCATTAACTATGGATACAGAGAGCGCCTGAATTGTCATCTTTGTGTTATAGAAATCTTTGGACAAATCCTTTTTGTTACAGAAATCTGAGTGCGGCAGCAGCCTAGACCGCGTTAAGAATGTCCACTGCATTCAAATGTGCACATGATTATATTTGTTATGATCACGTTTGATTATCAGTAAATTCATTGAGTGATCATGCAGTATTTATCCATGCCTGACGATCTAACAATGGTGATAGAGCTACCGCTGCTGCACTTATTTCTTTGCAATTCAATTTCTATCATCTTTGTTAGCGCTATTCATTTGATCTTCTCATTAGTGCAAATGATTTTGTTTCACTGATCACGTTTAAATAACCACTAAGAGATTGAGTGATCACGCAGATTGTTTCACTGTGCTCAGTGTCTAACAATTTTAAAATGATAAACCTACCGCATCAAAGACCTTTTCAAAAATTTATTTGCAATAACACTTTTATCATCCGTCGCCGCCTGTGTTCAAAGAGAGTAGGTATCTCTGGGTAATTGCAAATAGCATGCGTGACCTTTTCTAACAACTCTTTCTCCACCCTGCCTCAGAAAAGTGAGCAACGCACCCCCTAATCAGTACATAACAACTAAATTTGCATTTGATCGTACTTCAACTATGAGGCTAGGTTAATTTTGTTAGAACTTTGAATTCTAAACGCATCGACAAATGTTCAGATAATTATGGCTGTTCAGTTTCAAAAATCCTACCAACAGGTACACCTCTTTGAAGCTTACACGTTTTTTTTTATAAGAACACTTGGTTTGAGTTTCAGCCTGCCGTTTCTTATTTTCCGTATATTTTAAGCCTAAGGTTTTTCCATTTGCATTTCTTTTCCCTGAGCATAGTAGTGTCAAGACATAACACGTACTTGATAAAGTAATTAAGCCCCTGTTCACGTTTAATATCGGACGTTGCACGACGTAGATTGTTATTTTCGCTTGTTAATGATATTTTATTTCTTGAGTTTTTTTAATCTCAGCCTGCCTTGTTTCTTAAGTTGTTCTTATTTTTTGGCCTAATCTCAGCCTGGTGTTTCTTATAAAGGTTGTTCTTATAAAAAAAACGTGTATACTACAAAGAAAAGTTTGAAAAGTTGTTTGTCCGATCGGTTTCTAATTTTGATAATTCGCCATAAAAATTATCCATTGCAATGAGTGGTCTAATGGTCACATGTTCAATTAAAATTTAAATTAGTCCAGGTCGTTAAATATCTTGGCTTGAATCTCTCTCAAATATAAACAAAATAATCTATTCTCTGAGTCTGGAAATAGACAAAACTGCTTTGCATTTAAAATCTTAGACCATTGAAAACAGACAAATTATCGCATGATAACAGCGTTAACTCATTTATGTTGAGGTTGGCCCCAAATCTAAGTCTAATTACAAATTTCGTTCTAAAAACAACCGTTTATTTAGATCAGGTTAGTCTGCTGAATCCCATTACAGAAAAGGTAGAGTCAGATCATGTCAATAACCTTTTCCGCCTTTGACATAAAGGGGTGGGCGCTTTAAGAACCAAATTTTGGCGCCGATATTTGCGAAATTGTAGTTGTTGCCATAAATAAAATTACATTTTCCAAATTGATTGAAATACTGACTCTATTCCTAATGCCACTACCACTGTAAAAGTATAGGATTATGAAATTCACGGTCAAAGCTCGTTCGGTACTAATATTATCTCAGTCAAATAATAGTTGGGACCGGAGGAAGAAATTATTGGAGGTGAAATTTCACCATACCCCCTTTCTGTTGCACCCCTTCTAGAACTACATAAAGGGCAATGATCAAACGTTGTGCAAAGTAGCAAAGCTACGCCTTTTAGTACAGAGATATTAAATGTATTTTTAACTAGTATATGGTGTGCGTGTGAAAAAAAACAGCGAAATGCAAACTCGCTTTTCTGTAGCTCTTGCACTAAATTAAACTTTAAGGGGTAAAGGCCCTGTTACACTATGCAGTTTTTTAAGTAACGCAAATTCCTTAGATAGTTTAAATAAATTCTTAAATTTAAAAAAATAAAAACTTACCTTTGCTTGAATCGGAAACTTCGGCAAGTGATTTCCAAACACCAGTCAGTATTCACATAGATTACTTTTCATTTATAGCGTATCGAAGAGCAACGAAGTGAGACGATTCAAGGTGAAATCTATCACCCTATTCAATGAATTACACGTGTTTTACCATTGTGATCACGCATAAAGCTCATATTTCCCATTGAGTGATCACGCATTGTGTGGCACGATCAACATGATCCGAGAGCTTTAGCAACGTGGCAAGAAACAAGGTTTAATCTACCAACTCTCTAGTTGTGCATGCAACCGGAGTCGCAAAGCCATGCCATAAATTAAGAGAAGTACGAAGGAGATTATGCTTAAGGAAGTATTCTATTCAGTATCTTGAAAAATCGAGGAAAGCCATGCCCCCACCACTTTTTATTCAGAATCAATTTCAAAATCCGTCTGCATCTGCCACATTATGATGAGTCGAAACCAGTAATGTCGAGAAGGGGTGGGGGGAGAGAGAATGGGTAACTATCCCGGGGCCCGAGCCTCTAAGGCTAAAAAACGTTTATCGGCCTCTTAGGATCCTAAAAATTTAGAGAGTTAAAATCATTTCTCAAATAATGATTTTGCAATTAAAAAGGGGGTATTTTTCTATTGAGAGAGTTATAGTGTAATGGCAATATGACACTTTTTGTCGATTTTTGTTTTTTTCTTAGTCTGTATAGAACGTAGTTTATAAACTCTTCAAAATATTTTATGTAAGTCATTTTCGGATAACCAAAATTTCTTACTTACCTAGTTACCTCCAGAAATTAACAGAAAGAGGATAGATTTAAGGGTACTTCAACACCTAAAATTGCACCCTCCAACAGTTTCCGTAGCAAAGCCTCCTCTGAGCAAATAGGATTCCATCAAATGAGTCGGTGTGGCTTTGGGATGGAAGACTTGCTACAATGTATTCCATTATTTATTTAGAAGCTTTCTCTTTGAGGTGATGATGGAAGATAGGTCAGATTCAGGGATGCCGGAAGTATTGAAGGGCGCACGGGGCAGACATTCTTTGAAGGGCACTTGACCACAAAATGCATCCTGTAAAATAGTAGAAAACCTTGTGTCTTATTGAAGTTGTTCGAATGTCCATTCCAAGACGATTTATGTTTTGTTCTGATTGATTTTCAAAAAGAATTTTTAGAATTTAACGGGCACTTCTTGCCCCTTTTGTCACAGGCCTTGGACAGGTGAGCTGCCCCCTCGCCCCCCTCTTCCGGCATCGCTGGTGAGATTGGATTCATCCATACCTCTCCTTACCACAATTGTACCGGATTAAGTGAACGATGGGTAAAGAACAAGGACAAGTCAAATAAAGACTTCTGTTATGTTGAATTGATGGCTAAATTTCATTGCGCACATAATGTTTCATTATGTACTTGTTTTGAAGCATGAACAGAAAACTGTATAATTAAATGAATGATGGACATTGGACAAACGAGCTCAATTTTGCGCCACGACTGTTAAGTGCAGAATTCTTTTGCGGCTTGATCAACTTGAATTTACATTTCCAGACATGTCGGTTTTTATTGTAAGTATAGTATCTTTAGTTCTAATAATCATAAAATTTGGAAGACTATCAAATCTCATAAAATTAAGTGCACTGCACCCCAAAATGAAATGATTCGGCATGCAACAATATCCAACAAAAATTAACTATGTGCAACAAAATGCAACAGTATCAGAGGTGTATTGTAAAAAAATGAGCTAGTTTGACTGGGCTTTTTAGAGCTCGAAGCAGTCCTCACTTGCTATATGATAAGTTCATGGTCTAGTTAAAAAGCGTCTATTGTACAGCGACTCTTTGAATTAGCGGTGGCTCTTTGATATTAAAAGTTATACGACTTTTTAACCTCTATCTTTTCTGTTTCCCTCTCCTCTTCTATGTTCTAAAATAAACACAGAAATCAAGACAATTATAACAACGATAGAAAAAACAGGCATATTTACCTACAGCCTTTTTAGCTCGCCATATTCTTACCGCTGATGATAAAACACCCTTCCATGCCTCTAATGTAACTCTTACCCCACTTGTTTTCTTCAACTCATCTCATAACGCTTCACGACGAAGGGTTTATGGCTTAACAAATGAGAGGAGCAATGATCAGGACACACTTCATACCATAAATTCTACCATCACAACCCTTATCACACCTTAACCCCGGTTGGTTGTGATCTACTCACATCGGATAAGCGCGCCACAATTAAGGGGTTGTGACTCCCCGAGTGAGCGGGGCTATGAGTGGCAAAAAGGATGATAATTGGTGCATCCCTGTTTACAGAAATAACTCATTTATATCGTGCTCCCAGTCGTGTTGTGGGATGCCTGCTCATGTGAAATTGTAAACCAAACATAAGGTAAATAGCCCAGAGAGACTGGAAATAATTGAATGATGGATTCTTACTGGCAATGCATAACATTGCCTAAGCATAAGTGTAAATGCATTATGCTATTATATTCAAATAAATGCACTGTTTAAAATAATTCTTTGAAGTCCATACCATCTTTCCAGTCATCCCATGCCCTTGCTTTAGCAAGTTTTTCATCGCTTTCTTCATCTTCATCATCAGATTCTTTTTCAGGAGGCACTGAATTTACATTTGGACTAAAGGTGAGAAGATCCTTCTCATCACCATGAATTTATCATGTTCTGATATATTATCATTACAGGCAACAATGATAGGACAGATACCATGCTAATGGGATGGATACTAATGTGTGTAGGAAGACGATCACAACAATGGGTGAATCATTATTAATGATTGGTAGAAGGTAAAGCTTCATTTAGTTTCAAGGAAAGTAAGTATAATAAGAATTTCTAATTTATAATCAAAAAGCTGCTTTGAATTGCAAACTTGGGGTAAAACGTCCGGTAAAGACCAAACGATGAACGGAAAAAAATGACCAGTTGCTGAATGAAAATCGCATAAAAACGAAATAAAGAGCATGATTGGCTAATTTTTTGGAATTTTTCTAGATTAGACTCTTCATCCTGGAAAGTGTGGTTGTTGGCAACGATTGGTCACAGGTTCTTTCTAGGATTATAGAGAAAAAAAGAGTATATGGAATAAATCAGGTTTGCAACACCATCTAACATCATTTTCATAGATTCATGTACATTTGCAGCCTTATTTAGGAAATAATACAACTGAAAAATCCCCCTTTGTGGTTGAAGACAGCATTTTAATATCTAAGTCATATATTAAAGCTGTGTCAGATTCTTAGGGTAAATGGAAGCCAGTATTATCAATTTTTAATAACACAAGAAGTGATCTGTTTATATTTAAAGAGCCCTACTATACGTCTAGCAGCAGAATTATGATTTTCTTGCATTGGCCACATAATCTTGTCTGTGAACTCAAAAAGCAAGTGCTGCTGTGATCTACATGCAATTGCGCTACGGCATTGAACAGTGATTTAAGACATAGACACTTTTTAATTTTTTTGTGATGAAGCATTTTGCAAAGATGTAATATGACAGAATAAGCTTATTTCCGTTGCTTTTTTTCCATAAGATTTTTTGCTAGCACTGAATTGTGAGTGAACGTACTTGTAATCAAGAACAACTTTTCCATCAGCTATTTGCTGGTCCATCCATTGCTCAGGGGTCATTGTTGGCAAACTTGGGTAACCAGCACCAAATACTTTAGACTATATTAACAGAAGTAGTAAAAAAACACAAATATTAATCACAACTTTGTTAAAAGTAATAAAGAAACAACAGTGTTCATTATTGTGTTCTAAACTCTGATGCATTGGCATATCAACATTTGGATAACCTATCTAGCCTGTTTTTGGAGGAGGATCAGCACAGATTTCAAGTGAGTGAGCTCTGTAGTCCAAGTATGGCTTTATAACGACGGACTCTAACCATGGTCACTCTAATTGTTTTCATCGAACACTACTTTGGCATACTAACAATGCTAGCAAATGATATTAATTCATTTTAGCGAATCTCAATTGAAAACAGTAATCAATGGCATATTGTAACTAGCTATTTTTTATTGGATCTGCATATGAAACTCTTTGGTTTATGCTGTTCTCGATAAAAAATACAGGATACTCAAGGAACATCGATTGGCTTGAAAAAAAACTAGCTATGTTTCTCAACTAAATATGTATTCAAAGCGTGTGGACCCTTGTCACTCAGTGGTGTGCATGTACTTTAGCCAGTTTCTAAGCTTGAAGCAACAAAATTGACCTGTCATAAATGAATTCCTTCGTTTACGATACGCAAAAATTTCCACATCCTAACTAACTATAAAGAGGGAATGAGAAAACACAGTTTACCTTTATAGAATCTTTTGTTATAAGTATTGGTTTTATTGGCTACAAGAAAAGATAACAATCAAAATTATGGTTTAATATGTTACATTTGATAATTTCTTCCCATCTATTCTGTTATACGAAGAAATAACAGTTAATTTTCCAGCACTACAACAGATCTAGCATGTAAAGATGTTTCTCAGATGCGTAGAATTTTCGAAATTATTTGAAAATCTTGTGAAATCACATTTTCTGAAGCCAAGTTTTGTATCATTGACGTTTTTAGAGAAAAGCCACAAAAGTTTTATCTTAAACACACTACTGTATAATATACATAACTACAGGTATCATTTCTCGATATAAGCCAAATCAACAAGTATTCTCTAGATTCAACAAATTCCATGGATGTCTCCACAGTTCTTCATAATTTCGGAGATGGCATTGTTTTAAACGTTCGAAAAAATTCAGTCTATACATCAAAGAATAATTGTGATAGATACACAAAGACAAATTTCCTAGAGTTTTCTAATTCATTGTTCAAAGAAATTTATCTCTCTACGGTAACTGCTCACTAAAAAGTCACCGGAATATTATGACATAAGTGATGGTAGATAAAAGCAAATGAAATTAATTACGAAAATTTTGAATTTAAATGATATTTAACGTTGATTTACTTATATTACTAATATAATAATGTTAAATTTGTCAGTTGTTGGAAATTATCTTTTTATTTAATAGAACACCAGACAGTACAGTGGTAAAAAGAGTTAAAAGAACTTTGGAATGATTTCCAATAAACACCTAGATAGCATAACAAAAGCTAGTTCATTTATTTCTCTAAATCAAAATCCAATGACGTTGCTTGGTATAGCAAGAGATAAAAACTGAAAGCTACCAGACCTCTCTTGGCTTAGGTTTTTCCTCTATTTTGACTTTTCCAGATTTTATATTCTTCATATGCTCAAGTATTTCTAATTCGCCTTGCAAAACAAAAATCAGAATATCAGCAAATTAAAAAAAATTAAATGCTTCAACTTTGGGATCCCTAGAATGTACAACAAATGCTCACATCACATGAGGCCCTATCGCATATTATGGAAGCCTAACCCCTTTTGCCTCTGGTAATTTTCAATTGTCATAAATCTCCTGGTCACAAGCTATTCAATGTGCTTTTTCTGTTTTCTGGCACTGTTGTACAGCTATGCTGCAACATATTGATCATAATACATTTTTCTGCCTCATTGGATGCAGTTGAAAATAAAAACATATAATAAACACAAAACAACATTGATTCTGGGGGAGGGACAGGGTGGATGGAGCTACAGTTATAACATCTAATCAAAAATTATTTTTGCATCACAATTTTGGTCTATAACTGTGGCTTTAAACTGTAATGTGAATGCATAGCTCCAGCAATCGATCCTACATTGTCAAACTCATCAGCAACTATTTCATCGCTAACTTTATATTCTTAATCTCCTTTGCTAACAATTTGAAAAAAATAGCCGATTAAGTATGTGGAATAATTATGAAAAGAAAACATATAACCCAGAAGGTGAATCATTCCCATACATAATACAACAAAATACAAACATTTATTATTGGAAACAAGACAGAAAAAACCCTTAATTAGTGAAATACTTACTTTTTATCAAAGAGAGTTTTTCTATACTTTCATTTATCCAGAGTCGAATCCATGACAAGTAGTATTCTCTCTGTTTGAATAACACAATCAAAATCGATGAAACATTCAGAGATGAGAAACTCTTTTGGAAAAACTTCAGATACACCTGATATGTTTTGTTACAAAACTACCATCAAATCATTAAAAACCTTATATACAAGGAACAAGATGTGTCACACCATGTCCTCTTATAAGAGGAGTCTTTTTTGACTTAGAGGACTCGCATACTTAATTATCAAAAGTAAATATTGATAGAACTGCAAATAGGTGGCAGCAAACGATGGTAGCAAGGAAAATAATTCAGAATAGAGTTGGTATTTAATTTTCGAATTAGAATTTCGCTTACCTGTACTTCATCGTCAACGCTATCAGGCGAAAGTTTCATCCTCTCTTCTAATTTCTAAAGCATTTGATGATAAAAACATTAGCTGGAAAATTACCGTTTGGATGGACAATTACCATTAGGATAGAAATATGTCCTTAAATTTTCGTCTAACAACAGATGCATGTCAAAATAGGCCACAAAGTTGAATTTTGTAGGAATGCCTAAAATATCTAGCATAAAAACTATGACCAAGAAATCTAAATAGTGTTATCAGTTTCCAGACATTTATAGCTGGTAACACAAGTGCCACCTGACCAGGAGGTTACTTTTATCCTTAATGAAATAAGGGGTTGGTAGATGAGGATCATTACAATAAAGAGCTTATTCTTGGCTGCTAAACAATTCATGATCTTTGAACATTTTTAGCTTCAGAATAATGGTAAATGGCCAACAAATAAGACAGTGACAAAAGTAAGTTGAAAAACGAAAGCAGATTCACAGGGTTGTGTAAGTAACACAAAAAATATATTATAAATATTTACCACTATGGTGTTTTTAAATTCCTTTGTTTCCTTATATCTATTTATTTTTGCTTGTCTATCTGCAGTTGGATTTGGAATACTTTGTGTGGATGAGTCACCATCTTCCAAAAACGGTGATAAATCCTGGAGAAAAAAGCAGCAACAATATATTATCTTTGAATTTACTAAATAAGTGAATGTTTGGTCTCCTATTTGGGTGCCATGGGCCCTAAATATCCAATAAATATGCCTCTGTCCATTGCTTTCATGTCTGCAAAATTAAGTATTTCACTTATTCAAAAAAACTATACAGTTTTTCTCAACTTAATATGGTGATTTTAGCAATAGTTCCATTGCGTGTGATTCCACTGCTGCGTGCGCTGCATGTGATTCCACTGCGAGAGCAGTGATTCCACTGCTCTAAATGAATTTTCTCTTGTTGTCTGAAACCTCAACAGAAACTTTACTCACCAGATCAGTTATTCCGTAGTCTTTGCATCTTTGTAAAAAATCAATAAAGTAAATCTGAAACGATAAAAATGATGGCTGATTTGTTACCCTATAAGTAGCAAAATGATTTTACATACAGAAAACAATTTATTTTTGGTAGGAAATGGTAACATTATGAAAAGATGATAAATAAATTCATAAATAATTGAATACAAATGTGGGCAAATGAATGAATTTGGATCAGGAGGCTTGATGTATCTCCACTTTTGGAGGAGAAAACTCTATTATCATATGCAGGCAGACACATGTCTGATCATTTAAAAAATAAGGTAGGTAAATGCCTTTATATCCCTTCAAAGATATTCAAAGGAAACACACATCACCGTAAAATGAAACTCCTTACAACAATGAACAATGAATATATTTCTGGTTAACTTTCCAAATTGAAACAGGATGAATGACAGGATGAATGAATGAATTAATGGTTGAATAATGGACTAAATTAGTGAATGAACATATGAGATACTGCCATAAAAACGAAGTTGTCAAACACCTTTATTAAATGTAAGAATAAAAAAAAAGTAGCGAGGATTCAAATTTAGTAAATTTCAAGATTAGATATTTCATCACTTACCTTGCCAAATTTAAGAAGAAGTGATATTCTTAACATGTCAAAAGTTCACCTTAAGAAGAAACAAACCTTAGCTTTTGAGACATCTGTGTGTCTGTCATCACTAACTTGCAGGAGAGACAATTCTCCCAAAAATGATGGTAACAGCAAATACCTGTAATCCGGTGACATATATATATATATATTCTGAAAACAATGTTTGATATAATAGAAAGACAAACTTCTGAATTGAATGATCCTTTGCCTTCTCATTGATGCAGTAAAATAATTTACCAACTGGTATCTCAGGGGAGGGGGGGGGGGGGTGCTAGAAATCATAACTTAAAATTTACTACATAACAGCAGCTGCCTTTTCTTGGTTATTACCTTACATAAAAGAAAAAAGCCCCTGAAAATATAGGAGATACAAACACAGTGCTCAAGCTTCATAAAACCAAATAATTTTATCATATAGCTAGAGGCTTAAGAAAACAAAACACTGGAAACTTTCCCAACTCCAGGAATCTTTAAAAGCAATATCCATCACAGGTTTTCATTAGTTCATTAACCAGGTATCCCTTGAATAACATATTTAATTAGTCTAGAAGTATGTTGCCGTGCACCATAAATAAAAATTTTCATCAAAAAATCGGCAAAAATAAATACCTTAAATTTGATGATGATATTTCATCAACCTCTTCATTTCTGCTAAAAAGACTCAGGACATTCACTAGTTTTGTTGCATTAGAGAATCTTTCTAAACAGCAGCTTATCTTTTCCTAAAAATCATAAAAATTAAGACTTTAATAAGTATATCTGAAAAATTTACTTTTGAAAATATGAAATTAGTTGGTATTAGAAAGCCTGAGCCAATCAGTGAGCAGAGCATGCTTGAATAGGTAGAATAGGCGGACCTAACAGCTTGCTCTGCCGTTTTAAAAAACTGCTTCTGGCGTACATGAAAAAAGATAGATATGCTGTGGGGTGTGCAAGAGGATATAATATCAGAGAGGTATGCCGTTAGAGAGAATAATTATGTACAGCTTTATTTAGATTGTGATAATGATGAGGCTAAAACTTCTTTAAGGATAAAAGAAGACCTGAACTTCCTTTGAGCCACTTGGCCCATCACCATCCTCTATTTCTCGAAAAAGTGTCCAACTCTCGTCATAAATTGTCTTCAGATCTGCTTCTGCATTGATCGAATCTGTGGCAGCCATCTTGATGAGTCTCTTTTACAAGTTACCTCGTTATCATAATTGACGCGGGAAAATATGGCGGACAAGGTAAAAATTTTGCTGCGTGGCCTATTTAAAGAGTTTCAACACTATAGTGGTGGAAGAATAGGAACAAATATTAAGGTAGTCATTTGATTTTTGCAAATATGCTAGGGGCTTAGCCCCCAAGTCAAGATTTTTGCCCCCTCTCTGAAGCTAAGCCCTCCACATAAATTATCTCGAGATGTGAATTTCAGCCTCTTCAATAGAAAGGAGAAATTCCAACCCAAAGAGTATCGCTCTGCCAGTGCCAGTCTACAGAGCATGGCAGAATTCGAAGAGATCTTGCGCATGCAAGGAAAAAATTTAGGGGTGCAGGGTGTGCACACCTGATTCTCGCAAGAGCACTAGGCAGGTGCACCTATATTGAGGCTATACTCATACAGTGTGCGTGTGCAAGGCCTAATTTTTGGAGTGCACTTTGATCTGCTGCAAATTGTCTCGTGCGTGCAGTTGCCACCCTCTACAAACTGGTTGATCTAATTATATCATATCTGTCCAACCCCCCTCTAATCCAATTCTGCCTGTTGTAACTATGGGTTTTGAAGTGATGGAAATGTATAGTATCACAACTTTTTGTCTTGTATTACTCTTTTTTAAAGATATGTCATGATGAAACCACCATAAAACCTCATCTATTAGCACAATAATGGGAAAACAAAATATCATCCTCCCCCTTTGAAATTCTAGGGTCCAGAACAAGTGCATGATGAGGTTTGGCTTTAGCACCCCTGGAAACTTCTGCTGGCCCTGGGGCTGAAAGAAAATTATCAATGGAAATTCGCCAAATGGATTTTCCTGAAACATTTCTTTCGAGTTTCTCTGTGGCTGTTTGCTTTTCTGCTTTTCAGCCCCCAATACATAGTAACTAGTCTGCAGAGTGCTTCATTGGGGCACCTGAAATGTAAAGTGTGTAGAAATTTTTACCAAACATGCACCTTTTAAACAAACATTATTGCAATAAAAATGCCCTATATTGCACAGCTAAAAGTGCACCAAGCAGTCAACACATCGAATTAATAATCTCACATTTGAAAAGCGTGCCAAAGGAAAAATTGACCAGCTAAAGATTTCGGATTGAAGAGAACACTTGAGAGAAAATGGTGAATTTTCTGATGCTTGGCATTTGGCGTTATGCACGCCTAAGATCTCAGGAAAAAGTGGCACACTCTGCAGACTGCCATTGACAGTAATCCAGCATAACACAGTAACAGAAATTATACTAAAAGGAGCATTTATTTTCCAATGGAATCATGCAATTATCAAATTATCAAAAAGTAAAATTTTTCAATCATTGTCACCTTGAATTATCATTTTTGTTTTTAATTTACAAACTGGAGTTATCAGAAATCTTTGTTTACATTTGCTCTATCATACAAATTTTAAAACTTATCTTGTTTGTTTCTTGGGCAGTATTCATGGAGATATGTACCTGCCTATAACCAGGTAAAAGAAGAGTTCAACAAAATGAAAAATTCAACAATTAAAGATGAGATTGAAGATTGTTTCTTAAAAGGCAAACTTTACTTCCATTATTTACAAGCAATAAGGAGGGCAAAGGTATCTCTTTTTTGTCTAAATGCCAATTACTAGTGACATGGCTGATTTTGTTACAGATTTTCCTCCTTTACCCAATAAATCTACTCAAAATCCTCTCCTATTCTCAAAAAGCAAGGCTTTTTTCTTATTATTTCAAATAAAGAAGAAGGTAATGAAATGATAAGGAGGCTATAACTTCTTAAATACCTGCCACTTAAAGTGTTGAATTGGAATATATCGCTAACCAACTTTAGTTAAATGTTTAGATATTGACACAAACAACTGCTCACATTGCTGCTATGTATGCTTCAGATATTTTCAGTCTTACCACATACTTTCTAAATACCACTTGGAAACAGATGCTAAATACAGCTTGAAAGCTTTTGATATCTTGAGTGCAAGACTTTATAGGTGTTCCCCATATTACTTGTCTCTTCGCATAAAATCTCTTCATTGGCCTCATGAACCTAACAATGATTCATATGGAAGATGCATTTGTATTTGTAGTTCTTTGTTTCCAATACAACCAATTCACTTTTTTATGGTTGAAATTAAATTATTCTCTGTAATTTTTTTAAATGGAAAAAGCCACATTTCCACTTTAGACTTAATTGTTAAATTTCACATATCCTAGTATCCCCAGGAGTAAGAAAGGCATGCTTTCTCATTTCTGTGTTTTTGTTATTCCACAGGCAACTTTGTATTTTCTTCAGGGAACACATTTTAAATAAGTGCTTGTAGCCTTCTCTGAGTTTATATAATATATAGAAGTGAGATTAGAGTAAATATCTCTTCAAATATGCAGGCAAAATCATGATATTCCCTTCTAGAACTACTGTTCTAATAGTAATACCATTCTATTAGTGTTAGATTATTGTGTTTTGCCCCCAAGTAATATTATGCTTATTGACTGCTAGGAACTGGAGGAGAAATACAAAGGTGTTGGGGAAAGACCAATAGAAGAAATTGCAGCAAGTGTTGGATTAAAGTTACCTGAAAAATATCAAGATGAAAAGAATGAAACCTGATCAGCGAATCATCTTGGTGTCACGCTCTCACATCAAGAAATTTTGGAAGCAGCAGAATTTTAACTGGGGATTGTAAAATAGCAGTTGATTGCACAAGATTAATGTTATCAGAATGGGAAAGAAATTTTGTCTGAGTGTGGTATTTGAAAATAGACAATGACATCATAAATTAGTTCAAAAAGGATTTGAAGTTTGCTAAAGTAATAAAGATACTGTAATTATTTTTATTAGTGATTGTGTGTTCAAAAAGTCACATCTCCTTGTCAAATGTATTAAGTGAGTTTCTTCAGACCCAAAATGGCATAGCAGGCAGACCCATCAGAGAGCTTGAGGGAACATTTGGATGCAGAATACAAATGCAAGAACACAATGGAATTACAAGATAAAACTTAATTAGCATAGAAGATACATTGATCTAATTTATAAAATTTTGATAATCTTCTGTTAAATTGTGAATGTGGAAATTACTTTGGAATAGAGAAATTATCATTACTTGATAATTTAAATTGCTCAACAAACAATTCTAATCTATAAACTTTAATTCTATTGTAATGATAAAAATTAAGCAGTTTTGGATATAAGTATCTTTGACAACAGCAACAATCACATGTGTTTGAGATGTTTTAATGGCACATATAGCATGAAACACAACAATCATATCTTTCAATTGTATTGGATTGTAGGAGTGATGACTGTCAGATTAAGTGTCCCTTAATGAGACAGGTATATCAGAGTGTTATAAATCAGGGTTTGCAGCCACCAAATCTACACTACACAAGTTACAACAGTAGTTTATGACACTGAAAACTGTATACTATAAAAAAATTAATTCAATGCATCTCAAGAGAATGTAAGATTACATTATTATAAGAGGATATGGGGAATGTAATCAAACAATGCTAGCTAGCCTGTTTGAAACTTCTTTGTCCCTGGGCGTATAAATCATTAATGTACAATCACTCTGCTGCCTTCAATGAAAATTAGCTGGGGTGATAAAAATTTGCAAGGTTCTGGCCCTCACTCATAGCTTAATCTACCATTTCTAACAAAAACACAGTACAAGTCAACATGACTGGATAAATGTCAGCAAAGTATTTGGAAAACCGGAGCTACTTTTTTGACAAAATGTAGACATACTAGCAGGCTCATATATTAACAAGAAATATCCTTGATACCTGAAAGCACTGCATGCTTCCTTAGAAATTGAGACCATTAGTGATTGTTGATTAATGCTTTACTGCAAATCAAAATTTTATTATACAGTTCCTTGTGTGATTTATGATAAATTTCCAAGAATCTAGGCTATGGGCTAACTTGTCAAGTATGTGAATGAAGAGGCAGCCTTTTAGATCTGTTGCACATAGTTTTATCAAGATGCCTTATATCATGTTCAATAACATGCAAAACCCTTGCAGAGATGGTCTTGAATATGTCCATATTAATAAATGTAGTTAGGGTCTCAGGACTGAGATTTAATGCTACCCTAATCAAATCCAATTTGGTAGCAACTAAAAAACAACAAAATATAAAAAATACTTTACAATATATCTTTTGCTCTCTACTACGAAAATTAAAACATAATCTCTGTACTTTCAAAATCAATTTGAAATTGAAAGGTAAAGAAATAAAACATTTACTCCAAAGGGTCAAAATTGAATGAATCAAACTGAAGACCAGAACCAAGACTTTGCTACAAATGAAAAGAATGAATTCTTAACAAAATTTCCTTTATTATTGATACCAGATACCCACGATTAAGGTCCTATTCTTTAAATGCTTTGATTAATCAACTACATGCTTGAGGAAACCATTATGAGTGTGACTAAATTTTAACAAAAAATAAATATTTTTAAAAGTAAAGTTTAAAATTGTACTGAATGTAGTACTGAGCTGATTTTTTTCAATAGTTTATGACTGCATATCAGTTGCTTGGGTCCCATGTACAGTGATCCAGACTCACAAATAAGGGACTAAAGTTGATCACAAAATAGGGCAATTTTGAATCGAAATTGAGCCCTCCTCTAAAACTTCTTCAATATCTACATCAATCCTTCTCAGTTCATAGAAGTTAGATTTCAATACTTTTGCATTATTTTAGAAATTTGTAACTGATCTTTATCATGATTTAACGCGATTTTCGCTTACAATAAAACTTCTGTGGCAGTGTTTGATTTTTTCTGAAGCTGTCATAATTCGATGGAGGCCCGTAAATTTTGCGGTTTTTTCAAATTATAGCTAAAAATAAAAAAGGGGGAAAAGTGTGAAAACAAGATGTATGTCGAATCATAGTACGTACTATGCTTCTTGAATGATTTGCCCGAAGGGCTCGTACAGATTCACAAAATTAGGTTTGCTTAAAATAGTTGACCTATTTATGAACAATTTCTCCCCCATTTAAACGACATAGTAACTCATAAAAATAGCCTGCAATATGGTTTGAAGTCGAATCGTTATAAGGGAGCAAAAATGTGGAATGATCTTCCAGAAGAGTTCAGAAATTCACCTACTAAATATTAATTTAAAAGAATCTTGAAAACACATTCTCAGCGCTTCATATTATTCTGGAAAACATATGCTAGGAAAGTAGGCGAACTGTTATTGAGAAAATCATTACTTATAATAGAGCGGGGCTCTCCTCGCGTTAGTTCCCGAAGAACTGAGACAGTCCTCCTTTAAGAAATTCTATACCATGCAGACTAGGCAATATTGTATATTACGTAATGTAATGGAATTTTGAACATTAAACAAATCAAAAAAGTTACAATATATTCAAATATCGTAACCAAAAACTCGGATTTTGACAGCTATCTCTAGCCTTAGACCCTAGCTCTTCAAGACCCTAAGTGGTGTTACAAACCACTTCTCAGTGATTCTGGAAGGCTGTTTGAGACATTGAGCATGAAGAGCTTTGTTTCCTGGATTTTGCTTTAAACATCTTGTACTATTTCATTAGTCATGGGCAAATCTGGAATGTGGCAGGTTGGCCTGTTAATAATCAGGCTGCCAGAGTTGTATGAATTGAGGGGCTTAAGCATTTGCCCTCCTAGCATTCTCTCTTTGCGCCCTTTTTTACGAGATAATCCTTTTTTGCAAAAGAGGCAGTCATATATTTTACTAAGAGCATGATCGCAATTCAGAATGTCTGCTTAGTAGTGCTCCATTGCTACACCAATGTATTCAATTTAGTATATTTTGGAATTTAACCCTATCCTTTGTATTCACCTGTAATTCAAAAAGTGCCCAACTTGTTTCCACAATTTACGGCACTTTTTTATTTTTAACTATAATTTCAAAAAAGCAAAATTTACGGGGGCCCCTATAAAATAAGACTACTTCAGAAAGTATGCAATACTACCACAGAGGTTTTATTGTAAGCGAAAATCGCGGTAAATCATGATAAAGGTCAGTTACAAATTTCTAAAATAATTCAAAAGTTTTGAAATCTGACTACTATGGGCAGAGAAAGATTGATGTAGATATCGAGGAAGTTTTAGTGGAGGGGTCAATGTCGATTCAAAATCGCCCTTTTTTTGATCAACTCAATTTCAGTAAACTTTGAGAGGTCATATCTTCGCAACCACTGGTCCGATTTTTGCAATGTTTTTGTTCTAAAGTTGCGAATATATGCTCAATTTTGATATCCACAATCATAATCAGTTATTGCAAGTTCATTGTTGCCTATTTATTACCTGCCCTGGATTATTGTCCCATGGTTACAGGAACATTGAATTATAGAACTGCATTATGTGCATTACTGGAGGGCACATTTATATATTGGTAATAAGAAGGTACCTTAAGCAAACTGATTCTAAAAATTTTTATCAATACTACCCCTCATAAATCATCCCAAGGAATAGTTGGCTCTTTCTCGAAAGCTTCAAATAAGCTTTTGGTCCCTTTCCCATTTGAACTGGCCATTTAGTGGATAAGTTTTGCACAGCTTGTAAGACAATTAAATCTTTCTATGGAGCCGAGCTTGCCTAATGCTTTACACTCTGTAGCATAAAACTAAAGAATTAGAATTTAAAAGTTCTTCTCAAAAAAGATGTTATTTAATAAAAGTAAAGAATAAAGCAAAGGAATAATGTCATTTAAAAGCAGTTGGTAATAAAAATATGCCACAAAACCATCACAATTTCTAAAAGGCTCCGTAGTTTTCACATGGAAGAAAAATGAATGTGTATTAAAGGACTCTTACCTCTAATGAGTTTATGCTGGGATCACTTGCAATTCCAAATCCAAATAAATCCTGTGAGGGCTGTGGCTGTTCCATATTCCCGTTGGAATAACCATCATTTGCTGAAACGATGAATGTCTCAATTAGATCACTACATAAAAGATATATCGTAATAGGACTTCTAAACAAAACATTCCACACATAGTTACTTACATTATTTAACTAGTCTAGGTAAGGACTGTAATTAATTTTGAAAAGGAAATGATGCTTTAATCAAAAAATTACTACAGGTATCTACATTTTTTTACAGCTGATCATAGCAGAGGGCACAGGCATCCATGCAAACCTAAATATTCTAAAAACATCATAGTATTTCATATCAGTATTTGTACAGTTGCAACTTGCATATCTCCTACATTACCCTTCCTTTTTAATTTGCGCTTTTGAATTTTATTATGATATACGGGACGTACAGGTTCAGACTTTATAATCATAAACTATCAGTTGAGACAGGGATACGGGCTGACAAAGACTTTGCAATTCATATTTGTGTCAGTTGATAGTAGCTACAGCAAACTGATGATGAATGTCATGGAATGCAATGGAATTATAGAATAAGGAACAATCGCTGACTTGAGGAAATTTACTTCAATTTGTTTCATCTCTATAGATCTCTATAATCTTTTTAAAGGTTTTATGTGAACAACAAACAATCCAAAGTTTAATTTGCTTAAAAGGATTCGAAAAAATGTCGACGTAAAGCACCATAGTTTCCTGTAAGCGAGGATAACGTCATTGCGGTTTTGATTAAATAAAAGTCTCGTGCTTCAATAGTTGATGTAGGTAATTATGGGGTTTTTAATAGCTTCGCATGTCCCAGCTGGGATGAAAAATGGCCTATCTTTTGATAACGGTGAAGATGATGATAAGTTATTTACAGGGGTGGTCAATTATATGGAATCCAGCAAATATGTTGGATAATATACTTGTGGATCACAGCATATCAAGGGGTTGAATCGATGGAGCCAATCACAACTAAAACAGCCGAAATTCTATAATACAAATCACAATAAAAGACTTAGTATAGACTTTATTTCAAAAAGACAGAATTGAAAAGCAACAAAAATTACAGATTCTTCATTAGCAACAGTTAATGACAGTCAATTTCCAATCAATCAACTATCGTTTGCTTATGGCTTGGCGGAAGACATGAGCAGCCTATTAGGGTGATGTAATATAACTGATGATGAGAGTGTACCCGGTGACATAGGAAGCATCGGCAACTTGGGGGGAGGGGCACTTCTCTGCTCTAAAATGGGCACTTGTCACAAACTCGGGGGGGGAGGCCCGTGCCTCTCTGAGAGAACCTGTAGCTGCAGGCAAATCAGTTTCAAAGGGCCGCCTCTCTAATGCTTTTTAAGACTGCTAACACTCAAGATACCCACTGGAGCCAAAAGAATAAGCCGGCCATTTAATTCAAATACATAGGAATCACCCTTAGGCAGCAAAAGTTCCGCCATTATTTTAGATTAACATTATATAATCCAGCTTCTTTTTTGGCTTACATTTCCAGGTATAACAAAACAAAGTGGCAATAAGATACCGATTAAATATTGATCACTTTTCACTATAAGTGTTAAATGGAGATTTGAAGAAACTGTTACAAACAATGAGCGTACAATGCCAAGCTACTTAATCAGTGAAACAAACCCGGGCAGGAATGACATCAGAAATAGAGGCATCTAATCTCCTGCATAGGAGCTATAACTGGTACACAGGGCCGTCGAGAGCCAGTGCGGGCCACGGAGTATTTTATTGCATTGGGCCCAAGTAGGCGTCGAAACGCAGAATATGAAATATCATGTTACAGAAACTTGCCATAAAAGTTGTTCTTGTTCTTTTCCTTAACAAGTTAAGGCTTCATGGTGTGAACACAAAGATTAAACACAAATAGAGCAATTAATTTTTTCATTGAAGGAAACTTTTGCGGGCCCTTTTGGGGCCCGGACCCCCGACCCCGCCCATCCCCCTCGACAGTCCTGCTGGTGCGTACACTTGCACCATTCAGCAACTATGCATCAAATGTGTTATGGATTCATTTTTCAGCTGATCTAATCGCCTAAAGTGTCCAGCTTTTTGCTTTGACTGTTTAAGAACATGAAGTCATCACAGTCTACACTAAAGCCACGTAAATCAATATGAAAAAAGATTAAGGACTTCAAGATCCAAAACCTTTTTGCAGATCACTTACATTAATACAAAGTTGTCAATAAATCAAACACCAGAAAAAAGTCATAAAAATTGCGGTACGCCAAAATATCAGTCATGATCTACATGCGGGTTCTTCTGTAAAACACACCCCATATAAAATCAAACACTTATCCTGCTTACATTACACTGTATTTTTTGTCTTCGATAAGAAGGAAATCATTTAAGATTCATCTTTCAAGTTCACATTTATAGAAATATCAGAGATCTAATCAAAGGAAATTAGAGCCACCAGGATAAAACTTTATTTCATTTTGTTTAAATTTATAAAAAATTAGATGATACGCAAAAGGTGTATTTTATCCAGGATGTGTGACCTATGCCTATTGGGCAAAAGGTGAACATGTATTTTATCCAGATGTGGATCGAGTGAAGCAAATGAAAAAAAGGATGTGCTATTTGCTTATTAATCTCAATAATTTGTATGTATTGGAATACTAATCTGAACTGAACTGCCTTAAAATAAGTTTAGTTGAACTGAAGTAGTTTAATTTAACTGAATTTTAATAAAATCAATCTGAAATGAACTGATCTGAAGGCATCTAGAAAACTTCATTTCCCTCTTTGCTTGCATTCGAAATTCTGGCCCACTTATGTTGCAAGAAACATTTTCAGCCCCCTCACACTCTGTGCAACTTGAAACCAAGGTTTCATTGGCAGCCATTAAACCTTCTGCTGGAAGGTGAACATACTCAAGCATTGCATTAGCCAGTGAAGGTTGGGACGTAAATTGACGGATAATTTTAGGGGGGTGAAGGGCTCAAAATTTCCGACTGACAAGGTTAAAATATAATCTATTTGAAGGCCTGGTGGTGTCATGAAATCCTATAATTTAAATCTCTATCACAATGAAAATAGAATGAATACTAAGCAATTTTGCAAACTCTGGTATTAGAAATGCATATCTAAGTACTATCATTTAGATTCTTAAATAGGGCCATTGTTGCCTTAAACATATAGAATATAACATCCATCTTATATAAGAAACTGAAACAATGAGCTATTGTGAATAATTTAGAACCTCCAAAAAGGAACCATTAAAAAAAACACTAGTATTTGAGATATTATGTATTTTTTATTTCTGGAAAAGACAGAATCAGGTCTATGATGACCGAATTTGATAGGCAGATAGGTTTCTTCATTACTCTGAGCCCTTTCCATTTTAACTTGTCTATTAGATGGTTCACAGATTTAATGCTCCTGTTGGATGACTTAGATATTGATGGCAAGATTGGTGAAGGATCTGCACTGGCAGCAACAGGCAGTAATGATAGGCAATGAAATTAAGAAGATATATTGAGATAAAAAGCGTAGAGTTGGGCAAGGAGGTGTAATATCAATGGATCTGGCTTTGTTATACAGTGAAATTGCTATGAAAGAAGTAAGTGGCATGAAAGGTATTTAGATATTTAGGGAGAACTTGAATAATATCAGGTATGCGGATAATACAACGCTCGTAGAAGATGTAAACGTAAACTAGAAGATATTATGGATAAATTGTTTCTGAAAGTGAGAGGTTTGGATTATTATCATTCAATGTTATGAAATATAGTGCATGGGTATATTGGAGGAGAAGGGGACTCCTAGTTGCCAGTAAATTGAATGGGTAAGCGATAGGACAGTTTAATTCCTTAAGTATAACAATTAAATTCCTTAGGTAGTATTCTTACATGTGATGCTAGAGGGATCATAGTGGCAAAGAAAACTTTATGAAAAGAAAGCAAAAGAGATCTAACTAATCTTTTGACAAACAGAAAGGTCAAGCTGTATACAAGAAAAATAGTATTTAATTCTGATGAATGGTCAATTCTATTATATACTTGTGAAACATGGACTTTGAGCATGGAGAAGAGATTAAAATCTTTAAAAGATATGCAGGAAAATTATGTCCAAAAGATTAAAGTCTTCCACGTCGGTACAATAGAATGCGACTATTTTCTTATGAACTTACATTTTTCTTATGCTTCTTTTCGCTACAATTTACACACTATAATATTTTCCGATTAACCTAGCTTTTACCAAAAGGTTTCAAATTTTCCGACTAATCTAAGATTTTCCGACTGGATACAGGATGGGGGGGTGTAACACCCCCAGACCCCCCCCGGTATTTACGTGTCTGGGTATAAAGCACCTGACAATGCCGCATAAAAAGGGGAAATTAGGTGACATCATTTCAAATAAGGCAATAATGGAAGGCAAAGAAAAGATTTGAGCAAGCAACTGCTCGTATTCTCAAAAGATTAAAAACAATTTACTTTTTTTTACAATTAAAAACTATAATTTAGCAACATGGGTTCACTGCACTTAAAAACCTCACCACGCTTTGTGAAGTGTTCTACTTTTTATCCCACGTCTTTATGAATTTAGTCTAAAAATTTTCTTTTTTCCTATATGTCCTTTGCCTACCCGAAAGTACCGTCGTTTCGAAAGTTTTATTGGTGTTTGCAGTGGCTTTGATGGGGCGGTCGAAGATCCTGGCAATACGCTAATATGCGTACAGTCGCTTTTCTAGAAATTGATGAAATTTTTATAATTGCGATGTATGAATATTTTTAAAACCACAGTGTATCGCAATCTGTATTGTAAGTGATACAATTGTGAACATAAAAAACTCAATACCTGGTGCTGGCTCAGGAGACTTTGCTTTAGTTGTTTTCATCTTCATAGCATTTGCAGCCTTGATGCTTTGTTTCGAAGGTGGAGGAGGCAAGAATGCAGGAGTAGGACCACCCATCGTGGATGTAATATTCGAAGGGGCCTGTGATGGCATCGGTTCTCTCTGCAAAAAATGTAAAATGACTATCCATAAATAGCTGAACAGTTTACAAGCCAGGGGAGAGAGAATATCGAGAAAGTGGTAAGACTTCCACATTTAATGGTTTCAGGTAGTCCACGTGTGACCACGAATAAAATCTAACAACGCGGATTCATGGCTAGGGGCCGAGTGGAAGGCTACTGAAAGAAATAACGCCTGCAAAGCCACACCCAGGATACTCCTTATTCCTTTCGTTTAACCACAAAGGATATGAATTTGAGCCGTTAGGCCGGAGGAAGGTTAAGCACTTTTCTGAACTTTAAACTATGCACATAAAAAGTCGCAAAGGCAGTATTGCCTTAGGACTGTTAGATAATCGGGCCCTGAGGTCTGAAACAACATCCCGCTTGTCTTTAGACAAGTTCCTTCCATACCTAATTTCCGTGATCAATTATAAACTCATATGATGGATATCAAATTATTGGCATTGTGTTGTGGGCCGGTTTTGTTCATACGGCCGGGTCTTTTGCATTTGCAAATACCCTTGAAATTCAAACAGATTTTAAAAATAGAATTAATTAATACCCTTCTTTTTATGCCATTCAAACAAATCCTTGTTTTTCATTTCGACCGGACAAATGGATTTTTACTAACGGGGGGACTCTCACCTCGATTTATTTATCTACTAAGAGTTTCTCAATCCAATAAACCACTTCATACAATTTTCAAATTCCATTACCCATCTACTTCTATCTGATTATATTCATATATTTTGCTATGTCTCAATTTTATAGTTGCTGCTGTTTTTAAACTGAAGTGAAGTGAAGTGAAGTGAAGTGAAGTGAAGTGAAGTGAACTGAGATGGACGGAACTAAACTGAATTGAACTGATAGAATTGAACTGAACTGAATTGAACTTAACCGACAGGCTTCATTATTCAAAATTCTTTTCAATAACAAAACAAACATGATAAATCCTCGAGGGAGACCTCAGTTCATGGTTAGCCTGCAGTTAGCCTTTCAAATATGGGAAGGTATGATTAATTTTTGCCAGGATGCACAATAGGCAAAAACGCATGATTTGCAATAATTGGTCTATTCTAAATTCATATTGCTTTATTCTTAAATGATTCAATCATTTTCCTTGAATAAACACTGTTTCACTTTTCACAAGTCATCATTATGAGGAAGAACCTTACCCATGATACTTACTTCACCTTCGGAACTGAAGAATGCATCAAATGGATTCGATGGAGGCTCTTGGACTGTATCAAATGGGTTGTCTGCAGGGTTTTTCTGCAAAGGACTCTGGAAAGGCCCCCTGTCTTGCAAATGATCAGGTGTATCTGCTGCACCAAGGCCTCGTTTTGCTGCCAAACTGGAAAGGTATTTGTCAAACGGGTCAAACCCTTCGTCTGGTTGGGGCTGCTCCTTAGCAGGGGGTTCTCCAAAATTGACAAGTAATGATGGCTGCGGCTCCTAACAGACAAAATATCATAATTTCAATTTTTTCATTTCATTGATTTGTCACTCAAAATAAATTAACCATTAAAAGCATAAATAGTGAAGTAAAACTATTTAAATTTGCATTTGAGTTATAATCATCCAAATGACATAAAACAAGTAAAATCATTTGCATTTATCCTAATGCATGTTTCCATACAAGACTGTTTCATATACCTCAGATTGCTACAAGATTCAGGAAGGCTGGAAATATTTTTGAGTGATGGGACTTTACTGATCAGGGCCCTATTTGGGCGAGTTTTTGTTCCAGTTTAAAGGTCAAGACATGCTCAAGCATTGTGATGTGGACAATGGCAAGAAGAACACAATTGCAGTAGGCATAGGTCACACTGCCCTTTATGTAGTCAATTAAAAACACATTCCTTCAACATAACATAGCGGCAAATAAGTGCGGGGGCTACAGCCCCCCCCCAGCCCCCTGGCTCTGGCGTGCCTGAGATTTCTAGAACTGGTGCAGTCATCCAAAGTGATGCATGGAATAATTTCCTTTTGACCCTAATGTTTTGTAAATCACTCAATCTAAATCACCTTGTTTCCTTTTACCTGTTCAAGGTAGTTAAGTGTGATGAAATTTAAAATGGCACCTATAAAGCAGATATCATTCAGAAATAAAATAATAAACATACCTGTCTGTTTATAGGAGCCCCTGGGAACGAGTTGCCCGATCCATTGGAGTTCATGCTTTGGCTGCGTCTTGAGTCAGTGTCACTACCTGATCCATTTAACCTTTGCTTCAAAACTTCATTCTCAGCTTTAACTTGTTCTACTTGCTTCTTCAAATCCAATACCTCTCTATTTTCTTTTGATTCTTGCTTTCCTTTTGCTAGGTATCTCTTGTATGCCAATTCAAAAGCTTGTCCTAGTGTAACAGTGAACTCTGCAGCCTTCAATTAAAAAATAAGTTTATTGGTACAACATGGAAATAATAGCTGAATAGCCAGTATACTATCAACAAATTCCAGATTTTGATGCTTGATAATCTCTATTAACACATTCATGCTTTGAAACTGCCTTTGAAAAGCTACAGAGGTATTAACATTGTTACAATTATTATAAAAAGGGTGATTAGAATTAGTAAAATTACTATAAAAAAGAGTTGTTAAGACTATGACAATCATCATAAGTAATGAGGTTTTAGCAATATGAACTTAATTAGATTAATTAAAAATTTTTTAAGAGACTTTATCTGATGAACAGAATGGAAATAAAAATAAATCCTGATGGGGTTGGTTCTCAAAATTGGGGTTTTGATTCTTTCTGCTCTAACTGGGATCTGCAAATTGCATTTAAAATCACTCATTTTCTGTTTCTTATCAAATGGTTTTGTTATCTTATATTTGAACTTTAAACAATGCATGTGATTGATACTTGATATGCTTTGAAATGGTTTTTATACATATAGTATACATTTCAGTATACATTAATACAACTAGACTTTTTATAAACATTATTAGGAGTGGAAAAAATATTATATCCTTAATTTATTGAATAATTACTAGCTCCATAAACAAATAACTATTATTATGGTGAAAAAATGGCTGCATTGTCAGACAGGTGATTCAAAAGGAAACCAATGATTATTGGAAAACTGAAACCAATCATCTATCAATTTAATTAAAATTACCAATAATGTATCCGCATTCCTGATAGAATGAATTACCAACTTAAATCAATATTGCAGCCTTACAAAGCCAAAGATGTTATAGCCTTGAAGCCAAAGATGCTAAATGTTAAAAACTTCTCCTCTCCTATAAAGCTTTTTATAATCAAATAGGTCAGATTAACCTGAAAACTCTTTATCTTGGTAACTATACAATAAAATTGACCACCTGTATAGCAAACACACTAAAAACATTCATTTTTCAAATCTCTAAAATTAGCCAAAGTCCTTTAACTTTTAAATAGAAAGTGGAATTATTGCTTCTATCATAAAACACATACTTCATAAAGACAACTATTATAGAATGTAGGTCCATTGTCTTTAGAACTTTACATAATATCTGACAAATACCCTCCAAAAGGATAAATCAAGACATTGCCATTCTATGTTTAAACAAACAGAGAATGCTACGGTATTCCCAGTCAAAATTTCCTACTCAGAGGGGTACATTCTTTTTTTCCTTGATTTTTCTCTGTTTTTATTTTTCTTCATTTTTCCTTGTATATGCAATAACCTTCAGCTTGTTGAAGTTTGCATTAATTGGTAGATAGGCAGGCAGATAGGCAGATAGATAGATAGATAGATACTAAAATCTAGCTCTGAAAAGCTAGTAGATTGAAACATCACTATGAACAAAACCATACCTCACGTTCTGTTATAAATGCATAGCAGTTGTGTGTTTTTGTCTCTTGTTCCTTTGCAATGAATGAAAACAATTTTTTGTCATTGTGATCATCTGCACAGTATGATATTCTATGAAGTGGTTTCTGTGTGATCACCTCCTAGAATGAAAGCAAACAGGAAGATTTTTTTTACAATTTGAGAGTATGTCTAACCTATCTAAGAGCCAGACTTATCAAAGACGTATCAACCAGCTTCCCAGAAATTGACAAGTAATGTGCCTTGACTGATTTTATAGTCAATGACTGATTTCTCTTAAGTCAGGTATAGCCCACCTTGTATCAATGTGTATTCCAATATTTGTTCCAAATATTATGCTTAGAAAGGAATTTAGTAGATATATAAAGAGAAGAGAAGAGAAGTAAAATACAATAAATTTGTACCTTTGTTTTCACAGTGATTATCTTTATAACATCTATAGAGACCCAGACTTCAACTTTTTGTAGCTTGCTGCCTTTTTTCCCAGCTTCACTCTTCTTTATTTCATGTTGAAACTAAAATAGAAGTTAATAGCTAATTAATAGTTAATACCGATGTATATATTCTCTTTAAAATGAGAAACAGAATGTTTATACTTGTTTGCAGTTCATTATTCATTGGCATTTGCTATCAAATGCTATCCTGCGTCTTACTATGCACCTACAGCCTTTAAGCTATAATTTTTAAAACGAATGAACAAGGTTAAAAGAGGCTATCCCACAGATTCTATAAATAGCCTATTGTATTTGGCAATATAACGCATCCCGAAAGGATGCAAAGTGACAGAAAACAATGGTGCCTGTTGTTCGTTTGTTGATCTATTTAAAGAAGAACACTATTGAGCTTGGTTCATTCATTTAAAGTTAACGAGATTGGCTGAAATAATCAAGTGGTAAAACATATTTTATAAAGTGGATTATACTGTCAGATAGAATGTTGCTTATCAACAAATCCTTAACAGAAGAGAAAAGACAAAATTTCCTATGTATTCAAGGTGAATCACACCTTCTGTAAATATCTCCTGAAAATTGGACATCAATTACGCAAAGCAGGAACACATTCTTGCCATAAACTAAAATGTTTCACCAGGTACTTTACCTGAATTTTCTTAATGGCATCTTTGACAACTTCAATTCCCCTTGGAGAATCCACTTGTGTGCATCCCAGGTACTATGGGAAAATTAAACTTTGATTTAGAAGTATATTTTTATCATTATGTATCTCAAAAAGCATTTAGCACAGAAAGGAAGTTTATTTAAGCAAACAATTTAAAGACAAGTCTACTAACTTTGGCTTGGTAAATAACAAAGTTGTCAATGAGTTGTTTGTCTTGATGTATCCATCTTCTATTACCACGTTCATCTGCAAATAAGCATTATAAATTTAGCACTACATTAAACAATTGTGCTCTAACATACTGAAGTATCACACATTATTTCCCACAGACATTAATGGAAGCTCTTTCAGGCAAGCACGCCAAAATTGGCCAATCTTGGTCATTCCTAAAATTGTTTGTTCTAGAGAAGAAGTGGCAATATGCCAACAGCTTGGGCTTTTACCAAACAAGAGAGGTAGGCAATCATCACTGCACAAAACAGCAAAAATTGAAGATTTTTGGGGCCAATTAGGATGTGGCTTTGGGTGTGGCTAATATTAATCGGACCTCTTCTTGCCAGAACACAAATGTTTTAAATTTTCAGGGACACTGTTAGTATAATCTAGGCTAAAGCTACCACTAATTAAATATGCATCTTACCTGAACATATCAAACCTGACCAAATAAAATAAGAGTAGCAAACTTAAAATGGTAGTTTTTCTTCAATGCCATCATACAGAGTCAATCTAGGAATGCGCTTGGAAGGGGTGAAACAAAGGGGAATGCAATTCACTGTGTTTGTGAGCTATTTATCGACCCTTCAAAAGTAAATTATCAGTTTCTAGTTGTTTCTTTTCATAACAAGCCGTCTTTTAGAGACTAGATCTCTAACATTGTTGCATATTTCAATGTGTCTAAGAACTGTATTTACTCTATATATATAATATACTCTTTAATGTAAAGATATCCTTTCACAATGGGTTGTACCAACTCATGCTGAATTTGCTGAGTTTTGCCATGTCATATACTCTCCAGTGCTGAATAATTTTCCCCGCTTATTAATTATTGAAACTTTTTTAACCCCCCCCCCCCCCCGCCGCTTTTTTCCAAACCCAGTTTTATCGTCATTTCTTGTCTTAAAACATTATCTTTGAATAATTCCTACCAAGCAAATGCACTTTTTCCTAACTCTAAACCTATTTCATTATTCCTTTTTGCTTGTTCTATTTTATATCTAGGATCATTTCCACCATCCTTGTTTGTTCCAACCCACTGATTCTTGTTATAATATTGAACAATTTCCAACCCTCTGATTATTCTCACCCCTTCCTGTCTATTCAAACTTGAGAGTAACTAGCATCAATTTTTCAAATTCTTAGAAATTATGATGTGCCTTCGCAACTAACTATATTTTTTCTATTCTTAAATTAGAATTCAGGTGAATTTCACTCATAGCTTAATCCCATTACTTCATTTGATTCTCCAAGATTGTTTCTATTCACCTGTCTTTATTCTGAAAACATCCAAATAAGTAGTGTTTGGAGTATTTCAATCTGAAAAGTGATGAAATTCAACACTGCCCGTTAATTCATCACAGCACATTTTTAATTTATCACTGCACCTTCAATAAACCTTTTAAAAACGTCCCTGAAACCTGAAAAAATGAAATTATTGCAGGTAATTCTACTTTCCAAAAAATATAATGGTAAGCCTAACTCAACAGATAATTACCCTTAAAATACCAGATTTTCTGAAAATTGAAATTTCTATAAAATTCCAATAGTTTTCAAGTTTCGCAGTCTAGGTGTATGTGTCTATTTCTGTTTGGAGGTTTGTTAATATTTCTATATCCATGTCCATTGCTTAATTGGTTGGCAATACAATTTTTACTGGCCTAGCCAGGAACATAATTATTACACAAGAATGATAATATTTACAACATTTACTCTGATTTAGAATTGGAAAATTACACCAGGACTTGGTGAAATTCCCCCAGGAACTCAGCATGAACTCATAGGGTGCTCATATGATTGACCCAAAACTATAACAAATCAAATCAAATCAAAACATTTTTTTCAGCAAATTCATTAATTACAAGGTACGTCATTTAAGATAGTTGTTCAAGTTCATGTACTAATCGAAAATTACAATAAGAACATTAAAAAAACGAGCAACCATATAATTATACTAAGTAAGCTGATGGACACGTGAAAAAACTAGAGTTTTGCTCGCTTGCTTGCCTTCTACCGTTTGCATCTAGCTTGCTTTGAGCAGTGCTCAAGGTGAGAAATTTTCAAACAACTCTGTTTATATGCGGTCTTTAGAAATATAATGCTTCGATTCAGTATTTGGATATCTAGCGACGAATTTGCAAAGCAATAATTTAAAACATTTTTAACGTTATTTGTGCCAATCAGTTACGTTATTTAATCCATGGCATATCCTTGTTTGCTTGGTTGTTTGTCAAAACTTAATCGCCCAGCTACCTTATTTCTCAAATAAATTTTGGGGTTTCTCTTCCGAAAACCATTTTACATATAAATTCTTTCAAAGGTATTAAATAATAATTGCAAATTGCCGATGGAGGACCAATAGCAAAAACCGAAAAATGCAAATCTGAAAACAAATTTTGTTCAATGCAAACTCGCGAGGGGTGATGACCAAGGAACA
Organism: Catostylus mosaicus; assembly: GCA_964019065.1. Taxonomy (NCBI): domain Eukaryota; kingdom Metazoa; phylum Cnidaria; class Scyphozoa; order Rhizostomeae; family Catostylidae; genus Catostylus; species Catostylus mosaicus. Next base: position 15,683,350 of record OZ025184.1, on the reverse strand, counting down.
AAAACGGCCTAGGTTCAACTAATCCTGAAACTGAACATTACCTTCGTACTTTGGCTTCCCAGCAAGTTTACTCATTATTGACGTTCCACGCTGCATCTTGCTCGCAGTTAGGGAATCCAAGAAACAGCACTTTGAAGGATTCTTTAGTTTGAATCAGCAAATTAACTTCAGAGCAGCGAAACCGGACGGTACACAGATCACAATGTCAGGAAGAGGCGGACGGGGTTGCTCGTACTTCCTACTACGGGCCTTTCGATTTCATGGAAAAGGGCTCGTCATTGATTAAAAAGGCACTTCACGCTTTCATCTCAGAAACACAGACTGTCATTTAATATTGATTGTTGTATGAGCCTTTGATCAGCGCAGCAAGAAACACCTAAACATGGACAGAATTCTTCAACACGTTGTCAAGAAGGAAGAAGGACCAATCCAATTCAACAAAGAACATCGACCGGATATACAATTTTAAAGGAAGGGGGCCTTGGGTCAAAATCTATGACCTTACCCCTGAGTATCAAGAATTCTATTCAAATCAGCTTTATAGCAAACTGTTTGAAACATCGAGGCCTTTGAAGCACACAATTCTGTTATTCATATCATTTGTGAATAAAAAGTATGATGGCATATGCAGGGTCTCCGATGAGATCAAAAATATGGCGGGGTGGCAAGCTTCGATGCCGAAAAAATAACCACGGCAGAAGATGACGAGCTGCCTTTTTACGACATAAGTTGCAAAAAAATAGGGGGCAAGGCCCCGACCCCGTCGTCCGAGGCCCTAATATGAAATCTCTCTCAGCCCCCAATCCGATTAGGACATCAACAAGATGACATGACAAACTCAACTTTCAGTAACCCACAGCAACTTGACTTCACTTAAACCAAGATACTCGCTCAGGCTGCTAATGTAGGTTACCCTTGGCCTCCCTCTACTCCATTTTCGACCAACCGTGCCGGTGATGACATTGTCCAATTTTTCTTTGCCCATAACATGCCCCTAAAAAGCTTTCTCTCTCTAATTCTTCTTTTTCTGCTCTTGCTCTTCTTTGAAACATCCAGTTTGGCACATGATCTTTCTCAAATGTCCTGTCACGTGTCATTGAGAGAGTTCCTGGCATTATGATTCACAAAACATTTCTATAAAACCTCCAGTTCCTAGCCTGAATATTTGTATATTCGAAAAACAGATTTTTTAAATATCGGTTTTTGACGGTAAATCTAGAAACATTTTTGCTTCGAAGTGGCTTCAGCCAGTCTGCAGAGCATGGCAGAACTCGACGAGATCTCGCGCGTGCAAGGTATAAAATGGGGGGTGCACGGCGTGCACATCTGATTCTCTCGGGTGCACCAAGCCGCTTTAGGTACCTATATCAACCATATACGCATACAATACGCGCGTACAAGGCCTAATTTTTAGAGTGCACGTCGATCTGCTGCAAATTGTCTTATGCATGCAGTTGCCACGCTCTGCAGACTGGGGCATCAGCAAGCAATCAAACATACTTTGTCAGAAATATGATAAGTTCAGAAATAAAACAACACAAGGTTAGTGGAAGGTCATTTTTATGTTGTCACAAAGTCAACAATACCGTTGTTGCATTATTTTTATGTTTTATTTATGATTCGTGATGTTACGTATCAGTGATGTCCAAGTCAAGATGGACAGCAAGGGCAGAATCGACTAATGCTGTTTGGATAAGCTATGAGGAAGTCAAGAAGTCGTTGGAAACGATAACAGAACAGAATATGAAAATTTTGATAGAAAAACCAAGCTGTCAGCAACATCGTTTGATATCAAATTGGAACCTGCTGACTTTGTTATTGTTATCATATTTATGAAAAATATATTGACAACAACAAAACAGATGACAGAAATATTAAAAGCTCCCGATCTTAACATTGTTGATGCACTGACGATTATAGGTTCGACAATCCAAAGCTTGAAATCTGTTCAGCGAAAACAAGCTGAAATGGATGCTCTCAGCGAAGCTGAAATAAACTACACAAAGAAGATGGGAGGTGACGCTCACGAGGAAAATGGAAGAAAGTATCGTGTCAGATGTAAACCGGCAAGAATAGATGGTCAGCCTCAAACAGCAGCAAATATGACCATTTTCAAATTTTATAGGAAGGAATTCAATGAAGTACTGAACATGCAAATAACTCGACTTGGCGATAACCTTGGCGTTTGTCTGAGCATAGTTGAACCAATTGCAAAAATCTGCAATTGCCATTGCAAGAAGCACAGTTAGGAGATGTTGTCAAAATGGCCAAGCTATTTCCGCCTAATTTAGAAGTAGACCCATTTGCCTTTCATGCAGATATTGGAAACTTTGTCTCGCATGCAGGAGTGATGAATGCTAATTTCAGACACCTCGGTAGACCTTTTCAGCAAAAATTCAAGTCAGCATTCGCTCTAACAAATAAGGCATACAGGCTGCTTTTGACTGCACCAGTTACGGTAGCGAAAGATGAACGATCATTCAATAGGCTCAAGCTGATCAAGACTTACCTACGAACAACTATGAATAATGAACGCTGGGAACTCTTTTGCTGCTCTCTTGCGAGAAGGGTTTGACAGACTCCGTCAACACATTTAATGTTGCCAAACTTTGGGCTCAACTAAAATCCAGGCGTATTAGATTTTAAGTCGCTATTTTGGAATCGTTAATTATTAAAAATTACATTTATGGATGAAAGATAGATAGTTCCCTGCACAAAAATATCCTAAAAACTGCAAACTACATGTACTCATTCTTCGTAAATAATTACCTAAATAATTAAAGGGCTGTTGTTTAACAAAGAAAAAACGTAACTACATTGATAAAATCTCAATCATTGCAACAATAGCCAACATGTGGTCCTTTATTGCGATTTTTATTCGTCCTACATTGAGCAAGGTGCAGTCTGCTTAGAGATCGTTCAACAGGGTGGCTTGAATGTCGCATTTCTAAGGGCCCAAGAGTAATTTCTTTTTTGCTCATGTTATCATTTCTGTACAGAAAGAAACAGCGGTAGAACGAGCATTCCGCATTCATTCAAGTCATTGAAATGTCTATTATTTAAGTAATAGGAGAAGAAGAAATTACACTACTTTAGAAAGAGACAAAACGTGCAACGCATGTTACTTAAAATGCTCGATGGTCATGATTTTAGTATTCTTTTGCTCATATCTAGTAAAAATAGTAAATATAGTAAATATAGTAAATATAGTAAATATAGTAAATATAGTAAATAAGTAAATAAGTAAATAAGTAAATTACTTATCACTTACCTTGTACTAATGACAGCCTGACCCTTTTATCTTGTGAGGCTGAAATTAAAATGGCACCTCTTCTGTAAGCAACAGTATTGAGATATATTTAGTCGAACTTCTGATGCTGTTACATACATCTATACTAAATATGCAAATCATTTTGGAACAATTCATTCATGCGAACCAGTGTATGCAATTCGAACACACCCAAATACAACAAGGCAATAGAAAGTGGTATGGTCTTTGCCATTCATACTGTAAAGAAAATTTGTCTGGATGCATAATCAGTTTAGTTTAGTTTAGTTTAGTTTAGTTTAGTTTAGTTTAGTTTAGTTTAGTTTAGTTTAGTTTAGTTTAGTTTAGTTTAGTTTAGTTTAGTTTAGTTTAGTTTAGTTTAGTTTAGTTTAGTTTAGTTTAGTTTAGTTTAGTTTAGTTTAGTTTAGTTTAGTTTAGTTTAGTTTAGTTTAGTTTAGTTTAGTTTAGTTTAGTTTAGTTTAGTTTAGTTTAGTTTAGTTTAGTTTAGTTTAGTTTAGTTTAGTTTAGTTTAGTTTAGTTTAGTTTAGTTTAGTTTAGTTTAGTTTAGTTTAGTTTAGTTTAGTTTAGTTTAGTTTAGTTTAGTTTAGTTTAGTTTAGTTTAGTTTAGTTTAGTTTAGTTTAGTTTAGTTTAGTTTAGTTTAGTTTAGTTTAGTTTAGTTTAGTTTAGTTTAGTTTAGTTTAGTTTAGTTTAGTTTAGTTTAGTTTAGTTTAGTTTAGTTTAGTTTAGTTTATGAAGGCTTTTTACCGAATCAATGCTAAATTTACAGGAATGACACAAAAATATTGGGTAAGTCCGCCCCTGCATATCCCTCAAGTACTCTGGGATGTTTCTTCAGCCAAGAAGTTTTTCCTTTTTGCAACAAGAGTGGAGAAATCGAAAAACGTTAAACCGCACATTGTCCCGTGCTTCGCGTTTTGTTACAAGAGTAATTCTGCGACAAGGGCAAGTTGACTTCACAGCGCCTGCAATGGAGAGAGGGGAGGTAACAATCGTTGGGGAGATAAAGTTCGCCAATGATCCACCAAAGGGTCCACTACCAAAACCATCACAACTTTCTGTAAAACTTCAAGACTGTATGAGAGCCGATGCTGCGGCCATAGACATTGGTCAGGTGGACGTTGACGGCCATCTTGAGTATAGTGAAGGTCAACCCTTGAAGTACTCTCTGAAGGTTGCCAATTTTTTATTTGGCATGGATTACTCAGTAAGTAAATTCCCTATCTACTTATAGATTTGCTATTTTCCCTAATTTAGCTAGATTGTGTAGAAAGCAGCTGAAATTTTGAATGACAATCTCACCTTTTGTTGTTTGTTTTACTTTTTAAACATTAGGCCTAGCCTAGCCTTCGTTTTTTCAATAATAGTTAGTCTATTTTTCAATTATGGTTAGTCTTCAATTATTGAGGCCTTAAGTCTATTATTTTGTATTTTGCTATCTACGCTTTGATAGAAAGCATACGATCTATAATTCACATTAGATTTTAAGTAAGAGTGTTATTTCTGAGACCTTAAAAAAGGGTGGTTGCATTTTGCTGTTGGGGAAGGCGCAACTCACCACAGAAGGAAGTAAACACTTTGTGTTTGGGGTTTCATAATAGAAGGAGATTCATCCTTCTACGTGATGCAGATTAATTTTTCTTTAACATAGAATATTCAAAAGCAACTAGGCAAAAAAGATTGACTGTTGAAGTTGATTATAGCCAACCTCATGATCACATCTATGCTCAAGCCAATCTCTAATGCAAAATTTTCAAAAATCAAATCAATCCTGCAACTGATTCCTTTGAGAAAGAGGAGGCTTAACTTTTTAAGAGACAGGGAAGTGGATATAACCCAAGGAAAGCAATGAAACGCTGGAACAAAGAAAGAACCTAAAATGCTTTTTGGCCTGTCAACTTCCATTCTTGTATGCAGGCATACACTTTAGCTTGAGTCTCTCTGCTTCATTTTGATGATACATACTAGTTGAATGTCCCCTTAGGCCAAAGAAGATTGATCAGTTTTTTAAACTTTGCAAATCAGTATGGAAATGTGATCTGCGACAATCACCATACAAAATCAGCTGTAAGATTTCTTACAGCCACCCGGGAACAGTTGAAAGGGGCGTTTACATCATAATCATGAGAGCGCGAGGCAAAGGAAAACGCACTTGTTACATTTTCATTTCATGAACAAAACATCATCTCTAATTATCACAACTGAATAATATATATACATAAAAGCAATTGATCACAGTTTGATTGTCAACAGTTTATGATTGATGTACCACCTGTACAAAGGAATGGAAAAACACGTGTATAAGCATGTGATGATACATGTCATATTACACAGTGGGGGGGGGGGGGGGGGGCTTGGGGGCTATAGCCCTCACATTTTTTTCAAAAGTAAGAAAAAGGTTTTTCAAAAAAACTAAATGTCTTCCTATTTTGTCAATTGAGCCAAAGCACCTGTTGCTAAAGACAACAGGCCCCTCAGTTTTGGAAGTTTGTTATTAGAACAGCCATAAACTGGAAGCTCATTTCTTTTTTCAACTTTTCTTCAAATATTTCATGTGGTCTGCTTTGTTTAAACTTATACTTGGAATTTTTAACTACTAATTTAGGATGAACATGAGATAAAGGCTTCAAAAATAGCCTTTCCTTGCTCCTAAAAGGGGTGTGACTCGGAAATTTTTCTGGGGAGAAGCCCCAAGTCCCCCATTCTTCTCCCTTCCCCCAGATTTTAGCCCCCCCCACACTTTCAGATCGTTCTGTGGTTCCTGTTCTTAGTAAGTTTGATAATTCATTAGCTTATGATTTTATTAATTCGAGGATATTTGCTTTTGCAGTTGAGTGCTGTCTTAAATGTTGGTTGGATTCCAGACAAATCAAAGCAAGAATGGATCCGCAGAGGTGACTACCTGAATGATACCACCCATCCATTGTGTGTCACAGAAACTGATAAAACAGAAATCAACTGTGACATTGTAGTTGTTCATTACACTTAATTTTTGTACATCAGGAGAACAAATTTGGTTATACATGCAGCACACATTCGTAACCATAATAACATTACACATTTTCAATGAATCATTACAATTAGATACTTACTGTTTGTTATTTTTTGAATATCTGCTTTTTAATTTTTTTTCACTGCCTGTTTTTTGAAAATTCTCTTGAATGTTTCCCAGGTAACTTTTATTAAAAATTAATAAAAAGTTCTTAATAGACAATTGAGCATTTTGTTACTTTTTTGCTAAATGCTCAAACTGTATCGTTTTCATGTTAATCATCGTGTAGATTTATGACTATGATTAGGTGCTTGGTTTTTAATCTATAATAAATGATAAGATAAGAATGTTGTGGAAACAGGAAAGCGATGACTGTGATGAAGAATGTCAAGAGCATGAGAGACTCAAGGAGAACATTCAAATCGTCAGTCAGGATCCTGGATGTGATGGAGAGTGTCAACGCCATAAAAGACTACGTCAAAAGTTGTTAGAAGACCCAACTGAACATAGTCAGGATCCTGGATGCGATGTAGAGTTCCAATAAGTACTAAAATTCTCTTGAATGTTTCCCAGGTAAGGTTTGTAAAGACCTAGAAATTACAATGGTAGCACTCTGACACTGCCTTTGTATTTACTCAATTTTCAAGGAGTACAGCCTGTATATTCTGTGCTCAGTTGGATTGCATGTATTTTTGCATAAGTGTTGATATGCACAACTGCCACCCAGCAGCATCCATCATGCTCAAAACTTATAAATTTTCTACCTCCTTCCCTTAAATTTTCTAGCCCTTCTACTAGATTTTGTGAGTCCAACCTGTTTCCACAACATTGCTTAAAACCAATAATTGAGAAGACTAGCTTTTTTTCAAGTGGCCCGCTAGCACGGGCCCGCTTGCCCGAGTGGATCAGAACCCGAGTGGATCAGAAACCCGAGTGGATCAGAAACCCGAGTGGAAAGAAATTGTTAAATTAGCCTTTGCATAACAAGAAGCATCATCACTCACAATCCCAAGTGGCCAGAAGTCCGAGTTTTCGTTTGCACCAGTGGCCCTACAATCCACAGGAAGTGTACGTCATGGATCACTGCGAAGGAGCACGTGACCTTCGGCTTTGCTTCAAAAAAATTAGCCTAAAAAATTGGCAGAAAATTTTGTGAGAAAAATGCTCTTAAACCTGCGCTAGAATGCGAGGATTCCTGTTTCCCTTTCTTTTAGAAGCCCCGCATTCTAGTGCAGGTTCAAGAGCATTTTTTTGACAAAATTTTCTGCCAATTTCCTGTGGATTGTAGGGCCACTGGTGCAAACGAAAACTCGGACTACTGGCCACTTGGGATTGTGAGTGATGATGCTTCTTGTTAAGCAAAGGCTAATTTAACAATTTCTTTCCACTCGGGTTACTGATACACCCGGGTTCTGATCCACTCGGGCAAGCGGACCCGCTCTAGCGGGCCACTTGAAAAAAATCAAATATAATGTAAACATAAACAGGTGAACTAAAATTAGATACATTATGCTATATACAGCAGAGATGGAAACATGGTCATGGAGTTCCCACTATGAATAACATACTACATTAAAATACTACATTACAAAAGCAAGAACGGGTGCTGCAATTATAAGTTGGAGGCAGCTCAGCCATCCAGTGGCAGAGCTATGGGCTGGAAAGAGGCGTTCGGACCACCAACTTTTCTTAAAGTTGGTTCCTGAGATTCGCAAAAAATGGAGAGAAAAAACTGGTCTCTCAGCAGGGGTGCACAAAATATTGCGCTTTTGTCATGTAATTAAGCGTTCTAATGAATGTCCGAACCGAAAATCTATTCTAAATTTAGCTAGAAGGGCGTTTTCAGAGAGATTAAAGGGCATAAAGTTGCTTTTTGTCCAATACCTTCTTAGTACATGGATAGACATGTTAAAAACTCACCCTTTCCTTCGTCTTAATTATGCACATTTAGTGTGCAAGGAAACTAAGTGATTGTTACTCACTCTCTCCATTATTTGTTCAACTTACGAAATTAATCAATTAGGGGTAGGGTAGGAGACACAACACAAATACGACCTTTTCTACAATGATGACAACGACATGATCCTCACATCCCACATGGACGCAAAATTTACCCTTACACGTTCGACGCTGCTCACCAATACCCATTGTCATATTCAAACAACAGAGTTAACTGGGAGAGACGACAACCGTAATGTCAACAAAGCATACTTATAATTCAAAGCAGAAAGTAAAACCAAAACTATTGCAACTTATAAATACGAAAACGGTTACGTTTTACTGCAATGAATTGCCTACGTAAATTATACGTGCAATCAAATATAAAGACATAAACAAAAAGTGCTGGTGGCATGCAAACAGCATTCGGTCTCAGTGTCCCATTTTACACCGTTAGTAGCACTATCTCAGAAATATATCTGAATGCAGTTTTGAATGCAAATTAACAGGATAGCATACCGCAAAATGCAAAGGCACCTCAATTCAAGCACCAGTTTGTATGGTGTGGGAATTATTACCTAACGATCCGTAATGAATTTTTTAGAAACTTGTTAGAAGTGATGGAAGATGCAAATCTCTGATAACCATTAATGAACCAGATAAAGACTGCTTATACCGCCTAGGCCATTGTCTTTTATATGTACGTGTTCTTTGGTGCATAAAACGAACGCGTTTCTCAGGTTTTTTTTCACTCAATCGCCGATTCTTAGAGAATATAAATAGGGCAAACATTCCTCCTTCCACACATTATGTAGACATTCTCATTCGTTAAAAACGAGGTTTGCAAAGTGATGTCCCGGTGAACTCGACTCTTCGTCGTGGTTCAATATCTAACGACTTCCGTACACCCTAAATATTTATTTGAATATATCACCACCAATAAAGTTAACCAATGAAATAGGTATAACATCTATTGAATATATAGGATAAGCAACTTTGGCACCGATTAGCGGAGGTAACCTTCTCGACTTATAGGGGTTGTCCTTTCTGCATCTAAACATTTTCTCAAAACTTAATGCGTTTTCATTATTTCGGGTAGGGTTTTTCTTGTGCACGTTTAGCTCTAATAGTATAATTTACAACACCTAAACTGGAAGCTCCATTCTGTTAATGTGCTATTTCTTTTCATATGAATATGAGCTAAACCAAAGCCAGGATCACATTTAACGGGTATTTGAGCGAATGTGTAGATCGTGTGCGTATTGTCAGGAACGTACTTTGTCTGTTTATCAGCGCATTGCATCAAAGCTTGCCATCGCGCATCAAAGAGATCGCAGCATGTGTATAAATACCTTATCTTCGAATTTGAAATATTCCTTTCAAGCTGAAAGGAACTCAAAAAACCAAGCCTCCCGCAATCAATTTGATGTCGATCTAAAAAATATGGGTCACCACCAGCATCCTCGTCCCATTGTGTTGATTTAAATGCCAAGTTACATACAGGGTCCTTGAATTTGCAGCATGAGTAGTTGTACCGTATATTTGTTCCATCTACGTCGAGCTTGATGGCTGTTAAAACGTCTGAGCCAAGACACGAGGGCTTGTGATTCAAAAGTGGAAACGAACTCCTTCCAGAGATACCACCGGATCCATTGGTATAAACTGTTGCATTTGTAGTACAGTTTTGGAGATCTACAAAAATGGTTTATTTGGTGAAAAATAAATGAAGATAGAAGCTAAGCAGATTTTTGCTGCTACGGAACTTCTGTGCAGCTAGGCTATGTTTGGGTTAAAATCCTCACAAGGTTTCCTAACTATGTGCTCGGCTGCTATGAATGATAGAAGTTTAGGGGGAAATGGTAGAAGTTTACCGTGCATTTCCTTTACTATCTGATCTAAGATATCTTTTACCCTGCACCTGCAAAGGAAGAGTGCAGGGGAGGAGGAGTGCAAAGGAAAAGTTCAAAGGAAGAGTGCAAAGGAAGAGTGCAATGAAGCAATAGGGATTCAATATGTAATCAAGTCTTGAATATGATAATGATGATGATTAGCAAGATAAAAGGGGCTCAGTTTCTTCATCTCCAAGCCCGATCAAGTGAATTCGCCAAATGCAATACACATTTGTAGGTCCAAAGTGCTTGCTATCAACGTTGGAGCCTTTTAATCACATACACACATACGTACATGGCAATATTGAGCTTATCCACAATATTTGTGGCTTTTCGTCTCTTACAAAAAAAATAACTTTATTTACGTCGCAAATAACTAAATTGGGTTACATATAATTTTGAAGTGTTGACGGCGTCTTATTATTGTTCATTGATACGCGCAAATAAATGCTTCCGCAAGACTGAACAGGATGCGGCAGGATATTTAGCGTTTCTTAATTCTGTTGGGAACTGATTAAAGTATTTGCTTGCTTCATCTTGGAAAGTTCCATTGATGATTATCATGATAATTATAATGATGATGCAAGTGATGGTGATGATTATACAAAAAGAGGTGTGGGTATCAGTACTTTTGGCTACACTTATTTTGGATGCACACTTACAAACGCAAGTCAATTTTTCAAATAGGAGTCCAGCATTTTCACTTCTATTCTTAAATGCGACAATTGTTGACCTGAATATTTTGCAATACCGCACCTAAATTCTTCACTGCTAAGCAGCTACAATATTCTCAATATTGTAAGATCTTACATATTTCATTTTTCGTTGTTAGAAGCAATTTTGATAAAATGGTGCCTAAATCATCTTCATTACGATGAATATGGTTGAAACCCCTTCGTATTCCTCAATCGCGTAGCCTCTCATCGTTCTTTGTATCAGCTTTCTTTTCCCAGCCCAATGTAGCACCCCCTGGCTCCGCCACTACTATAACCTGATACACGTTCTTAATTTTTTTCAACAAGGGCATGTCCTTAAGCAGTGAAGTTCCTGTAAGGGTGTGCTATGAAGATACATATTCCTGATAAAAACCACATCTATAAAATATCACTTTAATCAACATTAAGAGCAGAAATTTTCGGCGTGACAATCTTTTGCACAACTGTTTTTCCGAAAATGTTTTTGTACGAAATTTAGGCCTGTCAGAATATCTGTCACGCCGAAAATTTTTGCACACATTGCGCATGCGCAATGTGAATTGAATGGACTAAAAATTGAAATGCCCATCACGAAACAAAATGAAACAAAACCAAAAGTCGCTTCATTTCATATTTTCATTTCCATTTCATTTCGCAACAAACCAATTATTTACAAGATAGGATGTTACATATATCGTTCAAAGATAATACATATCAATACTTAATAACAGAATCAATGCCAAAATCTAAAATTTGTTGAGAAGGACAGTTAGAAAGAACTCGTTGGAGCTTTCAAAGCCATTGTGCTCTTTATCATTTTTACATCCTACATCATTAATCATTTAATTGACACTTCTGGATCGAAATAGATTTTTAAAACGAATAACAAAAGAAAATTAAGAATGAAAATGTAACGATCACTAAGTCCGGAACATTGTTTGCCAATGCAATTGATTTAGGGATGGGAAAGACAAAACGAAGGCAAAACTGCAAGATGCTTTTCAAGGTGATGGTTAGTTTCAATAGTGACATAACAAAGTTTTTCTTTTCAGGTTTAAAAGACTGGGCGGCATTTTGTCCGAAAATTAATTGGTTCGAATTGCCAAAAATAAGTCCGAAAATATGTCCAGTCAATGCTTTGAAAAGATTTTTAGCATAACCATCAGTTCTGAGCTGGCTTCAAAAGCTTTATAGTTGATCATCTTGTAATGCTCTTTCCGTGTTTTGGCCAATGAATAGGTTGCTATATTTCCTGGCTCAAACCTTTCGGGGAGCTTTCTCTTGCGGGGAAGCTGTGGCTCATGTGCATTCAAGTAATCTTTCCTCTTAAATAAACGCATCCACAAGAGATCAAAGGAGCTATGATTCTATCTTTCGCCATTGTCTTGGCTACTTCTTGTGCTTGACAAATTCTTTCCACTGCTGACATTGAATGATCTAACAAGGTGCGGCGCAGATTATCTAATTGCTTAAGCAGAAGTTCTGCAAGTGTGCAACCGAATACAAAATGAAGGTTGGCATCAATGTTGTAGCTCAACGGACCTTGACATTTTATCAGTGTCATGGAAGACTCCTTGAATCAGCTCTTTGAAATTATTTAGGATCGATGCCAGCGAATCTCTACGTACCACCAAACTGCTTTAACAAAATGCATGAATGCCTCGAGATTTCGTGCGTAAGTGTTTAGATATAAGTGTTTTCCAACAAATATTTATTTACGCTCATGCTGTAAACTAGAAGCGAGTAACTAGTCATGTCAGGTTACCTGTGCGGCGCTTTGCTCTGCGCTGCCTAGTGATTTGATAATTTGATAAGAATGCAGAACATGACTGCGAATCAGGAAAAAAGCGAAAACAAAATAGGAATAGCGAAGAAATAACTAGATGAATTGAAAAGAATGCTGATTGTTTGAATTGCTTAATTAGGAATGGAAAATGCAAGCTCAAAATTAAAGATTCGCATCGGGAATGGTTACTCACCTTTATTCCTAATCCATTAGGGACGTTAAAAGTACTGACAGTGGGAGGATACAAGTAAACGATTGTTTGAAATGTAATTTCAAAGTTGGTTCCATCACCTTTTTGTGTTATCATGATGAATAAAAAGATTTAAGTTTTGGAAAATATTGGAAGGGGAGGCAAGCCCGACCGGCCCAAATAGATGCTATGGGCCTGATTCTTGACGCGTGTATTCCATAATTTAAGTCAGTAATTATAGGAACTGCTGCAACAAAGGTTATTGCTCAAGTTGCTTTCAACATTTGAAAGGCGAATATCGTTACCGAGGTATCCAGAGTATGCATAAGTTCTTTATTGTTTACTTTCCCTCGCTAACAAATGATTGAAAGGCTTTAGCTTACCTAGTCCTGTAGAAACTTTGATTTTCTCGTAAATGACTGCTTCTTCACTAGGAAGCTGATGACTGTATACTTCTTTATATTCAGCAGTACCTTTGAGTCTTACAACGTGTGAACAAGTATCTTTTGAAGCACAAGAAAAAAATTCTTTCTTCAGAAAAGAACCTCTTTCATCAGTGTTCATTGTGTCACTGTTCTGTCCAACTAGCTTGTAGAATACTTGTGACGCTGTAACAGCAAACGTAAAGGCGATACAGTAGATGAGGAAAAGCCGAATTGGAAACATTCTCCTCAAGCTAAACGAAGAACTAGTTGCATGCAAAATGCCCATGATTACGAGCAACGGTACTGCCTTACAACAAGTGATGCTAAGAATGAAGGAAACGTGTGACTATATTTTAAAGTCTCAAATCCGGGGGTAGTATGGACATCTGTTAGGGTCTTGCAGATGTTTTCCAAGGTTAATTATGATTGGCTCAATTCGGATTATCTGATTTACATAACAATAGAAACTTTTTTGCTTAAACCAAATTTTTGCCAGAAGTGTGCTAGAAAAGTGGTCTTTGTCTTTTGGACAATAGGGGGGATACCAATCCAAGCCGCGCAGACCAACAGTATGCTTGCATTCCTTCAGAAAATGAATCGACAAATCAACGATGATCTTGTAAAATTTCCGCAATACTGATCTTTTATAAAGTGTGCTTTACTCCATTAATCGCAAAACGGCATTACTAAAAGGTGGACTCATCCAGAGCCACCCAGCGCAATCCAAAACACACCTGAGGCAACCAGAGTCATCCAGAGCCGCCCAGAGCCAGCATGGAAGGCAATTTCAAAGGAGCCAGTACGTGTGAAATTTTATACAGCATGACTCTTGTGGGATGATTTTGCTCTTTGGCGTTCTTAAAACGGAATTGCTACATATATGCAACACACAACCTATTCGTCTCTTATCGTCATTCTCTCAGTCTCGATGTACACCTGCCTTTTCATTCCATCTTCCATCAAAGTACAAGGCTCATTTTTCCGGCCACACTACTTTCCACGATTCACGGTGTGTTAGATTGCCGTGCGTGCTGGCTCGTTTCAGTGATTATATGTGGCCCTGGGTGGCTCTGGATCCTTAGGGGTGTTTTGAATGGCTGTGGGTGCTTCTAGATGATTCCACCTTTTAGAAACGCCGATCACAAAAATAATAACCTGCAGCAAAGCATGTTAATACGTAAGCAAACCTGCAAGCAATACCTCTTATCCTGAATTGTGTATTGTCATTGCATTATGTGAAAGATTCTATTGAATTTGTTGATAGATGCTGCATGATTTAATTTCTGAAATTTTGTTTATTCTTTTTAAGCAGGTATCTTGTTGAATGTCTTAACAAGTACCTTCATTACCAACGCAATGGTCAAAAGAAATAATCATCAATCAGCAGGTGAATAATTCTTTTTCATTTATTATTTTCATAAGATAGAGCCATCAATCAAGAATATTGTTTGACAGGGAGCCGTGTCCATGTTTACAATATCACCAATTGATTAACAAGAAATCTACTGCAATTAGCAGTATTAAGAAGACAACTAAAAGGTTAAAAAAGTTAACAACTCTTCATGTTTGACATTCAAATTTTTGCAACCCGGTTAGTTGCAGCTTTCTGCTCACTGCACGTTATCATTCTTGGGGCAAGGATATCGGAAGTGTCATTGTGAAAATTCACACTGATATCACGCGCATAATTTTTTTGAAAAGATTTGACAAATAGCCATTTTCAAGGCTTGATATGTAATTCTTTAATCAAATTTAAGGCGCGTTTATCATTGCTGCTATTGGTGAAAAATCTTGCAGCATGATATTGCAGTTTTTGTACGACTTGCAATCTGGTTTCACTGCAGCCTATATAAACAGAACAGCAGTAGCGGAAATATGTCTCTACGATGCTATGATACATTTAGATTAGGGTACTTTTAGATACGAATTTTTTGGCTCAAAAATCGAAGAGCACGATATATTTGGCTACAGTGTTCTGATCCCAAGTGAGGCTATCATCAAGTTTGACTCCATAACACTTAATACATTGTTAACGATTTCAGCTTCAGGGCCATCAGTAATAAATGATTGGATCTCTACTTTGTTCTTAGCAATCCTTTATAGGTTTGGTTTAGAACCTACTACCACTGGAAAGACACTAACTGATTAGATTGTCAAAAGTGCTACGGACATAATTGGTACTGCGGATGAAGATTAAGCTGGATTGGAGGACTAGGATCTATGAGGCATCGTTTCTGACGAAGAAGTGTAACCTGTAGGGGAAGAATACGAAAATATCAAGAGGAGCTTGGTTGAAACTGGACAATCACTATCACTCTTGATGTCTTGATTACTTTACATTCTCTGATGCGGTTTTCCTTCGTTGTGATTAGGATATCAATAAAAGATGCGGTACTCTCAGTTTCTCTTGTAAGTTAATTTATTAGTTGAAGAGCCCAAGTGTATTGCAGATGCCTTTTGCAATAGACGTGAGGCCATTTTTCCTCAACATATTACAGTTTAGGTCACTAAAAATGTAAATTTTCTTTGTCTTTCTCAGCTTTAGTTTCACCTTATCTTACAATCATCCCAGGTTGGGTTTTCATCAATAATGATGCCCAGGGCTTTTGCCAAGTGATGCTTGGTGGATTTGTCAAAGCAGACTGGAGACCTGAAGCTAATAGACATAAATCTTTCCTGGCTTCATGTGTAAAAGTTGTGGTGAGGTCAAATTTGAGCAAGCAAGAGGCAGACACGTGTATCGATCTCAACAACAGAAGCTGATTATGTTGCAGACTACCTAGAGGCTGAAGCGGCAGTATGGCTTCGCTAATTATTTGCTTACTTAACATTCATCCAAGAAGTGGACAACCAAGGTGCCAAATGCGATGTCAAAGAACCCAATATATCAAGCAAGAAAAAAACGCATAGATTTCAAGCAACATTTCGTTACTGATAAAATTGAAAGTGGTGAATTACTATAAAAATATTGTCCTTTCAACGATTTTAATGCTGATATGCTGACGAATCTCTCATTCTTAGCATCACTTGTTGTAAGACATTGCCGTTGCTAGCAAATCATGGGCATTTTGCATGCAACTAGTTCTTCGTTTAGCTTGAGGAGAATGTTTCCAATTCGGCTTTTCTTCATCTACTTCATCGCCTTTACGTTTGCTGTTACAGCGTCACAAGTATTCTACAAGCTAGTTGGACAGAAGAGTGACCCAAAGAATATCGATGAAAAGGTTCTTTGACGAAGACAGAATTTTTTCCTTGTGCTTCAAAAGATGCTTGTTCACACGTTGTAAGACTCAATGGTTCTGCTGAATATAAAGAAGTATATGTCATCTGCTTCCTAGTGAAGAAGCAGTCATTTACGAGAAAATCAAAGTCCCTACAGCACTAGGTAAGCTAAAGCCTTTCAATTATTTGTTAGCGAGGGAAAGTAAACAATAAAGAACTTATGCATACTCTGGATACCCCGGTAGCGATATTCGCCTTTCAAATGTTGGAGGAAAACTTGAGCAATAACCTTTTGTAACAGCAGTTTCTATGATTACCGTATTAGATTTTGGAATACACACCTCATGTATTTGCAGAAAACATCGCACAATCTAAGTAAACCAAAGGCTAAAGCACAGGGGAATGGCTTTCATGTCTTCAGCATAAGGAAGTTAAGAGGGAGCCTGGGTGAAGCGTTTATTAGGTTCTTCTTACGATGGTGGATAGTCATTAAGGCTAGGCCAATAGGCCTAGCCCTAAGCAGATACTCTTTATATATAACAACTCTTTATATGTCCAAGTTTTTCTTCTATACCTGTCCAAGTCTCATCGCAAGCCGAAAGAATGGCGGAACAATACCTCAGCCAAATCTGTACTTCTTTTTTTGTATAATGGAGAAATCTCTAGTTGGGATCTTTTGGCTACTTTTAGATGAATGGGACTCCGATAATATGAAGAAGGGTTCAAAAATGAAACTACCATTAACCCTTACATCAAGTTCATAATTTCTTAAAATAAGATAGTGGGACGAGCGGACTTAAATTTGTGGCTTGACCCTCCCTTTGATTTTCATGTCAACTTTTGACTGAATTCCGTACCCTATCCCCCATGGGCCTCTGAAATTAAATGCGAATGTTCCCCAAGGCGAGGACTGTTCTAGATATTGCAAAATCCTAGTAGTCAACATAAGTGCAGGAGGTTTGCAAAGACTTTGACAAAACGGGGCGTTTCGGGGTGACCGCTCTTTTCCTGATGGTGAAGCAAAGCTAACGATCCAATTTGCTAATAAACAAAAATATTGAGCTTGGGACTTAACTGATTTTATCTTAGCCTTTGACGGGGGTTTGTCTGACCTGATTCATGATAAATGAACATGCTCCAATTGTCAACTCTTGCTCCACTTTCAGAGTTCTTCTCTCTAATCCAATTTTGCCTCTCATTCCGAAATTCGCAATTTCTATAATGGTTGATGTATCATTTGTTGCTTTAATTGATGAAAAAATGTTTTGGTAAGCAGCGGCAGGTGTTCCAACCGGCGTATGACTTGGGGAAGATAATGATGGCCAAAGGTTATGAGAAACCAGGAACAGCATTAAATGCAGATCAGTTATACCCATTATATTTGATAAACTATTCGCTAAGTTATATTGTGGCTAAAACTATTGGGTTTGTTGTGAGAATCTACCATGGTAGCTTCAAGGCCGTCGCTAAGGGCAAAATCTAGAGAGGAAAACATCTAATTGAACTGAGGAGAAAATAAAGCTGCTTATTTAAACAATGACTTCTTCATTAATCAAATCGGTTTGCTTCAATCACTTAAATCCACAATGCAAATTGTTTACCTGCAAAATATATCGACAACATGATTTTGTTATGGCGGAGACTAGTGACGCAGTTCCTGCCAGGAATGAAAATTCCCTGCAAAATGTCTATGTAACTACAAATTATAGTCAGATTTGAGGAATGAAGAAAGAAGACGGAGTACTGCTATCGATAGCAGGGACAGGGGGTTTTCTATAGCCTCCCAGCCCCCAGCCCCCCTGCTCTGCGGTGCCTGGATAGTTACCTTCAAAACGCGTGGTTTAAAACTGAGAAGATAGAATTTAGCGACAGACAATAAGCGATATCGGCAGGCTGCGATGAAAACATCAACAATCATCGCCTAATTTGTATACCAATAGACAACAAAGCATATGGACTTGGCTTTATGATTCATGATAGATGGAAAAACAACATAGCTAAGGTATCGAAAGTAAGCGAGCGAATCTCAGTTACACAATTCAAGATAACTTCCAAAAAGATCATACAATAACGATAATCAATGTGTATGGGCCTCACACAGGAATCCCAAAAATAAACCCGCAAGTAACAGAGAAGTTTTATGAAAAATAAAATGAGATGATAATAGAACAATGAAAACAACATTCTTATTAATAATCGCAGGTGATTTCCACTCAGTAGTGGGAAAAGGAACAGACGAAGATAACTGTATAGGTAAATATTCATCTGGGATAAGAAATAGAAATGGGCAGGGTATGATAAATATTTGTGACGTTAACAGCCTTCTTGTTACAAAAACCTGCTTCTAACACAGCCAAAGACACAAACCCACATGGGAACAAATAAGAGTAAACAAGGGCAATAGCCAAATCAATAAAATCAGGAAAACACTAGACTTTATCCTAATTGCAGAAAAACATAAACAAATATTACGTAATTCTAGGTCATACCAGGGAACACTAGTTGAAAGCGATCTTTGAATGCTAGTAACAAGAATGTAAATACAATGGTATATTGTCTACAAGAAAAGAAACAACAAACAAAAAACAATGAGAAATATAAGACACATTTACTAGTCAATAGCATCAAAGAAAGAAATGAATACGCGAATAAACTAAAAGAACTTATTCAGCAGACACCCAAAGGACAGAGGACATGGGCTTTTTTGAAAAGTAAAATGGGAGAGTCAGCGGAACAAGTGGCATACAAAAGAGGGATAAAAACATCAAACAAAATGAATATGATGAACAAATAGAACAACTGTCCGGTTAACAAAAACAGATAAATATACAAATCAACAACATTGCTGTCAATACTGAGGAAATAAATGAACTAAAATACATCAGAAACAAAATAATGCAAAGAATGAAAAATAAACTGAGAGCAATAATGGAAACGAATACTGACAACATCATAAAAGAAATAAACGAAGCAGGCAGTGCTGTAAAATTCTTTAAAGCAATTAAGAAACTCAGATAACCGCAGAAAACCAAAAACAACAACGTAACGATGCACAACGAGAATGGTAAGCGCATATTAAATGAAAATGAAAAATCTGGCGCTGTGAAGGAGAATTTCAGGAAACAATTCTATAAAGAAAATGAAATTGAGGTCGAACCATTCCAAGGCGAAGCAAGACCATTAAATTAGAAAATAAAAAAAGATAGAGTCATTAGAGCCGCAATGAAAATGACAACAAAGCAGCTGAAGAAGATGGAATAGCGAATGAGACGATAAAATATGGCCCAGAAAAACTGCAGCAAGCGATAGGAAAAATATAAAATGAAATATTCGAAGTACATAAAAACGAAATTAACATAGGTGAATCATTCCTGCTACCAATACCAAAGCAAAACAAACAGAAGGGTCCGTTGAAGAACCTGCGGCCAATAATATTGCTAAAAGCAAATAGGAAACTGCTATTGAAGAGTTAACCTGAAAGTAAATGAAAAAAGACAGATGTGAAAAGGAGGGAACAACTCTCAATTATAGCCCAAGCATTGGTAAACATATGATGGATGAACAAGAAAGTAAATACTCAAACCAAACTAAAGATCTGCAAATCAATTATAAAGCCTATGCTAAAATATAATTTTACAACACTAGCACTCACAAAAAAAAAGGAAAGTAAAGAGCTAGACTGCATCCATCAAAAACAGCTTTGCCAAGTATGGAATGATAAGAGAATACAAAACAAACAACTATACGAAAAGAGCAGAGAAAAACCACTGAGCACTGAAATGAAGGGAGCAAGATGGAGAGCATACGGTCATATCCTGCGATTACCATCAAACACGCCATGTCAACAGTCGATGGACTATTACTTCGATATCCACCTGAAGCGAAGAAATTCTGTGGAAGAAAGAGAATCACCCTGCCTGTATTGCTGGACAACGATATCACAGAAGTAGCAAAATGCCATCAACAGTTGCAAATAAGTCAGTTTAAAACAAGAGAACATCTGAACACCTTGAGACATCTCGCCAATGATCGCAATGGATGGAAAAATTTGACTAATTCAATTTATAGTGTCACGCAAGGTGAACAGTGACACAGTTGTGAGCCAAATGCGCAGTGTAAGAGAGAGAGAAAGAGAGAGAGAGAGAGAGAGAGAGAGAGAGAGAGAGAGAGAGAGAGAGAGAGAGAGAGAGAGAGAGAGAGAGAGAGCATCATTCAAAGCCATTTCCCTGTTCATTAGCCTAGGGTTTTCTTAGATTGTGCGATGTTTTCTGTAAATGCATAAATTGTGTAATCCAATGTTTAATACGATAATTATAGGGACTGCTGCTACAAAGGTATTGCTCAGTTTTTCCTCCAACATTTGAAAGGCGAATATCGCTACCGGGGTATCCAAAGTATGCATAGAATCTTTATTGTTTACTTTCCCTCGCTAACAAATGATTAAAAGGCTTTAGCTTACCTAGTGCTGTAGGAACTTTGATTTTCTCGTAAATGACTGCTTCTTCACTAGGAAGCAGATGACATATACTTCTTTATATTCAGCAGAACCACTGAGTCTTACAACGTGTGAACAAGCATCTTTTGTGGTACAAGAAAAAAATTCTTACTTCAAAAAAGAACCTGTTTCATCGGTATACCTGTTTAAATCGCTAGGATAGCGCCTACCCATAGAGCAGATGCAACTGCTGAACGGTCAAATTATCGTCCCATCTCAGTTCTACCGGTTTTGTCTCGACTGTTTGGAAAACTTGTCTATGATCAGTTGCATAATTACTTAATTTCAAATGAAATGCTATTTTCGCGGCAGAAGAAGCATCAGAAAGCTGCACTCAGTTCTCATATGTTTGCTAAAATGCACAAATGACTGGTACCTAAACATAGGCAGTGGAAAATAAACGTCGGTAACATTCATCGACTTAAAAAAAGCTTTTGACACCGTCAACTATGATAATTTACTGAAAATGTTGGAACTCTATTGCGCGAGAAATAAAGAACTTGGCTGGTTTCATTCCTGCCTGTCGAACAGGATGCAATGCTGTAAGGTAAATGGAAAGCTGTCCAAGATTGAAAAAGTTACGTGTGGTGTTCCACAAGGGTCATGCCTAGGACCACTTCTTTTCATCTAATATATAAATGACCTTCCTTTGTCACTGAAACATTCACAAGTTAACATGTGTGCTGATGACACTAGTATATCGTTTAGAGCCAACTCCATCCCTGTAATCAGTGAACTTGTTAATGAGGACCTTGCCAGTCTCAGAACCTGGCTTGCTGCAAATAAATTGTCACTAAATGTTGCCAAAACGCACAGCTTAATCATTGGTAGCGGGCAAAAACTGGAAAATATTCAGCAAACTACGGCAGTAGAGCCATCTCTTGTAATAGGTAAGGAAAAAATTTCCATGATTAAGGAAACGAAATACCTTGGTGTTTATGTTGATCAACATTTAAGCTGGGATGTGCAGATTGCTAATATGGTCAAAAAGATCTCTCAGGCGTTAGGGATGCTACGATATTCCAAACAATACCTGTCAATAAAGTCAGTGCAAACAATGTATAAAAGTCTTGTAGAGCCGTACTTTCGATATTGCTGCCCAGTATGGGGGGTTTGCGGAATCACGGCACTAGACAAGCTACAGAAATTACAAAACCGTGCTGCCAGAATAGTAACAAATAGCCCTTACAACGCTTCTGCGCTTCCTATTATGAGGAAACTGGGCTGGCAGACAGTTAATAATTTGATTGTAGAAGAAACTTTGAAAATGGTATAGAAGTGTAAAAATGATGAGGCTCCCTCTTACCTTGCATGCCTGTTCGGCAGGTTATCAGAAACCATTACCCGGGAACTACGAACTACCAAAATCGATCTATGTGTCCCGTTTTTACAAACAACATGTGGCCAAAAATGTTTTTCTTTTAGAGGGGCGAAACTATGGAATGGCCTTGATGCAAACCCAAAATTATAAAAAATTTCAAAAAATTTCAATTTTGTCTCGAAAACTCTAGAACATAAGGAACCTATTTTATTCCTCCCGATCGACAATTTATCAGCTATATACTTTTACTTTGTTATTTCTATCTTGTATGTCATACATTGTAAATTTGTAAGGGATTATGTTTTCCTTTGCACAGGGCAGCTTGTAAAGCAATTTATGTATAGTTGATAGCTATACCCTGTTTAAATAAACCAAAATAAAATGAAATGAAATGATTTCCTTGTACCCTCCCACTGTCAGTACTTTTAACGTCCCTAATTGATTAGGACTAAAGGTAAGTAACCATTCCCGATGCGAATCTTGAATTTTGAGTTTGCATGTTCCATTCCTAATTAAGCAGTTCAAACATTCCGCATTCCTTTCAATTTAGTTTAGTAATTTCTTCGTTATTCCTATTTTGTTTTCGCTTTTTCCTGATTCGCAGTCATGTTTGGCATTCGTATCGGATTATCAAATCACTAGGCAACGCATGACAAACAAACAAAGCGCCGCACCGGTAACCTGACGTGACTGGTTACTCGCTTCTAGTTTACAGCATGAACATAAATAAATATTTGTTGGGAAAAACTTACGCACGAAATCTCAAGGTATGCAGGCATTTTGTCTAAGCAGTTGGACGGTACGTGGAGATTAGCTGGCATCGATCCTGAATAATTTCAAAGAGCTAATTCAAGGAGTCTTCCATGACACTGATAAAAAGTCAAGGTCCGTTGAGCTACCACATTGATGCCAACCTTCATTTTGTATTCGGTTGCACACTTGGAGAACTTCTGCTGAAGCAATTAAGCCTGGTTTCCTTATAACTTTTTCGCACCGGCGACCTACCGGCGACCCACCGGAAACGTCCTTGCGGTACTAATATTTTTGATGGAAACACTTCACTCTAACTGCCGGCGACCCATTGCAGTTATTAAAAAAAAGTTAACTCAAGCTCAACTCTTTTTCATTGCGGAACCGGCGACCTTGAGAGTAATTTATATGGAAACATAACTGCGGTAGGTCGGCGGTGCCGCAACAATGGCAACAACGTGCTTTAGATGTTCAAGTTCTGCAATTTTGATTCTCTGTGAACAGCTGACCTGGAGAAGCCAATCAACTCTTCTTAAAAACGCGCCATTTTTATTGATGAGCCAACCGACAGAGTTGTTTTGTTCTTCAGTTCGAAAAAAGGTTTGGTTTATTGTTTGTTTGGCTGGTAGCTTTTTAAAATTCGGTACATGACATGATGGAAAACGAAGTAGACGAAGTATGAAATTGCCCATGCTGTTGACCCTGACGAAATATTTCCCGCACCCAGAATTTGTGCTTTCTTTTCACTTCATTCCGTCGTTGTCGTCTCCTATTTCATATTTCATATTTCATATTTCATATTTGATTTGTTTAGGGAGGGTTGCCCTTCAACAGAAGTTGTTTTTCAAGGGGCCCTCCGATAAAAATTTAGTACGATAACCAATTAAAATACTAAAAAATTAAAAACCTATTTACCTGTTAAAAACCTATTGACCTATTAGACAACTATTAACCTATTAAAACCTAATAACCTATCAGTATAAAAGAAAATAATCAACCATGTATTGATTTTTTGAAACCACCTAGGGAGGATGCCGTCGTAGACTCAGCAGGAAGGCTATTCCATAGTTTGGCTCCACGGAAAGAAAAGCATTTTTGTCCATTTGCTGACCTTTTCTTTGGCAACCTCAAATCAGTTTCAGTGCTCTGGAGGCTGCGAGAGGAGCATGCTGAGTTTTTGGTCAAGAGATTGCACAGGTATTGAGGAGCCAAATCATTGACTGACTTGAAGACCATTGTTTTAGTTTCATTGTCAATAAGTTCTTCAATAGTCTTCCAGCCCAACCCTGCAATAAGTGGTCTGCTTGGGGTATCAAAGCTGCTATTTGTTATGATCCTAGCAGCACGATTTTGAAGTTTTTGTAGCTGGTTGTCTCCGAATGTAAATCGTAAGAAAAGCGAGTTGAAGATTAAGTAAAAGACGTCGATTGATCATTTTTACTTGAGCCAAATTTTTACGCAAGGCACACTGGTATTAAGTAACCAGGCAAGGCCGGTCACGCCGGCAACTCTGTTTCCATTAAATTTTTGAGTGCCGGCGGTACCGTAAGCATGGTGTCGCCGGCAGTTTAAGCTATATGGAAACCAGGTATAAGGCAACCTACGCCACACCTTGTTAGATCATTCAATGTCAGCAGCGGAAAGAATATGTCAAGCACAAGAAGTAGCCAAGACAATGGCGAAAGATAGAACCATAGCTCCTTTGATCTCTTTTGGGTGCGTTTATTGAAGAGGAAAGATAACTTGAATGCACAACTTCCCCGCAAGAGAAAGCTCCCAGAGAGGTTTGAGCCAGGAAATATAGCAACCTATTCATTGGCCACAACACGGAAAGAGCATTACAAGAGATGATCAACTATAAAGCTTTTGCTCGGCTTTATTTGTCGTGACCCTGGCCGCCGACCGCATTCACGATTAAAACACAGCAATACACACGAAAAATCAACTCGACCGTCTATGTTGTCTTTCTCAAGCACTACATACAGGAACGGCAAACATCAGGTCCCAACCTGACACACCAATAATCGATAATCTCTACCTCAGCATGCAACCCATGGCATCTGAGTCTAATCAGGGCCACAAAAGCTTTCACAAGACACTTGCGCCTGCTTGTCTCTACCTAGACTTAACTAATAAGGCAAAGCCGAAGGGTTAATGCCTGTGACTGAAGTACTTAGACGATCGACTAAGGCTAAGGTAAGGTAAGGGCTGACAAAAATGTTTGCACCACTTTATATACAAGTAAGGAGGTTAACCTACATTATCATTGCACTGCTGAAATAATGCTCAGAACTGAGTCAGAACCGCAATTTTGGGATTCTAGAAGGTGGAGGAATACTGGATAATCCATGTGTCATAAATCACAATAGAATGGCCTAGACAGTTTCTTAAAAGGGAAAATGTCCTAAATAGATTCTTTGCGACTAACCTAAATTTGAAATAATCTATCACTCAAATACACCCTAAAATTAACTCTATTACAGTAAGACATGGCCCCGAAAAACTTTCAGTGGCGGAAAATCAGTTCCACTTTCAATACAAATTCAAAATACTACGTATTTTTAAATCTCTCTCAATGGACCTTGGACTGGTTAGGCTGCAAGTTAAGCGTAAAAAATGGGAGTTCGTTGGCCTGCCTTCGGAATATTTTGAAACCCCACCATTTAGACTGCCGGAAAATGCTCTTCTATTAAAATCAAGGGCTTATTTATTCACAATTTGCTTTAAGACGAAGTAGATTCTAAAATCTTATTCAAATAGACTGTATTTGATACGTGCGCGCAGATGGTAAAATTTGCAGGTATCATGTTCTATTGCTGTCACATGATCAGTAAATTGTTGAAGTAAGAGAAAACTCTGTAAAACTACTTGCGAATGCCTATTCATTGAATGCAAGGGCCAAAAAGCACGCATTGCAATAAACCCCCTTAATTTGGGCTCCCTCGACTTTTATTGTGACCCAGTTTCTGGCGATATATTTGTTTTCTGCAATCTTTCTCTGTTTTCTTTGAAATTTCCGTGACTTCCTTATAACTTCTCTTCTCATCAATGTGCACCTCGTTACAGCATAACTAGTTACCTTCACAGATAGATAATCAAACAATGTGCTCTACAATATTCCAGCATCTCAAGGCCCTCAGACCTCGATAAAAAGTATTTTTAATGCAAGTTTCTAAAAAATTGATTGAAAGGGCGCACCGGGAAATTTCCCGGTGTCCATGTGGGCATTCCGCTTCAGTTGTTGAGTATTTTTGACCAAAGAGCCCTTTTTGCAGATCTCCAAAACTGTACTGCAAATGCAACTCTTTATACAGATGGATGGAGTCCATTCCCACTTTTGAATCACAAGTCCTCGTGTCTTGACTCAGACGTTTTAACAGCCATCAAGCTCGACGTAGATGGAACAAATATACGGTACAACTACTCATGCTGCAAATTCATGGACCCTGTATGTAACTTGGCATTTAAATCGACCTCATGGAATGGGGATGGTGGTGGTTACGCATACTATTTAGATCGACATCAAATTGATTGCGGGAGGCTTGGTTTTTTGAGTTCCTTTCAGCTTGAAAGGGATAATTCAAATTCGAAAATAAGATATTTATTCACATGCTGCGATCTCTTTGATGCACGATGGCAAGCTTTGATGCAATCCGTTGATAAACAGATAAAGTTCGTTCCTCACAATACCACAGTCTACACGTTCGCTCAAATACCCGTCGAATGTGATCCTGGCTTTAGTTTGGCCTCATTTCAACTGCATAGGAACGGCGCGTTAACAGAATGGAGCTTCAAGTTTAGATGTTGTAAAGTGGACTTTCAAATACCATATTTCCATGAAACCGCCATGCTCTATTATTAACCCTTATTTATCTATTATTTATCATATTTTCGGCAAATTATACTATATATACACATAGTGATACTTACCCTTCAGCTTGAGAGGTTGTCTATTGAAATGTCTGGACCTCTTTTCAGGGACCATGACATGGGGGGTCAATCCCTTGCTTTCTTAATAAAAAGGGACAATCGGTCTATTGTTTTAAATGATAAAGGAAAATGACTTTGGAAGGGCCTGGAGGGGACAACTGCCAACCCAGTTAGTTGTTAAAAAGGCCCTGGGAAAAGGTATTTTAATTCATAAAAATTTGAATATCATCATATTCATTGTAATTTTGCCTTTTGCAGTTGTATAGCACTTCGACCATTGATTGGCATCATCTAACAGTTAGCAATATGAGAGGTTCTAGTGGGCATATGTCGTTTTTGCTATTTTGTCATAATTCATTCTCTTCTATTCTATTTCGAAAAGCACTAAAACAGTTAAGTAGTATATTTTAGTATGTTTTGAGCCTTTATCATTAACCCCTTGTAAGTATGAATCGTGATAAGATTCACATTTGGAATCGATCTTTCATTAGTGAGGGTCGTATAGGGAGTCCTTGTTCCCATTTTCCCATAAAAAATGTTCATTTATTCCCATGTTCCCTAGAGAATTCTTAAAATGTTTCCTGCAAAAATGTATGTCAAACAAAAATCATCAAACTGCCCTGTAATACTTCATTTTGGTATTTTCAAATCATCACGTTCGGAAAACAGTTCTGTATCTGGAACAACCAGAAAGGATAGATAAACTTTCGCAGAAAATAAGATTAACAAATTAAACCAATATATTTGACCAGTAATCCTGTTTTATCTAATCTGTGCCTTACGTCTATACGAAAAAAACAGACACTTACCGGGAGAGTACTAAGATCCTGCAGCTGCCGTGAATCCTCAAAAAAGCCTCCGCCCTCGATTTAGCCCTATCCTAGAACCACAAATTGTTAACTATTTTCCATGAATTTTCCTACAGAAGTGTTCATAATTCAATAGTAAAAAAAGACGAAGGCTTGGAAAAATTTAGAAATTTCCAAAGATTATTCTACATTTGTATAATAGTGTTTTTACAATTTATCAAACATTCACTGGACCTTCTCAAAACTGTCATTCCACATTGGCATTTTTCGCACGAAATCATGGCACTTTGAAAACATGCCTTGTAATTTCGCTCAGTCAGTTTGCTACCATTATCATGATGTGTTATGGTTCATTGACTAACAGGTTAATAGACAATTTTACTCAAGTAGGGGAGAGATATCTGAGGAATTTATCTGGGGTGGTTATGTTCGCAAAATATACAGTTAGTTTGTTATTGCATCAACCTCCACTAAAAGATCAACCTCCACTAAAAGATCGCTGTTACAAATCAAGAAGATGTACCGACAAGAACTGGAGGAGACAATGTAAAAAATTCAAGGACGAGAATGTAAATAGTTCCATTGGTCATGTCCCCTTCCTAAAAAAAACGGTAGGATTTCACATCAAGAAAATTTGACTTAAAAATACAACCAACATATGACTTTAAGATGTAAATGAATAAGATGACAGTTTTTGGTACTAAGAGACTAGTTTTACATTTAACTAACGAAGCAAATTCTCTCTCACAGTACATTACATATTAGGTAACACTATCCCAGATTAAAAACAAACCACAGAGCTTTGCGCGAATACTTTTGAGGAGATTTTGCTCTTGAAACAACAAGCTATAGTTGTTTCAAGGCGTTGCATTGCATTGCACAAAAGGTGTCTTACATCTTATGCACTATTTATTCAATCCCGCAGTTACTATAACATTACATTACATTACATTACATTACATTACATTACATTACATTACATTACATTACATTACATTACATTACATTACATTACATTACATTACATTACATTACATTACATTACATTACATTACATTACATTACATTACATTACATTACATTACATTACATTACATTACATTACATTACATTACATTACATTACATTACATTACATTACATTACATTACATTACATTACATTACATTACATTACATTACATTACATTACATTACATTACATTACATTACATTACATTATATATCCCTCAGTTACTATTACATACATAATTATGATAAAAATTGCAGGCCAAATATGATGAAGCAACCGTTCTAATAAACAATCCATGGATAGCTTGAGTAGAAGCACATGCGATGGAGAAACCAATTCCCTTAAAACGGCTAAATGTCAAGTTACTTTTAAGTTTCTAAGATGCAACCACTTTGAATCGTTTTAGTATACTGTTAATACCAAACTTTTAATGTTGAAAATTGCAATATTTTAGCAGCATCATTAGCAGTCGAGGAGTTTCTTATCTATTCTGCAGAGAACCCGGAGCCAGCCAAAGAGGGGCGATGTCTTTGATTGTAGATGTCTTGATTAATTAAAATGAATTGAAAAA
The DNA here is from genome assembly GCA_964019065.1 of Catostylus mosaicus. Classification (NCBI taxonomy): domain Eukaryota; kingdom Metazoa; phylum Cnidaria; class Scyphozoa; order Rhizostomeae; family Catostylidae; genus Catostylus; species Catostylus mosaicus. Next base: position 15,654,040 of record OZ025184.1, on the reverse strand, counting down.
TTAATGGGAAGAGCGAGTAATTATGGCGAGAAAAGTTAATAGCGTGATAATTAAGATAGTAAATAATAAGTAAAAGTATGCGACAGAGTTCCAGATGTAATACTATCACCTGCTTGTGGTATGCATTGAATTGTGAGAGAAGAGATTGAAGGAGTGAATAGCAAAAATAGTAGTGGGTCTATGCAGAATCGTTGGTAATGCGAGAGAGCAAGCCATCAAACAAATCTACAACAAAGTTGAAATGACCTCGCTTGAAAACTATTTATCACACGAAGGTTGTAGCGTAATGCCATAAACAGCTAAGGAAACCTATTGATTATGACGCAATGCTATTAAGTGAAATAATTTTCTTTTGTCTTTAGCAATATCTCATTTGTTGGATGGTTAGCTATAAAAATGCAGTTGATTAACACTTTGCTACCTTGCCTCCTAAATGTGTAGAATCAAGACGAAGGAAAGGGCGAGATAAACATGTGCATCTCACCCAATGTGTGAATGATTTAATCCATCTGCGTAAAGGTGGTCGCATGTTGTTATAAAGTGCTATATTGCGAGAGTTGGTTTCGTTGAAAAAGAAAAAGTGACAACTAATCAGCTGTTCTGTACAGGGAGTGCATGCGGTCACAGCGCTAATGGTGTAGCCTCGCAGAACTGGGGCCTGCTCTTTCATATAGTTGATGACCTAGGCCATAGCTCAGACTAAGGTCGGGAACAGTTGATTGATCATACAAATGTAAATGATCGATTGATCGACAATTAACAGCCTTAGTCCTTATCCGCCATAAGTGCAGTGTTTGAAGTTTTGCGATCAAAACAATCGTATCACAAAACTGATATGAAGTGAACAGTGATTTCTAAAAAAGCTTTATTTTGAGCTATAGCATAGATGATCAACCCTAACGTGTCGATTTTCATCAGATGTCTGATTACTTGGCTTGGATAATTTGAAGTTTGGAATTAGTTTAGTTGTGTTGAGTTGGGTTGCGTTCAGTTCAAGCTGTAAAAGTTTCTATAGAGATATCAACAATTAAACCACCGAGTTTAAAGGAAAATGGAAAGTGGTAGGAAGAGGAATGTCTTAAGTAGAAGCTCTATCAATAGATGAACTAATCAAGGAAATATCATCTCCTGATTTATAATCGCACCATTCTATGCAAGAAATTTTAAATTTAATCAAGTATTTGAATTTAATTGCCTCTACAAGCAAACTCGAAACCACTTCTGGGGCACCTTAAAACATCATGAAAAAGAACGGCGAATAATTTTAGGAAAAGCTAGGATGAGTGGTAATTATAATGTATGAACAAACCTTGTCTTCCTAAGAAAGGTCTTGTAAAATTGCTTAATAAGAACTTCTGTTATTTACTTTCTTTCAACAGATTTTCTTTCCTTGCTGCATCTAGTCTCATGTATATTACCTCAAATCCCCAAAAATCAACAATCAATGGGAGCGAAGCTAATTGGAATTTGGTATTCCATTTGGTATTCCACGTATCAGAAAGGCTAATGCTAGAAAACAAGTTAATATTCGATGGGGAAGTCAAAGGGCTTAGCTCCACTAGCGTTATGACATTCGTGATGGAAAGTGAGATCTCTTTGTTTTTGTTGTGAACGTAATACTAAGGGGGGTTGAAATTATTTCTACTTTTGATATTTAGTCAGTTTAACAAAAAGATTTGAAACTTCTAGATAAAAGAAAGGTTTTTACAACATCTGCAAGTTTATTGTAAAATCAATTGCAATGCAATTATTTATGATACAAGGTACAATAATTTGATTCTGTGGGACTGGTTGTTTAAAACTACAATTACGTTTTTGGTCAACATACATTTTATCGGTCAAAGGTGAGTAGATGCTCCAGGAAATTCATCATGCTTATAAGGCATATCGAATAATCTTCGTTTTCTTTTGGACATATAATCACATCTATCTTTATCGCGATACCCTGCATCTAGAAAATCCACAAGTTTTTCTCTTGGCTTTTCTTTCCCATCAAATCTGTGGTTGATAAAGCATTGAGTTTCGTTACTAAGCTTTCCCAGAACATAAAACTCCCATGCTTCTTTCAATCCTTGTTGATCGACTGTAACCTCGTGTTGAATTTCATCGGCTTCCTTTACAAAGAACATTCGCTTGTTTTTCCTAGAATGGGGATATTTTGATAAGCAAAATCGATGTCTCTTGCTACTTTTCGAAGGCAAGTTCAGCTGCTTCGGTGGCCTAAAGATAACCTTTTTTACTTTTGGGCTTTGTTTGCGCACCGATGGTAACTCATGCTGTTCATTAGCACTAGATAAAACAGATGAAAAATCTTCAACAATTGCTATTCTCTCTGGCATATCTTCACTTTCATCAGCATCTAAGAAATTTCTTTTATATATCTCGTCTTCACTGTGATCCAGGACTAGAGAGGATAATTTTTTCTCTACATCAGCCAAGCTACAAGAACTAGGCTTTTCTCGGTGAGGTGGTTTATTAGTGTGAATTCCTTTGTAGTGTTGTGACCATGGGGTGATAACAGGACTTCCTCTATGGAATAATTTACTTGATCCTTCGGATGCAGCACTCCCTCCAGTAGGCTGAGACTTTCCTGAAGAAGAATACGATCGATACGGTGTACTAGATACTGAATAATCTAGCAACTCAGATATCTTTAAGTTTGTCATCCAGTGGTAATTCTGTCTTTTAGAAGGTGGAGTTTGTTTTGGGACTTGTGCCATATTCTAGGCCAATTCTGACTCCGTTAAAGATGTTTAAATAGAGGATATTCCAAATGTATCTTCTAAATTGTAAGAATTGAAAATGCTAATGTTGATCTTTCCAAAGTCTGACTGAGGGCGTACTTAAGTAAAGTGATAAAATATATAAGATTTCTTTCCAACTGGACAGCGTTTTGAATCCTATCAAAGCGTAATAATGCTTTCAACAGATATAAATGCGAATCAAACAATAGCAGCTTTAGCATAAAATCTGCAATTCATATATCTGCTACTTGACGTAATTCTGTTGTTTACATTCCAGTACCAGCGAAGATTTTGTTTCTCAATAAAATGCAGCAAATTCTATGATGAATTATAGCTACCTTGTTCAATTTATGATGAATAATCTGCTAAGATATAGCGACTCTAGTGATTTACTTCCAACTGTAGATATGCAGTGTGCTTAAATCTACTAGACGAATTTCTTGTTGAAATATCAACGGTTTGTTGCTAAGAACAACGTGAATTCTTCATGAAAATAAGACGAAACCACATTATCTATTATTAATAGCCTACTAATAATGATTGAATCATTTAAGGTCTATGGTGCAAACACCTGTAACTAACGGCGAATCCTTTTCAATGCGCAACGACAACAACAAATATGTTATCACAACATAGACACCACTCATCAGCAACAGGTCTTCTATTATGGTTAACATTGCCATTAGGATTTATCTACTTAATCGCCGTTTTAGTTTGTTATATAAACATCTTTAAGTTAGCGTTAGCCAACAAGTTTCACCAGGTAAATTATGCGCAGGTATGTTTTTATTCAAGCGCGCGCAGGTTATATAAAATCAGTTGGAGGTTAAAATACGCTAGGTGCGTTGTTGATAACAATGGCTTTGTATCCAAAGCCAAAAAAGTGGCTGGTACGTAGGCCATAGCTAGACGATTATGCTGTCTCTGACTAACAGCGTCTCGCAATAGCAATAAGAAGGTATAACCTCAAGCATGAAATGCCGTTACATGGGAAGATGGGGTTAAAATTTTCATATTTTTCCTTACGTACTTTTTGAACCATCCCTTAAAAAAAGTGCACTTTCAAGAAATGCTCGTAGTAAATAGTACATATTTAAGCCATACCTGAGGAAACGTACGAGAGTAAAGTACATGTATATCGTTGAACTCCTTTTGGGGTAAAAAACATACAATACCCATATAGAAATGATGAACATAAATGTCCAGTCCTATAACATTAGTGGGGGGGGGGGGGGCTAAAATGCCCTTTTTTCACTCTGTTAATTATTGTATGGACCCTTTAAAGGGAAACTGTACTTTTGTGTAGAACTCTGCTGTACTAGAAAAAGGTGTGATTGTATTATTTTACATGCAATCTTTTCAGCATTTGAGTTTGAAAGGGTCATAAAGCGAGAATGCTAATGCAAATGCTAAAAAGATTTCATTGGAAATAATTGCAGTCATACCATTGTATCAAACAACAGGATTTTTCACAAATGTAAAGCCTTAACAAAATGCGAGATAAACTTTGCAGATTAAAGGTAGAACTACAATTAAAAAGAAGGATATAAGAAAGTATTTTAAGCGTACTCGATACATTTTGCTCCCTATTAACCTCTTTGGTGGAGTATAACATTATTAACAATGTAATGTGAGTATGGTGCAAGAACACAATACAATGCAGTGGCGATGGCACTGTGGAACATTGGGTATACCGTGGCGTCATTAATGATATTATTTGAAAAATATTTTATCTGTTTATATCAAACCGAGGTTGAGAGAAATAGAAACAGTCCACTTTGTCAATTCATTTGGTGGATGAGTCAGCTCTGATTGGTGAAGCATGCCTTACTGACGAAACGCATCACTAACTCTCCTAAAGTCGTGTACGATTCATGTCAGAGAAACGATCTAAGTTCTCATTTTGATATTTCTTAAGACGCTTGAATCCAACAACCAATATCCAGCTGATTCACATCATGCTAAGCTTTTGACAGGTGAAGAAGGATGGCACTGCCAGTTAGAAACATCAAGGCACCTCAAAATGTGCCCTGAAAGTTTTTCGAGTAAACTCTTGTTCATGGGATTTTTGTGTTTTGTCTCTTTTCAGTTAGTCATTACTTCATCACTGTTAGCGTTCGTACTTTATCCTATAATGTTTTTCTACACTGACCAGCTATACTGAAGGCAGAATCTTGCAAATAATAAGCACTCATGTGAGGGAAATTTGTGACTCTTTTAGTCTTTCACATCGAATCTGACTGCCACAATCATGGCTTGTTGACTACCTTTTGTTTTTGTCGCACAATCCGGGACATAGGCAGCATCTTCAAAGGTGTCAGTCCAGGTCAAATAAGGAATGCATGACATGAAGCATAATGTGGTTGAAAGGGATTCTTTTGAATCGTTTGCCAAAAATGGGGAGGGGCATGCCCGCTCTGGCTACCCATTCTTACGTCCCTGGGCACAATGCCAAAAAGTTACCAGAGGTCTAAGACTTCATTCATTTTCTCTCCTGCTAGTCATTTCCTTTTCCACCCCCTCCCCTTTTCCACGACTTAGCACAGCCGGGGTTTCCCGATTCAATATGATGAAAGACGCAATGCATTGAGGTGTCATTTCAAAAATGCAAGATGTTACAACATTTGATAAAACTTCGAGAAAATAAAGAATTAAACACTCTCGTAATAACGAAACTAAAAATGTTAACGATATGTTAAAAAAGAATCGATTCAGTTCACGACTTTTCGTCTTGCAAAGTCAAACACGAGTGACAAAATCGAGCGTATTTGCAGGAGGTGGCAGAGCACACTCCCACAATTCTGTGATGTTCACATTACTACCAACTGCAGCGTTTTTAGCAGCTGTCACGAGGTCATCACTACAGTCGCAAAGATTGATACGTGTTAAATTCTTCGAGGCTTTTATTAATCCGAGGAACTGTGTCTCATCACAAGGTATACTGATCGTGCAGAAGTTGATAAGTGACACTGTTGATAACTGCTTGCAATTTTCTTCCAAGCTTTTTAACATACTACTCGAAGTAAGCATCTCCTGTCTTAGGCCACCGAATTCCACAATTTTCAGTTTTGGCAAGTGTTTTGTAACTTCAGAAACAATATTGGATGTCACCCCATTAGACTGATATATCCCAAGATACCTTAGATTTGTGCAGTTGCATAAAAACTGACACAAGATGTCATATGAAACGAGGAAACTCCACCGAATATCGAGCATTTCTAACTGGGAGCATATTCCGCGCCTCAGCATTTCCTGAAGAGTTACATCCGTTACGGCATGTCCAATACCGCAATAAGACATGTTAAGGTACCGTATGCGACTTAGTTTTCCTAGAAAGGCTGACAATCCAACCCAAGTGATTTCTGGACACGCTGAAATATCAATCTCTTCCAGAGGTAGAAGCTCCCATTCGCATGAGTTTAAAATGTGATCAGTTATCGGCACATATCGAATCAACAGTGTTCGAAGATACTTGCAGGTGCGGACCAAATTTGGGAAAAATGTCCCGTTGAGCTTTCGACAACCGATCAGACAAAGCGATTCAAGTAACGTACATCTTGCAAAGACGTCATACAGCTGATCATCAACAAGTCCATCGCAATTTGTCAAATCCAAGATCTTTAAATTAGTCGCTTGACAAAACAGATGTGGAAAAAAGTTTGGCGAATAGGAGTCACGTCCGATTCCGAAGTTTAGAAGACCATGAAAACGCGGCCCACTAGCCAATAGAAACTCAAAATCTCCTCTTGCAAGTCGCATGTCTAATGTTTTGATGGCCGAAGGAATGATAACTGTTCTTTTTTTGTTATTTTTCTGTAGTTTGGATCCACGTCCAAATATGATTGTTTCCAGTTTACTGCATCGGATAAGCATAGATTTCAAGGTCCTAATTTTTATCTGGATTGCACCGAAATGCACTCTACGCAACGATGAAAACTTTGCAGGGATCATGCCATTGAGAAAATCTGAGGTTTGACGATGGATCGCTCTGCGTAAATCCAACTCTCTCCATAGAGATGCGTCGTATGAGACTCGCCGACATCGCCTATTTACTTTAGCCACTGTGCATAAATCTCGCTTTGGTAGGAAGGAGAAAATGTTGAGTAGAATGTCATCAGAAATTTGATTGAAAGCCATGGCTCAAGTAACAATCTTAAGAACTAAACTAAAATTTATCTTTACAGCATTGTTATAATCACCGAAACGCAAATTAAGCGTCATCACTTCTGAAGTCCCTATTAATACGTCACAATGAAGCACTGATGCTACTGTTGAGAGTACGTCACGAGCCTCCTTTATCACTGAGCAGGGTGAAAACATGGCCTAGTTTGTCTATGAGCATTAACTACTTAGTATACTTGTTACTTGTTAACTTGTTCTCTTTAACGGAGAGTCCCTTCACAATCAGCTTGCTGAATGGCAGCTTTCCGTAAAGTAATGAAATATGAAGATATGAGATATAGAAATATCTCGACGTAAGAAGAAACACTTCACGACAGCAATATCTTGCCCGAAAAAATAAGCAATGAAAATTTGATCGCTTCCCATTAACAAACTCGCTTAGCAAAAGCCGGGTTAAATCGTCTCCATCCGGAAAATTGAATTGCATCTATCAGTAAATTTGAGAGTCTGGGGAACAACAAGCCACTCAACAGGATTGAAAAAAATGTGTCGGACGTACGAATGATTTCTTCAAAATGCAAAATGACGTTATTGTTAGTCGAGAAACCTCGAAATCTTACCCTGTACCTACGCTATGAAAACGGGCATATTTGAATACCTACAAGAATGGTGCCATTAGATAGCTACGGAAAAGCAAGAGCAACAATTATTTTTTAGAAGCTGTTAAAGGTGCAAAATGAGGAAGACAAACACAAAACCATGTGAAAAACGACACCTTCACCATTGTTGCGTACAACAGTCAATATCCCATCGCAAATAAATCTAGCTTCCAATATTACTAGATTACTAGGGTGAGCCCAGACCTTGACTGAGGCGTGCTTCTTCACTTGAGTAACATAACTCCAATAGCGCAAGAGTAAAGTTATTTTTGCTATTAAATATTGCTATTTATTATTCAAATAGTGTTATTTTCTCGCCTTTTTTTGCTGATTTTAAATGGCTCGCATATACACTACTCCTCGATGTTTCATTCTCGGCGTTCTATTACAGCAGGTCCAGCCTTCTAAAGTTGAGATATCGCGTCATTTTGAACTCTTCTGGATGCATTAGACGAACAACACAAGTCATTTGGTACAACTTAGGCCACCAAGATGCACAAAAAAGATAACTAAAAAGGATTTTACCTTGTTACATTGATTTAATATCACATCAATCGGTCAATATGGATGTTTATACACAATGAATACTGCAAATAATATAATAGTATTTGTAGCAACGGGTTCTTAGTCCACTTGTAGCACGATTAGGCTCCATACCCCCCTATGAAAAACTTAAGTCTAGGGTAACGGCTCAAGGTATTTGGTAGGATGTCTCACTGAGCGCAAAGCTTGCGCCATCCCAAATGTAAAGCGAAAATTTCATCGTGGAACCAAACAGTTGAAGAGGATGAAAATAAATGGATTACAGAAATCAATTGCAGAGTGTACACAATACATGTGTACGGATGTGCAACATATTTCATCAAGTATTTCTATTTTGAAGGGAAATTTTGGTTAGGCATTTATTATATGATAAGTAAAAAGACTGACAGACAATAAATAGAACTACTTCAGAGAGCATAAAATACTTGTAAATCCCATATTTAAAAAACATTTAAACTTGATACTTTTTGATTTTTAAAGGAATAAGTTCATTTTTAACTCTAATTTCGTTATTTCCCCCTCCTCAAGCAACGAGCTTCATTAGTTAGATGCCTTCCTTGCTAACTATGCAGCGAAAGATAATTTTGTTCAGCAAACAACAATAGGTTAAGAGAAAACCTTCTTCAAACCTGTTAAGTAATCACTTAGGGTGCATATTAAGGGATTGCACACAGAAACAAGCAGTTCGGATCCTCTACAAAGATTGCAAATGGAATAATGCTCATTTGAATAATTGGATCAAACAACAAGGTTCGTGGATTGCTATGTTATGCCTGCGCTGTTTCGGGCAGTTATAACCAAGACTGTTGTGGACCTTTTGTGCAACCTAGTTTGGTCGTAGAGGATATTTTTCGGTTTAGAATTACTCTGTGTTGAAACTGTGCACATTAATAAAACGCATTGTTGATTGCAAAACATACTACAAATTTGTAACACAGAGCATCGTTTTTATCCTTACTTAACTGCTTCATTTAGCATCTCATATATTCCTTTTTTAGCTCGAAAAATTCAAGCCACGTTTTGTTTGAAATCCGAGCTTTATTACAAAAAAATTAACTTTTAACCATCTTTAACTATGGTTTGAGCACCTAAATATTACAGTTTTTCTGTTCCTCTTTTATCATTATTTCTCAATCCAACCTTATTCACATCCACAGACGCTTTTTGCATATCTCAGTATCGGGGTCTTTATAAAGAACAGTCAAATCGATACTATGCAGAAGGAGGGGGATGCATCTCCATTATCAAGCGAATAATTGATATAATGCTATTTTAAATCCATGAATTTAATAGTACTTAATAAAAGTATTTTGTAGGGCAGAGGACGAGGTGCTGGTGACAGGATTGTGTATGTCTGGCTCTCCATGTCAACATTTGTTCTACAACGAAGAAGAAGAAAACATAGGTTCACATAAAAACTTCTAGCCAATTTTTCATCATGGATTATGAGCACTTTACCATTTTCTATCGACATGCCACTTGATTCCTTACATTTTCTGTGGAATCATTTGATTTGCAGGCGATATATAGATTGGACTCGAGCATCTATATTCTTTAGTGACTATATTACTATTGTAATGAGACCAACTTTAAATACGATAATTATCATTATCATTATCATAATCATTATCATTATCATTATCATTATCATTATCATTATCATTATCAATATCATCCTTCCACGCGATCATTGCTGCATTAATTGTACTTTGTCGTTCTCATTATTCATTTTATTTGATATAGAAAGAATGCTTCGATGAGACCAGGCATTTTTTCATTAGGACTAAAGAAATACTAACGCATTTGGTCCAAACAAGTTGCCAATCACTTGCCGTAAAGCCTCGTCCGTTAAAAATCGTACTTTTCAAAATGCTAAATTTGTTTTTTGCCCCTTCCTGCGAATTTTGAGCGTTGTAGTATGAAACAGTAAAGATATCAATTATAATTCAGAAAACTGAGTAATGATTAAATCACTGTTATGCGTTGTCCTTCATTGTGCTGCAGTGTTCTTATTTAGTATTCAGATCATCTTATCATTTTCGAGATCCATCCTTGAAAGTGATTTTACTCTCACATTTCTTGTATAAAGTGGTTCACAAAATCAAGACTAATGGCGCAGGTTCTGCAGGCTTTGCATGTTCAAATGAAAATAAATAGAAAACGATAAAAAATCGATACATGAATAAAACTCACATTACAACAAAACCCGCGATGTTTGACGTCACTGCCTCTTGTTCAGTTGTAGCAGTGCTTACGGAGCAGACGCAGTGAAGGAGTTCTCTACCTGTCATTATAAAACAAAATATCTATTATCATAATTATTACCAAATTATCATAGGAATAGGAAGAGTGCGCGTGGATGCTTGTTTAGTGCCCAAATATGCCTTTCTAATCTAAAAACTCGAACGTCCTAAATGTGATTAACCAAAATGATTCTGCAAAATTTATGAGCATTCAACGCCATAAAGGTAATTAAACCACATGATTCTGCAAAAAATTCATTCACGATAAGAATTCCCCTTGTCTCAAATGCAATTAACTTTAGTATCTTTGCTATAGCTGGCAAAAGAAGACATTAATAAAAACTATCGCAATCAGGCACGTTTAATTTCGATACATTGTGAAAGCAGTTCTGTTGATTATATCACTTTAATTAGCAAACTACGGCTTGCTATTCATCACCCGAGCTAACGTAACGTAGTATGTATTCATGCTACAAATTAAGAATAGGCACTGAGTTCAATTGCGTTAATAAGTGATAAGGGATACAATACACAGCGGCTAACCAAGGAACGTCAACAAAGACCAATCAAATGGCAGATCGTCAGATATCGTCAGGCATGTGTTGTGGGGAAATTATTAATTGCTATTGACTTAAAATGCCGTTCAACTTCTCCCTGGTTAAGCTTTTGATTATCATTTTTATTGATTTTTTCTTCATTATTTGCATTTGCATTCAAAATCCCCTTAGTTAACCGTCGCAAATTCGAAGCAATAGTTTCCCTCAAGAGCTCTGCTGTTTTAAAATAGGCCTTATAGTTGAATGAAGTTGATGAACGTTTAAAAGAAGTTTACCGAGACATCTTATCAGTTGATTTATCTAAACGTTTTTGTATCATATTGAAGATATTTCGAATTAACTGTTATTACTATTATTAATTTTTATTATTAAAGATATTTAAGGAGGGTAGCCCTTCCAAGTTTTACAAGGGGCCCTCCATCTAAATACAAAATACATTAAAAGTATCTGACAAAATTTAAACCGAATTACAACTTCAATATGTTATAAAAAACCTATTTACAACAATTATTTGCTAAAAAAACCTACTTAAAAATATAATTATCTATGAAAATACTAAAAGACGCTCTTTCAAAGTCTACTGCCCGCTAATATTTAGGTCTATATTGACACGATTATCTGTTCTCAAACAAATTGACTGTTGAATTATCCGTCATATGGCTCTTAACACTGACAGAAAGGTAAGTGGAAGGTTAGCTAATTCTTAGATCGATCAAGTTCAAGACATTGTCTTATAGCCAGAAAAAAGGCCGCACTAATCTTTCGAGAGACGAGAAATTTCTCGAAAGGTCAAATGGAACGGTTACGACCGATTGTAAAGCAGTGCAGAGATCCATTGTGTTTTAAACGCAAAAAGGCGCAGGGTTGACTAATTTCTGCAAAAAGATTCAGAGCTTCCAGTGGAAAATAAACAATACAATCGGAAGAAGCTAAAGGGAAAAATGCTTTATTAAACTACAAAGATTTTCATTACTGATATCAAGACACTTTAAAGTGGCTTTTACTACAGAAATCAAAAAATCTTATTAAACATATCCAATGTAAGAGCTTGACAATTGTAGTGTTGAAAATGTCTGTATGATTCTAATACTTGAAATTTGTCGGGGATTTCAAGTCTTTAATAGTCATGTCTTCAAGATTAGCAAAACACAAAATTCATCCCTGGTTTCAAGAAATCAATCCCATTACCTTGGCATGCTAAATGTCATATGTGACCACAGTTTTAATTGCACCAAATGAACTTAAACTACGCTATGATCATTGCCGTGTCATATGGTTTATTATCATCCATCCAATTTCTAGATGGGGAGTCAATAAATTTTACCAAAGGGTTTGAAACACCGAGAGCCTTCTCCATAGTCCTTCTAAGCGTCTATAAAGCCGATAAAAGTTTATAAACCTAAAAAGACTGAATATCATATCATTGTGATATGGACACGGGCTAACATGGTATTTTCTATCCTGTGCAAAAAGAAGAAAGGCATTGCAGTAAGTCCACAGATAAAGATCGAAAATCACATATTTTCTTTGGTTCAAGAATCAAGCACTAAAATCACTTTGTTTTTTGAGAAAACAAAACTATTTGCTTCTTTCCCACAATCGCACAAAATACTCATGAGAAAGTCAACGCGCAGGAACGCAAATGCCACAAGCTCTACGTATGAATCTTTTGAAATGCTTACAATCAGGTCCATTGCATTCAATTAAAAAAAAACACCTGATGACGTCTCAGGCAGAAGTGGATAATTGGAATGCCCGAATTCTCTGCTTACAATAGCATCATTATTTTATGAGATTAAGCTATAAATGTTCTATTTGATGCAACGCATAATTGAAACCGAGCTTCGGCTTACAAAGGAATTAAAAAAAACACGGTTTCATGACAAATGATCACGTACAAGCATATGTTAAACTTATCTTTAAAGTTATCCACTAGTTCGAAAGATTTAAAAGCATTTTCGCATCCGCACCTCAATTAATCTGTATCTGCTTCAGAATCAAAGGAAAACATTAATGAATAAGCACGGAGTCTAAAAAACAGTGGCCTGAAGCAATTACTACCTGCTTAATAATTTATCAACGATCGATGCCGTGGTAGTGTAATAAGACCTTATTTCATGAAGTAGATTTACGCTTCATAGCGTTCAATTCGTAGCAACATTGCTAGACTTAAAAAAAAGAGGAAGGGAAACATGGTTATGGTACATCCTACAGCAATTAAAAAAATGTTTCTAGTTAATCAATTAGCAAGCTATTGCCATTCTCGTTTTAACAACAGTTTGGTCCGTATTTCCTGACTGTTTGTTTAGAACTGGTCGCTTGGTGACACATTATGTCTCTTCATACACAGCTCTTACGAGCAATTTGTTAGTTGAAAAAGAATATGGCTATCAAAAAGACGATAGTATTATATGTCTTGAGTAAATCTTAAGACTCTGCTTCGTTCAAGTTGTTTAACGGTGGATAACTATGTTGACGATCAAGGTATTGCCGAATCATTTAAGAGATTTAGTTAATAGGATTGGAAATAGATTTTCTACCCACTTGGACTAACAATAACTGGTTTCAAGTCATTATTTTCTGGTTCCATCCCCAACGGTAGACATGAATCAGGAACTGAAGGAGCTGCAAAGAAGCAGAAGGCTTGATAATTAGAAATGAAGATAAGGCTTTAACGCCTTTGGTTAATCCAGAATAAAAGTGTCAACTGTTTAAAAAAGGAATGATAATCAACTGTTTTAAAAAGGCTAGAAAATTGACTTATCGGTTCCTGGCTCTTTATCTTTAATATACAAATAATACTAAAAGCCATAAGGTTCATTATTAACAAGCCTATCTTACAGTTCTTAGTTGCATAATGCCTCACTCACGTAAAATTGCATCCAACTTAACAGCATGTTAAAACCTAAGTGTAAATAAATAAATATTCAAATGTGGCCCTCGTGGCGGGGAAAAAGTCATCAGCTCCCCACCATGGATGACCCTTACAATTAAATTATCAAATCCTGGTCAGTAGCATAGAATAGTAACAATGCGACATTAAGAAATGCAACAGACAAAAGCTGAAAGAAAGGATGCTACGCAGAGTGAATAGTAGCATAATGACAATATCATTGGAACCGCTTTATTTATTTCAATGAGCGTTATTTTAGCTTGAATGACTTCCCAAGTCATTCTGTTTGAGACAATGTTTCATTTGCCCTCGCAAAACGACAAAAGGTTACTAAATACCTTACACAAAATGACAGAATTTTAGCGTTAAAAATAAATTTTTTTCAAATGTGGGTGGGTACCGCTCCTGAAGTATGGGAAATGGATTGCACACCATGGATCTTATCAAGTAGAACAAAACAAAAAAACTAATCAAAATGCAATTACCTCCTATTTTGTATATTTTAACATCATTAAAATTTATATCAAACACATGTGGATACAACGGAGTTCTTCCACCATAAAAATATTCTCGAACTTTTTCATCTCTTTTTTGTCTTCTCACATCTTTAGATCTTTCAACAACCTTCAAAAAAAAATCACAGGCGTAAAATAGGAGATTCATATAATAGCTTACTCAGAAAGTTTCACGCAATATTCACTTATTCTCCGACACTTTCAATCATATCTTATCTCACACCAGCTTGAGATTCTCTAATGCAGTTTTTAAAATTAAAAGCAGAATATAATTGTAAACAAAAATGGTATGAATGGCTCATTGTAATCTACACGGGGATTCGAGTTGAAGAAATGGGTGGAAGAAAGTGGAAAGTAAGAAGTAAGATATCTCGAAGAGCTCGCCAAACTCGTTGGATTTCTGAAGATTTAGCGGAATAAATGCTCTTTATGTACTGTAAAAATATCTTCTGGTAAATGATGAAATGTACCGTAAGTAAAGTCGTTCTCGTGTTAAAACCACAAAAAACACAGCTGATGGCAAGAAACCAAGCTGTTTAAATAAGGCAACATGTTCCCTGCTTTTCAACATTTAAATCTTTATTTTTAGTTATTTTTAGTTTAGTTCGAGTCTTTCTATTTCTGCAAGAGCTTTTTCCTGATTCTCGTTGCAAGGTGTAACCTTCTTTATTATGACTCTTATCTCTAAATAATACGTACGATCTATCGAGCTATATACTGCTAACTTGTCTGATGGCCGGAAACGCATTCCTTAAATATCTCATCAGCTCATATTCCGTTCACAGTACAAAAAAATGACACTAATTCCATTGCTTATCTTAGGCATTTTACATTACAGAGTATTTTCCTGGCAAAATTTGTCTTTGAGGAGAAAAATAAGCAATCTTTTTCTTGACATAAGCCAAAATGACATTTTTACAATCCATTTCCGATGCGTATTACAGGTTAGACTTGGAACCCAGTATAGATTTAGAAAAACCTTAAATGCCCATAGAGTAATGTTCTATTTCAACTAAGGCTGCCTGCCGCCAAACCGACGAGTGACCAAGAAACCTCCTTTTAACCGAAAGAGTTAAGAAATTATTCTGCTCTTTTTCAAAAGCAATTTTTTAACGGTGGATGGAACAGAGTTTGTTGTGGACACGATTACATTTCTGCCCTTAATTGAAAAAAAGGAAAGGCTTTCCAAAACTAAAAAACTGGCAAAGTCTTAGCAGTTGGTGATGCGAAAACCCTCCTCATAGCAGCTCCAAAAATTCCACGGGTAACAATTAGCCCTTGTTCTTTAAAATTCCGTTGGGTGGCAGGGAGCTGCAGTTGGATGCATCGCCACAAATACATCTCTTGGTCCCCTCTAGGAGTACATCGGTAAGCAAGCCAATTAACGTCATGTCAAAATGGGCGATTAGACGACGGCTTGCTATGTATTTTTTCGCTATGTATTCTTTCTGGGAATCTATACACGAACAATAATACTTTCGTGTTTTTCACTTAATTTCAGTGATTTGTTGCAAACATCTATTACTTGCAAAACGAATTTTTGGAGAATTAATAAACGAATTTTGTTTTGAAGAAAAAGCGTAATTGTTTTTGTCTTAGCACCTGATATGAGAATGAATATTCAAAGGATGTATAGATTGCTGCAAGTAAAATGATTAAAAACACTAAATAAAATACTAAAAGGATGTTTTGAACTGCATTGAGGACCGTGGCCGTGTTAAGAATTAACTTGTACCTCTGGTCAGTTGAGAGATGAAATAGAAATCATCAAATGAGAGAGCACATCCAACAAATGTACCTACCCCACCAGATTTTGGTAGATGTAGAACTTGAACTTTTTCAGGGAGCTTCGTCTTTAACTGATTATAAATTTTTTCTTGATCTATAACCAGAACAGCGTCGACTACAAATTGAAAAAAATATGAGCAGATCAGCGACACCCACATGACAATTTATCAAAAAAAGCATTCTTTTCAGCATATCAAGGAACGGGCTACATTTTAAAACATATGTTTTAATTTACTCATGGAATAGAGTTCATTCAATCCGAATGTACGGATTCAGAGTAGTATCTTTACGATTTACATTCAAACTCTCTGATGTATGCAATAGACATGTTCAGCCTAGCAGTCAGAGTTGGGATTGAGCATTCAACTTTTCTATGTATCCTGATGAGTGCTCACATAAGGAAATGAATGAAAAAAAGAGATCCGAATGAATTACAGTAACATCTAGTCACCGATTCATTCCGCTAATAGCACAAAACTGCCGCTCAGTCACTTTTTTCAGCGCAAGTATTGTTCTCTCTACCATATAAAAGTACTCTACCATTCTATCAAATCCAGCCACCAATTGGTAAGGCAACTGAAAACAAAACCGTCATTCTGAATGATTATTAAAGTTCTATGTGGAGTGAAGAGTCCCAATTTTTAGTGAAAATGCGCATTTTAAGTAAATGAGTTAAGTTAATAGTTTGAAAATACTGATAGGGTGACTTTAGGAATTTTCCAATATAAGTATCGCATGCTGCATTAAAGTTGAGGAAAGCTAAATAAGGCGAACTTGATTGAGTGCATTCCTATAGAAGCCTGAAAAGAAAACAATAAGACAAAAGTGGGGCCAAGTGAAAACCCCCCAATAACAGAGTGGAATCTCATCTGACACCTGTATGTTATGATTCGGATGTTATGATTCGGGGCATATTACTTATGTACAGATCTAAGACTTGAACGAAGCTCTTTGAGCGACGCTATCAATTTCATTTCTCACACGGCCACGGGTTGGAAACGAAAAGTTTATTTAACGTCTAAACATGTAATTTCGTGAAAGGTTTATTTCAAATTTTGAGAAGACCTTGAGATAGCAGACAGCCTAATGGACTAGTCGACTTCTAGTCCCAGCTTGGCTCGCGAAAGGGAAACAATAGGCAAAGAAATTAAAAACCACTCTTCTTATGCTATCGTAGAAACAAGTGAGATTATACAAAAACTCCCACTTTATTACACATTTCCCATTACTTTTTACAAAAATATTAGTCTGTTACCATCAAAAGACTTTGCAATATCAAGAAGCAATTTGAAGCCTTCACCAGTCACCCATCCACATGTATTTATAATGCAACCACTGACACGGACTGAAAAAAAGAGACCAATCCACCAAATGGGAAACGTAATGAAATTAAAAATCATATAAGACAATGATAAGATTCTAAATTTTTCTCTCCATTTTTGACACAACTATCGATTCATAAAGGAAAATATTCATAGGACGTAAAAGATGAAACAGCCTAAAAAAATAGTCTAAAAGTTTGTTTACATATTTTAATTTGAGTTCATGCAGTTTTAATCTCTATCTTTAATCTAATTTAGATAAATATGTTAAGTGTTACAGAAAGTGCCTGAGCTAGAACCAAATCATGAGGTATAGTTGCAAACCTGATAGCAAATTTATCGGATAATTTCAAACTTTGCAAAAAAAATTCATGTTTTCTTTACATTATACGCATTCGTATTTAAGAAAACAACTGGTCTTAATTATCTAGCGTTGTAGTCGCCGAAAAGAATGCCAGAGGTTTAGAACTGTAATACCGCCATGGGAGCTGCAAACTATCCAAAAATTTCTGACTGCGTCTAAAGAAGCTTTGCAGAAGAATTCAGTTTTGCTTACAAAGTCTTGTATAGCTTTGCAGGGAAACCTGATTATCTTTTAAGGAGATTTTGGCTAGCTTTTCTGGAATGCTGCTTAAGGGAAGGAAGGTTTGTCACGTCTGCCGGGTGTGCTAATTGCAGCCTTGTGATATCAGAGTAACTAAAGGTAAAGAATGAAGTAGTGTTCAAGTTTTACAAAAAAACAGTACCTTTTTCTTTTTTTTCAAATCTTTCATGAAGAACCTCTGAGATGCTGCTGACAAGGGAAGTGTACAAGCTCAAATTTGACATTGGGTTGTTAACACCATGATGATATACAAGTGGCGTCTGAAGAGAAAATCCTAGAGCCGGAAAATATGAGTATCATTGGCTAGTAAATCAATAAACGTAATTAACAGAGACAAGTAAACTACAAATCCTAATACACAAATGAATGAATCATACCTTAAAAAATACTTATACAAACGAAAGCAAAGACGAAGACAAAAATTACCTTCTTCTACATCTGCAGGTCGTTCTACTAGAAGCGCACCTTGAATATGAAAAGAAACAGTGTTGTCAAGTAGACTTAAGCCGAAACGAAATGTGACTTAAACAATTTGTGTCCAAATATATGAGAAAAAAGAGTCGATGAGTTGCTGTGAAAGAATTACAGACTGATAACTGTGATAAAATGAAGATCATCATAGAATGACAAAAGCTCAAAGAAATAAAGAAACCGAGTACCAACCAACTGTCCCTGGGATCGCAATAGAACCCTATTCGCAAAGAAATAAATAATAAATTAATAAAAGAATAAATTCCTTTTATCAAGTATAATAATTCAATCAAATCCAAGCTAATCAATTTTGGATAACACTTTAGCAATCATAATGTTCACTCAGTAGAGCAGAAATGTAGATTCAAGATAATGTATATTTTGGGTCTTTGGGCCAACCTTTATTACTGAGTTTTCGCAGATATAACAAAGAACATTGTAAGCAGCATTTTTAGTAAAGACCCGGTTCCACGTGACTTTTATTCCTATGTTGTATTGTTTTTATAGAGTTTAGTATGAACAAAAATAATTGCAAGGTTTTGTAAGATCTGGTGCATTGGCTAAACGCTGCATATTGTAAAGGAACTCGCACACACAATAGTTTAACAATAGTCAAAGAAAGATACGCGCTGCATATCATTGAATGATAATCCAAGAGATTTCATAACCTGTAATAGATAGGTTGCGAAATCTTTTGGTGGTATATAAAAGCTTAGTAGAACAGAGCACGTTATAACATTTACATGGCCAAGTGGACGAGTGTACGAGTGTACGAGGGGCTTTATACTTTTCACAAACAAAATTTCTCATAAGGTTATTGTCATGTATTAACGATACGGAATACAGGAATAGAATTTCATCGTTTGATGTAACAACAGACGAACAAATACTGTGATAAATACATCTTGTTGTGACGCAAAATGATAGTTACCTGTCCGAGATCTAGATCAACATAGACAGGTCTTCGG
This sequence comes from Catostylus mosaicus, assembly GCA_964019065.1. Classification (NCBI taxonomy): domain Eukaryota; kingdom Metazoa; phylum Cnidaria; class Scyphozoa; order Rhizostomeae; family Catostylidae; genus Catostylus; species Catostylus mosaicus. Next base: position 15,634,611 of record OZ025184.1, on the reverse strand, counting down.
CCCATCCTCACTGCATAATTCAACAAAAGACGACAAAGAGTTGACTTTCCTACGTCGGTGGGTCCACAAATCATGACCTAAAATGAAATTATAGGATTTATTAGCAAAGGTACAAAGCCTCTTGTGGTTTAGATATACATGTTTACTAGCCTATAGGTCGCCGTTCAAGCTTTGAAAAAAATCTGCCTTTGAATTAAATAAGAAGTGGAAAAATGCGCTAAAAATGATTACCAACATACCAAATCAAGGACCATCGTAAATACCATAAGCACTAAAAGTGTTATCAACCATTTGGATGGCGATTTGTACAGTTGCTCTGCTTGCAACAATGTGATAAGTAGAAATATCTATCTAAGTCAAACATTTCTTAAAACTAAAATCGAAAACTATCTTTTCTGGGCCATGAGCTATAGCATGACAATTTCTGCAAATACTTGCCACAGGTATGGTACAGAGGGAAAGGACCAACAAAGAGGTACATATCTAAGACCTTTGTTGTTTGATTATGCTTGCAGCTGAAAGATTGGCATAGGATCGAGACGGTTTGAGATGATTTCTGAAGAGGGTCGCGGCTGTTCAAACAATCCACCGACAGAGTACTTCTAGCAATTGAAACTTAAATAGATGAGGCTGAAAATCAGTATTTGAAAGCAACTTAAAGAAATGATATACAATTTCATTCATATCATACAGCATGAGCAAATTACACAATTTTACCTTGCTGATCATGCTGAAGAATGTATCTATAGCGGGTCATTCTTATAAATTTCCTCAAGTTAAAAGAAAAAGAATTGATTTCTTAAGCACGTAATAAAATAGAGTGACAGTTCTAGTTTTTGATTTACCTTTGGACCAACTGATGGCGGGCTATTCTTTTCTGCTTTATCTCTAAGTTGTTCCATGGCAACATGGAGGTTCAAGTAGACAACCATTGGTGTTTCAGATGATATATATGCTACTTCTAGTTGCCCTTCAAGCTATAAAGTATCAAATAATCAAACAACCAAGTTCTAGGACAGTATTTTCAGAAGTCCTTACAAAAATTATTATATGATAAATTAAAGTTGACAAGACAACTTTTTACAAAATAGGTTAAACAATGTAATCAAGTGTTGGAAGACAAAATAAAGATGTAGATATAATTACATTATTCACACTTAAGGGTAGCATGGGTTATAGTTTTGTGATTTCTTAAATTTTTGGAGAGTTGCTAATTTTTTTGCTTTAACCCTAAAGTCATTCTTCATTTTGGCAGCCCAATGAAAAAACTTTTCTGAAGCAGATTTTTCAATGAGGATGTTAATTAATAAGAAAAAGGCCTCCCTTCAGTCTTGATGAACAATATGTTTGTCCAAGGATTTTGGAATTAAAAAGAAATGTCAGTTAAATCTAGAGTGAAGTTTTGTTCAACTGGATTTCGATAGTGTTCATCAAGTAAATTTTGATATGCTTTTTGAACAGAGTTAGTGGAAACAGTTCTAACTGTATTTGATAGATCAATCCGTAATGTTACCCACGTCTATCAAGTTTGTTACCATGTTTATTACAAAGAATATCCAAGTTCTTTTTAGTATTTCTCAATTATTTTTTCAGTTGGTTGCACTTTTTGCTGCTTTTTCATGCCTCGTTTCTTCTTAGCATTAGTTTCAAATAAATAGTGGTGCTTAAGGAAACACTTTACCTCTAAAGTACAGCCATGCCACGTAAAAACTGCAATTTTATCTCCAGAGCCAAAAGTATACTCCTTGTTTTTCACTAGCTCTGTTCCAAAAATCTCTGCTTGACCATGCGTTAGCTGACGAGAAAGAAACACATTGTTGAAAAATAGCAGACATGAATCAATGACATTTATCATAGCATTAGAAAATGTTCAAATTTTATTTGACATAGGCTAAATAGCCCCAGATATCAATCAATTTTGAAAGCATTGTCTAGCATGATAAATATGAGGAAAACGCAAGGCAAATAATGCAAATTGCAATTAATAATTTGTTACTTATATTGTGCTTTGGCATATGGGGTGATTCCTTCAATTCTCTGGATGTTGCATAAAAACATACCACAAGTTGTGCTTTATTTTGTAGTTCAACTTCAAAACGAAGCTCAGAATCTTTTTTCAATGTCCATTCTTTCTTTTCAGATGAACCCTAGAAATGAATTTTCAAAAATGCTCATTGCATTGGTTTGATAAATACAAAATTAAATTTTAAAAGCTGCAGATTATGTTTGATGGTCTTTATGAAATTTACAGCTATTATGTATTATTAATGAAACTCTGTGAAAATTCAAACATCTGAGGAAATTGAAACAGAATTCTAAATGAGAACCAAAACTTTTGAAAATCAAAGCTGGAAACCTCAAGTGTCAGTGACATATATCTATACTTAGTATGGCACTGAGTATGAAGAATAGTGGTGAGACTTTGCTGAATCCATCCAATGTCTTGCCAATAGGAAATTGCTTTACTCAGTCATGACCGAGAAAATGAGTACAGAATAATAAAAATGTTGGTTACACTCTTGGTAGATAGAGCACATTGCAGCCAATTCATTAGTAAAACTACAACAGCTGTGAAAATTCCTTGTAAATTGTTCATGTACATGGCAAAGTCTTGCTATCTTTGGCACATTAGCCAATAAAACAATTACAGTTTTTATCAGTAAACAACAATATTTCCAGTCAGTTACAATATATTCATATATCTAAAAGAGCCTGAAAAGTAGTTTCTACTACTAAAAGTATTTCCTGAAACTATACACCTTGCCCTTATTTTACCAAATACTGTGTGCATTCGATAAATTTTGCTTCTTTCCGCATTTGACATTAGAAATAATTGAAAATAATTGAAAATATTTTACCACATGTAAATTTAAGATAATTTTGAGAAATTGCCCCTTTTTTCATTGTATCAGGCCAAATCCTTCAACACATTTTTGGTAAGCAGTTTGCATGGAATGTATCCAAGGTAGTAGCAGAACGTCTGCATGTGCATAACAACATAATGTACATTATAGGTGTGTTAAAGCAAGATTAGGCTAAACTTGCTTTGCATTTAAAATCTAGACATTTCTTTACAAGTTATGCTCCAGTCTGCAAAGCATGTCAACAGCACGCATGAGAAAATTTGCAGCAGATTAACATGCACCCCCAAAAATAGGCCTTGCAAGCATGCATTGTATGCATATAGACTCAATATAGGTTCACCTGGAGTTTCATACAAGCTTAAAGGCTTGGTGCAGCCAAGAGAATCAGGTGTGCATGCAGCGCACCCCCCCCCCATTTTTTACCTTGCACGAGATCTTGTCGAGTTCTGCCATGCTCTGCAGACTGGGTTATGCTCAGCTTAGGCCACATTTGATAATTTTTGCATACAAACCCTAATAGAGTGCAGATGGTTGCAAAGTAAATAACATCTCCATCTAGCAAAGAGGGGGTATCAGCTGTGATAAGCCTTACATGAGGGAAAGGAGATAAAAATTTTCAGTGTCCTTTACACACTATTTGAATGACCCTAAACTAATTCAAGAGAGAGCAAAAAATTTTGCTAGAAAATAGCAACAAAGATTTCATGCCAGCAATAAAGATCTGGGGAGTCTAGGGAACATGTTCTCCACACAGCTGTTACGGCGCGAAAGTCAATTGGATCCCGGGTTGGAAAATATGCCCGTTTTTTCCTACGCGTAGTTGCGACCAACAACAATTTTTCCGCTGCGACGTGCGAGCAAAGCCAATTTCGCGCCAACATGCGACAATATCAAGAGAGTTGCTAGCAAAACCAAGCCAATATTTAATGAGCTCCGTGTGTTATTACCCCTTTTCCTTCTTATTTGTACTTCATACAAGTTGAACCAGCCCCCCATTGTTTGCCGTCAAAATGTTTGTTTTAAAAAAGGCATTAAACCCCTATATTGTACTACTTCATGTAACAAAATTGGGTGCAACAAATGGTAGGAGGCGGTGCGACACTCGACATCAAAGGAAAGTGTAGCTGCGAGCACATGCAAGTTTTCCAGCCAGGATTGGATCCAGCTCCACAACGTGTTTTATATTTCTAGACTAGTTACACTTATCATTGCCACATCGGAACAAAAGTGTTAATTTAAGCACGCCATGGGTGTCTTTACAGGATAATTATGCAAACTCCAATGATAAATCAACAGTATTTGTATTTGAGACGATTTATCTCCTTTGTGCAACATGCTAGTCTGAAAGGATCTTTGGTTGTGCTGTAGTCTAACCTTGGCACTCAAACAAAGTTTTATAGCTCCAGTTAAGGATATACTTTATACTATATACTTACTGAATCTGTGACATCCATGGCCTTGCATCTAACAATCGAACTTATAATGTTTCTTTCCCTTCCAATGGTGCCAGATTTCCAACGTAGTATTTTGAATTTGCTAAGGATGGTCGTCACCCTCATTTTGAAATGCCCGCCTCACTTTCAATTTTTCTCTCTCGTTTCCATCTTGGAAAATGGGGAGGGGGCTTAAATCGGGTGAAGGGAAAGAAATGGGGGTCTTGAGGCTTCTCTCCAGAAAAAAGTTTAAGTTACGCCCCTTTTACAAGCAAGGAAATGGCTATTTTGGAAGCCATACACTCCTGTTCACCCTACAATAGTTGTTAAAAATTTCCAGTACAAGTTTAAACGAAGCAGACCAGACCACGTGCAATATTTGACAAAAGAAATGTTGAAATAAGAAACAAGCTGCCAGTTTTTGGATGTACTAATTTAAATGAATCTTCTAAAATTCAGGTACCTATTGTCTCTAGCGAGAGGTGCTTTGGCTCAATTGGAAAAAAGACAAAGACCTTTCATATCTTTGAAAAAACTTTTTCCAACGTTTGAAAAAGTGCGGGATGGGGGCTATATCAGCCTCAGCATCCCCAGGTGCGCGGTGCCTGTAGGAATTCGAGTGCAAGAGCGCCACTTGTAGGAAAACTTTGACCTTTTTACCTAAAAATAACATCAACTATTTTAACAATTATTTGCAACTTTAACAAATTTCCTGTAATAGCAAGGTATTCATTCCAATTATCGTTATTTCTTCTCCTTAAGTTGTTCGAGAAGCAAAACTTTTAAAGGGCTACGCTTCCGATCTCCGTGAGTTTCGTTGACGGCTTTCCACCCCAGTATATTCTCGTTTGAAATCCTAAAATTCTATAAATTCTCGGTCGGTATCTTCTTACATTATCCGTAAAACCGCCACTGCTGGCACGTTCCGACAGCGGTGACAATGAAAAGTGCCCTTCAAAACGTCGTATCTAAAAGTTGCAAATGCTACCTTCGTCCCTGACTGTTGCACAAGCACCATCAGGTGTTGCACTGTTTGTGTAGAGCCCCAATTGGGGAATAGGAACTCTGCAAAAAGTTTTCATTTCAGAATTAAGGACTTTTTCGTAATGTCCTAGAACTCACGAAAATTGACATTTTCTCACAATTAAAATTTTAGCCATCAAATGTATTTCAAATCTGATGTGTAATGTTTTTTATCGGGACGAAATAATTTTGATCTTTGCACCGTATCCTATACATTTGCGGACGAACTTGTCAAAAATTCCGTCAAATAAAGTCCGAAAACTTCGTGTTCCATATTGCGTTCGGGTGAAACCTTTATGTACAAAATTACTGATTGAGAAAACCTTTTCCAATTAAAGTAGCTAGCGTGAAGGCTAAATAGAAGCAGAAAACACTCCATGTTAATGCACTTATTATCCATGAATTATAACGTTTTACACCATTAAAATATGGTCATACAAATGATAAATATCGGGAAAGATAACTAATCATATGATTTTAACTAGTCAGATAACATATTTACTACGTATATAATCTAAATCATTTGACAAATTTCAATTTTTGATAAAATATGATGAGCTAAAAACTATAAAACAGGGCCACAACAAAACTAGTTCGAGTCGATCTTTAATAAGAGAGCATATTAATCATTATCATTATAATTAATCAGTAATCAATAATCATTAAGCATATCCAAGAAACAGGCAACTAGACAGAACAGATTTTCAATGCCTTAGAATGAAGTGATTTTAGCCTGAAGGATATAATGAGGATCTGGTTGACATTCAAGGGCAACGTCTATCTATCATTAGCGTTGTAACTAAGCCGAATGAGCCTTTTCCGAAACTAAGGATACACATGCAAGTGCACGCACGAATGCACGAACGCACGAGCGCACTTCGAGAAATTACCGCATATGTCTCATTTTAGCTGCACAGTGTACCCAGAAAAGCACGTTGGCTCCGGCTTAAGTGTTAATCTTTGTAATCTACACCACTTTTAAGAAAAAAATCTTGAATACATTCCTGTGTATATTATGTAAACATGTCTGATCAGCTAGTGAGCTAAGATTCTAGGTTATTTCGTTCTTTTTGTCACGGTGTCATTCCCAAGATATTAAGTAGCGAAAAAATGAAAAAAAAACAAGTAAACCTGGATTAAGAAAGCTCTGCCCTTAAGAATCCTAAATGATATAGCACTATGATGATACAGACATTACTAAAGCGCCAAAAACGGCACAAATTGCTTCAATACATCAGCATGTAGCAAGATCTTTGAACGACTATTTACTTATTGTGAGCTTTGGTTAGGCGTCGTCATTCATGACTTGAAATACCGATGAGGGGTGGTAACTGAAATAAAACATAGATCATTGGGTTCCGATAGCATTTTTTTGCAGTTTTCTTCGGCAGCAGTTTGATATGCGTTTCGAAAACAGAAGGTTGATTCGTTTGTTTATCTAACTAATGCTGATGAACTGACCTTGTAATACTCCTAATGAAAAACTCCTCGAATTTAAAACAACCTTTACGCTCTATATCTAAATTAAACTATAAAAAATCTAAAGCAGCGAAAACAGTTGATATTACTAATTTAGTCATTACAAAAAGATGGGAGTGTGATCTTGCCTCTTCTTCATACTGCGATATCCCATGACAGACAGCATCACAATCACGACCACCACAAGAAGACCGACAGTAAAAATAACAGCTGCGCCTGAAAAATTCAAGAAATAAAACAATCTTATTATTTACATTCTTTTAATTTTATCATTATTGGCACGGGCAAAACTGACTATATAAACAATACTGATGTAAAGTAATTGGAGAAAGGGTACAGCCACATGCACAAACAAATGCAATGAGATATCGCCGTTGAATAATTAAATTTCCATAATTCAGATGTAAACATTTACAGTTTAAATTTTTCCAATCCACCCTAAGAACATATTTTTTTGTGTAACAAAATTTAGTAAAAGGCGTGATATCTAATTTAGCGTCTTGGTGGACTATTTTAATTCTATATCGTGTTTGCTTTACAAACCTGATTTGTTGAGTACCCTGCGTGACAACTGAGTCTTCTGTGAGACGGAATTTGCAAGCTGAACTTCCCGACGTGGCCTTTGCAGTTTCTTGTGTGTAACCAGAATTGGTCCACTTTCAAGCTTTCCAGATGTGGTGCTTTTGGTTGAAATAATAATCGGAGCGCGACGCTTCCTTGTAGTCGGTAAGCAACCAGCATTGCACCTAGAATTTTCATCATGGGCATCACATATTACAACATCACATTGCAGGTAAGCAACCGAGTCTTCAGCACCAATGAATGTGAAGGCTTCGAAGCTAATGCGTTGACTATGATGGCTTCCAGAATGAAATTCTATTGTATCGTCCACTTTGCATCTAAAAAGAGAAGGTTTGAAATAAAGAATTGTCGCGTATCCTTTGGTGCATCAGACCCATACTTAAGATACGGCTCATCCATCTATGAGGTTGCAGATATATGATCAAAAAAGGTGCAAGGCTCACCGATAAATACACGATAAATCTGGACCTTCGTTAAATAAGTAGGGTTTGAAAATTATAAGAAGTTTTGGAAATATTCAGACTAGTTCTGCTTCGGCTGGGAATGTGTTTACAAAGCTACGTGCTCTTGTTCTCAGGAAGAGCATTTTATGTGTTAATTTATATCCTGGAATATTTCAGAGAGTTATGCAAGACTCAAGTTACCAATATATGAATAGCTTACTATATGAATAACTAGTAGGACGCATTTCTCAGTGAGCTATCAACATCTCATATAACAAGAAATCTTTCACCTAAACACTAGCCGGTCAGCTAGCCAGCAACCTTGCATCAAACTGGTAGCATGCGCAATTTAGGATTGAGATCATGGACTAAGCCAGCTATTGACACTCGATTGATTTACAAGCCGTTTGAAGCTCGTCTCTTGTTAGAATAATCAACAAATTGGTAACAGAGAGAAATGAACGATCAATCAAAGTTGCACGAACTTGTTAACCTGTCCCACGAACCGACATAACTTGTTTATCAGGTACGGTGTCTCATGAAAAATCAGTTTTGATCGTTAGGAATTTATCGGACTCAACAGCTGTCATTGAATAATAAAGGGATTTATAACGATATTTCCTGTAAATATATTTTGTAGGTCATAAACGATGTTACAGATAACTAAACACCCTTAATATAATTAATGAATCTCTAATAATTTGTTTCAATAAAGAAAAATAATAGTTTACCCATTCTCAAGCAAGTAGTATCGCCTTGGATCTGAAAAATTTTGTGATGGGGCTGCTGAACAATTTTCAGCGAAAACTTTGAGGCGTGAATCTGTAGTGTCGATACTGACTTCAAAGTACACTCTGTCTTGTACTTCTACTTCCAAAGGATAATTTGCATCAGATATAGGTCTAAAGAAGCTGGCATCTTGGAACAAATTAATTTTTATTTGGAAACTTCCGTATCCTCTTTCCTCTTTAACAAGTTTTGGAATTACTTGCTTTAGCTGGAAGCCAAATGATGATACAGATTGTGAAGTTGGATAAACACAGGAAAATGGAACATTCAGCTTCTTTGTGCGAGAAATACCCCTTCCATTCGCCACCGGTCGGCTTATAATCTAAAATGAGATACAAGATGGTAGTAAATACATTGCAAGCAGTCTAAAGCTAGTAAAAGTCGTAGTCGAAACACAAAGATTTCATATTTCAATAAAATATGCGATCTAGAAAGAAACATTAAAACTTTCTATTACATGAATAAATTTATCCATCCAAAATCGGGCTTATGGGACCAAGACACTAGCAATCTACACCAAATGGGGATAAACACAAAAAGACAACCATACCCTGTTGCTGTACACAAGTGCTGAATCCAAGTACCGCCTACGGAAACCACATCTATTATCTGAACCATATACTTTCTGGAACCCTATATGAGTTGAGTTGAAGGACATAAATTTGCAGCCACGATCACCAACAATAAGACTCTCTTTTGTGAAACCTGGAAGGTCAGCTAGGTTTATTAAAATGACTACAAATCCTTCGCCGCAAAAAAGGGTCATAGGGCAACTATCAATAACAGTTACGATGCTTTTAGTGATTATTCCAGAAGAAATTGTCGAGGAAATACGGCTCAAAAATGGAGCAGCAGTGGTTTCTATAACTGAAGCAGCAGTCGTTTCTAAAACTGGAGCAGCGGTGGTTTCTAAAACTGGAGCAGCAGTGGTTTCAACAACTGGAGCAGCAGTGGTTACTACAACTGGAGCAGCAGTGGTATCTTCAACTGGGGAAGCAGTGGTTTCTACAACAGGAGCAGCTGTGGTTTCTACAACTGGAGCAGCTGTGGTTTCTACAACTGGAGCAGCGGTGGTTTCTACATCGGGAGCAGCAGTAGTTTCTACAACCGGAGCAGCAGTGATCTCAGCAACTGGAGCAGCGGTGATCTCAAAAACTGGAGAATCAGTGGATTCTAAAACTGGAGCAGCAGTGGTTTCTACAACTGGAGCAGCAGTGGTTTTCTGAACTGGAGCAGCAGTGGTTTCAACAACTGAAGCAACGGTGGTTTCAACAACTGGAGCAGCAGTGGTTTCTACACTAGGAGCAGCAGTGGTTTCTACAACGGGAGCAGCGGTGGTTTCTACAACTGGAGCAGCAGTGGTTTCTTCAACTGGAGCAGCTGTGGTTACTACAACTAGAGCAGCAGTGGTTTCTACAATAGGAGCAGCAGTGGTTTCAACAACTGGAGCAGCAGTGGTTTCAACAACTGGAGCAGCAGTGGTTTCTACAACTGGAGCAGCAGTGGTTTCTACACTAGGAGCAGCAGTGGTTTCTACAACTGGAGCAGCGGTGGTTTCTACAACTGGAGCAGCAGTGGTTTCTACAACTGGAGCAGCAGTGGTTTCAACAACTGGAGCAGCAGTTGTTTCCTCAACTGGAGCAGCAGTGGTTTCAACTCCAGGAGCAGCAGTGGTTTCAACAACTGGAGCAGCAGTGGTTTCTACAACTGGAGCAGCAGTGGTTTCTACAACGGGAGCAGCAGTGGTTTCTACAACTGGAGCAGCAGTGGTTTCTACAACTGGAGCAGCAGTGGTTTCAACAACTCGAGCAGCAGTGGTTTCTTCAACTGGAGCAGCAGTGGTTTCTACAGTAGGAGCAGCAGTGGTTTCAACAACTGGAGCAGCAGTGGTTTCTACAACGGGAGCAGCAGTGGCTTCTACAACTTGAGCAGCTGTGGTTACTACAACTGGCGCAGCAATGGATTCTACAATAGGTACAGCAGTGGTTTCAACAACTGGAGCAGCACTGGTTTCTACAACTGGAGCAGCAGTGGTTTCCACAACTGGAGCAGCGGTGGTTTCTACAACTGGAGCAGCCGTCGTTTCTACAACTTGAGCAGCTGTGGTTACTACAACTGGAGCAACAGTGGTTTCAACAACTGGAGCAGCAGTGGTTTCTACAACTGGAGCAGCAGTGGTTTCTACAACGGGAGCAGCAGTGGTTTCTACAACTGGAGCAGCTGTGGTAACTACAACTGGAGCAGCAGTGGTTTCTACAATAGGAGCAGCAGTGGTTTCAACAACTGGAGCAGCAGTGGTTTCTACAACTGGAGCAGCAGTGGTTTCCACAACTGGAGCAGCGGTGGTTTCTACAACGGGAGCAGCGGTGGTCTTTACAACTGAAGCAGCTGTGGTTTCTACTACTGGAGGAGCGGTGGCTTCTACAATGGGAGCAGCAGTGGTTTCTACAACTGGAGCAGCAGTGGTTTCTAAAATTGGAGCAGCAGTGGTTTCAACAACTGGAGCAGCAGTGGTTTCTACAACTGGAGCAATAGTGGTTTCTACAACGGGAGAAGCAGTGGTTTCTACAACTGGAGCAGCAGTGGTTTCTACAACTGGAGCAGCAGTGGTTTCAAAAACTGGAGCAGCAGTGGTTTTCTGAACTGGAGCAGCAGTGGTTTCTACACTAGGAGCAGCAGTGGTTTCAACAACTGGAGCAGCAGTGGTTTCTACAACTGGAGCAACAGTGGTTTCTACAACGGGAGCAGCAGTGGTTTCTACAACTGGAGCAGCAGTAGTTTCTACAACTGGAGCAGCAGTGGTCTCTAGAACAGGAGCAGCAGTGGTTTCTTCAACTGGAGCAGCAGTGGTTTCTACACTAGGAGCAGCAGTGGTTTCTACAACTGGAGCAGCGGTGGTTTCTACAACTGGAGCAGCAGTTGTTTCTTCAACTGGAGCAGCTGTGGTTACTACAACTGGAGCAGCAGTGGTTTCTACAATAGGAGCAGCAGTGGTTTCAACAACTGGAGCAGCAGTGGTTTCAACAACTGGAGCAGCAGTGGTTTCTACACTAGGAGCAGCAGTGGTTTCTACAACTGGAGCAGCGATGGTTTCTACAACTGGAGCAGCAGTGGTTTCTACAACTGGAGCAGCAGTGGTTTCAACAACTGGAGCAGCAGTTGTTTCCTCAACTGGAGCAGCAGTGGTTTCAACTCTAGGAGCAGCAGTGGTTTCAACAACTGGAGCAGCGGTGGTCCCAACAACAGGAGTAGCGGTGGTGTCAACAACTGGAGCAGCAGTTGTTTCTACAACGGGAGCAGCAGTGGTTTCTACAACTTGAGCAGCTGTGGTTACTACAACTGGCACAGCAGTGGATTCTACAATAGGTACAGCAGTGGTTTCAACAACTGGAGAAGCAGTGGTTTCTACAACTGGAGCAGCAGTGGTTTCCACAACTGGAGCAGCGGTGGTTTCTACAACTGGAGCAGCTGTCGTTTCTACAACTTGAGCAGCTGTGGTTACTACAACTGGAGCAACAGTGGTTTCAACAACTGGAGCAGCAGTGGTTTCTACAACTGGAGCTGCAGTGGTTTCTACAACGGGAGCAGCAGTGGTTTCTACAACTGGAGCAGCTGTGGTAACTACAACTGGAGCAGCAGTGGTTTCTAGAATAGGAGCAGCAGTGGTTTCAACAGCTGGAGCAGCTGTGGTTACTACAACTGGAGCAGCAGTGGTTTCTACAATAGGAGCAGCAGTGGTTTCAACAACTGGAGCAGCAGTGGTTTCAACAACTGGAGCAGCAGTGGTTTCTTCAACTGGAGCAGCAGTGGTTTCTACACTAGGAGCAGCAGTGGTTTCTACAACTGGAGCAGCGGTGGTTTCTACAACTGGAGCAGCAGTGGTTTCTACAACTGGAGCAGCAGTGGTTTCAACAACTGGAGCAGCAGTGGTTTCAACTCTAGGAGCAGCAGTGGTTTCAACAACTGGAGCAGCAGTGGTTTCTACAACTGGAGCAGCAGTGGTTTCTACAACGGGAGCAGCAGTGGTTTCTACAGTAGGAGCAGCAGTGGTTTCAACAACTGGAGCAGCAGTGGTTTCTACAACTGGAGCAGCAGTTGTTTCTACAACTGGAGCAGCAGTGGTTTCAACAACTGAAGCAGCGGTGGGTTCTACAACTGGAACAGCAGTGGTTTCAACAACTGGAGCAGCGGTGGTCCCAACAACAGGAGTAGCGGTGGTGTCAACAACTGGAGCAGCAGTGGTTTCTACAACGGGAGCAGCAGTGGTTTCTACAACTTGAGCAGCTGTGGTTACTACAACTGGCACTGCAGTGGATTCTACAATAGGTACAGCAGTGGTTTCAACAACTGGAGCAGCAGTGGTTTCTACAACTGGAGCAGCAGTGGTTTCCACAACTGGAGCAGAAGTGGTTTCTACAACTGGAGCAGCTGTCGTTTCTACAACTGGAGCAGCTGTGGTTACTAAAACTGGAGCAACAGTGATATCAACAACTGGAGCAGCAGTGGTTTCTACAACTGGAGCAGCAGTGGTTTCTACAACTGAAGCAGCAGTGGTTTCTACAACTGGAGCAGCAGTGGTTTCAACAACTGGAGCAGCAGTGGTTTCCTCAACTGGAGCAGCAGTGGTTTCTACACTAGGAGCAGCAGTGGTTTCAACAACTGGAGCAGCAGTGGTTTCTACAACTGGAGCAGCAGTGGTTTCTACAACGGTAGCAGCAGTGGTTTCTACATCTGGAGCAGCAGTGGTTTCAACAACTGGAGAAGCTGTCATTTCTACAACTGGAGCAGCAGAGGTTTCTACAACTGGAGCAGCAGTGGTTTCTACAACTGGAGCAGCAGTGGTTTCAACAACTGGAGCAGCAGTGGTTTCTACAACTGGAGCAGCAGTGGTTTCTACAACGGTAGCAGCAGTGGTTTCTACATCTGGAGCAGCAGTGGTTTCAACAACTGGAGAAGCTGTCATTTCTATAACTGGAGCAGCAGTGGTTTCGACAACTGGAGCAGCAGTGGTTTCTACAACTGTAGCAGCAGTTGTTTCTACAACTGGAGCAGCAGTGGTTTCAACAACTGAAGCAGCGGTGGGTTCTACAACTGGAGCAGCAGTGGTTTCAACAACTGGAGCAGCTGTCGTTTCTACAACTGGAGCAGCGGTTGATTCAACAACGGGAGTAGCAGTGGTTTCTACAACTGGAGTAGCAGTGGTTTCTACAACTGGAGCAGCAGTGGTTTCTACAACGGCAGCAGCAGTGGTTTCTACAACTGGAGCAGCTGTGGTTACTACAACTGGAGCAGCAGTGGTTTCTACAATAGGAGCAGCAGTGGTTTGAACAACTGGAGCAGCAGTGATCTCTACAACTGGAGCAGCAGTGGTGTCCACAACTGGAGCAGCGGTGGTTTCTAAAACGGGAGCAGCGGTGGTCTTAACAACTGGAGCAGCTGTGGTTTCTACTACTGGAGCAGCGGTGGTTTCTACAATGGGAGCAGCAGTGGTTTCTACAACTGGAGCAGCAGTGGTTTCTACAACTGGAGCAGCGGTGGGTTCTACAATTGGAGCAGCTGTGGTTTCTACAATTGGAGCAGCAGTGGTTTCAACAACTGGAGCAGCAGTGGTTTCTACAACTGGAGCAGCAGTGGTTTCTACAACGGGAGCAGCAGTGGTTTCTACAATTGGAGCAGCAGTTGTTTCTACAACTGGAGTAGCAGTGGTTTCAACAACTGGAGCAGCAGTGGTTTCCTCAACTGGAGCAGCAGTGGTTTCTACACTAGGAGCAGCAGTGGTTTCAACAACTGGAGCAGCAGTGGTTTCAACACCTGGAGCAGCAGTGGTTTCCTCAACTGGAGCAGCAGTGGTTTCTACACTAGGAGCAGCAGTGGTTTCAACAACTGGAGCAGCAGTGGTTTCTACAACTGGAGCAGCAGTGGTTTCTACAACGGGAGCAGCAGTGGTTTCTACACTTGGAGCAGCAGTGGTTTCTACCACTGGAGCAGCAGTGGTTTCAACAACTGGAGCCGCAGTGGTTTCTTCAACTGGAGCAGCAGTGGTTTCTACACTAGGAGCAGCAGTGGTTTCAACAACTGGAGCAGCAGTGGTTTCTACAACTGGAGCAGCAGTGGTTTCAACAACTGGAGCAGCAGTAGTTTTTTCAACTGGAGCAGCAGTGGTTTCAACAACTGGAGCAGCAGTGGTTTCTACAACTGGAGCAGCAGTGGTTTCTACAACTGGAGCTGCAGTGGTTTCTACAACGGGAGCAGCAGTGGTTTCTACAACTGGAGCAGCTGTGGTAACTACAACTGGAGCAGCAGTGGTTTCTAGAATAGGAGCAGCAGTGGTTTCAACAGCTGGAGCAGCTGTGGTTACTACAACTGGAGCAGCAGTGGTTTCTACAATAGGAGCAGCAGTGGTTTCAACAACTGGAGCAGCAGTGGTTTCAACAACTGGAGCAGCAGTGGTTTCTTCAACTGGAGCAGCAGTGGTTTCTACACTAGGAGCAGCAGTGGTTTCTACAACTGGAGCAGCGGTGGTTTCTACAACTGGAGCAGCAGTGGTTTCTACAACTGGAGCAGCAGTGGTTTCAACAACTGGAGCAGCAGTGGTTTCAACTCTAGGAGCAGCAGTGGTTTCAACAACTGGAGCAGCAGTGGTTTCTACAACTGGAGCAGCAGTGGTTTCTACAACGGGAGCAGCAGTGGTTTCTACAGTAGGAGCAGCAGTGGTTTCAACAACTGGAGCAGCAGTGGTTTCTAAAACTGGAGCAGCAGTTGTTTCTACAACTGGAGCAGCAGTGGTTTCAACAACTGAAGCAGCGGTGGGTTCTACAACTGGAACAGCAGTGGTTTCAACAACTGGAGCAGCGGTGGTCCCAACAACAGGAGTAGCGGTGGTGTCAACAACTGGAGCAGCAGTGGTTTCTACAACGGGAGCAGCAGTGGTTTCTACAACTTGAGCAGCTGTGGTTACTACAACTGGCACTGCAGTGGATTCTACAATAGGTACAGCAGTGGTTTCAACAACTGGAGCAGCAGTGGTTTCTACAACTGGAGCAGCAGTGGTTTCCACAACTGGAGCAGAAGTGGTTTCTACAACTGGAGCAGCTGTCGTTTCTACAACTGGAGCAGCTGTGGTTACTACAACTGGAGCAACAGTGATATCAACAACTGGAGCAGCAGTGGTTTCTACAACTGGAGCAGCAGTGGTTTCTACAACTGGAGCAGCAGTGGTTTCTACAACTGGAGCAGCAGTGGTTTCAACAACTGGAGCAGCAGTGGTTTCCTCAACTGGAGCAGCAGTGGTTTCTACACTAGGAGCAGCAGTGGTTTCAACAACTGGAGCAGCAGTGGTTTCTACAACTGGAGCAGCAGTGGTTTCTACAACGGTAGCAGCAGTGGTTTCTACATCTGGAGCAGCAGTGGTTTCAACAACTGGAGAAGCTGTCATTTCTACAACTGGAGCAGCAGAGGTTTCTACAACTGGAGCAGCAGTGGTTTCTACAACTGGAGCAGCAGTGGTTTCAACAACTGGAGCAGCAGTGGTTTCTACAACTGGAGCAGCAGTGGTTTCTACAACGGTAGCAGCAGTGGTTTCTACATCTGGAGCAGCAGTGGTTTCAACAACTGGAGAAGCTGTCATTTCTATAACTGGAGCAGCAGTGGTTTCGACAACTGGAGCAGCAGTGGTTTCTACAACTGTAGCAGCAGTTGTTTCTACAACTGGAGCAGCAGTGGTTTCAACAACTGAAGCAGCGGTGGGTTCTACAACTGGAGCAGCAGTGGTTTCAACAACTGGAGCAGCTGTCGTTTCTACAACTGGAGCAGCGGTGGATTCAACAACGGGAGTAGCAGTGGTTTCTACAACTGGAGTAGCAGTGGTTTCTACAACTGGAGCAGCAGTGGTTTCTACAACGGCAGCAGCAGTGGTTTCTACAACTGGAGCAGCTGTGGTTACTACAACTGGAGCAGCAGTGGTTTCTACAATAGGAGCAGCAGTGGTTTGAACAACTGGAGCAGCAGTGATCTCTACAACTGGAGCAGCAGTGGTGTCCACAACTGGAGCAGCGGTGGTTTCTAAAACGGGAGCAGCGGTGGTCTTAACAACTGGAGCAGCTGTGGTTTCTACTACTGGAGCAGCGGTGGTTTCTACAATGGGAGCAGCAGTGGTTTCTACAACTGGAGCAGCAGTGGTTTCTACAACTGGAGCAGCGGTGGGTTCTACAATTGGAGCAGCTGTGGTTTCTACAATTGGAGCAGCAGTGGTTTCAACAACTGGAGCAGCAGTGGTTTCTACAACTGGAGCAGCAGTGGTTTCTACAACGGGAGCAGCAGTGGTTTCTACAATTGGAGCAGCAGTTGTTTCTACAACTGGAGTAGCAGTGGTTTCAACAACTGGAGCAGCAGTGGTTTCCTCAACTGGAGCAGCAGTGGTTTCTACACTAGGAGCAGCAGTGGTTTCAACAACTGGAGCAGCAGTGGTTTCAACACCTGGAGCAGCAGTGGTTTCCTCAACTGGAGCAGCAGTGGTTTCTACACTAGGAGCAGCAGTGGTTTCAACAACTGGAGCAGCAGTGGTTTCTACAACTGGAGCAGCAGTGGTTTCTACAACGGGAGCAGCAGTGGTTTCTACACTTGGAGCAGCAGTGGTTTCTACCACTGGAGCAGCAGTGGTTTCAACAACTGGAGCCGCAGTGGTTTCTTCAACTGGAGCAGCAGTGGTTTCTACACTAGGAGCAGCAGTGGTTTCAACAACTGGAGCAGCAGTGGTTTCTACAACTGGAGCAGCAGTGGTTTCAACAACTGGAGCAGCAGTAGTTTTTTCAACTGGAGCAGCAGTGGTTTCAACAACTGGAGCAGCAGTGGTTTCTACAACTGGAGCAGCAGTGGTTTCTACAACGGTAGCAGCAGTGGTTTCTACATCTGGAGCAGCAGTGGTTTCAACAACTGGAGAAGCTGTCATTTCTACAACTGGAGCAGCAGAGGTTTCTACAACTGGAGCAGCAGTGGTTTCTACAACTGGAGCAGCAGTGGTTTCAACAACTGGAGCAGCAGTGGTTTCTACAACTGGAGCAGCAGTGGTTTCTACAACGGTAGCAGCAGTGGTTTCTACATCTGGAGCAGCAGTGGTTTCAACAACTGGAGAAGCTGTCATTTCTACAATTGGAGAAGCAGTGGTTTCGACAACTGGAGCAGCAGTGGTTTCTACAACTGGAGCAGCAGTTGTTTCTACAACTGGAGCAGCAGTGGTTTCAACAACTGAAGCAGTGGTGGGTTCTACAACTGGAGCAGCAGTGGTTTCAACAACTGGAGCAGCTGTCGTTTCTACAACTGGAGCAGCGGTGGATTCAACAACGGGAGCAGTAGTGGCTTCTGCAACTGGAGTAGCAGTGGTTTCTACAACTGGAGCAGCAGTGGTTTCTACAACGGCAGCAGCAGTGGTTTCTACAACTGGAGCAGCTGTGGTTACTACAACTGGAGCAGCAGTGGTTTCTACAATAGGAGCAGCAGTGGTTTGAACAACTGGAGCAGCAGTGATCTCTACAACTGGAGCAGCAGTGGTGTCCACAACTGGAGCAGCGGTGGTTTCTAAAACGGGAGCAGCGGTGGTCTTAACAACTGGAGCAGCTGTGGTTTCTACTACTGGAGCAGCGGTGGTTTCTACAATGGGAGCAGCAGTGGTTTCTACAACTGGAGCAGCAGTGGTTTCTACAACTGGAGCAGCGGTGGGTTCTACAATTGGAGCAGCTGTGGTTTCTACAATTGGAGCAACAGTGGTTTCAACAACTGGAGCAGCAGTGGTTTCTACAACTGGAGCAGCAGTGGTTTCTACACTAGGAGCAGCAGTGGTTTCAACAACTGGAGCAGCAGTGGTTTCAACACCTGGAGCAGCAGTGGTTTCCTCAACTGGAGCAGCAGTGGTTTCTACACTAGGAGCAGCAGTGGTTTCAACAACTGGAGCAGCAGTGGTTTCTACAACTGGAGCAGCAGTGGTTTCTACAACGGGAGCAGCAGTGGTTTCTACACTTGGAGCAGCAGTGGTTTCTACAACTGGAGCAGCAGTGGTTTCAACAACTGGAGCAGCAGTGGTTTCTTCAACTGGAGCAGCAGTGGTTTCTACAACTGGAGCAGCAGTGGTTTCTACAATAGGAGCAGCAGTGGTTTCAACAACTGGAGCAGCAGTGGTTTCAACAACTGGAGCAGCAGTGGTTTCTTCAACTGGAGCAGCAGTGGTTTCTACACTAGGAGCAGCAGTGGTTTCTACAACAGGAGCAGCAGTGGTTTCTACAACAGGAGCAGCAGTGGTTTCAACAACTGGAGCAGCAGTGGTTTCCTCAACTGGAGCAGCAGTGGTTTCTACACTAGGAGCAGCAGTGGTTTCAACAACTGGAGCAGCAGTGGTTTCTACAACTGGAGCTGCACTGGTTTCTACAACAGGAGCAGCAGTGGTTTCTACAACTGGAGCAGCAGTGGTTTCTACAACTGGAGCAGCAGTGGTTTCAACAACTGGAGCAGCAGTGGTTTCTTCAACTGGAGCAGCAGTGGTTTCTACACTAGGAGCAGCAGTGGTTTCAACAACTGGAGCAGCAGTGGTTTCTACAACTGGAGAAGCAGTGGTTTCTACAACGGGAGCAGCAGTGGTTTCAACAACTGGAGAAGCTGTCATTTCTACAACTGGAGCAGCAGTGGTTTCGACAACTGGAGCAGCAGTGGTTTCTACAACTGGAGCAGCAGTTGTTTCTACAACTGGAGCAGCAGTGGTTTCAACAACTGAAGCAGCGGTGGGTTCTACAACTGGAGCAGCAGTGGTTTCAACAACTGGAGCAGCTGTCGTTTCTACAACTGGAGCAGCGGTGGATTCAACAACGGGAGCAGTAGTGGCTTCTGCAACTGGAGTAGCAGTGGTTTCTACAACTGGAGCAGCAGTGGTTTCTACAACGGCAGCAGCAGTGGTTTCTACAACTGGAGCAGCTGTGGTTACTACAACTGGAGCAGCAGTGGTTTCTACAATAGGAGCAGCAGTGGTTTGAACAACTGGAGCAGCAGTGATCTCTACAACTGGAGCAGCAGTGGTGTCCACAACTGGAGCAGCGGTGGTTTCTAAAACGGGAGCAGCGGTGGTCTTAACAACTGGAGCAGCTGTGGTTTCTACTACTGGAGCAGCGGTGGTTTCTACAATGGGAGCAGCAGTGGTTTCTACAACTGGAGCAGCAGTGGTTTCTACAACTGGAGCAGCGGTGGGTTCTACAATTGGAGCAGCTGTGGTTTCTACAATTGGAGCAGCAGTGGTTTCAACAACTGGAGCAGCAGTGGTTTCTACAACTGGAGCAGCAGTGGTTTCTACACTAGGAGCAGCAGTGGTTTCAACAACTGGAGCAGCAGTGGTTTCAACACCTGGAGCAGCAGTGGTTTCCTCAACTGGAGCAGCAGTGGTTTCTACACTAGGAGCAGCAGTGGTTTCAACAACTGGAGCAGCAGTGGTTTCTACAACTGGAGCAGCAGTGGTTTCTACAACGGGAGCAGCAGTGGTTTCTACACTTGGAGCAGCAGTGGTTTCTACAACTGGAGCAGCAGTGGTTTCAACAACTGGAGCAGCAGTGGTTTCTTCAACTGGAGCAGCAGTGGTTTCTACAACTGGAGCAGCAGTGGTTTCTACAATAGGAGCAGCAGTGGTTTCAACAACTGGAGCAGCAGTGGTTTCAACAACTGGAGCAGCAGTGGTTTCTTCAACTGGAGCAGCAGTGGTTTCTACACTAGGAGCAGCAGTGGTTTCTACAACAGGAGCAGCAGTGGTTTCTACAACAGGAGCAGCAGTGGTTTCAACAACTGGAGCAGCAGTGGTTTCCTCAACTGGAGCAGCAGTGGTTTCTACACTAGGAGCAGCAGTGGTTTCAACAACTGGAGCAGCAGTGGTTTCTACAACTGGAGCTGCACTGGTTTCTACAACAGGAGCAGCAGTGGTTTCTACAACTGGAGCAGCAGTGGTTTCTACAACTGGAGCAGCAGTGGTTTCAACAACTGGAGCAGCAGTGGTTTCTTCAACTGGAGCAGCAGTGGTTTCTACACTAGGAGCAGCAGTGGTTTCAACAACTGGAGCAGCAGTGGTTTCTACAACTGGAGAAGCAGTGGTTTCTACAACGGGAGCAGCAGTGGTTTCTTCAACTGGAGCAGCTGTGGTTACTTCAACTGGAGCAGCAGTGGTTTCTACAATAGGAGCAGCAGTGGTTTCAACAACTGGCGCAGCAGTGGTTTCTACAACTGGAGCAGCAGTGGTTTCTACAACTGGAGCAGCAGTGGGTTCTAGAACTGGAGCAGCTGTGGTTTCTACAATTGGAGCAGCAGTGGTTTCAACTACTGGAGCAGCAGTGGATTCTACAACTGGAGCAGCAGTGGTTTCTACAACTTGAGCAGCAGTGGTTTCTACAACTTGAGCAGCTGTGGTTACTACAACTGGAGCAGCAGTGGGTTCTACAATGGGAGCAGCAGTGGATTCAACAACTTGAGCAGCCGTGGTTTCTATAACTAGAGAAGCAGTGGTTTCCACAACTGGAGCAGCGGTGGTTTCTACAACGGGAGCAGCAGTGGTCTCAACAACTGGAGCAGCTGTGGTTTCTACAATTGGAGCAGCAGTGGTTTCAACAACTGGAGCATCTGTCGTTTCTACAACTGGAGCAGCGGTGGTTTCTACAACGGAAGCAGCAGTAGTTTCTACAATTGGAGCAGCAGTGGTTTCTACAACTGGAGCAGCGGTGGGTTCTACAACTGGAGCAGTGGTGGCCGTTTCAATGACTTCTGTCATGATTTGAGGCAAAAGTGTGGACCTTAGCGGTGGCATCGTTGTAGCTTCTAGAACTGGAGCAGCAGTGGTTTCATCAACTGGAACAACGGTGGTTTCCAAAACTAGAGCAGCAGTGGTTTCTACAACTGGAGCAACAGTGGTTTCTACAACGGGAGCAGCGGTGGTCTCAACAACTGGAGCAGCGGTGGGTTCTACAACTGGAGCGGCTGTGGTTTCTACAATTGGAGCAGCAGTGGTTTCAACAACTGGAGAACCTGTGGTTTCTACAACTGGAGCAGCAGTGGTTTCTATAACGGGAGCAGCAGTGGTTTCTTCAACTGGTGCAGCTGTGGTTACTACAACTGGAGCAGCAGTGGTTTCTACAACTGGAGCAGCGGTGGGTTCTACAACTGGAGCAGCTGTGGTTTCTACAATTGGAGCAGCAGTGGTTTCAACTACTGGAGCAGCAGTGGATTCTACAACTGGAGCAGCAGTGGCTTCTACAACTTGAGCAGCTGTGGTTACTACAACTGGAGCAGCAGTGGTTTCTACAATGGGAGCAGCAGTGGTTTCAACAACTTGAGCAGCAGTGGTTTCTACAACTAGAGAAGCAGTGGTTTCAACAACTGGAGCAGCGGTGGTTTCTACAACGGGAGCAGCAGTGGTCTCAACAACTGGAGCAGCTGTGGTTTCTACAACTGCAGCAGCAGTGGTTTCAACAACTGGAGCAGCTGTCGTTTCTACAACTGGAGCAGCGGTGGTTTCTACAACGGAAGCAGCAGTAGTTTCTACAATTGGAGCAGCAGTGGTTTCTACAACTGGAGCAGCGGTGGGTTCTACAACTGGAGCAGTGGTGGCCGTTTTAATGACTTCTGTAATGATTTGAGGCAAAAGTGTGGACCTTAGCGGCGGCATCGTTGTAGCTTCTAGAACTGGAGCAGCAGTGGTTTCTACAACTGGAGCAGCGGTGGTTTCTACAACTGGAGCAGCAGTGGTTTCAACAACTAGAGCAGCGGTGGTTACTACAACTGGAGCAGCAGTGGTTTCTACAACTGGAGCAGCAGTGGTTTCTACAACTGGAGCAGCAGTGGTTTCTACAACTGGAGCAGCAGTGGTTTCTACAACTGGAGCAGCAGTGGTTTCAACAACTGGAGCAGCAGTGGTTTCTTCAACTGGAGCAGCAGTGGTTTCTACAACTGGAGCAGCAGTGGTTTCTACAATATGACCAGCAGTGGTTTCAACAACTGGAGCAGCAGTAGTTTCAACAACTGGAGCAGCAGTGGTTTCTTCAACTGGAGCAGCAGTGGTTTCTACAACTGGAGCAGCGGTGGTTTCTTCAACAGGAGCAGGAGTGGTTTCTACAACTGGAGCAGCAGTGGTTTCAACAACTGGAGCAGCGGTAGTTACTACAACTGGAGCAGCAGTGGTTTCTACAACTGGAGCAGCTGTGGTTACTACAACTGGAGCAGCAGTGGTTTCTACAATAGGAGCAGCAGAGGTTTCAACAACTGGAGCAGCAGTGATCTCTACAACTGGAGCAGCAGTGGTTTCCACAACTGGAGCAGCGGTGGTCTCTAAAACGGGAGCAGCGGTGGTCTTAACAACTGGAGCAGCTGTGGTTTCTACTACTGGAGCAGCAGTGGTTTCTACAATGGGAGCAGCAGTGGTTTCTACAACTGGAGCAGCAGTGGTTTCTACAACTGGAGCAGCGGTGGGTTCTACAATTGGAGCAGCTGTGGTTTCTACAATTGGAGCAGCAGTGGTTTCAACAACTGGAGCAGCAGTGGTTTCTACATCTGGAGCAGCAGTGGTTTCTACAACGGGAGCAGCAGTGGTTTCTACAATTGGAGCAGTAGTGCTTTCAACAACTGGAGCAGCAGTGGTTTCTACAACTGGAGCAGCAGTGGTTTCTACAAAGGGAGCAGCAGTGGTTTCTACAACTGGAGCAGCAGTGGTTTCTACAACTGGAGCAGCAGTGGTTTCAACGACTGGAGCAGCAGTGGTTTCCTCAACTGGAGCAGCAGTGGTTTCTACACTAGGAGCAGCAGTGGTTTCTACAACTGGAGCAGCGGTGGTTTCTTCAACTGGAGCAGGAGTGGTTTCTACAACTGGAGCAGCGGTGGGTTCTACAACTGGAGCAGCTGTGGTTTCTACAATTGGAGCAGCAGTGGTTTCAACTACTGGAGCAGCAGTGGATTCTACAACTGGAGCAGCAGTGGTTTCTACAACTTGAGCAGCTGTGGTTACTACAACTGGAGCAGCAGTGGTTTCTACAATGGGAGCAGCAGTGGTTTCAACAACTTGAGCAGCTGTGGTTTCTACAACTAGAGAAGCAGTGGTTTCCACAACTGGAGCAGCGGTGGTTTCTACAACGGGAGCAGCAGTGGTCTCAAGAACTGGAGCAGCTGTGGTTTCTACAACTGGAGCAGCAGTGGTTTCAACAACTGGAACAGCTGTCGTTTCTACAACTGGAGCAGCGGTGGTTTCTACAACGGAAGCAGCAGTAGTTTCTACAATTGGAGCAGCAGTGGTTTCTACAACTGGAGCAGCGTTGGGTTCTACAACTGGAGCAGTGGTGGCCGTTTCAATGACTTCTGTAATGATTTGAGGCAAAAGTGTGGACCTTAGCGGTGGCATCGTTGTAGCTTCTAGAACTGGAGCAGCAGTGGTTTCTACAACTGGAGCAACGGTGGTTTCTACAACTGGAGCAGCAGTGGTTTCAACAACTGGAGCAGCGGTGAATACTACAACTGGAGCAGCAGTAGTTTCTACAACTGGAGCAGCAGTTGTTTCTACAACGGGAGCAGCAGTGGTTTCAACAACTGGAGCAGCAGTGGTCTCAACAACTGGAGCAGGAGTGGTTTCAACAACTGGAGCAGCGGTAGTTACTACAACTGGAGCAGCAGTGGTTTCCACAACTGGAGCAGCAGTGGTGTCAACAACTGGAGCAGCAGTGGTTTCTTCAACTGGAGCAGCAGTGGTTTCTACAATAGGAGCAGCAGTGGTTTCGACAACTGGAGCAGCAGTGGTTTCTACAACTGGAGCAGCAGTTGTTTCTACAACAGGAGCAGCAGTGGTTTCAACAACTGAAGCAGCGGTGGGTTCTACAACTGGAGCAGCAGTGATTTCAACAACTGGAGCAGCAGTGGTTTCTACAACTGGAGCAGCGGTGGGTTCTACAATTGGAGCAGCTGTGGTTTCTACAATTGGAGCAGCAGTGGTTTCAACAACTGGAGCAGCAGTGGTTTCTACAACTGGAGCAGCAGTGGTTTCTACAACGGGAGCAGCAGTGGTTTCTACAACTGGAGCAGCAGTGGCTTCTACAACTGGAGCAGCAGTGGTTTCAACAACTGGAGCAGCAGTGGTTTCCTCAACTGGAGCAGCAGTGGTTTCTACACTAGGAGCAGCAGAGGTTTCAACAACTGGAGCAGCAGTGGTTTCAACACCTGGAGCAGCAGTGGTTTCCTCAACTGGAGCAGCAGTGGTTTCTACACTAGGAGCAGCAGTGGTTTCAACAACTGGAGCAGCAGTGGTTTCAACAACTGGAGCAGCAGTCGGTTCTACAACGGGAGCAGCAGTGGTTTCTACACTTGGAGCAGCAGTTGTTTCTACAACTGGAGCAGCAGTGGTTTCAACAACTGGAGCAGCAGTGGTTTCTTCAACTGGAGCAGCAGTGGTTTCTACAACTGGAGCAGCAGTGGTTTCTACAATAGGAGCAGCAGTGGTTTCAACAACTGGAGCAGCAGTGGTTTCAACAACTGGAGCAGCAGTGGTTTCTTCAACTGGAGCAGCAGTGGTTTCTACACTAGGAGCAGCAGTGGTTTCTACAACTGGAGCAGCGGTGGTTTCTTCAACTGGAGCAGGAGTGGTTTCTACAACTGGAGCAGCAGTGGTTTCAACAACTGGAGCAGCAGTGGTTTCCTCAACTGGAGCAGCAGTGGTTTCTACACTAGGAGCAGCAGTGGTTTCAACAACTGGAGCAGCAGTGGTTTCTACAACTGGAGCAGCAGTGGTTTCTACAACAGGAGCAGCAGTGGTTTCTACAACTGGAGCAGCAGTGGTTTCTACAACTGGAGCAGCAGTGGTCTCAACAACTGGAGCAGCAGTGGTTTCAACAACTGGAGCAGCGGTAGATACTACAACTGGAGCAGCAGTGGTTTCTACAATGGGAGCAGCAGTGGTTTCTACAACTGGAGCAGCAGTGGTTTCTACAACTGGAGCAGCGGTGGGTTCTACAATTGGAGCAGCTGTGGTTTCTACAATTGGAGCAGCAGTGGTTTCAACAACTGGAGCAGCAGTGGTTTCTACAACTGGAGCAGCAGTGGTTTCTACAACGGGAGCAGCAGTGGTTTCTACAATTGGAGCAGTAGTGGTTTCAACAACTGGAGCAGCAGTGGTTTCTACAACTGGAGCAGCAGTGGTTTCTACAACGGGAGCAGCAGTGGTTTCTACAACTGGAGCAGCAGTGGTTTCTACAATAGGAGCAGCAGTGGTTTCAACAACTGGAGCAGCAGTGGTTTCAACAACTGGAGCAGCAGTGGTTTCTTCAACTGGAGCAGCAGTGGTTTCTACACTAGGAGCAGCAGTGATTTCTACAACTGGAGCAGCGGTGGTTTCTTCAACAGGAGCAGGAGTGGTTTCTACAACTGGAGCAGCAGTGGTTTCAACAACTGGAGCAGCGGTAGTTACTACAACTGGAGCAGCAGTGGTTTCTACAACTGGAGCAGCTGTGGTTACTACAACTGGAGCAGCAGTAGTTTCTACAATAGGAGCAGCAGTGGTTTCAACAACTGGAGCAGCAGTGATCTCTACAACTGGAGCAGCAGTGGTTTCCACAACTGGAGCAGCGGTGGTTTCTAAAACGGGAGCAGCGGTGGTCTTAACAACTGGAGCAGCAGTGGTTTCTTCAACTGGAGCAGCAGTGGTTTCTACAATGGGAGCAGCAGTTGTTTCTACAACTGGAGCAGCAGTGGTTTCTACAACTGGAGCAGCGGTGGGTTCTACAATTGGAGCAGCTGTGGTTTCTACAATTGGAGCAGCAGTGGTTTCAACAACTGGAGCAGCAGTGGTTTCTACAACTGGAGCAGCAGTGGTTTCTACAACGGGAGCAGCAGTGGTTTCAACAACTGGAGCAGCAGTGGTTTCTACAACTGGAGCAGCAGTGGTTTCTACAACGGGAGCAGCAGTGGTTTCTACAACTGGAGCAGCAGTGGTTTCTACAACTGGAGCAGCAGTGGTTTCCTCAACTGGAGCAGCAGTGGTTTCCTCAACTGGAGCAGCAGTGGTTTCTACACTAGGAGCAGCAGTGGTTTCAACAACTGGAGCAGCAGTGGTTTCTACAACTGGAGCAGCAGTGGTTTCTACAACGGGAGCAGCAGTGGTTTCTACACTTGGAGCAGCAGTGGTTTCTACAACTGGAGCAGCAGTGGTTTCAACAACTGGAGCAGCAGTGGTTTCTTCAACTGGAGCAGCAGTGGTTTCTACAACTGGAGCAGCAGTGGTTTCTGCAATAGGAGAAGCAGTGGTTTCTTCAACTGGAGCAGCAGTGGTTTCTACACTAGGAGCAGCGGTGGGTTCCACAACTGGAGCAGCAGTGATTTCAACAACTGGAGCAGCTGTCGTTTCTACAACTGGAGCAGCGGTGGATTCAACAACGGGAGCAGCAGTGGTTTCTACAACTGGAGCAGCAGTGGTTTCCAGAACTGGAGCAGCAGTGGTTTCTACAACTGGAGCAGCAGTGGTTTCTACAACTGGAGCAGCTGTGGTTACTACAACTGGAGCAGCAGTGGTTTCTACAATAGGAGCAGCAGTGGTTTCAACAACTGGAGCAGCAGTGATCTCTACAACTGGAGCAGCAGTGGTTTCCACAACTGGAGCAGCGGTGGTTTCTAAAACGGGAGCAGCGGTGGTCTTAACAACTGGATCAGCTGTGGTTTCTACTACTGGAGCAGCGGTGGTTTCTACAATGGGAGCAGCAGTGGTTTCTACAACTGGAGCAGCAGTGGTTTCTACAACTGGAGCAGCGGTGGGTTCTACAATTGGAGCAGCTGTGGTTTCTACAATTGGAGCAGCAGTGGTTTCAACAACTAGAGCAGCAGTGGTTTCTACAACTGGAGCAGCAGTGGTTTCTACAACGGGAGCAGCAGTGGTTTCTACAACTGGAGCAGCAGTGGTTTCTACAACTGGAGCAGCAGTGGTTTCAACAACTGGAGCAGCAGTGGTTTCCTCAACTGGAGCAGCAGTGGTTTCTACACTAGGAGCAGCAGAGGTTTCAACAACTGGAGCAGCAGTGGTTTCAACACCTGGAGCAGCAGTGGTTTCCTCAACTGGAGCAGCAGAGGTTTCAACAACAGGAGCAGCAGTGGTTTCAACAACTGGAGCAGCAGTGGTTTCTACAACTGGAGCAGCAGTCGGTTCTACAACGGGAGCAGCAGTGGTTTCTACACTTGGAGCAGCAGTGGTTTCTACAAGTGGAGCAGCAGTGGTTTCAACAACTGGAGCAGCAGTGGTTTCTTCAACTGGAGCAGCAGTGGCTTCTACAACTGGAGCAGCAGTGGTTTCTACAATAGGAGCAGCAGTGGTTTCAACAACTGGAGCAGCAGTGGTTTCAACAACTGGAGCAGCAGTGGTTTCTTCAACTGGAGCAGCAGTGGTTTCTACACTAGGAGCAGCAGTGGTTTCTACAACTGGAGCAGCGGTGGTTTCTTCAACTGGAGCAGGAGTGGTTTCTACAACTGGAGCAGCAGTGGTTTCAACAACTGGAGCAGCAGTGGTTTCCTCAACTGGAGCAGCAGTGGTTTCTACACTAGGAGCAGCAGTGGTTTCAACAACTGGAGCAGCAGTGGTTTCTACAACTGGAGCAGCAGTGGTTTCTACAACAGGAGCAGCAGTGGTTTCTACAACTGGAGCAGCAGTGGTTTCTACAACTGGAGCAGCAGTGGTCTCAACAACTGGAGCAGCAGTGGTTTCAACAACTGGAGCAGCGGTAGTTACTACAACTGGAGCAGCAGTGGTTTCTACAACTGGAGCAGCTGTGGTTACTACAACTGGAGCAGCAGTGGTTTCTACAATAGGAGCAGCAGTGGTTTCAACAACTGGAGCAGCAGTGATCTCTACAACTGGAGCAGCAGCAGTGGTTTCCACAACTGGAGCAGCAGTGATCTCTACAACTGGAGCAGCAGTGGTTTCCACAACTGGAGCAGCGGTGGTTTCTAAAACGGGAGCAGCGGTGGTCTTAACAACTGGAGCAGCTGTGGTTTCTACTACTGGAGCAGCAGTGGTTTCTACAATGGGAGCAGCAGTGGTTTCTACAACGGGAGCAGCAGTGGTTTCTACAATTGGAGCAGTAGTGGTTTCAACAACTGGAGCAGCAGTGGTTTCTACAACTGGAGCAGCAGTGGTTTCTACAACGGGAGCAGCAGTGGTTTCTACAACTGGAGCAGCAGTGGTTTCTACAACTGGAGCAGCAGTGGTTTCAACAACTGGAGCAGCAGTGGTTTCCTCAACTGGAGCAGCAGTGGTTTCTACACTAGGAGCAGCAGTGGTTTCAACAACTGGAGCAGCAGTGGTTTCTACAACTGGAGCAGCAGTGGTTTCTACAACTGGAGCAGCAGTGGTTTCTACACTTGGAGCAGCAGTGGTTTCTACAACTGGAGCAGCAGTGGTTTCAACAACTGGAGCAGCAGTGGTTTCTTCAACTGGAGCAGCAGTGGTTTCAACAACTGGAGCAGCAGTGGTTTCCTCAACTGGAGCAGCAGTGGTTTCTACACTAGGAGCAGCAGTGGTTTCAACAACTGGAGCAGCAGTGGTTTCTACAACTGGAGCAGCAGTGGTTTCTACAACAGGAGCAGCAGTGGTTTCCTCAACTGGAGCAGCAGTGGTTTCCTCAACTGGAGCAGCAGTGGTTTCTACACTAGGAGCAGCAGTGGTTTCAACAACTGGAGCAGCAGTGGTTTCTACAACTGGAGCAGCAGTGGTTTCTACAACGGGAGCAGCAGTGGTTTCTACACTTGGAGATGCAGTGGTTTCTACAACTGGAGCAGCAGTGGTTTCAACAACTGGAGCAGCAGTGGTTTCTTCAACTGGAGCAGCAGTGGTTTCTACAACTGGAGCAGCAGTGGTTTCTACAATAGGAGCAGCAGTGGTTTCAACAACTGGAGCAGCAGTGGTTTCAACAACTGGAGCAGCAGTGGTTTCTTCAACTGGAGCAGCAGTGGTTTCTACACTAGGAGCAGCAGTGGTTTCTACAACTGGAGCAGCGGTGGTTTCTTCAACTGGAGCAGGAGTGGTTTCTACAACTGGAGCAGCAGTGGTTTCAACAACTGGAGCAGCAGTGGTTTCCTCAACTGGAGCAGCAGTGGTTTCTACACTAGGAGCAGCAGTGGTTTCAACAACTTGAGCAGCAGTGGTTTCTACAACTGGAGCAGCAGTGGTTTCTACAACTGGAGCAGCAGTGGTTTCTACAACAGGAGCAGCAGTGGTTTCTACAACTGGAGCAGCAGTGGTTTCTACAACTGGAGCAGCAGTGGTCTCAACAACTGGAGCAGCAGTGGTTTCAACAACTGGAGCAGTGGTAGTTACTACAACTGGAGCAGCAGTGGTTTCTACAACTGGAGCAGCTGTGGTTACTACAACTGGAGCAGCAGTGGTTTCTACAATAGGAGCAGCAGTGGTTTCTACAACTGGAGCAGCAGTGGTTTCTACAACTGGAGCAGCAGTAGTTTCTACAACAGGAGCAGCAGTGGTTTCTACAACTGGAGCAGCAGTGGTTTCTACAACTGGAGCAGCAGTGGTCTCAACAACTGGAGCAGCAGTGGTTTCAACAACTGGAGCAGCGGTAGTTACTACAACTGGAACAGCAGTGGTTTCTACAACTGGAGCAGCTGTGGTTACCACAACTGGAGCAGCAGTGGTTTCTACAATAGGAGCAGCAGTGGTTTCAACAACTGGAGCAGCAGTGATCTCTACAACTGGAGCAGCAGTGGTTTCCACAACTGGAGCAGCAGTGGTTTCTACAATAGGAGCAGCAGTGGTTTCAACAACTGGAGCAGCAGTGGTTTCAACAACTGGAGCAGCAGTGGTTTCTTCAACTGGAGCAGCAGTGGTTTCTACACTAGGAGCAGCAGTGGTTTCTACACTAGGAGCAGCAGTGGTTTCTACAACTGGAGCAGCCGTGGTTTCTTCAACTGGAGCAGGAGTGGTTTCTACAACTGGAGCAACAGTGGTTTCAACAACTGGAGCAGCAGTGGTTTCTACAACTGGAGCAGCAGTGGTTTCTACAACAGGAGCAGCAGTGATTTCTACAACTGGAGCAGCAGTGGTTTCAACAACTGGAGCAGCAGTGGTTTCCTCAACTGGAGCAGCAGTGGTTTCTACACTAGGAGCAGCAGTGGTTTCAACAACTGGAGCAGCAGTGGTTTCTACAACTGGAGCAGCAGTGGTTTCTACAACGGGAGCAGCAGTGGTTTCTACACTTGGAGCAGCAGTGGTTTCTACAACTGGAGCAGCAGTGGTTTCAACAACTGGAGCAGCAGTGGTTTCTTCAACTGGAGCAGCAGTGGTTTCTACAACTGGAGCAGCAGTGGTTTCTACAATAGGAGCAGCAGTGGTTTCAACAACTGGAGCAGCAGTGGTTTCAACAACTGGAGCAGCAGTGGTTTCTTTAACTGGAGCAGCAGTGGTTTCTACACTAGGAGCAGCAGTGGTTTCTACAACTGGAGCAGCGGTGGTTTCAACAACTGGAGCAGCAGTGTTTTCTACAACTGGAGCAGCAGTGGTTTCTACAACGGGAGCAGCAGTGGTTTCTACACTTGGAGATGCAGTGTTTTCAACAACTGGAGCAGCAGTGGTTTCTACAACTGGAGCAGCAGTGGTTTCTACAACGGGAGCAGCAGTGGTTTCTACACTTGGAGCAGCAGTGGTTTCTACAACTGGAGCAGCAGTGGTTTCAACAACTGGAGCAGCAGTGGTTTCTTCAACTGGAGCAGCAGTGGTTTCAACAACTGGAGCAGCAGTGGTTTCTACAACTGGAGCAGCAGTGGTTTCTACAACAGGAGCAGCAGTGGTTTCTACAACTGGAGCAGCAGTGGTTTCAACAACTGGAGCAGCAGTGGTTTCCTCAACTGGAGCAGCAGTGGTTTCTACACTAGGAGCAGCAGTGGTTTCAACAACTGGAGCAGCAGTGGTTTCTACAACTGGAGCAGCAGTGGTTTCTACAACGGGAGCAGCAGTGGTTTCTACACTTGGAGATGCAGTGGTTTCTACAACTGGAGCAGCAGTGGTTTCAACAACTGGAGCAGCAGTGGTTTCTTCAACTTGAGCAGCAGTGGTTTCTACAACTGGAGCAGCAGTGGTTTCTACAATAGGAGCAGCAGTGGTTTCAACAACTGGAGCAGCAGTGGTTTCAACAACTGGAGCAGCAGTGGTTTCTTCAACTGGAGCAGCAGTGGTTTCTACACTAGGAGCAGCAGTGGTTTCTACACTAGGAGCAGCAGTGGTTTCTACAACTGGAGCAGCCGTGGTTTCTTCAACTGGAGCAGGAGTGGTTTCTACAACTGGAGCAACAGTGGTTTCAACAACTGGAGCAGCAGTGGTTTCTACAACTGGAGCAGCAGTGGTTTCTACAACAGGAGCAGCAGTGATTTCTACAACTGGAGCAGCAGTGGTTTCAACAACTGGAGCAGCAGTGGTTTCCTCAACTGGAGCAGCAGTGGTTTCTACACTAGGAGCAGCAGTGGTTTCAACAACTGGAGCAGCAGTGGTTTCTACAACTGGAGCAGCAGTGGTTTCTACAACGGGAGCAGCAGTGGTTTCTACACTTGGAGCAGCAGTGGTTTCTACAACTGGAGCAGCAGTGGTTTCAACAACTGGAGCAGCAGTGGTTTCTTCAACTGGAGCAGCAGTGGTTTCTACAACTGGAGCAGCAGTGGTTTCTACAATAGGAGCAGCAGTGGTTTCAACAACTGGAGCAGCAGTGGTTTCAACAACTGGAGCAGCAGTGGTTTCTTTAACTGGAGCAGCAGTGGTTTCTACACTAGGAGCAGCAGTGGTTTCTACAACTGGAGCAGCGGTGGTTTCAACAACTGGAGCAGCAGTGTTTTCTACAACTGGAGCAGCAGTGGTTTCTACAACGGGAGCAGCAGTGGTTTCTACACTTGGAGATGCAGTGTTTTCAACAACTGGAGCAGCAGTGGTTTCTACAACTGGAGCAGCAGTGGTTTCTACAACGGGAGCAGCAGTGGTTTCTACACTTGGAGCAGCAGTGGTTTCTACAACTGGAGCAGCAGTGGTTTCAACAACTGGAGCAGCAGTGGTTTCTTCAACTGGAGCAGCAGTGGTTTCAACAACTGGAGCAGCAGTGGTTTCTACAACTGGAGCAGCAGTGGTTTCTACAACAGGAGCAGCAGTGGTTTCTACAACTGGAGCAGCAGTGGTTTCAACAACTGGAGCAGCAGTGGTTTCCTCAACTGGAGCAGCAGTGGTTTCTACACTAGGAGCAGCAGTGGTTTCAACAACTGGAGCAGCAGTGGTTTCTACAACTGGAGCAGCAGTGGTTTCTACAACGGGAGCAGCAGTGGTTTCTACACTTGGAGATGCAGTGGTTTCTACAACTGGAGCAGCAGTGGTTTCAACAACTGGAGCAGCAGTGGTTTCTTCAACTTGAGCAGCAGTGGTTTCTACAACTGGAGCAGCAGTGGTTTCTACAATAGGAGCAGCAGTGGTTTCAACAACTGGAGCAGCAGTGGTTTCAACAACTGGAGCAGCAGTGGTTTCTTCAACTGGAGCAGCAGTGGTTTCTACACTAGGAGCAGCAGTGGTTTCTACAACTGGAGCAGCGGTGGTTTCTTCAACTGGAGCAGGAGTGGTTTCTACAACTGGAGCAGCAGTGGTTTCAACAACTGGAGCAGCAATGGTTTCCTCAACTGGAGCAGCAGTGGTTTCTACACTAGGAGCAGCAGTGGTTTCAACAACTTGAGCAGCAGTGGTTTCTACAACTGGAGCAGCAGTGGTTTCTACAACTGGAGCAGCAGTGGTTTCTACAACAGGAGCAGCAGTGGTTTCTACAACTGGAGCAGCAGTGGTTTCTACAACTGGAGCAGCAGTGGTCTCAACAACTGGAGCAGCAGTGGTTTCAACAACTGGAGCAGTGGTAGTTACTACAACTGGAGCAGCAGTGGTTTCTACAACTGGAGCAGCTGTGGTTACTACAACTGGAGCAGCAGTGGTTTCTACAATAGGAGCAGCAGTGGTTTCTACAACTGGAACAGCAGTGGTTTCTACAACTGGAGCAGCAGTAGTTTCTACAACAGGAGCAGCAGTGGTTTCTACAACTGGAGCAGCAGTGGTTTCTACAACTGGAGCAGCAGTGGTCTCAACAACTGGAGCAGCAGTGGTTTCAACAACTGGAGCAGCGGTAGTTACTACAACTGGAACAGCAGTGGTTTCTACAACTGGAGCAGCTGTGGTTACCACAACTGGAGCAGCAGTGGTTTCTACAATAGGAGCAGCAGTGGTTTCAACAACTGGAGCAGCAGTGATCTCTACAACTGGAGCAGCAGTGGTTTCCACAACTGGAGCAGCAGTGGTTTCTACAATAGGAGCAGCAGTGGTTTCAACAACTGGAGCAGCAGTGGTTTCAACAACTGGAGCAGCAGTGGTTTCTTCAACTGGAGCAGCAGTGGTTTCTACACTAGGAGCAGCAGTGGTTTCTACACTAGGAGCAGCAGTGGTTTCTACAACTGGAGCAGCCGTGGTTTCTTCAACTGGAGCAGGAGTGGTTTCTACAACTGGAGCAACAGTGGTTTCAACAACTGGAGCAGCAGTGGTTTCTACAACTGGAGCAGCAGTGGTTTCTACAACAGGAGCAGCAGTGGTTTCTACAACTGGAGCAGCAGTGGTTTCAACAACTGGAGCAGCAGTGGTTTCTTCAACTGGAGCAGCAGTGGTTTCTACACTTTGAGCAGCAGTGGTTTCAACAACTGGAGCAGCAGTGGTTTCTACAACTGGAGCAGCAGTGGTTTCTACAACGGGAGCAGCAGTGGTTTCTACACTTGGAGCAGCAGTGGTTTCTACAACTGGAGCAGCAGTGGTTTCAACAACTGGAGCAGCAGTGGTTTCTTCAACTGGAGCAGCAGTGGTTTCTACAACTGGAGCAGCAGTGGTTTCTACAATAGGAGCAGCAGTGGTTTCAACAACTGGAGCAGCAGTGGTTTCAACAACTGGAGCAGCAGTGGTTTCTTTAACTGGAGCAGCAGTGGTTTCTACACTAGGAGCAGCAGTGGTTTCTACAACTGGAGCAGCGGTGGTTTCTTCAACTGGAGCAGGAGTGGTTTCTACAACTGGAGCAGCAGTGATTTCTACAACTTGAGCAGCAGTGGTTTCTACAACTGGAGCAGCAGTGGTTTCTACAACAGGAGCAGCAGTGGTTTCTACAACTGGAGCAACAGTGGTTTCTACAACTGGAGCAGCAGTGGTCTCAACAACTGGAGCAGCAGTGGTTTCAACAACTGGAGCACCGGTAGTTACTACAACTGGAGCAGCAGTGGTTTCTACAACTGGAGCAGCTGTGGTTACTACAACTGGAGCAGCAGTGGTTTCTACAATAGGAGCAGCAGTGGTTTCTACAACTGGAGCAGCAGTGGTTTCTACAACTGGAGCAGCAGTGGTTTCTACAACAGGAGCAGCAGTGGTTTCTACAACTGGAGCAGCAGTGGTTTCTACAACTGGAGCAGCAGTGGTCTCAACAACTGGAGCAGCAGTGGTTTCAACAACTGGAGCAGCGGTAGTTACTACAACTGGAACAGCAGTGGTTTCTACAACTGGAGCAGCTGTGGTTACTACAACTGGAGCAGCAATGGTTTCTACAATAGGAGCAGCAGTGGTTTCAACAACTGGAGCAGCAGTGATCTCTACAACTGGAGCAGCAGTGGTTTCCACAACTGGAGCAGCAGTGGTTTCTAAAACGGGAGCAGCGGTGGTCTTAACAACTGGAGCAGCTGTGGTTTCTACTACTGGAGCAGCAGTGGTTTCTACAATGGGAGCAGCAGTGGTTTCTACAACTGGAGCAGCAGTGGTTTCTACAACTGGAGCAGCAGTGGGTTCTACAATTGGAGCAGCTGTGGTTTCTACAATTGGAGCAGCAGTGGTTTCAACAACTGGAGCAGCAGTGGTTTCTACAACTGGAGCAGCAGTGGTTTCTACAACGGGAGCAGCAGTGGTTTCTACAATTGGAGCAGCAGTGGTTTCAACAACTGGAGCAGCAGTGGTTTCTACAACTGGAGCAGCAGTGGTTTCTATACTAGGAGCAGCAGTGGTTTCTACAACGGGAGCAGCAGTGGTTTCAACAACTGGAGCAGCAGTGGTTTCTACAATTGGAGCAGCAGTGGTTTCGACAACGGGAGCAGCAGTGGTTTCTACAACTGGAGCAGCAGTGGTTTCTACAACGGGAGCAGCAGTGGTTTCGACAACGGGAGCAGCAGTGGTTTCTACAACTGGAGCAGCAGTGGTTTCTACAACTAGAGCAGCGGTGGGATCTACAACTGGAGCAGCTGTGGTTTCTACAATTGGAGCAGCAGTGGTTTCAACAACTGGAGCAGCAGTGGTTTCTACAACTGGAGCAGCAGTGGTTTCTGCAACGGGAGCAGCAGTGGTTTCTACAACTGGAGCAGCAGTGGTTTCTACAACTGGAACAGCGGTGGGTTCTACAACAGTAGCAGTGGTGGCCGTTTCAATGACTTCTGTAATGATTTGAGGCAAAAGTGTGGACCTTAGCGATGGCATCCTTGTAGCTTCTACAACTGGAGCAGCAGTGATTTCTACAACTGGAGCAGCGGTGGTTTCTACAACGGGAGCAGCAGTGGTTTCAATAACTGGAGCACCAGTGGTCTCAATAACTGGAGCAGCAGTGGATTCCACAACTGGAGCAGCGGTGGTTACTAGAACTGGAGCAGCAGTGGTTTCTACAACGGGAGCAGCAGTAGTTTCTACAACTGGAGCAGCAGTGGTTTCAACAACTGGAGCAGCGGTGGATTCTACAACTGGAGCAGCTTTGGTTTCTACAATTGGAGCAGCAGTGGTTTCAACAACTGGAGCAGCAGTGGTTTCTACAACTGGAGCAGCAGTGGTTTCTACAACGGGAGCAGCAGTGGTTTCTACAACTGGAGCAGCTGTGGTTACTACAACTGGAGCAGCAGTGGTTTCTGCAATAGGAGCAGCAGTGGTTTCAACAACTGGAGAAGCAGTGGTTTCTACAACTGGAGCAGCAGTGGTTTCCAGAACTGGAGCAGCAGTGGTTTCTACAACTGGAGCAGCGGTGGTCTCAACAACTGGAGCAGCTGTGGTTTCTACAACTGGAGCAGCGGTGGTTTCTACAACTGGAGCAGCAGTGGTTTCTACAACTGGAGCAGCAGTGGTTTCTACAACGGGAGCAGCGGTGGGTTCTACAACTGGAGCAGTGGTGGCCGTTTCAATGACTTCTGTAATGATTTGAGGCATAAGTGTGGACCTTAGCGATGGCATCGTTGTAGCTTCTACAACTGGAGCAGCAGTGGTTTCTACAACTGGAGCAGCGGTGGTTTCTACAACTGGAGCAGCAGTGGTTTCAACAACTGGAGCAGCGGTGGTTACTACAACTGGAGCAGCAGTGGTTTCTACAACTGGAGCAGCGGTGGTTTCTACAACGGGAGCAGCAGTGGTTTCAACAACTGGAGCAGCAGTGGTCTCAACAACTGGAGCAGCAGTGGTTTCAACAACTGGAGCAGCGGTAGTTACTACAACTGGAGCAGCCGTGGTTTCTACAACTGGAGCAGCAGTGGTTTCAACAACTGGAGCAGTAGTGGTTTCTTCAACTGGAGCAGCAGTGGTTTCTATACTAGGAGCAGCAGTGGTTTCAACAACTGGAGCAGCGGTGGTGTCTACAACTGGAGCAGAAGTGGTTTCTGCAACTGGAGCAGCAGTGGTTTCGACAACGGGAGCAGCAGTGGTTTCTACAACTGGAGCAGCTGTGGTTACTACAACTGGAGCAGCAGTGGTTTCTGCAATAGGAGCAGCAGTGGTTTCAACAACTGGAGCAGCTGTGGTTTCTACAACTGGAGCAGCAGTGGTTTCAACAACTGGAGCAGCTGTCGTTTCTACAAATGGAGCAGCGGTCGTTTCTACAACGGGAGCAGCAGTGGTTTCTACAACTGGAGCAGCTGTGGTTACTACAACTGGAGCAGCAGTGGTTTCAACAACTCGAGCAGCTGTCGTTTCTACAACTGGAGCAGCGGTGGTTTCTACAACGGGAGCAGCAGTGGTTTCTACAACTGGAGCAGCAGTTGTTTCCACAACTGGAGCAGCGGTGGTTTCTACAACGGGAGCAGCAGTGGTTTCTACAATTGGAGCAGCAGTGGTTTCTACAACTGGAGCAGCGGTGGGTTCTACAACTGGAGCAGCAGTTGTTTCCACAACTGGAGCAGCGGTGGCTTCCACAACGGGAGCAGCAGTGGTTTCTACAATTGGAGCAGCAGT
Source organism: Catostylus mosaicus (assembly GCA_964019065.1). NCBI lineage: Eukaryota > Metazoa > Cnidaria > Scyphozoa > Rhizostomeae > Catostylidae > Catostylus > Catostylus mosaicus. Next base: position 15,596,729 of record OZ025184.1, on the reverse strand, counting down.
GGTTTCTACAACTGGAGGAGCAGTGGGTTCTACAACTGGAGCAGCGGTGGTTTCTACAACGGGAGCAGCAGTGGTTTCAACAACTGCAGAAGCAGTGGTCTCAATAACTGGAGCAGCAGTGGTTTCTACAACGGGAGCAGCAGTGGTTTGTACAACTGGAGCAGCGGTGGTTTCTATAACGGGAGCAGCAGTGGTTTCTAAAACTGGAGCAGCAGTAGTTTCCACAACTGGAGCAGCAGTGGTTCCTACAACAGGAGCAGCGGTGGTCTCAACAACTGGAGCAGCTGTGGTTTCTACAACTGGAGCAGCGGTGGTTTCTACAACGGGAGCAGCAGTGGTTTCTACAACTAGAGAAGCAGTGGTTTCTACAACTGGAGCAGCGGTGGGTTCTACAACTGGAGCAGCTGTGGTTTCTACAATTGGAGTAGCAGTGGTTTCAACAACTGGAGCAGCAGTGGTTTCGTCAATTGGAGCAGCAGTGGTTTCAACAACTGGAGCAGCAGTGGTTTCCACAACGGGAGCAGCAGTGGTTTCTACAACTGGAGCAGCTGTGGTTACTACAACTGGAGCAGCAGTGGTTTCAACAACTGCAGCAGCAGTGGTCTCAATAACTGGAGCAGCAGTGGTTTCTACAACGGGAGCAGCAGTGGTTTGTACAACTGGAGCAGCGGTGGTTTCTATAACGGGAGCAGCAGTGGTTTCTACAACTGGAGCAGCAGTAGTTTCCACCACTGGAGCAGCAGTGGTTCCTACAACAGGAGCAGCGGTGGTCTCAACAACTGGAGCAGCTGTGGTTTCTACAACTGGAGCAGCGGTGGTTTCTACAACGGGAGCAGCAGTGGTTTCTACAACTGGAGCAGCAGTGGTTTCTACAACTGGAGCAGCGGTGGGTTCTACAACTGGAGCAGCTGTGGTTTCTACAATTGGAGTAGCAGTGGTTTCAACAACTGGAGCAGCAGTGGTTTTGTCAATTGGAGCAGCAGTGGTTTGAACAACTGGAGCAGCAGTGGTTTCTACAACTGGAGCAGCAGTTGTTTCCACAACTGGAGCAGCGGTGGCTTCCACAACTGGAGCAGCAGTGGTTTCTACAATTGGAGCAGCAGTGGTTTCTACAACTGCAGCAGCAGTGGGTTCTACAACTAGAGCAGCGGTGGTTTCTACAACGGGAGCAGCAGTGGTTTCAACAACTGCAGCAGCAGTGGTCTCAATAACTGGAGCAGCAGTGGTTTCTACTACGCGAGCAGCAGTGGTTTGTACAACTGGAGCAGCGGTGGTTTCTGTAACGGGAGCAGCAGTGGTTTCTACAACTGGAGCAGCAGTGGTTCCTACAACAGGAGCAGCGGTGGTCTCAACAACGGGAGCAGCAGTGGTTTCTACAACTGGAGCAGCAGTGGTTTCTACAACTGGAGCAGCGGTGGGTTCTACAACTGGAGCAGCTGTGGTTTCTACAATTGGAGTAGCAGTGGTTTCAACAACTGGAGCAGCAGTGGTTTCGTCAATTGGAGCAGCAGTGGTTTCAACAACTGGAGCAGCAGTGGTTTCCACAACGGGAGCAGCAGTTGTTTCTACAACTGGAGCAGCTGTAGTTACTACAACTGGAGCAACAGTGGTTTCTACAATAGGAGCAGCAGTGGTTTGAACCACTGGAGCAGCAGTGGTTTCTACAACTGGAGCAGCAGTGGTTTCCACAACTGGAGCAGCGGTAATTTCAACAACTGGAGCAGCGGTGGTGTCTACAACTGGAGCAGAAGTGGTTTCTGCAACTGGAGCAGCAGTGGTGTCAACAGCTGGAGCAGCGGTGGCTTCTACAACTGGAGGAGCAGTGGCTTCATCAACTGGAGCAGCAGTGGTCTCAACAACTTGAGGAGCTGTGGTTTCAACAACTGGAGCAGCAGTGGGCTCTTGAACTGGAGTTGCAGTGGTTTCTACTACAGAAGCAGCAGTGGTTTCGACAACAGGAGCAGCAGTGCTTTCTACAACTGGAGCAGCTGTGGTTACTACAACTGGAGCAGCAGTGGTTTCTGCAATAGGAGCAGCAGTGGTTTCAACAACTGGAGCAGCAGTGGTTTCTATAACTGGAGCAGCAGTAGTTTCCACAACTGGCGCAGCAGTGGTTCCTACAACAGGAGCAGCGGTGGTCTCAACAACTGGAGCAGCTGTGGTTTCTACAACTGGAGCAGCGGTGGTTTCTACAACGGGAGCAGCAGTGGTTTCTACAACTGGAGCAGCAGTGGTTTCTACAACTGGAGCAGCGGTGGGTTCTACAACTGGAGCAGCTGTGGTTTCTACAATTGGAGTAGCAGTGGTTTCAACAACTGGAGCAGCAGTGGTTTCATCAATTGGAGCAGCAGTGGTTTCAACAACTGGAGCAGCAGTGGTTTCCACAACGGGAGCAGCAGTGGTTTCTACAACTGGAGCAGCTGTGGTTACTACAACTGGAGCAGCAGTGGTTTCTAAAATAGGAGCAGCAGTGGTTTCAACCACTGGAGCAGCAGTGGTTTCTACAACTGGAGCAGCAGTGGTTTCCACAACTGGAGCAGCGGTGGTTTCTACAACGGGAGCAGCAGTGGTTTCAACAATTGGAGCAGCAGTTGTTTCTACAACTGGAGCAGCAGTGGTTTCCACAACTGGAGCAGCGGTGGTTTTTACAACGGGAGCAGCAGTGGTCTCAACAACTGGAGCAGCTGTGGTTTCTACAACTGGAGCAGCAGTGGTTTCAACAACTGGAGCAGCTGTCGTTTCTACAACTGGAGCAGCGGTGGTTTCTACAACGGGAGCAGCAGTGCTTTCTACAACTGGAGCAGCTGTGGTTACTACAACTGGAGCAGCAGTGGTTTCAACAACTGGAGCAGCTGTCGTTTCTACAACTGGAGCAGCGGTGGTTTCTACAACGGGAGCAGCAGTGGTTTCTACAACTGGAGCAGCAGTTGTTTCCACAACTGGAGCAGCGGTGGTTTCTACAACGGGAGCAGCAGTGGTTTCTACAATTGGAGCAGCAGTGGTTTCTACAACTGGAGCAGCGGTGGGTTCTACAACTGGAGCAGTGGTGGCCGTTTCAATGGATTCTGTAATGATTTGAGGCAAAAGTGTGGACCTTAGCGATGGCATCGTTGTAGCTTCTACAACTGGAGCAGCAGTGGTTTCTACAACTGGAGCAGCGGTGGTTTCTACAACGGGAGCAGCAGTGGTTTCTACAACTGGAGCAGCAGTTGTTTCCACAACTGGAGCAGCGGTGGCTTCCACAACGGGAGCAGCAGTGGTTTCTACAATTGGAGCAGCAGTGGTTTCTACAACTGGAGGAGCAGTGGGTTCTACAACTGGAGCAGCGGTGGTTTCTACAACGGGAGCAGCAGTGGTTTCAACAACTGCAGCAGCAGTGGTCTCAATAACTGGAGCAGCAGTGGTTTCTACAACGGGAGCAGCAGTGGTTTGTACAACTGGAGCAGCGGTGGTTTCTATAACGGGAGCAGCAGCGGTTTCTAAAACTGGAGAAGCAGTAGTTTCCACAACTGGAGCAGCAGTGGTTCCTACAACAGGAGCAGCGGTGGTCTCAACAACTGGAGCAGCTGTGGTTTCTACAACTGGAGCAGCGGTGGTTTCTACAACGGGAGCAGCAGTGGTTTCTACAACTAGAGAAGCAGTAGTTTCTACAACTGGAGCAGCGGTGGGTTCTACAACTGGAGCAGCGGTGGTTTCTACAATTGGAGTAGCAGTGGTTTCAACAACTGGAGCAGCAGTGGTTTCGTCAATTGGAGCAGCAGTGGTTTCAACAACTGGAGCAGCAGTGGTTTCCACAACGGGAGCAGCAGTGGTTTCTACAACTGGAGCAGCTGTGGTTACTACAACTGGAGCAGCAGTGGTTTCAACAACTGCAGCAGCAGTGGTCTCAATAACTGGAGCAGCAGTGGTTTCTACAACGGGAGCAGCAGTGGTTTGTACAACTGGAGCAGCGGTGGTTTCTATAACGGGAACAGCAGTGGTTTCTACAACTGGAGCAGCAGTAGTTTCCACAACTGGAGCAGCAGTGGTTCCTACAACAGGAGCAGCGGTGGTCTCAACAACTGGAGCAGCTGTGGTTTCTACAACTGGAGCAGCGGTGGTTTCTACAACGGGAGCAGCAGTGGTTTCTACAACTGGAGCAGCAGTGGTTTCTACAACTGGAGCAGCGGTGGGTTCTACAACTGGAGCAGCTGTGGTTTCTACAATTGGAGTAGCAGTGGTTTCAACAACTGGAGCAGCAGTGGTTTCGTCAATTGGAGCAGCAGTGGTTTGAACAACTAGAGAAGCAGTGGTTTCTACAACTAGAGCAGCAGTTGTTTCCACAACTGGAGCAGCGGTGGCTTCCACAACGGGAGCAGCAGTGGTTTCTACAATTGGAGCAGCAGTGGTTTCTACAACTGGAGGAGCAGTGGGTTCTACAACTGGAGCAGCGGTGGTTTCTACAACGGGAGCAGCAGTGGTTTCAACAACTGCAGCAGCAGTGGTCTCAATAACTGGAGCAGCAGTGGTTTCTACAACGGGAGCAGCAGTGGTTTGTACAACTGGAGCAGCGGTGGTTTCTATAACGGGAGCAGCAGTGGTTTCTAAAACTGGAGCAGCAGTAGTTTCCACAACTGGAGCAGCAGTGGTTCCTACAACAGGAGCAGCGGTGGTCTCAACAACTGGAGCAGCTGTGGTTTCTACAACTGGAGCAGCGGTGGTTTCTACAACGGGAGCAGCAGTGGTTTCTACAACTAGAGAAGCAGTGGTTTCTACAACTGGAGCAGCGGTGGGTTCTACAACTGGAGCAGCTGTGGTTTCTACAATTGGAGTAGCAGTGGTTTCAACAACTGGAGCAGCAGTGGTTTCGTCAATTGGAGCAGCAGTGGTTTCAACAACTGGAGCAGCAGTGGTTTCCACAACGGGAGCAGCAGTGGTTTCTACAACTGGAGCAGCTGTGGTTACTACAACTGGAGCAGCAGTGGTTTCAACAACTGCAGCAGCAGTGGTCTCAATAACTGGAGCAGCAGTGGTTTCTACAACGGGAGCAGCAGTGGTTTGTACAACTGGAGCAGCGGTGGTTTCTATAACGGGAGCAGCAGTGGTTTCTACAACTGGAGCAGCAGTAGTTTCCACCACTGGAGCAGCAGTGGTTCCTACAACAGGAGCAGCGGTGGTCTCAACAACTGGAGCAGCTGTGGTTTCTACAACTGGAGCAGCGGTGGTTTCTACAACGGGAGCAGCAGTGGTTTCTACAACTGGAGCAGCAGTGGTTTCTACAACTGGAGCAGCGGTGGGTTCTACAACTGGAGCAGCTGTGGTTTCTACAATTGGAGTAGCAGTGGTTTCAACAACTGGAGCAGCAGTGGTTTCGTCAATTGGAGCAGCAGTGGTTTGAACAACTGGAGCAGCAGTGGTTTCTACAACTGGAGCAGCAGTTGTTTCCACAACTGGAGCAGCGGTGGCTTCCACAACGGGAGCAGCAGTGGTTTCTACAATTGGAGCAGCAGTGGTTTCTACAACTGCAGCAGCAGTGGGTTCTACAACTGGAGCAGCGGTGGTTTCTACAACGGGAGCAGCAGTGGTTTCAACAACTGCAGCAGCAGTGGTCTCAATAACTGGAGCAGCAGTGGTTTCTACTACGCGAGCAGCAGTGGTTTGTACAACTGGAGCAGCGGTGGTTTCTATAACGGGAGCAGCAGTGGTTTCTACAACTGGAGCAGCAGTAGTTTCCACAACTGGAGCAGCAGTGGTTCCTACAACAGGAGCAGCGGTGGTCTCAACAACTGGAGCAGCTGTGGTTTCTTCAACTGGAGCAGCGGTGGTTTCTACAACGGGAGCAGCAGTGGTTTCTACAACTGGAGCAGCAGTGGTTTCTACAACTGGAGCAGCGGTGGGTTCTACAACTGGAGCAGCTGTGGTTTCTACAATTGGAGTAGCAGTGGTTTCAACAACTGGAGCAGCAGTGGTTTCGTCAATTGGAGCAGCAGTGGTTTCAACAACTGGAGCAGCAGTGGTTTCCACAACGGGAGCAGCAGTTGTTTCTACAACTGGAGCAGCTGTAGTTACTACAACTGGAGCAGCAGTGGTTTCTACAATAGGAGCAGCAGTGGTTTGAACCACTGGAGCAGCAGTGGTTTCTACAACTGGAGCAGCAGTGGTTTCCACAACTGGAGCAGCGGTAATTTCAACAACTGGAGCAGCGGTGGTGTCTACAACTGGAGCAGAAGTGGTTTCTGCAACTGGAGCAGCAGTGGTGTCAACAGCTGGAGCAGCGGTGGCTTCTACAACTGGAGGAGCAGTGGCTTCATCAACTGGAGCAGCAGTGGTCTCAACAACTTGAGGAGCTGTGGTTTCAACAACTGGAGCAGCAGTGGGCTCTTGAACTGGAGTAGCAGTGGTTTCTACTACAGAAGCAGCAGTGGTTTCGACAACAGGAGCAGCAGTGCTTTCTACAACTGGAGCAGCTGTGGTTACTACAACTGGAGCAGCAGTGGTTTCTGCAATAGGAGCAGCAGTGGTTTCAACAACTGGAGCAGCAGTGGTTTCTATAACTGGAGCAGCAGTAGTTTCCACAACTGGCGCAGCAGTGGTTCCTACAACAGGAGCAGCGGTGGTCTCAACAACTGGAGCAGCTGTGGTTTCTACAACTGGAGCAGCGGTGGTTTCTACAACGGGAGCAGCAGTGGTTTCTACAACTGGAGCAGCAGTGGTTTCTACAACTGGAGCAGCGGTGGGTTCTACAACTGGAGCAGCTGTGGTTTCTACAATTGGAGTAGCAGTGGTTTCAACAACTGGAGCAGCAGTGGTTTCATCAATTGGAGCAGCAGTGGTTTCAACAACTGGAGCAGCAGTGGTTTCCACAACGGGAGCAGCAGTGGTTTCTACAACTGGAGCAGCTGTGGTTACTACAACTGGAGCAGCAGTGGTTTCTAAAATAGGAGCAGCAGTGGTTTCAACCACTGGAGCAGCAGTGGTTTCTACAACTGGAGCAGCAGTGGTTTCCACAACTGGAGCAGCGGTGGTTTCTACAACGGGAGCAGCAGTGGTTTCAACAATTGGAGCAGCAGTTGTTTCTACAACTGGAGCAGCAGTGGTTTCCACAACTGGAGCAGCGGTGGTTTTTACAACGGGAGCAGCAGTGGTCTCAACAACTGGAGCAGCTGTGGTTTCTACAACTGGAGCAGCAGTGGTTTCAACAACTGGAGCAGCTGTCGTTTCTACAACTGGAGCAGCGGTGGTTTCTACAACGGGAGCAGCAGTGCTTTCTACAACTGGAGCAGCTGTGGTTACTACAACTGGAGCAGCAGTGGTTTCAACAACTGGAGCAGCTGTCGTTTCTACAACTGGAGCAGCGGTGGTTTCTACAACGGGAGCAGCAGTGGTTTCTACAACTGGAGCAGCAGTTGTTTCCACAACTGGAGCAGCGGTGGTTTCTACAACGGGAGCAGCAGTGGTTTCTACAATTGGAGCAGCAGTGGTTTCTACAACTGGAGCAGCGGTGGGTTCTACAACTGGAGCAGTGGTGGCCGTTTCAATGGCTTCTGTAATGATTTGAGGCAAAAGTGTGGACCTTAGCGATGGCATCGTTGTAGCTTCTACAACTGGAGCAGCAGTGGTTTCTACAACTGGAGCAGCGGTGGTTTCTACAACGGGAGCAGCAGTGGTTTCTACAACTGGAGCAGCAGTTGTTTCCACAACTGGAGCAGCGGTGGCTTCCACAACGGGAGCAGCAGTGGTTTCTACAATTGGAGCAGCAGTGGTTTCTACAACTGGAGGAGCAGTGGGTTCTACAACTGGAGCAGCGGTGGTTTCTACAACGGGAGCAGCAGTGGTTTCAACAACTGCAGCAGCAGTGGTCTCAATAACTGGAGCAGCAGTGGTTTCTACAACGGGAGCAGCAGTGGTTTGTACAACTGGAGCAGCGGTGGTTTCTATAACTGGAGCAGCAGTGGTTTCTAAAACTGGAGAAGCAGTAGTTTCCACAACTGGAGCAGCAGTGGTTCCTACAACAGGAGCAGCGGTGGTCTCAACAACTGGAGCAGCTGTGGTTTCTACAACTGGAGCAGCGGTGGTTTCTACAACGGGAGCAGCAGTGGTTTCTACAACTAGAGAAGCAGTAGTTTCTACAACTGGAGCAGCGGTGGGTTCTACAACTGGAGCAGCGGTGGTTTCTACAATTGGAGTAGCAGTGGTTTCAACAACTGGAGCAGCAGTGGTTTCGTCAATTGGAGCAGCAGTGGTTTCAACAACTGGAGCAGCAGTGGTTTCCACAACGGGAGCAGCAGTGGTTTCTACAACTGGAGCAGCTGTGGTTACTACAACTGGAGCAGCAGTGGTTTCAACAACTGCAGCAGCAGTGGTCTCAATAACTGGAGCAGCAGTGGTTTCTACAACGGGAGCAGCAGTGGTTTGTACAACTGGAGCAGCGGTGGTTTCTATAACGGGAACAGCAGTGGTTTCTACAACTGGAGCAGCAGTAGTTTCCACAACTGGAGCAGCAGTGGTTCCTACAACAGGAGCAGCGGTGGTCTCAACAACTGGAGCAGCTGTGGTTTCTACAACTGGAGCAGCGGTGGTTTCTACAACGGGAGCAGCAGTGGTTTCTACAACTGGAGCAGCAGTGGTTTCTACAACTGGAGCAGCGGTGGGTTCTACAACTGGAGCAGCTGTGGTTTCTACAATTGGAGTAGCAGTGGTTTCAACAACTGGAGCAGCAGTGGTTTCGTCAATTGGAGCAGCAGTGGTTTGAACAACTAGAGAAGCAGTGGTTTCTACAACTAGAGCAGCAGTTGTTTCCACAACTGGAGCAGCGGTGGCTTCCACAACGGGAGCAGCAGTGGTTTCTACAATTGGAGCAGCAGTGGTTTCTACAACTGGAGCAGCAGTGGGTTCTACAACTGGAACAGCGGTGGTTTCTACAACGGGAGCAGCAGTGGTTTCAACAACTGCAGCAGCAGTGGTCTCAATAACTGGAGCAGCAGTGGTTTCTACTACGGGAGCAGCAGTGGTTTGTACAACTGGAGCAGCGGTGGTTTCTATAACGGGAGCAGCAGTGGTTTCTACAACTGGAGCAGCAGTAGTTTCCACAACTGGAGAAGCAGTGGTTCCTACAACAGGAGCAGCGTTGGTCTCAACAACTGGAGCAGCTGTGGTTTCTACAACTGGAGCAGCGGTGGTTTCTACAACGGGAGCAGCAGTGGTTTCTACAACTGGAGCAGCAGTGGTTTCTACAACTTGAGCAGCGGTGGGTTCTACAACTGGAGCAGCTGTGGTTTCTACAATTGGAGTAGCAGTGGTTTCAACAACTGGAGCAGCAGTGGTTTCGTCAATTGGAGCAGCAGTGGTTTCAACAACTGGAGCAGCAGTGGTTTCCACAACGGGAGCAGCAGTTGTTTCTACAACTGGAGCAGCTGTAGTTACTACAACTGGAGCAGCAGTGGTTTCTACAATAGGAGCAGCAGTGGTTTCAACCACTGGAGCAGCAGTGGTTTCTACAACTGGAGCAGCAGTGGTTTCCACAACTGGAGCAGCGGTGGTTTCTACAACGGGAGCAGCAGTGGTTTCAACAATTGGAGCAGCAGTTGTTTCTACAACTGGAGCAGCAGTGGTTTCCACAACTGGAGCAGCGGTGGTCTCAACAACTGGAGCAGCTGTGGTTTCTACAACTGGAGCAGCAGTGGTTTCATCAACTGGAGCAGCTGTCGTTTCTACAACTTGAGCAGCGGTGGTTTCTACAACGGGAGCAGCAGTGGTTTCTACAACTGGAGCAGCTGTGGTTACTACAACTGGAGCAGCAGTGGTTTCTGCAATAGGAGCAGCAGTGGTTTCAACAACTGGAGCAGAAGTGGTTTCTACAACGGGAGCAGCAGTGGTCTCAACAACTGGAGCAGCTGTGGTTTCTACAACTGGAGCAGCGGTGGTTTCTACAACGGGAGCAGCAGTGGTTTCTAGAACTGGAGCAGCAGTGGTTTCTACAACTGGAGCAGCGGTGGGTTCTACAACTGGAGCAGCTGTGGTTTCGTCAATTGGAGCAGCAGTGGTCTTAACAACTGGAGCAGCAGTGGTTTCCACAACGGGAGCAGCAGTTGTTTCTACAACTGGAGCAGCTGTAGTTACTACAACTGGAGCAGCAGTGGTTTCTACAATAGGAGCAGCAGTGGTTTCAACCACTGGAGCAGCAGTGGCTTCTACAACTGGAGCAGCAGTGGTTTCCACAACTGGAGCAGCGGTGGTTTCTACAACGGGAGCAGCAGTGGTTTCAACAATTGGAGCAGCAGTTGTTTCTACAACTGGAGCAGCAGTGGTTTCCACATCTGGAGCAGCGGTGGTCTTTACAACGGGAGCAGCAGTGGTCTCAACAACTGGAGCAGCTGTGGTTTCTACAACTGGAGCAGCAGTGGTTTCAACAACTGGAGCAGCTGTCGTTTCTACAACTGGAGCAGCGGTGGTTTCTACAACTGGAGCAGCAGTGGTTTCTACAACTGGAGCAGCTGTGGTTACTACAACTGGAGCAGCAGTGGTTTCTGCAATAGGAGCAGCAGTGGTTTCAACAACTGGAGCAGAAGTGGTTTCTACAACGGGAGCAGAAGTGGTCTCAACAATGAGAGCAGCTGTGGTGTCTACAACTGGAGCAGCGGTGGTTACTACAACGGGAGCAGCAGTGGTTTCTACAACTGGAGCAGCAGTTGTTTCCACAACTGGAGCAGCGGTGGCTTCCACAACGGGAGCAGCAGTGGTTTCTACAATTGGAGCAGCAGTGGTTTCTAGAACTGGAGCAGCAGTGGGTTCTACAACTGGAGCAGCGGTGGGTTCTACAACTGGAGCAGCTGTGGTTACTACAACTGGAGCAGCAGTGGTTTCTGCAATAGGAGCAGCAGTGGTTTCAACAACTGGAGCAGCAGTGGTTTCTACAACTGGAGGAGCAGTGGTTTCCACAACTGGAGCAGCAGTGGTTTCTACAACTGGAGCAGCTGTAGTTACTACAACTGGAGCAGCAGTGGTTTCTACAATAGGAGCAGCAGTGGTTTCAACCACTGGAGCAGCAGTGGTTTCTACAACTGGAGCAGCAGTGGTTTCCACAACTGGAGCAGCGGAGGTTTCTACAACGGGAGTAGCAGTGGTTTCAACAATTGGAGCAGCAGTTGTTTCTACAACTGGAGCAGCAGTGGTTTCCACAACTGGAGCAGCGGTGGTTTTTACAACGGGAGCAGCAGTGGTCTCAAGAACTGGAGCAGCTGTGGTTTCTACAACTGGAGCAGCAGTGGTTTCAACAACTGGAGCAGCTGTCGTTTCTACAACTGGAGCAGTGGTGGTTTCTACAACGGGAGCAGCAGTGGTTTCTACAACTGGAGCAGCTGTGGTTACTACAACTGGAGCAGCAGTGGTTTCTGCAATAGGAGCAGCAGTGGTTTCAACAACTGGAGCAGAAGTGGTTTCTACAACGGGAGCAGCAGTGGTCTCAACAACTGGAGCAGCTGTGGTTTCTACAACTGGAGCAGCGGTGGTTTCTACAACGGGAGCAGCAGTGGTTTCTACAACTGGAGCAGCAGTGGTTTCTACAACTGGAGCAGCGGTGGGTTCTACAACTGGAGCAGCTGTGGTTTCTACAACTGGAGCAGCAGTGGTTTCGTCAATTGGAGCAGCAGTGGTTTCAACAACTGGAGCAGCAGTGGTTTCCACAACGGGAGCAGCAGTTGTTTCTACAACTGGAGCAGCTGTAGTTATTACAACTGGAGCAGCAGTTGTTTCTACAATAGGAGCAGCAGTGGTTTCAACCACTGGAGCAGCAGTGGTTTCAACCACTGGAGCAGCAGTGGTTTCTACAACTGGAGCAGCAGTGGTTTCCACAACTGGAGCAGCGGTGGTTTCTACAACGGGAGCAGCAGTTGTTTCTACAACTGGAGCAGCAGTGGTTTCCACAACTGGAGCAGCAGTGGTTTCTACAACTGGAGCAGCTGTAGTTACTACAACTGGAGCAGCAGTGGTTTCTACAATAGGAGCAGCAGTGGTTTCAACCACTGGAGCAGCAGTGGTTTCTACAACTGGAGCAGCAGTGGTTTCCACAACTGGAGCAGCGGTGGTTTCTACAACGGGAGCAGCAGTGCTTTCAACAATTGGAGCAGCAGTTGTTTCTACAACTGGAGCAGCAGTGGTTTCCACAACTGGAGCAGCGGTGGTTTTTACAACGGGAGCAGCAGTGGTCTCAACAACTGGAGCAGCTGTGGTTTCTACAACTGGAGCAGCTGTGGTTTCTACAACTGGAGCAGCGGTGGTTTCTACAACGGGAGCAGCAGTGGTTTCTACAACTGGAGCAGCAGTGGTTTCTACAACTGGAGCAGCGGTGGGTTCTACAACTGGAGCAGCTGTGGTTTCTACAACTGGAGCAGCAGTGGTTTCGTCAATTGGAGCAGCAGTGGTTTCAACAACTGGAGCAGCAGTGGTTTCCACAACGGGAGCAGCAGTTGTTTCTACAACTGGAGCAGCTGTAGTTACTACAACTGGAGCAGCAGTTGTTTCTACAATAGGAGCAGCAGTGGTTTCAACCACTGGAGCAGCAGTGGTTTCAACCACTGGAGCAGCAGTGGTTTCTACAACTGGAGCAGCAGTGGTTTCCACAACTGGAGCAGCGGTGGTTTCTACAACGGGAGCAGCAGTTGTTTCTACAACTGGAGCAGCAGTGGTTTCCACAACTGGAGCAGCAGTGGTTTCTACAACTGGAGCAGCTGTAGTTACTACAACTGGAGCAGCAGTGGTTTCTACAATAGGAGCAGCAGTGGTTTCAACCACTGGAGCAGCAGTGGTTTCTACAACTGGAGCAGCAGTGGTTTCCACAACTGGAGCAGCGGTGGTTTCTACAACGGGAGCAGCAGTGGTTTCAACAATTGGAGCAGCAGTTGTTTCTACAACTGGAGCAGCAGTGGTTTCCACAACTGGAGCAGCGGTGGTTTTTACAACGGGAGCAGCAGTGGTCTCAACAACTGGAGCAGCTGTGGTTTCTACAACTGGAGCAGCAGTGGTTTCAACAACTGGAGCAGCTGTCGTTTCTACAACTGGAGCAGTGGTGGTTTCTACAACGGGAGCAGCAGTGGTTTCTACAACTGGAGCAGCTGTGGTTACTACAACTGGAGCAGCAGTGGTTTCTGCAATAGGAGCAGCAGTGATTTCAACAACTGGAGCAGAAGTGGTTTCTACAACGGGAGCAGCAGTGGTCTCAACAACTGGAGCAGCTGTGGTTTCTACAACTGGAGCAGCGGTGGTTTCTACAACGGGAGCAGCAGTGGTTTCTACAACTGGAGCAGCAGTGGTTTCTACAACTGGAGCAGCGGTGGGTTCTACAACTGGAGCAGCTGTGGTTTCTACAACTGGAGCAGCAGTGGTTTCGTCAATTGGAGCAGCAGTGGTTTCAACAACTGGAGCAGCAGTGGTTTCCACAACGGGAGCAGCAGTTGTTTCCACAACTGGAGCAGCTGTAGTTACTACAACTGGAGCAGCAGTGGTTTCTACAATAGGAGCAGCAGTGGTTTCAACCACTGGAGCAGCAGTGGTTCCTACAACTGGAGCAGCAGTGGTTTCCACAACTGGAGCAGCGGTGGTTTCTACAACGGGAGCAGCAGTGGTTTCAACAATTGGAGCAGCAGTTGTTTCTACAACTGGAGCAGCAGTGGTTTCGACAACTGGAGCAGCGGTGGTTTTTACAACGGGAGCAGCAGTGGTCTCAACAACTGGAGCAGCTGTGGTTTCTACAACTGGAGCAGCAGTGGTTTCAACAACTGGAGCAGCTGTCGTTTCTACAACTGGAGCAGCGCTGGTTTCTACAACGGGAGCAGCAGTGGTTTCTACAACTGGAGCAGCTGTGGTTACTACAACTGGAGCAGCAGTGGTTTCTGCAATAGGAGCAGCAGTGGTTTCAACAACTGGAGCAGAAGTGGTTTCTACAACGAGAGCAGCAGTGGTCTCAACAATTGGAGCAGCTGTGGTGTCTACAACTGGAGCAGCGGTGGTTTCTACAACGGGAGCAGCAGTGGTTTCTACAACGGGAGCAGCAGTTGTTTCCACAACTGGAGCAGCGGTGGCTTCCACAAGGGGAGCAGCAGTTGTTTCTACAATAGGAGCAGCAGTGGTTTCAACCACTGGAGCAGCAGTGGTTTCTACAACTGGAGCAGCAGTGGTTTCCACAACTGGAGCAGCGGTGGTTTCTACAACGGGAGCAGCAGTGGTTTCAACAATTGGAGCAGCAGTTGTTTCTACAACTGGAGCAGCAGTGGTTTCCACAACTGGAGCAGCGGTGGTTTTTACAACGGGAGCAGCAGTGGTCTCAACAACGGGAGCAGCAGTGGTTTCTACAACTGGAGCAGCTGTGGTTACTACAACTGGAGCAGCAGTGGTTTCTGCAATAGGAGCAGCAGTGGTTTCAACAACTAGAGCAGAAGTGGTTTCTACAACGGGAGCAGCAGTGGTCTCAACAATTGGAGCAGCTGTGGTGTCTACAACTGGAGCAGCGGTGGTTTCTACAACGGGAGCAGCAGTGGTTTCTACAACGGGAGCAGCAGTTGTTTCCACAACTGGAGCAGCGGTGGCTTCCACAACGGGAGCAGCAGTTGTTTCTACAATAGGAGCAGCAGTGGTTTCAACCACTGGAGCAGCAGTGGTTTCTACAACTGGAGCAGCAGTGGTTTCCACAACTGGAGCAGCGGTGGTTTCTACAACGGGAGCAGCAGTGGTTTCAACAATTGGAGCAGCAGTTGTTTCTACAACTGGAGCAGCAGTGGTTTCCACAACTGGAGCAGCGGTGGTTTTTACAACGGGAGCAGCAGTGGTCTCAACAACTGGAGCAGCTGTGGTTTCTACAACTGGAGCAGCAGTGGTTTCAACAACTGGAGCAGCTGTCGTTTCTACAACTGGAGCAGCGCTGGTTTCTACAACGGGAGCAGCAGTGGCTTCTACAACTGGAGCAGCTGTGGTTACTACAACTGGAGCAGCAGTGGTTTCTGCAATAGGAGCAGCAGTGGTTTCAACAACTGGAGCAGAAGTGGTTTCTACAACGGGAGCAGCAGTGGTCTCAACAATTGGAGCAGCTGTGGTGTCTACAACTGGAGCAGCAGTGGTTTCTACAACTGGAGCAGCAGTGGTTTCCACAACTGGAGCAGCGGTGGTTTCTACAACGGGAGCAGCAGTGGTTTCAACAATTGGAGCAGCAGTTGTTTCTACAACTGGAGCAGCAGTGGTTTCCACAACTGGAGCAGCGGTGGTTTTTACAACGGGAGCAGCAGTGGTCTCAACAACTGGAGCAGCTGTGGTTTCTACAACTGGAGCAGCAGTGGTTTCAACAACTGGAGCAGCTGTCGTTTCTACAACTGGAGCAGCGCTGGTTTCTACAACGGGAGCAGCAGTGGTTTCTACAACTGGAGCAGCTGTGGTTACTACAACTGGAGCAGCAGTGGTTTCTGCAATAGGAGCAGCAGTGGTTTCAACAACTGGAGCAGAAGTGGTTTCTACAACGGGAGCAGCAGTGGTCTCAACAATTGGAACAGCTGTGGTGTCTACAACTGGAGCAGCGGTGGTTTCTACAACGGGAGCAGCAGTGGTTTCTACAACTGGAGCAGCAGTTGTTTCCACAACTGGAGCAGCGGTGGCTTCCACAACGGGAGCAGCAGTGGTTTCTACAATTGGAGCAGCAGTGGTTTCTACAACTGGAGCAGCAGTGGGTTCTACAACTGGAGCAGCGGTGGTTTCTACAACGGGAGCAGCAGTGGTTTCAACAACTGCAGCAGCAGTGGTCTCAATAACTGGAGCAGCAGTGGTTTCTACAACGGGAGCAGCAGTAGAGTCTACTACTGGAGCAGCAGTGGTTTCAACAACTGGAGCAGCGGTGGGTTCTACAACTGGAGCAGCTGTGGTTACTACAACTGGAGCAGCAGTGGTTTCTGCAATAGGAGCAGCAGTGGTTCCAACAACTGGAGCAGCAGTGGTTTCTACAACTGGAGGAGCAGTGGTTTCCACAACTGGAGCAGCAGTGGTTTCTACAACGGGAGCAGCGGTGGTTTCTACAACTGGAGCAGCAGTGGTCTCAACAACTGGAGCAGCTGTGGTTTCTACAACTGGAGCAGCAGTGGTTTCAACAACTGGAGCAGCTGTCGTTTCTACAACTGGAGCAGCGGTGGTTTCTACAACGGGAGCAGCAGTGGTTTCTACAACTGGAGCAGCTGTGGTTACTACAACTGGAGCAGCAGTGGTTTCTGCAATAGGAGCAGCAGTGGTTTCAACAACTGGAGCAGCAGTGGTTTCTACAACGGGAGCAGCAGTGGTCTCAACAATTGGAGCAGCTGTGGTGTCTACAACTTGAGCAGCGGTGGTTTCTACAACGGGAGCAGCAGTTGTTTCTACAACTGGAGCAGCAGTTGTTTCTACAACTGGAGCAGCAGTTGTTTCCACAACTGGAGGAGCGGTGGCTTCCACAACGGGAGCAGCAGTGGTTTCTACCATTGGAGCAGCAGTGGTTTCTACAACTGGAGCAGCAGTGGGTTCTACAACTGGAGCAGCGGTGGTTTCTACAACGGGAGCAGCAGTGGTTTCAACAACTGCAGCAGCAGTGGTCTTAATAACTGGAGCAGCTGTGGTTACTACAACTGGAGCAGCAGTGGTTTCTACAACTGGAGCAGCTGTGGTTACTACAACTGGAGCAGCAGTGGTTTCTGCAATAGGAGCAGCAGTGGTTTCAACAACTGGAGCAGAAGTGGTTTCTACAACGGGAGCAGCAGTGGTCTCAACAATTGGAACAGCTGTGGTGTCTACAACTGGAGCAGCGGTGGTTTCTACAACGGGAGCAGCAGTGGTTTCTACAACTGGAGCAGCAGTTGTTTCCACAACTGGAGCAGCGGTGGCTTCCACAACGGGAGCAGCAGTGGTTTCTACAATTGGAGCAGCAGTGGTTTCTACAACTGGAGCAGCAGTGGGTTCTACAACTGGAGCAGCGGTGGTTTCTACAACGGGAGCAGCAGTGGTTTCAACAACTGCAGCAGCAGTGGTCTCAATAACTGGAGCAGCAGTGGTTTCTACAACGGGAGCAGCAGTAGAGTCTACTACTGGAGCAGCAGTGGTTTCAACAACTGGAGCAGCGGTGGGTTCTACAACTGGAGCAGCTGTGGTTACTACAACTGGAGCAGCAGTGGTTTCTGCAATAGGAGCAGCAGTGGTTCCAACAACTGGAGCAGCAGTGGTTTTTACAACTGGAGGAGCAGTGGTTTCCACAACTGGAGCAGCAGTGGTTTCTACAACGGGAGCAGCGGTGGTTTCTACAACTGGAGCAGCAGTGGTCTCAACAACTGGAGCAGCTGTGGTTTCTACAACTGGAGCAGCAGTGGTTTCAACAACTGGAGCAGCTGTCGTTTCTACAACTGGAGCAGCGGTGGTTTCTACAACGGGAGCAGCAGTGGTTTCTACAACTGGAGCAGCTGTGGTTACTACAACTGGAGCAGCAGTGGTTTCTGCAATAGGAGCAGCAGTGGTTTCAACAACTGGAGCAGCAGTGGTTTCTACAACGGGAGCAGCAGTGGTCTCAACAATTGGAGCAGCTGTGGTGTCTACAACTTGAGCAGCGGTGGTTTCTACAACGGGAGCAGCAGTTGTTTCTACAACTGGAGCAGCAGTTGTTTCTACAACTGGAGCAGCAGTTGTTTCCACAACTGGAGGAGCGGTGGCTTCCACAACGGGAGCAGCAGTGGTTTCTACCATTGGAGCAGCAGTGGTTTCTACAACTGGAGCAGCAGTGGGTTCTACAACTGGAGCAGCGGTGGTTTCTACAATGGGAGCAGCAGTGGTTTCAACAACTGCAGCAGCAGTGGTCTTAATAACTGGAGCAGCTGTGGTTACTACAACTGGAGCAGCAGTGGTTTCTGCAATAGGAGCAGCAGTGGTTTCAACATCTGGAGCAGCAGTGGTTTCTACAACTGGAGGAGCAGTGGTTTCCACAACTGGAGCAGCAGTGGTTTCTACAACGGGAGCAGCGGTGGTTTCTACAACTGGAGCAGCAGTGGTTTCTACAACTGGAGCAGCGGTGGGTTCTACAACTGGAGCAGCTGTGGTTTCTACAACTGGAGCAGCAGTGGTTTCTGCAATAGGAGCAGCAGTGGTTTCAACAACTGGAGCAGCAGTGGTTTCTACAACGGGAGCAGCAGTGGTCTCAACAATTGGAGCAGCTGTGGTGTCTACAACTGGAGCAGCGGTGGTTTCTACAACGGGAGCAGCAGTGGTTTCGACAACTGGAGCAGCAGTTGTTTCCACAACTGGAGCAGGGGTGGCTTCCACAACGGGAGACGCAGTGGTTTCAACAACTGGAGCAGCAGTGGTTTCTACAACTGGAGCAGCAGTGAGTTCTACAACTGGAGCAGCGGTGGTTTCTACAACGGGAGCAGCAGTGGTTTCAGCAACTGCAGCAGCAGTGGTCTCAATAACTGGAGCAGCAGTGGTTTCTACAACGGGAGCAGCAGTAGAGTCTACTACTGGAGCAGCAGTGGTTTCAACAACTGCAGCAGCGGTGGTGTCTACAACTGGAGCAGAAGTGGTTTCTACAACTGGAGCAGCAGTGGTCTCAACAACTGGAGCAGCTGTGGTTTCTACAACTGGAGCAGCAGTGGTTTCTACAATAGGAGCAGCAGTGGTTTCAAGAACTGGAGCAGCAGTGGTTTCTACAACTGGAGCAGCAGTGGTTTCCACAATTGGAGCAGCAGTGGTTTCTACAACGGGAGCAGCAGTGGTCTCAACAACTGGAGCAGCAGAGGTCTCAACAACTGGAGCAGTGATTTCTACAACTGAAGCAGCAGTGGTTTCTACAACTGGAGCAGCAGTGGTTTCTACAACGGGAGCAGCAGTGGTTTCTACAACTGGAGCAGCGGTGGGTTCTACAACTGGAGGAGCTGTGGTTTCTACAATTGGAGCAGCAGTGGCTTCAACAACTGGAGCAGCAGTGGTTTCTACAACTGGAGCAGCAGTGGTTTCTACAACGGGAGCAGCAGTGGTTTCTAAAACGGGAGCAGCAGTGGTTTCTACAACTGGAGCAGCTGTGGTTACTACCATTGGAGCAGCAGTGGTTTCAACAATAGGAGCAGCAGTGGTTTCTACAACAGGAGCAGCAGTGGTTTCTACAACTGGAGCAGCAGTGAGTTCTACAACTGGAGCAGCGGTGGTTTCTACAACGGGAGCAGCAGTGGTTTCAACAACTGCAGCAGCAGTGGTCTCAATAACTGGAGCAGCAGTGGTTTCTACAACGGGAGCAGCAGTAGAGTCTACTACTGGAGCAGCAGTGGTTTCAACAACTGCAGCAGCGGTGGTGTCTACAACTGGAGCAGAAGTGGTTTCTACAACTGGAGCAGCAGTGGTCTCAACAACTGGAGCAGCTGTGGTTTCTACAACTGGAGCAGCAGTGGTTTCTACAATAGGAGCAGCAGTGGTTTCAAGAACTGGAGCAGCAGTGGTTTCTACAACTGGAGCAGCAGTGGTTTCCACAATTGGAGCAGCAGTGGTTTCTACAACGGGAGCAGCAGTGGTCTCAACAACTGGAGCAGCTGTGGTTTCTACAACTGGAGCAGCAGTGGTTTCAACAACTGCAGCAGCTGTCGTTTCTACAACTGAAGCAGCGGTGGTTACTACAACGGGAGCAGCAGTGGTTTCTACAACTGGAGCAGCGGTGGGTTCTACAACTGGAGTAGCTGTGGTTTCTACAATTGGAGCAGCAGTGGCTTCAACAACTGGAGCAGCAGTGGTTTCTACAACTGGAGCAGCAGTGGTTTCTACAACGGGAGCAGCAGTGGTTTCTAAAACGGGAGCAGCAGTGGTTTCTACAACTGGAGCAGCTGTGGTTACTACCATTGGAGCAGCAGTGGTTTCAACAATAGGAGCAGCAGTGGTTTCTACAACAGGAGCAGCAGTGGTTTCTACAACTGGAGCAGCTGTGGTTCCTACAACTGGAGCAGCAGTGGTTTCTACAACTGGAGCAGCAGTGGTTTCAATAATAGGAGCAGCAGTGGTTTCAACAACGGGAGCAGCAGTGGTTTTTACAACTGGAGCAGCAGTGGTTTCGACAACGGGAGCAGCAGTGGTTTCTACAACTGGAGCAGCAGTGGTTTCAACAACTGGAGCAGCGGTGGGTTCTACAACTGAAGCAGCGGTGGTTTCTACAACTGGAGCAGCAGTGGTTTCTACAATTGGAGCAGCTGTGGTTTCTACAACTGGAGCAGCAGTGCGTTCTACAATAGGAGCAGCAGTGGTTTCAAGAACTGGAGCAGCAGTGGTTTCTACAACTGGAGCAGCAGTGGTTTCCACAATTGGAGCAGCGGTGGTTTCTACAACGGGAGCAGCAGTGGTTTCTACAATAGGAGCAGCAGTGGTTTCTACAATAGGAGCAGCAGTGGTTTCAACAACTGGAGCAGCAGTGGTTTCTACAACTGGAGCAGCATTGGTTTCCACAACTGGAGCAGCGGTGGTTTCTACAACGGGAGCAGCAGTGGTCTCAACAACTGGAGCAGCTGTGGTTTCTACATCTGGAGCAGCAGTGGTTTCAACAACTGGAGCAGCTGTCGTTTCTACAACTGGAGCAGCAGTGGTTTCTACAACGGGAGCAGCAGTGGTTTCTACAACTGGAGCAGCAGTTTTTTCCACAACTGGAGCAGCGGTGGTTTCTACAACGGGAGCAGCAGTGGTTTCTACAATTGGAGCAGCAGTGGTTTCTACAACTGGAGCAGCAGAGGTCTCAACAACTGGAGCAGTGATTTCTACAACTGAAGCAGCAGTGGTTTCTACAACTGGAGCAGCAGTGGTTTCTACAACGGGAGTAGCAGTGGTTTCAACAACTGGAGCAACAGTGGTTTCTACAATAGGAGCAGCAGTGGTTTCAACAATTGGAGCAGCAGTGGTTTCAACAACTGGAGCAGCAGTGCTTTCTACAACTGGAGCAGCAGTGGTTGCAACAGCTGGAGCAGCAGTGGTTTCTACAACTGGAGCATCTGTGGTCTCTACAACTGGAGCAGCAGTGGTTTCAACAACTGGAGCAGCTGTGGTTTCTACAACTGGAGCAGCAGTGGTTTCTACAACTGGAGCAGCAGTGGTTTCTACAACTGGAGCAGCAGTGGTTTCTACAACTGGAGCAGCAGTGGTTTCTATAGCAGGAGCAGCTGTGGTCTCAACAACTGGAGCAAGGGTTGTTTCTACAAGTGGGGCAGCAGTGGTCTCAACAACTGGAGCAGCGGTGGTTTTTACAACTGGAGCAGCAGTGGTTTCTACAAGTGGAGCGGCAGTGGTTTCAATAAGTGGAGCAGTAGTGGTTTCTAGAATAAAAACAGCAGTGGTTTCGTTAATAAAAAGAGCAATGGATTGTCAAACTTTTTGAGGAGTTGTTTTTACAAGATAGTTTTTTTGCTCCATTATTAAGGAGTTTAGGTTGTAGGAAATGTTGCTAAGTTATTATTCTTGTATAACTTTATTCTTTTTTGATGTTTACAATTTTGCATAAGATTATTTTCTTCTTTGGTTAGCGTTTTATTTTAAGATCGGAGAAATGACTATCTTGATAGATATAGTTATTTTTAGTGTCACCTCGTCTGGTGTTGTGGTAGTCATTGTGACTGTCATATTTTTTACCATTTTGAAGAAGATAGCATTAGTATTAAAGAAACGTGCATTTATTTAGGTCTGAGCCGGGTGGCGAGGACTGCATGGTAGCATGACAATAACACGAATTAAAGCAGCGAAAAAGAGGAGCCGGACGTAAACATTGAGCTCATAGGAAATGCAGCTTGGTTAGTAAAAAATCATAAAATCTTTTATGAAGTAAGATATATCCCTTCTGTAGAACCGCCTGAAATGCAGTACTGTTTTCGTTTACTTTCAATGTTGGCATATCGTGTGAATTTAGGCCTAGGCATCAGAGGCTACTTCTTTAGACAGATGTCCATCGACATGTGAAGTGAGATGTGAACAAATTAAACTCTCTATCTTTTTACTGCCCTGTCCTATATTTCAATTATAATAATGCTAATTGGATGGAACTCTCATTTGCTAATTTGAGGTGCGAATGGGCAACTGCCCTCCAATGCCCACTGGTTGGGAGAGTCTTTGCTTTCAAGAGGGGCAAAAAGTCAGGATGAAAGGGGACGAGAAGAGCCTGTGATGCATTACCCACGATGAAGATTTTCAAGCCGTTTGTTATAATTTGAAACTATTTACATGGTGGAGGATATCAAGTGTGACTAAGAAGTTTTTCGCAGACTTTTAATCAACGTTCGTAAGAAAAGGCTAATTTACGAACTTCGAGTCTTCGACGTTTGGCAAATGCCCCATAACGCTTCTTTGGGTTTAATTTATTTTGGGCTGGGTGAAGTTGAAAAAAAATTCGATAGGAACTTAGATTTAATCGGTTTTTGATGGCATCGTTTAAAAACCTTCTTTCCTTTGATTTGCTTGCTTGATTTCGACGACCAGTTATCAATTATCGTGGGTACTGCGTAAGGTGTCAAGAAAGAGCGCTTTATTCCTTGCAGTCCAGATCAGTCGTGGACTATTTGCAAATGGATCCGCATCGAAATGATCCTGGCACAGCCGAAAATGATCTTTTAGCAGAAATTCTCGAGACCCATCTTTGTAACAGAGCTGGATTTCTCTTGCACAAAGCTGGATCGGATGGAAACTTGAAGATTGTTTTCTTCTGACGGCTAGGCCCTAACATGGGATTGCTTCCAGTAGCGCTTTCTTGGATTCCCTTGCATTTCTATTGTCATACCTTCCTTTCCTGCCGTCTTCAAGGCAGTTATAATGCTACTGTGAACCATATTTGTTGAATGACAGTAAAAGAACTCATTTATTTACTTAACCGATAAGATATCTTCCGATTACTGGCATTCATACTGAAGATGCTTGCGTGAGTGAAACCAATGATCACATCTGACGTGACAAAAGCCGGATTAATTATCGGAAACGAGAATGCTCCGAGAATTGTCCCGCAGAAAACGACTATTTTAAAGCGTTATTTGGAAAAAACAAAGCGTTATTAATCACCGAAAACTTTACGATCGTTTTTATCACCTTCAACTACCTAATTTCGTGACGACATGAAAATACGCTGGATTTCTCCTTTAATGGAAAAGAGGAAGAGGAGCCGGCGCAAGTTGACAGAGTTTGCTGCAAATAAATAGCGGCAATATGTGTCTGTTAGATCATGGCAACGCCAGCACAGAAGGATCTATAGTGTTAAAGAAGTGTTTAAGTATTGGATTTAACTGAAAAAAATAGTGGCCTTTAGAACTGATCTTGCTGCCCATCTTATTTGCAGCACTGGCAGCGTGTCTGCAAGCCGGCAATACGCAATTTTCCTTCAGCTGTAAAATGCGCGAGAGGACCGATGCTTTGCAATTACTATTATTATTATCATTATTATTATTATTATTATTATTATTATTATTATTATTATTATTATTATTATCATTATTATTATTATTGTTATTATTATTATTATTATTATTATTATTATTATTATTATTATCATTATCATTATTATTATTATTATTATTGTTATTATTATTATTATTATTATTATTATTATTATTATTATTATTATTATTTTGATTGTTATGATAAATGTTTACATTAATTCTTGTCCAGCCCCTTTAAGGAAAGTGGACAAGTCATTGATTATCATCATCAGCAATCAAGCAAAATGCCATGATCCAGTAAATAACAGCATACAAATCAAGATCATATTCCTCTTCAGCAAAACAAAGCTATTGCTCGCAATCTTTACAACTTTATTAATATTGTAGCTTCCAAAAATTTGACTTGTTTTGGATCGATGATCAATTTTTTGCAATTTTCATTTTTCTTGCATCAGAGAAAATTTGTAAATTAATCATATTCTTAAACCACTTTATGGTCAGTGGCCATAAACTTTATTTTTAAGTCATTTAATCAAAGTTTTTTCGATTTTAAATTTGGGAACAGGTTGTAATAATATCAGTGGCATTGCTTTCATCGCAATCTACCTTCTTTACAGTTTTAAAACGGTCATCCTTCTTCAAGCAAGCTCCCTACGCAAACTATCAAAATCTAATGAAGATTCAACTTCGTAAAAGGTATTTCTGGAACAATTATTTTTGGCTTGATTAATTCATGTAACGAATTTCTCCTTTTCCTTGTCTCCAGTTTTGCTGGTTTGGCTACGGTTCATATATTGGTGCTCATTTTCAAAATACCCCTTTTAGTGTTTTACCATACGAATACGTTCAAGCACATATGTTGGCAGGAAACAATCATAATTTTCGAATTAGTGCAAATTATATTAGAGTTTATGTGCCCTTACTCCAATGTAGTATTACCTAGTTCGTAAGGAGCATCAAAGCAATCTGCAAATAAGCGTTGTCTATAAATTAACTCATTAATTATTGAAACATATTTGTTACTTTGATGATTTATGATATTTACGATTTAATAACAACACATCGCCCAGAACTTATATTATGGTACACTTGAATCTTTTTCCATGATTTATAAAGAAATATATTGAAATACGTACTTGGAATGGGTGATAAATTGAGTATAACGTCCGTTCCAAATTGACTTGGCTCAACTTCCACACTTTTCCGTCCATTTATAAGCGCCCCTGGTGCGGTAAAATTCAGTTTTGGTTTTGTAGCTGATGTGACGATGATCGACTGTGTAATGTTATTTAAAGCGGGAACGGGCAAGACTTCACGAACTCCATTCTTCATCAAATTCAATTCAATACTATCCGCAGCAAAATTGTTAATTTGCAGGTTGGCAATATATCTCTCCTCTTTTGTGTCTGCAAGAGAAAACAACTTGGAAAATTCATCGGCCGTCATATACAACATATGTTGAACACTCTAGAAAAACCTGTTACTGCACACTTACAAATCCATTTGAAGCATGCCAAACACATGCCTATTGATATCAAGCCATTTTACTAGCAGAAAACATAACCGATTTGATGGGAAATTTGACTTTTTGACAAACTCATCTATCTAACGAAATCTAGTGAACAAACTTTGATTCAATCCTTTATTAACATTTATCTTTGAGTATCTAAAAGTGTGTGCTGCTACGTTTCTTCCTACACGGTCTAGTGTAGGTATTTTTACATAGCAATTTATGGAAAGTTTTATGTGACTGACTAACAATTCCAGTCCGTCACCACTCATTTTGGCATCATAAAAATGGCCGATCGCCAATTCTGCGATTCAAAGCAGAGAATTACAGAGGTTAGAAATCACAGTCTGTTATCATTCAACTGTTAACTCATCAAAGACGTGGCTATGAGCACGATTTAACGACAAATTAAATTATATCTAAATGTTGAATTTGAGAGTTACCATTGCAAGCAGGGTAAAGAAAACCAAGGGGTATTGTTAAGGTGACAAAGGCTACGTAAAATGTCAATGCAAGACTTTTGGTGAGATGAATTAGTTTTTGACAAGTTAAAATGATCACTAATAACTGAAATTCAAATTTCATGACCTCGGCGTTTCATAGCCATTTTTTGCACCAGCTGATGTATTTGGCGGTGCCATCTTGGTCCCTAAAACGTTGTGGTCTGATGTCATTGCAAGCGCAATTGGTAGTTACTTTTGTTCGATCATTTGTAGCGTAAATTAGCGCCGCATACATGTTGAAGAATATCTTAGAAAAGTGAAACAGCCCCAAGGAAGGCGATCTGGGTGTAGACAGTGAGGCAAGATTTGGCCAAAATCGGAGTTAAGCTAGATTTTTCAAAAGAAGCACAAACATTGAATACATTATCTGAACTGACACAAGATAGAAAGAACTGGAGTGGCATTGTGAGGCACGACTTGCAGTATTTACTGAGTGTGACGTTGTAGAAGAAGATACACATTGATCTTCCAGTAATGCTAAATTCTAAGCAAAAGAAGCTAGGATATGGTTGCTTCACATAAAGCATGGCGCTGTTACGTTGCATCTAGCACAAATGAATGGAAATGAATGCAAAGGTTGCACTGTAACCTAAATCTTTCGAAATGAACTGGGTGAATATTGCAGTAACGAATAGAAAAAGGTTGCCAAAAAAGATCCGTAGCCCTATTTCAGCGATGTAAGCTTTCAACTTGTAAACTTTAGGTATAAACTTCAAAGCATTACAAGAAAAAAGTCAACACCAAACATTTTGGCAGTGTGAATAGATTAATCCGAATATTTAATAAATCGTATAATACTATTTTATGGTACCTTCAGTGATAGACAAGAGCTGGTAGGTTTTATCTTTGGTAGGGAAAACTGTTACATTCCTTTCTTCATTAACATTCAACGCTGCTTTCGATGCCGCGTCCTGAGCACGAACGATGAATGGGTTTTTGTTGGGCAATACCATTATTTCCTTCTTTATTTCCAAAGCATTTATATTGATCTTGTGAACATTTCCATTCTTGCTTAACATAACAGTTGCTGGCGTATTTCGGAGATTTCTCAGCTCCAGTGCAAGGTAATAATCTATTCCTGAAAAAAAGGCAAGAATACAGTTCATCTTTTCACGTGGTTTGTGAGCCAAAACTTGTTACTAACCAGGTTAAAAACAGATGTTAATTTATTGATCATTTATTCGCCGCAGTGCAATATTTCGACTTTTTTGTGCTCAAAAGCGTGCCGAACAAAAACGTATGTTCATTTTAACTTCTAACTTTATTCCGTATACTAAGTTCAGTTCTTCGTCTTCGTGTTATAATAAATTTTAAAAGGATGAAGCAATTAGTCAAACAAAAATTTTTCTCATAGGCTACTGGAACACTTGGAACTCACAGTATTGAGTCTCCCCACTGCCTGTATACAGTAGGAAACAATACGGTCTTACGTTAGGAACAAAATGTTTCATTATTTAGGAAAAACGTCGAAACACTCACACACTCTTCCGAATGAGCTAGTTAGAAAGAGGCAGAAGTTACTTGCATACTTGAAATATTCCAGTTATTAGAAAAAAATCATTATAGTAACATTGGAAACAATTCGCATGGGGATACTTCAATCAAAAATAAAGATAATTTAATGATTTTAAAAACGTCTTTCATACCTGGTATGATAAGTTCCTTTTCCGGACCTTCAATGGCAGGCTGATAAGTGAATTCTTGTAAATTGCCGATTGAAATCAACTTAGATGATTCAAAATCACGTATAGATACCTTCAAAGGTGGAGGTCTAGACGGTAGATAAAAGTTGAATTTTTTCACTGTTGTAGCGCTTGGTGTTATTTTCTCACTTTTTACTGCTCCTGCTTCTTGCCATTCCAATAGTATTGGATCTGCTCGTTTGTTTTTAATATTCAATACAAACGAATAGTTATACTTGGGATGTTCTGTAAAGCAAACAAAGTAAATGCATGTGAGTAGTGGTAGAATATCTTCTTCGCTTTAGCGTAAGTATTATTATTTGGTTTTATATTTTCACAATACTTATTTCGATATCATTTTATCTCGGGAGAATATAGGCGGGGCGAAGCAGGTGGGGCGGGTGGGGCGGTCTAATGACATTTCATAAAAGATATGTGTGTTACAAAAAGTTCTCAGGATCTACCAAGCGCAGAATTAACATCATCCTTACCCAAGCATGTGTGTCTATCGTCTGCAAGATATTTGTCTTCACTGCATGAGCATTGGTAATTACCAACAAGATTTTTACAGAAATCAGAACAGCCACCTTTATTTTCCATGCATTCATCAATGTCTTGGGGTAATTGAAAAAATTATGAATTGGTTAACACCAATAATTTGTATACAACGATATTTCGGTAAGCTAGATATATGATTTGGTTTGAAGAATGAAATATGTATCTAACAAATCAAATGGCTCATTGAATTATATTTAACGCAAGCTAGCTAAGCAAGCCATGCTAGAAGTGACCACAAGAGCATATTCTTCTAAATGTGTATGCCGTCTAGCCTATTAAATGGCGAGCTATATCTTATCTTACCTATGTCGTTTAAAAGCTGCAGCAAAGGAAAGGAAAGGTTTTTAGCACTGAAAGCGTATTCTAAACTCTATGAATTCGCAATTCGCGCAATATACAAGTAGGAATATATACAAAAATACTTCTGTATTTAATTTGGATTTGGCAGCTTCGAGGTCAATCCAAAAAGATTTCGATGCAAAATGCATAATATACAATTACCTATACACGTTTTTCCATCTTTGGCGAGTCTAAAGCCTCGAAGACAAGAGCATTGGTGTTCATAAGGATCGTCGCTACACAGTTGAGAGCAGCCACCATTATTGACCTTGCATGGCTTATCAACTGTAGGTAGGAAGAAGGAAAAAAAAATAATTGGTTGGTATATATAAACCAATATATAAAACTCTTTGATCATAAATCATGGGAGTCTGATTTTAATCATTTTAAATGGTGATCACTTCGTTCGTCAATAGTAACTATCAAATTTGTTTTAAGCAACCGCATCTCGATAAAAAAGCTAACACTTTGTCAACTGCAGACAAAAGATAGAATGAACAAGTTATCAAAACTTAAAAAAACCAATAGAAAATGAATAAATGTAAATGTACCATTACAATGCAAAACATTTCCCGCGAAGAGGGATTACTTCAGAACAAGATCAGGCCTTAAATTTCAGTAAGAACTTGACAAACAAAGGCAGAAAGCAACCTCTTTATCCGTTTGAATATGTATATTACCTAATTATGCCAATTTTAATCATAAATACTCACTCGCTTTCACGTTGAAATTAGTTCCAATGACATAAATCGATTTGTGGCACCACAACCCAACATACTTCTCACCAACTTCATCGCTGCCGACACCTTTCATTTCTACAGTTGGCAGTTTCGTTCCGTTAATGTAGATAGTTGCCAGGTTTCCATTGACAACAGAAGTTAAATTCAACCATACTCCTGATTCAAATTTGTAAGTGAACCTAGGTTTGTCCTCACGCCCTTCTGACGTCACATATACAAAACGGTTCAACCACAAAAAGAAGCCCCATCCTCTCTTTACCTCACTGAAATGTTAGAAATAAAATACATTTAACAAATCGATAGTTGTTAGTTAGTAAGAGAAACTGAATTACGAACAAAAAATCGTTTAATAGATAACAATTAGAAGCTTTTTCGACAATACTTTTCCCTTCCATCGAAACATACCTACTCTTTATTGTTAAGTTATTTTGTTAAATTTTTTTCTTCTGAAATCACAACATTTTTTGCACAATCAAATTGATTTGGAAAAATTCTCCCAACGCAGAAAATAAAATACTGAAATATCATGAGGTAGGAAAACATGAAAGCAACGACTTTTTGATCAAATGATTGAATAGTAAAGAAGCACTTCTTAGGAAATGTGGATCCACCAAACATAGTTATAAGCAATTTTGATGAAAATTTCAGGCTACTGTTCAATGTTTAAAAGTATGGGAAAACTTTGAATCGCAAATGCAGAGTTTTAGCTTTTCTAGGAAATTCGTTCCCCGAGGCATTGCTTTTACGAGGAGAGGGGGAAGCAACAAATAGAATTCAAAAAAATTTGTTAGTTTCCTAAGACTTCTCATCCTATTAAAACTTTAATTTAGAGTTCTATGGGAAAAGGAAAATTTTTTTTACAGGGAGGCAACTTTAACAAAAGCGATTGATTTCGACTTTGTTAAAAACAATTGAACACATCAAATTTAACACAATTTAACAAATCAAACTTGCTTTGCTGATGTTTCGTATCCTAACTTCATTTTCCACATGTGACCACACGCACCGTATCCAACAGAATTTTGGGGGCGAACTAAAGTTTCGATAACTGTAAAAGATGGTAAAATACATCACAGACAGAATTGTTTAAATTTTATTTGCATAACCGAGGAAAAAGGCCACAAGATAGGTTTGCAGAAGATAAAAGTTATATTGCGTGTCAAGAATAATATCAAAGTTCCTAAGATTGATGGGTAAATACAAAATCCTGGTCAACATTGATTAAACTCTATCATTATTGCATCAATATTTGCGATAAAACTTTAAGTAGCTTCCACTCACTTGTGGGGTAAATAACAAGGTGATTACCTTACCTTATAGCAATTTTCTAATTTCAATGATAACGAATCAAACTATACATTTTATAAAAGGGAGAAAGCTTCTCACTTACCAAGCAGAATCAAGTTTATTCAAACGATTTTATATCATAGACCAACTAAATCAAAATAATATACGCACCGTATCTACTCCTTTTAACAGGCCTTGCCCATACTTTTGAAGCACCAAAATGCCAAACCTCATCTCGCGTTGTACCCATATAACCGTAAAATTCATTTTTCACTACTCGCCATATCCCTGCAAGTGGCTGCAACCAGTTCTTATCCTTTGAAAGTTTCAACTTACTTGCATATGCTAACGGAAAGAAAGTGGTCAAGCTATTAAAGAGAAGTTATGAAGTTATCGACAAACACCCTACTTTATTGCTGAAGGAGTTTCAAGGGGAAGTTAAACGTGCGTTTTGACAAAAACCAAATTAGTGGTTGCTTTAGGCAAACATATGGCAAAATGGCACATACTATCCATAAGCAATCTCACACTTGGTCAGTTCTTAAAGCTACGTAAATGTTGTTTGTTATGGTCTACGTTGTGTGAGATAGACAAACTCTGTGATAATTAATGATTGTATCAAGTATAGACGTGGCCAGCTTGTTATTAAATTTATTGGACATGGCATGTTCGTTGGGTGTAGATTTTGGGTTTCTGTCAAAATACGACAAAAAATTGGCGACTTCATACTTTCATTAGATAAGCTGCGTTTTTAAGGATGTCAACTTAACTTTTGTCAAAAAGAGTGCCTGAACCACTTTGTTATAAGAATTAAGATAAAAATGCAAATAAGGCGCAATAGAAAGCATACATACGTGCATATGTGCAAGCGGTTTTGGTCACGGCATTTAAAAAGCTCTTTGAGGTCAGGGTATCAAAATTGGGTGCAACAAATGTTCTCGTCTTATCGCCTGCTAGATTTCTCAGGACTTCAAAGTTCACAGTCTGTGTACCAGAAACAGTTATTACAAGGACTCCACTTTCTCTCAAATATAGTAATACCCTGTTCACATCATCATTGTTGCTGTTTCTGGATTGAATGCCATCAGTGATGACAAACAGGATCTTTGGAATGCCTGGTCTACCTCCTGCGTCACTAACGAACAATGCACTGGCTAGTTGCAATCCAAGGTCGAGCCTGGATCGACCACCAGGATATTGTAGATTTTCCACTTCCCGACGGAACTGCGATAAAGAAATCAACTGCCCAAGTCGAAACACTGTTTTAGCTTTATCGCTAAAGAGTGTCAGGCCTACACGAGTAGCACTGTCAGATACACCAAAAAAGGATATGAGTTTTGTTATGAAGTTCTTGTAAGAGTTAAAGCCATTATTCTGAGTAGTATCCGATCCATCCAATAGAATACTAATATCAAGCTTTGTACTGCAGTCTCGAGTAAGTTGTTCTGAAAATCAATATTGATAAAACTGGTACATTAAAAAGTCAAAAATATTGAAATCACTTATAAATACTCACTTATGGACATTCAAAAAGTTCTCTCTTATGTGCCTTTAAGATTATCAGAGTCTTCAAGCAATTCATTTATATCATATTAGCATCTATTGAACGAGATTGACCCGTGATGAAGAACTTAATTTGGTTCATTCACTGTTCAATTTGCTAGCTGAATTAATTAAGCCATCTTTAGAGCAGCTATGTATGTTGGGATATAAAAGCATTAAATTTTCATAGGAACAGAATTAAAAGAATTGATTGTATATATTTAATGAACTGAACTGCACTGTAATTATAATACGTGATAACATTACGAACAAGAAGAAGCCAGATTACCTGCTGATGCACAAATTGATTTTGAAATTTCAGTACTCAACCTTGGGTTCTGTAGTTCAGTAAATGTAAGTGCACGAAACATATCATCTTTACTTTTGACTAATTTTGACAGCTCTTTTGTGTTAACATCCATACCAACAGCAAGAACGAGAACCTTCGGAAATATGTAGATCACATTGATTTAGTTATAAACATGCAATAATCAAAACCTAGGTGGTATTTGCAAAGAATTTGGTTTTCATTGAAGCATTTCCTAAGACACCATAAAATAAAAACTAAAATTAAAAAAAAATGGAGTTTTGCATCAAATGAGGCATAGTTTTTTATGTCACTATATCTCCCCTGATAAAATATACTAGCATGAATATTAAGCAATAAAAGCTTATAAGATATAGAAAGTCAACTTTCACAAAGCATTTGAGAATTCCTTAAAAAATGTTTCAAATTGAATATAGCGTCCTAAATACCTTAACGCCTAGCATATGTAGAGGTTGGACAGCAATGTCAATTCCATACGGAGATGAATGCACACCGTCAGTTACAATGAAAAGGAACTTGGGTCTTTTTTCTTTTATCACATCAGGCGTGCTGAACATGTCACGATGCGTTATCTGCAAGGCCACATCTAGTCGAGTAGATCCACTTGGCGAAGGCAATGATTTCAGAGCAGATTTGATGGCGTCTTTGTCGTAGTATTCATGTAACGACGTTTCAACACGTGCATTGTCGGAAAATACAACAAATCCAACGTGTGCCTTTTTGAGGCCAACGTGAAGATTATCTATTATTCTTTCAATTACGTTGACAACATCTTGAAAATAGCCCTCTGCACTGCCAGATGAATCAAGCATAAAAGCAAGGTCTAGATTCATGCCACAGGAAAAGTTTCCTTTCATTTGGCTTCCAATGTCTAAAAGATAAAATTTGTTACTTGGGAGTCTATTTTAGCACTTGGATACCAATTCGATTAGAAGCACTTCACAACAGAAAGCAATTATTGCTTTTTTACGTTGCATGCTAATTAAAATGCTTAATTTCTCTTATGTTAGAACCTTGTCTATTCCTTAACCTATAATGGAGACTGATTCTCCTTACCAACTAATAACCTCTCTTGTACCATTATTTTCGGCGATTTCATGGTCAAAATCTATATAGTTTAGTGGTATATCACTACTGTTTGATTGAATAAGTTTCAATCATCTGCGGGGAAGTCAGACAAAATGACAATAAGCAAACTTTTTTCAGTTTCTTTCATTTTCATTCTTTGTTTCCAGACGGCAGTGGATTACCCGCAAATTATTTAAATTATGTAGGGTAAGCAATAGATCCTCTGCAGTATTATTGGTGTTGACTGGGTCTTGAGGACAAACAATGTACTGCACAGTGTCAAGTCTTGTTCTCATTACCGTTTGTCTCGAAATAAGCATTTGATTTTTTAGTTACTGTTATTGTAAAGTGAAAAATTATCATGGTGTTAAATTAATTGCGAACTCCCCCTACCATTGCAGTAGTTCCCTAAATATCAGAGAATGCTCGACACCCAACCAAAAAACAGTTTTGACTTGCTAGATGACGTAATGCTCGTTATTATAGCTCTTGAATTAACGGAACTAATTCTATGTTTGTACTTCATCTGGCAATACAATTACTTTGTTAAGCAGATTAATGGGAATGGCTTTAAAGACTGAATGAAATTCACAGAATACGAACTCATGTCTATGTGAAGATAAAATTTTCCTAAGTGCATTAAAAATGAAAACTGTACTAAACTAACAGCGTCAATTATAGATTCAAAAATTCTTTAAAGAAGATGTTATAAACAATCTAGTTTCATCCAGAATGTATACTAGTGAAGAGACGTGAACAAGTAAGTTAGTCTTTCCATAAAGATGTAGGAAAAATGATTATAGAAATAAAAAAACCGAAAGGAGCAGGAAAATGGGCGACAATTTTTCATAAGAAACAATGATTTATGTATGTTTCCCTCTGTTCAAATAACATTTTGGATACAAACTAGTATGAAAATTTGAGATGAATTTTATCTTTCTGTGTGGTAAGTTTCTTCTAAATGCTCGTGGGAACGCATTGTCATTTTTATAGAGCGCAGGAATTGGCATTCTCATTTGCACCCTCAAGCTAAGGATGAGTGGGCACAGTCAAAAGAGCTAACCAATAACACGCACCATTCACTTCCTGCGCGATTTAAATCAATATTTGGTAATAGTTCTATAAATCAGCTTGTCTCTTCCTCATAAGCAGACTTTTACGGGTCCCGAATAAGGTAAATTTGCTGCATTTTTGTACAGTTTCAAGTGCGGCAGTTTACAATAGTCAGTTACTCACAAAATAAATCAAAATCCTCACCTCTCAAATCTTTTCTTATTCCATCGGCAATAACTTTTTGATTGACTGACATTTTTGCAAGTGAAGAGACAGAAAAAGTATTAAGTGAACTTTTGAAGACACCAAATGCTTTTAATTTGCTTTCAGCTACGCTAGATTCTGTGATGAAATACAGTTTAACATTTAGCACCCTCAGCGCTTCAAGGTATCTCCTAACTTCTACCATAATTTCGCCAGAGACCTTAAAACTGTCATCAATGAAGAGTACCAAAGCCCTAAAAAGTAATAGAATGACTTTCAAATAAATTCACTGCAATATAAAAAACTACAATAGATTTATGGCAGCTTCTAATGGGGTAAAACAACTGTGTTGATAAAAGGAGGACAGGAGCGCCGAACTGACAAATGAGCGTAAATGAAGAACTAATAAAGAGGTACTCAGAGTAGGCCTACCTAAACCAAAGTGCATTCCAATAAGGCCTGAAGATCATAAGCATGCACATTGCTTTTATCAGCGTTGGACGTAAGGACAATCAACAAATTTTTGGCGTGTGTAAATAGGGTTGGATTTTCGATATATTTGTGATTCGAAAATGAATCTGAATCACGTGCTGGCCCAAGCCCAGACAAATCTAATGCGATATTGATTTCGTACGCACTAGTTTAGCCAGGTCCGTGACTGCGTCTAAGCTCCATCTCACACTGCATTTCTATCAAATATATGCAAAACTGTGAAATTCTTATAAATTCTGAACAGGCTCTATAAAACAATCAATTATTGGCAAAGGCAACCGGTTGCCCAGTTCCCCTATATCATCAGCAGACATGATGCATTTCAACAAATATTATATCTTGCGTATATCACAACCAGAGCCAGCGTCAATTTAGGGGGCATAAATGGGCGGCCCAACTAGGCTGTTCATCAGAAAACTAGAATGCTTATCGGAAAAATGCTTTGGGATTTCCTAAGAATCACAGAGTGATAACATGCTGATGACGACGACGATCGTCTGAGATTGATGATATCTCCCCTCCCCCACCCGTTGTGTAACAGGACACGTATCGCCACCTTAGTCATAAGGTATTACACGTGTAGATAATCAAACATTGATCACGTGTATTTTACATATATATTTAATCACTGTAATTATTCTAGAGATGTTATGCTATGTTATGTTCATGACAGTCAAAATGTGATGAGTGCTTTTCTCTCGCCTCTCGCTTTTCTTCAGGCAAAGAAGTAGAAAGCCTCTTACAGTTGATCACTTTTTGTGTCGGCTCTTACTACAATATTTAAGTAAATGTTTTAGTTACCTTGGTTTTCCTGATCGCATACCAGCACTTGTGGTAAAAAGCTGCCTATAAGCAGCAGCCAGTGCCAAGTCAAGTCGCAACGCTCCGCCTGCTGATGTTGACAGCTTTTTCATTGCACCTTGGAACTCCGCCAAGTTGTAGTAATCACCAAACTCTATCTCCGTTTTGGCTGACTCAGCGGCTAATATGACACCAAAATGACCCCATTCCAATGAAAGTAAGAACTCAATAGCGAGGAAATTAATGAAGTTGTATTGTGCTTGGATGGATTCGCTTTTAAGACCAAATGAGCGATCAACAATAAATCCAAGATCAACAGCAACAGCTCTCTTTCTGTCTACCACTGAAAGTTAAAAATTTGGAGCACATTCAGTAAAAAGAGGCGAACAAATAGGCTGATACAGCATTTGCAAAATTTGTTATGAAATTGATTTCAATTTTTAAAGGATTCGCAGAAATTTTTCCGTTGAGCAATTATGGATCGTTGGAGCAAAAATGCCAATTGCACTAAACATTGGAACACCATAATAATACCAGATCTAAGAAAACAGGATATTAATCAATTTCCATAGCCCAAAATTATTGAGTTAGATGAAGAATAAAAAGAGAGCTGGCCCAGATTAACTAGAAATTGACCTATCAAATATGCCTAAACTGATATTGATAATGAAACAGCTAAAATCTTCAATACATTAACAAGCACTGATGGATAACTAAGGAGAGTAATTAACATATGATGGCCAAAATTGATTTCCAATAAGAGATTATATGCGAAAACAGAAGCGACAAAATGGAGTGCCATAATCAGAAAGAAAAGGCTGAATTGGCTAGGTCATTAGTAAGGCTAAAGCAAGTGACCGTGTTTGAAGCAAGTTGTTAAAATTGCTGAAGGACATTATGACGGTTAACCGTTAAACATAAATAGATGATGAAGAAAGTTACTGAAAACCATTCAAGCAGAAGACTCAGCTGACGTTGGATGGTCTCATCATCGATTTTTCATACAAAATTGATTTGAAATCTCAAAATCTACTTTGGATATCTATTAATATGAATGGCAAACGAAAGCCTTTTGATTCAAGTATCTATATTAGCTTTAAGAGATTAACGTATATGCGTTATTGAATAAATTTATATACATCTATCTGAGTCACATTCAGCGCATTCCTTACTTAAGTGAATATTTTGATTAACAAGACAAATCCAATGGATTAGAAATATCCTTCCCATTTTAAAAAGTCCCAGTCCCACTTTTGACCAGGATCAATAATGAACATGATTCTGAACGTGACCTGCCAACATCTTCTAAAAATACACAATTTAAGCAATTCATAGAAAACGATTTCAAAATTTCATTTACTACATTGTAGCTAAATATGTAGCACTAGATCAATATTCAAACGTACTTTTTCCTGCAAAATGGCATGCCCTTTGGACAGCTTTTTTTGCAATGCTCAAATCAGCTAGCTGGGCGCCATTTTGTGGAAGAATCAAATCTTCAGCACTTTTTACGTATTTGCGAAGATTGTTTATGTCGATATCATTGCCGACTGCAACGGCGATCACATTTATACCTGCAAAGAAACAAGAGATAAACTTGAGTTTTCTTGAGTGTTCAACATATCTTAAACACAGTCTCATTTATATCATCTATTAATATGAAAAAAATCCCAACTTATGAACTTATTCGAGGTTATAGCATTCTAAGGAATATATGTATTAAACATTTACTAGCGGATTTCGCTCATATTAAGTATAGCTAATCTAGTAGGGTTTTAAAAAGTGATTTCGGATAAGCAATTGAACTGTAACAACTTTCGGTTGAAATATATTCTCATTGAATTCTTTATGTTATAGTGGCTAATTTCCCTTGAAAGACAGGATTGAGAAGAGTATCCTGATCTTGGACTCCATTTGAAAATAGTAACTAAACTAATGTAAATACTCTTGAAAAAACTGAATTTATTCTGAAATTTGCAAGGAGTTTCGCGCCCCGAAATTCTAATTAACTATTATTAGATACTCCTTTGAAAATACGTATGAGCGGGAACGGGCACGTTAAAACTGCCACTGCCTCAGGGGCAATTTCAAGCTTATGTAACAAAGCCTTGAATCATACCCTGTGGTATAAAAATATCTATCCTGGTATTTCTCTAATAAATAGAGGCTTCGTTCAAACTTCGCATCGATAAAACGAGATAGCGGAAAGACGTAATCAACGTAATATAATCAAAGCAAAGTAACGTTTACAGGCCTTTATAAAATTTATTACCATTATTTATATCTTAAAATGGAACAGGACGGCCTTATCGTATCATGGTTTTGTAACTGTTTTTCTTTACACATTCTTACGGGTTAAATAGCAAGGAAATCCGAAACGGCACAAAGAAAGATAACAGTTTTTTTCAAAAGCGCCGATTTCAAACATTGTCTACTTCACGTAAAACAATGCGATAGCTTCAGGCATCCATTTTCAAAGTGAAATGGAGTCGGGGCTACGGATATAGAGCCGCTGAATCTATATTTTTGAAGAAAAGAATCATTTGTATTGACATTAAATACATAATATGCCACAGGGCAAGTGGAATAGAGCTGCCTTATATATCAGTGCCGAAAAATACGTAAACATTTGTACAATTACAAGAATACTGTTTGACATCCCCTTCCCTCTCATTTTAATTTAAAGAAAAATCTCATGACATTGTTGCAGCTAAAGTCCCTTGAGGCAGTGTGTTGTGTGTGCGCTCTCTAGGGGGGGGTGTGAAAATAGATCACGGCCGTTATTGCGCCTGGATGCGGTGGTAGGTGTAAACTTTCGAAATCAGACTTTGCAGCAAAATTGCTGAATTTCCACAGTGGGGGGGGGGGGGGGGGTGGGGTAAACCATTCAAAATCCCTATTTATAATCAGTGATTCCTTGATTCAAAGAGGCTGTGCTACACCTGGAATTGTTTGTCTTCAAAAGAAATTTTTCATTTAGCTAACGTTTTTAGCGAACCAGCAATATGCCCCTTACCTATGCTTAATTGAAAAACGGTTAGAGTTGAATTTGTAACGTTTTCGTCAATTGAGGAGTTATGCTCTGAGCCTCAATAAAAATTTCTTATAAAACTGCTTGTCCTAATGTTTTGCTTTGCTGTCTTTATGCTAGTAGACGATTTCCTTGTTAAAACCGATGCAGCTTAAAGTGAGAAAGAGTAGTGATGACCTAGAAACTTAATAAATGTCTAATTAGAGCAGCGAATTTAAATTCTTGATTGCCTTGATCTACAAAGGATCATCTTGGATTGAATTGAAAATAAATATTTTTTGAGATTTTACCAAA
Source organism: Catostylus mosaicus (assembly GCA_964019065.1). Classification (NCBI taxonomy): domain Eukaryota; kingdom Metazoa; phylum Cnidaria; class Scyphozoa; order Rhizostomeae; family Catostylidae; genus Catostylus; species Catostylus mosaicus. The sequence continues at coordinate 15,557,898 of OZ025184.1, read as the reverse complement.
TCGTGCAATCTTGCTTAAGCGGATTATCAAATGAAAGATGGGAAGAAGAATAAAGTAATGGAAACAGTTTCTGGTCTTCAATTCAGCCGGAAATGCGATTTAGAATCCTAAAATGCCATCTTAGAATCATATGATACTTTGCCGAAGCTATCATATAAATTCAACTCTAAAATGAACCTTTTTTGAAGCAATTTTTGGTGCTCTCGCTAGGTCAGAGTGCTTTAGCTGGATTTTGCGCTTCTTTTTATCACAGAATTTTTATTAAGTTGGGGCGCTTTTACTAGGTTAGGACGCTTTCGCTAGATTCGCCAGCTTTTTGGGGACTAAAACTGGGCACTAAAACCAACTAAACATCGGCGCTTTAAGTTAGGTACAAGTTTAAGTGTCGATGGGAATACCTTCGCTTCTCATTCTCTTTATAATCTCTTCTCGATCAACACCATCTGTGGTTTGTATGCCATCAGTTAGGACGTACAGAACCTTTGCAACATTTTTTCGGCCTTTCCGAGTGATCTCTTTTTCGGATTCGAGAAGAGCCATATCCAACCTTGTTGCACCTCTTGGGTAGGTCAACTAAACGTGAAAGAAAGAAAATTAGAATCAACAATAAGAAGTACTTCGGCTTGTAGTGGAGAAGTAAACCCTGCGTGACAAGCCTATAAACCGAAAGTGTTAAAAACGGGCTTTCGATTTACTACTCAAAAAGGCCAATCTTTAGGGAGCAAGACTCCTTATATTAGTAATCGCTAAAGTATTGTTTTTCGATTCAAAAGTGTAATATTCATATTCAAAACATTTTTTATTTTTAAAGGTCTGTGACCCTACTTAGAAAGGTCAGTTCAGTGAAATCCTTTGTTTGACCTAACTAGTTTTGGGTAATATTCGATGCAAAACTACACAAAACCTAATCAATACTCACCCTAGAAACAGCAGCAGTGAAGTCTTCAGTTTTGCTGTAATCATCCAGGCTGATTTCTACCTTTGGATTCGTGCTAATGATGACGACACCAGCATGGACACCTGCCTTGCTTATTCCACCAATGTCATTTATAACATTCTTAACAAATGCTAGCTGGTAGTTGAAATTACTGCCTGTACTCCAAGACCCATCGATCATAAAGAACAGATCAGTCGATCTATCAGTGTCACCTTCACATCCTTTTCCTGGAAACAGAACAATATTAAAATAAGTAAAAGTTATCACGATGAACATGATTACAATGGTAGTTGGGTGACCATGATGGTGCTGGTGGTGCTGGTGGTAACAGTTGCATTTGTTGTTAATAGCGGTAGTGATGTTGGTGACGATGTGGTGGCGAGGATCGCAGCGATAGTGGCTATGTGGTGGCAGTGCTGTCTGGGGCGGTGAATCGATGAAGGTGTTTAGGTAATGGTGGCGATGGCGGATGTGTTTGTGGTATTTGGTGAGGCGATGATGACTGGGATTGTGGTGGCGATAATAAAGATGGTGGCAGTCGCGAAGAGGATGACAAGAGCATGGCAATGATTATTTTTAAATCATAATAAAATTAGAAACAAATGGTTTACATTGTCCAGCGATACAGATAATAAAAACAACTAGAAACTAAAGAAGGAGAAACAATATAGGATGTCATGATTTTGAGAGGGGTAACATCCATCCTTGATAAAAAAAGTTTATATGTGCAACATTTACTAAAAGCTCTTTCGAAAATCGTTAGCAGAGACCCGCTATATTAAAATGGAACAAATAATTTAATCAAATGTTTGCAAATGGTAGTTGCAATCAAATACCTACTTAAGCAAACATTACAATATTATATAAATCATAATGTTATGATGTCCCAGAACATTCCAATTATTTGAATGCCTTAGTGTGACCTTATGCTCCTAAATTTGAACAGCGCTTAGATCATACAGTGATCATTCAAAAACGTACATACTAGCACCATATTTAAAACCCCTTGCCCCCTCTCTAAACAACAGACAAGTATATAAATTTAGTGGGAAAGTACTATTAATTGATCCCTTAACGTCGTCCGTTTACAAAATATCGTTTATAATTATAAATGGATGACCCTTTAATAGTTAATTGAGCTAAATTCAACTTTCATGATTATATCGTGATTGCGAGATTAAAAATGTAATCATTCTCCGTGATTAGATTGGTATTTCAAGACGCTTCTCAACACATGAAGAACTTCGTTGAATGTTTTGAAGAAAAACACCACATGCTCTTGAATACGTTGAGATGAATCTAAATATTTTGCGAAATATTTCCCAAGATCATTCATTTACCCCGGGCGTGAACAAAAAGTCTATTTCCTGGAATAGCCTTAAGGAACCGCTGTAATCTAGCAACAAAGTCGCTCCGGAAATATCTCCAGCACAAAACCGGTTGGCGAGCACTGAGATTGAATGACTTCAGGGTGTTTTTAAGATTTTTCAATTACAGGATTTACCATTGATCGTTGCTGAGGCTGGCGAGAGCTCATTTAAACCCAAAGATTAAGACTGGTGTTTCGAATTTCGTTTGCATCCAATATATTGCGCGACCTAGCTGCTCAGCAGTCAGAGTACCGAGTTTCTTACAAAACATTTCAGAATATATTATGAATATATTCTTAATGGATCGGCAGGCTATCATCAGCTGCATTGATAATGATGTGGTGTGGTGCAAATGTCGGATCTAGTATTAATCAGCGACAGTCTTGTAGACACATGATGTGAAAAACTTTTTGAATGTGCAAAATGACCTAGTTCTTGAAATAAACGCGAAACACATTATTTTATTATTCAAATCTTTTTCACCTAATTACCCTAACCCACCAAGAAACTAGTTCGTAGTACCCATGAAGATGGCCTGCACCATATATTTTATAGAATCTTATACTGCTGTAGAAAAGTAAACATACTTTAAGGAATGCTTTTGGCATTTGTTTGCATATCGGGTTCACCTTCGTTAACATTTTTGAGGGTAGAAACTTTCACCACTATTTTGTAAAAAAAACGATTGGAAAGATCGGTAACCTTCACCCGTGATCATTAATGAAATTGTCCCCAAGCGACTTTTGAATTTTGCGGTATTTTGCTAGTGATTCTATATCACTTAGACGCATCTTTAGACGCATCTTTAATCAGTTTCTAACACATGTATATCCCTTTCATATCTGTAAATCATGTTTGAAAGTAATTATTTAACCTCTTAGCGTAGACGGAATCAGATGTCAGATATGTAGTCAAGCGTTGCGTAATATTGAGGACTTTCCGTGAGGAGTAACAAGCGAACAAATGAAGGAGGATTATAACACTTTCCTTAAAGGTGATTTGCATTTCGCCCCAATAATCCAATGTCAGACAGGTGACTAGAAACAAAGGGTGAAATAAATACATTAAGATGTTACAGTATTAGCATACACGCCTAAACAGCAGAGGTAAATTTACCCAAAGCGGCTGGTACTCGAGGACCCTTATCAAACGATTGGACAAAGGTAGAAAAGTAGAAAAATAAATTCATTACATGCAAATCAGCGTAGCTGTGGATCGTGAAGACACCCCGTCTTTGACTTCAGTTGGCTGAGTGGTTTGCATATGCGACTCAAACTTTCGGTACCTTGAAAAACAGAAAGGGGTATGGCCCATTGCTCTCAACAGTTTTTAAGTAATTTGGAGCAGTCCCAGCAGAGATGAACGTTTATGACAAGTGCCCTTCAGAGTAGAAAGTGCCCTTTCGGTGAAGAGAAGTGCTCTTTAAGAGTAGAGATGTGCCAATTTTAAACTGCATCTATATTCATAGAATGGAATTTCTGTAAAATTAGCCCTTTCATCCCCTGGAAGAGCCATATGGCTGAATGACAAACACCGGAAAAGATCATTTTTAAGGGGGTTAAGTACAAAATATTGTAAATGTTCTGATGGCAGTTTACGATAATAGTTTACGCTTTCACCTAAGTCATTTGACTATGCTACCCCCTGAAAAGCGTAGAACTATATGCGTTTTAACAGTTAACTGAAAATAAATACGGGTGCGAAAGGGTTAAAAGGAATTCATTGCAAAAGTTTTCTCGGATCTCTGGGCCTGGCCCTCCATAGCCATTCCCAACTTGTTCTAAACCTAAAACTTTATTATACACTGGAGCGTCCCTACTTTCGGCAATCTGGCTCTGATAGCGATGACGATGTAGGGTGCCCTTCGAAGATGTAATCACTTATTACTGATCAATTAATGATCAATAATCACTCAATCATCAGTGATTACTTAATGATCATTAATAACTCAATGATTAGTGATCACTAAATAATACTTGTTACTTCGATTTTTCTCTGGAGCGTCCTCCTAACCTTACACGTCTCCTCAGAATCGATCCTTTTTTATTAGGCTGACAGGGCAAAAATTGGCGCAAGTCTACGAAGACATAATTAAGGGCTTAAAAATCCCTCGTTCACACTAAATTTGCTTAAAAACATAGCTAGGTTTCCGACAGGGGGGCTAAACTAAGGGTATCATTATGAGCATAAGAACACAATTTTCCGTTAAAAATTTCCCAACTGGCATAAAATTTTTCTCCGATGGGCTGATACTCCCTAAAGGAAAGACCAGGTTTCGAACTTCCTGTTTATTAAATAGACTGAATCACCTCTTTCTAAAAATTTAGAACATCTTCGTGTTCACGGACCAGCCCTCCCTGCACTGCATGCCAACCAATATTGAAAGGTCATACCCTTGATTTAAAACCAGGATTTAGTTCTGAAACATTGGATACAATTTCTTAGGAAACTTGTTTAGGGGAGATAGTATCGTAGTCATTCACTGTCTATGAACACTGGGGTTAATACTTAAATGTAGCAAAGGAAAGAATAGCGACTTCTAATGCAATGGACCTAAAGTGGAATAACAAATTCCCCTCCATACTTAACGGCGGATTTGCTAGGGGAGGTGCTAGAAGAACATGTCTTGCTAAAAATGAAATTCAATGAAAGGGGGATGCAAAGTCAGAGGCTGACAAGGAACGTTTTTGTGCAATTTGAAAAGAGTTTGGCTAGCCTCTTTATTTTTCTAACCCATGTAGATCACTGATCCCAAAAAAAGACTGGATCGAGCTTCTATTATTTGAAAAGTGAAGCCAAAAAATTTCGATGGCAGCCATCTTACCCATAAAGCTGCGGGTCCTAGTGTAGAATCAAAAGCAAGCCACTCGGTATGGATTTTAAAATGCCATTTAACAGGTTTTTAGCTCTTAGATCGTGTGTTTTTTATATACTTGTACTTTATCGAGTATACTTTTCCACGTGTTCACTGTTGTTCTTTGTTTGGGTCCTACCAATATGGCGCCGATCTGACTTCAAAAAGTTTGATTCGAAAACAATAAGTTGGTCGATCCAGTCTTTTTTTTTGAGATCAGTGATGTAGATCGCGTGGGTTTTGAGGGAAGCAGCCATTAATGACCTATCGCATGGCATAACCAAAACAGTTCTAATTTGAGTACATCTACTTTACATCATCCCTGCCCAAATCAATCAAGTCTATCCAAAGCTCCCACAACATTAATACCAACATCATCATGTTGAGACAATCGTGTCCAAAAGGTGCCCCAAAAGCTGCATTGAAATCCGCTTATTAGTCTCTGAAATTGTGTAACAAAAGCACACATCTTGTTTGGTTCGCACTTCGTGTATCTTCATTAATTCTAACCCTGGCGTTTGCTCTACTGCGCTTGCGTACAATTAATCTAAATCTTGTGGTATAAAGCTTGGCATCAACTAGTGTCAACAAGGATAAGCGTTGGTAATCGTGGGAGTCTGGTTTTAACAGGCTCTTTGCATCAGCAGTGCACCAGTATGACAAGATTACGCAATCAGCAGCACCACACTACGCATCATAAAACATAAAGAAGCAGGTTCAGTCCAAACGCAATTAAGTTCATTTAAGCCATAAAAAAATCCAAGCCAAATTGTGCTCTAGCTTGCCCATCAATGTTCCGAAAAACAATATCCGATTTTCAACCCCCTAAACCCATAGATTCGTCGTGAAAAGTGCTTGCATCAAAAATGCTTGAGAGATGATGGAGCAAGGGACGTCTGGGATAATCGCGAAAGTGAAAAACATAACATTTCAATGTCTTAAGTTACTCTGTTTCATATGTTTTGGGCACTAAAACTTTCTACGATTGATGGGTATTGCTAATGCAAATTGAAATGATCATTTGACTTTTTGATAAGATAATGTTTACCTATAAATTCGTTTTATCTGTTGCTTTAATAAATCATTGCACTTTGAAACTAGGCGTGCATGCCTCTGTGACATTTTTGGAGAAAGCAAGATGAGCATTTTACCTAGGCTCAAATCTTAATAGAAAAAAGCAGAAACAATCGCTTTTACTAAAGTCCTGAAGTAAAATTAGGTTCAAGCCAAGGTCTCCTATTTCAAGCTTTTTCATAAAGATAAAATGCAAAAAATGCCAAAAGGTTGTAAAAGAATGCAAAAACTTGGTGGATGCTTTCCTTGCCCTCTCTCTAAAAAGCACGAGTGGTCGTTTATCATAATTGAAAATACTTGCATTGGACTTTGATCACTTTATATGCCTGCGCATGCCTTCAAAAACCCTCTCTTTCAATGGGACTTTGTTTCACCATTTATTGTCAGATGTTCACTTTATCCGCTGGTATTCGCGGTAAAGCAACACGACAGATCTAATCGTGCAAGATATAAAAATAGCTCTATTAATGGGCATGGACCTTGGTTTTAGAAGATACCAGATGATATTGAATAATCAACGATCCTGATAATATTATCGATTGGAAAAGCCAGCTTAACTAGCAGTGTTGTCAAATGTGGTACCTGTTGAGGCTGCCTTTATTGCTCTATTGCTCAATTGGTGTCGCTAAGGCCGGTATATCCAGGCTATAATACCCCAGGAGGGGTAAAAATAATAGGGTCCATCGATTCATAGGACACTCCGCGTGTGCAGAAAAACATAAGTTATCCCATTTGTGGAGTCTTTTCGTAACTTCAATACATATGGAAATTTATAACCTCATCCTACCGGATACGAAGCCTCTTGATCAAGATCAGCTAAGTTGAATATAGTCTCAGCAGTCGGGGTTGGACCAAATTGGCATCATGTAACAGTAATAAAATGTATGTACAGAGATTTGGTAAATCCAGTGAAGACACTGTATAGCCTTTGTAGAAACTAGCCGAAACGTCAAAACAATCTCACTTGAACTACTGTTTATCATGTCGAGAGCATCAAACGGATCTCACGGCATCTTTGAAGCAAAGCAAGAACATACCGCTTGCTCGCATCAGCAAAGACATGACTTAAGTTAATGGTCCGGGCTAGAAGGAGCCCCAGCTCTTCCCTCATTTCCTACTGCATACGCAAATAGGCCTTAAACTTTTATGGCAAATATCACTGCTTATGTTCAAAAAATAGCCTGAAAAATACTGTATATAAATAATAAATTTTGGATAAATAATAAATCTCCCTTCGACCTTGTAAAAATCGATTCCTTTGATTTCTTGGAACAAAGTCAATGCTTGGAAGCAGGGGCGGATCTAGCTCAAAATCTGACATTCGCAAAATTGAAATTTCGGGAAACGCCTTTTCTGTCACGCCCATACCTGAAACTCACAGGATATTTCGTCTATACTTAGGAGTTTGTTAGTCTCTCAAGGCTCTTTGGATTGTACTTTTGTCCTCATCAGTAGAACATTCAGTGACAGTTATCAAAGACTTGTTATGAAAAAAATTTGTTAAATATGTATCAAAAAAAGGTAGCTAAGACAGTAAGAAAATCAAAAAACAGGTTTTGGATACAAAAGATCGTTTGTAGGACTGTTGCTGGGTAATTTACTTTTGACAAGATAGGGCTGCCTTGCCAAAGAAGCTTAAACCCAACGCATCAAGGGATGTCCTATGTTTGAGATATCCAATTGTTTGAATTAACAATAGTGGAAAGACCTTTCGTTTGACTGATTCACATAGTTTTGGATATGTTATACACAAAAGGATACTTCATCTGTATCCTTAACATAGATGTGATTTGAAAGGCTGAGAATGCATCTGTTGCCTCTATTTTGAGAAAGGAAATTTTGAAAAGGAAATTTTAGATTGTCAATATCACTGGGTAATATTAAACTTCCAATAGTTTCAGAAAAATGCTATGAAAGTACTCATTTTACATTTTACATTTTAACAGCCAGGCAAAGCCTCATGCCTCACACCATGTACATGTTTGTTCAGTTCTTATCAGACTTGTTACTTTCTTTCAAAAGCAATTCACCTTCAAAATTTTGCATCTACCAGGCCAGGCATTCCTCCCTTGCCACAAGATATCTAATATGGCTGTGAAGAACTTTAATTTTCATATTAAATGGTAAGAACTTTCATTTCAAGAATAAACCCACATTTTATGAAGTTGATTGGAAAATGCTGCCAACTAAAATATGAAATACATAAAATCTTTCAATATAACCATTGATCCTGGATTTCTTTTTTGTGTCTAATTCAAATTTAGAGAAACAAAGTCTAGATCCTAAGGATGTACCAAAATATATATATTATATGAGTGCTAAGGAGAGCTTTTAGTCGAAGAAATTTGGCTGAAAGTACTATTTTGTAAAATCATCTTGAAATTTGGAAAGCTTGACAAAACACCGGCCAGGTCTGAGTGTCTGAAATACCAAAGAATGTGAGCCAAAACTCAAAAGAAAGCGGGAAACTTTTTCAGTTAACTTTACGAGTGAAGCAAAAGGGAAAATATATTTGGAATCTATTTTTTGGCAAAAAAATGTAATTTCTAGACTCTTTGTGTAGCGTACCCAATGATGAATATGACTAACCTAATAAATAGACAAGTAGATGCAAATTCACCTAATTTTAGCTTTGAGAAAACGTTAATCTTTGAACAAGCAGTGTAAAAATTCTTAATTTAGTTTGCGAAATCAAAAGCAGCTTTTGATAGGTTCAGCTTCAGGTTGTTAGCTTAGGCTCATTATGTAGATAGTGTGGACGATGGGGTACAGGGCGAAAACAGTTCAAAGCTTTGCCAAGTTTGATAGAACATCAGTGGTTATTCTAGAGGTAAAATCTTTTAGCTACAGTCCATACCTTACTGGCATTGATCAATGTCAAGTCATTTCATAAAGGAAGTATTGGTCAAGCCTTTGCAACGCCGCGGATCGACCCACTCGCGTCGAAATTTGAGGTAAAATTCTTCTACATCAGCAAAGTGGTTTATCAAACTAATGATGCTCAAACAAACATAACTTTGTAGCACTCCGTAGCACTGCAATGGGAACAGACCCTGCGATATGCCCTCTTGTCGTTCAAGATACTACAACATTGTTCCAATCTTGATTTCTCAACACAGAGTCACCCACATCTCATCAATGTTATAAAGAGTTAGATGAGGGGATCGCCCACATTCGCACACAATCATACAACCATTTTCCCCTGTATTTTCCCCTATACAATTCTGGCTCATGGAAATCCCCATTTTGGCTGACATTCGCACAAAATGTTAGGGTTGCAACTTTCTTCTTAATTCGTAGGCAAGCGCAGCCCTGATTTTATGATAAATTTATTCGACATTAGCAGAAAATCTTATTGGTTCTTAATGACAGGGAGATCTCCTCGATGGATAATGGGCATATACGCACATGGGCAGGTTTACGAGATTCAGATTGGATAAGTATTTGTTAGGGCCAGGGGCAGTTTAAGTATGCTATGAATTAGTGCGCAAGCGACTTAAAAATCAAACCATATCGCCAGATTCTAACGTAGCAATGTTTCCATTGTCGCTTTGCAGCAAAATTAGTATCTTGTATCATGCTTTTATGATAAATTAGCTCCAAAGCAATTGACCTTCGCCTGTGCGAATTAGGCGAAGAACAAGATCGGCCCTGCTTGGAAGCATCACGTCAACTGGAACTGGCAATGACGCATGCGCTCAATCACACTAGACTAGATTTTGTTGCATAAGTTGAACTGAACTGCAATTTTTCCTGAGGGCAAACCGTTGCACATGTTTCGCCTGACCTTTCAACCAGAACGGAAGGGGGTGCTAAGCCAAATTTTAACCAAAATATGTCCAGTTCAAGCCATGTTTATCGACAGAAGCCCTCTTGCTTCAAATTATCCATTTTCAATGTTAACCTATTCCGATAATAATGTCTACCTTTATACCAAATAGATAAACGGAACTTCTTTGAGTGATTTTCGAGCAAATTGGTCGCCGATCTTACCTTACATGATAAACTTTTGCCTTCAATATCTGCACCGACAACTACCTACTTGATGGAGTTTGACATAGGCGTGGGGGTTGGGGGCAAGGTGCTTCTCAAAATGTTTCAGATCACTGACGTAGACCTTTGATTGAAGCCCGTAATAATGGAGCTATAAAGAGGCCACTGCAGAAAGTGATGAAACGGGCGAGTAGGATCGCTTTGCTATTATTTCCTATTTGTTTCCATTTTTGCAAATAAAGTAGGTCATTCTTAAAAAAACTTGAATGCTTGGGTCACTCAATAACTTTAAGACACATAAAGCATCCTGTTGCTACGCATAATTTGGATCTTGTCCCATACCCTGAGACTGCTGTCAACCGCATTTCCTTTTTGCGTATAAAACCGCCAATGTACAATGATTTTTTGTTGCCTGTCTTCAGTAAGAAATGACCCATAAAAGCCTTTTCATGCTTGCGGTGCATGTGCATAACAGAGATCTAATGGATAATGTCAATAAAGGAATTCTCCAGCGAAAATGCCAATTTAGATTCCTTAACTTTCCTCCTGTCTTAATAAAGAGGAGGGAAATAGCTGTGAATGAACTTCCAGACATGCAGAAAGGGCACAAAAGCTGCATGAAACAATATTGGATTAGGCCATTATACACACCAATTGAGTTTAAAAAAATATATCGTGCCAAGGTTTCTTACTTTTATAAAAATATGGGCGGACACCCCTTCCCGATCCCGATTTTTCGTCTTGAGCTTTATTTTGCCCTTTATTTGTCACTGATAATTAATTTAGAAAATAAAAAGTTAGAAACTCAACTTGAAGCGCAAATATTGACGAAATTTTGAAATTATTTTATAAGAAACCAAATATCAATTATCCATGAAGTGACTGAACGCTGGGTTACGGTAATGGTAGATTTTACGGTAACGGTGATGTTATCAAACCATAGAACGAACTAATTTGTTAGAGAGATCTATGCTTTTCGATTCGTACTCACTAAAACTGCTTTGTTACTAAAATGATTTTTTTATCATTAATCCTGCTTCTCTTCTGTCTGTGTCTGACTTTACTCCTTAATTTGTTTTAATTCAAACATGGTGCAGCGGGTCTCCTTAAGCCGGCTTTACTGCCGAAGGACATCTGACATTACTTGGGTACGGAAGGGAGGAGGCTCAAAACTAAAAAAAGTAAACAATCCTCCAACACATTGATTACTTTTCCAAATTATAAAGACACGTCCAAAAAGTCACATTGGTTTGATCTTCCTGCGAGTTAGTCAAATAAGGCACCACGAAACTCTGCAATTAACTCTCCTGAGCTGTTTCACGCACCAAATAGGTGATTAAAGGGAAAGTATAATCGATCCATTGGTCCGTGAAGACCCGGCATGGGTCCTTGGGATAGTCCAAATAGCCGGGATAAGACCACATCTATCTAACTGATTGATATCAGATCCATGCTTACGGTAACGAGATTTTACACTACACAGATAAACCTACTTTTTTACCTTCTGGTAGGTTTCTGGGGGCCTTTGCTATAATAACAACTATATAATTTCAACTTAACGGGGATATTTGAGAAACGTAAAACTTAATCTACTGTCCACTTTACGAGGGAAATCGATTAAGATGCTTGCAGTCGGACACATTGCGAACGCCAGAGGACCTTGTGTAAACCAATAATATACTTTAATGTTTTCTATAATCCACTTACTTTTCTTGTCAAAATCGAGTTTACAAAACATTTTCTTAATTCTTAAAAATATTGTATTCAATTAATTTGAAACTTTGCAGTTAGATACAATTCTTTGGAAAGTTCGGAAAACATGAAACAAACACGGAGACATTTTACTAGACAATATGACTTGATGAAGACCACTGCACCCCGAGGCTAAATCTTATGGTACTGATAGACCCGAACACCAATATTGATAACGAAAGGATTTTGCTATGAAAATAGTTTACATATCGTTAAAATTAAGCTCTTAACTACTTACTGAGCTTCGTGCTGTCATTAACTGTGGGACTCGATCGGTACATAAACCCTGCTGTCTCAACGTCTGCGAAACTGACCTCGCAGCCGCACGAAGCCACAGGTTTTTCTAATAAATGTCTGGGAAGACAATCTGATATCGGTTGACTATTAAAATTGAAATCACACCGAAATTAGTGTCTACCGTATCAGTCACCGGAGTGGGAAAATTTCTATCGAAAGGGAGTTGCCCTGAAAACGGAAAGGGAAGCCCCATGTGTAAAAAGACATGATCAACTTCCGTTATATTCATGCTTTATGAAATGTGAAAGGAAAGCGTTACTTAATTTTATTCTGACAGACCTCCAATATAAATTCATACCGCTGGCGTTACTTACAGGAATTGAGTAACCTCATATCCTTCACATACTTATCGTACGGATTTAGGTGCCGACCTGATTTTACGGTCTTGCTTTAATAATTCATGTATTTCAAAGTATCTAAAAGAGCCTATTGTTGTTTATGGTTGTTTTACTTCGTATTGCATTGCAAAGAGTAGGAAGTGCGGATTTGGTACACATTATCCAGTCTTAGTAAAAGACAAGCCGATTTACAATTATTTAAGGCTTAAAACAGTTGCATGAATACATACTGAATAAAAATATCAAGATTTTGAATCATTTTGCATAAAATTAATTATCGAAAAATACAGCAAAGGTTTAGAGGGTTAACGGTTTTTGTGTTGACGGCAAAAACGTGAAATTTTGTAAAAATAGATGTAGACGCATATTTAAACAAATGCCACTCTATTTGGACAAACATGTGGAGGGGGCTATTGCTGATACTGGTATCTACCAATGAATGGAGAGCGAGTTTAATACAATGCAGAGTAAATGTCAACTCACCGTTTACTTGTTGAATAATGACAATGATCAAGAACAACAGACGCAAATGGACGTATGTTCTTCCAACAATTCCCATATTTTCGCCAACTTTTTATCACTTTCTCCTTGAGAGGCACACCTCTCACAACGCGAGTATGGGCAACGCTCTGTGGTTCTTTGTCCTTTTCCAGTTGTAATACAGCATGGACAATCACTTTCTAGCGCTTAAAAATCAGTTGAAAATTACTACCCAAAGTAAGAATCGGAGAAGCTCCGTTCACGAGCAGTCTTCAACTGTTAAGGAGCGCGTTCACTTTGACCGGTGGTTAAGTACCTTTTTTGTCTGAAGTTTGTAACTCGATAATTAGTGGTAAGAAAGTCTACCCGCACTCTGTCCCTCGTATCTTGATGCTAGTTCTGTGGTCCGTCGCGTATGAAATTTGACGAAGAGGCCTATTTCAACCTAGAAAAAGCAAACAAGCAAACTTTGTCTAAAGTTTACACGTACGCTCAGCAATTCATGCTGTCGGAAACAGAACTGAGAGCTGGAAGTTAGAACAAGCACTGAAAATAATTGCTACTTGTCAGTGGCCGCTGCCCAGTGTCCTCTGCCCCAATCTCCATAAAAGACAATAAGCTTTTATTTCAAATGTCATTTGGGATAAATTTCTCAGCAAGGAGTCGGTGATTTTGTTGTGGTCCGACAATGACTGCTTTGCCCACCTTACTTGCTGTCCTCACAATTACGACTTCAGACCTCGTTGGGAACACTGCTTGAAAATAGAACGGCTTTAGCCCAAAATAAAATCCAAGAGAAGACTGCCTTACATGGCATGGTTTTGTAAACTACTGGACTGCTTCGAACGTAACTTGGAAAATGGTAGCCACCTTAGCTTGGAAAATGGTAGCCACCTAGATGATAGGTCAGATAATAAATAATGCACTTTCGTGGTGACCGAGATAAGTGTAAAACTTTGCGAATTTTCTGGTCTAAATCGAATATCTTTTTTAATTTATAAGAATCCGTTGAAACTGCTTTTATCACGGAAACTCAAACTCCCTCAACAAAATTAAGCAAATTTCTCAGCTATGTTTATGACGATGCTTAGTGTTCACCTCATAAATGAAGTTTAAGTAAATTAGATTAAAAATAATTTTTTGCGATGAAGCCGGAACGACCAAGGGACTAGTGGAAGCGAACAAAAAAACGGATTTTAGGGGATACTGATTTGCAAATATTATACCAATGTTTGGCGTACATAATGGGAAATTAGACTAGTCACTCGAGGTATGTGATTCCTCGATAACAAACACAGCAAGGGGAAAGCAGAGTGTAAGTGAAATTCTCTTATTTCACTATTTCTTTGTCTATATATGCAACTTTCTGCCCCTCTCTTGTTGGCCTGGAGTGCAGCACCGAAATCGTTTGGAACGTTGTTTACACTTGCTTTTTTTCAACTAAAGCGCCCCCCCTTCCCCTTCCCGTTGCTTTACAGCAAAATTGCTCAAGGCTAAATTTTCTCGAAAGATCGTTCTTTGATGCAGCTTGTATTATTTACAATTGCTTAACATCCAGAGGAAATATTCCAAATTTTCTTATAAACCCTTTCTCTCCCTGTGTTATTGTGCAACTATAAAATAACTCTTACATTTCGACTTTTTCAAGGGGGATACTAACTCTTGGGAAGCCTTATCAATGCGTAAGTAGCAGTATTGAAAGCATTAGCCCCTGTGAGAGAACGCAAATTTTTGCTGCAGGCAAAAGGACCTTATAGCATGTCCATGGATTAGAACGTGGAATTTGTTACATTAGAAGACGCTTCTGACCAAAACTGATCGAATGAAGCCCTCCGGCTCTGCCACCCTTGATATAGAAGGCAAATCATCTATCTTTTCTGATCTTTTTATTAGCATGTTTGTTTTTGTTAGTTTCTTCTTTATTTTACAAAAAATAGAGAAACCCACATCGCATACATGCATCCACTTTCAACTCAGAGCCCTTTTAGAGTTTAAAAGTCGAAGCTATGTTTATATTGTGGGGAGGGCTGTATTTTTCCCCTGTGATACCGCGTAACAGTAAGATTTATCCGAGTGGCAAAAATTTCATTTGCCATGTGTTGTTGCAAGACACATTTCATTATATGCCTCTTTGATACACTGGATAGCTTTTAATACTTTTAGGTCTATAACATGAGTTGTGTAAATGTCTGGTGTCCATATTAACCCACTGGGTATAACAGCAGCAAAGATGCCATCCTTCTGCAACTCAGTCTTTCCAGGCAAGCATTAATGAAGAAACAAAACAAATCAGCCAAATTAGATTAAAAATCAAATCTGGTGAAAGGTGAGACTGCAGTTTATCAAGTTGCTCCTCCGTAGCAAGCCAGATTTTAAAGCCTATACACTCTTGTTTTTATAAGAATACTTAATTTTTTGCTGAGCCTCAATATTCTTAACTTTTTGCTATTTTGGGCCACGGAATATTCTTAAATTATTCTTAGCGCGGCAGAAAAAACGGATATGGCAATAAATTGTTATCATCAATGCCAAAAACGCACACCTATTACAAATATGATGGCGAACAGAAAAAGCCATCAAAACAAAATCTAATAAATAGACTTAGAGAATATCGAAGAAGAAGGAGTAAAGAAGAACGAGTAATTAAATGTCATAAAAAATCAGAAGTGAAAAAACACCCGCTAAAAAAATTGTTTCACAAGATCTTGAGCCTGACAATATTTTATAAAATATTCTTAAATTTCATCAATTTTGAGCATCATTATCCTTATCAAATTCATTGTTATAAGAAAAAAAGAGTGTACTGCTCTTTTGCTGTTCGCGGTTTTGTTTGCTACGTTTGCCAAAACAGGTTGGGCAACCCTAGGAATAGGGTCAACGTGTCAACTCAATAGGTAAGTTCTCACTGGCGATTTCAATTCAAGATGCCATGCAAGAGATCTTCAAAATCTCTATAATCTTATATCTTTTACTTTGAAAGGACCCCTCGAAAACATCGGGAGATACTTTGGCGCTTCCACCTAACTGTACCCTTGTGCCACTGAGCTATTGGCAACAAAAAAGCAGGTTGATAGCACTGAAAAACATCCTTCGAAGACTAATAATGCCAAAAACGCTTGTCCACCATAGTCTTGTTTACAAAGCTTTTGACCTCATCTGAAAAGTGGCTGTGCTTGCTCCAAGTCTATCTCTTTAATCGTTAAAGAAGTGATGCTTCGTCCTGAATTTTCAATCCTCTGTGGGGAAAAAATGGAAATTGTTTAAAAACTGAGGTCGTGAAAATCTTCGGAAAAGGCAGGAATCCATGAACTGGGAATAAAAAATGAGGAATCTATGAACTTATTTCGTAGGGATGTACTTGTCAGAAGTTTGAGGAATAGTGCCCTCCCTTCCAAATATAACCCTGAATTCTCTCGATGACTAGGATTAAGTCTAGGAAGATGCTTATGTGAACTCTGCGAAAAACCGCGGAACCTAGTCTGGCCAACATGCTATCCAGAGGTTGACCCTGGCGTGTCCATTCCTCAGGAAATAAAGGGCTATCTTTGGCACTTCTTGTAAGGTGGCCCTTCTAGCACCCCAACTCTATGTAAATGGTATATTGTATATTTTTTTGTTTCAGAAACTACTTTCAATTTCACAGAAAACCTGAGACCTGTTTATATGAAGTTAACCACTTTTGCAAGGCGAGACATCCCGAGATCATTTTATTTCCATCTCATTTAAAAGTAAAAGACTGAACTTGGGTTCAAAAGGCCTCGCATTTAGAATTTAACTGGTTTTATATTTTAACCACCATGAGCATAATACGTTATGAGTAACTTGCTTGAATTTTCATATCAGAGAAAGCGTATTGTATGAATTAGTTGGAGTTGATGTTGATAATAGTAAATTTATTTGAGCTTATCACTATGAGCTTAAGCAATTGGTGTCCCTATTGAGCAAAATTTCTGCTTTTGAGCGACTGATCCTTCCAATTAGTATTCTTGAGAAACATTGTCAACGTTTCAATGGTATACCTTTTAAAACTTTCGAAGCCTAAAAGGAAATAAATGTTTATCCATATGATTCATTTCTCTATATTAGTTTTAGATCAAGGGCATTGGTTCCATGACTTTGCGAAGAGCACCAGGAATTTCTTGTAAAATTGTCAGTTATTGTAGAGACACTCAAGTCCTCGATACATCCCACCTTAGCGAAGTAGAAAAATGCCGGAAAACAGGAAATTAGTGTTTAGAGCATTTATTCGGGACTATAATTGATTTGATTCAGAAAAACTTGCTTTTGAGACAAACGCAATTCAGCTTTTAAGAAACCATCCAACTGTGAGGAAGCTAGGATAGCTGGTCTTATAGGACAGAACCACCTCTGAGTGTTCGAACTGACGAGTAAATGATGAGTTTAAAAATCATGGTTTAAAGAAAAGAGGTCTGCTCCTCGGAGCATCAGATTTAGTTTTAGATATAAAACGAGCAGCTTAATTTTGTCAATTGATCGATTACCGTTTTACCACAGGAGCCCCAAACAGAACACGATTATCTGAAATGGGGCTTAACAATACATGAGCTGTTTTTAAACTGGAAAAGTTCTTTAGATTAGTTCAAAATGAAGCATTCATATAAGCAACAAAGGTAGTATAGTGTTCTTTTTCCGTATCATAGCAAGAGTCCTGGATGATCCTGAATAATTTCTCCTCGTTTCGCTCGCAGCCCCCCCCCCCCCCCTACCATACCAATCTCTAGGGCAAGGAGGCAGACAGTGAAAAAGGGCAAAAATACTGCAAAATAAGGGAATTACACTCATTCCTGAGGGCAGGAGGAGCTATTGTCACAACATCCACCTCCCCTCCGTAAAAGGGGTCCATGGTGCTGAAAAAGTGTCTGATACTCTTTTGTCAATTGTTATCAAAATCACTGACAATCTAAGAAAATCTTTTTTGAAATGAATGTTCAATAAATGTCATAGAAATTTTAATTTTGCAGATTAAGAGATTCAAAACAAGACAGAAATTTAGGCGACATTAACAGGGCAACCTCAGTTTGTCATATTTGCTTAATCCCCAGAAAGGAAGGGATTTTTATTAGCTAGTCCCAAATGCAATCTTTTCTCGGCTAACACATGTTTTTATTTTTTTACACAAAAAGATAATAAATCAAAGATTAAGCAATTAAAAGTACTCTCTTGAATTTCTAATATCAAAAAAGATAAATGACTCTGTTTTCCGTCTTGTACACAAACCCAAGTCGAGAAAATTGTAAAACCGTTGTTGCAGAGGGAAACAAAAGTTGAATAGGGAGAGGAAGATTCCAAAAATTGTACCAAAGTTTCATATTGGAGAGTAAAATCTCCTCTTAAAAAGCGTTTTTAGGATGTTTCTGGATAAAAGGAGTCAAGCTTTGTCTACATATCATAAAAACATATTTAACGCGTAAAAGCCAGTTCTGAAGCTTAGGGACGCGAAAATTTGTAGCCTAACTAAGTTTTGTTTGCAAGAGCCTTTCATGATATAAGAAACAATAAAAGTTCTATAAAAGCAAAGTAGGGCGTGTCTAATCTTAAAGTTTCCAGAAGGGGCTTATTAAAGGACCAAGTGCATATGAAGATCTTCGCAGCCAAACTGAAAATTGTGGTAGGCAGGTGCAATTTAATTCAATTTAATTCTATAAAAAACATACAAGTGAAAAGCGACTACTGGAAGCAAACACAAATAAATGCCTGAAATGGTTTAAATTAAATGAAAATAACTGCAAATTGAAATTAGCAATGAATTTGAAATAACAGAAGTTAATGATTTAACTTTACTTGGTTTTGAGATTGACGAGAATCTTAAGTTTCATATTAAATTCTCTTGAGCGAATAGCACGACATATGGGGGACAAAGAAAAAAGATGATTAAAAATTGTATAATATTATGTCACTTTAAAAATTGCCTGTAAATATGGATGTTATGTAGCCAAGGAAGCCAAGATAAAGTGGAGAAAATAAATGATGTTGCCCTACGACTAGCGTACTCTGATCATTCATCCTCATATGAGGAGCTACTGGCCAACTCGAAAAATCTGCTATCCATATCACATCAATTAGAGTCTTAGCACCTGAAATTTATAAAACTCTCAAAAACCTAAATCCTTTTTTATGAAGGGCTATTATTTACCAAAAATAACAAGACATGACCTTCGTATTCCAAATTTCTCTTTACAAAACAAAACAATACAATACAATACAATACAATACAATACAATACAATACAATATAGTAAAGTACAATGCAGTGCAGTACAGTACAGTACAATACAATACAATACAATACAACACAATACAATACAATACAATACAATACAATACAATACAATACAATACAATACAATACAATACAATACAATACAATACAATACAATACAATACAATACAATACAATACAATACAATACAATACAATACAATACAATACAATACAATACAATACAATACAATACAATACAATACAATACAATACAATACAATAGAATACAATACAATACAATACAATACAATACAATACAATACAATACAATTCAATACAATACAATACAATACAATACAATACAATACAATACAATACAATTCAATACAATACAATACAATACAATACAATACAATACAATACAATTCAATACAATACAATACAATACAATACAATACAATACAATACAATACAATACAATACAATACAATACAATACAATACAATACAGTACAATATAATACAATTCAATACAATACAGAACAATACAATACAATACAATACAATGCAACACAACATAACAAAACACAACACAACACAGCACAATAAAATACAAGACAATACAATACAATGCAATGCAATGTAAGTTTCGTTTCTTGATCACATACTGTCTTGCAAATTGATCGCAGAAAAGATTCAACCTTTCCAAACTTTTCTAAAACAGAATCATTCTTCGAAAAGGTTGATCAAAGGCCTGAGAATGTTGTTTAAAAGAGGCCATAGTTTTGTTCGCTGATTTATTAGACTCTCAACTTGGCCTTTTCAGTCATTTGTTTATTTCTAGCGTCGGTAGGGTGTATTAGTGCATAAAAAGATACTATTATGTGTTTCACTTTGCATCTTTCTCCATCACAATGTATCCCTTTGATGGGAGATTGTCCCGCATACCGCAATGGAAGGCAAAGGAAATAATGACGATGTGTGAGACAGCCACTAACCCCTCAGAAAAACCTTAAGTGGCTTTACCAAATGAAAGAAGGCTTTAAATACCAATAAGTTCACAGATAATATAAGAAATGCACGTGCATTTAGGTATTATTTTTCTTTTATTTAGATTTTTTTACAGCTACCTTTTCATCCGTGGCATAGCCATTTTCATGTCTTTTCATGTCTGTAGGAGGGGGGGGGGGGTTACGATGACGTTCCAGAGTTGTAGGCTTTGGGATCTTTGTAGGTCTGAGCCCTAACCTAAATAAGACAAAATCTCTACATTAATGTACTTCTTCAATTATTTTTTCAGTAGGGTCATCCAGATCGACATTTGCTCTGTAACCTACTTAAAATACAATAAAGAAAAGCGATGTAAAGGGGCTGTAAAACAAAAAGAAGGACAACAAAATCAATATACTTATGTTGATAATTAGCCCTTATATGACGCATTTGCCATTCTGCTGCATTGTGTTAAACTTCTGAGGGAAGAGGAAATTGCCTCACTAAAGAGGCAAATGTGTAATCGCATAAAGCATTAATCCCCCTCCTGGAGGTTAATGAAATCACAAGCACTTTTGACTTGAGAGCTATATAAAGTCAAGGGTGGCGCCAGAGGGGGGACAGGAGGCTGTAGCCCCCTCGTTGGGGAGTGTTAGCCTCCCGTCGGGGAGTGGTAGCCCCCCGTCGGGGAAAAATTTCGTGTCTGTCGGGGAATTTTTGACAGAGAAGTGTTGGGGAACTCAGCCCCCCCCCCCCGTCGGGCAAATCCTGGTGCCACCCCTGTATAAAGTTGTTACGTGTAACGTTTATTATGGTTTTTGCCCAGGTGACAGAAATCTTTCTTTGCACCAGATGAAAATTAAAACCAGACGTCTGTTCAGCAATAAATATTTCGACGTCATTCGAGTAGCACAGATGTTGTTTCTGTGTTGCAAATGCGAGGTCTGTTTTTAAAAGGTGCAGACATTTTTCCATAGTTAATCAACGACTAGGCAGGTATTTGCACTGCTGTCATTTATCGAGTACCACATACGGTAGAGAAGTGAGGGGGGGCATTTGCCTCTCAGGAAAAGGCTTAATGCTCTTATTGTACTTATTGTCACAGACGTGCCCCCCCCCCCCATTTTGCCTACCTTGTTGCATACCCACTTTACAAATACTACTGCTAAACGTTTTGTTTCTCACGTTTGGTCCACGCAATGACATCCAAGGTAAATGTCTAGCAACAATGTCTTTTGTCAGATACACAATTGCTATTAAATCTATGTAAATCGTTCTAACGACTTGCTGTTGATTTTGTAAGAAATCTTGTCCTATTTTCGTAAGTAAGGGTGCCCGAGTTTCGAATGGGGTTGGGTGACACCTTCTACTCCTGTTAGTGGAACCAATTGAAAAGAAATTTACTGAATGCTTTAAGCAGAACACCTTTATTAGCTCATACCCCATTGTCTAGATTTCATCCGAGGGGCAAATCACTGACTTTTTTCTTACACTTTCCGTAAAATCACAAAAAAATCGCCCAAAATCACAGAAAAAAAGTCGCGTGATTTTAAAATAAAAAAAGGCACGTATGCTATTTTGAGTAGTGGTTTGCCCCACGCCTTTATCAAGTTCGCTATGCCCCTCAAGTTCCTGGAATGGTGGATTGTGTACTGGCAGTCATCATAGCTTTCAAATTGCATTCAGAAGCGATTGTAAAAACGTCTTT
Organism: Catostylus mosaicus; assembly: GCA_964019065.1. Taxonomy (NCBI): domain Eukaryota; kingdom Metazoa; phylum Cnidaria; class Scyphozoa; order Rhizostomeae; family Catostylidae; genus Catostylus; species Catostylus mosaicus. Next base: position 15,535,885 of record OZ025184.1, on the reverse strand, counting down.
TATAATAAAAAGTTGAAGTCAAATAGTTTTCGTAAGCTTTGTTTCAAAAACCACAAATTTCGGCTCCCTGATCAGCTTAGCAGATGTTTTTTCTTTACCAACTTGAGGATTAAGAGGATTGCATTAAAAAGCTAGTTAAAATGATTTGTTTGTACAGTCAATTCTTTAACCTTCCTGAGAGTATGTTGACCGATCTTTGCCATGTCTGGAGTTAACCGACACGCAATCTTCGAATTCGGAAGCCACGACTTGGAGAATTTGAATCAACAGGGAATATTTTATCATAAATGTATTATTTTACAAAAGACAAATTGAAGCCTCTGGGAAAAAGTTAGCGATCAATAGAAGGCTGCCTAGATTATACCATGGACCGCGGAGCGATCTGAAATTGTGTGTGTGTGTGGGAGGGGGGGGGGGCTACAATCGGACAAAGGAAAAAAGAACAGGGTTCTGGGTTCTGGCAATTTTCTTTATAAATCACGCCCCAATAAGAAGCATAGAAATGGCTATTTTGGAAGCCACATCTTCATGTTAATCCTATATTAGTAGTTAAAAATTCCCAGTACAAGTTTAAACAAAGAAGACCATGTGAAATATTTGAAGAAATGTTCAACAAAATGTTTGATCAGCCCCTAGTACTACAAGTTTATTAATTTGCCATCAAAATTTTGATGTTTTAGTGCTTAAAAGTTCTTAGCTGGTTTATTATTTTCAGGACCAAAAATTGGCCTATTGCTTTGAAGTTGTGTGTTTTAGTTTAGGGTCACTAAATGAGCATTTGTAACAGAAAACCAATGATATCATTAAATGTTACATAATCTTCAGCGCTGTCAATCTCATTGAGCCAAAGTCAATGGGACGAAAGATTTTGAAAAGTTTGAAAGACTGAAATGTTCTAGTTTCTTAGGCTAACTTGAAACCAGTGCTAGGGTTTCTCTTATATTTGCCCATCGTTCTACTAGTTTCTTATAAACCAGTGTCTTAAAAAAACAATTTAGTGCAGGTAGCTCAAACAAAGATGGACTTAACTAAGTTCGATCTTCTATTTCGTTTACATTAGCCCTGATAAGAGGGCTAACTAGAAATGTAAGCTCCTTCACAAGACTATTTAGAGAGCATTGGATATTCTGAAGACAAATGGCGGAAAAGAGGAACTGAGTGTTTGACAGAGATGCACATAAAGGGGGTGTGGGGAGTGTCATCCCCCAATACCTTCTGTGTTGTTCCGAAGGTATAAAAAGTTACTTGAAATTTGTTATAACGAGTCAGTCCCAAATAAAAGATATAATGAGAGTCAGCCCAATCAGCCCATTTTTTGCAGCGTTGATTTTACCTGAATACGGTTTATTTGGTGCTTTGGTCAAATTCATCAAGTGATAAGATACAAGCAAACGATCAGTACACTTTTAGCACAGGAGCTTTAATAACTTTTTGATAGCTATATTTCTCAAATACGCATGCGGACATGCATTTGAATTCGTTCCTTGCTCTTAGAGTCGAGTCGGCCTATTTGATTGCCATTTAATGGGAAATTTACAACCTGTCGAGGAAGATCTCATGTACCAACAGCAAACATACAAGGTTAAAGTTTTGTTTTTATAGCTTCTTTAGAAATTATGAAATGATATAATTATAAGTGAAAATAGAGAAGAAACTTTGCTATTTCTTGTAATAGATATTTAAAAAACAAGAAAATAGTTTGACAACTGAATTGTATTAATTTAACCCAATTCGAATCTCTTACCAAAATTTCTGAAGAGCTGGAGATGCAAGAGGGGCTTTTTCTTTAAAATATAGTTTTGAGACAAGTGCTCTTGGATTCCTATCTACTTCTTAGTGGAGACTCTGGGCAAAATAATTCTTTGAATAAAGTTATGGCTAGGTTTGACCATTAAAAGTATATTAAGTTGGCAAAGTGCAGTTACATTCATCCCCGCTAATCAGCCTTTAATGCTATGCTGGCTGACTTTTCTTGAGAGAGCGATTTTACACAGCTTCTTTTGGCGAAAGTTAAACATTAATAACACCTCTATTGTTATGAATTGAGCATTCATCAGCTCTATGCAAGCAGATACGACTGTAATAAAGTTAGTCTAGATCTAACCACGGCAAAGCCAAGATTTTATACCAAAAGGCCCCGCTGGCTATCGGAGAAAAGAGCAACACACAATGCGAATTATGAGAGATAATAATTAAATTTGTTTAGCTTAGTTCACGTATTTTACCATCAAGTATAAGTTTATACGTATAATTGTTCGTTTAGGGCAAAATTAACTATGGAATAATACAGTTAAGCAATTTCCCGAGATAAGGTGATCACCCAAACAATTCCAAGGACAAGAAGGGTTGTGCACTTAGAGTTGTGCTCGTGGGACAGCTTTATAGGATGGTGATATGTCCGAGCTAAGGGGACAGCTTTATAAGATGGTGTTATGTCCAAGCTAAGAGAGAATCTTTCAGAGGTGTTCGAGCATACTTCCTGATTCTACTATTGTCCAATAGATAAAAACGGTCCATTGTAAACTAAAAGTTATTCACAAAATAAATGAAAAATGTAAGCCACGATTTCGGGACAAACCTCTACAGATTGCTTTACTAACATGAAGGCAGTTCCAGTTTAAGGACATCTTTTCAAAATTACCAAAATAAAAGAAAAATTCGGTTTTGAGACAAAACTGGAAGATTTTTTTAGAGAAAAAGCCAACATCTTGGGTGAAGCTAGGACATCATATACTATAGAATAAAAGGAAGGAATAAAAGGCGAGAGGGCATTGCACTGCAAAGGGGCATGTGGTCCGTTATAATCATCATCGTCGAATACATTGTCCTAAGTGTAATATTGTTGCAGTAGTGGAATATTAAAATCTAATTTTTAAATCATGTAAATAATATTAATTCATGTTTGATAATCGTCAGATTATCTTAGCTTAATGCCTGCAAAAACATTAAAATATTCATCTGATTTCAAGTATACAATATAAGTCGTCCAATTGGCAAAGCTGTCTTTCCTTTGGTTAGTTTTCTTTAAAAATTTCTTTGCTTGAACTACTTTTTTTCGCAAAGAAATTATTGGCGCCCCCTTCTTCTTCCCAAGAAAAAGCAAGAGTGGCGCAATAGTACTGCGAGAGGGGCGCAAAACAATGGACCTATCTCTATATTTGTGGTCTGACAGAACAGTTCGAGGAAAACAGGAATATTTTGTACTGGGCCATTTCATAATAAAAAATACAGCGAAGTTCGATAAGAAACGCACTCTACTCCATGAAGTAGGAAATTCACCAAGAAGCAAAACCTCTTCATGTGAGGAACCGAACATGCACCTTGAGATGTATTTTGGAGCCGTTCGAAGTTGCACAAAAAGTTGTTCATCTTAAAAATTAAATTACTATTGTCATTATTATTACTATTATTGACAAATATTTATACCGATGATACAATCTTCCTCCAAATCTTTTAAGCAAATACACTGCTATTTCACTCTCCAACTGGGACCTTCAACTTGTATGCACACAGGACTGTTATGTTTGGAATTATAATGCCAGCATAGCATGTCTAAGATGTTTGATTACCAATAGAAAGGCCAATCAAAATATGATGACTTGTAAACCAAGATTATGCTATTTCGCAAAAGCATGACCAAAGTTTTAATAATCATCTTAACCATCAGCTCCGTGGTGACTGTCCTTGGCCAGGAGTTCCCTGTGCACTTCATATCGAGACAGCATGGGCCAAGAAACGAAAGTATCTGAAACTTAATTACGCGTTACTTTATTACTTCGCTTTGTCATGGCTCAGTTACATGCGCAATTAAAAACTAAATAATAATCGAGACATGGTATCTCAATTGTTACTCAGTCGTTTCCTGCAAGAAGTGTATGTATGTATTATTTTGCCAAAATAAAAGATCTAAATTACAATATAATATACTAAAAAGAAAGTTTTCTAAACACAGCAAATAAAAATCAAGTTTAAAAACACCCCAGGTTAAAATGGCAGGGATAGCATTAAAAAGGTCAATATGACCTTGTTTCCATAATGGTCCCTCCGGAGGTGTTATCAAAAGGAAATTTTTCGGGAGAAGTGAATTTTGTGTCAAAAACAAAGTCGAAAAGTGTTGACTTAATCCTGTTATTGAGCAAGAGCAAATTGGTCAGCAAGCAAAGAAGGCCACAGCCGAACCTTGGCCTTCTTAACTGGAACAGAGCTTTTCAGCAGGATTGGTATGGCAAGAAAGACTAGCTCTGACCTCTCGGTCAGCGAAGGTAAGAAGAGTCTATTTTGTTGCCCATGCTTGGGCGATGGCAGGTTGTGCAAATTTCGAATAATATGAATAGGCCAAGGCTAGTTTTTATAGAAAGAGATGTGGCTATTTAAATAAGATATATAGATCTGTATGAGACAACAGCCCCTCGGTTTTTTTTTAAGTATAAGCTCCTTGCCATTTCATTAATAGGACTAGTTTTCAAAGAATGAGATGCGACAAGAATTCTCCTGTTTTTCTCATCCAATAATTGCTGCTGGCAAATTGAATTGGTGTCAACAAACAACACCTAATATTTAGAGCAAACCGATGATTAAATTTATACTTGGATGCTTGGAGTCAGTCATTGTGGCAAGGTTGCCTGATTTAATCAATCTTCAGCCAAATTCCCACAAAATAATTTATGTTATTTCATGTAGAACTATTCCAAAGACAGGGATATAGGGTAACATTCATTACATATGTGCTTTTTGATAAGCTTTATATCAATTTCTGCTATGCAAGCGTTCAACTCAATTTCAGACAAATTAGCCTTGGAAAAAGTTAATGCTTTCCCCCCTTGAAATAGGAAGGATCATAGACCAAGGATGTCACTGCAACTGAGAAAGAGCATGTGGTATCACAAAGAGGAAAACTGCAAAATTTTAATTTGTCAAATTTTTATTGGATTGTTGCTGATTCATTGTGCTACTTTGCCACTCATAAATGGTCTGCTCAGAGACACTTCTTGCATATTTTAAGCTGATTGCTTTCTTCCGACTAGCAGGTTTCCATTGGGTGGGTGGGACTCCTTCTGCATTAAATGGAAACTAATGCAGAGGCAAATGGTTACACATTTTTTTGCCTTTTCATGGAAATTCGAAAACGTGCAAGAAAACATGCGATTTTTCTGCTTTAAAAACTTGAATACATTTGCTCGTGATAAATGAGGATCAGGAACTGCCAGGCTTTCAATAGTGTTAGCTTTTTTTGATTGCGTTATCTAATGGTGTTTTTTATAACCCTTGCCCCTCGTGCATTTACCGTCGTGCGCTCATGTGAATATCAGCTATAGCAAATATTGGCATTGACACACGATCTTACACGAAGTTTGTATACTTCTCCGAAAATATAAAATTCACCATTTGTTGATTCCAAAATCATGAAAGTCAATTGTTTATAGTACATCCAATTACCAACAATATGCATACTTCCCGCCGGGTCAATGCTTTGAGAAAAAATTTGAGCATGAGCATAGTTCTGAGCTGGCTTCGGCACTGACTCTGACCTCTGTCTCGAATAGCCTCGCTGTCCCTTTCTTAAGTTTCTCCGGGAAAGATAAAACGCCGTAACAACTTCTCAGGCGGCAATTGAACAAAAATCCACCCTGACATGAATCTTGAGACGAATTTTCCTATATGCATTCATAAATCGTAGGTGGCACAAAGTTTTTTTAAATATTTGAATAAAGGGTCACGTTATTTGTAAATTTCAATTCAATGATAAGTTGAGTGTGAGTTAATTGTTTTCGTCTAGCCATAGTTCGCTCCCATAATGTTCTAGCCACATTCGCAGTTTTTGCCCACCCAGTGAGATGTACACAAAAGCAATTCTGTCTATTAAAGAACGCAATTCCATTCCATTGAACGACATGAGAATTGCCGGTATAAGAAAATGTTTAACCTCCAAAAACTAAATGATGTAGGAAGTGAGACTTACCATTGCAGATAAAGGAGTCCCTAACTGTACAACATTTTAAAAAATATATTAAGTTTTGGAATTTTACGTACAACTGTAGATTATTTAAGAGGATTTATTTAGTTAATAGACGCTACAAACTGCGCCAACCTTAAATAAATAATTTATTATTATTATCATTATCATTATGCACTTATGCATTTTGAAGTCGCGTCAGCCACGATACTTTTAAGAATTTTCAGTTTTGCCACTATGCTGGTAGTGTAGACTGGGGGGAAAGGGTGTCTGAGATAAGCACAGATCTGCGAAGCCCTGAAAATGTTTGCACTGGCAACCAACCTACCACTTTACATCCCTTGCATTATTGGCTCTTTGCTCCCCCCACCCTAAAAAAAAAGAAATGGTCTTGGCTCAACCTTTACTCTATACGCGCTTTCATTTCATCTGACAATATAAGCAATACCTGCTGATGAGATTAGGAAAGATAAAAAGAAAGACCCAGTATAGAGCGGCTAGGACACCTTCGAGTCTCAAAAATATCTGTTGTTGCCATGCCAGTCGGGATTTTATTTGCCTTATAGTAGCCATGACTGTCCAGAGAATTTTGAAAAAAATTCATATTTTCGTAACAAAACTTTTTTTCAAGTGGGCCGGCAGAAGGTATTGCTAAAACAATAATCAAATGATAACACATCAAAGGTTTCTTAGAAAAAGAGGCAACTAGTATTATTTTTATTCATCCGTGAAATTGAAAAATAGGGGTGCCCTTGGATTGCAAAAGTCAGATAAAAGGGCCTTTTCTAAGACCAGGACAGTCATAGTTACATATTTATCAAAGGAGTTGCCCCATTGGGCTTCTATTGTACTCTATACTAAGAGAGCTGTAACAGAGTGCAGAATAGAGGTGACTGACACAGAAGTGATTCTTATGTAGCCAAATGCAGCAATAAAAAATTTAGGTAGCTCCTTAAAACACCTTATCATAAGATGCTAGCGACTAATGACATGATAAACGACAAACCGGAGGGACACTGAAGCATAACTATTGTGCTATAGATTTATGATCCAAAAATCTTTGTGACCCTGTTGAGTCCCTAACTACCCTCCCTGCATTGCTAAAGACAACTCCAACAAATCCTTTATTCAAGAAGAAGGGTAAAATTACGACTGTGTAAACAACTCTATTGACTTCTAACATAGCGTCCAGGCCATCTTTATCAAGGTATAGTCAGTATAATACTAAATGCTAATACCCCTCACGCAGTGGATTGTTTGACCTCTCAAAACGAAAGTATGATACCAACAAGTGTTGATCTAACTTCCCAAACTACTTCAAGGAAAGACTGGTCTTAGCTGTTATTTTATGTTTTGATTTAGTGCTTTTTAGTTTTGAGTTTTTGAGATAATATGATAAGAATAAGACAATACGATTTTAGTAATATTGTGGTAATAGTTCGGTCTGTTAATACAATTTTACACATAAATCGTGTAAAAATTTGATACCAGCATGAAACTTTCCAGACATATGTAATTTGAGCCGTAGAAAACGATGCGAAACAGACCCAAGCTGTAAAATGCCCCTAAAAGCTATTTTTAGAACAGGGGGCTCATTTCCAGTCCTCCAACTGATTAGACTGACTTTGGAACAAATTAATACCTCTATGCCCATGAAAATTAGTATTCTTATACAATTTGATACGTACAATACGATGAAATTTATAACAAGTTCGTTAAGTACCCCATTTTCTATTTTAATTATATCCTTGTTTTATTGTATTTTACTAAACCTCGCATACGTATGTGCACGTGCACTATGTTAGAAAAAGTCTTATGTGGGTGTGCGAGTACATGAGCATTTTTTGTTCTAATTGCCCCCACCTTACTACCTTCTTTCCAACTTGCTCTATCTCATGCCAATCTTTTTTCCATCCACACTACTCTCCAACTAGTACGATGGTATCCCAAAAGGATGCTGGGGGTACTGTGATCTAGAACGTACTGTTCTTAAACCCCCGCAACGTTCATCATAGGTGGCCGCTGAGGAGTCGTACTACTTTTTCCATACTCTCTTACACGAGTGGCATAGAGCCTGCATGCACCATATATTTAACACTCTCATTTTCCTACTCTCTACACATCCTTCACCGGGGTGCTCATATCTTTTAGCCTCTATTCTCTCACGCTGGTGTATTCAACGCACGTATTTCTATACTCTATTTCCAGGGCTACATGGACCACTGTGGGATGTAGCTGTCGTTACTCCATATTTCTTATTTTATTCACTTATTTTTTGTTTCGTTACACACGCTTAAAAAGAATGTGTATAAATAATGACCTTGGTGTGCATTTCATCGCATTGCATGCATCAAGTTGTTTATTAATATTCAATGTTCCAGGTATGCAGGTACTGCGTGGTTGCAAAATTAGTCAAATCAGTTTTAGGACTGGGAACCAGCCCCTGTTCTAAAAATAGAAAATGGGGTAATTTACGAACTGCATCGTATTGCACACCTTAGATTGTATATATGTAAATACTAGTTTTCACGGGTATAGAAGTATTAATTGGTTGCAAATTCCGTCCTATCAGTTTGAGGACGGGAACAGAGCCCCTGTTCTTAAAGTAGAAAATAGGGGTATTTTATGAACTTGTTATCAATTTCATCGTATTGTACGTATCAAATTGTATAAGAATACTAATTTTCACAGATAGAGAGGTACTACTTGGTTGCAAATTCAGTCCTATCAATTTAAGGACTGGGACCTAGGCCCCTGTTCTAAA